>JAOPSE010000005.1:114222831-116622831 GCA_029449295.1 Zea luxurians | reverse complement strand
AATGATCCCGTGGAAGGGCGCAGCGCCTGCTCGGACGGACGACAAGTCGACGCGCAGGAGCCTGAGGGTCTCGGCGTAGATGATGTTGAGGCAGCTGCCTCCATCCATCAGGACCTTGGTGAGCCTGACGTCGCCGATGACGGGGTCGACGACGAGCGGGTACTTCCCCGGGCTCGGCACGTGGTCGGGGTGGTCGTCCCGGTCGAAGGTGATGGGCTTGTCGGACCAGTCTAGGTAGACTGGCGCCGCCACCTTGACCGAGCAGACCTCCCGACGCTCTTGCTTACGATGCCGAGCCGAGGTGTTTGCCGCATGCCCTCCGTAGATCATGAAGCAATCGCGGACCTCTGGGAACTCTCCTGCTTGGCGGTCCTCCCTTTTGTCGTCGTCGCAGGCCTTGCCACCCTCCGCGGGTGGCCCGGCCCCGTGGAAGTGGCGCCGAAGCATGACGCACTCTTCGAGGGTATGCTTGACGGGCCCCTGATGGTAGGGGCACGTCTCCTTGAGTGCCTTGTCGAAGAGGTTAGCACCTCCGGGGGGCTTCCGAGGGTCCTTGCGCTCGGCGGCAGCGACAAGGTCCGCATCGGGAACGTCGCGTTTCGCTTGCGACTTCCTCCTGCCTTTCTTCTTGGCGCTGCGCGGAGTAGACGCCTCGGGAGCATCTTCCGACGGGCGGCCCTGGGGCTGCTTGTCCTTTCGGAAGATGGCCTCTACCGCCTCCTGGCCGGAGGCGAACTTGGTGGCGATGTCCATCAGCTCGCTCGCCCTGGTGGGGGTCTTGCGACCCAGCTTGCTCACCAGGTCGCGGCAGGTGGTGCCGGCGAGGAACGCGCCGATGACATCGGAGTCGGTGATGTTGGGCAGCTCAGTGCGCTGCTTCGAGAACCGCCGGATGTAGTCTCGGAGAGACTCTCCCGGCAGTTGCCGACAGCTTCGGAGGTCCCAGGAATTCCCGGGGCGCACGTACGTGCCCTGGAAGTTCCCGGTGAAAGCCTGGACCAAATCTTCCCAGTTGGAAATCTGCCCCGGAGGCAGGTGCTCCAACCAGGCGCGAGCGGTGTCGGAGAGAAACAGGGGGAGGTTTCGGATGATGAGGTTGTCATCGTCCGTCCCACCCAGTTGACAGGTCAGGCGGTAGTCCGCAAGCCACAATTCCGGTCTCGTCTCCCCCGAGTACTTCGTGATAGTAGTCGGGGGTCGGAATCGGGGCGGAAACGGCGCCCGCCGAATGGCTCGGCTAAAGACCTGTGGACCGGGTGGTTCGGGCGAGGGGCTCCGATCCTCCCCGCTGTCGTAGCGTCCCCCACGCCTGGGGTGATAGCCTCGGCGCACCCTTTCGTCGAGGCGTGCCCGATGGTCACGATGAGGGTGCTCGTCGCCGAGGTGGCCCGGGGCCGCAGGCGCGGTGTTGCGCGTGCGCCCGGTGAAGACCGAGGCTTCCCACGTGAGCCGGGAAGTCGCGGCACGAGGTTCCGAGGGGTATCCCTGCCTTCGGGAGGCAGAGCTCTCGGCCCGCCGGGCCGCAGCGCCTTCCAGGAGATGCTTGAGTTCTCCCTGGATTCGCCGACCCTCGGTGGTTGATGACTCCGGCATCGCGCGGAGGAGCATCGCTGCAGCGGCCAGGTCCTGACCGGTTCTGCCGGATGCGGGAGGCGGTCTGTCCCTGGCATCGTTGGCGATGCGGTGCTGGAGACCTTGGGGCAGGTGACGTATTCCTCCGGCCGGGGGCTGGCTCGCCCACACCTGCCCGATGTTCTGGCGGATTGCCTCGAGCGCTCCTGCTCCCTCATCGAGCCCGGCCTGCGCCCCGCGGACTTGCTCGAGCTGTGGGTCGTGACCCCCCGTCGGAACGGGGACCACAGCTAGCTCCCGCGGGATGTCGGCGCGAGGCGCTGGCCTAGGGGGATCACCATCCTCCGGCATGCCGAGACAGCCGCCTCCGGAGGGATCCCCTAGCTCGATGTGGAAACATTCGCGACTCGGGCCGTAGTCCTTGTCGCCAAGGCTGCGGCTGCCGTCGGAACAGTCGGAGAGGCAGTAGTCACATGCGGTCATGAAGTCCCGCATGGCACTAGGGTTGCCAGATCCGGAGAAATCCCAGCAGATGCTGGGGTCGTCATCTTCCTCGGACCCAGATGGTCCGTAGGTCGAGACACCCGTCAATCGGTCCCAAGGCGACCGCACACGAAACCCCAGAGAGGTTGCACTCGCCTCGATGTGAGCGCCCGCCAAAGCGAGATCGCCAGGCGGGCTGAGGCCGAGTCGAAATGACGAAAGATGGGTAGCAGTCGGTACCTTTTTGTTGACGAGGAGCGATGAAGTCGCGTCGGGGGCAGATCGCGTCGTCGTCTTGGGTACGAGGGCGACGTCCTGCAGGCCCTCCGTGAGCGTGCTGGCGTCGTCCACTTGCTCGGAGTCGACGTGTCACGGGGGGATGGCGCTCGCGTTTGCCTTGAACGCGAGGGCGACGCTTGGCGTGTCCTCCGTTGAGGCGCCGGGGATGTCGATTTGCTCGACAGCCGTCGGAGCGCGATCTCCCGCTCGGCCCCGGTTGCCCCGCCTCCTCCACCTCCGATGGCGAGGGAGAGGATGGGGCGAGCTCGAAAGTTGTCCTTCCCCCACGCGGGAAAGACATCGTTGATTCCGCCGCCGGCGGGCGGGCTGTCCGCCACCAATGTCGCCGTCGCGCGGCGGTGGAAGGAGTACCATGTCGTAGTTGCCGTCGAGAGACATGAACTCAAGGTTCCCGAAACGGAGCTCCGTCCCGGGTTGAAGAGGTCGTTGGAGACTGCCCATCTGGAGCTTGACGGGAAATCGAACGTCAACACGCAGCAGGCCCCTACCTGGCGCGCCAACTGTCGGCGTTCCGAGACCGGGGGGTCCCCGAGCCGACGAGTGAGAGTGCCGCGTGCCCCAGCCCAGATGGGTCGAGCGCGTGGGCGAGCGCGAAGGGGGGAACAGAGAGAGCGGTCGGTGGCCGGAGCCGGGTCGAGAGGGAGTCGGTGAATTCCCACGGCCTTCGTGTTCGTCCCGCGCCCAGGTCGGGTGCGCTTGCAGTAGGGGGTTACAAGCGTCCGCGCGAGGTGAGGGGAAGCGAGCGGCCCCAAGAGAGAGAGCGCCAGCCCCTGCCCTTCGTCCCCGCGAGGCCAACCTTTTCTAAGAAGGCCCTGGTCCTTCCTTTTATAGTCGTAAGGAGAGGATCCAGGTGTACAGAATGGGGGTGTAGCAAGGTGCTACGTGTCTAGCGAGGGAGAGCTAGCGCCTAAGTACATGCCAAGGTGGCAGCCGGAGAGGTCTTGGCACCCTGTTGTTGTGGCGTCGTGGCCGTCGGAGGAGTAACGGAGCCGGACGGGGGGACAGCTGTCGAAGTGGCTGGGCCCTTGCTGACGTTCTCCTGCTTTCGTAAGGGGGCTGAGAGTCGCCGTCGTCACGGTCTAGCGGGGCGCCATCATATGCCTATCTGGCGTGGCTGGCCAGATGGGACGCCGGTCTTGTCCCCTGCGACCCAAGTCGGCTCAGGGCAGGGTGATGATGGCGCTTCCTGTTGACGTGGCGGTCTCGTGTCCTAGGTCGGGCGTCGTGGAGGCTCCTCCGAAGCCGAGGTCGAGTCCGTCCTGCAAGACAGAGGCAGAGTCCGAGCCCTAGGTTGGGCGAGGCGGAGATCGTTCGGTCAGAGGCCGAGGCAGAGTCCGAGCCCTGGGTCGGGCGAGGCGGAGTTCGTCGTCTTCCGGGGCCTTAGCCCGAGTCCGAGCCCTTTGGGCGGAGCGGAGTTCGCCGTCTTCCGGGGCCTTAGCCCGAGTCCGAGCCCTTGGGCGGAGCGGAGTTCGCCGTCTTCCGGGGCCTTAGCCCGAGTCCGAGCCCTTGGGCGGAGCGGAGTTCGCCGTCTTCCGGGGCCTTAGCCCGAGTCCGAGCCCTGGGGTCGGGCGGAGCGGAGTTCGCCGTCTTCCGGGGCCTTAGCCCGACTCCGAGCCCTGGGTTGGGCGAAGCCTCCTATGGCGCCTCTGGCGAAGTCTGGTCGCCCGTTGGTCTTACCTTTTGCGTTAAACGCCCTGGTGACTCGGTCGGTTGGCGCGGTGATTTAGTCAGGGTTTCTTCTTATCGAAGGCGGGGCCTAGGGCGAGCCGGAGATGCGTCTGCCGTGAAAGAGGAGGCCTCAGGCGAGATGGAGTCATCATAGGGTCGGCTGCCCTCGCCCGAGGCTAGGCTCGGGCGTGGCGTGGTCAAGTCACTCGTATGGACTGATCCCTGACTTAATCAAACCCATCAGGCCTTTGCAGCTTTATGCTGATGGGGGTTACCAGCTGAGAATTAGGCGTCTTGAGGGTACCCCTAATTATGGTCCCCGACAGTGGGCCACGGTGTCACTTGCAGGTGAGGTGCAGGGGGCTTCGCTCGTCAAGGTAGTTGACGCCTTGGAAAGCTGTGGCGCGAGGGATGGTGTGTCCGTGCTGAGGGATGAACAGGTCTTCAATTTGTGCGCGCTGTTGGTGGGGTGGGCCGTGATGCAGGTCGAGTTGGCCTTCGCTCTGCATGAGCGCGATCTCTTGCTCGAGCTCCTGTGCCTTCTGCTCCTCGTCGCGTATCATCTGTCGCACCTTGGCTTGTGCAGACACACGTTGGCGCTAGGCCTCGAGGATCTCTTTCTGCTTTTGGAGGTTGCGGTTCTTGATGCGCAGGGCGCGCAGCTGTAGCTGCTCTTCGGCCGAGACGCCGATGATTTCGCCGTCCTCGGTCGCGTCCGCGCCCTCTGGTGGGGCGAAGCCTGGGGGAGGCTGCTGTGGTCCTCTGGAGCTGCATGTGCGGAGGCTGCCTTTGGTGGTGGGTTGTTCATTGTGCTACTTCTTGCTGTTTGCATCGTCTTCACAGGGCTCTTGGAGAGTGTTGTCGACGAGGGCCTTGCCCTTTTTCTCGGCCAGCAGTGCCGCCTTCGCGGCTTCGTCAGCCTTCGACGAGGTTCTCTTGGGTGCCATCACGGGTGGAGTTTTTGTAGCATGAACGGTGGGCGCCAAATATTGGCGCTTGCTCTCCTGAGCGAGTGAATCCAACAGGGGAGTAAAAGTGGTGTCAATGGGGCTACAACACGAGATGGCAATAGCTCTGTTAACCTAGCCTCTCAAGGGCACTGTGTGGGGGTATTTATAGGTATCCGAGTGCCCAGCGTCCCGTGTTAAGGACGCATGTGCCCTCAAGCACCTAGGTTATCCCCGGAATATTCCCATAAAGCAGGGTTACAGACCGTAATTACAGGGAGACCTTTACAAATTAGGCCCGTAATGCGCAGCGGCCACGCAGGGCCTGTTACAATGGGCTGGATCATACATGGGCCTCCATGTCGGGCGAGGTCGCAGGATGAGACGACCTCGTCACAAGCCTTCGTCCGGCGACATGTGGGGCGAAGGGTAGGTCTGCCCGTCGTCTTGCCTTCGTCGGTGCAGCGAGGTCGGCGAAGACTTCGAGTGAAGGGTGGCGTCTTCGCCTTTGCCCCAACACTCAGTCCGCCCAAGCTGTAGCCTCGGAGCAGCGTGCCCGGGCTGAAGGTATGTCTTGGCTGTTTTGAGATTTTGTTGCTGCTTCATTCTTCAACTTGCGTTTGAAGACTTCTGCTTTGGCTGTTTGCAGAGCTCGAGTCTGCCCTCAATGAGTCCGCCAAGGCACTTGCCCAGGCGGCTGAGCAGAAGGAGGCCGACCGTGTGGCCATGTCCGAGGCTATCTCGGCCTTCTGCCAGATCTTTGGCCTTGACGACATCCCCTCGAGAAGCTCCCCTCAGAGTCGCCTGTAGGCCTTGGGTGACCACGCGCGCGGCAGACTCCACGAGGCGCTGCATCACGGCGTTAGGCGGGCCTTCGTTGTGCTCGCTTCCCACTATGATGTGGATCTGGAGCGGGTCAGCGAGGGGTACTGCCTTCCCGACGAAGACAAAGCTGCCCTGGCCGAAGTTCAGAGGCTTGACGCGGCCGCTGCGGGCCCAAGCGCGGTGCTGGCGTCCACCTTCAAGGTGGAGATCCTTCCTCTTGCGCCGCCGTTCGAGGGCGAGGCGGATCTCGCCGAGGGTGGAAACGAAGCCGAGGGTGCAGCTCCTCCCCCGGGCGATGCCTAATTTTGCTGGAGCAGTTTATTCTGAATATGTATGTGTCCTTTGCGGCCGCCGAGGCCTGAACACTTTGTTGTCGTGATATAAAGCTGTGTCTCTTTTCCTCCTGTTTCGCGTATCCGGACTTGTTCGTCGGTAGCAGGATCGCTTACCCAAGTAAGAGTTATTTTTCGCGGTAGGTGACGAGTGAGGTATTCATATCTCGGAGGCGTAGGAGTCCCTCGGCTCGATCGGCCTTACCGCTTACATGCACTCTTATACGTTTCTCGGGGTTCTGTTACTGATATAGCCGGGAAACACGAAAGTCATTTTGGCGAAAGACTTTTTCCGAGGAAAATTTTGACGCAGAGGGGGTTCCCCCCTTCTAGCCCCCGAGGGAGGGTCGAGCTTTGCCGAGGCAAGGCTGACCCTTCCTTGATGGTTAGACTTTGCTTGTGTATGTAAACAAGGTACATGAACGACTTGAAAACATCTTAAGGGTAGAAGCGACGTAGCTGTCGAATGTTCCAAGCGTTGTTGTAGACCTCGCCTTGACTGTTGGCCAGCTTGTATGTCCCGGGCTTCAGAATCTTGGTGATGATGAACGGCCCTTCCCAGGGAGGCGTGAGCTTATGGCGCCCTCGGGCGTCTTGTCGTAGCTGAAGCACCAAGTCGCCCACCTGGAGGTCTCGGGACCGAACCCCTCGGGCGTGGTAGCGTCGCAGGGACTGCTGATACCGCGCCGAGTGTAGTAAGGCCATGTCCCGAGCCTCTTCCAGCTGGTCCAGTGAGTCTTCTCGGTTTGTCTGGTTGCTTCGGGCGTCGTATGCCCTCGTCCTCGGGGAGCCGTATTCTAAGTCTATGGGCAAGATAGCCTCGGCCCCATAGACTAGAAAAAATAGCGTGAAGCCCGTGGCTCGGCTTGGCGTCGTCCTTAGACTCCAGACCACCGAGGGGAGTTCCTTCATCCACCGCCTGCCGAACTTGTTGAGGTCATTGTAGATCCTCGGCTTGAGTCCCTGTAGAATCATGCCGTTGGCACGCTCTACCTGTCCATTTGTCATGGGGTGAGCTATGGCGGCCCAGTCCACCCGGATGTGGTGGTCCTCGCAGAAGTCCAGGAACTTCCTACCGGTGAACTGGGTGCCGTTGTTGGTGATGATGGAGTTCGGGACCCTGAAGCGATGGATGATGTTGGTGAAGAACGCCACCGCCTGTTCGGACCTGATGCTGTTTAGGGGTCGGACCTCAATCCACTTGGAGAATTTGTCGATGGCGACCAGCAGGTGCGTGAAGCCCCCGGGTGCCTTCTGCAAGGGACCGACGAGGTCCAGACCCCACACAGCAAACGACCAGGTGATGGGTATTGTTTGCAGAGCCTGAGCGGGCAGGTGGGTCTGCCTTGTGTAGAATTGACACCCTTGGCAGGTGCGGACAATCCTAGTGGCGTCGGCCACCGCGGTTGGCCAGTAGAAACCTTGTCGGAAGGCGTTTCCAACGAGGGCTCGAGGTGCTGCGTGGTGACCGCAAGCCCCCGAGTGTATTTCTTGCAATAACTCCTGACCTTCGGCGATGGATATGCATCGCTGGAGGATGCCTGAGGGGCTGCGGTGGTAGAGCTCCTTTTCGTCACCCAGCAAGACGAACAACTTGGCGCGCCGCGCTAGTCACTGAGCTTCGGCTCTGTCGAGGGGTAGCTCTCCTCGATGGAGATATTGCAGGTATGGGGTCTGCCAGTTTCGATTAGGCGTGACCCCATTCCGCTCTTCCTCGATGCGCAGTGCCTCACCCTCAGGGGCCAAGGGTGCCTCGGGCGGGGCCGAGGCTGCCTCGGGCTGAGCCGAGGGCGCCTCGGGCTGAGCCGAGGGCGCCTCAGGCAGAGCCGAGGCCTTCTCGGGCTCAGGCGTGTCGTCGGTCTTGATGGAGGGTTGATGTAGGTCTCGGGAGAAGACGTCCGCAGGAACTGTTGTCCGCACTGAGGCTATCTTAGCCAGCTCGTCTGCAGTCTCGTTGTATCGTCGAGCGACGTGGTTGAGCTCAAGCCCGTAGAACTTGTCCTCCAGGCACCGAACCTCGTCGCAGTAGGCTTCCATCTTCGGGTCGCGGCAGTGGGATTTCTTCATGACTTGGTCGATGACAAGCTGCGAGTCGCCACGAGCGTCGAGGCGCCGAACCCCTAGCTCGATGGCGATGCGCAACCCGTTAACCAGAGCCTCATACTCGGCCATGTTGTTGGACGCCGGGAAATGGAGGCGCAGCACGTAGCGAAGGTGCTTCCCGAGGGGTGAGATGAAGAGCAGGCCCGCGCCTGCTCCTGTTTTCATCAGCGACCCGTCGAAAAACATGGTCCAGTGTTCCGGTTGGATCGGAGCTTGTTGGAAGCTAGGTGTCGACCCATTCAGCCATAAAGTCCGCCAAGACTTGGGACTTGATGGCCTTCCGAGGTGCGAACGAGATTGTCTCGCCCATGATCTCCACCGCCCACTTTGCAATCCTACCCGAGGCCTCTCGGCACTGGATAATCTCTCGCAGGGGGAAGGATGACACCACAGTCACCAGATGAGACTCGAAGTAGTGTCGCAACTTTCGCCGTGTCAGAATTACCGCGTACAGTAGCTTCTGAATTTGCAGGTAGTGGATTTTAGTCTCGGACAGTACCTCACTGATGAAGTAGACCGGCCTCTGGACGGGCAATGCGTGCCCTTCTTCTCATCTCTCGACCACGATCGCGGCGCTGACCACCTGAGTGGTAGCGGCGACGTAGATCAAGAGGGCTTCTCCGGCAGCGGGGGGCACCAGGATGGGCGCGCTTGTAAGGAGCGCCTTCAAGTTCCCGAGGGCTTCCTCGGCCTCGGGGGTCCAAGTGAAGCGCTCGGTCTTCCTTAAGAGGCGATACATGGGCAGGCCTCTTTCGCCAAGGCACGAGATGAAGTGGCTCAGAGCCGCAAGGCATCCCATGACCCTCTGTACTACTTTCAAGTCCTTGATAGGCCCCATGTTGGTGATGGCCGCGATTTTCTCCGGGTTGGCCTCGATGCCCCGCTCGGAGATGATGAACCCTAGGAGCATGCCTCGGGGGACTCCAAAGACACACTTCTCGGGATTGAGTTTTACGCCTTTTGCTTTGAGACACTTGAATGTCGTTTCAAGGTCGGAGAGGAGGTCAGAGGCTTTCCTTGTCTTGACTACGATGTCATCGACGTAAGCCTCGATCGTTCGGCCAATGTGCTGTCCAAACACGTGGTTCATGCACCTTTGGTATGTCGCACCCGCATTCCTCAAACCGAATGGCATAGTAATGTAGCAGTACATGCCAAAGGGTGTGATGAAAGAAGTCGCGAGCTGGTCGGACTCTTTCATTTTGATTTGGTGATACCCTGAGTAGGCATCAAGGAATGATAGGGTTTCGCACCCAGCAGTGGAATCCACGATTTGATCGATGCGAGGCAGAGGATAGGGAACCTTCGGACATGCTTTGTTTAGACCAGTGTAGTCTACACACATCCGCCATTTCCCACCTTTCTTTTTCACAAGCATAGGGTTGGCTAGCCATTCAGGATGGAATACCTCTTTGATGAACCCTGCAGCCATCAGCTTGTGGATCTCCTCGCCTATGGCTCTGTGCTTTTCTTCGTCGAATCGGTGCAGAGGCTACTTCACAGGTCGGGCTCCAGCTCGGATATCCAGCGAGTGCTCGGCGACATCCCTCGGTATGCTAGGCATGTCCGAGGGACTCCACGCAAAAACCTCGGCGTTTGCGTCGAGAAAGTCGACGAGCACTGCTTCCTATTTGGGGTCGAGCTCGGAGCCGATCCGTACTTGCTTGGAGGCGTCGTTGCTAGGGTTGAGAGGGACGGACTTAACCGCCTCTGCTGGTTCGAAGTTGCCGGCGTGGCGTTTCGCATCTGGCACCTCCTTGGAGAGGTTTTCCAGGTCGGCGATGAGGGCCTCGGACTCGGCGAGGGCCTCAGCGTACTTCACACACTCCACGTCGCATTCGTACGCGTGTCAGTATGTGGATCCGACGGTGATGACCCCGTTGGGGCCCGGCATCTTGAGCTTGAGGTAGGTGTAGTTGGGGACGACCATGAACTTGGCATAGCATGGTCTCCCCAGCATTGCGTGGTAGGTTCCTCGGAACCCGACCACCTCGAACGTGAGGGTTTCCTTTCGGAAGTTGGAGGGAGTCCCGAAGCAGACTGGCAGATCGAGTTGTCCAAGGGGCTGGACGCGCTTCCCAGGAATGATCCCGTAAAAGGGCGCCACACCGACCCGAATCGTGGACAGATCGATCTGCAAGAGCCCGAGGGTCTCGGCGTAGATGATGTTGAGGCTGCTGCCTCCGTCCATGAGGACCTTGGTAAGCCCGACGTTGCCGATGACGGGATCAACAACGAGCGGGTACTTCCCCGGGCTCGGCACGCGGTCGGGGTGGTCGCCTTGGTCGAAGGTGATGGGCTTGTCGGACCAGTCTAGGTAGACTGGCGCCGCCACCTTTACCGAGCAGACCTCCCGGCGCTCTTGCTTGTGGTGCCGAGCGGAGGCATTCGCCACTTGTCCACCGTAGATCATGAAGCAGTCATGGACCTCGGGGAACTCCTCTACCTTGTGGGCTTCCTTCTTGTCGTTGTCGTGGGCTTTTCCACCTTCCGCCGGTGGCCCGACCTTGTGGAAGTAGTGCCGAAGCATGACGCACACCCCAAGGGTGTGCTTGACGGGACCCTGATGATAGGGGCACGACTCCTTGAGCATCTTGTCGAACAAGTTGGCGCCTCCGGGAGGCTTCCGAGGGTTCTTGTGCTCGGCGGCAGCGACAAGGTCTGCGTCGACGGCGTCGCGTTACGCTTGCGACTTCTTCTTGCCCTTCTTCTTCGCGCCGCGCTGAGCGGACGCCTCCAGGATGTCATCCGGCTAGCGCCCCTGAGGCTGCTTGTCCTTCCAGAAGATGGCCTCGACCGCCTCCTGGCCAGAGGCGAACTTGGTGGCGATGTCCATCAGCTCGCTCGCCCTGGTGGGAGTCTTGCAACCTAGCTTGCTCACCAGGTCGCAGCAAGTGGTGCCGGCGAGGAACGCGCCGATGACATCTGAGTCGGTGATGTTGGGCAGCTCGGTGCGCTGCTTCGAGAATCGCCGGATGTAATCCCGCAGGGATTCTCCCGGCTGCTGGCGGTAGCTTCGAAGATCCCAGGAGTTCCCAGGGCGCACGTATGTGCCCTGGAAGTTGCCGGCGAAGGCTTTGACCAGGTCGTCCCAGTTGGAGATCTGCGCAGGTGGCAGATGCTCCAGCTAGGCTCGGGCGGTGTCGGAGAGGAATAGGGGGAGGTTGCGGATGATGAGGTTGTCATCGTCCGTTCCACCCAGCTGGTAGTCCGCGAGCCACAGTTCCGGCCTTGTCTCCCCCGAGTACTTGGTGATGGTAGTCGGGGCCCAGAACCGGGTCGGGAACGGCGCCCGTCGTATGGCCTGACTGAAAGCTTGCGGACCGGGTGGTTTGGGCGAGGGGCTCCGATCCTCCCCGCTGTCGTAGCGTCCCCCACGCCTGGGGTGATAGCCTCGACGCACCTTCTCGTCTAGGTGGCCTCGACGGTCGCGACGATGGTGCTCATTGCCAAGGCGACCCGGGGCCGCAGGCGCTGTGTCCCGCGTGCGCCCGGTGTGGACCGAGGCTTCCCGCATGAATCGAGAAGTCGCAGCGCGATGCTCCGTGGGGTATCCCTGCCTTCGGGAGGCAGATCTTTCGGCCCGTCGGACCGCAACATCCTCCAGGAGATTCTTGAGCTCTCCCTGGATACGCCGCCCCTCGGTGGTGGATGGTTCCGGCATCGCTCAGAGTAGTATTGCTGCTGCAGCCAAGTTCTGGGTGACCCCACTGGAAGCGGGGGGCAGCCTTGCCCTGGCATCGTCGGCGATGCGGTGCTGGACGTCCTGGGCCAGATGACGCGCTTCTCCGACCAGTGCTCGGCCTGCCCGCTCCTGCCCGATGTTCTGCCGGAGCTGCACAAGTTGTCCTACTTCCTCGTCGAGCCTGGCCTGCATCTCGCGGATTTGCTCGAGCGGTGTGTCCTGACCCCACGCAAGGACTGGGACCACAGCTAGCTCCCGAAGGATGTCAACGAGAGGCGCAGGCCTAGGGGGATCGTCGTTCTCCGGCATACCAAGGTGGTTGCCTTCGTCGAGACCCCTAGATCGATGTGGAAACATTCGCGACTTGGGCTACAGTCCTCGTCGCCGAGGCTGTGGCTACCATCGGAGCAATCGGAGAGGCAGTAGTCGCATGCGGTCATGAAGTCCCGCATGGCACTGGGGTTATCGAGCCCGGAGAAATCCCAACCATAGTCAGGCTCGTCATCTTCCTCGGAACCCAGGGGCTCGTAGGTCGAGACGGCCGTCAATCGATCCCAGGTTGACCACATATGATAACCCAGAAGGTTCGGATATGCCTTTATGAAAGCGTCCACCGAAGCGGGATCACTTGGTGGGTCGAAGCTGAATCTAAAAGGCACGGGATGAGAAACGGACGGTACCTCTTGATCGACGGATGGTGACGGAGTCGCGTCAGGGACGGCTGCACCGTTATCTCAGGTACGAGGCTAACGCCCAGCAGGTCCTTCGCGAGCGTGCTGGCATCGTCCGTCTGCTTGGGGTTGGCGTGTTGCGGGGAAACGACGCTCATCTTCGTCTTAGACGCGAGGTCAACGCCCGACGTGTCCCCCGCTGGGGCGTCGGCATCGTCGACTCGCTCGACAGCCGACGAGGTGTCGCCTCCTGCTTAGCCATGATTGCCCCGCCTTCTTCCCCGTCGACGGGGAAGGTGACGGGACAGACTCGGATGCTGTTCTTCCGCCACGCAGGGAAGACGTCGTCGATTCCGCCACCGGCAGGCGGGCTGACGGCCGCCATTGTCGTTGTCGCGCGGCGGAGGAAGGAGTACCATGTCATAGCTGCCGTCGAGGGACATGAACTCGAGACTCCCGAAACAGAGCTTCGTCCCGGGTTGGAGAGGTTGCTGGAGACTCCCCATCTGGAGCTTGATGGGAAGCTATTCGTCAACACGCAGCAGGCCCCTACCTGGCGCGCCAACTGTCGGCGTTTCGACCCCGGGGGGTCCCTGGACCGATGAGTAAATTGTCGCTGCGTGTCCCAGCCCAGATGGGTCGACGCGAGACGTAGACACAAGGGGGAAAACAGTAAGGGGAACCGCGGCCTCGTGTTGTCCTGCGCCCAGGGCGGATGCGCTTGCAGTAGGGGGTTACAAGCGTTCGCGAGGGAGAAAGAGTGAGAGAGCCTGTGCGTCAGCCCGTTCTCCCGTGCGGCCACCTTCTCGTACGAGGGCCCTGGACCTTCCTTTTATAGACGTAAGGAGAGGGTCCAGGTGTACAACGGGGGGTGTAGCAGTGTGCTAACGTGTCTAGCAGAGGGGAGCCAGAGCCCTATGTACATACCGACGTGGCTGTCGGAGAGGTGTTGAAGCCCTGTTCATGTGGCGTCGTGGCCGTCGGAGGGGCGCTTGAGCCCTGTTCATGTGGCATCGTGGCCGTCGGAGGAGCGCTTGAGCCCTGTAGAAGCACAGCTGTCGGGGCTGTCGGATCCTTGCTGACGTCTCCTTGCTTTCGTAGGGGGTTGAGAACCGCCGTCGTCATGGAGCACGCGGGGTGCCATCATTACTTGTTTTACCGGGGCGAGCCAGATGGGACGCCGGTCTTGTTCCCCGTAGCCTGGGCTAGTTAGGTAGGGTAATGATGGCCCCCCTTGTGGCGTGGTCGGTCCGAGCCCAAGGTTGGGCGAGGCGGTGATTCCTCCGAGGTCGAGGCTGAGTCCGAGCCCGGGGGTCGGGCGAGGCGGAGACCGTCTTCCGAGGTCGAGGTAGAGTCCGAGCCCTGGGGTTGGGCGAGGCGGAGACCGTCGTCCGAGGTCGAGGTTGAGTCCGAGCCCTGAGGTCGGGCGAGGCGGAGACCGTCGTTCGAGGTCGAGGTTGAGTCTGAGCCCTAGGGTCAGGCGAGGCGGAGACCGTCTTCCGAGGTCGTGGTAGAGTCCGAGCCCTGGGGTCGGGCGAGGCGGAGACCGTCGTCCGAGGTCGAGGTTGAGTCCAAGCCCTGGGGTCGGGCGAGGCGGAGACCGTCGTCCGAGGTCGAGGTTGAGTCCGAGCCTTGGGGTTGGGCGAGGCGGAGACCGTCTTCCGAGGTCGTGGTAGAGTCCGAGCCCTGGGGTCGGGCGAGGCAGAGGCCATCTTCCGGAGTCGAGGTAGAGTCCGAGCCCTGGGGTCAGGCGAGGCGGAGACCGTCTTCCGGAGTCGAGGTGGAGTCCGAGCCTGGGGTCGGGCGAGGCGGAGATTCCTATGGCGCCCGAGGCTGGACTTGGCTGCTGTCAGCCTCACCCTGGCAGGTGGCACAGCAGTCGGAGCAGCGCAGGCGGCGCTGTTTTCCTGTCAGGTCAGTCAGTGGAGGGGCGAAGTGACTGTGGTCACTTCGGCCTTGTCGACTGGAGAGCGCGCGTCAGGATAAGGTGTCAGGCGATCCTTGCATTGAATGCTCCTGCGATCCAGTCGGCTGGCGAGGCGATCTGGCCAAGGTTGCTTCTCCGTGAAGCCTGCCCGAGCTGGGCCTCGGGTGAGTCGAAGGTGCGCCCGTTGCTTGAGGAGACCCTCGGGCGAGGCATGAATCTGCCTTGGTCTACCGTTCCTGCCCGAGGCTGGGCTCGGGCGAGGCGAGATCGTGTCCCTTGAGTGGACAGAGCCTTGACCGGAATTACGTCCATCAGGCCTTTGCAGCTTTGTGCTGATGGGGGTTACCAGCTGAGATTAGGAGTCTTGGGGGTACCCCTAATTACGGTCCCCGACATCTATAGGACCGAGTGTACGTCAAGTAGAAGGACAAATCCATAGACAACTAAAAAGACATGAAATAAGGTGGTGTGGTTTTCACAACAAGAAAATGATTTAGATAGATATAGGAAAGGCGGTGTTTATAATAGGATCACAACTTTTCTATCGTATCTAACTAGAACTATGATCATGCATTTACCCACTAGAATATATAACGAGAGATAGGAATATTCTTCCTGTATTTGATCATATTCGACAATCCAACACAAGGTAAACTAATATACAAGATGCAGAGTAATATGCTACTCAGCGGTCTAAACTAATAGAAAAAACCAACCTCATCATGATCAAACATGTGGCCATGCTAGCAACCTATGCCAACATCCAAAGGCACTAGGTTGTAATTGGCTTCAATGCCACATTTATGTAGGATTATTGAGGCTATGAGATGTTCCTTTTCTTTCTCCTTCT
Source organism: Zea luxurians (assembly GCA_029449295.1). NCBI lineage: Eukaryota > Viridiplantae > Streptophyta > Magnoliopsida > Poales > Poaceae > Zea > Zea luxurians. Next base: position 116,607,468 of record JAOPSE010000005.1, on the reverse strand, counting down.
GCTTTGGGTCAAACCAATAAGACTTAGGTTCATATAACCATTAACTAAAATGATATTTCTAGTATCCATGCTACACAATATGGTACATAAGTATTTCCGTACAAATACTTGTTTAAGAGAAAAAGGTACACTCACTTTATTCTTCTTACCACACTCAAGCTCATCCCATGTTGCAGCCACATCTAGATCTCCACAGCCATATAGATAAGGGTTCTCAAGTTGTTTTGAGACAATTTTGTTCTTCTCCTTATCCATCATTGGTGGATGGTTAAAGGGAGGTGGAATCCACCGCTTGAAGTGCATGCATTTATTATGTGACCTCTAGTGTGTGTGAAAACAAGGAACCTTTAGTTAGACATGTCAGACCATCAATACAATAAAAGAAGCACCTCTTCTCGATGTAAGAAAACTTAATTCCACCATCGTATCAGTCATCTCATAGCAAATATATAGAAAGACACAATGTATTATTCAGAAACAATTACTTACACAACATTAGCCACATGTGTAGAAGGCTAGGGTAGCAGTATTCGGATGGCATAACTAAAATATGGGTTGGCTTACCATAGTCACAATTAGGCGTCACCAGTTCACAATGGACAAGTGCATCCTTGTATGACATGTTAGGGTATAAAGATCTAGGATGACCCCCCCATTTTGCACTTCACCATATGTCATATATCGTTCATCTATTAAAATAGAGGGCACTAAGAAAACAAACTACTTTAGTTGCACTCCAACACTAATGTAAACAATTAATATAGACATATAATCCAAAGTAATTGACTAACTAAATTTAGACTAAACCTAAACAAAATAAATAATATTCTAACTAATCATACAATACATGCAACCGCATGTACATGTATAAATGGCTAGATCCTAAACTTAGGTTTCTAAACATAATCGATGTACGTAAATAACATTCCATAGCAACCAAAACTAAACAAGCAAAGAGTGTGATAATACCTTGCCCTAACCAGATTCGGTGGCGTGGGAAGCCTTACCATGTCACGGGTCAGTCACCCGCTGACCAGCCATGGTGGCGCCCCGCTGACACGCCAGCTAGCTTGCACAGCGGAGCAGTTTGATTTTGGTATGAAGTTTGTCCTATCACAGCAAACAAGTTATATATTTAGAAATACTTTTTCCCAAGAGATTAGTTTTAGAATTTATTTTTTAAAAATCTCAATAAGCGGGACCTTTCACTAAATTTATCTAAAATGTCTAGTTGGCACCTTTTGTTTGATTTAGTTTTGGTGGACTTGTACTCATAGGTTGCATGGAGGTTGATCAAATGTAATTTTGATCTTATATGAACAACAACATGTGTCCAAAATCATCTGAATGTATGGTTGCCTAAAATTGTCTGAATGTAAGGATGCATAACCAAATGTGAAACCCACTAACTACTAACTAGTGCTAATTCTTTCTTTTTAATATTAGACTATCTCCAATAATATACATCTCTCCTTTACAAACGCGCCTAAAAGAATCTCTCATCTATATCTTCTTTCTCTCCAACAACATTTTGTATATTTCATCATGTATACGTTAAATACACATATTAGAGATATTTTCTTCTAGACTTTTACACATATGTATTTGTCATATTCTTAAATGTCTTATACATATTCTTAGTTTGGTTTAATCTCTACATATAGAACATGAAAGAACGTCCTCTATATTTAGAACGTTTAAGAGGACACTGTTAAAACATATAGAGGAGAAGAATCATCTCTAAATATAGGATAATGAATGTTCTTGGATGCTTGCTATAGACAGTCTTATACATAGACAATGCTTCTATCCTAAGGCTTTCTCCAGCAACAACATGTAAAGGGTTATGTATGCTAAATTTAGCACTCTCAAGCTCGTCTCCCCCAACAGGAAACGCTAAAAGACCCTATAAAATATTGAAGCTCAAGAACGACCCCTGAATCTGAATCTGGAGGCTCCTCTATGGGACGCTATCACTCGTTGCAGAGGCCGCAGGACGACGAGGCAGAGATTATTTAATCTTTCACTTGATTTAGCGTTCCTCGACGAATGAGGGGGCCCACATGAAGGGGACGTTGAAATAGTGATTTTAATTGATTATTTAATCTTTCACTTGGTTTACCTATCATCTTGATATAATCTTTCACTTATATACCTATCAGCATATCGTGGTAGAAAGATGTTCCAACAAAATGTTATACAAGTCAATTGACAAAATATGATGTAACAAAATTCTATTAATAAAGTAGGTAAAATAAAAAGGAAAAGATATAGAAGATGTTGTTGAGAAGGTGAAGATATAGGAGACAGAATCTTCTAGAGTATTCTGCAAAGGACATGATATTCCTTTAGAGAATAAAATTTAGGAGGTGTTTGGTTTGAGTAATCACTCTATCAAAAATGAGATGGTGCATCATGAGTTCAACCTCAAATTTGGTAGAATGGTCACGTTCCTTATATATTAGTACTAACAAACTAACTACGAGGAACAAACCAAACGATAAAAGTGAGAAGTGAAAAGATGATAGACTAACTTATTCCTTAAATAACATCCTATTAGAGAATGTCGCTGGAGATAGCCTAATCCTCTCCTTGATGCTTGCTTTTCCTACGTATCGCCATGATGTCGCCGTTGTTTATTGTCAAACCTGTTTTATTTGGTCAAGAGACTGATCATGGTCAGGGCGTCGCCTCAACTTGCATCGCAACAAGCCAACGACGGAAATGTTTCCTTGCATGCTTCCTTATGCAAGTTATCCGTTGCTGCCACATGTAAATTCATAATTGAAGTGGAGCGCGTTCAGATGTTTCACCTAGATCTCATCCTATCTCGCCGAAAACGATAGGCCTGATCATTCAGCAAGCAAACCCACACTGTTACATCTCCTGACCTCTGCAGCCAGGTTGGTCTACCATTACATGCTAGTGAGCAGTCTTTATCAGGGAGAGATGACAAACCATGGAGAACAATGATTGATAGATCTTTACATGTCAATACAGAACTGGTAACAGTCACAAGAAACATGTAGCAAATTGGCTTCATGCATGCAGGGGCTAAGCCGCTAAGGTATTCTACAAGGATGACATATATGATCATGTTTGTGTGCAGTAGAGGTCATTCTGTCTGTCCTTGTCAGCGATCATTCCAAGAGCAAACTGAATATTATTGGCTCATCTTTCACCTTCTCCAGGCTCTGAATTATGACGGGCACCTACTTTGACATGACATTTTTTTGTGTCAACAACTCAACATAAAGCTAAGGACCTAAGGTGGTAAGAAAAAGATATGGTAACAAGATGCATAATTTATTTCTTCTCGTTGCTTTATTTTTTTTTTCACGCGGGCGTGGTTGATGAAGCTAGGAAATTACAGTCAGTATAGCTTCTTGCTTCTTAGTTTGCTTTACTTATCTCCCAGCCACTTTCTGATTCCCACCCCTCTTTTTGATGAGAACCGAGGATAGAAGATCAGGCAACTCCTATAGAGAAGGGAGGCAGGAGCACCGCTCCCTTCGTCGTAGTTGCGTCCACGGCCACCAGCCGGACAGTGCTACGATGGGTATCTTCTGCTAGAAAACAGGCCACGTAGACGTTAGGTTTAATACGGTGTTTGGTTTATAGTGAGTTAGTGACTAATTTGTAGTCCCTTTATTTTATTCTATTTTAGTCTCTAAATTTCTAAATACGGAACTAAAATTCTATTTTATTTGTGTATTTGACAATTTAAGGACTAAAATAGAATAAAATGAAAAGACTAAAAATTAGTCCCTATAAACCAAACACCTCCCAAATTACACTTCTGGCGTGAACAGTGCTTGTGGTTATGTAGCATATGAAACTAATTAATTTAGGAAGAGTTAAAATAGAGATTGCTTAGAAAATAAAAGCGAATTAGTTTAGAAAATAGAATTGGTTTGTTAGGACACAAGAGTATAAGCTTGTAAGGATTCATCTTTTAGTTTGCTTGAGATTAAGTGAGTTTAGAAAATAGGATAGGTTTTATCATATCTAAACATACAAAAATGCTTGAGATCTCTTGAAGGCTTTTAGTTTTGATTTTATCTTTACATTAGAGATGAGCAGCTTGTCTTGTTTGGGCTAACATTCCTTGTAGGTAATGGACTTGGGCACTTGGCCCGTTGATTGCTAGGCCAGAAATATCGTCGTTGTAAAATAGTCAACATGAAACCACAGGGCCACAATTTATAGCCCGCTAAGCTGATCATTAAAATTAGTTCGATCTGCAAACCTGGGCCTCCATATGGGTGCAGCAGCCAAACCTCAAGTCGGACAATGGGCCTCAAATGGCTAAGTCTAAGGCTGGCAGCAGCGGTCTCCGCTGAGACCGCTGAGCAGCCCCCTTCCCTTGCTAGCGGCTACAATCCCCTCCCCTTGGCCCGCAGCGTTGCCCCTATGCGCCCCCTTCGTGTCGGCCCTCACTCAATTCAGCGGTTCACTATTCATTCCCTCCGGCACTGTACTGTGGGTCCACGAGTAATTGTTAATAGATGAAAAATTGATAATAGATGAAAAGTAGGTATAGAAAATGATATTATATAGTTGTATAGGGAGAGTATTTAGAGGGAACCACTGCGGGAGATGAAAATGTAGGGGATAAACTATTGATGATGTGACCCAAAAAATGATATAGAAGGAGAAATTTAGAGAAACCGCTGTAGATAGTCTAATATGCCCTGCCTCAGAAATAAGCCCACACGTGCGAACTACGCATCATTGAGGTGCGTATCATTGAGGTGCGTTTGGTTTAACCCTGATATGCCCTGGCTCTGAAATTAGTTGTTTGCTGCGAAAAAACTGTTGTAAATTATTTCTTATAAAAATAATAATAGCTGTTTGGTTTAAACTGTTGTGAGTTGTCTGATGCAAACAAACTATATATTGTTTAATTGTATCTCTTAATATGCCGCGACTCTGAAATTAGTTGTCTATTGTGAAAAAACTGTTATAAATTATTTGTCGTAAAAAAAATAAAAGTTGTTTGGTTCGAATCGCTGTGAGTTGTCTAATGTAAACAAAAATATATATTGTGTTATATGCACTTTATTTAATTATATCTCTTAATCAATGTACCTAAGTAAAAATGATTTCACATTTGGATTTCTGATATTTTTACAAAAACTAGACTCCACTTTCTATATATAATTTTTTATTAAAATATATTTTTATTTTATTTATCCTAACAATTAATTATTTTCAATCCCATTTTATTTTCTATTTGTCGTATCTATTTATTAATATATTGAATTTAAAAATTAATTTTATAATTCCATTTTAATATTTAGTATTAAAATGTAGTTTTATTTTCTTTATTATAACACTTAACAATTTTATATTTTTATTCACAATACTCTTTATTAATATATTGAACTTAGATAAGTAACAAAAGCAGGTCGCTTCCAAATTTGTACTAAAAACTACTTTTCAAAGTAATAGTAGAAAAATCCCTTTGATTTAGCTTCTACTTTTTTTAAACAGAAGCAAGTAAAAAAAGCTGAACCAAACACACCATAAATGTGCATCGTTATGTCGGATCATACTCTTTGTGTTGGTTTGAAGTATATGCACAACATGATCATGGTTCCACTAACTTCATTCTTACTCTCAACTATGTGCCGTCGCCCTTAGGAGTGGATAACGAGCCAACTCGGCTCGGCTCATTAAGTTAACGAGCCACAGAGTCAGTTCGGCTCGACTCGGCTCGTTTATAAGCTCAAGCTAACTCGTTTAGCTCGCGAGCCAGAGCAGAAAAAATAATATGTACATAATAATTATTTTTTAGTTAATTTTAAACTAATTTAACAATAGAAAATAGTAATTATACTCATAGTTTCACAAACCACGTCCATGTAACACCAAATTAGCACAATTCATCACTCATTATTTCACAATTCACATACATGTTCTTCAGTTTAACCCATAATTATATTTACATAGACCAAATTAACACATAAACATAGTTCATTAATCATTAGTTTAATTCATAGGCCATAGACACCTAACATATATAACATGTTCATCAATTATTCTATAAATGATATGCATATTGTTTCGTTTTGCTGGAATATGGTAGCTCGTTTAGCTCGCGAGCTGGCTCGTTAACGAACCGAGCTAGGATGTCAGCTCAACTCGTGAAAAAATTCAAATGAGCCTATCCGAGCCGAGCCGAGCTGACCATGAACCGAACGAGCCAGCGAGCCATGAGCATTTCGTCCAGCCCTAGTCGCCCTACAAGATTGCAGTAGTATATAATTCTAATCCTATGATGCGGCACGCAGAGCATTTCAAACAATTCCTAAAAATAATTGCCAAAACTTGTGCATTCCTAACCGACCAAAACTAACTATGAGGAAATGAAGTAATGAACACATGTACTCTCCTCAAGTTTTGGCTTCCAAAAAAAACCAAGGGCATGTTTGGACTCTTCGGGTGCAAAGCCGGCAACTTTCCAATCAATTACCTTAGCATCCCAATTCACTTCAAAAAATTAAGAAATCGTGATTGGGCTAGAGTTGGAGAGCGCTTTGAGAAGAGACTCAGTAGCTGGAAAGGGAAACATCTCTCCATCGGAGGCCGTCTGACTTTGATTAATTCAGTTCTTAGTAGCCTTTCGATGTATATGACGTCTTTCTTCTTCATCCCCAAAGGAGTTATCAAGAAATTGGATTATTTCTGTTCAAAATTCTTTTGGCAGGGGGATGAAAACAAAAAATTATATAGGCTTGCTAAATGGTCTATTCTGTGCCAACCAAAAGACTAGAGGGGAATTGAAATCCTAGATTTGAACACTATGAACAGAGCCCTTCTTAGCAAATGGTTGTATAAATTACTTACCTCTGATAGTATGTGGCAACAATTGCTCCATAATAAATACATAGTGTTGGGGACTTGTTCTCAAATGCTATGAATTAAGAACAAGGCAACACAGAAAGAAGTTAATGTTTAATGGCCTTCGTCCTTCGATGCATTATTTCCCTTAGGATATAACGATCTTCGGACGAAGGTCATGAAGGACATACCTTCATCATCACAGTTCACATTAATGAAAGAAGAAGCATATGAAACATGAGAAATAACATGAATAATCATATAACATCATTTATGTGTCCTTTTTTATATAATCATGAATAAATAAGAGCAATATTGAATTACATTTGTACCTTCGGCGTGACAGAAGGCAAATATACGAGTGTGACGCACAAGCGAATACAAGTCAGCGTGAATAGTACAAGGGTACTGTTCACCTATTTATAGGCACGGGACGCAGCCCGGTTAAAATTATATTTATGTCCTCTACAACTAGTTACAATCATGACACAAATCATCATGGGTCGATTGGTCTTTTCTTCTTTAAGTCGGTGTAGTCCTTCGTATCAAGGCATGTCGCTATGTCGAAGCTCCCTGGAATGTAGCTTCGGCGTGTACCTTCGCGCTATGCTTGCTTCTGGGTTGATCTTTCGAAGGTGTTTCTTCTCAAAGGACCTTCGGCGACGAAGCAGACTCCCAACAGTAGCCCCTTCGCGGTGCTAGATCGTTTTTCGTAACGAGCTTGATCCGTGAAAATATCTCCAAAGCTTCGGAATGCCGAAGGTCCGAAAAACATCTTCCCTGAGCTCGTTGTCGAGAAACGATTAAAATATTCCAAGCGCGAGGTGGCCCACCATGCGGCGGGTACGCACAGTCTGGCGATTCTCCTCCCAAGCGTCGGGTGGTCCATCGTTCAGCGAGTGCGAGTAACTGTTCAGCGGGTGTGGGCAACTTGGCAGTTCACCTTCCCACCTGTAGCACTATATAAACAGACAGGTAGGTGTGAAGTTACCACAAACTTCATTACCATTGCACTGTTGTGCTGTTGAAAATTTTAACCATAGCCGAAGCTTTTTCACTGCATTTTCGAGCAAACCATCATCTTGAATTAGCTTTGTCAAAAGAGGGAGCTTCGTAAAAAAACTATAAAAAACATCAACTTTGTAAAAACTGCAAGAAATTCAGCATCAGATGGCTAGAGTGCGCTCTTCTACGAGGGCGACCCATGGCGGAGAGGAGGCCGAAGCTACCGAGACTGCCCCGATCTCCGAAGTGATGAGACAATCGGGATTGGTTGTGACAGAGGGAGCCTTTGAACAAGGTGCACCTGCTGCTGAAACTGAACAAGATGTTGAGGAAGAAATCGCTGATAAAGAAGAAGAAGATTATAGCATTCTGATCCCATCAAAACCCAGTCACTTGGATTTTGAAAAATCTACTGTGTCTGAAGTTGATATGCCCATGATGATGAAGCTGGGCTATTTCAAAGAAGCTGAGAAGAAGCTTATTCGCTTTGCCGAGGAAGAAACCACTCCAACACCGAAGGATGACGAAGTAGTAGTTTTCAAAAGCTTTTTCAGAGCAGGATTGCGGTTTCCGCTAAATGAAATGATTGGAGAAGTTCTGGATAATTATGAAATCTATCTTCATCAGCTGACCCCTAACGCTATTGTTAGGCTCAACATTTTTATCTAGGCCCTTCGAAGCCAAGGAATGGACCCAAATGATGAAGCTTTTTACCGAGTGCATGAACTACACTACCAAACAAAGGCTAGAGAAGACGGGCTTTATGAAAATTTTGGTTGTTATAACTTCGCGTATCGCAAGGATACGAAGGCCCCGATCCTCAGCTATCGGACCAAATGGCCAACTGGCTGGAAAAGTGAGTGGTTTTATATCAAGGCTAATGAGAAAAAGAGGGAGAAGCTGAAGACGCTGGTCATGAGTCCTCTGAGCCTAAGCTTCGGGATGACCAGACCCCTGTGCAACATGAAACCAGGGTTACCATGCCAGTTAGCTGTAGTAGAATTCAGAGTGGTGGCTAAACATATCAGTACCAGGGATTTAGTGCAAGAATATTTGGCGAACAGGGTATCTCCAACATTGAGTGAATGGAGTATGCCAAAGCTGAAAGGAACAAAGAAGAAGGGTGAACTTGTTTGATTGCCCTATCGCTTCAAGTTTGAGAAACAATTCAAAGAGCCCTGCCAGGAATGGCTAGAAATGATTGAGACTATGTGCAACAAAATTCTGGGCAATTATACGAAAAAAGATCAACTGATGACTGCGTCCTTCGGCACCCGAACAAAACGAAGGTTGAATCGGGTAATGGATGCTTTAAACTTTGAATACCCTGACTATGAACGACTGAGCAAGGGTGCCGAAGGACCAAAGAGAAAGAGGGTTGTCAGTGTTATGAGCAGACAAGCTGCTAGGATGGTTAAGGAGGACGAAAAAGCTCTGAAAAAGAGAAAATCTAGTCCTGAGCCGAAGGTGGCTACTTCGAAGAAAAGAAAAACTGCAACTCCAGAGCCGAAGGTGGCTGAGATAGAAGAGGGAGCTCCTTCGACACCTTCTGCTGTTGAAGTAGAAGAAATTTTAAAGGTAATAACCGAATACCTACCTATCAAGCTGCTAAGTCCATTGGGGCCAGAACTGACGAAGCTTTTACAGAAGAAGGACGAGCCTTCGACAGCGAAGAAGGCGGTTGGGCCAAAAAGCAAAGGATTGTCACTGTTATGCAAGCTATTGAGGAAACGCCACCACCGGCCTCAGCGTCGAAAATAACACCAGCTGTCAAAGCTGCTACTTTTGCCAAAGCTGCAACTGCCGAAGCTACCAATCTTGAGAGTATGTTATCTAATATCGATAAAATGCTTTTGGATTTGGCCACGGAGGAGGCTGCCGCAGCTATAGAAGAAGTCTTAGCTGCAGAGAAGACTACTGCAGTTATAGAAGAAGCCACGGCTGCAGTGCCTGGAAAAGGAAAAGAAATTGCCGAAGATACTCCGGAAGATCAAGGCTTCTGCTTTCAAATTTTGATTGGTCAAGAATTATCCAAGGCTGAAAAGAAGGAGCTGCAGGAGTATGCTATATCCTGTGGCTACCAACCAGGAGCCATGCTCTTCGGTGGAATTAATGAAGAAGCCTTAGGATGCATTCGAGATCGAACTGGAGCGAAGATTATCAGCACTCTGTCGAAGAGTGTTGGTTTTCCAAAGCTTGAAGCTGACATCAGTAGCTACCGACGATAGCATATCGTCGGCAGCTTATTTTATTCTAATTTTAAGGTAAAGTTCTTTCCTCAACTTTTTATTGTTTTACGATGAAGAAAAGATTTTTTATGAGGTTATTTTGCATAGAGTATGCTACTAAGTAAAGCCTTGAGGATGCAACAAGACCTCGAAGATAAGAAAAATGAGGTTATAATTGAAGGCTTGGAAAGTAAAATCAAGGATCATGAAGCTGCTCTTGAAAAGAAAGATTTTGTTCTTCAATCAATGGAGGGTTCACTGGCAGAAGCCCAAGCTGAAATTGCCAGATTAAACAGTGAACTCCTCCTAAAATCCAAAAGCTTTGAGCAAGAAAAGAAGAATTTAAACGTGAGACTTGAAGCCAAAGTTGAAAAAAGTTTGAATTTGCAGAAATCCCTGAAAGAGCTTTAGAATATATGCTTAAACATTGGCAACCTATGCGTGCAACGGCTGAAGCAGGTTTTCAACTCAGTTGGTGCTAGTTCTAAAAAATTTGAACCTTCGACTGAAGACCTACCAAGCACCTTCGAACGTATTAAGGGCGAAGTTGAGGCGCTTGATGAAGTTATAGCTGGGCATGGTGACTTCTGTGCCCTGCTAGCTTCTCGTGGCACAGCTATAGCTTTCATGAAGACTGGTTGCGTGCACGGGAAGATCGTAAACAGGCCAAACTTCAGCCTACCACCAGCAGACTTGACTGACATCCCCAGCCTGGCCCGAAGCATTGGAAATAGATTTATAACACAAATTTGGACGAAGGGTGGACGAAACTTAGCTTGTGACGAAGCTCAAAGTCATCTCAAGCTGGTATTAAACTTGTACCTATTGCTTACCTTCTCCTGAGATTTCTATTTACCTTACACCGCTTTATTATATACAGGATGACGAAGCCGAAAGTCAATGATTTGGAACTTGATGGATACTGATGGAGCCGCTGCAAAAAGCTCTAGAAAAATTTGAATTATCTTTGTAAAAGATATTGTAATTTAGGAATGAAAACACTACTCTGTAAATTTGTCTATACTTTGTAATATATTTTTGCCTTTTTCATCCGTGTGTGAATTGCTTTGATGTGGACGAAACTTGTATCTTTTGAGCCGAAGGCGAAAAACACCTTCCCTTCTTTTCGTTCAAAACGAAGCATATCTTTGCTTCTTTATACTCATCGAAGTCTTATCGTTAAAGCCGAAGCATCTATTTATACTCTATGTTATGATGATGATGATCCTACGAATGCCTAAATGAATGTGTATGAATGCAATGAACGATGTGATGTAATGTGCAAATGAATGTCCAAACACACGCATACGAGGCCACATCCGGACTCCGCATCTCCTTAGAAACATCTTTTCAGTCTTGAGCTCTGCATCCCCTTAGAAACGTCTTTTGAGCTTCTTCACCTTCTATTTCGGTGGTATAAGTTCTGCATCCCCTTAGGAACGACTTTTAAACTTCTTCGCCTTCTATTTCGGCGGTATAAGTTCTGCATCCCCTTAGGAACGACTTTTGAACTTCTTAGCCTTCTATTTCGACGGTATTTGGCTCTGCATTCCCTTAGGAACGACTTTTAAGCAGAAAACTTATGCTGCGCTCCCTTAGGAACGACTTTTTGTAGCTTCGTCGTGCTCTGCATCCCCTTGGGGACGACTTTTGAGCTTCTCCCTGCTTTTTTCTTTTTCTGCACTCGATAGTGCATGCTCAGATTTTACATTTTATATTCTTTTGGGGGATTTGGCTCTCGTGGAGCTAAATGAGAAGGGAAAAAATTACAAGCTATGACCCCATTAAAAACCTTTCTCCCCTTTGAAAAGGAAAAAGGTGCCATAGAAAAAATGAAAAAGATTACATCAAATTACACATAATATCGCCGAAGCTCATCCACATTCCAAGATCTAGGAATGTCGTTGCCGTCCATGTCCTTCAATCTGTAAGAACCGGGCCTCGACGAAGATACCACGAGAAAAGGTCCTTCCTACTTCAGTTGCAATTTGCCTACTTTAGTTGCAATTTGCCTACTTTGTCCGGATTGGCCACTCTCCGAAGCACCAAATGCCCTGGCTTAATATTTTTCAACCGAACTTTTCTATCGTGCCATTTTATTGTCTCGGCTTGATATTTATTGATGTTCTCCACAGCCTGAAGTCTAGTCCCTTCTATAGTATCTTTTACAACGTGATAATTAGCTTCGTCTTCTACCGAAGCTACTGTTCTTATTGACCCTGCTTTAGCTTCTTCTGGAGTTATAGCTTCGTCACCAAATAATAGTTTGAAGGGTGTGAAAACTGTTGATCTTGATATGGTTGTATTGTGGCTCCACACCACTTTAATCAACTCATCTGGCCACTTTCCTCTGGGCTGATTGAAGATTAGCTTCATTATTCCTGTCATAATAATGCCATTTGCTCTTTCCACCAGCCCGTTTGACTCCGGATGCCTAACTGATGCAAAATGAAACTTCGTGCCAATTTGGTCACAGAAATCCTTGAACGTTTCGGCATCAAACTGTGTTCCATTGTCCACAGTTATAGCCTTCGACACGTCGAAGCGACAAACAATATTTTGCCAGAAGAATTTCTAGACTATAACCGAAGTTATTGTAGCCAAAGGCTTCGCTTCAATCCACTTAGAAAAATATTCTACAGCCACCACAACGTATTTCAAATTACCTTGTGCTGGTGGAAGTGGGTCTAATAAATTGAAAGTCACCTAGAGGGGGGTGAATAGGCGAAACCTTAAAATTAAAACTTTATACCCCAACTAGATCCCTTGATTAGTGGTTAGAACAAGATGCACAATTATCGGCGTATAAAAACTAAGTCCTTTGCTTGTAAAGAGTATTGCTTTCAAATAATGCGGAATTGATAAATCAATGCAACTAAAAGATCTATGAGAATAAAGCAAGAGGGCTTAGATAAGAAGAGCAATAACCCAAGATCTTTCTTGCAAGGTGTTGCTTCACTAAATGAGAATTTAACTTGAAGTAACACCAAATAATATCAGCAAAGAATAGTGCAAGAAAACTTAGAGTGAGGGAAAAACAAACAAATCACAAGTAATGAACACAAGAGACACGAGGATTTGTTTTACCGAGGTTCGGCCCTCGAAGGCCTAGTCCCCGTTGAGGAGTCCACTAAGGATGGGTCCCTTTCAACCCTTTCCCTCACTCCACCGATCACACAAGACCGACGAGCTCTTCTTTTTCTCAAGGATCACTTAAGACCCCACAAGGATCACCACACTCTTTGGTGTCTCTTGCTAGCTTTACAAGCCTCCAAAACTTTGGAGGAAGTTCAATGGGAGTCAAAACTCCACGCGCAAATGAACACAAATATGTAGCACACACTATCTCTCAATGAATCTCACAAGGCACTAGTGCTAAACTCAAATGAGTAGCTCTCTTTTGCTTGCTCTCTCTTTTGTGGCACTTGTGTTGGTTGTAGTGGTCTAAATCTTGTGTATAGGATGGATCAATGAATAGAGGTGGTTGAGAGGGCTTGAGTATGTCAACTAGATGACTTGGAATGTTGCTTGGGCTCCCCCTCCTTGAAGTGGCCGGTTGGGGTGGTATTTATAGCCACCATCCAAAATGTAGCCGTTGGAGAAGTCTGCTGGCGATGGGCACACCGGACAGTCCGGTGCACCACGGACAGTGTCCGGTGTGCCGCCACGTCATCCTCCCGTTAGGGCTTGGAGCTGGTCGACCGTTGGAGGCTTTGTCCTCAAGCGGCACCGGACAGTCCGGTGCGACACCGGACAGTCTGGTGCCCCTCTGACCAACTGCTCTGACTTCTGCTGCGATCATTGTGCTGCACTGTTCACTGTCAGAGTCGACCGTTGCGTGCAGATAGCCGTTGCTTCGCTGGCACATCGGATAGTCCAGTGGGCCACCGGATAGTCCGGTGAATTATAGCGGGGCTGCGCCTGAGAAACCCAAAGCTGAAGAGTTTGAGGTCGATCCTCCCTGGTGCACCGGACACTGTCCGGTGCGCCAGACCAGGGAGCACTTAGGTTTCTTTTGCTCCTGTCTTTTGAGCCCTTTTTAATCTTTGTATTGGTTTTGAGTTGAACCTTTGGCACCTGTAGAACATATACTCTAGAGCAAACTCGTTAGTCCAATTATTTGTGTTGGGCATTTCAACCACCAAAATCATTTAGGAAAAGGTTTAAAGCCTATTTCCCTTTCACAAATCCAGGCCCCATCTTTGCAATGGCCAAGTGGGCTGTATTAGCTGGGTGAGAGATGAAGGCTATTTCTGGTCTCTTGCACACTTTTGACAATTTTCACATTTTTGAACTAGCTCTGCTGCAGCCTTTGGCCAGTAGAATCCTTGCCTAAACACTTTTCCCAGCAAGGGCCTAGACCCAATATGAGATCCACACAAACCTGCATGTATCTCCTTCATTAATTCAATACCTTCAGCTCTAGATAAACACTTGAGGAGTGGAGAACAGACTCCATGTTTGTACAATTCCCCTTCTATTATCACATATGGTCTTGTCCTTGCTTCCATTCTCTTATTATAAGCTTCGTCATCCAAAAGACAATTGCCTTGGAGGAAAGATATAATTTCAGTCCTCCAATCTTCACTATGTACTAGGGAAATTGCAAGCACTACTCTCTCCATAAGCTCAACTGAAGGTGCTTTTATTGTTTCAAAAAATACTTCTGAAGGTAGAGGGAGCCCATGTGCTGCTGATTTGGCTAACATATCTGCATGCTCATTCTCTCCTCTTGGAATGTTCTTGACAGAAAACCCTTCGAAAGCCGCCTCCAACCTTCGAACTGTATCCAGATATTTTTCAAGCTTTGGGTCTCTTGCCTTGCTACTTTTGTCTATATGGCCAGAAATGACTTGAGAATCAGTTTTCAGGATAGCCCTTCTTATTCCCATTGTCCTTAACTTCTGAAGCCCCAACAGAAGTGCTTCATATTCAGCGATATTATTTGTACAACTAAAGTCAAGCTTTGCTGCATAGCATGTTTTGATTTTTGAAGGCGCAATTAGGACCGCAGCTGCTCCTGCGCCGAAGGTTCCCCACGAACCATCGTAGAATACTGTCCAAGCTTCGATGTCTTTATTGGTTTCTTCTTCCTGAGCCCCTGGCGTCCAATCAGTAATGAAGTCTGCCAACGCCTGGGACTAAATTGAGGATCTATGTACATAATCAATACTGAACTCATTAAGCTCCGCAACCCATTTTCCAATCCTTCCAGTAGCTTCTCTATTCCTCATTATGTCCTTCAGAGGCTGTGACGAAGGAACAATTATGTGATATGCTTAAAAATAATGCCAAAGCTTCCTGGAGGCCATTAACACAGCATACAACACTTTTTCCAACTCTGTATAATTTTTCTTTGACAAACTTAAAACTTTGGATTCAAATTAGACTAGAGCCTGCTTTTTGATTTGACCATCTAGCTTCTCCTGTACCAGGGCCGCACTAACTGCAGAGTGCTAAGCTGCCACATATAAAAGTAATGGAGCCCCTGACGAAGGTGGAGTTAGTGCTGTTAGATCGATCAAGTATTGTTTCAGCTCTTCGAAAGCTTTTTGCTGGGCTGGGCCCCATTGAAAAACTTTGGCTGACTTCAGTATTTCAAAGAATGGCAGATTTCTTTCTGCTGATCTAGATATGAATCTGTTTAATGATGCTAGTCTTCCTGCCAGCCGTTGGGCCCTCTTCTTTGTGCTTGGCGGCTCCATCCAAAGAATAGCCTCAATCTTTCTTGGGTTGGCTTCAATTCCCTTTGTTGACACCAAACAGCCAAGGAACTTACCCTTCTTCACCCCAAAAGCACACTTTTCTAGATTTAACTTCAGGCCAGCTTGCCTGAAGTTAGCAAATGTCTCTTGCAAATCAGCAATGTGATTTTCTTGCTTCGTGCTTTTCACTATGATATCATCCACATAGGTCAGTACATTCCTGCCTATTTGAGAATGAATGACCTTGGCTATCATTCTGCTGAAGCTTCCTCCAGCGTTCTTGAGCCCCTTAGGCATCCGAAGGTAACAATATGTGCCACTAGGAGTTATGAAGCTAGTCTTTGGCTCATCTTGCTTCTTCATCCAGATTTGATGATAGCTTGAGTAACAATCCAATAGACTCATGAGCTCTAAAGAAGTTGTTGCATCTACAAGAGAGTCTATTCTTGGTAATGGGAACTCGTCCTTTGGACAGGCCTTATTAAAGTCTGTGAAATCAATGCACATTCTCCATTTACCGTTGGCCTTCTTCACCATAATAGTGTTGGCTAGCCATTCTAGATATTTCACTTCTCTGATGACACCAGCACTGAGAAGTCTTTTTACCTCGTTACGAGCACCTTCAGCTTTATCTCAGACATCTTCTGAAGCCTTTGTTTTCTTGGCCTGGAGGATGGATCCACATTGAGTGAATGTTCGATAACATCTCTGTTGAAACCATAAAGGTCATTAACTGACCAAGCAAAGACATCTTTGTTGTTAAATAGGAATCTTATCAAAGTCTTCTCTTGCTCATTAGATAGCTGAGATCCCAGCAGCACCCTCTGTTCTGCTATGTCTTCGCACAGTAGCATAGGCCTCGGCTGATCTGCCGAAGCAGCCTTCTCTCTTTTGTGCTTAAACTGTTGACAAGTTTCGGCTTCGTCTATGTTATGGATTGCTTTTGAATCTGTCCAATTTCCTTCAGCCTTTCTGGCAGCCTCTTGACTTCCATGGATAGCAATGGGCCCTTGCTCCGAAGGTATCTTCATGCATAAGTATGCTGGATGGAGTATAGCTTCGAAAGCATTGAGTGTCCCTCGGCCAATGATTGCATTGTATGGGTACTCTATGTCAACAGTGTCAAAAACAACTTGTTCAGTTCTTGTATTGTGGACATAGCCGAAAGTAACTGCCATTGTGATTTTGCTAAGTGCCACAATCTGCTTTCCTCCGAAGCCACAAAGAGGGTGTGTAGCATCATGAATCTTGTCTTCTAGCTCTTGCATCTGTCTAAAGGCCTTAGCAAATATGATATCCGCTGCACTGCCTGTGTCAACCAGAACATTATGGACCAAAAACCCCTTAATGACACAAGATATGACCATAGCATCATTGTGGGGGTAATCCTTGAGCTGAAGATCCTCCTGGGAGAAGGTGATTGGGATGTGGGACCATTTAGACTTGATGAAGGGTCCCTGCACCCCAACATGTTGCACCCTTCTCTGTGCTTCTTTCTTTTGCTTTTTGTTGGCTGGCTCTGAGCTTGAACCACCTGTTATCGGGAGAACCAGCTTCGTAGCCGAAGGTGCTATAACTTGGTTGCTGAACGAAGCCATCAGCTCAAAAGTGGAAGTGAGTTCACCAGAGGTGGGCGCCAATGTTGGGGATTTGTTCTCAAATGCTATGAATTAAAAACAAGGCAACACAGAAAGAAGTTAATGTTTAATGGCCTTCGTCCTTCGAAGCATTATTTCCCTTAGGATATAACGATCTTCAGACGAAGGTCATGAAGGACATACCTTCATCATCACAGTTCACATTGATGAAAGAAGAAGCATATAAAACATGAGAAATAACATGAATAATCATATAACATCATTTATGTGTCCTTTTTTATATAATCATGAATAAATAAGAGCAATATTGAATTACATTTGTACCTTTGGTGTGACAAAATGCAAAGATACGGGTGTGACGTACGAGCGAATACAAGTCAACGTGAACAGTACAGGGGTACTGTTCACCTATTTATAGGCACAGGACGCAGCCCGGTTAAAATTACATTTATGTCCTCTACAACTAGTTACAATCATGACATAAATCATCATGGGCCGATTGGTCTTTTCTTCTTTAAGTCGGTGTAGTCCTTCGTATCAAGGCATGTCGCTATGCCGAAGCTCCCTAGAATGTAGCTTCGGCGTGTACCTTCGCGCTATGCTTGCTTCTGTGTTGATCTTGAAAGGGATTAGGCTTACACCAATTTCCTAAACTAATTTTGGTGGTTGAATTGCCCAACACAAATAATTGGACTAACTAGTTTGCCCAAGTTTATGAGTTCTACAGGTACCAAAGGTTCACCATAAGCCAATAAAAGACCAAGAAAAAGGGGTTCAAACAAAGGAGCAAAGGGACAACCGAAGGCACCCTGGTCGGGCGCACCGGACTGTCCGGTGCGCCACCGGACAGTGTCCGGTGCACCACCGGACAGTGTCCGGTGTACCAGGGGACTCCGAACTGAACTTCGCACCTTCGGGAATTCTTAGAGTCATCGCGCTATAATTCACCGGACTATCCGGTGTACACCGGACAGTGTCCGGTGCTCCAAGGATGAAGAGACTCTGAACTCGTCGGCTTCGGGAATCACAACGGCTAGTTCGCTATAATTCACCGGACATGTCCGGTGTACACCGGACTGTCCGGTGTGACAACGATGCAACGACTACTTTAGGCGCCAACGGCTACCTGCAACGCATTAAATGCGCGCCAGCGCGCGTAGAAGTCAGACACGCCCATGCTGGCGCACCGGACACTCTACAGTTCATGTCCGGTGCGCCACCGGACATCCAGGCGGGCCCAGCAGTCAGAGCTCCAACGGTCGGAACCCTAACGGCCTGGTGACGTGGCTGTCGCACCGGACATGTCCGGTGTGCACCGGACTGTCCGGTGCACCATACGACAGACAGCCTCCACCAAACGGCTAGTTTGGTGGTTGGGGCTATAAATACCCCCAACCACCCCACATTCAAGTCATCCAAGTTTTCCACTTCTCAACCACTTACAAGAGCTAGGCATTCAATTCTAGACACACTCAAGTGATCAAATCCTCTCCAATTCCACACAAGGCTTTAGTGATTAGCGAGAGAGATTTGTTGTGTTCCTTTGAGCTCTTGCGCTTGGATTGCTTCTTTCTTTATCACTTGTTCTTGTGATCATAAACTCATTTGTAACCGAGGCAAGAGACACCAATTTTGTGGTGGTCCTTGCGGGGAAGTTTTGTTCCCGGTTGTTTTTGAGAAGAGAAGCTCACACGGTCCGAGGGACCGTTTGAGAGAGGGAAAGGGTTGAGATAGACCTGGCCTTTATGGCCTCCTCAACGGGGAGTAGGTTTGAGAGAACCGAACCTCGGTAAAAAAAATCCAAGTGTCTCACTCTTTATTCGCTAGCGTTTTGTTTTGCGCCCTCTCTCTCGGACTCATTATTATTTCTAACGCTAACCCGGCTCATAGTTGTGATTAATTTTGTAAATTTCAGTTTCACCCTATTCACCCCCCTCTAGGCGACTTTCAATTGGTATCAGAGCCCGATGCTTCATTAGAGCCTAACCGCTCGAAGTGATGTCGGGAGATCACACCAAGAGGGAGATGGAGACCGGCGACAAGCCCACTACGAGTCACGGGAGCACGTCATCGGAAGAATCCCACACCAAGAGGAAGGAGAAGAAGAAGAGCTCCTCCAACAAAGGGAAGGGGAAGGAGAAGAAATCCTCTTCCCACAAGTCGCATCGGAGAGGCGACAAGCACAAGAGGATGAGAAAAGTGGTCTACTACGAGACCGACTCCTCATCACCATCGACCTCCGACTCGGATGCGCCGTCCGTAACTTCCAAGCGCCAAGAGCGCAAAAAGTATAGTAAGATCCCCCTACGCTACCCCCACATTTCAAAGCGTACTCCTTTACTCTCCGTTCCATTAGGCAAACCACCGGTTTTTGACGGTGAAGATTATAATATGTGGAGTGGCAAAATGAGACACCATCTAACCTCACTCCACACAAGCATATGGAATGTTGTTGAGTTTGGTGTACAGGTACCATCCGTAGGGGATGAAGACTACGACTCGGACGAGGTGGCCCAAATTCACCACTTTAACTCCCAAGCCACCACTATACTCCTCACCTCTCTAAGTCGAGAGGAGTATAATAAGGTGCAAGGGTTAAAAAGTGCGAAGGAAATTTGGGACGTACTCAAGACCGCGCACGAGGGAGACGAGGTGACAAAGATCACCAAGCGGGAGACGATCGAGGGGGAGCTCGGTCGCTTCATGCTTCACCAAGGGGAGGATCCACAAGCTATGTACAACCGCTTGAAGACCTTGGTGAATCAAGTGCGCAACCTCGGGAGCGAAAAATGGGATGACCATGAGATGGTCAAGGTTATTCTTAGATCCCTCATATTTCTTAACTCTACACAAGTGCAATTAATTCGAGGTGATCCTAGATATAAGCTAATGTCTCCCGAGGAGGTTATAGGAAAATTTGTGAGCTTTGAGCTAATGATTAAGGGCTCAAAGAAAATCATCGAGCAAGGCACCTCCTCCACGTCCGAGGCACAACCGGTCGCTTTCAAGGCGACGGAAGAAAAGAAGGAGGAGGCTACTCCAAGTCGAACACCCATCGATGCCTCCAAGCTCGACAACGAGGAGATGGCGCTCATCATCAAGAGCTTCCGTCAAATCCTCAAGCAAAAGAGGGGGAAAGACTACAAGCCCCGCTCCAAGAAAGTATGCTACAAGTGTGGTAAGCCCGGTCATTTCATTGCTAAATGTCCATTATCTAGTGATAGTGACAGGGGCGGCGACAAGAAGGGGAGAAGAAAGGAGAAGAAGAGACACTACAAGAAGAAGGGCGGCGATGCCCACGTGTGCCGCGAGTGGGACTCTGACGAGAGCTCCACCGACTCCTCCTCCGACGAGGACGCCGCCAACATCGCTGTCACCAAGGGACTTCTCTTCCCCAACGTCGGCCACAAGTGCCTCATGGCCAAGGACGGCAAAAGGAAGAAGGTTAAATCCAAATCCTCCACTAAATATGAGTCCTCTAGTGATGATAATGCTAGTGATGAGGAGGATAATTTGCGTACTCTTTTTGCCGACCTAAACATACAACAAAAGAAAAAACTAAATGAGCTAATTAGTGCCATCCATGAAAAGGATGATCTCTTGGACTCCCAAGAGGACTTCCTAATCAAGGAAAATAAAAAGCATGTTAAGGTTAAGAATGCTTATGCTCTAGAGGTAGAAAAATGTGAGAAATTATCTAGTGAGCTAAGCACATGCCATGACACTATTGCCAACCTTAGGAATGAAAATGCCAAATTAATTGCTAAGGTTGATTCTCATGTTTGTGATGTTACAATTCCCAATCTTAGAAATGATAATGATGATTTGCTTACTAAGATTGAAGAATTAAACACCTCTCTTGCTAGCCTTAGGATTGAAAATGAAAAATTAATTGCTAAAGCTAAAGAATTAGATGTTTGCAATGTTACAATTTCCAATCTTAGAGATAACAATGATATTCTGCGTGCTAAGATTGTTGAACTTAATTCTTGCAAACCCTCTACATCTACCATTGAGCATGTCACTATTTGTACTAGATGTAGAGATATTGATGTTGATGCTATTCATGATCGCATGGCTTTAATTAAACAACAAAATGATCATATAGCATTATTAGATGCTAAAATTGCCGAGCATAACTTAGAAAATGAAAAATTTAAATTTGCTAGAAGTATGCTCTATAATGGGAGACGCCCTGGCATCAAAGATGGCATTGGCTTCCAAAGGGGAGACAATATCAAACTTAATGCCCCTCCTAAAAATTTGTCTAACTTTGTTAAGGGAAAGGCTCCCATGCCTCAGGATAACGAGGGTTACATTTTGTACCCTGCCGGTTATCCCGAGAGCAAAATTAGGAGAATTCATTCTAGGAAGTCTCACTCTGGCCCTAACCATGCTTTTATGTATAAGGGTGAGACATCTAGTTCTAGGCAACCAACCCATGCTAAGTTGCCTAGAAAGAAAACTCCTAGTGCATCAAATGATCATAGCATTTCATTTAAAACTTTTGATGCATCTTATGTTTTGACTAACAAATCCGGCAAGGTAGTTGCCAAGTTTGTTGGGGGCAAACACAAGGGGTCAAAGACTTGTGTTTGGGTACCCAAAGTTCTTGTGTCTAATGCCAAAGGACCCAAAACCGTTTGGGTACCTAAAGTCAAGAACTAAAATTGTTTTGTAGGTTTATGCATCCGGGGGCACAAGTTGGATCATCGATAGCGGGTGCACAAACCACATGACGGGGGAGAAGAAGATGTTCTCCTCCTACGAGAAAAACCAAGATCCCCAATGAGCTATCACATTCGGGGATGGAAACCAAGGTTTGGTCAAAGGTTTGGGTAAAATTGCTATATCTCCTGACCATTCCATTTCCAATGTTTTTCTTGTTGATTCACTAGATTACAATTTGCTTTCCGTATCTCAATTATGCCAAATGGGCTACAACTGTCTATTTACTGATGTAGGTGTCACTGTCTTTAGAAGAAGTGATGATTCAATAGCATTTAAGGGAGTGTTAGAGGGTCAGCTATACTTGGTAGATTTTGATAGAGCTGAACTCGACACTTGCTTAATTGCTAAGACTAACATGGGTTGGCTCTGGCACCGCCGACTAGCTCATGTTGGAATGAAGAATCTTCATAAGCTTCTAAAAGGAGAACATATTTTAGGACTAACAAATGTTCATTTTGAGAAAGACAGGATTTGTAGCGCATGCCAAGCCGGGAAGCAAGTTAGCACTCATCATCTACACAAGAACATCATGACAAGTGACAGGCCACTGGAACTCCTACACATGGATTTATTCGGCCCGATCGCTTACATAAGCATCGGCGGGAGTAAGTACTGTCTAGTTATTGTGGATGATTATTCTCGCTTCACTTGGGTATTCTTTTTGCAGGAAAAATCTTATACCCAAGATACCTTAAAAGGATTCTTGAGACAGGCTCAAAATGAGTTCGGCTTAAGGATCAATAAAATTAGAAGCGACAACGGAACTGAGTTCAAGAACTCACAAATAGAAGGCTTCCTTGAGGAGGAGGGCATCAAGCATGAGTTCTCCTCTCCCTACACATCACAACAAAATGGTGTAGTGGAGAGGAAGAATCGAACTCTATTGGACATGGCAAGAACCATGCTTGATGAGTACAAGACACCGGATCGGTTTTGGGCCGAGGCGGTCAACACCGCCTGCTACGCCATCAACCGGTTATATCTACACCGAATCCTCAAGAAGACATCCTATGAACTCCTAACCGGTAAAAAGCCCAATATTTCATATTTTAGAGTTTTTGGTAGCAAATGCTTTATTCTTGTTAAGAGAGGTAGAAAATCTAAATTTGCTCCTAAAACTGTAGAAGGCTTTTTACTAGGATATGACTCAAACACAAGGGCATATAGAGTCTTTAACAAGTCCTCAGGACTTGTTGAAGTTTCTTGTGACGTTGTGTTTGATGAAACTAATGGCTCTCAAGTAGAGCAAGTTGATCTTGATGAGATAGGTGAAGAACAGGCTCCGTGCATCGCGCTAAGGAACATGTCCATTGGGGATGTGTGCCCTAAGGAATCCGAAGAGCCTCCACGTGCACAAGATCAACCCTCCTCCTCCACACAAGCATCTCCACCAACCCAAAATGAGGATGAGGCTCAAATTGATGGAGGAAAAGATCAAGGAGATGAGCCACCTCAAGATGACAGCAATGATCAAGGGGGAGATACAAATGACCAAGACAAGGAGGATGAGGAACCAAGGCCGCCACACCCAAGGGTCCACCAAGCAATCCAACGAGATCACCCCGTCGACACCATCCTCGGCGACATTCATAAGGGGGTAACCACTCGATCTCGTGTTGCACATTTTTGTGAGCATTACTCTTTTGTTTCCTCTATTGAGCCACATAGGGTAGAGGAAGCACTCCAAGATTCGGATTGGGTGATGGCGATGCAAGAGGAGCTCAACAATTTCACTAGGAATGAGGTATGGCATTTAGTTCCACGTCCTAACCAAAATGTTGTAGGAACCAAGTGGGTCTTCCACAACAAGCAAGATGAGCATGGTGTGGTGACAAGGAACAAAGCCCGACTTGTGGCCAAGGGATACTCCCAAGTCGAAGGTTTGGATTTCGGTGAAACCTATGCACCCGTAGCTAGGCTTGAGTCAATTCGCATATTATTAGCCTATGCTACTTACCATGGCTTCAAGCTTTATCAAATGGACGTGAAGAGTGCCTTCCTCAATGGACCAATCAAGGAAGAGGTCTATGTTGAGCAACCTCCTGGCTTTGAAGATAGTGAGTACCCTAACCATGTCTATAGGCTCTCTAAGGCGCTTTATGGGCTCAAGCAAGCCCCAAGAGCATGGTATGAATGCCTAAGAGATTTCCTTATTGCTAATGGCTTCAAAGTCGGAAAAGCTGATCCTACTTTATTCACTAAAACTCTTGACAGTGATTTGTTTGTATGCCAAATTTATGTTGATGATATTATATTTGGGTCTACTAACGAATCTACATGTGAAGAATTTAGTAGGATCATGACACAGAAATTCGAGATGTCTATGATGGGGGAGTTGAAGTATTTTCTAGGATTCCAAGTCAAGCAACTCCAAGAAGGCACCTTCATTATCCAAACAAAGTACACTCAAGACATTCTAACCAAGTTTGGAATGAAGGATGCCAAGCCCATCAAGACACCCATGGGAACCAATGGGCATCTCGACCTCGACACGGGAGGTAAATCCGTCGATCAAAAGGTATACCGGTTGATGATTGGTTCATTACTCTATTTATGTGCATCTCGACCGGACATTATGCTTTCCGTTTGCATGTGTGCAAGATTCCATTCCGACCCTAAGGAATCCCACCTTACGGCCGTAAAACGAATCTTGAGATATTTGGCTTATACTCCTAAGTTTGGGCTTTGGTACCCTCGGGGATCCACATTTGATTTGATTGGTTATTCGGATGCCGATTGGGCGGGGTGTAAGATTAATAGAAAGAGCACATCGGGGACTTGCCAGTTCTTGGGAAGATCCTTGGTGTCTTGGGCTTCAAAGAAGCAAAATTCGGTCGCTCTTTCTACCGTCGAAGCCGAGTATATTGCCGCAGGCCATTGTTGCGCGCAATTGCTTTGGATGAGGCAAACCCTGCGGGACTATGGTTACAAATTAACCAAAGTTCCTCTTCTATGTGATAATGAGAGTGCAATCCGCATGGCGGATAATCCCGTTGAGCATAGCCGCACTAAACACATAGCCATTCGGTATCATTTTCTTAGGGATCACCAACAAAAGGGGGATATCGAGATTGCATACATTAATACTAAAGATCAATTAGCCGATATCTTTACCAAGCCGCTAGATGAACAAACTTTTACCAAACTTAGGCATGAGCTCAATATTCTTGATTCTAGGAATTTCTTTTGCTAATTTGCACACATAGCTTATAAGTATACCTTTGATCATGTCTCTTTTATATATGCTATGACTAATGTGTTTTCAAGTGTATTTCAAACCAAGTCATAGGTATATTGAAAGGGAATTGGAGTCTTCGGCGAAGACAAAGGCTTCCACTCCACTCTACTACTCATCCTTCGCCGTCGCTCCGCTTTACTCTCCGTCTTTGGTATAATCTTCACTCATATGTTTTATTTGCCAAAGGAGAGAAAGTAGTTTTCAAGGGCTTATATCTCACTCAAAGTATCTGTTTTTGGCGATTCATGCCAAAGGGGGAGAAAATATGAGCCCAAAGCAAAAGGACCGCACCACCACCCTAATTTTTAAAATGATTTTCAAATTGGAAAATTTCAAATTGATATCTTTTTGTGTTCAAAAGGGGGAGCAAGTAATATTTTCAAAATTGATATCTTAAAACCCTCTTGAACACTAAGAGGAGAATTTATTGAGGGGGAGTTTTGTTTAGTCAAAGGAAAAGCATTTGAAACAAGGGGAGAAAATTTTAAACTTGAAAATGCTTCGCAAAATCTTACTCATTTACCTTTTACTACTTTGCAAAAGGACTTTGAAAAGGATTTACAAAAAGAATTTGCAAAAACAAAACATGTGGTGCAAGCGTGGTCCAAAATGTTAAAAATAAAGAAACAATCCATGCATATCTAGTAAGTAATATTTATTGGCTCAATTCTAAGTAACATTTGCACTTACATATTGCAAACTAGTTCAATTATGAACTTCTATACTTGCTTTGGTTTGTGTTGGCATCAATCACCAAAAAGGGGGAGATTGAAAGGGAATTAGGCTTACACCAATTTCCTAAACTAATTTTGGTGGTTGAATTGCCCAACACAAATAATTGGACTAACTAGTTTGCCCAAGTTTATGAGTTCTACAGGTACCAAAGGATCACCATAAGCCAATAAAAGACCAAGAAAAAGGGGTTCAAACAAAGGAGCAAAGGGACAACCGAAGGCACCCTGGTCGGGCGCACCGGACTGTCCGGTGCACCACCGGACAGTGTCCGGTGTACCTGGGGACTCCAAGCTGAACTTCGCACCTTCGGGAATTCTTAGAGTCATCTCGCTATAATTCACCGGACTGTCCGGTGTACACCGGACAGTGTCCGGTGCTCCAAGGATGAAGAGACTCTGAACTCGTCGGCTTCGGGAATCACAACGACTAGTCCGCTATAATTCATCGGACATGTCCGGTGTACACCGGACTATCCGGTGTGACAACGATGCAACGGCTACTTTAGGCGCCAACGGCTACCTGCAGCGCATTAAATGCGCGCCAGTGCACGCAGAAGTCAGACACGCTCATGCTGGCGCACCGGACACTCTACAGTTCATGTCCGGTGCGCCACCGGACATCCAGGCGGGCCCAGCAGTCAGAGCTCCAACGGTCGGAACTCTAACGGCCTAGTGACGTGGCTGTCGCACCGGACATGTCCGGTGTGCACCGGACTGTCCGGTGCACCATACGACAGACAGCCTCCACCAAACGACTAGTTTGGTGGTTGGGGCTATAAATACCCCCAACCACCCCACATTCAAGTCATCCAAGTTTTCCACTTCTCAACCACTTACAAGAGCTAGGCATTCAATTCTAGACACACTCAAGTGATCAAATCCTTTCCAATTCCACACAAGGCTTTAGTGATTAGCAAGAGAGATTTGTCGTGTTCCTTTGAGCTCTTGCGCTTGGATTGCTTCTTTCTTTCTCACTTGTTCTTGTGATCATAAACTCATTTGTAACCGAGGCAAGAGACACCAATTTTGTGGTGGTCCTTGCAGGGAAGTTTTGTTCCCGATTGTTTTTGAGAAGAGAAGCTCACTCGGTCCGAGGGACCGTTTGAGAGAGGGAAAGGGTTGAGATAGACCCGACCTTTGTGGCCTCCTCAACGGGGAGTAGGTTTGAGAGAACCGAACCTCGGTAAAACAAATCCACGTGTCTCACTCTTTATTCGCTAGCGTTTTGTTTTGCGCCCTCTCTCTCGGACTCATTATTATTTCTAACGCTAACCCGGCTCGTAGTTGTGATTAATTTTGTAAATTTCAGTTTCGCCCTATTCACCCCCCCTCTAGGCGACTTTCAGATCTTTCACATGTGTTTCTTCTCAAAGGACCTTTGGCGATGAAGCAGACCCCCAACACATAGGTTCAAAATCACTGGCTCAAGTGGAATGGAAAATTGGTGACCCACACTTTTGGTCTTGTCTAATGAAGGTAAAACCAGACTTTCTACGCTTCAACCTTTCTGGTCAAAGACAGATCTCAAGTAAGGTTCTGGGAGGATAACTGGCTGGATGGGGCCCCGCTGAAAGATCAATATCACTCCCTGTATAACATTACACAACCCAAATCAATAACTATAGCGGAAGCTATGAGATCCTTCCCTCCTATCTTTGCCTGGCTACGACAACTTTATGGATCCAATTTGGTGGATTGGATTTCTTTGCTGTCACGCATAGAGGGTTTGGAGTTGTCCCATGAGCATGATGCATTTTATTGGAACCTCACCCCAAATGGGAAGTTCTCAATAAAATCGTATTACACAACCTTAATGTTTAGTACTACCTCTAATGTAAACAAAGACATGTGGAAGATGAAGGCCCCTTTGAAAATTAAACTTTTTATGGTATTTACGAAAGGGAGTAATTCTCACAAAAGATAATCTGGCCAAACGAAACTGGCATGGAAGTTTAACTTGTGTTTTCTGCCATAAGAAAGAGACCATCAACCACCTTTTCTTTGAGTGTCGTTTAGCTCGGTCAGTTTGGAATATTGTACAAATGGCTACCGGCTTCAATCCACCGCATAATGTGGAACATATGTTTGGGGATGGCTTCAGGGCCTTAATAAAATACTAAAATATGTGTTTCTACTTGGAGCGGCGGTCTTGTGCTAGGCTCTTTGGACTGGTAGAAACGATTTAGTGTTTGAGAAAAAACTCTACTGCTCTCCTTTGCAGGTTATCCTGTCAGCGACACATTGGCTTTCACGGTAGGCTATTCTACAGAGGAAGGATGTTCTGCCTATGGTTGTAACAGGATCACGAACCTTGGGGAGGGTGGCCATGGCGTTTTTCTCCCAGAGGTGTGACACCTCAGGTGTTACCATGGCTAGAGCACACCTTGGCACTAAGGACTGTGATCATATGTGGTAGAGACTTAAGGAACCACATAAGAACTTTGGAGATCATGTGTTAATCAAAGTTTGTTAATGACCTAAGAAGTATTACTCAAATCTTTGTACACTTACTACCTTGGATAAGAGGGGGGAAAACCCTAGACCTCTCTTTAACCCTATATCTCAAGGCCATGAATAAGAGGGGGAGAGAGAGTGAGCAAATGTGCAAAACATGGGTAATCTTCAACCAAACCTTAAGTAACCTTATAACCAGCAATTAGGGGAAGGAAATATTGCAAAAAGACCCCTGGAGAAACCCCAAATCAAATCTCCAAGTGGAGAGAGAGAGAGCTAGAGCTCTCTATTTCTCTCTAAGTTAAAAACTATACCTACACTAAAGATCAGTCGTGTTCACCTCGAAGATGGCACCAAATCCACCTATGTTCTATACCAAAAATGTGGCATACCACCTAAGGCACCCACTGGAAAAAGCTGAGCCCGAGACTTGGACGTTTGACATGCCTTGGCATGGTTTTTGTCGCGAGGTGGGCAGAGTGACACACCTGATTTGGCGACCCAAGATCTCCCTCCCTAGGCCATATCTGCCATGGCGTCTCACAGATGAGTGATAGCCCTAGGTGCCAGGAAAAGACTTGCGCCGAATTTTTGCCAAGATTCGCACATTTGCGACTTGGGTGAGCTGTGGAACAAGGGCAGAAGAAAAGCTCCACGTGTTCGACGCGCTCTGCCACGCCAGAGCACGCCCGCGCCCGACCCCGCGCCGCGCCGAGCCGCGCCTGTGTCCCCTGTGTGCGCCCGCGCCTATAAAACCCACTGAGGCATCGGCCACACCCCTCCGCGCACACTCAAACCTCACCGAAGCTTAACTCGCCGTCGTTTGCCCGAGCACGGCGTGTCCGCGGCTACCCGAGCCACTGCCGTCGTGGACCGGCCAGCCCAGCCCTTCCCAGCCCCGTCCAACCCTCGGAGACGAGTGTGCACAGCTCAGTGAAGCTCCCCGAGCGAGGAATCGAAGCCTGCTTCGTCGGAGAGGCCAGTCCACGGTCACCGGAGTTCACAACCCCGCCAGAGTACGTGGACCGGGTAATCCACTCAACCATTTTCCGATTCCTTGTGCACACGGTCTCTACGTTACCCCGTGAAGCTCACCGTGCCCTTGGATTGAACCAGATCACCGTGGTTTGGCCGGTACACTCGCCGCCGACGAGAACACCCGCCTGCGCACGTGGACCGAGCGATTCCGGCCATCCCCGCCATCGAGCCGCACCTCGCTGTGACCGCCAGAGCCTCCCCGAGCCAACCCTGCCCTTCGCCGGACCTATCTCGCCGCCGGTAAGCCGCGCCACCCTTTTCTTTCCCGCGGGTACTGTTTACATTGGGGGAAGGACCGCGGGTGAGAGGAAGAGAAGGTCAGGGGGCTTTTTAAACTGTCAGCGACCCAGGGGAATAGTGGCGCAGGGGTAGATTTGTGCGGGTTGATTTAGTTTAAACCCAGGGACCTCGGTGTAAACTACTTTTTCAGAAAACCTTATTAAAACTGATTTTAAATTTGAACAGAAACTTGGAAAATCCATAACTTCTGTTTAGTTCATCCAAATTTGGTCAAACCAATTTTGTCAGACTCTAAATAATGTGACCTACTCAATAAAAATATAAAAACCCCTATGTACTATAGAAAACTATAAGGTTCTGATTTAATTATAGTTTTGACCAAAAGCTCAATAATAGAAAGAAAAATAGTTGTACTTTTTGACTAGGGTTAGAAAATTTGGAAGAGTTTCTATCCACTCACTGACCTGTTTAAAAATGTTAAACCTCTCTGTCCACCCCATTAAATTAGTTTTTGCCATTCATTTTACAATATTCTTAAGATTAAGGAAAATAGAAAAGATGATTTAAATAATGAACCAAAGGACACCCCTATTTTTGTTAGAGTACTTATTTCATGTAGTTTACTAGAAAAATCTATCATACCCTGGTGTAGTATAAAATAAGTAAGATCCCTTTTATTTTAAGAAAACAAGGAAAGCTTAGAAAAACCCTACAAAAATAACCCTAAGGTGAAAACACCCCAACCCTTGGGATAACTAATGTTTTGTTATTATGAACATAAGAAAAATACAAAATCTGTTGTTTGATATTTTTCAAATGACAAGTTAGTTATAAGCACCTTTTTGACATAAAACTTTAGAAAATCACAACTAAATACCCACCAATTAACTTTCTGTGAATTTTGGCACAGAGGTTTATTATTACTGTTAGATGCCAACAAAAATAACCCTTAGGAAGGAACTCACCTCAAATGAAGAGTTGTAGTACAAAGTGGCCCATTTTACACAACTCTTGTTATTTTTGTCTACAACATGGCCTCCATATTTTAAGCCTCAGGTTCTTACAACAGGCTAGAATAGCAAATGGCAACCCACTATAATTTTTATAGAATTTTTGAAAAATGTTAAATCACTGTCGTAGTTCAAACCTACACTAGAAACCATAAGTAGAAAATGAAGGAAGGGGAAAAGTGAATAACGGGAAATTGGTGTCATCCTAAAAACTCTTTATAACTTGTCCACTGAAGTATATAAAGGCAATACCAATTCCCTGTACTTATCCTCAATAAAAACTTAAACCTAAAGGTGATCAACATAAACCACCAAAAGCCACGTATGACCCGGAAACCCTAAGTTACTCATTAATTTAGTGTTCTTCTCTTAGCGTAATGTTTATAAATCCTGCATAATCATGACATACATGTTCATTGCATTTCAATAGACTGTAACCTCGCTGACGGAGAGTACGTCCTCGTGCCGGAGCAAGGAGCTGCTCAGGAGGTAGCCCTAGATCTAGCACCCGAGTCTGCACCAGAGGATCTGCCTGCCACAGCCTTGGAAGGCAAGCCCCGGTTTTATGCATAACCTGTTATTTATGCTATTTTACTATACTTAATGATTGTAGGATTGATTGTGCACTCAGGTGTAGGAGTTGTTTGAAACCCTAGTTGCATGATCTCAGGAATCCTTTTGAGATGGATACTAGTATGCTAAGTCGAGTAGCTGCTTATTTAATTAGGATCTCGGTAGAAGTCGAGTGATTTTTCTAGCACTCGCGTGAGGTCAGGAATTGGCTGTATCCACTTTCTTATCATAATGATGTTGGTTTGTGGGCAACAATCCATGGGGATTGGTTGTCTACGGGGTAAAAATTGGAATAAGGATTAAGGTGTGGTACCGTGAGTCAAGCGTTTGAACGTACTAAGCACATGCCGAGAAATATGGTAAATCGGTAAGCCTAGTACCTGATTGAACCTGGCAGTGGACTTTACCCCTCACGCGACCTGAGACGTAGTCTCCCATTCCGGTTATGGTGGGTACAAGTGCGGTCACTGCACGACGGCAGTCGGGGTCAGTGAGGCATTGTACGCCAAGGCGGTGAGCCCTGATCTGCTGACGGGGAATCGATGGGGACGGTTGATGTGTGTGGGGACGGAGTGCCTCGCCACATCGTGTGTTTAGGTTTACCTTGCAAGGATAAAACTCGATTCGAATCGTCTGCTTCTCGCAGCTAATGAGACTGCTTGATCCATGCTGCTACATTGAGTAATAAGTGGAAATAGGATGAGTTGATACAAGATGTTGATTGCTAAAATGTTTGCTACTATGTATGAGTAGGTAGTACATATTTAGCCTTAAGAGAGTCACACTTAAATTTGACAAAGTTTAAAACTTGATTTAGAAACTCAGCTAGTGCTTTTGGCAAACCAAACCCCATAGCCAAACAGCTGCATGTCTAGAGGTAGAGGAGTAGACTCCTCACACCGGGTAAGTCTAGCTGAGTATTAGTATACTCAGCCTTGCTTGTGGCATAATTTTACAGGTTCTCTGGAGGACATGGTTGCTGGAGTGACTTGGCCGTCCATCTTGCCACCGGGTTGGACTGTCGAGTGGGACCCCGCCTCGGCTGAGGAGGAGCATGAGGAGTGATGGGACAGGCTTCCCCATCTCTCTGTCTATTTTCCGTTAGTTTTATTCCGCTGCACTTCGAACAATGATGGTCACTTTTGCAAAACTCCGATGATGATGATGATGATGTAATAATTTAACACTCTTACCTGCATGGTTTTATGCTTTATTGTATTTGCTCTATGACTCACCATCGAGTGAGAGTGTGGTACTTGATCCTGTCAGTGGCCGTGTCGGACTAGATCCGAGGAATTGACGGGTTATTCCCATTTAAGTGTGGTCTAGCCTCTAAGGCAGGGCTTAGGCACTTAAGTTGGAATAATTCGGGCAGTTCCGCCACAGCTGGTATCGGAGCTTGTACCACCACAGAGGAATCAATAAGATATGAATACCATCCCTTTTCAAAATAAAACTTGATAGAAACAAGGTTGGATAGATTGTAGGACGAGCAGGATAGACCTAGGACGTGAAGCCTTAGGATGATAGAAGGGTAGCTAGGTGGCTAAATAATTAGGCCCCACATGCCACTTTAGGGGATGGGAGTTCTTCCCTATCTTCCCTTGATACTGATGTGAGGTCGTTCAGGACGAGCATGCATGCATTCTTACATTAAATTAAACAAGAGGAAAATTTGGCAAGGACTTAAATACAAAATGATGACCAAGTAAGTGCCTCAGTACTATTTTATAAATGGAGAGAAGCTGAGTCTTATTCTTTTTCTTGACTCTTTTTATAATTCTTTTTCTTTTACTTACGCTTCCCCGTACACAGATGACTTCCCACGGATCCTCAGACGACGGGAATGCACTAACCCACACTGACGGGCTTGCACGAGAGGGCTTCCCCCGTATTTTGTGGGAGGTACTTCAGGGGGCCGGGTACATGACACCCCCTCAGTACGTTGTGCAGCAGTTCGAGAAGCACCGGGTGCCCCGCTGTAGGGTGAGGATGACCTTGGAGCCTCATCCCCTGCAGCCAGGCTGGCGTTCACTAGACTCCGAGTCTTTCGGATACCGGGCGGAGGACACGATCGAGGCGATCGCTCTGCACGGGTTGACTACTTTTTGCGGATTCCATCCCTTGGAGCTCTCTACCCACCCCATTGGCTTGTTCGCCGTGGAAAAGGAGGACGACCCGATGTGGAAGGATCAGGTGGAGCATGCCAAGGACATCTGGGCTCTCTACCCAGGCCACACGGCTCACTTGTCGGTACGATGCATGAACGCCCTGTATCGTCTGCAAGTGATGCGTGGAGAGGCAATGTCTCATCTGATGGCATTATTGGAGGCAACCAAGATCACCCTGGATAACAGGGAGGAGCTCGTGGTTGACTTGTCCTAGGAGCTGGTGGAAAAAGATTTACAAGTGGAGCAGTTGTCTGATGAGATCCATGAGCTGGAGGAATTGGTAGGGACGAGGGAGAACACCATCGAGGTTCTCGAAGATCAGCTCCTCAACACCCAGCAGCAGCTAGCAGAGGCTAATGAGCACCTGGATATGCATCATCAGGAGATCCATGATGGGGAGGCTGACGAGGACGTCGACACTGAGGGAGGGGAGGAGCCTGCTTCCAGCGTAGACACCGCTGGCTCAGGGAGGCCACCTTCCCCCGAGTCGAGTGTTGCCTCGTTCGCTCATTAGGTGCCGGAGTAGGAATAGAGGTTGGTAATGTAGGACTCCTCACAGCTAGCTTAGCTTTTGCACCCTTGGCGTACTAGGCTAGATAGAGTTGAGTCTTTTGGGGACACTAATGTAACCGTGATAAACTCTTTTGGAAGCATGATTGATGGATGCTTTTAGTTCTTAACTTGGAAGAAAATTTTATGTCTTTTCAGAATCCTTTTTATTTATGTCGGAATCTATCAATTCGCCCTTGACTCTTTCGCCGCGATTAAACCTTAAACTTGAAGATGTGTTATTGAGAATATATGTGGTTTTTCAGATGGCTGGGAGAGCGCGCCGTGGCCAGAATGAGCGCATTCCTCCACCGCCGCCACCGCCTCCCACTCTGCAGGAGCTAATGGCTCAGCAGAATGAGATATTGAGGCAGCTGGCTCAGCGTCAGCCACCACCTCAGCACTATGGTGGTGGGGACCATCCGCGTCACTGTAAGGCCCAAAATGTGTATAAAAAAAATATATATAATAAAATAAATATATGAAGAGATAAAATAGCAAATTCAGATATCTCAAATTATACTAGAGTGATGAAAATTGAGAACTGAATTTTGAAAACTTAGGATTATTTTAGAAAAGAAATAATAGAAAAGTTTTCTAATCAACTAAATAATTATGCATTTCGTTAAATGATGCACCATAAGCATTTCTTTACATGATTATTTAATTTTC
Organism: Zea luxurians; assembly: GCA_029449295.1. Taxonomy (NCBI): domain Eukaryota; kingdom Viridiplantae; phylum Streptophyta; class Magnoliopsida; order Poales; family Poaceae; genus Zea; species Zea luxurians. The sequence goes on along the minus strand of JAOPSE010000005.1, from coordinate 116,572,676 downwards.
AAGTAACTTTTAATTTCTTATCCCACTTTCAAAATACTATTTTTCTAAAAAGAAAGTAATGTGAGTGTGTCACATGAGTCAAACATCTACCAAACAAATAAAATAATTAAAATAAATATATATCTATTGCATAATATTTTTTTGGAGTGGGTATTAAATTTGAAGTCTTAAAACTTTATCTTGGATTGGGATTTGAATTTTGGTAAATCAAAAAGGAAAATGAAACAGGAAATAAAAGAAAAGAAGAAAAAGAGATCTGCATGGGCTGGCCTTCCCTCCATTCGGCCCACTCTACCGTTCTCGACCCACTTTGATCCCCACTGCGCGGCCCAGGAGTCGGTCGACGTGGAATGGCCGCCTGGCGCGCCCTCACGCGCTCGCGCTGTGTATGACACGCGGGGTCCGCTCGTCTGTGAGACCAAGTAGTGACGCTGGCGCGTGGGAACACCTGCACAGGACCATCTTCTCCACCGTAACGAACCAGCGCTTTCTCCGGATCACCTCGCGCGGAACCTGGAGCAGATCTGGAGACCGCTTTCTCCTGGGGATAAAGCCTCCTGGGCGCCGCCTTGCAGTTTCGATGCCTTGGTCCGCGCCGATGGCCTCGCCATGGCCATGAGTTAGTAGGAGAGAGAGTACACGAGTGTTGCCGCCGGGAGAGTGCTCAACGGAGTCGCGTACTGGACGTTCAGGGACTTCCCTGTGCATGAGGGTGGAGCGGACCGGGACCCTCGCCGGGCGTTGAAGGCTGCGCTGGCGCCGTCGTCCGGCCGTGTCGCGGACCTGGGCGTGCTTCGAAGGGCGCCGCGGTTCGGCCTTGCCGTCTTGATCGGCCGGTAAGTCAAACCTACCAAAACCACCATGATTCCTGCTGCGCATAGTGCTCGCCGAGGCAGCGTAACTCACACTGGTCCACTGCCTCGCCTTACTCCGGGGTGTCTACCGCCATTAGGGGCGGCGCGCTGCTATCTGAGCGCCGTTGGGTGGAAGATGTCCCTAGTCCGTCGATCCTGCCACCAACGGCTGGGATTGTGTCAAGGTGTTTACATGCGCGGGGTGAAGAAGATGCCTGGGGACCGTAGGATTCGGGGTTTACGGCTAAGATGGAGTAGGAATCATTTCCGTTGCTTTATAAATCTGTACCGCGTGCTAAACATCCGACGGTTGTGATCTGGCTCTGGCGTGGTCAGATCCCGGGCATGGATCCCGGATCCAACGGTGGTTGGGAAGCGGGTGATTTGGCCAGGGGCCAATCTAATCAGAGCGCTCCGTAGTCGATCGGATGGTGCAGATCAAATGGTACCCCCTTCAGCCGTGCGCAATTTGTTAAAGAGCCCCTGCCCTTTGTCACAATTAACCCGCCGTCCTCGACTGTAGAGAAACCCCTGCAACCAAGGCCCTGGAATTTATAGAAATAACCCCGAGCTTTCTGGTATTTGTATCCACAGTCCATAAATTCCAGAAATTCATAAAATAAGTGTTAAAAATATATGGAAACTTGTTTATTCCATAACTCATTCATTTTAACTCCGTTTTAGTCCATTCAAATTGCGTTGGTTTCATAAAAATATTTTCTAAGCAGTACTAACATTATTTATAGCATATCAAGTACTTTTATACTTAGATTTTATTTAACCTATGGTTAAGTAGACTAACTCTTCTAATCCAAGGACGACATATCTATAATTATAATTTTATTATAATATGATTTCTAAATAAATTATAATCTGGATTAAAGTTTACTTAACTATTAGGAGTATATTTTCTCATACGATGTATATTAACCAATTTATATTATAGTTTAATATTTAAAACACATTTATCTTCCATAAATCATAACTCCTTAATCGTAACTCCGATCTTAGTAATTCTCGATCCCGCGATCTCGTAGCAGCGCGTAGATTATTTTTACGCAGTGTATTCTTATGTTTGGTGTAATGTTAATTTTGTCTATACCATGTTTGTTTGTATTGCTACGACTAGCAGCGAGGTTACGAGTTACTTGAAAAGCAAGTGGGTACCTGGATTCTCAAGTGCCAGGCAAGTTGTGCCCTTGATTCGCTTTTGTTACCCAATAATGTTCTTTATAATCATTTACCATGCATAGGTTTAATTTTGATGGGACCAATAGGTCACCCTAGATTGTTCATCTCATTACCTTGTTTACCCCTGAATCACTTGGGTAGTTCTGCTACTGCTTTACATGGTTTTGGGTTAATATTTCATTATATCCATGTTCCAGTTATTTTGTTATTCTATTTATGTTCATGTCAAGATCATTATATTACTGTTAATTGGAACATGGAGCTTAACTTGAGAAACACGTGCCACCACAAGGGAGGAATGGGACCCCTTGGCTGACTAATTAGGAAAGCTAGTGGAAGACTACCTTACCCGAAAGGGGCAAGGGCAGTAGGGGAGTGGTCAGTGTAGGGAGGTCCTTGGTTGATTTTGCTGCGGTGGCGGTCAGACAAGAACCCTGCATTGGAACTTCCTATAAACTGTAGCGGGTTTTCGGAAGCTAGTGGAACTTTGTAAAGGCCCCGTAGTGGATCCCTAGCCATTCACCTTGGTAGTGTCTAAGGGCCTAGCTAACCCTGGCGACATGGGAAACACGAATTGTGGGTAAAGGGTACAACCTCTGCAGAGTGTAAAACTGGTATACTAGCCGAGCTCACGGTCATGAGCGGCTCAGGACTCTCCGATGATTAAATTATGGAACCTAAACTCAATTTGTCATTTGCATTTGCATGGGATTGTTATTAATTTTGTTCTATTATTTTATTATGGTTTGGTATTCACTTACACTTAGTAACTGCTAATAAAATTTTGACCAACTTATAAAAGCAATGCTCAGCTTTAACCTCTATTGTTGATCAGCCTTACACTTCATGAACTCCCACCTTTGGTGAGTTCGTGTCACATTATTCCCCACAACTTGTTGAGCGATGAACATGTGTGAGCTCACCCTTGCTGTCTCACACCCCCACCCACAGGTCAAGAACAGGTGGTTCAGGAGGAGCCACAAGGCGAGGAGTTTGATCTGATCTAGGTGGCGTTTCTCAGTTGACATTGGCGCCGACGATCCTTAGTTCGTTTTATATTTATCTTTTATTTTGTAAGACTTCCGCTATGTAATATGTACTCTGATGTTTTGTGACATTTATCTCTATACACTCTGTTATTGTATATGTTGTCTTCTTGGCGCATGTATGAGATGCACCTGGCTTTGTCACTTAAAGCCGGGTGTGACAGTCACCCCGCGGCAGCTACCTACCAGGAGTTCCTCAGTACCCAGCCACCGTTGTTCACCAGGGCGGAGGATCCACTTGATGCTGATGTATGGCTGAGGGTAGTGGAATCTAAATTCCCACTACTCAATGGAGTTTGTTCTGAGGTGACAAAGGTCCGATTCGCCACCCAGCAGCTTCGCGGACCCGCGCGAACATGGTGGGACCACTATCTTGCTATGCAACCAGTTGACCACGAAGTGGATTGGAGAGAGTTCAAGGCAGCTTTCAGAGGACACCATATCCCAGCTGGCATCATGGACTGTAAACTCAATGAGTTTCTGGCACTCACTCAGGGCAACATGACATTGTTGCAGTATGCCCAGGCTTTTAATGACTTGTGCCAGTATGCTGGATATCACGCAGATACGGATGAGAAGAAGAGAGACATGTTCAGGAGGGGGCTCAGCACTAAGCTCCATGACCGTCTCAACACCGTCAGGGCCAACAGCTACAATGAGTTGGTCAACATGGCTATCTCCCAGGAGGACTGTATCACAGCCCGACAGGCAGAAAAGAAGAGGAAGACCCCTGTGGCAGGACCCTCAGCTCAACCACAGCGCTTCAGGATTGTGTTCGACACTCAGAACAGGGGACCCCAACAGCAGCAAGGGAGATGGGTGATCCGACCACAGCAGCAGCAGCAGGCACCCAACCGCACCCAGTTTCCAGCTCAGAGGAACAATCAGCAGCAGCAGTATCGCCAGGCAAATGACAACAGGTGTTTCACATGTGGCAACACCGGGCATTATGCCAAAAATTGCCCCAGGAACCAGCAGAGGCAGGGGCAGAATGTCAATCAAAACCAGGGCAAGAGGCAGAAGGTGCAAGTGAGGCAGGGCAAGCTCAACTTTACCACCATGGCTGATATTCCAGAGGGAGCACCCGTCATGACTGGTATCTTTACCGTTTTGAATTGTCCTGCTATTATTCTTTTTGATTCTGGTGCATCACATAGCTTTGTTAGTGCCAAGTGCCAATTGCCCTTTCATCACACCAATGGGGGTATCACGATTTCAACACCCGGAGGCAGGATTGCCACTAATCAAATCAGCAGGCATGTGCCCATAAAGTTTGGTAGTCTTGTAATTAAAACCACCCTCCTCATTTTGGGTTTGGATAGCGTGGATATTATATTGGGAACTGACTGGTTAACCAGGCACCAAGCAGTTATTGATATTGCAGCTAGGACCATTGAAGTGCACTCACCAACTTGTGGTGAAACTACACTATATCTGCCCGACCAGGGATGCACCCGTTCTTGTGCCTTCGTTATGATAGAATCCCCAGTGGGAAAGATCCCAGTAGTCTGTGACTACCCAGATGTTTTTCCGGATGAATTGCCAGGAATGCCACCTGACAGAGACATTGAGTTTGCGATTGAATTGCAACCCGGGACTACTCCTATCTCCAAGAGACCCTATAGGATGCCTCCCGCGGAACTGGCAGAACTAAAGAAACAACTGCAAGAATTGTTGGACAAGGGGTTCATTCGCCCAAGTACTTCACCTTGGGGATGTCCTGCATTATTTGTGAAGAAAAAGGATGAGAGTCTGAGAATGTGTGTTGACTACAACCCTCTCAATGCGGTGACCGTCAAGAACAAATACCTGCTACCCCGTATTGATGTTCTGTTTGATCAGTTAGTGGGAGCCAAGGTATTCTCCAAGATAGACCTTCGCTCAGGTTACCATCAGATCAAGATCCGTGCCAGTGATATTCCCAAGATGGCTTTCTCTACCAGATATGGGCTGTACGAGTTTTTGGTGATGTCTTTTGGGCTGACCAATGCCCCGGCTTATTTTATGTACCTGATGAACTCAGTGTTCATGCCAGAATTGGACAAGTTTGTGGTCGTTTTCATTGATGATATTCTGGTCTATTCCAAGAATGAAGATGAACATAATGAGCACCTGCACATCGTGCTCCAGCGACTGCGCGATCATCGTCTTTATGCTAAGTTGTCTAAATGCGAATTCTGGCTGAAGGAGATCAAATTCTTGGGTCACACCATTTCTCAGGAGGGGATATCAGTTGATCCTGAGAAGGTACAAGAGGTGATGGACTGGAAACCCCCAACTACAGTGAGGCAGATTCGGAGTTTTCTAGGATTGGCCGGGTATTATCGATGATTTATTCCGGATTTCTCCAGGATTGCCAAACCAATGACTGAACTGTTAAAGAAGGGAGCTAACTATGATTGGAGCCAAAAGTGTGAAGATGCCTTTCATACTTTGAGGCAGCATTTGACAACAGCCCCAGTGCTGGCTCAACCCGATAACACCAAGCCCTTTGAAGTTTATTGTGATGCTTCTGGTACGGGATTGGGATGTGTCTTGATGCAAGAGAACAGAGTCATTGCTTATGCTTCCCGAGCACTTAGGCCCCATGAGCAGAATTACCCTACACATGATCTGGAGTTGGCAGCTGTGGTTCATGCCCTTAAGATATGGAGACACTACTTGATGGGAGCTCACTGTAACATCTACACTGATCATAAGAGCCTCAAATACATCTTCACTCAGGCAGATATGAACATGAGGCAGAGGAGATGGTTGGAGTTAATCAAGGACTATGATTTGGAGGTGCACTACCATCCGGGCAAAGCAAATGTTGTGGCAGATGCCTTGAGCAGAAAGGCCCAGTGCAATTGTATGAGCATGGATGCAAGGGTTACCACCCTGTGTGATGAGTTGTGTAAGCTGAACCTGGAAGTTGTTCCTTCCGGTGAATTAAGTTATATCTCGGTGGAGCCCACATTGCAAGAGCAAATAGTCCAGGCACAGATTGGGGATAAAGGTGTTCAGGTTATCAAAGACATGCTCAAGCAGAAGGCAGAAAAATACAAGTGCTTTCGTCAGGACAGTAAAGGAATTTTATGGTTTGGAGATCGATTCGTTGTTCCCAAGGACCCTGAGCTCAGAAAGAAGATACTGGATGAAGCTCACCTTTCAAAATTCTCCATGCACCCTGGTAGCAACAAGATGTACCATGATCTCAGATCTTTGTACTGGTGGACCAGAATGAAGAGGGAAATTGCCAAGTATATATCCGAGTGTGACACCTGCCAAAGGATCAAAGCTAGTCATTTGAAGGCAGTAGGTCCTCTACAACCCCTTCCCATACCATCTTGGAAATGGGAGGACATTTGCATGGACTTTATCGTGGGATTGCCCAACACCTCTAGACACCATGATTCAATTTGGGTTATTGTGGACAGATTGACCAAGACCGCTCATTTCTTGCCAGTACATACCACCCACAGGACGGAGAAGTATGCGGAAATTTACATCGACCAGATAGTTTGTTTGCATGGGATACCAAGGACTATAGTCTCAGACCGAGGAGCACCGTTTGTGGTACGATTTTGGGAACAATTGCAGGAATCACTTGGGACCCATGTGATACGGAGCTCAGCATACCATCCCTAAACCGATGGCCAGACAGAAAGGGTGAATCAGATTTTGGAAGACATGTTGCGGGCATGTGCACTACACTACGGAAAGGATTGGGACAAGTGTCTTTCCTTGGCAGAGTTTTCTTATAATAACAGCTATCAATCCAGTCTGAAGATGGCACCTTTTGAAGCCTTATATGGGAGGAGATGTAGAACCCCGCTGAATTGGTCTCAAGCAGGAGAAAGGGAAATATTTGGGCCAGATTTGGTACTTGAAGTGGAGGAAAAGGTCAGAGTCATCAAGAAGAACTTAGAAGCTGCTCAAGCCAGGCAAAAGAGCTATCATGATAAGAGGCGGAAGCCTCTACAGTTCGAGGTGGGAGATCATGTTTATCTTAAGGTATCACCCACCAAGGGTGTCTAGAGATTCGGGATCAAGGGCAAGTTAGCTCCGCGTTACATTGGACCCTACGAGATCAAGGAGGCTTGTGGACCTGTAGCATATCAATTTAAGTTGCCACCCAGCATGTCAGCTATTTATGATGTATTCCATGTATCTTAGTTGCGGAAATGTGTTCGCCTACCCACCGAAGTGCTACCTGAACCGGAGGTTGAGATAGAACCAGACTTGTCCTATCAAGAGTACCCCGTCAAGATACTGGATCAGAAGGAGAGATCAACACGGACAAGATCAATTAGAATGTATAAAGTTCAGTGGGGTCACCATTCAGCAGAGGAAGCTACGTGGGAGACGAAGGATTTTCTACGCTCTCGCTTCCCCGACTTTCTGCCCAAAGGAGTCGGTACGTAACCCCAAAACCCCACCCCCACCTGCCCTTTGAACTCAATTATAAGAAAAACTTAGATAACAAGGATAGTCTAAGTTGTGGATTTAACTTAAAAAGGGCTTCTGTAACACCCAAAATTCTGAATTTGGGATTGATAGAAGAAATCTGAGCAAAATACCATTGATAAATAATTAAACTTTATAATTCACCCTTTTTAAAGGTAAATAATCATAATAAAATAAATGAAGAAAACACTATGTAGTAATTGTGCATCATGTGAAAGTTTAACTTGTGCATAAATTTGAAATCTAGAATTTAAAACTTGGTTTGATTTGAATTGGAAATAGGAAAGAAAGAAAGAAATATTATACAAAACAAAATAAAGTTATAAAATTCATCACACTTTTAGGTATGTCTAAATTTTACTATTAATCTGAAAGTGAATTTGCCACAAGTTGAAATTTAATTTGAATTGGAATTTGGGTTTTGAAAATGAGAAGAAGAGGAAGTATATATAAAAAAAATGATATAAATAATATAATTATATGTTAAAACTGGTATTTTTAATTTCACAGAAGTAAAAGGTATTAATGTAGCACAAGCTTGAATTTAAATTTGAATTCAAAATTTAAATTTGGAAATAAGAAGGAAAGGGGAAATCAGAAAAAGAAAAGGAATAAAAAGCCTTCATGGGCCGGCCAGATCCTATTCGGCCCACTTAAACAATCCAGCACGCGCGGCCCAACTTCACCCCCGCCGCGCCGCACTCACTCGCTGACGTGTGGGGTCCCCAGCCCAGTCTCTCTCACCCGTGCAGCCCATGTGGTGCCGACAGGTGGGCCCAGTGGGGCAGTCGCTGTGGTCGCGAGCTCGTCATCTCTATCTCTGGTCCGCGGGCCCCGCTGCTCAGATCCACCACCCCGCGCGCGGTCACTTACGCATGGGCCCCTAACGTCAGTTCTGCCCCTACCAACAGAACGCGACCGACGCGGCGAGTCCTACGGCGGACTTCGCCCTTTTTCTCGGTGAAGCTGGCCATGTCGCGCCTATAAAGAGTGCCGCGATCTCCTCCTTCCCTCCTCATCCGCTTGCACCGACAGCCTTGCGCCGCCATTGCTACGCTTGCGGAGGGATTTTTGGCCGCCACCATTGAATCACTTGGCCACCGTCGTTTCCGGGCCATTGCGGGGTCTTGGCAACTCATCTGGGTGCGGCGAACATAACCGGGGCCTCCACGTGCGGAATTGGTGATCGGAGCGCGACGAATTCCTCACCGGAGTCCCGACTTCGAATATTTCCGCCCTCCGCCGTGGCCTGCCTCCGCCAGTGGCCTACTTGCCCGGTAACTCACCTCACCGTGCTCGCCTCGGTTTAATTGTTGTGCTGTGTCAGTTAATCGATCGGGGGGGGTCCTGGTCGGGCCGAATTTCGCCGTGCCGTCCATGGCACCGCCGCGGGGAAGCCCGTCGCCGTGGTTGGCTTGGGTCGGGTGGAAGAGAGTGTGTTGACCGTTGGATTTCAGTCGACGGTCCTGATTAGAACACTGCGTACCGCTTCAGTGCGTTTGATCCGGGCCATCGGATCAAGATCGGATGGCCAGGACAGGATACCGTTTCGCATTGTAATCTTGGCCGTTGAATCAAGATCTGACGGTCAATGCTAGATACCGGTTCAGGCGTATAAACGATTTAATCGTGGCAGCCAGATCTTCATCGGACGGCTCCAGTTCACCGATACCCCTTCGCGGGGCATTTTTCTAAAAGGCCCCTGGACTTTGCAGAAAACAACCCGCCGTCCATGGGCACTGTTGACTGAGTCTCGGGAATCTTGCGCCGAGAACCCTGTGCTTCCCAGTAATTGAGGCCCAGTCCAGTAATCGTTTAAATTGAATAAATAAAATAGAAAATAGATTTTTAATATGAAAATAATTGCTAGAACTTAGATAATTCATAGAAAATTCATTTTAGCTCCAAATTGACCCATTCCAATTTCTAAAATTTTGTAATTTTATTCTCTATCATTTAGAATCACTGTTTTGACATAAACTCTGTTTGAAAATAAATTTATCATCTAATCCTATTATAATCACCTTAAATCTTTGGAAATCCATAACTTAAAATCTATAATTCCAAAATTAATAATTCTTGTTCCTGTGATCTTATTTCAATATGTAGATGATTAATATGTATTTTGCATATATGTTTGGTGTAATGTTAATTTTGCCTATACCATGTATGTTTGTATTGCTACGACTAGCAGTGAGGTCACGAGAATCTGAAGATCATCCTGGTACCTAGAATCTCAAGTCTCAGGCAAGTTGTGCCCTTGATCACTTATTTTCACCTACTCATGTTTTAATTAATCATAATGATCTGCATAGGTTAATTTTGATGGGACCCAATAGGTTACCCTAGTTTGTCTATCTTTATACCTTGTTTACCAGTGAACTTTCTGGGTAGTACTTGCTAGTGCTATATGTGGTTTTGGGTATGAAGATTACACTATTCATGATTACACTTTTTGTTATCAATTGTTATTTACTGTTCATGATAAGATCATTATGTTAATTGGAACATGGAGAACCACCCGGGAAAACAGTGCTACCACAAGGGAGGAATGGGACCCCTTGGCTGATTAATTAGGAAAGCTAGTGGAAGACTACCTTACCCGAAAGGGGCAAGGGCAGTAGGGGAGTGGTCAGTGTAGGGAGGCCCTCGGGAGGATTTTGCTGCGATGGCGGTCCTGCAAGGGATTCCTGCATTGGAACTTCCTATAAACTGTAGCGGGTTTTCGGAAGCTAGTGGAACTTTGTAAAGGCCTCGTAGTGGATCCCTAGCCATTCACCTCGGAAGTGTCTAAGGGCCTTGCAAACCCTGGCGACATGGGATACACGACTTGTGGGTAAAGATGCGCAACCTCTGCAGAGTGTAAAACTGGTATACTAGCCGTGCTCACGGTCATGAGCAGCTCGGACCCTCACATGATTAAATGATGGAACTAAACTCAATTTGTCATATGCATTGCATCGCAGGTGAAGTTGTTACTTTTGTTCTACTATTTAACTGGGTTGGTATTTACTTATACTTAGTAACTGCTAATAAAATTTTGACCAACTTTAAAAGCAATGCTCAGCTCTAACCATCTTCTTTGGTAAGCCTTACACTTCACGTGAGCTCCCACCTTTGGCGAGTTCATGCACATTATTCCCCACAACTTGTTGAGCGATGAACGTATGTGAGCTCACTCTTGCTGTCTCACACACACCACAGGTCAAGAACAGGTACCACAGGATGAGGCGCTTGGAGGATGCTGCGATGAGTTCGTGAGAGGTCTAGGTCGTCGTCTCCCAGTCAACTTTGGGTTGCTGGACCGTTGTCCCCTTATAATGTAATTATTTATTTTGTATAGAACTCCTGTTATATATAAAGTTGTGACATTCGATCCTGTGCCACTATTCATCATATGTGTGAGACTTGGTCCCAGCATACCTGGTGTTTATGTTCGCGCCCGGGTCTTGGTGCCCCTAAAATCCGGGTGTTACAGAAGTGGTATCAGAGGAATGTTGACTGTAGGACGAAACCTAGATAGAACTGGACAACCATTACCTACTTACCTTTGCTACTCTGGTTCTTTTCTAAAATTGTCTTAATCTTTTCTCATCTATTTCCGCTTACTCTGATTATTCTTACCTTTTCTTTCTAAAGACAAATGTGGATTTCACACTTTGAAATCCTGTGCCTAAAGTGACCTTTAGGAATAAGAGACCCACTCTTAGGAACAAAAACAAAACTATTTTTATAAGTGTTTATGTATTTGAATGTTTGTTCTTATGATATTTGTCTGATTTGGATCTTTGTTTGAGTGTGATGGGTTGTGGAGTAATGTCCACAATTACATCTGCATATACGTATAGGCATAAATAGAATTCATAAGATAACTAAACAACTTAGATTATCCTCCACTAAAAGGTATCTATTTCGTAGAAGTTCATCTTATCTTAAAAGATTCTCCCTTATCTTAATAGATCCATCTTATCTTAAAAGATACTCTATTACTATTAATAGATTCATCTTGTCTTGAAAAGATTCTATCTTATCCTAATAGATCTAACTGACCTCAAAAGATTCTACCTTATCCTTATGGATTCATCTTGTCCTAATAAGCATATTTACCCCACCCTAGTAACAACCAAGATCTAATCCAAAGTAATTAGATATTATCTAGTCTAATCTAGTTATATCCAACCTAATCCAGATTCTATCTAATCTAAATATGACCCAATCTAAAGTGAGTTAGTGACAAGTCAGTTAAGTTGGTGATATAGGTTAGACACTGTCTCTACAAATATATCTTAAACTAAATTAATGTCTTATACCAACTCATCCTTGAACAATGGCCTACCTATATCATATAATCCATCCTATCTTAAAAGTTTCTAACATATCCTAATAATATTTATCCTACCCTGGTAGATATAGCTAATCTTAACTAGTTTAATCTAGTCATACCAACCTAATCTGGATTTTATCTAATCTATTATGATCTAATCTAGAGTAAGTTACTTAATGCTGGTACAAGAGATAAGTACATACCCCTCATGCATTTAAAAATAAATTAGTGCCTTAAACCCACTCAGCCACATGCATGAGATCTGATCTAACCAATAGAGCCATGATGAATGGTATAACCTTTCTATTCCTACCTAACAACAAACAAACTTTTAACCTACATCTTGTAGTCTATCTCACCCATATATATCTCTCATCTTGACAGATTCTATCTTACCCTTGGATATTTACCTTATACAACTGGTTACCCCAATCTGGACGTAAAACAAAGATTAAGCCCTACTAAAGAATCTTCAGATTATAACCAGCTACTAGCTTATTCATTCTGCTTATTGAATAATTTCCTTTGCTAAACTGTTACCATATGCTTCTAACTTTCATGGTCAATACCAGGAAAGGAAAGATTATCATGCAACAGCAAACAGAAATGAATTCTCCAAATCATCCACCTATTGAAACCGAACAAGTGGTTGCTGCCCAAAGACTGGTAATACAACAATTAACAGACCTGGTGACCGAGATGCAAAACCAGATAAGACAACAACGCGAGGAAATACGTCAGGTCCGCCAAGAAATAAGGCAAGCACGGTTGGAGAGGCAACAACAACAACAACCTCCACCACCACCACCAGCTCCACCAAGCTACATAGATATAAATTATGATGATTTGTAAGATCTAGATGTTACTTTAGTTAGTAGATGATATGATATTATTCTAGAAGGAATAATAAGGTCTATTGACCCTATGTTTTGTTAAAGAATTATACCTCATGCTGAGATCTCTTTGTTTGTGCATATGTTCCGAGAATAATATGAGCATACACCCCTTTTATTTCTAATCTCGAGGACGAGATTATTCTTAAGGGGGGTAGGATTTGTAACACCCAAAATTCTGAATTTGGGATTGATAGAAGAAATCTGAGCAAAATACCATTGATAAATAATTAAACTTTATAATTCACCCTTTTTAAAGGTAAATAATCATAATAAAATAAATGAAGAAAACACTATGTAGTAATTGTGCATCATGTGAAAGTTTAACTTGTGCATAAATTTGAAATCTAGAATTTAAAACTTGGTTTGATTTGAATTGGAAATAGGAAAGAAAGAAAGAAATATTATACAAAACAAAATAAAGTTATAAAATTCATCACACTTTTAGGTATGTCTAAATTTTACTATTAATCTGAAAGTGAATTTGCCACAAGTTGAAATTTAATTTGAATTGGAATTTGGGTTTTGAAAATGAGAAGAAGAGGAAGTATATATAAAAAAAATGATATAAATAATATAATTATATGTTAAAACTGGTATTTTTAATTTCACAGAAGTAAAAGGTATTAATGTAGCACAAGCTTGAATTTAAATTTGAATTCAAAATTTAAATTTGGAAATAAGAAGGAAAGGGGAAATCAGAAAAAGAAAAGGAATAAAAAGCCTTCATGGGCCGGCCAGATCCTATTCGGCCCACTTAAACAATCCAGCACGCGCGGCCCAACTTCACCCCCGCCGCGCCGCACTCACTCGCTGACGTGTGGGGTCCCCAGCCCAGTCTCTCTCACCCGTGCAGCCCATGTGGTGCCGACAGGTGGGCCCAGTGGGGCAGTCGCTGTGGTCGCGAGCTCGTCATCTCTATCTCTGGTCCGCGGGCCCCGCTGCTCAGATCCACCACCCCGCGCGCGGTCACTTACGCATGGGCCCCTAACGTCAGTTCTGCCCCTACCAACAGAACGCGACCGACGCGGCGAGTCCTACGGCGGACTTCGCCCTTTTTCTCGGTGAAGCTGGCCATGTCGCGCCTATAAAGAGTGCCGCGATCTCCTCCTTCCCTCCTCATCCGCTTGCACCGACAGCCTTGCGCCGCCATTGCTACGCTTGCGGAGGGATTTTTGGCCGCCACCATTGAATCACTTGGCCACCGTCGTTTCCGGGCCATTGCGGGGTCTTGGCAACTCATCTGGGTGCGGCGAACGTAACCGGGGCCTCCACGTGCGGAATTGGTGATCGGAGCGCGACGAATTCCTCACCGGAGTCCCGACTTCGAATATTTCCGCCCTCCGCCGTGGCCTGCCTCCGCCAGTGGCCTACTTGCCCGGTAACTCACCTCACCGTGCTCGCCTCGGTTTAATTGTTGTGCTGTGTCAGTTAATCGATCGGGGGGGGTCCTGGTCGGGCCGAATTTCGCCGTGCCGTCCATGGCACCGCCGCGGGGAAGCCCGTCGCCGTGGTTGGCTTGGGTCGGGTGGAAGAGAGTGTGTTGACCGTTGGATTTCAGTCGACGGTCCTGATTAGAACACTGCGTACTGCTTCAGTGCGTTTGATCCGGGCCATCGGATCAAGATCGGATGGCCAGGACAGGATACCGTTTCGCATTGTAATCTTGGCCGTTGAATCAAGATCTGACGGTCAATGCTAGATACCGGTTCAGGCGTATAAACGATTTAATCGTGGCAGCCAGATCTTCATCGGACGGCTCCAGTTCACCGATACCCCTTCGCGGGGCATTTTTCTAAAAGGCCCCTGGACTTTGCAGAAAACAACCCGCCGTCCATGGGCACTGTTGACTGAGTCTCGGGAATCTTGCGCCGAGAACCCTGTGCTTCCCAGTAATTGAGGCCCAGTCCAGTAATCGTTTAAATTGAATAAATAAAATAGAAAATAGATTTTTAATATGAAAATAATTGCTAGAACTTAGATAATTCATAGAAAATTCATTTTAGCTCCAAATTGACCCATTCCAATTTCTAAAATTTTGTAATTTTATTCTCTATCATTTAGAATCACTGTTTTGACATAAACTCTGTTTGAAAATAAATTTATCATCTAATCCTATTATAATCACCTTAAATCTTTGGAAATCCATAACTTAAAATCTATAATTCCAAAATTAATAATTCTTGTTCCTGTGATCTTATTTCAATATGTAGATGATTAATATGTATTTTGCATATATGTTTGGTGTAATGTTAATTTTGCCTATACCATGTATGTTTGTATTGCTACGACTAGCAGTGAGGTCACGAGAATCTGAAGATCATCCTGGTACCTGGAATCTCAAGTCTCAGGCAAGTTGTGCCCTTGATCACTTCTTTTCACCTACTCATGTTCTAATTAATCATAATGATCTGCATAGGTTAATTTTGATGGGACCCAATAGGTTACCCTAGTTTGTCTATCTTTATACCTTGTTTACCACTGAACTTTCTGGGTAGTACTTGCTAGTGCTATATGTGGTTTTGGGTATGAAGATTACACTATTCATGATTACACTTTTTGTTATCAATTGTTATTTACTGTTCATGATAAGATCATTATGTTAATTGGAACATGGAGAACCACCCGGGAAAACAGTGCTACCACAAGGGAGGAATGGGACCCCTTGGCTGATTAATTAGGAAAGCTAGTGGAAGACTACCTTACCCGAAAGGGGCAAGGGCAGTAGGGGAGTGGTCAGTGTAGGGAGGCCCTCGGGAGGATTTTGCTGCGATGGCGGTCCTGCAAGGGATTCCTGCATTGGAACTTCCTATAAACTGTAGCGGGTTTTCGGAAGCTAGTGGAACTTTGTAAAGGCCTCGTAGTGGATCCCTAGCCATTCACCTCGGAAGTGTCTAAGGGCCTTGCAAACCCTGGCGACATGGGATACACGACTTGTGGGTAAAGATGCGCAACCTCTGCAAAGTGTAAAACTGGTATACTAGCCGTGCTCACGGTCATGAGCAGCTCGGACCCTCACATGATTAAATGATGGAACTAAACTCAATTTGTCATATGCATTGCATCGCAGGTGAAGTTGTTACTTTTGTTCTACTATTTAACTGGGTTGGTATTTACTTATACTTAGTAACTGCTAATAAAATTTTGACCAACTTTAAAAGCAATGCTCAGCTCTAACCATCTTCTTTGGTAAGCCTTACACTTCACGTGAGCTCCCACCTTTGGCGAGTTCATGCACATTATTCCCCACAACTTGTTGAGCGATGAACGTATGTGAGCTCACTCTTGCTGTCTCACACACACCACAGGTCAAGAACAGGTACCACAGGATGAGGCGCTTGGAGGATGCTGCGATGAGTTCGTGAGAGGTCTAGGTCGTCGTCTCCCAGTCAACTTTGGGTTGCTGGACCGTTGTCCCCTTATAATGTAATTATTTATTTTGTATAGAACTCCTGTTATATATAAAGTTGTGACATTCGATCCTGTGCCACTATTCATCATATGTGTGAGACTTGGTCCCAGCATACCTGGTGTTTATGTTCGCGCCCGGGTCTTGGTGCCCCTAAAATCCGGGTGTTACAGCTTCCTTCTGAAGTTGCAAAGAGAATGACATTCGAAGAGCAGTAACTAGAGAACTGGAGTATAAGGAAGAGTAACACACCATCGTACCTTAGTAGCACCCCCTCTAGAGGACTCTGCCTAAAATCTCGGGACGAGATTCCTTTAAGGGGGGAGGGCTGTGACACCTCAGGTGTTACCATGGCTAGAGCACACCTTGGCACTAAGGACTGTGATCATATGTGGTAGAGACTTAAGGAACCACATAAGAACTTTGGAGATCATGTGTTAATCAAAGTTTGTTAATGACCTAAGAAGTATTACTCAAATCTTTGTACACTTACTGCCTTGGATAAGAGGGGGGAAAAACCCTAGACCTCTCTTTAACCCTATATCTCAAGGCCATGAATAAGAGGGGGAGAGAGAGTGAGCAAATGTGCAAAACATGGGTAATCTTCAACCAAACCTTAAGTAACCTTATAACCAGCAATTAGGGGAAGGAAATATTGCAAAAAGACCCCTGGAGAAACCCCAAATCAAATCTCCAAGTGGAGAGAGAGCTAGAGCTCTCTATTTCTCTCTAAGTTAAAAACTATACCTACCCTAAAGATCAGTCGTGTTGACCTCGAAGCTGGCACCAAATCCACCTATGTTCTATACCAAAAATGTGGCATACCATCTAAGGCACCCACTGGAAAAAGCTGAGCCCGAGACTTGGACGTTTGACATGCCTTGGCATGGTTTTTGTCGCGAGGTGGGCAGAGTGACACACCCGATTTGGCGACCCAAGATCTCCCTCCCTAGGCCATATCTGCCATGGCGTCTCACAGATGAGTGATAGCCCTAGGTGCCAGGAAAAGACTCGCGCCGGATTTTTTCCAAGATTCGCACGTTTGCGACTTGGGTGAGCTGTGGAACAAGGGCAGAAGAAAAGCTCCACGTGTTCGACGCGCTCTGCCGCGCCAGAGCCAAGCCGCGCCCGTGTCCTCTGTGTGCGCCCGCGCCTATAAAACCCACTGAGGCATCGGCCACACCCCTCCGCGCACACTCAAACCTCACCGAAGCTTAACTCGCCGTCGTTTGCCCGAGCACGGCGTGTCCGCGGCCACCCGAGCCACTGTCGTCATGGACCGGCCAGCCCAGCCCTTCCCAGCCCCGTCCAACCCTCGGAGACGAGTGTGCACAGCTCAGTGAAGCTCCCCGAGCGAGGAATCGAAGCCTGCTTCACCGGAGAGGCCAGTCCACGGTCGCCGGAGTTCACAACCCCGCCGGAGTACGTGGACCGGGTAATCCACTCAACCATTTTCCGATTCCTTGTGCACACGGTCTCTACGTTACCCCGTGAAGCTCACCGTGCCCTTGGATTGAAACAGATCACCGTGGTTTGGCCGGTACACTCGCCGCCGACGAGAACACCCGCCTGCGCACGTGGACCGAGTGATTCCGGCCATCCCCGCCATCGAGCCGCACCTCGCTGTGACCGCCAGAGCCTCCCTGAGCCAACCCTGCCCTTCGCCGGACCTATCTCGCCGCCGGTAAGCCGCGCCACCCTTTTCTTTCCCGCGGGTACTGTTTACATTGGGGGAAGGACCGCGGGTGAGAGGAAGAGAAGGTCAGGGGGCTTTTTGAACTGTCAGCGACCCAGGGGAATAGTGGCGCAGGGGTAGATTTGTGCGGGTTGATTTAGTTTAAACCCAGGGACCTCGGTGTAAACTACTTTTTCAGAAAACCTTATTAAAACTGATTTTAAATTTGAACAGAAACTTGGAAAATCCATAACTTTTAGTTCATCCAAATTTGGTCAAACCAATTTTGTCAGACTCTAAATAATGTGACCTACTCAATAAAAATATAAAAATTCCTATGTACTATAGAAAACTATAAGGTTCTGATTTAATTATAGTTTTAGCCAAAAGCTCAATAATAGAAAGAAAAATAGTTGTACTTTTTGACTAGGGTTAGAAAAATTTGGAAGAGTTTCTATCCACTCACTGACCTGTTTAAAAATGTTAAACCTCTCTGTCCACTCCATTAAATTAGTTTTTGCCATTCATTTTACAATATGCTTAAGATTAAGAAAAATAGAAAAGATGATTTAAATAATGAACCAGAGGACACCCCTATTTTTGTTAGAGTAATTATTCCATGTAGTTTACTAGAAAAATCTATCATACCCTGGTGTAGTATAAAATAAGTAAGATCCCTTTTATTTTAAGAAAACAAGGAAAGCTTAGAAAAACCCTACAAAAATAACCCTAAGGTGAAAACACCCCAACCCTTGGGATAACTAATGTTTTGTTATTATGAACATAAGAAAAATACAAAATCTGTTGTTTGATATTTTTCAAATGACAAGTTAGTTATAAGCACCTTTTTGACATAAAACTTTAGAAAATCACAACTAAATACCCACCAATTAACTTTCTGTGAATTTTGGCACAAAGGTTTATTATTACTGTTAGATGCCAACAAAAATAACCCTTAGGAAGGAACTCACCTCAAATGAAGAGTTGTAGTACAAAGTGGCCCATTTTACACAACTCTTGTTATTTTTGTCTAAAGCATGGCGTCCATATTTTAAGCCTTAGGTTCTTACAACAGGCTAGAATAGCAAATGGCAACCCACTATAATTTTTACAGAATTTTTGGAAAATGTTAAATCACTGTCGTAGTTCAAACCTACACTAGAAACCATAAGTAGAAAATGAAGGAAGGGGAAAAGTGAATAACGAGAAATAGGTGTCATCCTAAAAACTCTTTATAACTTGTCCACTGAAGTATATAAAGGCAATACCAATTCTCTATACTTATCCTCAATAAAAACTTAAACCTAAAGGTGATCAACATAAACCACCAAAAGCCACGTATGACCCGGAAACCCTAAGTTACTCATTAATTTAGTGTTCTTCTCTTAGCGTAATGTTTTTAAATCCTGCATAATCATGACATACATGTTCATTGCATTTCGATAGACTGTAACCTCGCTGATGGAGAGTACGTCCTCGTGCCGGAGCAAGGAGCTGCTCAGGAGGTAGCCCCAGATCCAGCACCCGAGTCTGCACCAGAGGATCTGCCTGCCACAGCCTTGGAAGGCAAGCCCCGGTTTTATGCATAACCTATTATTTATGCTATTTTACTATACTTAATGATTGTAGGATTGATTGTGCACTCAAGTGTAGGAGTTGTTTGAAACCCTAGTTGCATGATCTCATGAATCCTTTTGAGATGGATACTAGTATGCTAAGTCGAGTAGCTGCTTATTTAATTAGGATCTCGGTAGAAGTCGAGTGATTTTTCTAGCACTCGCGCGAGGTCAGGAATTGGCTGTATCCACTTTCTTATCATAATGATGTTGGTTTGTGGGCAACAATCCATGGGGATTGGTTGTCTACGGGGTAAAAATTGGAATAAGGATTAAGGTGTGGTACCGTGAGTCAAGCGTTTGAACGTACTAAGCACATGCCGAGAAATATGGTAAATCGGTAAGCCTAGTACCTGATTGAACCTGGCAGTGGACTTTACCCCTCACGCGACCTGAGACGTAGTCTCCCATTCCGGTTATGGTGGGTACAAGTGTGGTCATTGCACGACGGCAGTCGGGGTCAGTAAGGCATTGTACGCCAAGGCGGTGAGCCCTGATCTGCTGATGAGGAATCGATGGGGACGGTTGATGTGTGTGGGGACGGAGTGCCTCGCCACGTCGTGTGTTTAGGTTTACCTTGCAAGGATAAAACTTGATTCGAATCGCCTGCTTCTCGCAGCTAATGAGACTGCTTGATCCATGCTGCTACATTGAGTAATAAGTGGAAATAGGATGAGTTGATACAAGATGTTGATTGCTAAAATGTTTGCTACTATGTATGAGTAGATAGTACATATTTAGCCTTAAGAGAGTCACACTTAAATTTGACAAAGTTTAAAACTTGATTTAGAAACTCAGCTAGTGCTTTTGGCAAACCAAACCCCACAGCCAAACAGCTTCATGTCTAGAGGTAGAGGAGTAGACTCCTCACACCTGGTAAGTCTAGCTGAGTATTAGTATACTCAGCCTTGCTTGTGGCATAATTTTACAGGTTCTCTGGAGGACATGGTTGCTGGAGTGACTTGGCCGTCCATCTTGCCACTGGGTTGGACTGTCGAGTGGGACCCCGCCTCGGCTGGGGAGGAGCATGAGGAGTGATGGGACAGGCTTCCCCATCTCTCTGTCTATTTTCCGTTAGTTTTATTCCGCTGCACTTCGAACAATGATGGTCACTTTTGCAAAACTCCGATGATGATGATGATGATGTAATAATTTAACACTCTTACCTGCATGGTTTTATGCTTTATTGTATTTGCTCTGTGACTCACCATCGAGTGAGAGTGTGGTACTTGATCCTGTCAGTGGCCGTGTCGGACTAGATCCGAGGAATTGACGGGTTATTCCCATTTAAGTGTGGTCTAGCCTCTAAGGCAGGGCTTAGGCACTTAAGTTGGAATAATTCGGGCAGTTCCGCCACAGCTGGTATTGGAGCTTGTACCACCACAGAGGAATCAATAAGATATGAATACCATCCCTTTTCAAAATAAAACTTGATAGAAACAAGGTTGGATAGATCATAGGACGAGCAGGATAGACCTAGGACGTAAAGCCTTAGGATGATAGAAGGGTAGCTAGGTGGCTAAATAATTAGGCCCCACAGGCCACTATAGGGGATGGGAGTTCTTCCCTATCTTCCCTTGATACTGATGTGAGGTCGTTCAGGACGAGCATGCATGTATTCTTACATTAAATTAAACAAGAGGAAAATTTGGCAAGGACTTAAATACAAAATGATGACCAACTAAGTGCCTCAGTACTATTTTATAAATGGAGAGAAGCTGAGTCTTATTCTTTTTCTTGACTCTTTTTATAATTCTTTTTCTTTTACTTACGCTTCCCCGTACACAGATGACTTCCCACGGATCCTCAGACGACGGGAATGCACTAACCCACACTGATAGGCTTGCACGAGAGGGCTTCCCCCGTATTTTGTGGGAGGTACTTCAGGGGGCCGGGTACATGACATCCCCTCAGTACGCTGTGCAGCAGTTCGAGAAGCACCGGGTGCCCCGCTGTAGGGTGAGGATGACCTTGGAGCCTCATCCCCTGTAGCCAGGCTGGCGTTCACTGGACTCCGAGTCTTTCGGATACCGGGCGGAGGACACGATCGAGGCGATCGCTCTGCACGGGTTGACTACGTTTTGCGGATTCCATCCCTTGGAGCTCTCTACCCACCCCATTGGCTTGTTCCCCGCGGAAAAGGAGGACGACCCGATGTGGAAGGATCGGGTGGAGCATGCCAAGGACATCTGGGCTCTCTACCCAGGCCACACGGCTCACTTGTCGGTACGATGTATGAATGCCCTGTATCGTCTGCAAGTGATGCGTGGAGAGGCAATGTCTCATCTGATGGCATTATTGGAGGCAACCAAGATCACCCTGGATAACAGGGAGGAGCTCGTGGTTGACTTGTCCCAGGAGCTGGTGGAAAAAGATTTACAAGTGGAGCAGTTGTCTGATGAGATCCATGAGCTGGAGGAATTGGTAGGGACGAGGGAGAACACCATCGAGGTTCTCGAAGATCAGCTCCTCAACACCCAGCAGCAGCTAGCAGAGGCTAATGAGCACCTGGATATGCATCATCAGGAGATCCATGATGGGGAGGCTGACGAGGACGTCGACATTGAGGGAGGGGAGGAGCCTGCTTCCAGCGTAGACACCGCTGGCTCAGGGAGGCCACCTTCCCCCGAGTCGAGTGTTGCCTCGTTCGCTCATTAGGTGCCGGAGTAGGAATAGAGGTTGGTAATGTAGGACTCCTCACAGCTAGCTTAGCTTTTGCACCCTTGGGGTACTAGGCTAGATAGAGTTGAGTCTTTTGGGGACACTAATGTAACCATGATAAACTCTTTTGGAAGCATGATTGATGGATGCTTTTAGTTCTTAACTTGGAAGAAAAATTTATGTCTTTTCAGAATCCTTTTTATTTATGTCGGAATCTATCAATTCGCCCTTGACTCTTTCGCCGCGATTAAACCTTAAACTTGAAGATGTGTTATTGAGAATATATGTGGTTTTTCATATGGCTGGGAGAGCGCGCCGTGGCCAGAATGAGCGCATTCCTCCACCGCCGCAGATTAATGATCGTTTCATTGATATGTCTGAAGCTCCTAAATGTATATATGTAGGATTGTGTGATGGCAGCACTCAAGAACAAGACTGTGATTCTTGTGACACATCAGGTGGAGTTCCTTTCCAAGGTTGACAAGATTCTGGTGAATACTTTGTCACTATAGATTATTATCTTGAGATCACTGGTTAAGCAAGCGTATCCTTCCACCCAGGTCATGGAAAATGGGGAGATAACTCAATAAGGAACCCATGGCGTGCTTCTGTATAGTCTGGCACAGCATTCGAACAGCTTGTCGGTGCTCACAGGGACTCAAAAGCAGCACTGGACGCTCGGTCCCAGGATCGTGGGAAAGGAGCAGAAGTACTCCAGAAGCAAGTATAGACGATACCACCGAACAACGAAGCGGAAACCTCCGATGCTAATCTCCTGCCGGTCCAGCTTACAGAAGAGGACAAGAGGGAGCTAGGAGAAGCTGGACTGAAACCGCCTCTTCGCCTATGTCAGGAGCCTTCTTGCTGCTCACTTCGGCCTGGAAGCGTCGAGGGAGTTCTTTTCAGGGTTCATGGATTCGTTATTCAGGGCCCCGATGCCGGGTTCTTTGACTCCACTCCTACTGGAAGGATCATGACCCGGGTAAAACTATTCAGAATACATCGATTACCTGTCGACGTTTTAGGGATTGTGATTGCTGGCTGATTTTTTGCATGTCCTTAACTCTGCAGGCTTCGTCTGATCTTAGCATCTTGGACTTCGACGTCCCGTACATGATGACCTTCGTGATCACGGGCACGATCGAAGTGGCAGCAACCATGATTATCATGATCGTGGTTACCTGGCAAAGTAGTACTCGTGGCCGTTCCTGCAGTCGTTGTTCTGCTATACATTGAGGTGAACGCCGTTCCTGGCTCTGGCATGGCGAGGCAAATGAAATTATAACAGTGGTAATTAATGTTGCAGAGATACTACGTAGGGAGCTAGTAAGGATCAATGGAACTACAAAGGCGCCTGTCATGAACTTTGAGGTAGAGTCGATGCTGGGAGTGTGTTGAGCACCAAATTGAGGGCGCGGACGGTCCGGCCCTGAGACCGGACGGTCCGCGGTCCGGACGGTCCGCGCCTATGGGCCGGACGGTCCGCGCGTGCGCAGAACAGATTAGGGTTCCGAGTTTTGTGCTACGGTTGTTAGCTAAAATCATGGGATAAGCTCGGAAATTAGTTTGTAAAGGGTCCAGCCCCCCTCCTCTATAAATAGAGAGGTATACGGCCGATTTGTAATCATCAATCGAATCAATACAACTTCTATTTCGCATTTTATCTTATGAGTAGTTCTAGTCTAGTTTAGGTTTAGTCTTCCAATCCCCAAATTCTCCGCCTCTCCTCGACTCTACGTCGATTAGAGGAGTCTAGGTCGGTCTACCCGAGTCTAGACACCACCTAAGATCTCTACTCCCCGACGGGGTCCCTCCCGGGAGCGAGATCCAGGCGCCGTCGGCGATCTTCCGCCGTCCCTGCGTATGCGCGGACCGTCCGGCCCCAGGGCGCGGACCGTCCGGCCGTCAGGCAGGAGCCCTAGCCGCGCATCAGGCCGCGGACCGTCCGGCCCCAGGCCGCGGACAGTCCGCCCTTGCGCAGAGAGCACCACCGCGCCTCGCACCAGGCCGCGGACCGTCCGGCCCCTGCGCGCGGACCGTCCGCCCCTGTGCAGAAGGCACCGCCACGGTTCTTGTTGAGTGTTTGGCGCTCCGAAAAGGCGTCAACATACTTTTTGGCGACTCCGCTGGGGACAACGCATATAGACCTATCAAATCGGCCCTCAATGGCTGGTTCAAAAGATAGCTCTGAGGTTTCCACCAGCAATATCATCACACCGACATGGGAAGCCTTGCCGGCTGAAGAACAGCTCCTGTTCGAGGAGCGCCAGGAGCAGCTGATCCAAGAAGCAAAGGCGAAGTTTCTGGCTGACTTCAAAGTGGATAGGAACAACAAAGTCGTTCGACAACGGGCGACAGATCTGGCTTCGCTCCGACCTACTACGATTACCCCAAATGTAAGTAGCACCAACGAACTCCAATCTCTTAAAGCTTACATAGACGAACAGCGAGAACAGATGCAAAATATCATAGGGGTTATGCAAAACGATTGTAGGAGACTAGTACGTGCATTTGATAAATCTAGTATAGCAAATTTTCCTTCACACGAGGTTGAATTAGGAGATAATACACGTAATACATCGGTTAAAGGTTGTCACGACCAGTCACAACCCCCTTATGGGATGCCGATGGACACGTACCCTGAGCAAACGCAAATCGGCAGTAAACCAGCCGATCTACACATGTCCGGACCGTCCGCTCACGAGCGCGGACCGTCCGGGTCAGCCACAGCCGGGCCCATTTTTAATGAGTTACCTAGACACGCACCCAAGCCACCACATAGGGCACCGAATTTAAACTATCCAGTCGGACGGTCCGCATACAACGAAGGACGGTCCGCATATAATCACGGACGGTCCGGGTACGTATCCGGGCAGTCCGCGCATGAGTCTTTTGAGGGGGATTATTACCTGAATCCTCGCCCATCCCAACAACACTTCCCATCACATTATGCAATGCACCAGCCCATTAATTCAGGATCCAGAGCCCAGGAAAGATTTCCGGCCCCACCTAGAAGGCCGGAAAGAAACGATCAAACATATGAGCCATATAGGGCAAATGGAAATGCACCACGTAGCTCAAACCAATGGGGGGAACGACAACATACTAACATGCAACCAACCCCACCTATGTTTGACCAGAGAGCCGGTGGTCTTGCACCGGCTGCCATTGGTATAGTGAGGGAAGAAATAGCCGGGGCGTTCCGAGATAAGCTCGGAGTAAGCATGATCCCTGGGGGGCAATCATATCAGAAGCCTTATGACAGCCGATTTGATCGCCACCCATACCCACAGGGAACCAGGATACCCGAGTTTGCAAAGTTTTCGGGTGACCAAGGAAAGAGCACGCGTGAGCACATAGGCCAGTTCCTAGCACAATTAGGAGAATTGGCCAACACCGAAGCATTCCGTGTGCGTTTATTTTCATTATCCTTAACAGGGACTGCATTCACATGGTATGCCACGCTCCCTCCTAATTCCATTTTGTCATGGGGAGACTTAGAGCAAAAATTTCATGAACATTTCTTCTCTGGTGATTATGAGCTAGATTTAGTAGACTTAGTGACCCTACGACAAGAAAAGGATGAATCGGTTAGTGATTATATCCGGAGATTCCAGGATACGAGAAACCGATGCTTTCAAATTCATTTAACAGATAAACAACTGGCGGGAATAGCCTTTGATGGATTGCGCTATTATTTAAAAGAGAGATTAGAAGGCATCCAGTTCTTTACTCTAGCACAATTACATCAGAGAGCTTCGGCTTGTGAAAGCCGAAGCAAAGAACTAGTCAGAACGGTTCATCATAATGTCCCTATAGTAGAACACAATCAAAGTAGTTCGGACGATGAACCAAAGAAAGTTTACACTGCCGAAATAGTTTGGCCCGAGCAGGCCAAATCTTCGTCTTGCTACTCCTTGCAGTCAGTTCAAAAGGAACGACAGGAGGAGGTTACGTTTACATTTAATGTCGGCAAATGTGATAAGATATTTGATGAATTACTAAAAAATGGTAACATTAAAATTGATTATATCGTTCCACCTGCCGACGAACTAAAGCGTCGCGCATACTGCAAGTGGCACAACTCATTTTCCCATGCCACTAATGATTGTAATGTGTTCCGACGACAAATTCAATCGGCCATTAATGAGGGACGATTGAAATTTCAGGAGGACACGGAGCCCTTCCCAATGAATGTGATCGACTTTAATGGCAAAAAGGTCCTAATTCGGCCCAACACAGCCGATAAGGGCAAAGACAAAGAAGTCATCATCGGCAACGCACGGGAGGCCGATGGAAACAACAAAATTTCTTGCAGGAAAGTGATGGCCGAGAAGACTCCTGATGGAGGGGAGACACTGAAGGTAACCATCACAAACTCCAGCGCTGGGGGGCAAGCACAGACAAAGGGATATGCGCGAGAACCCATACTACGCATCGCGGATGGTCCGGTGTCTAGGCGCGGACGGTCCGTAACATCACCGGACGGTCCGAAGCGTTTCGACGGACGGTCCGGCAACGTCGAAGAGCCGCGGCGACCACGTACCTTCAAACCACGACGACCAGAAATAGGTACGTGGAAAACTAACACGTTCAAGGCAACTGGTCGGTTGGTAAAATCTAGCCCGACCTTTGATCAATTATTGTCTAAATATGTGAAAAAGAAGGCTGGCCCCAGCGACCGGCCACCAAAGGGACCTCGCTTACCCACCCAGGTGCGACGGCAGGTTAGGCCGATTGGACCACCACACCAATCGGAAAGGACGGGAGGTCATAATGTTCAATTAAGACCTAACGTACCTGCATGGACACCTCCACCACCATATCCACCTATGCCATATCCATACACATACATACCTCCACCATATGTCCCAAATCAAATGTGGGGCATGCCACCATACTCATTTGGGATGCCACAGTGCCCCGCTTGGGGGGCACCCCAAACATCTGTATTCAATAGGTTGACACCTTCAGTACAAGACCGATTGAGAGCCCCTCAATCCGGTCCACGAGCACATGCCCAGCAAGATTGCCGAACAACTCGGCCCCAAAGGCTGACTAATCCGGCAGGGGGGCATACAGCTACAACCTCCAACAGTACGAAAAAGGAAGATGTCATTAAAATAGGAACGACAGATGTCGTCGTACAACAAAATAACGAAGGGCCGATGATTTTTGGTGAATCGGCCAACACAAACAAAAAAGAAAGTACGACTGTCAATAAAATAGCCGATCCAAAATACTCCATGCCCCGATGGTGCCCATCGGGATTGACACGATCGCAAAAGCGAAAATTACAGCGCCTTAGGGTAAAGGAGAATCAGGAGAAGGAGGCGGAAAAAATATTCAATGACACACATCCGCAATATCCGCCACCACAAAAGAGATGGAGACCAAAGGCCGTTGAGGAAAATCAAACGGCCATAAAGACAGAAAATAAAACAGCAACTGTGCAGCTCTTTGCAGGTATAGCAGACAGTCCGACTATAAAGACCGGACCAACCGTACAGGGCGCGGACCGTCCGACCCCTGAGGCCGACTCATCTGCAATAAACCATGACACCTCCGACGACGTACCGACGCCCATGGAGGAAGACGACCTGCAATGCAAGGAGAAGACCTGGTCGACTACGGAGCTACGCCAGAACACTTAGAGAATTAGGAAGGCAATGTGACGAATTGGTCAGGACCAGTATGACGCTCGGCGATGTTGGGACTGACAGTTCGATCAAATCTAAAGGGATCACGTCCGTTGAGTCAACCATCGAGACCAAGGCCACTGCGTACCATCCTAGTAAGTGGCAAGATGCCTAAGAAAACCGATGTGATAACATCGAGTTAGTTGCTTTTGGTTCGCTCAGCTCCACCAAAAGGCAGGGGGGCATATGTTGAGCACCAAATTGAGCGCGCGGACGGTCCGGCCCTGAGGCCGGACGGTCCGCGGTCCGGACGGTCCGCGCCTATGGGCCGGACGGTCCGCGCGTGCGCAGAACAGATTAGGGTTCCGAGTTTTGTGCTACGGTTGTTAGCTAAAATCATGGGATAAGCTCGGAAATTAGTTTGTAAAGGGTCCAGCCCCCCTCCTCTATAAATAGAGAGGTATACGGCCGATTTGTAATCATCAATCGAATCAATACAACTTCTATTTCGCATTTTATCTTAGGAGTAGTTCTAGTCTAGTTTAGGTTTAGTCTTCCAATCCCCAAATTCTCCGCCTCTCCTCGACTCTACGTCGATTAGAGGAGTCTAGGTCGGTCTACCCGAGCCTAGACACCACCTAGGATCTCTACTCCCCGACGGGGTCCCTCCCGGAAGCGAGATCCAGGCGCCGTCGGCGATCTTCCGCCGTCCCTGCGTACGCGCGGACCGTCCGGCCCCAGGGCGCGGACCGTCCGGCAGTCAGGCAGGAGCCCTAGCCGCGCATCAGGCCGAGGACCGTCCGGCCCCAGGCCGCGGACAGTCCGCCCTTGCGCAGAGAGCACCACCGCGCCTCGCACCAGGCCGCGGACCGTCCGGCCCCTGCGTGCGGACCGTCCGCCCCTGTGCGGAAGGCACCGCCACGGTTCTTGTTGAGTGTTTGACGCTCCGAAAAGGCGTCAACAGCGTGACCACCATAAGGGCCTTTGCAGCCACGAACAGGTTTGTTCAGAGAAACCTTCAGCTCATAGACACAGATGCGACGCTGTTCTTCTACACCAATGCAGCGCTGGAGTGGGTGCTTTTGCGTGTCGAAGCACTGCAAATCTTGGTGATCGTCACATCGGCAATCCTTATTGTCTCACTGCCGGACTGTAGAGTGCACTGTTCTGCCTTATCGACCCATACAGCGGGCGAATACTCATTGATGATCTTGACATCTGCAGCATTGGACTTAAGGATCTGAGGATGAAGCTCAGCATCATTCCCCAATAACCAACACTTTTCAGAGGCAGTGTAAGGAGTAATGTGGATCCTCTAGGTCTGCATTCTGATGAGGATATTTGGGACGTCAGCAAAACTAAACCTGAGCTATGGATTAGAACACATACCACGACGACAACAACGTTGACAACAACAAAGTCTTTTAATCTCAAACAACATAGATAGACTAGAGTAAAAACCCAACAAACCTGAGTACATAAATAACTGTTTTTCATACACCCCTATTCAAAGCTAAATCTTTAGGTTTCCATCTTTTTAAGTCTCTTTTAACTGCTTCTTCCCATCTCAATTCCGGACTTCATCTTTGTTTCTTCTCATTGCTATTACACCTTATGATCCTACAACGAACTATTGTTCAAACTATCTGAACTAATATTCGATTTTCTTCTATCTCTAGGCTATCATGTATATTTGATTTCTTCTATAGGCACAAATCCAATGCAATATACATATTTCTGCAACACTTGTTCAACACTTGTTTTTTAGTTTTTTGGGTACCTTCTTGTCATATTGAATGCTAGATGCTTGACTCTACTTTATCCACCCTACTTAGATTCTATAGCATACATCTTCATCTTTTTTCTCTCGAAACGGCTAACATCTTCATCAATCTCTTCGTTTTTCTGTAGCATTGATCCTAAGTAGTAAAGGTATCCTTTCTGGATACTATTTGACCTTCTAAAATGATATCTTCTTTCTCATGTCTAGTTATGATCATATCTCATAAATTCGACGTTTCAGTTCTACCGAGTCTGTCCAAAGTCTCAACTCTAGTTTTCTATTTACTTCTACTCGGCTTTCATCAACCAGCGTTATATTGTCTACAAAAAAACATACATCAAGGAATATCCCCTTGTATGCCCTTGTAACCTTATCCATCACCAAGCAAAAAGAGGTAAGGGCTCAAAGCTAATACTTAGGGCCGATTTGGTGGTCAGAGATCCCTAGGGGATCCATGGAGAAGTAATCTGCTTGTTATTCAAAATTGAATTGCAAGGGGATTTCTCCCACATGGATCCCCTAGGGATCCCTAATCACCAAATCAGCCCTTAATATAGTCCTATTCTACTGAAAAGTCATGTGTCCACATCACTTGTTCAAACACTAGTCACAGCATTGTTGTACATGTCTTTAATAAGTCTAACATGCTCCGTTGGAACATCACTTGTTCAAACACTAGTCACAATATTGATCCTAATGTACAAGCCTTCTGTAGGTTTTAGATAAGTGTCAACTGAAGAAAACAGTCAGTGCCCTGCCTGGACTACTTGAATAACCAGGTGAGTATGACACTGTCATCTGGAACCAATCGGATATTCCATCTATGTCAAATTATAAGTCATTCCACCTTTCTAGAAAGTCAAACTATCTTAACTTTGATCAAATATATATAATAAAATAATAATTATTATGATAATAAATAAATAACCTTATATTCTTCATTAATCATATTTTATCGTTGATGTTTTAAATCTTTGTGGTTCTTTATATAATTTTAGTCAAATTTGAGATGTTTTGACTTCTAAAAAACATAAGATAACTTATAATTTTAAATTGATGGAGTACAATTTTGTCAGAACTGCATAGCGCTGAGAGCTCCCTGAATGCTAATCATGCCAACGACAGCTCTTCTGCCTTGCGCGTGTTCTCCTCCGAAGGAACAAGATACTAGTCCTTGACGAGGCGACAGCATCCATCGACTCAGGCACCGACGCCATCCTGCAGGGGGGGGGGGGTCATCAAGAAAGAATTCTCTGGCTGCACAGTCATCACCATAGCGCACAGGGTTCCAACTGTCACGGACAGTGACATGGTCATGGTCCTTTCCTACGGTAAGCACTCCTCCTAACCATCCTGGTTGAGAGTTGAGACACATTCACTGACAAAGTAGAACCTTTCTGGAGTATCGCCAAGTTGATGTAATAGGTTTCTGCCATATCTGCAGGCAAGATGGTCGAGTACAACGCGCCATCGGTTCTGATGGAAGATAAGAACTCTGCATTTTGTAAGCTTGTCGATGAGTACTGGTCCAACTATAACTGAATTTGCAAGGAAATCAAATAGGTATGTGTGTCAAGCCCTTTGTGATCCAGAAACAGCAGGTGCAGTAGCGCAACAGATGACAAAGTTTTGTCGCCATGAAATTTGAACATCTGAAACCCTGGAGATGGATTCTTATTGTTCCTGTCAAAGTACTTTGAGATTTACATTTGTGCTGAAAGCCGGCGACTACACAAACTAATTGAACAAAGACACATCCTGGTTACCTCCAGCTCCACTACAGGGTCCCTCTTATGCCCTGGGTTTTTTTTTTGTGATGTACATGATATATAGGTTATCTCCAACAGGAATGGCCATTTGCCATGTTATACAACTGCAAGAGGATTCTAAGACAGGTAGCCTGTCTTTCATTCTGGTGCAAAAGGCTTGCTTGCCAGTGCTACAAACTGATACCAACCCGGGTCTTTATCGGCTTCAGCTTCACACCCATACTCTCAGGAGACAGCAGCTCAGGCGATATACAACATGGGCTCAGTGGACTGCGAGGGCTGCTGCTTAGCTGATACGGCCTGTAGAGCCCGTATCCCATGAGGAAGTACTCCATCGGCATCACCATCGCGTGGGGCTGCTCCTCGGTCACAAGGGAGCCACAGTCCTGCACCTGCAGTTAACTAACTCATCTGAGCATCCGCCTTTGTTCCAGACATGTTTCTATCAGGAGATGGCATCCGCTTTTGTTCCAGACATGTTACCTCAACTAGCGCGCAGTATCTGCGGTCCAGTTTTGTGGCCATGTGGATAGCATCCTCGTGGAACTGTGAGCTCTCCCCGACGAAGATCAGCGTGCGGCATTGCAGCTTCTTTAACGAATCTGTTAAGTCATGCCTCCTGGTGGATAGGAAACCCATATGAGCATCAAGGTTCCAGAGATGAATTCTCTCGTTTAAAAAAATAAAAAATAAATAACGAATAGCAACATACTCGTTTATTGAGTGAAGAAACCGCCAGATATTTTCGCTCTGCTTGTCATCAAGTAACTGCATATAAAAATCAACAGTAAGCAACCACTAGTATTATACAACCAAGAAAATATACAAACTGAAAAAAAAGAGAGGGAGACTAACACTTCTACTGGCTCGCACTATGTCGGATTCAGGACACTGTGCATCCCCACGCAGCTTCTGCAGACTCATATCAGTGCGTCAGTTAATGGAAACAATAGACTACGGGTCCCAAGAAAACAAGACGAGAATATTGAGATCTTAACCAACCTTGCTAAAGTACCGTTGAAGCAAGCACTCCTTGACCAGGCCTTGATTCCCGTAGTAATAAAGCAAATTTAATAACACCTGTTGTATGATTTGTCATTATTAGTACTCATTGGCATTAGAGAGAAAACGGTAAATTGTCACTGATAGATGTAAGTTACTTTATTATACAGCCACTCGCTCCACGACG
Organism: Zea luxurians; assembly: GCA_029449295.1. Classification (NCBI taxonomy): domain Eukaryota; kingdom Viridiplantae; phylum Streptophyta; class Magnoliopsida; order Poales; family Poaceae; genus Zea; species Zea luxurians. The sequence goes on along the minus strand of JAOPSE010000005.1, from coordinate 116,540,178 downwards.
GGGACTTGCACAGAGGGGAAACCAGCATCAATCCTATTACCCTCTCCCGGTATTTCGTCTATTGAAGAGTATAAAATCCTTGTTAACTCAACATAGGATAGTGATTTTGTACTAAGTTACAAGTCTGAATGAAGTGTGAGAACATACCGCAAAGAGGGTGAGAACATAAGCACCAGCGGTGACACCAAGGCACATCACAGATCCTAAACTGAATGAAGTGTGACTAAAATCAGATCCATGTGGTTACCGAGTCAATAGTTTTCAAGAATGAAGAAGCCATGCATTAGGACTAATGCCATGTCACGATACGATACCTGAAGAAATCAAGCACATCTGCGACTTGATCAGCGAGATCATCAACAGATAGCACCGGCACATCTGACGATATTGAAGCTGCTACCATCTGTAGGACTCTTAACAAAAGCCACACAGCAAAGATCATGTAAGTAACCAACTCGAAATACAGACGCAGCACACCTTGTCACGGGGATTGAACCAGCATCACTGACCTCGTGCCCCTGGGGATTGATGTGGTAGACACAGAAGTTGTGTAGCAGCAAAGACGCCACTTCCGGGCAGAAGAAAAATCCTTGGAAACAGGACATGTCTGCCCAAGCCAATTGGAAACAGCGAGATATAAACGAAGTTCAGTCATGCCAGTTATCAGTGAATCAGAAAAAAAAATCCTCGATCGAAAGCCCTTACAGTTCAGAGCTACATCCGGGTACGTTATAAGCGCTGGCTTATCCTCGTCTCCGTACACGGCAACGGTCACAGAACCACATCTCGTCCTCACAAGATGATCCTGGGGAAGAAAAAAAAGTAGTCATTTTTAGTAGCTATTTCAGCAGCACCGGCACTGACCACACCAGCCAAAAAGAAGAATAGAAAAAAAAGAGAGAACAGCATGGAAGTGGAACAGACAAAGTTTGGCAGATTTCGGATGACTTCCATAATAACAGATGAACACATTGACCAAATACAGGTAGCAGTTTCAAGAAGAAACATTAGAACTCCGGCATGCTCTCATCGTATAACACAAGCACATAGCTATAAAAATTGAAATGAACAGTGCAGAATTGTGTGCAACTAATGTGGTTGATAGAGAAGACAACAAGACAGCAAAACTTTCGAGTTACAAAAAAAATCATCACCAAAAAGCGAAAGCGTTTGACGACGTGACAGACGAAAACATATTACTATAAAAATTGAGTTTTACCGAACCAGTCATCTCTCTCTCTCTAAGCAGAACGAAAGGGCTAGACTCTACACAACAGCACATAAAGAAACCAGACTCAGTTCAATTGCCATCTAATAAATTAACTGAAATCAACCAGTACATAAAATAGAGCAGCGCGGCCCAAAATTGAAAGCCAGAGCTGAAAAGGCATCTCCATCTGGAACGGAAGCACGAAAAGAGCTACATGTCGTCGGACCTTGCCGCCGAAGGAGATCCGCTCGACGTCCACCGACACGGAACCGGAGCCGCTAGATTCCGCCATTGCTCCTTCCGCGACCCACCGGACCCGTCCTTCCTCGGCTCATACCGCCTCTCCGCCACCGCGCGTGGGCGCCTGTATATATACGGCGCCGCATGCTGCGCTCCTGCTCGGCTGCTCGGTTGGCCACCGACGAACCGACGAGGGGTCAAACTCACCGGGTGGGTCGTCGTACCCTGCCGCCTAACCCAGCAGGCCCCGAGGCCCAACTGTTTGGGATTGGATTAGTTGCGGCCGCACTTGCTCACGTCGCCGTTCCTCTGACCTCTGGGGCCATGCTGTCACTGACCGTCAGACCTGGCCTGGGTGCCTGGGAGTCCTCAGGCTCGCTCGCACTGGGGATAGTGGGGAAACAGTATTTTCTCCGCGGTGGCGTAGGGCTGCTTGGTTTGCTGTCAGGCGATGGTTTATATGTAATATGAAAAACTGTTTGGTTTACTCATCGATATTTTAGGCATAAATGTCACTTTGGGAAACAAGACAACAACAAATGTTTTTTTACTACAGAGTCCTTCATTGATGATATTGCACATGTTTCACTGTTAGAAAATGACATCTTAGGGCTAGTTTGGGAACCATAATTTTCCAAGGGATTTTTTATTTTTCTAAGGTCCCGTTTGTTTTCTTTCATTTTGAAGAATTGGAATCTTACTAGTGGAATATGTTATTTTTTTAGAATGTGATATTCCACCACTTTCCAAAGTTATCATATAAGTCTACCTCAAATTCATGGGGTGAGAGATGGAAATTGATTCTATTGATTTACATGCTATGTTTCCGATGTACAACTTATATCACACTCTTCTACTTGCTCCACTATAACATAAATTTAGTATATAACTATCTCTCTCATATGATTTAGAATAATATATAAATATATTACATATATAAATATATGAACTTAATTAGTTTTGTCTAAATTATAATTATTAAAATGGAATTCAATTCCAACGAAACAAACGGGGCCTAAAGGAAATTAGTTCATTTTCCCATGAGAAAATAGAAATCTCTTGGAAAATTGAGGTTTCCAAACTAGCCTTTAACATTGGGGTTTTTAGAAAAGAATGTTTGAAAGGCCTTATTTCAAATGGAACATAATATTAGGCTCTAGAGTCTCTGAGTCTCATAGGTTCCTGCCCGAGTTATACCATGTGTTTTGGGATTTAATAAAACTCTATCTCGTGCCTCTCTCTTTAATGAATTATATAAAGGTAAACGTTCTCTTATTTAGTTTTAACTTTGGTATGATTACATTATTACCAAAGGGAAAGTAAGCTACAAAAATCTAGCAATTCAGACCTATATGTTTGTTGAATGCAGCTTCAAGATTTTCACAAATGTTTTGCCTAATCGAATAACCCTAGTGACTCCAAAGGTGATTCAACCATCACAACCAGATTTTGTAAAGGGTAGGGATATTTTGGAAGGAGTGGTCATCCTGGTTAAAAGCATACCTAAAATGCATAGGAAAAAATTAGATGGGATAATCTAAAAGCTAGGATTTGAGAAATACTACGATAATATGAAATGGTGTTTGAGGATGAAAGTTTTTTTGCCAAGACGGTGCAATTGGATCAATCAAATTATGAGGGTGTCAATGTTAGTATTAAAGTCAATTGTGATATAGAAAATTTCTTCCAAACTATGCATGTACTAAAACAAGGTGATCCATTATCTCCTATCCTATTTAATCTAGTTGCTGATATTCAAGCAACCTTGATTTTTATAGCTAAGCCTGATGGAAAATTCAGAGTTGTCCCTCATCTGGTATGTCGATGATACTAGCCTATTTCTGGACAAAGACAGAATTAAAGCTAAACACCTTAATCTACTGTTTAGTACGTTTTGAGCAATTGTCTAGGCTAAAAATTAACTTACACCAAAGTGAGTTGTTTTATCATGGAACAATTAAGGATTGTGAACATGAGTACACACACAATTATTTGGTTGCAAAGTAGGTGGCCTTCCATTGAGTTATCTAGTCATACCTATGAATCATATGAAATTATCAAACAAAGGTTGGCCTTCCATTGAGGTTGAGGAGAAGCTCTAGAAAAAAAAAACTAAGTAGATGGAAAGACATGTTACTGATGGTTGTAGGGAGGCTTGTCTAAATTAACTCGATGCTAACTTGTTTAGCCATGTTCGTGCTATCTTTTGTGAGGTCCCTAGAGAAATCCTATACAAACTTGACTTTTATCGTTCTTGTTTTTTTTTAAAAAAAAATTATGAACACAAAATAAATATCAACTGGATAAATAGAGTACTCTTTATATAGTGAATGATTTTGGTGGAGTAGGCATGAAAACCTATATATTCAAAAAAGGTGCCTATTGAGTAAATGGTTTCTTGAGCTCATAATAAAAATGGAGTATACAAAACTCTTCTAAGAAAGAAATATTTGTCTAATAAAAGTATAACACAAGTACACAATTGTATAGGCGAGTCTGATTTTTGGTCCAACATTTTGAAAGTTAAAGAAAAATTTTTCTAGACGGTGGATTTTTTAAAGTAAAAAGTGGGGAATAAGTCAGATTTTAAGCTGATATTTGGTTAGGATACAACTCTTAAAGAGACATATCCTAATCTTTAAAGAACTATAGGAGGTAAAACTATGAAATTGTGGCGAATGTGACTATATCACTTAATGTATTTTTTTACAAGAGATTTGGTAAAGACAAATCTAAAATTCTTGGTATGACTTGGTGTTCAAAGTTGTCCTAATAATCTTACAATGGGTAAAGATATTTTTGGTGGAACCTAATAATCTTACAATGGGCAAGGAGTCCTATCGGGAAAAACCCATTGTAAAAATTAAGGTACTATCCTAGACAGTAGAGGCTGGAACTTTGTTCCATTGCATACAAAATGAGAATATAGCTAGGTCTTGAACTTGAGTAGATGACATGAAAAGCTGATGACTGAAATGCTCAAGCTAACAGTTAATGGAACTGGTAAGAATATGGGAGACGATGACACAGGAAACATGCTAAAATTTTGGAAGCTAAATCAACAAAGCAATATTAATAATAACTGTGTTATAAAGCGTACTTTACATAGGACCACTACTGGGATTCATAACAGGAAAGGTACATGGATGTCTCGATCATTTCATTAATTATTTCTGTTTCGACGATATGATGATGGATAAATATATAAACGATACGATATATATGAAGACGCTTTCCTCCGTTGGTTTTGGATATACATGTCCAAGGTATACGAATGTGGAGAAGCAGAGTGTTGCTTTTTGTGATGGTCTTCTATTGGTCTCGACCTAATGGATAACGGAAAAACCAAGCTGTTCACGTTTCCGAGTGGTGCTGGCAAAAGTCCGACACTTTTGCACTATGTGAGGAAGGTCACTGTTAAGGCGTCTTTTTTTCTCTCTCTCTCCGTCCTGAGTGGTGCTACATCTACCAGATTATTGGGTTGGGTAATGGGTTGGTGTCCAGCTGGGTACAAGATAGGGTTCGGTTTGTATGGCGTCAAACTCAACACGGTTTTTGCCTAATTACGATTCTTACTGATATTTTCTAAGCTTGATTTTATCAACGGTGCATGAGTAAGTCTTCTTTAAAAGTTTTGTACAATGATATGCTTTTCAGATGTTGTCAACGGTGCAACAAGACGAGCAGTATCCGATGGTGACGCGCGGGGTGTAGAGTGGTGGCAACGGAGTGGGTGCCACGCTACAGCAGGTGCGAGGGAAGGAGGGGCCCTGGTGCTTGCCGCGCGGTGATGACGGCGGTGGGTGCCCTGCAAAGGCGCAGGGGCGGTGGTAGTGTGTATGAACATGGGGCACGGATGGGTGGTGGGCCGATGATCCTGATGTTTATGGTCTCCGGCTTCAAGAATCTTTGCCTCTTTGTATTGTATCAACTTTTTTGTGCTCTTTTACCTTTTCTATTTACTTTGAACCAGGGGCAGCGTTTTGATTCTCACGGATGGTCCTTTTGACTGCGTGACTAGACAAGTATCTTCTGCTTGATATATTTTTGAGTACTGTATTTTTCTCTCGATAAATATTAATAGGGTAATAAAAGCATAAGGTGAGGATTAGCTCTATTGTGGTTTGCGTTTTTAGAGAAAACCTTTTTTATTTGAAAACACACACAAGCTAAGCAATGACAAGCACACACAAATCAATTGTTTTGAACGGGAGAGGAATAAAGTTTTCCAAAGCAAGGACTACTCAAACTCGAGGGTTAAGCGTAGGTTACCGCTTGGCTTCTAGACTTGACTTAGACACCGGTTGCTTCGAATGCCCTTGAGGAAGACGATAGCGTCAAGAACGTTCTCATTTCCTTCATTTCTTGGTCATGAGGAGTGGCCTTGAGACTCTTGTTTGAGAAAACGAGCTCCTCTATTGATTCTCTAAGAACTTGATGGGCCATGCCTGTTGTGAAGGCAAGACCTTGGCTATTGGAAATGAGTGGGGTTTCTCTTCCCTTTACATCAGCAAGTGCCATTATTTTCAAGTTTCTTGTGGCCACATTCTGACTTTGGGCATCAGCATATCCGTTTGGCACTTCAGTAGAAGGGCTTCTGCTTTCTCCGCTCGTACTGTTGTTTTCCACAACTTAGCTACTATCTTATCATATTTCTCATCCAAGGCAAGCAGATAGAGGGCAAGCAGGTATGCTATTGTGGGATCTCTATTGTGCCTTTGCTCTCTCATAGCTTGCACCTATGGCTGGTATTGAGCCGAGCTTGGCTCGGCTCGGTGCGGCTCACTAGCTTATCGAGCTCATCTCGGCTCGCTTAATCAACGAGCTGCAGAAGGAGGCTCGGCTCGACTCGCGAGCTGTACCCTTATAAATAATATTGCATTATATAATAAATTAATATTCTATAAATGTAAAATATAGAATTAACATCAACATTATGAGTAATTTAAATTATAAATTGTCATATATCCATCATTAAAGTCTAAGGAATAAGCCAAATATTTATGAAATTGTCCAATATCAAGCATTATTGTGTAGGTTGATTAATTTGGTGCAGCTCACGAGCTTGTTCAACTCGGCTTGTAGCGTCAACGAGCTCAAAAAGCAGGTTTGGCTTGGCTCATCTGAGGCTCGCGAACCGCTCTGAGCTCGAGCCGGCTCATGAGCCTCAAGCTTATTTTCTAGCCCTACTTGCACCTAGTCCTTCCACTCTTGATGGGTATTGTTTAGAGGTGGAAAGAATCTCATGGGAGTGGTTCTCATTTCTTCTTAGTAGACCGAGCATAGTGTCATCAGCGCTTCATGAGCCATAAGATGGCACATGCCCTTGGACTTTTGTTCAATTGCTGTGCAACACCATCACACTTGTCGATTACTTGATCCAATGTACATGGTAACCATGTACTTCCTCTTACAGCGTTCCATGAATTCTATTCCACGGTACTCTACGTAATACGTGCGGCATATTGTCCCTCAAGAGTCTATAGAAACCTTCTTCGTTGATGTAGCGATTGGTATAGCTCTGACCTTCCATCCAAGGAACATAAGGAAGATCTACTTGGCCGCTGAACTAAAAACCATGCTGAACATGACTTACGAGCATTAACGGTAAAGCATCACATATGCACAAAAGGGAAGCAAAACTTATTTTGAAATTCCTAGGGGCACACACTTAGAGTTTTCAAAACACGCGGTTACACGATTACATCTTACACATGTAGGGTTGTAGCAAAAGTGAAGAAAAACTTCACTGCTGAAATGCATGCAAAGGACTGGACATAACTTACTCTGGACCAAGTAGCTTCTCTTCCAGTAAGGCTAGTGCACGACTTCATTCTGAGACATCTCCTAGGTGGGTAAGGAGAGAGCAGATGTTGATGACTTCTTCTAGTAGCGACTGAGATGGTTGGATGGGGTCATACTCTTCTACAAGTGGGACGGGCTCTTGCAGCTCCAAGGTGACCTCAAAGGGTGGTGGTGCATGTGGAGTGCTTGTGGTTTCTTCCTTGACCTTAGGAGTGGGTGTTGGGATCATCTTCATGGTGAAAGGCTCAAACAACTTTGGTGATGGACCTTGGGAGGGCTTATAGTGTTCTTTTTTATCCATAGCATGCGGGTAGACTAGTACTCATTATAGGACTATGGCTCCTTCTAGGGGTTCCCAAGCCTCTCTCTCTTTTTATAGAGATAGAGGGCCCTCTAGAATTTGGGGCTCTTTAGGGCTCATGGGTTGAACTTGGCTAGACGAGGCAGACTCTTAGATCCATAGGGCTCTACGTTGGTTATTGGTGACCAAGTAGGCCTCAACTAACTTTTGGATGTGCTTGTCCTTGGCTTGCTTCAGGGCTTCCACAATGATGACTTCACGACTTTCTAAGGTAGCTACATGGGCTTGAGATGGGGTGATTTCCACATGGATCTGACGGTTGCGCCTCTTTGCATTCTCTGCTCGGGCAATTGTCTGATGGTGGTGCCGAGCCAAATGATCATACCATGTATCCAGGGTTTACAGGTATGCAGTGAGGTACACGACTGCAAGGTCATCCTCTAGTAGTTGTTGCCCTTGCAAGGCACGCATCCTGACCATTCAAATAAGATTGTCTCTCTGAAAGGGTGGAAAGTATCTGAGCGAGGTGTTAGCCACTTCTGCTTCATAGATCTGACATAGGGCCCTTAATACTTTGTAGGCGGTGACTTGATAGGTGTCTCTGAATCTATGCTAGCAGCAGTGACCCTCTATTCTACATGGTGCAAACTAGATCCAATGTATACAGTCATGATACACTTCTTAGTGCCATGCTTGATAAATTCACGATCGCCATACTCTGGTCGGCTCCTGATTTTGAGGCGTGCTATGCATGAACTCAACAACTTGGGAAAACCATCTTCATTTCGACAGTAGCTAGTTTGTCAGCATACCCCATCTGACTTCTCGGAGAAGAAAATATCTTTGAAATGGAGGGGTGAGATAAATATTTTTTATAACAAAATAATGTTAACTCAAACTTTTTTCAATGCCTAATGGTTGCAAGTTGTGACTAACTTAAAGCTCCAATACCACCTGAAGCGTCCTCATCATTTAAGACTCAAATGTGATATAAATACTAGTCCTAGGAAGCTAGTATACACATTTATACATCAGATGGTTCTAGATCTGCTTAAAACGAGATAAACCTATACAAGTGGTGATCAACTTTAAGATTTGGTCCACAACTCATGACATATCATCAGAGTAGGACTTGATCAGTCCAATATACGTAGCAGAACAAATCAGGGTTCCAATTTCCATAGGCATGTTGGGAAGCAGGCGTAACGATTGCACGATCAACAATCTCTTTCCTTGAAAAACAACAAATAAGCAAGAGTGAATACTTATGTACTCAGCAACCCACTTTCATCCAAGGAGTGAGGATTTAGGGTTAGATGCATTAAGTCAGTGGATGTCAAAATAATTTGCAGAAAAAAGCCATTTTTGATGCAGGGCTATTTTTGCAAACCATTTATCTTTTCCAAATCGCATTCCCTCCCAAAGGAGTAGAAAGTATACCATTTTCAAACCAAATCCCCTGGACTAAACCATCCAAGAATATTAGTAGTTTCCCACTGGTTTTCATTTTCAAAACCAAAAGCAGCTACTAGACTTCTCATCCACTATAGCTCACGGCTTGATCACCATACCTTTCCAAACCATTTTTCAAAACATTTTAGAAAACAAAACGCTAATTGTTAGAACCAATCCGTAACTCATTCATACCAGTGGACATGAACTATTCGAATAGATTTTAAACTCTACGTAGAGGTGTACACTTTACCCACTAGTCGGTTTCTGCAATCTCACTACCATGAGACCTGATACTGAAACCCATCCTCCCCTGCACAACTTTATTTTGGTGGTTATATTGAGAGGAACAAGGTCACTTTTTCCCCAAGACTAGGATGACAACGTTCCCCTTCCTTTTCCTCAAAAATCCAGAAATCAGTTATAATTGTCAAATTTTCACCATATATGTATCACCCACATCTCATCCCTATGCACCCACAAGGGAGATGCACCCTCATATATTTGCTCTAGCGTCGCCACTGCCTAAGAGCATTTATAACTTATCCAAACTCTTGGATTGCTTATAGTCCACCTTATCCAAGATATGCCCTCACAAGCCTTGATTTAAGCCATATGTTGTAATGAATCCTTCAATTTGATTCTTATGAACCTGCACTCATACGGTTTTTTTACGTAATGCACTCATATACTTAGCAAACTAGTTAGATCGTAATATTGTGTTGGTCATCAAACACTAAAACCAATATAGAAATGGCATATAGTACATTTCTCTTTCATAAACTGCATGTGCCTCAGCATGTTTTGAGTGTCGAAGCCAATAGAGAGGCACACATCAACTTCTCATGAATAAACCCGATGCTTACTGTGTTTTGAAACCACGACACAGATGTTCCCATATTGTCTCCTCATACTCCCTTAGTACATGAAAGGATGCAAGTAAGAAATTTGATAAGCCAAACTAGCTTAACTTTTTTTGAGGCAAATACTGTAGGGAGTGATCCCTACAGTTTCATTTATCTAGGAAATATTTACAGTTTACAGAGAGAGCAGGGGGAAGAGGATTCAGTTTATTTACATCTGATGCAACTAGAGTCTAATGCAATCCGCCATCGCTGGTTTTAATCTATAACTCATAAGCTTCATTTTTTTCTTCAAACATGTTCTTGCAGTTCCCCGTTGTGGGAGGAATGCCTTGGAAAACCCAATTATTTCTGCATCTCCATATACACCACGACATGATAATTATGGCTTCCATCTTTCCTGGTCTAGCCATTTGTTGTCTCATTCTTTTCATTGCGAAAGGTATTGGGATGTGCGGGGGTGTGATACTCACAAGTTGCCAGCAACGGCAAGCGAAGCCGCATCTTAAGAACAAATGTCCAACCGTGTTTTCCTTCTGTAAGATATAATTCTCACATGTGTATGATTCCAGTTCCATATTTCTTCTTCTGAGTAGTGATATGGTATTAATCTGTCTTTTAAGAGTAGTCGGAAGAAAACTTTATGTTTTGGTTGACATTTTGATTTCCACGGCCAGCGATATATTGGATGAACCGATTCATGGCCTATCATATGTTTGTAGGCTTTTTGCGACGAGTACTGTCTCGTTCCCCAATTGTACCACTGTTGGAACTTGCTCACTGGCGCAAGTTGATCCAACGGGGGGGTGTAATAGCGCAAACAAGGTTTCTGCATGTGATGGCAAAAGCTCTGTTAATCTAGCCTCTCAAGGGCACTATGCGGGGGTATTTATAGGTGTCCGGGTGCCCGACGTCCCATGTTAAGGACGCATATGCCCTCAGACACCTAGATTATCCCCGGAATATTCCCATAAAGCGGGGTTACAGACCGTAATTACAGGGAGGCCTTTACAAATTAGGCCTGTAACGCGCGACGGCCACGTAGGGCCTGTTACAATGGGCCGGATCACACGTGGGCCTCCGTTCTGGACGAGGTCGCTGGATGAGACGACCTCGTCACAGGTCTTCATCCGGCCGCGTATGAGACGAAGGGTATGTCTACCGCTGTCTTGCCACCGTTGGTGCAGCGAGTACGACGAAGGCCTCGAGCGAAGGGTGGCGTCTTCGCCTTCGCCCCAACATTTGCCCTCCGAGGGACCAGTTCGACTAAGTCACCTGGTGCTGAAGACGTCGCTAGATGGCGGAGACGCTGCCCTCGCTCGAAGTGGTTCCGCGGGGGTTTTTGACATGACCGTTGATTGACGTTGTACTGTTGGATTGCGGGTTTCCCGAAGCGCCGCGCCCTGTGTATAAAAGGGGACGAGGGGGGCGGCGCGTTTTGAACTTTGTCTTTCCACGCTCCGCAAAAACCCTAACCGCCTTCTCAAACCTCTTGCTTCTCATCTGCCCTCCTTGCTCTTGTTCGCTAGAGATCTGGCCCGTGTGAAGCAGACCGCCCGCCGCCGCCGCCGGTACGTAGCGATGCTGACCTCTTCTTCTTCTGCTGCCGCTACGCCGCCGGCCGACGCGTCGTCTGAGGAGACGCTGAGCACTGTGGCGGTGGAGGAGTTGCGCGCCGGCGACACGGTGAATTTCGGTGTGTCGCGGATGTCCTCGGTCCGCGTGCAAGATATGCAGCGGCTTGGTTACTTTGGCGGCGGAGTCGCTCGTGTCCCGGGGACGGAGGAGGTCCCCGAGCCAGAAGGCGAGTTGGTTGTTTTTGAGGCGTTCTTCGAAGCTGGTCTTCGCTTGCCTGCACACCGATTCGTGGGAGAAGTCTTGCGCAGATTTAACGTCCAGATCCACCAGCTGACTCCGAATGCCGTGGTGGCTCTGTCGAAATATGTCTGGGCGACGACTTCGTACGGCGGACAGCCATCGGTCGAAGTCTTCGCGAAGTACTATTGCCTGCACTGGCAGAAAAGGATGATCGGAAATAAGGTTGCACAGTTTGGATCCTGTACATTTACGCCGAAGACCGGCAAGACCTCGATGGAGGTAGTTGAGTTAGTTCCTTGCGCCCGCAATAAATGGGGCAACTGGCATGAGTTTTGGTTCTACGTTGCGGAGGGCACAGTCGAGGACCATCCGGGGCTCCCCGTGGCTGAGATGTGCTCGTATTATTACTCAGCATACCCGCAGTTTGAAGTGGCGGAGGAGGATGCAGACGAACGGGCCCTTCGATGCGCGGCCGGCCTGAGCAGCGGGCGCGATTTGGTTGAGGAGTTTGTGGCGTATGGGGTGTGGCCTTTGGCGCATGGCTGGGCGCTGGGCGAAGTATGCCCTCGCCAGATGCCTTCCCGTGGTGGGATGATGGTGCGAAGTCCCGCCTTCGCACTGGATCTGTGTGGTCGCGATCCGGCCGCCGTTGTGCGTGAGGCGGAGGATGGGGCAGTGCGGATTGTTGGTCGGTACGTGCCGAAGACAGAAGGCCAGCGTAGCTGGGATATACGCGGGTCTAATGACCGCTTGAACAGGGTCTTCGAATTGAACCGCCTGCCGTATGGCGGTTATCCCGGGCAAGACGATGTGGATCGTCGCGGGAAGAACCCGGTGGCGGAGACTAGAGACGACCCCACGCCGGCGGCCGCCCCATCCTCTAAGAAGAGGAAACTAGGTATTGCTACGGGAGGACTGGGGGTTTCCGATGGTTTTGCTAGGGAATTGATGAGGACGTGCGCGACCCCGGGGGGAAGGATGTCTTCGCCCGAGCTCCGGGAGTCTTCGGCGCGGATGCTGAGGGTTACCGGGGGTCGGTGGCCTAAGAATGTTCCTATCCCCCGCGCGGCCGGTGAAGATTTTTTTACATATCGCATGGTTCGTGATTGGAAGGTGTTTCCTTATGGGCGGAATATTTCTGTTGTTTTGTCGGCAGTGATGGACAAGGATCGCCAGGGAGCTGCGCAGAAACGCCAGGCGGTCGTCAGGCTACCTGAGGCCAGGCCGAAGAGGTTGCGGGGGGCTGCGAAGGCTGCTGCCCCCGGCGGAAGCCAGTTGACACAGGCGGCGAAGTCGGCCGCCCCTGGGTCCAACAGGGTGCCGGAGGCTGCGAAGGCGGCCGCCGCCGGCGGTACCAAGTCTGTCCCAGCGGGAGCCGAGAAGGCTCGAGAGTTGCCTCCGCTGGGCAAGCGCGTTCCCAACTTCGCCACGGATATTAGCGTGGATGATTATCTTGTTGGTAAGTCGTTAGCTTGAGTTTTTTTTATATATTGATATGTCGCAGGGTCGGGCGAAGGCCAGCTTGTTGTTGTTCCGCCTGCCGTGGCGACCGCGGCGGCTGTCGTGGAGCCTAGGGCGAAGGGTGGTGCTCTTAGTGCCGGTGGTGAGATTCCGGCACTCACTGCCGTCAGGGACGAGGCGGGTGCAGTGTCCCGCCGGCTGAAGGAAGCGTTAAGTCAGGTAAATTGAGCTAGACTTCGGCTTTTACCAGCTTCGCTGGGGCTGTGGTCTTATGGGTGTCTTGCAGGCGGCTGACTTCGCAGACCGCGCGACGTCGGGGGCCCTTACGACAGTTGTGTCTGCTGAGGTCGAGAGACTTCGGGCGCAACATGCTGACACCGTTCGGGACAAGTCGGCCGCCGACAGCAAGTGCCGCAAGCTGGCGGATAAGGTGGCCGCACTGGAGGGTGAGAGGGCTGACCTCCGGCGCCAGCTGGCGGAGGAGAGGAAGGAGGCTAATGAGGCCCTCGCCAAGGCACAGTCTGCGCAGGCAGAGGCCAATTTGGCGTGGGCGGAGTGCAGCCTCGCCAGATAGCGTGCCGAGGAATTGGGGGAGCGGTTCAATGCCCTGCAGATCTGTGTGGAGAGGGCCGATGCTTCGATGCGCTCGGAGGCCGAGCGGACGCGCAAACAGCTTGTGGACTCGTACCACGAGCTGGGCGCGCAGACCGTTGACTTCGAAGTGCCAGACCAAGAGCCCGACCTTCGCTGCCTGGAGTGGCTGCAGGAGGAGCTGCTGGCGCTCCCCACCATTGTGGAGTGGTTTATGTCCTATGCCTCCCTGGTCACCTGCGAAGGGGCGATGAACGCGTTGTCCCGCGAGGGGTGCCGGCACTATGAGGTCTTCGACCAAGCTGATGAGGATTTCGAGCGTGATATCTACAAGGTTGAGGACCCTGTGGTGAAGGAATCCACGGGAGCCCTCTTCGACCGGATGTGGGGTCCTCATGGCCGGGAGGTGGTCAGGGAGCGGTCTGAGATGGCGAGGGGTCAGGTAATGTTTGACTTTTGTTTGGTGTTGTTGTGGGTTATATGTGGGTTTGCTGAATCTGCGTGCTGTATCTTAGGCGGCGCGTAACGAGAAGGTGGACGACTTCGGGGCTTTAAACAGCGTGCAGCCTGACTCAGAGTCGAACCCGGTGGCGGCTGTGTCCGAGGTCGCCCTGGCGCCGGCCCCAGAGATCGCCGGAGGCGCCCCTGATGTCCCCGCAGCCACCGCGGCCGGCGGTGGCTCGTCGCCAACTGCTGCGCCGAGGGCTGAGGATCCTGCGAAGATGGCGGCGGAGGCGGCAGTGGAGGATCCTACGACGGCTGGGTCTTCACAGGTGGCATAGTGGGTGTGGGTAGTTAGGGAATTTTGTATATGTTGCTGAACCTTGTTGCTGCGCAGGTTCAAGATTTTGGGCCTGCGCACGCAGCCGCTACTGCTAATTTTTTGGCGGCTTCGACCGTGGACGATGGGAATGAATCGGATGAACCTGTGTCTAAGCTTTCTTATTTTGATGATTCTGGGAGTTCGGTTGGGTGGACTGAAGAGTCGTCGGATGAGGACTTGGATTATTTTGCGGCCTTGGATGTGGCAGCGGCGGAGGCTTTGCCGCGTGCTGTGGATGCTGAGGTTGTGTCTGGTCCAAGTGCGGGGCGTAGGCGGCGAAGGGCGGTTGCGAAGCGTAGAGTGAGTGAGGCGGACGGCGGTCGGCTTCGTGTGAACAGGGCTAGCAGGCAGGAACTGTTGTCCTTGCCGGCCGCCGTGAGTGCAGGTGAGGGGGAGCTGCGAAGTCTTTTTGCGGGTGAGGAGCTGAGGATAATGCTATTTAACTATAGGGAGATGGGAATTATTCCGAAGGTTGAACCGATGTAAAGTGTGATGCCCTCGCTTGTTCATATGTAATGGCTTGTATGATGAGGTTGTGTGTCTTCGCACATTCGGCTATGCTTACGAAGGCGTTACGCACTTGGTCTGGTGTATTGGTTAGGTTGGTCTGGTGCGCATGTAGTCGGTCTTTGCGTGGACAGTTTGGCGTAGTCTTTTCCACGCTTGTTGTGCTAGTCCGGCTGCACCCTTAGGCGACTTCTGCACGGATAATTTTCGCGGAAGACTTCGATTCTTCGCACTTGTTGTTCTAGTCTGGCTGCACCCTTAGGCGACTTCTGCACGGATAATTTTCGCGGAAGACTTCGATTCTTCGTACTTGTTGTGCTAGTCCGGCTGCACCCTTAGGCAACTTCTGCACGGATAGTCTTCGTGGAAGACTTCGATTCTTCGCACTTGTTGTACTAGTCCGGCTGCACCCTTAGGCGACTTCTGCACGGATAGTCTTCGCGGAAGACTTTGATTTTTCGCACTTGTTGTGCTAGTCCGGCTGCACCCTTAGGCGACTTCTGCACGGATAGTCTTTGCGGAAGACTTTGATTTTTCGCACTTGTTGTGCTAGTCCGGCTGCACCCTTAGGCGACTTCTGCACGGATAGTCTTCGCGGAAGACTTTGATTTTTCGCACTTTTTGTGCTAGTCCGGCTGCACCCTTAGGCGACTTCTGCGTGGAGTTGTCGCACGCGAGGGTGGCTGACGCTGGGCCTCGCGGTGACTATGTATTGGTCGAATGTCGAAGACCGTCGGCGCGGTTTCGACGTAGATTTTGCGGGGGATTTTTCACTTGTATATTACATGACTTCGCCTCGTTAAAAACCTCACCCCCCGGGAGGAAAAGAGTGCGGGCCAGAATAAAAATTGTCTTTGTGAATTACAAGGGCGAGCTGGCCCTGATGAGTCAAATAAAAAATTTGCGGAGATTATCGATGTTCCAGGAATGCTCCAAGTCTTCGTCGTTTGGCGTTGTGAGCCTGTATGCGCTGGGGGAGGCCTTCGTCTTGACGATGAAAGGGCCCTCCCACTTGGGCTCCAGCTTGCCCCTGGACTCTGTTCGAGCCGTCCGGACGAGTACGAGGTCCCCTTCGCTGAATTCCCTTGGGATGACTGCCTGGTCGCGCCATGCCTTTGTCTGGGCTTGGTATTTGTCCAGAGCTTGTAGGGCGAAGACGCGGTTTCCGTCGATGAGGTCCTTCGAAGTCGGTTCATCTATGTCGAGGACGGCTGACGCGGCTGTCCGAGGCGACCCATGCTTTATTTCTTGCGGGGTCATGGCCTCCGATCCGTATAATAGGCGGAAGGGGGTGAACCCAGTCGCCCTGCACTCAGTTGTATTCAGCGCCCAGACCACTTCGGGTAACAGGTCGGGCCACTTGCCTTTTTTGTTGTCGAGGAGCATTTTCTTGACGGCTGTGAAAATTTTGTCGTTGGCGCGCTCCACGACTCCGTTGGACTGGGGGTGGTACACGGAGGCGAAGGCAAGCTTGGTGCCGATGGAGAAGCAGAAGTCTTTGAAATCTTGGTTGTCGAACTGCTTGCCGTTGTCGACCGTGAGTTCGGACGGTACTCCGAAGCGGCAAACAATATTTTGCCAGAAGAATTTCTGGGCTGTCTTCGATGTGATGGTGGATACTGCCCTCGCTTCAATCCATTTGGTGAAGTATTCAACGGCGACGAAGGTGAACTTGAGGTTCCCCTGAGCCGTGGGTAGGGGCCCGACAATGTCTAGGCCCCAGCGCTGAAGGGGCCACGTGTGGGCGATCAGCTTCGTGAACTGCGAGGAGCGCCCCGAGCGTGGGGAAAATTTCTGACAGGCTTCGCAGGATCTGACGACCCGATTTGCGGCGCAAATAATGGCGGGCCAGTAGAAACCTTGGCGAATCACCTTTGCCGCTAGGGCCCTAGGCCCTGCGTGGGAGCCGCAGGTCCCCTTGTGGACTTGGCGCAGGATTTGGACGCCTTCGGTCTCGGTGACGCACTTAAGCATCGGTTGACTGACCCCCTTCTTGTAAAGTTGGCCCTCGATCAGTGCGAAGTCCCGGCTTCGATGGTTGAGGCGCTTGGCCTCATTGCTGTCGATTGGGTGATAGTACCCCTGCAGGTACAGGGTTATTGGGGCCCGCCAGTCTTCGGTCATGATGAGGTTGATTATGTGGTGGCCCTCGCTGTCGTTGGTTATTTGGAGCCCTTCAGGGCTGCGGACGGCTGGCGTGCCGATGACGTGGTAGAACACGTCGGAGGGTAGGGCTTTGCCCCTGGCGGCTGCCTTGGCCAATGCGTCGGCTTCTTCATTCTTGGCCCGGTCCACATGCTGCAAGGTGAATCCCTTGAATTGTCTCTCGAGACTTCGGATGGCCACGAGGTATTGCATAAGTGCGGGGTCCTTTGCTGCATAGTCTTTCTTGACTTGGCCGGCGACCACCTTGGAGTCTGTTCTGACAATGCAGGTGGTGACACCGAGGGCTCTTAGCTTGTGGAGGCCGAGGATGACAGCTTCGTATTCTGCTATGTTGTTTGTGCATCTGTCAGAGTCCAGAGCGAAGCTTAAGCGTGCCGCGTATCTATGCTTGACCCCTGTGGGTGAGGTGATGACTGCAGCAGCGCCTGCCCCCGCGTGGCACCATGCGCCGTCGCAGTGGATTGTCCAAACCTTCTCTGCGGACGGGTCCGGCTGTGTTGTTGGCCCGGTCCAGTCGACGACGAAGTCTGCTAGAACTTGTGACTTGATCGCTGTCCTGGGCTCGAAAGTGATGTGGTAGCCAGAGAGTTCGGCCGCCCATTTGGCGATCCGTACCGATGCCTCCGGGTTTTTGAATAATTCGCCAAGTCCCCTATCTGAGGTGACACGGACCTTGAATGCTTCAAAGTAGCGACGCAATTTGCGCGAAGACATAACAACTGCATAGGCAATCTTTTCAAGTTCCGTCATGTTACATTTTGACGGTGTGAGCACTTCGAAAACGTAATAAACTGGGCACTGTCTGGTGACGCCCTCTACTGTCTGCTCCTGAACCAGTGTCGTGCTGACCGCATGCGGCGAGGCCGCAACGTAAAGCAACAGGGGTAGCGAAGAGTCGGGGCTTGTAAGAACCGCCAATTCCAACAGGTACTGTTTCAGTGAGGCGAAGGCTGCCGCCTGCTCTGGTCCCCAAGCGAAGTCTTTTGCGCCGCGGAGTGTTTTGAGGAAGGGAAGACTTCGCTCAGCGGATTTGGAGATGAATCTGTTGAGGGCGGCCAATCTGCCCGTCAAACGCTGGACGTCTCTGGCTGACTGCGGGGGCGTCATGTTGATGATGGCCTGGATTTTGGTTGGGTTGGCCTCGATGCCGCGGTGTGATACCAGATAGCCCAATATTTTTCCCTGGCGAACGCCAAAGACACACTTTTCGGGGTTCAGGCGAAGTCGTGCGTCCCGCATGTTCGCGAATGTCTCGGCGAGGTCGGCGAGATGGTCCTCCTTGCTCCGGCTGGTGACGACGATGTCATCCACATATGTGAATATGTTTCTGCCGACTTGCCCTTCGAGCACTGTTTTGGTAAGCCGGGAGAAGGTGGACCCGACGTTCTTGAGTCCCTCCGGCATTCTGATAAAGCAATATGTGCCGAAGGGTGTTATGAAGCTGGTGCTGGCCTTGTCTTCCTCCTTCATATATATTTGATGGTAACCGGAGAAGCAGTCGAGGAGTGACATGACCTCGCACCCGGCCGCGCTATCGACTATTTTGTCGATCCGAGGCAACGGGAAGTTGTCCTTTGGGCAGGCCTTGTTGAGACTGGTGAAGTCGATGCACATTCGCCACTTGCCGCTCTTTTTCTGCACCATAACAACGTTGGAGAGCCACGTGGGGTAAGCCACTGGCTCGATAAATTTGGCTTCCAGGAGGCGATGCACCTCGGCTTTGGCGGCTTCTGTCTTCTCGTCGGACATTTTGTGGAGCCGTTGTTTTTTCGGTCTCACCAAAGGGTCGATTCCCAGGTTGTGCTCAATTATGGATCGGCTGACCCCGACCAAGTCGAGGGCGGACCAGGCGAAGACGTCTTTGTTCTTGGACAAGCAGCATAGGAGTTTCTCCTCGTCATGCGAAGTGAGGTCTTCGCTGATGGTGACTGTCTGCTTGGGCGTGGCCTGGTCGAGGGGAACAGTCTTGGTTCCGTCGTTGCTTTGCAGCTGGGCCTTGTCGTGTTCTTTTTCGGTTGGGCTGGCGGCCGCAGGGACCTCGAGCTGGGCCGTGAGGCAGTGGATATTTCTTTGCCCAGGGACGAAGTCCCGCTCTATATTGCGCGCAGTCTGCTGATTGCCGTAGACCGTGATGGCACCTAACGGACCTGGTATCTTCATGCACAGGTACAATCCGTGAATGGCCGCCTCAAACTTGTTGATGGAGCTCCGGCCCATGATGGCGTTGTACGGATACACCATATCGACAATGTCAAAGGTGATTTGCTCACTTCGGGCATTGGGTGCTACACCGAAGGAGAGAGGCAACTCTATTTTGCCGACGGGAAAGGTGCCCTTGCCGCCGAAGCCATACAACGGGTTGTCCGAAGGCTTGAGGAGGCTGTGGCTTATGCCCATGCGGTCGAAGGCATGGAGGAAAATGATGTCTGCTTGACTGCCATTGTCGACTAGGACCTTGTGCAGGTCCCAGCCTGCCACGCTGCAGTTGATAACCATAGCGTCGATGTGGGGGGGGCACTGAGCAGGTCGACGTCTCGGGCGTCGAAGGTTAGCGGTACATGGGACCACTTCGTCTGCACGACTGGACCAGTGATGGCGACGTGGTTGATGCTGCGGTAGTGGTCCCGCTTCTGCCGCTTTGTGTCGAAGTCGGTGCTGGACCCCCCAGTGATCATATGAATGACTCCGCGATACGGCTGATCGGCGAAGTCTTCTTGCTTTGGGGCGTGGGGGTTGTTGATGTTTAGTTGTTGCTGGTGTGGAGGTGGGGGTGGGGGAGGTACGATTTGTACTTCCTGGTGGTGTTGGTATGCGTGGTGCGGTGGTTGCGGGGCGGGGGCGTGGATGTATGGTGGAGGGTGTTGCTGATAAGTGTGCGCGACAACTCTAGGGTTGTCGGCCGGTTGCGCCCGTGCCATCCTCTCTCTGGTGGCCTTCGTTTCTAGGCAGTCTTTGGTTTGGTGGGCGTAGTCTTCGCCGTGGAAAAGACAGTAGAATCGGCGCGGCAGCTGCGCGCGTCCCCGGCCCCTACTGCGAGTTCCATTTCCGTGGCCCTGGGGGGATATTCCTGGCAGCGAGGGGCATCACCAGCGGGGTGCTGGTTGGCAATGTTGTGCACCTGCTGCTGATTGCGGCCGTCTCGACCAGAGTCTGGCTGCGGAGTTCTCGTCCACGTGCGGCTGGACTGTGGAGCATCTTTGGGTTTCCTCTGAGACTCAACTTTGCGCTGGTGGAGCTCTTCGGATTTGGCGTATTTTTCAAATAGCTGATATAACTCCTGGAGGTTCTTGGGCGGATCTCTGATGCAGTGGCTGTAAAGGACGCCGGCGCGAAGGCCACTGATGGCGTAGTGGATGGCAATCTGGTCATCGACCGAGGGCAGCTGTGACTTGAGTGTTAGAAACTTGCGGTAATACTCCCGCAGAGTCTCTTTCTCCAGCTGCTTGCAGAGTGAGAGTTCGGCCAAGGCGTCGGTGTCCGGGCGGTACCCTTGGAAATTGAGCAGGAACTTGTCCCGGAGGCTTCTCCAGGAGTCGATGGACAGCGGTGGCAATCGGGTGAACCAGGTGAGAGCCGGGCCCTCGAGGGCGATGATGAAAGACTTGGCCATCGTAGCGTCGTCCCCACCGGAAGATGCAACGGCGACCTGATAACTCATGATGTACTGTGCTGGGTCAGTGCTGCCGTTGTACTTGGGATAGGTCCCTGCCCAGAAGTTGGCGGGCCAGGGGGTCACTTGCAGGTGTGGCACCAGGGGGCTTCGCTCGTCGAGGTAGTTGACCCCTTGGAATGGCGCGGTCGTGGTAGGGAAAATGCAGGTCTTCGACTTGTGCGCGCTGTTGCAGGGGGGGCCCTTGTTGCAGGCCGAAGTGGCCTTCGCGCTGCATTAGCGCGATCTCTTGCTCGAGCTCCTGGGCCTTCTGCTCTTCGTCTCGTATCATTTGCCGCACCTTGGCTTGTGCAGACACACGTTGGCGCTTGGCCTCAAGTATCTCCTTTTGCTTCTGGAGATTGCGGTTCTTGATGCGCAGGGCGCGCAGCTATAGCTGATCTTCTGCGGAGACGTCGATGACTTCGCCGTCTTCGGTGAAGTCCGTGCCCTCTGGTGGAGCGAAGTCTGGGGGAGGTTGCGGCTGTCCTTCAGGGCTGCAGGTGCGGTGAGCGTCGCCTTCGCTGGTGCGGTGAGCGTCGTCTTCAGTAGCCTCTTGGTGGGTGGAGTGGGTGAGTGCGAGGGCCTTGCCCTTTTTTGCGGCCAGCAGTGCTGCCTTCGCAGCCTCGTCAGCCTTCGAGCTAGCTTTCTTGGGTGCCATCGCGGGTGGTTGTTTCGTAGCACGAACGGTGGGTGCCAAATGTTGGAACTTGCTCACTGGCGCAAGTTGATCCAACGGGGGGTGGGGGGTGGGGGGGGTAATAGCGCAAACAAGGTTTCTGCACGTGATGGCAAAAGCTCTGTTAATCTAGCCTCTCAAGGGCACTGTGCGGGGGTATTTATAGGTGTCCGGGTGCCCGGCGTCTCGTGTTAAGGACGCATGTGCCCTCAGACACCTAGATTATCCCCGGAATATTCCCATAAAGCGGAGTTACAGACCGTAATTACTGGGAGGCCTTTACAAATTAGGCCCGTAACGCGCGACGGCCACGCAGGGCCTATTACAATGGGCCGGATCACACGTGGGCCTCCGTTCTGGACGAGGTCGCTGGATGAGACGACCTCGTCACATGTCTTCGTCCGGCCGCGTATGAGACCGGCCGCGTATGAGACGAAGGGTATGTCTACCGCTGTCTTGCCACCGTTGGTGCAGCGAGTACAACGAAGGCCTCGAGCGAAGGGTGGCGTCTTCGCCTTCGCCCCAACAACCACCATCGATTCGGTGTATTTGTGATCTGATGCTTCTGAAGGGCTTCTTCAAGGAGCTGGAATTGCTGATATGCCTATGCTGACATGTGGATGTGGAACATAGCGACGGGATGATACAGGGTCTTCGCTTGGAACATAGTTATATGTTTGTTCACCGTAAAAAACATCAATTCAAGGTAGGCTGGGCATGCACCTGGCCGTCTCATCTGTCAGCCTATAGTCCAAACTAGCTTAACTTTGATCAATTTTTTAGCAAAAACTATAGTAATATCGTCAGTTAGTTTTAATATAAAATACATTTTGTAATTTGTTTAATGATATTATTTTGTGCCATAAATATTAGTATTTTTATACAGCCATAGTGAAATTTTAAATCATTTTAGTCCTTTTCTTAGAAGCACGGGGTAAAGCTATAAATGAGAAACGTGCATAGTTCCCTGTTGACTTCCAAGCCTCTCCGACAGATAAATAAATGACTGAAACAGAGGAAATTTGCAACGTTGTGTGGGCATATGCAGAAACAGAATTTATGAGGCCAATGACTGCCTGTCAACGTTGAACATAGCTAGCTAGGATTCCTGTTGGGATGCGTGCGCGTTAGAATGAGGTCTCAACTTGATGGTGCTGTTCTATCCTGCCGTCTTTAAAGACCACTTTTCGATGACATGAATGCACTGGAGGTCAAACATAGAAGCTCAAACCGCCGAGCAGTTACACTTGTTTTGTCCTCGCGCAATACCTGTTATTACCCTTCTTATGATCATTTAGCATCACTGTTTGTTGTAAATTACAATATGTCCAAATTATATTATCTAGCGTAAATAATCCAGCGGGTAAATAGACACTTAGATTATAGGTCCAGATTATATAATCTATTCACAAATCACGATATTATTATAATCCTACTCAAGAGTAGCTTATTTGAGATTATTTTTGGTAAAAGACCCAATACTCATGGTTATGTTCATAAAACTACAACGTTTGTTATTTTTCTTCTTTCCACCAAATCACACGCACATAGGATATTGTTGCATTTGCCTTTGTTTGTCAAAGATTAATAATCTTCATTTATATAATCTGATATACAGATTATAATTTAGATTATATATATATATATATATATATATATATATATTGCCAAAGTTAAAATAAATCCAAAAACAATATTAACAAATAAAGTCTATAATTTTCAGAAATATTATTTAACAATTGATTATTCCTTTATAAACTATGGTTTTGTTCATTTAAATCCAAACATTGGATAATCACATCAATAAAATTTTTTGCTTTAGCATGTGCATCAAACATCTGTTAAATTTCATTATTCATGAATATCTTAAATTTATTTATTTCATTGTTTTAACATTTGTAAATATAAATATTTTCCTTACTAATGGAAATTAATAAGTTAAATTAGATTATTTTTAATTGATGGATTTGAGGTGTTACAGTCTACATCATCGAAGTAAGCCTATGACTTGACTCATGAGGAGTTGAACATTGTCATCAGACAGAAAACGTCAAGATGAAAATACCAAAGAAGGATGTGGAAATAAATCTATCTAAGAAAGTCAACATTGTGAAGATGAGCGAGAAAACAAAGAAACAATGTTTATCAGACTATATGCACATGTTGAGTAAAGCACATTAGAAACATCCAAAGAAAAATGTGCCGTCATATGAGAGAGGATGGAGATACCAACATGTCAAGCCTCTAGTTAGGCCAAAGTTGGTGAATGGCTTACCCACACAAATATATGTGTAGATTCCATGACAGGTGCATGAAGGACTCTTCCACTAACAAGACCTTTTTTGGTGTGCTTATAAAAGATTCTGACTTCTATAATAGCTTTGACGTGGTGTAGTTGAATTTCAAAGATATAGTCAAGATATACCAGCAGTATGCCCTCAACGTCTCTATCCTCAGCTGCTAGGTTCTATAAATGTTATTATCTCCCTTATAAATAATTCGATAATATATATTCAATGCTACTGACATGTCCTTACACCTACTTCATATTGTGTAGGGTGGAGATCTTGAGATGCCGTAAGGAGGGGATTAATAGTGTGGGCTTCATTGTCCTAGTGGTGGTTAACCAAAAAATCATCGTGGACTTTCGCATTGACTTCCTCAAAAGATTTCTCATTTTTTGCACAAGCAACATTTATGCAATGCATAATTCTACATTACAATTTTAAGTTGGTGTTCTCCGCCTCATAACTCATACATTTTCGTAATTGAACATGTCGTCTGATTTTTCTCTCCATATTTATAACATTTCTACAGCTTCCACCTGGATACTTTTGATGATCTCAATGGAACAAGGAATTATACACATCTTTGACTTGATGAGGAAGCCAACCACAAGGTTACAAGAAGTCATGAACCTTCTTAACGAGTAATTCCTACCATTCGAATATAACTCCTTAAACTTTTAAATGATTCAACTATGCATCAATGATCGATAATTGACTACACAAAAAACAGCTCGACCTAAAGAAAAATTTTAAGCCTAAAGAAAATTATTAAGCTTAGGCCAAACCTTTATGTATGTAAGAAGCTTGCACAACTTGCAAGTTATTTGTCAATAATAGTCCACAACTTTTTCTTGATTTTAGTGTTTGGCACATGGATGGGGAACAATCTTTGTGGATACTATATTTGTGAATTTATTCACACCTTCATATGTAATAAGTTAATGACAAAAGGTATCAAGGTACGTCAACAATGTCTAAACGTAATATTGTTGGCTTCATGATAATAAAGTGCCTTACCTTTAATTTAATATAATAATGATTTTTATTAATACTTTTGGCAAATCACAGTTGATGAAGATGAAATAAGAAATACTCTCTTTGAAGAGTTCATATATAATGAGATTGTATTGAAAGACACAAAGTTCTATTACAATGGATGGAAACTCTCGGCTCTATCAAAAGACAAAGAGGACGAGTATTGAAAATATAGAAATAAAGAAATACTTAGTAGATAGTAAATTTTATAGTACTTGATTGTGTGTATATATATATAACTAATCATTTTAATTTTAATATACACATATTAATATTACGGGCACCTGACCTCATCATTATATTAATTTTAATAAGTTTATATATACGTAATATTAAATATTCATCAATATCAATTTATAAAAACATAGAATAAAATGTCTTGCAATACTTTAGGATGCAACCAGTACTAAAAAGTCCATTGGTTTTTAAAGAAAAAAAACTGTTTTCTGGATCCAGTCCATTGGTTTAGTTTTTAAGGGCCAAAATCTAAAGCTAAAAAACAAACTAAACACACTCTTAGCATTGGCTAGAGCTATCGGCCGGTACTGAAGATTGAGTTGACCAGTACCGGTCAGAAATCCTCTCGATCATCGACCATCCCTGAAACGTCGCAGCGCAGTTCGGTGCGATGCAAGCACGATATAGGCCTTGCTTCTGGTAGGGTTGCACCTCGTACGTACCACTCGTAAGTCTTAACAAATTGTAGGTTGGCTTGGTACTGGGGTACTACAGGCGCCACCAAACTGAAGTTGTTGATCGATGTTGGATCAGTGCCGTAGTAGTTAGAGAGCTTATGTACAAACTCTTATGATTTTAGAGAGCTTATGTACCGTAGTTTAACCTTAAAAGAAATTTTAGGATGATCCATGGACCACGAGTACATCTAGGTAGCTCCCACTATGGTTCAATGACGATGACTTGGGGCGGCGTTTGGTTTACTATGCATTCTTGGAATTCAGATACTACACAAAATCCAATATAAGTTGGTTTATCAGCTCTAGATGAGATTGTGATATTTTAAGCACAAAATCTGTTAGCGTTGACATTATGCCACCAGCAGCCGACACTAGTAGAAAAAGGCTTAAAACCTAAGGTGCGATACATTTTCACAGGCGGATTCGGTTATCAATCGTCTGTGCTATTTTTAGTGACGGTTTCTTAAGAAAACCGCAACTAGAAATCGTATTTCCAGAGCCGGTTCCTTATAAAATCCATCAGTAGAAATCAATGATTTCTAGTGGCGGTTTTCTTAAGGAACCGCCACTAGAAATCATTTTTATCCTTAATGTTTTGAGTTTTTCAAACGACCTCGTATGATGAAACTACCAAAATAAAAGTTGTAGATCTCTGAAAGTTATAAAACTTTATAGTTGACAACTTTTTATTTGAAATCATTTCGGCTCTCAAAAATTGAATCTAAATTTGTCAAATTTAAAATTCAAATTTTGCAAACGACCTCGGACGAAAAAAGTGTCAAAATAAAAGTTGTAGAACTTCAAAAATTATTCAACTTTGTAGTTGATAACTTTTTTATTTGAATTCGTTTACGGTCTTAAACAAGCAATTTACACTCATTTAGTTGTAATATGTGGGCAAAAAACTACAAACTAGACACAAAGCATGCCATAGGCAGAGTGATAGAGGAGGGTATGCGTGAGGGTGAGGTCAGGGGTTTGATTTCTAGCAACCACGTAGTGCACGAAAAATGCTGCGACTTGCGACTTCGACGGAGACGGGCATGTGGGATGGGTGGGTCGATGCCTCCCCTAATAAAAATAATTTTTTTGCTATTTTTAAAATCTGTTTTATGTTTTCTAGAAACGATTTGCACTGGCGGTTTTATTACGCCGACCGCCAGTGAAAATCAATTTCCACTGGCGGTCCTCAGTCACCTACCTGTAAAAATGATGATTTCTACTGACCTCTAGCACTGGCGGTTACGAAAAATATCACTGTAAATAGGTTTACGACCGCCACTGTAGAGCTTCTCTGTACTAGTGCGAAGAGGAAGAAAAGGCAGGAGCTCAGGCTGAGCCGCTGAGACAACTTCGCTCATATGCCATAATTGAAAGAATTGGATAGGTTAGTTTATGCTTATGCCACCAATTTAAGATATCAAAATCATACTCATAGGCTATCACATTGTCACTATCAAGATAAACAATTAGCTCACAAAGATTCAGCAGCAAGGTGCGCTGTCATGTCATCGCTAGATTGTTTCTCAGGGTATCACTAAATTTACATGAAAGAATAGGATAAAGCAAACATAAGCTTTATAATACCCTTCGACACATACTGCTTCGTACGTATGCCCGAAGGCCTAAAAAAGGCCTGCTCCACCATTTCGCGGCTAACAAACACAATACTTGAAGAGCAGATGGGGTGCAATGTCTTTACTTATGTCGACGACATAGTTGTCGCAAGCAAAAACAAGGAGAACCACATCGCTGACGTCGTGGAAACATTTACAAAAATGCGTGAAGCCAGATTTTTTCTGAACCTAGAAAAGTGTGTTTTCAGAGTCCGCTAGGGCAAAATAATGGGCTATCTCATGTCCCATAGAGGTATAGAAGCCAACCCAACCAAAATAAAAGCAATAATGGACATGCAGCCTCCACAGTAAACAAAAGACGTGAAGAAACTCACAAGAAGGCTGACATCGTTGAACAGATTTGTTTCTCGGTCTGCAGAATGAAGCCTACCTTTCCTTCGGACACTACGAGGAGCGAAAGACTTCGTCTGGGCCCTGAACAAGCAGTAGCCTTCGAGTCGCTCAAAGTCTAGTTATCAGAGCTAACCACCCTAGCTAGTCCTGAGCCCACCTCCACACTATTATTGTACGTTGCAGCATCCTACAACACAGTCAGCGTAGCTCTAGTGCAAGAAAAACTCAAAGACGGAAAACTACAACAACAATCTGTATACTTCGACTCCGAGGTCCTTAGCAACTCCAAATGCAACATGACTGAGATGGAGAAAGTAGTATGCACAGTCCTCATGGCATCACGGAAGCTACATCACTATTTTGAGACACATAAAATAAGGGTGCCCACAGATCGAGGTGTCAATGACTTATTCAACAACCCAGATGCTTTAGCCAGAATAGGCAAGTGGTAACTGAACTCTCTGGCTACAATATAATCATCGAGTCAAGAAACTCAATAAAATCACATGTCCTCGTCGACTTTATAGTAGACTGGACATGGCCTTCGTCTTCGAACCACCCAGACGTATGAACATTCTGGATAATTCATTGTGATGGCGCTTAGTGTCATGCAGGGTCGGTGCCATAGCAATAATAGCAGCTCCGTCAGGTGCTAGGTACAAGTACACCGCTCGCCTGAGTTTTGTCCTCGAAACAGACAAGTGTACCAATAATATAACAGAACACGGAAGAGTCATTCTTGGACTTTGCAAACCCAGAGCACTCGACGTCAAAACATGCATAAAATCAAGACCGACTCCAAGGTTGTCGCCGGTCATATAGAAAAAATTGCATAGCTCGAGAACTAGTTCTCCTTCGATATTTATCAGCCGCGTGAAGTCTAAAGAAACAATTCAAATGCTTCACCATTCAGCACATAGATAAAAGCAAAAATGACGAGGCAAACGCACTTGCGAAGGCCGTTGCAAGAGACATCATGTCTTCGGATGTGTTCTTCAATATATATTCCCTCTCTCCTAAAGTAAATGTTGTCCTTATTTATCAAAAGTCAATCACTTTCATCTTTAACTAAATATATATAAACATTAATATTTATAGCCCATAATCAATTTCATTAGATATATCGTCGAATAAACTTATTTAGAGATATAAATATTATTTTTAGTTTTTCTATGAATTTAGTTAAACCTATAAAAATGTAATGAGCATTAATACGGAGGGAGCGAGCATGTCCTATTAAACTTATTATGTTTTTTTATCATCCAGTACTATGAGTCTATGAGAACCTGCTTCTTCTCGTCGGTTATGATGTGGCTGTGTTGTGATTTGTGAACGAGGATGGTTCCAACGTGCATCCTTAGATAACGTGGATTGGACGTTGGTTGGTACAAACCAATCCTGCTTTAACGGAGTCAGTTTGGCCGACCATTAGTTTAGTGTGCGTTTGGTTTGGTTTGGTTTTTGGCTTTAGCTTTTGCCTCATAAAAACAAAAAGTCAAACTAAAGGTCTAGGAAGTAACTTTTTGTAAAAGCCGATTTTTTCGTAGTGCAAAACTGAAAGTACCTCTAGACCTGCTTTTAGTGGCTTTTGGATAGAACTGTGAAAACATATATCGAAGAACTTTTAATGACTTCTAGTGGTTTCCACCAAACGGTTTTAGTTCTTTAACAGCACACAGCCTACAACAACTTTTTCTACAGCTCACAACAACTTTTTTCACAGCCACAATCCAACCAAACAGACCCTTAATCAACCAATCAACCCTCCACGTGTTATTATATCAAACTACCATAAATGTGGCGATAACATTTGTCTCCACGTCTTCACTGACGAATTATATAATTTTTTAGCTTCATAAATTATATAATATTTATTTATATTTGATAAATTATTTAATTTTTATTTACCTAGTTATATAATTGAATGTTGTCGGGTACCATAATTAGGGGTACCCCAACACTCCTAATCATGGCTGGTAAACACCCTCAGATCAATTGACGGGTGCGGTTCAAGCCAAGACTTCGTCTACCCGAGGGACGCGATCTCACCCGAGCCCAGCCTCGGGTTGGAACAGTAGTGCCAGACGAGTTCACGCCTCGCCCGAGAGCCTCCTCAGGCAGCGGGCGCCCCCTCGGCACTCCCAAGGCCCGGCTCGGGTAGGCTTCGTTGTGAAGCAACCTTGGCCAGACCCCCTCACCAACCGTCCGCTTCGCAGGCGCATTAAATGCAGGGGATGCCTGACGCCGTATCCTGATACACGCGCCACAGTCGGGCAGGCCGAAGTGACCGCAGTCACTTCGCCCCTCTTCTTTACTGTCTGATATGACAGGAAAACAGCGCCGCTCGCTCCGCTCCGACTGCGGTGTCAGCCACCCCGGCAACGACTGACAACAAGTCACGATCAACCACCGAGTTCAGCCTCGGGCACAACAGGAAGCTCCGCCTCGCCCGACCTCATGCTCCGGCCTCGGGAGGAGGTCTCCGCCTCGCCCGACCTCAGGCTCCGGCCTCGGGAGGAGGTCTCCGCCTCGCCCGACCCCCGAACTCGGCCTCGACCCCGGTCTCGGGAGGAATCGCGTCCTCGTCCGACCCCGGCCTCGGCCTCAAGAGAAGTCTCCGCCTCGACCGACCCTGGGCTCGGACCGACCGCGCTAACAGGGGATACATCATTTCCCTATTCCTAGCCTGCTCAGGCTAGGAAGAACAAGACCGGCGTCCTATCTGGTTTACCCCAGCGATGGGTAATGATGGTGCCCCGCGTGCGCCATGACGCCGGTGGCTCTCAGCCCCTTACGACAGCAAGGAGACGTCAGCAGGATCCTCGCCGCGCTGCCAACTGTGCTCCTACAGGACTCAGGCGTGAGAGCACCTAGAGGGGGGGGGGGGTGAATAGGTGATCATGTAAAAACTTAAACTTAAAGCCACAAAAACTTGATTAAACGTTAGCACAATAAGGCCAAGTGGCTAGAGAGGAGTTCTTGCAAAACACAACAACCACAAGAGGATCAACACAGATAGACACAGTGGTTTATCCCGTGGTTCGGCCAAGTACAAAACTTGCCTACTCAACATTGTGGCGTCCCAACGGACGAGGGTTGCAATCAATCCCTTTCAAGCGGTCTAAAGACCCACTTGAATACCACGGTGTTTTGCTTTGTTTACTATATCCCGCTCGCGAGGAATCTCCACAACTTGGAGCCTCTCGCCCTTACACTTTGATGTTCACAAAGAAGCACGGAGTAAGGGAGGGATGAGCAACGCACACAAGACACAAAATCACAGCAAATACGCACACACAAGACCCAGACTTGAGCTCAAAAGAATATCACATGGTTCTCACTAGAACGGAGCTCAAATCACTAAGAATGTCGAACAAGTGCGCAAGAATGAAGTGTGAGTGATCAACAATGCTCAAAGGATGCTTGGTGTACTCCTCCATGCGCCTAGGGGTCCCTTTTATAGCCCCAAGGCAACTAGGAGCCGTTGAGAGCATTCTAGGAAGGCAATTCTTGCCTTCAGTCGCCTGGCGTACCGGACAGTCCGGTGCACCACCGGACACTGTCCGGTGCGGATCTCTTTCTTTATCTAGCGAAGCCGACCATTGCAAATTCAGAGCCGTTGGCGCACCGGACACTGTCCGGTGCACACCGGACAGTCCGGTGCCCCCTTGTGACCGTTGGCTCGGCCATGCGTCACGCGCGGAATCCTCGACCGACCGTTGGCCTGGCTGACCGTTGGCTCACCAGACAGTCCGGTGATTTATAGTCGTACGCCGTTAATCACTTCCCGAGAGCGACGACTTCGCCTGTGAACGGCTCACCGGACAGTCCGGTGCACCACCGGACAGTTCGGTGGTTTATAGCCGTACGCCGTTGATCGCCTCCCGAGAGCAGCCAGTTGACAGTCGCCAGCCTGGCACAACGGACACTGTCCGGTGCACCACCGGACAGTCCGGTGCACCCAGACTGAGCAGACTTTGGCTAAAGAAAGCCATCTCTTTTCCAAAGTGATTTTTCCTGTTTCCAGCACTTAGACACAATACATTAGCTCTTAAAACAATGTACTAAGTTTAGAAACATACCTTTGATCTTGATTTGCACTTAGTCCATCACTTGGCATAGATTAACACTTAAGCACTTGTGTTGGACACTAAATCACCAAAATACTTAGAAATGGCCCAAGGGCACATTTCCCTTTCAATCTCCCCCCTTTTTGGTGATTTATGCCAACACAACACAAAGCAACTAGAACAAGTGCAATATCAATGCAAATAAGAACACAAATTGTTTTGATTCAACTCTGGCATATTTGGATCATACTTTGCCACCACTTGGTTTGTTTTTACAAATCAAACTCAATTTCCTATTTCTAAGACAAATTCACTTGTAGAGACATAAAGAGAGGTATTCCAAGAGAAATTGATCAAAGATTCAAAAACTCCCCCTTTTTCCCATAATCAACCGTTCTCCCCACAAGAGACCAACTTTTGACAAAGAGATACAATAAGAGGATTTTGACAAAACAAAAGCTCTATTCTACTGTTTTCAAAATTCTCAAGTAGTAGCTGATCCATTTCTTGCTTTGGCCTTATTTTCTCCCCCTTTGGCATCAAGCACCAAAACGGGATCAATCTTGGCCCTTAAACCTCATTGCCTCACCAAAATCTTCAAATAAGAGTACAAAGGCAATAAGAAGATAGGGATGAACTTAGAGTGAGTTACCCTCTCATCGGAGTGCAGTGGAAGTCTTTCATGGTCTAAGTCCACCTTTCCCTTTCAATCCACCTTTGATACTAAATCAAGCAAACTCAAGCACACAGTTAGTCTCAAAGGGTCAAGTTGTAGCACATCTCCCCCTAAATATGTGCATCACTCGCACATGGACTTTTGAGGTCCGAGGAGTGTTTGTACAACTTGAGTGCCATAAATAAACAATAAAATGCATAAGGAACATGATCAAAGCATAATACACATGTATGCTACAAATCAATCCAAGTTCCGCGAATCTAAGACATTTAGCTCACTACGCAGCCTGCAAAAGGTCTTTTCATCTAAAGGCTTGGTAAAGATATCGGCTAGCTGGTTCTCGGTGCTAATATAGAACACTTCGATATCTCCCTTTTGCTGGTGGTCTCTCAAAAAGTGATGTCGGATGTCAATGTGCTTTGTGCGGCTGTGCTCAACAGGATTGTCCGCTATGCGGATAGCACTCTCATTATCATATAGGAGTGGGACTTTGCTTAGATTGTAGCCAAAGTCCCAGAGGGTTTGCCTCATCCAAAGTAGTTGCACGCAACACTGTCCTGCGGCAACGTACTCGGCCTCAGCGGTAGATAGGGCAACGGAAGTTTGTTTCTTAGAACTCTATGACACCAGGGACCTTCCTAAGAATTGGCACGTCCCTGATGTACTCTTCCTATCGACCTTACATCCAGCATAATCGGAGTCTGAATATCCAATTAAGTCAAAGGTAGACCCCTTTGGATACCAGATCCCGAAGCAAGGCGTAGCGACTAAATATCTAAGAATTCGCTTCACAGCCACTAAGTGACACTCCCTTGGATCGGATTGAAATCTAGCACACATGCATACACTAAGCATAATATCCGGTCTACTAGCACATAAATAAAGCAAGGAACCTACCATGGACCAGTATGCTTTTTGATCAACGGACTTACCTCCTTTGTTGAGGTCGACGTGTCCATCAGTTCCCATCGGAGTCTTTGCGAGCTTGGCATCCTTCATCCCAAACTGCTTTAGCAAGTCTTGTGTGTACTTCGTTTGGGAGATGAAGGTGTCGTCCTTGAGTTGCTTCACTTGGAACCCAAGGAAGTAGTTCAACTCGCCCATCATCGACATCTCAAACTTTTGAGTCATCACCCTGCTAAACTCTTCACAAGACTTTTGGTTAGTAGAACCAAATATTATGTCATCGACATAAATTTGGCACACAAATAAGTCACCATCACAAGTCTTAGTGAATAAAGTCGGATCGGCTTTCCCAACCTTGAAAGCATTAGCAATTAAAAAGTCTCTAAGGCATTCATACCATGCTCTTGGGGCTTGCTTAAGTCCATAGAGCGCCTTAGAGAGCTTACATACGTGGTCGGGGTACCGTTCATCCTTGAAGCCAGGGGGTTGCTCCACGTACACCTCCTCCTTGATTGGCCCGTTGAGGAAAGCGCTCTTCACATCCATTTGGAACAACCTGAAAGAATGGTGAGCGGCATATGCTAGCAAAATACGAATGGATTCTAGCCTAGCCACAGGAGCAAAAGTCTCCTCAAAGTCCAAACCTACGACTTGGGCATAACCTTTTGCCACAAGTCGAGCCTTGTTCCTTGTCACCACCCCGTGCTCGTCCTGTTTGTTGCAAAACACCCACTTGGTTCCCACAACATTTTGCTTGGGACGAGGCACCAGTGTCCAAACTTCATTTCTCTTGAAATTATTGAGCTCCTCTTGCATGGCCAACACCCAGTCCAGATCTAGCAAGGCCTCTTCTACCCTGAAAGGCTCAATAGAAGAGACAAAGGAGTAATGCTCACAAAAATTAACTAATCTAGAACGAGTAGTTACTCCCTTGCTAATGTCACCCAAAATTTAGTCGACGGGATGATTCCTTTGAATCGTCGCTCGAACTTGGGTTGGAGGTGCCGGTTGTGCTTCTTCCTCCATCACATGATCATCTTGTGCTCCCCCTTGATCACACGCCTCCTCTTGATGAACCTGTTCATCATCTTGAGTTGGGGGATGCACCATTATTGAGGAAGAAGGTTGATCTTGCTCCTTTTGTTCCTGTGGCCGCACATCTCCAATCGCCATGGTGCGTATTGCGGCCGTTGGAACGTCTTCTTCATCTACATCATCAAGATCAACAACTTGCTCTCTTGGAGAGCCATTAGTCTCATCAAATACAACGTCGCTAGAGACTTCAACCAAACACGATGATTTGTTGAAGACTCTATACGCCTTTGTATTTGAGTCATAACCTAATAAAAACCCTTCTACAGCTTTGGGAGCAAACTTAGAGTTTCTACCTCTCTTTACTAGAATGTAAAATTTGCTCCCAAATACACGAAAGTAAGACACATTGGGTTTGTTACCGGTTAGAAGCTCATACGAAGTCTTCTTGAGGAGGCGGTGAAGGTAGACCCGATTGATGGCGTGGCAAGCCGTGTTCACGGCTTCCGACCAAAACCGCTCGGGGGTCTTGAACTCTCCAAGCATCGTCCTCGCCATGTCTATGAGCGTCCTGTTCTTCCTCTCTACCACACCATTTTGCTGTGGTGTGTAGGGAGCGGAGAACTCGTGCTTGATCCCTTCCTCCTCAAGGTACTCCTCCACTTGAAGGTTCTTGAACTCGGACCCGTTGTCGCTCCTTATCTTCTTCACCTTGAGCTCAAACTCATTTTGAGCTCTCCTTAGGAAGTGCATGAGTGTCCCTTGGGTTTCAGATTTATCCTGCAAGAAGAATACCCAAGTGAAGCGGGAAAAATCATCAACTATAACAAGACCATACTTACTTCGTCCTATACTTAGATAGGCGACGGGGTCGAAGAGGTCCATATGAAGCATCTCCAGAGGTCTTGATGTGGTCATCACATTTTTGGTATGATGAGAGCTTCCCACCTGTTTACCTGCTTGACAAGCTACACAAGGTCTATCTTTTTCGAAAGTAACATTTGTTAGACCTATCACGTGTTTCCCCTTTAGAAGCTTGTGAAGGTTCTTCATCCCTACATGAGCTAAACGGCGATGCCACAGCCAGCCCATGCTAGTCTTAGCGATTAAGCATGCATCTAGACCGGCCTCCTCTTTTGCAAAATCCACTAAATAGAGTTTGCCGTCTAATACACCCTTAAACGCTAATGAACCATCACTTCTTCTAAAGACAGACACATCTACATTTGTGAATAAACAATTATATCCCATATTGCATAATTGACTAACGAAAAACAAATTATATCCAAGCGACTCAACTAAAAATACATTAGAAATGGAGTGCTCGAATGAAATAACAATCTTTCCTAACCCTTTCACCTTGCCTTGATTCCCGTCACCGAATATGATTGAGTCTTGGGAATCTTTGTTCTTGACATAGGAAGACAACATCCTCTTCTCCCCCGTCATGTGGTTTGTGCATCCGCTGTCGATAATCCAGCTTGATCCCCCGGATGCATAAACCTGCAAGGCAAATTTAGGCTTGGGTTTTAGGTACCCAACTCTTGTTGGGTCCTACAAGGTTAGTCACAATGGTCTTAGGGACCCAAATGCAAGTTTTATCTCCCTTGCATCTTGCCCCTAACTTCCTAGCATCACCTTCTTATCCTTTCTACAAATAGCAAAGGAAGCATTGCAAGTATGAAAAATTGTAGAAGGTTCATTGTTTACTTTCCTAGGAACATGAACAACATTTCTTCTAGGCATAGCATTTTTCCTAGCCAAATTTCTATCATGCATAATAGAAGAACTAGAAGCAATCATGGCATGAGAATCAAAAGCATCATAACTTCTATAAGCATTCCTAGAATGTCTCCTATCATGATACATGAAAGCATGGTTCTTTTGAGTACTTCTAGCCATAGGGGCCTTCCCTTTCTCCTTGACGGAGATGGAAGCCTTATGGCTTGTTAAGTTCTTGACTTCCCTCTTGAAGCCAAGACCATCCTTAATTGAGGGGTGTCTACCAATCGTGTAGGCATCCCTTGCAAATTTTATTTTGTCAAATTCACTCTTGCTAGTCTTAAGTTGGGCATTAAGACTAGCCATCTCATCATTCAATTTAGAAATTGAAACTAGGTGTTCACTACAAGCATCAACATCAAAATCTTTACACCTATTGCAAATTGCAACATGTTCTACACAAGATGTTGATTTATTAGCTCTTTCTAACTTAGCATTCAAATCATCATTTATGCTCTTTAAGATAGCAATAGAGTTATGGCATGTAGACAATTCACAAGAGAGCATTTCATTCCTTTTAACTTCTAAAGCAAGGGATTTTTGTGCCTCTACAAACTTATCATGTTCTTCATACAAAAGATCCTCTTGCTTTTCTAATAACGTATTCTTATCATTCAAGGCATCAATTAATTCATTAATCTTATCAACCTTAGTTCTATCTAGGCCCTTGAATAAACATGAATAGTCTATTTCATCATCGCTAGATTCTTCATCACTTGAGGAAGCGTAAGTACTAGTATCACGAGTGCTTACCTTCTTTTCCCTTGCCATGAGGCAGGTGTGATGCTCGTTGGGGAAGAGGAACGATTTGTTGAAGGCGGTGGCGGCGAGTCCTTTGTTGTCGGAGTCGGACGACGAACAATCCGAGTCCCACTCCTTGCCAAGGTGTGCCTCGCCCTTAGCCTTCTTGTAAGTCTTCTTCTTTTCCCTCTTGTTCCCTTGTTCCTAGTCACTATCATTATCGGGACAATTTGCGATAAAATGACCAATCTTACCACATTTGAAGCATGAGCGCTTCCCCTTTGTCTTGTTCTTGTTGGGATGTCCCTTGCGACCCTTTAGCGCCGTCTTGAAACACTTGATGATGAGGGCCATTTCTTCATCATTAAGCCCGGCCGCCTCAACTTGCGCCACCTTACTAGGTAGCGCCTCCTTGCTCCTCGTTGCTTTGAGAGCAATGGTTTGAGGCTCTTGGATTGGGCCATTCAACGCATCATCAACGTATCTAGCCTCCTTGATCATCATCCGCCCGCTTACGAACTTTCCAAGTATCTCCTCAGGCGACATCTTGGTGTACCTAGGATTCTCACGAATATTGTTCACAAGATGTGGATCAAGGACGGTAAAGGACCTTAGCATTAGGCGGACGACGTCATGGTCCGTCCATCGCGTGCTTCCATAGCTCCTTATTTTGTTGACGAGGGTCTTGAGCTGGTTGTACGTTTGGGTTGGCTCCTCGCCCCTGATCATTGCGAATCTCCCAAGTTCGCCCTCCACCAACTCCATTTTGGTGAGCATGGTGACGTCGTTCCCCTCATGTGAGATCTTGAGAGTGTCCCAGATCTGCTTGGCGTTATCCAAGCCACTCACCTTATGGTATTCGTCCCTGCACAATGAAGCTAGAAGAACAGTAGTATCTTGTGCATTTTTGTGAATTTGCTCATTAATGGACATGGGACTATCAGTACTATCAAATTTCATTCCACTCTCTACTATCTCCCATATGCTTGGATGGAGAGAGAACAAGTGACTACGCATTTTGTGACTCCAAAATCCGTAGTCCTCTCCATCAAAGTGAGGAGGTTTACCAAGTGGAATGGAGAGTAAATGAGCATTAGTACTTTATGGAATACGAGAATAATTGAAAGAGAAGTTTGAACTAACCGTCTTCTTTTTCTCGTAGTCGTTGTCGTCGTCCTTTTGGGAAGAGGAAGATTTGTCGCTGTCGTAGTAGACTATCTCCTTGATGCGCCTAGTTTTCTTCTTCTTCCCGTCTTTTCTTTTGTGGCCCGAGCCCGAGTCAGTAGGCTTGTCATCTTTCGGCTCGTTGACGAAGGACTCCTTCTCCTTATCATTGATCACAATCCCCTTGCCCTTAGGATCCATCTCTTCGGGTGATTAGTCCCTTCATGAAGAGAACGGCTCCGATACCAATTGAGAGCACCTAGAGGGGGGGTGAATAGGTGATCCTGTAAAAACTTAAACTTAAAGCCATAAAAACTTGATTAAACGTTAGCACAATAAGGCCAAGTGGCTAGAGAGGAGTTCTTGCAAAACACAACAACCACAAGAGGATCAACACAGATAGACACAGTGGTTTATCCCGTGGTTCGGCCAAGTACAAAACTTGCCTACTCCACGTTGTGGCGTCCCAACGGACGAGGGTTGCAATCAACCCCTTTCAAGCGATCCAAAGACCCACTTGAATACCACGGTGTTTTGCTTTGTTTACTATATCTCACTCGCAAGGAATCTCCACAACTTGGAGCCTCTCGCCCTTACACTTTGATGTTCACAAAGAAGCATGGAGTAAGGGAGGAATGAAAAACGCACACAAGACACAAAATCACAGCAAATACGCACACACAAGACCTAGACTTGAGCTCAAAATAATATCACATGGTTCTCACTAGAACGGAGCTCAAATCACTAAGAATGTCGAATAAGTGCGCAAGAATGAAGTGTGAGTGATCAACAATGCTCAAAGGAAGCTTGGTGTACTCCTCCATGCGCCTAGGGGTCCCTTTTATAGCCCCAAGGCAGCTAGGAGCCGTTGAGAGCATTCCAGGAAGGCAATTCTTGCCTTCAGTCGCCTAGCGCACCGGACAGTCCGGTGCACCATCGGACACTGTCCGGTGCGGATCTCTTTCCTTATCTGGCGAAGCCGATCGTTGCATATTCAGAGCCGTTGGCGCACCGGACACTGTCCGGTGCACACCGGACAGTCCGGTGCCCCCTTGTGACCGTTGGCTCGGCCACGTGTCAATCGCGCGGAATCCTCGGTCGACCGTTGGCCCGGCTAACTGTTGGCTCACCGGACAGTCCGGTGCACCACCGGACAGTCCGATGATTTATAGCCGTACGCCGTTAATCACTTCCCGAGAGCGACGACTTCGCCTGTGAATGGCTCACCGGACAGTCCGGCGCACCACTGGACAGTCCGTTGATTTATAGCCGTACGCCGTTGATCGCCTCCCGAGAGCAGCCAGTTGACAGTCACCAGCCTGGCGCACCGGACAGTCCGGTGCACCCAGACTGAGCAGACTTTGGCTGAAGAAAGCCATCTCTTTTCCAAAGTGATTTTTCCTGTTTCCAGCACTTAGACACAATACATTAGCTCTTAAAACAATGTACTAAGTTTAGAAACATACCTTTAATCTTGATTTGCACTTAGTCCATCACTTGGCATAGATTAACACTTAAGCACTTGTGTTGGACACTAAATCACCAAAATACTTAGAAATGGCCTAAGGGCACATTTCCCTTTCAAGGCGCTCCTTCGACGGCCACGCCATCACATGTACAGGGCCCAAGCTCTCCCCAACGGCCACGTTGGCATGTACACAGGGCTTAGGCACTCCACTGTCGGACACGTTAGCGCATAGCTACACCCCCCGTTGTACGTCTAGATCCTCTCCTTGCCTCTATAAAAGGGAGGTCCAGGGCCACCCTGAGGGGGGTTCACGCGAGGGAAGCGGCGGATGAGCTCTGTGTCCCTCTCTCTCTCTCACGCGACTCGCTTGTAACCCCTACTGCGAGCGGCACCCCTGGTGCAGGATAATACAAGGCTTGTCCCACCTCTTGTGTTCCATCCCGCGCCAACCCATCTGGGCAGGGACACGCAGCGATTTCACTGGTCAGTCCAAGGGACCCCCCGGGTCCGAGACGCCGACAGCTGGCGCGCCAGGTAGGGGCCTGCTGCGTGTTAACGAACACCTTCCCGTTGAGATCCAGATGGAGAGTCTTCAGCAACCTCTCCAGCCCGGGATGGTGCTCCGCTTCGGGAGTCTCGAGTTCATGTCCCTCGACGGCAGCTACGACATGGTACTCCTCCCCACACGGCGTGACGACAACGACGGTCTCTGACTTGCCCGGCGGCGGCGAGCTCTACGACAGCATCTCCCCACGGTAGAAGAGGAGCACTCCGGTCGTCCCCGCCACCCTCCTCGTCGGAGGAGGCAGAGACGAGGCAACCACGGCCACACAGGAGGCGGCACCTTGTCGACTGTCGCACTAGAGCGAGTCGACGACGCCGGCACTCCCCCGGGGGACATGTCGGACATTGCCCTCACACCTGAAGCGACGGCGGGTGTCACTTCCCCGCGATGTGTCAGCCCCAAGCGGACTGATGACGCCAGCACCCTCGCAAAGGACCTGCTGGGCGTTACCCTCGTACCTAAGATGACGGTGTGCTCTGCCCCCGACACGACTTCACCACCGTTCAACGACCAAGAGGTACCGTCCGTTTTCCACCCCGTACCTTTTCGGTTCAACTTCGATCTACCTAGCGACCCCGCTATGGTGAGCGCCTTCGTAAAGGCGTATCCAAACCTTCTAGGGTACTACATGTTGTCGACCTGGGACCGACTGACAGCCGTCTCAACCTTTGGACCGGCGGGTTCTGAGGAAGAGGACGACCCCGACTCCAATTGGGATTTCTCTGCCCTCAATGACCCTGGTGCCATGTGGGGCTTCATGTCCGCATGTGACCACTGTCTCTCCGGTTGTTCTGACGATGGCCATGACCTTGACGACGAGGGTTACGGCCCAAGTCGCGAATGTTGCCACGTCGATCTGGGAGATCACAACGAAGGCAACCACCTCGGTATGCCAGAGGTTGACGATCCCCCTGGGCCCACATCTCGCGTTGACATCCCGCGGGAGCTAGCTGTGGTCCTAGTCCCTGCAGGGGGTCAGGACATACATCTCGAGCAAATCCGTGAGATGCAGGCCCAGGTCGACGGGGAAGCAGGCCGACTTGTACAGCTCCGACAGAACATCGAACAGGAGTGGGCAGGCCGAACACTCGTCGGAGAAGCCTGTCACCAGTCCCAAGACATTCGGCGCCGTATCATCGACAATGCCAGGGCAGCGCTGCCCTCGGCCGTCAGCGGGTCCGGCCAGGACCTAGCTGCAGCGGCGATGCTGCTTCGAGCCATGCCGGAGCCATCCACCACCGAGGGACGGCGTATCCAGGGCGAACTCAAGAATCTCCTAGAAGGCACCACGGTTCGACGAGCCGAGAGCTCCACCTCCCACAGGTGAGCTGACCCTTGGAGCATCACGCGGTGTCCTCCCGGCGCATTCGGGAAGCCTCGGTCCATCCCGAGCATACACGGGACGAGGCGCCCGCCACCCGGGAACGCCTCGGCAACGAGCACCACCATCTCGACCATCGAGCCACCTCGACAAGAAGGTGCGCCGAGGCTACCATCCTAGGCACGGGGGATGCTGCAACAGTGAGGAGGATCGCAGTCCTTCGCTTGAACCACCCGGTCCGCGAGCCTTCAGCCGGGCCATACGACGAGCGCCGTTCCCTGCTCGTTTCCGAGCCCCGACTACTATCACCAAGTACTCGGGGGAGACGAGGCCGGAGCTGTGGCTCGCAGACTACCGACTGGCATACCAGTTGGGAGGGGCGGATGATGACAACCTCATCATCCGTAATCTACCCCTTTTCCTCTTCGACGCCGCTCGAGCCTGGCTGGAGCATCTGCCTCCTGCGCAGATCTCTGACTGGGACGGTCTGGTCAAAGCTTTCGCGGGAAACTTCCAAGGCACGTATGTGCACCCTGGGAACTCGTGGGACCTCCGAAGCTGCCGCCAGTAGCCAGGGGAGTCCCTCCAAGAGTACATCTGGCGGTTTTCAAAGCAGCGCACCGAGCTGCCCAACGTTACCGACTCGGATGTCATCGGAGCTTTCCTTGCCGGCACCACTTGCCGAGACCTGGTGAGCAAACTGGGGCGCAAGACTCCCACCCGTGCGAGCGAACTGATGGACGTCGCCACGAAGTTCACCTTGGGTCAAGAGGCGGTCGAAGCCATCTTCCAAAAGGACAAGCAGCCTCAGGGGGAGCCGAAGACAGACGCCCCTGAGGCGTCCGCCCAGCGGGGCATGAAGAAGAAGGCTAAAAACAAGTCGCGAGCGAAGCGCGATGCCGCAGACGCGAATCTCGTCGCTGCGGCCGAGCACAGGAACCCTCGGAAACCTCCTGGAGGGGCCGACGCATTCGACAAGATGCTCAAAGAGCCGTGCCCCTATCACCAGGGGCCTGTCAAGCACACCCTCGAAGAATGTGTCATGCTCCGGCGCTACTTCCATAAGACCGGGCCCCCGACGGAGGATGGCAAGGGCCATGATAACGACAAGAAGGAGGGCGACAAGGAAGAGAGATTCCTGGAAGTCCATAACTGCTTCATGATCTACGGCGGGCAGGCGGCGAACGCCTCGGCTCAGCACCGCAAGCAGGAGCGCCGGGAAGTCTGCTTAGTGAAGGTGGCGGCGCCAGTCTACCTAGACTGGTCCGACAAGCCTATCACCTTTGACCAAGGCGACCACCCCGACTTCGTGCCAAGCCCGGGAAGGTACCCGCTCGTCGTCGATCCGATCATCGGCAATGTTAGGCTCTCCAAGGACCTCATGGATGGAGACAGCAGCCTTAACATCATCTACGCCGAGAACCTGGAACTCTTAGGGGTTGATCGGTCCGAAGTCCGGGTCGGTGCGGCACCCTTCCAGGGGATCGCGCCCGGGAAGCGAATCCTACCCCTCGGACGAATCGACTTACCCGTCTGCTTCGGAACTCCCTCTAACTTTTGAAAGGAAGCTCTCACCTTTGAGGTCGTCGGGTTCCAAGGAACCTATCATGCGGTGTTGGGAAGACCATGCTACGGCAAGTTCATGGTCGTCCCCAACTACACCTACCTCAAGCTCAAGATGTCGGGCCCGAATGGGATCATCACCGTCAGATCCACGTACCGCCACGTGTACGAATGCGACGTGGTGTAACACCCCTGGTGTTACTATGACTAAAACTTGAGCATGGCATCATAAGCATTGACATTGCATATGTTTGACACACCTAGAGTGCATTCACTAGGCAAAAAAAAAATTTCAAACAAGTTGTATTGTTTTCAGATTTTGCAAATAGGACCCTGGATAGGAAGCTTTACCCTAAACAAGGATTAAAGGGGTAAGACTTAACCCAACTTGAGAAAATCTAAATACTTTAGGATAATAGTTATAAAATATCCCCAAAAACAAAGTTGAACCACAATTATACCCCTGGGATACTAAAAACCCTAAATAGAACCCTGGAAGACCCAAAACTAAACCCTAGGGGCTTATGTGCAAAATTAGTCCACTTTTGGACTAAAGTGCAAAAACCAAGTTAAATAAGTATCTAAAGTCATTTGGGGTATTCATATGTGAATTTACAAGCCAAACCCTAAGTTTTGGACTTAAATGCAAAAAGGACCCCCAATTGAGATTTCTCTAAGTCTGAATTTCAGATTAGTAAGCTCAACTTTGGAGCATTGGATCTTCCAAATTATTGAGAATTTGCCCTAGGTCACCACATCAAAGTTGAAGACCAAACATAGGAGAACAACTTTGTTTAAGGGTTCAAGCCATGATCCTATGAGAAATTTGGAGAAAAACCCAAGCAAAGATGGACTGTCAGACTGCCTGAAGTCTGAAATACAGATTAACAGTGTTGTGAGATAAACTTTGAGCTCAATTTTGAAGGGGATCCAGTGACTTTTTGTGGGAGCACATTGTAGCAAAATGATAGATGGATTATAGCTCTATAACTTTGCTGCAGAAAGATGGCATAGGTTTCACACAAAATCGGGAGTAAATTGAGTTCCAAT
Source organism: Zea luxurians (assembly GCA_029449295.1). NCBI lineage: Eukaryota > Viridiplantae > Streptophyta > Magnoliopsida > Poales > Poaceae > Zea > Zea luxurians. The sequence continues at coordinate 116,496,287 of JAOPSE010000005.1, read as the reverse complement.
TTGCTCTGTCAGTCAAAGCTCTTTATTGAATTCAGAGCACTGTTCACCATCATCAGAAATATCGCACCGTGGATCAGGATCGCCCCCCCTCGCCGCCGATAAGAACGCCACCGCGGCATGACCGGTCGTCGGTGGTCGCGGTGAAGATCCTTGGTATCGTGGCCAAAGGTTACCGAGGTGGCGAACTCTGGTTAAACGGCGACCCCGTGCCCTCACCGGAAACCGCCGCGCGGAAAGCTTGCCAGCGCATCCGTAGTTCGCGTTTCTTCTCCAACTCCGGTCGACGGCCTATAAATTGAGCCCCCCCCCTCGGCTTCGCCATGTATTCTACCAGCTATTGCACCCACCTGCATCTCAAACCCCTCACCAGAGAACTTGAATTTGGGATTTCCCCCAAACCGGTTGAAGAACACCGTGAACCCAAGTTCACCGTGGGAAGCTCTCCTCAGGTCCGATCCTGTTGTCTTTAGTCTTGTTCTAGCATCCTCATGTGCCCTTGATGCTCACCAAACCGTCCAATTAAACTAAGAGCCCACCAATCAATTGGAACATGAACACATGCCCGCGCCGTTCACTGTCCTCGCGGGCAGAGCTTGACAGATCGCCAACGGTAAAATTTATTGGGGGGAAATGATCCTAGGGACTTGGATTTGGTGTCCGCTGCTCAGAAACACTAGTCCTTGCCCCAATCGGCCGGCACAGACAGCTCGCCGGAGCTCGGCCGTGCTCCACGCCGTCGGGGACCGTGAAACGTAAAGGAATAGAACTCGAGGGACCTTCTTGCAAAGTGTCAGTGACTTTGTTAAACAGTGAGAAAACCCGTTCGCAGATAGTGAAAACCCCGAGGCCTTTCCTGTAAAGTTGCCAGCGCGGGCGCGCGCGTGGGCGTGCTTCTGCTGGTAGTGGGCCGACCTGGGCTGAATTCGGTCCAATACTATTCATCCGTTTTTTCTTTTTCTTTTATCTCCAGAGCCAAAACAATTATAGAAAACAGTAGAAAAATGGCAAAATTGTAAAACCAATTTTCCTAGGTTCATAATTTTCCCTAGAATTTAATAAAAATAGTTTTGTGATTTTTAGTGGAAATAAGAAATTTCAGGGCATTTAAAGGGGTTAAAAGTATTAGTTATGGATTTTTAGAAAATAATTGGTAAGTCCAAAAATGCCCAAACTTTTTATGGGAACTTAAAACAATATTTAGAAGCCTTGGGTAGAATATGAGTTGATTTGGACCATGTTTGATAACTAGAACCCAAAACCACCCCCCTGCCCTATGAACTCCTTTACCGACTCCGGAAACCCTAGGTTCTCGGAGTACCGTGAAGGAAAGTTGTACTCAAGACTTAGATAATAAGTTTATATTATCTTCACATCCTCATGAGCATCCCATGGCATCCATTCTTATGCATATATATATGGTTATGTTAGAACACGAAGAAGAAGAAGAAGTCACTGAAGAGGGGACTCCACCAACCTCAGATCCTCAAGCAGGCAACTGCTTTTATTTCGATATTTGTGGATCCGAGTAGGACTCACCTATTAACAAAGGCAAGCCCCGGTGCATTTGCCACCCTCCTTGTTGTTTTAAAATCTTTCTCACTTGCTTGATGCATTAGGTGATAGGAGTTGATTGATAAAACAATTCCTGCATTACCTTCCTTGAATTTGATTACCTTCCTTGATCACCCTTTTTACAAAAGATTTTGATGCTTAGCCTTGCTTTAGAAAAACAAAATGTTTTGTTTTTACAAAAGATGATATGGCAAAAGTGGGTAGGGTGTTTTTGAAAATAAAATTTGATGGTGGATCCATCAGGGCCTTGATGGATTCAACATCTGGAAAAGATGTACCTCTGCCAGGTACCAAGTTTTTGGGTTGAAAAGATTAAGCCGAGACCGGGCGGGTGACTTGCACGAGAAAGGAGTCTCGGTGTAGTGTCTCCGTCTGAGTCGATTAAGGACCTTGTCGATGTAGGCTTGTTGATCGAGGACCCTTTAGCTGGTCACATGCCTCGTCATGGGTAAGCCTTGCCTCGGGCAGACTAAGGCCGGAATAAGATAACACGAAATGGGCGTGGAGCGGTGGCGAGAGTAGCGTGTACCCTCCGTGGCAAGAGGCTGGACGGTGGTCTATCTGTGCTCTCGGTTTGCGTGAACCTGATCCGGTCTTAAGAACCCCGGTGGCGGGTTGACATATGCAAGGGTTAAGTGCTACATATGTCGTGTGATTGGAGATCCTCAGCTGAGTATAATCGATTCGGATCGCCGTACCTTCGCGGTTATGAAGACTTGGTCACTACCCTACACGTAGCATTCCACTAAAGATGATGGGTATTTGTTAAGAAATTGGCTAGTGCAGGTCAAGGGATTGAACTAGGGTAGAAAGATCTCTAGTTGCAGGTAATTGAACTTAACTAGACAAATAAAACTGGATTTTTAAGGATCCACTTTAGTAAGCATTTATGCAAAACAGAGTCCTTGAGTATTGAGAAGCCTTACCTTGACTCCCTAAAAGCCAGCATACCCTTGAGAGTCTTTTCTTTAGTCGGGTAAGTCTTGCTGAGTAATTCCATACTCAGGGTTTATCCCTTCGTTGTTTTTAGGTGAGGAAGTAGCAGATTTCTGCTGCTTCTGTGCCAAGGTGGTTCCCAAAGAAGAAAAACAAGACTGAAGTGCGGGAGGACTTGGTCCTCCATATAGATCTTTTACTTAAATCTTCTCGGGAGGAGTTTTTGCCTCCCTTGGTTTGTATAATATTATTACTCTGCACTCGTTTTTAGGTCTAGTCTGTAATAAAACAACTTGAGCTTGCTTTTAAATAAATGTGAATTATGTAATCGCTTCCGCCATTCTTTACCTCCGATGTTCTGTAATGTCTGCAAGACGGGTGAATCGTTCCTGGTAAGGTAAGGAAAGATACCGAACTTGTCAAGTAATTCAGGGGCACCTACAGGGTTGTCTGAAGTCCGTTGGACAAGGACAACTGTAGGTGGGCCTAATTACTTGGGAGGTTCCGTCACAGCTGGTATCGGAGCGTAGCCCTTCTTTGCAGACATTATGAGGCATCTTCAAAAGGATTTTCGAAAGTCTTACCTAAAAAATTCTTTTCTCTTCTTACCTAAGTATTCTGAAGAGTCTATCTTAAAGACCAGATAGGAAGAGCGCAATGTATAGAAGGTTGAATCGACTAAGGTTGATTCTGTACTTATTCATGCATCATGCTAAGAATTATGCTAATAAATTTTCCCCCTTAGAAAGATGCCACCACGCACAAGGCTAACGGCACGTAAGTCAACGGGACCAATTGGAGTACCCCGGCATCAACTAGCCCCTCGACACGAAAGTAGCAGCAGCGGAAGTAATGACCCCATAGGAGACCTTGAAGCCTGAGTGAGTCGACTTCAAGCAGAGCTGCAACACAGGACCAATGCTTGGGTCGCAGACGGAGATAGAATCAATGAACTAAGAAGGGACATCCGTCACCTGCAGGATCAGCTTGCTGATCGAGACTTAGCACTTGACTGGGCAGTACAGTCTCATTTGCTGGCATGTGCTAAGGAAGCAAGGGCTCAGGCCCGAATTAAAGAACTTAGCTCAACTGTCGACGACCTGCAGGTCTACTGCAATACGTTGCATGAGGAAGTCCATATACTATACTCACAATTACACCCTAGTGTGCCTGCACACTCTGCTGAGGCGGAAGCCGGACCCTCTCACGTTGCGGGACGCGCGTTGGGTGGGGAGTTAGACCTTTTTGAACCCCCTCCTTCTTTGAGGTTGGTTGACGTCTGGACTCCCACACCTGACGATGAGGCCGCCAAAAGTAACGGAAAGCAGGACTAATGGTGTAATAGAAGTAGAGTAGTGTATTGTAGAATGCACGGTTGTATAATAGGTTGAACTTTTGTATAATGGGTAATGTATCCTGTTATGTAATATCGAGTCTGTATCATTACTTTTTATAGTAATGTAAAATGGAAGGTCTCTTTGGCATATTATGTTTATTCAAATGTTTTTGCCTCAGATGCCGACCAGGACTCGCGGACAGGACGCAGCCGGAACTTCTGGGGGTTGGGATGTCACCCCAAATCCACCTCCGGTTCCACCCACGCTAGCCGAGGCGATTGCCGCCTTGGTGAATGCCACCGCAGACAATACCCGCTTCCTTAGGGAAATGGCGGGTCAGCAGCAGTTCCAGCAGCAGGCAGGAAGAGGTTTTCAGCAAGGTCCCCGTGAAACCACCTATCTGGACTTCTCCGAAACTCGACCACCTCTATTCACCAAGGCAGAAGACCCGCTAGAAGCCGATGAGTGGATACGAGTTATTGAACAAAAGTTTGGCCTTCTTCGTTGTTCTGAAACACAGAAGCCATTGTTCGCGGCACAGCAACTACGTGGCCCTGCCAGTACTTGGTGGGGAAATTTTGTGGCTATCCAACCTGACAACCATCAAATCACCTGGGAAGAATTTAAAGCAGCCTTCCGTGAGCACTACATACCGGAAGGGGTGCTGCATATGAAACAAGAGGAATTCATGAAGCTGAAACAAGGAGGAGACACCATCAATCAGTATCTTAACAAGTCTAATCACCTGTCGCAGTATGCCATCGACCAGGTGAATACTGATTTGAAGAAAAAGAACTGTTTTATGAGAGGTCTAAATGACCGGTTGCAGCGAAAGATGGCCACATGTATTGATCTCACATATGGAAAGGCTGTCAGTACAGCCTTATCTGTGGAAGCAAAATACGCAAGTTCTGGGAAGAATAAGGGATTCAGTGGTGAGAGGCCTAATCAGGGCCAGGCAAAGAGGCAACGGTTCGTCATCCGGCCTTCTAGCCAAAACCGTACTTTTTCCCGTCCACCAGCATTCCCTTTCAAACAGCCCATTATTATCCGCCCCAACAATACCTCCACTTCCCCAAATCAGCCGGGTGCCCCAGGCACTCGATTCCCTGCCTTGCCCAGCTCTTCAACTGGGTGTTTCAACTGCGGCAAATCAGGACATTTTATCAAAGACTGCCCATACCCCAAGCAAAATCAATCCAATGCTCAGCAAGGAACTGGGAAGTCCACTCAGCCCAAGGGAAATGCTGTGGGGAGAAATACCAAGAAAACGGGGCGTGTATACTACACTCAAGTGGCCACTACACCGGAAGGAGAGCCGGTGATGATGGGTACGTTTCCCGTGGCCAGTCACCCTGCAATTATTCTTTTTGATTCTGGTGCTTCGCATACCTTCCTTAGCAAGAAATTTGTGGAGCAACATCACATTGCATGCCATGAATCAAGAGAGGGATTTAAAATTCATTCACCTGGGGGACACATTTTTACTAGAGAAGTGGCCTATGAAGTGCCAGTAACAATGGCCGGACGGAACTTTCCTGCTAACATGATTGTTCTGAAAGGCCAGGATATAGATGTAATTTTGGGTATGAATTGGTTAACCCAACACAAGGCAATTCTCAACACTGAACTCAGAACCATCAGGTTGAGCTATAATCAAGAAGAGATTCTTTTGTCTCTCCCCGAAACCAATCCAGCCAAAGTTTCTGGTAGAATATTTGAAGCCATTGTACCGGAGATCAAGAACATTCCGGTAGTATGTGAGTTTCCAGATGTATTTCCGGAAGATTTACCTGGACTACCCCCTGAAAGAGATGTAGAATTCGTAATTGAGCTAAAGCCCGGTACGGCTCCTATCTCCCGAAGATCGTACCGTATGCCCCCTAATGAGTTGGCGGAATTGAAGATTCAATTACAAGATCTACTGAATAAGGGATTCATCCAGCCAAGCTCGTCCCCATGGGGTTGCCCCGCCATTTTTGTTAAGAAGAAGGATCAAACCTTGCGAATGTGCGTGGATTATCGACCCCTGAATGAGGTCACCATCAAGAATAAGTACCCTCTTCCAAGGATCGACATCTTATTTGATCAACTGACTGGGGCAAGGGTATTTTCTAAAATTGATCTCAGGTCGGGCTATCATCAAATCCGTATCTGGCCCGAGGATATACCGAAGACCGCATTTACTACGCGGTATGGATTGTTTGAATACTTGGTAATGTCTTTCGGGCTCACAAATGCTCCTGCCCACTTCACCTATTTGATGAACTCGGTGTTTATGCCCGAGTTGGACAAGTTCGTGGTAGTCTTCATCGACGATATTTTGATATACTCTAAAAATGAAGAGGAGCATGCTCAGCATCTACGGATTGTATTGACGCGCCTGAGGGAACATCAGTTGTATGCCAAGTTCAGCAAGTGCGCGTTCTGGCTGGAGGAAATTCAATTTTTGGGGCACGTGTTATCAGCTAAAGGAATTGCGGTAGATCCTAGCAAGGTCAAAGATATTCTGGAGTGGAAACCCCCAACCACTGTTCACCAAGTCCGGAGTTTTCTTGGACTAGCTGGATATTATCGCAGATTCATACCCGATTTTTCTAAGCTTGTGAAGCCAATCACAAGTTTATTGAAGAATGATATTAAATTCAATTGGTCTTCTAAGTGTAATGAAGCCTTTGAGCAGTTGAAGACATTATTAACCACTGCTCCGGTATTGGCTCAACCGGACATCACTAAGCCTTTTGATGTATATTGTGATGCATCTGGCAGTGGGCTCGGCTGTGTACTGATGCAAGAAGGCCGAGTAATTGCGTATGCTTCAAGGCAGTTGCGCCGACATGAGGAGCATTATCCAACTCATGATCTGGAGCTAGCTGCTGTGGTTCATGCCCTGAAAATATGGCGTCACTATCTGCTGGGAAATATCTGTCACATATATACAGATCATAAAAGTTTGAAGTACATCTTTACCCAGTCAGAGTTAAATATGAGGCAAAGACGATGGCTTGAGCTCATTAAAGACTATGAACTAGAGATCCATTATCACCCAGGCAAGGCCAATGTGGTGGCAGATGCATTGAGTCGTAAGACTTCCTGCCACTGTCTTATGGCAAAGACCTCCGAGAACACTTTATGTCATGAATTGGAGAAGTTAAACCTGGGGATAATCCAGCAAGGGACTCTAAATCAGCTGAAGCTTGAGTCAATCATTCTGCAAAAGATAATTGATGCTCAAAAGGATAATCTGGGTATGAAGCACATACGAGAGAAGATAAGGGCTGGAACAGCCAAATGTTTCAAGGAAGACGATCAAGGTGTGTTATGGTTTAACAACCGCATAGTAGTGCCAAAGAATGAAGAACTCCGCCAGCAAATCTTAGATGAAGCGCATCTTAGTCGCTATTCTATTCATCCAGGAAGCACTAAGATGTATCATGATCTAAAACAGCACTACTGGTGGACGAAGATGAAAATTGAAATTGCACGCTATGTGGCTAAGTGTGACACTTGCAGACGTGTCAAGGCCATACACATGAAAACTGCCGGTCCATTGCAGTCATTACCAATACCAACATGGAAATGGGAAGACATAAGCATGGACTTCATTGTGGGATTGCCCAGGACCACAAAAGGGTATGACTCTATTTGGGTTATCATTGATCGATTTACCAAGATCGCCCACTTCCTCCTTGTCAAGGTAAAATATCACGTCATTGCCTATGCGGAGTTGTACATCGCCCGTATTCTCAGTTTGCATGGGGTTCCAAAGACTATAGTGTCGGATCGTGGACCACAATTTGTATCTAAATTTTGGGAAGAACTTCATAAATCCCTGGGTACTAAATTACTCCACAGTTTGGCCTATCACCCTCAAACCAGTGGACAAACTGAGAGAGTGAACCAAATACTTGAAGATATGCTACGGGCATGTGTCCTGGATTTCTCACCAAAATGGGATGAATGTTTACCTTTGGCGGAGTTTTCATACAATAATAGTTATCAAGAAAGTATCAAGATGGCACCCTTTGAAGCTTTATATGGATGACGGTGTCGGACTCCGCTAAATTGGTCTGAACCTGGTGAAAGGTGCTTCTTTAGACCTGATCTGGTGAAAGAAGCCGAGGATAAAGTTCAGAAAATTATTCGTAATCTGAAGCAAGCACAAGCTCGTCAGAAGAGTTATGCAGACACACGGCGAATGCCCTTATATTTTCTGGAAGGAGACTATGTTTACCTGAAAGTCTCACCAATGAAAGGAGTATCACATTTTGGGGTTAAAGGGAAGCTTGCACCCAGGTACATTGGTCCATTCCTGGTACTTGAGCAATGTGGACCAGTGGCATACCGACTCCAACTACCCGAAACCTTGTCTGCTGTGCATAATGTGTTCCATGTGTCACAATTGAAAAAGTGTCTTCGGGTTCCCGATCGAACCATTGAAGTGACAGATGTTGTCCTGGAACCAGACTTAACGTACTCGGAACATCCTATTCGAGTTCTGGATCAAAAGGACAGGGTTACCCGGAGAAAGACTCTCAAGTTCTACAAGGTACAATGGAACTAGCATTCTGAGGAAGAGGCTACGTGGGAAACTCAAGATTTCTTGAATAAGAAGTTCCCAGGCTTTCTAGCCTCATGTAATTTGTAAAGTGTATATAGTTATTGCAATAAAGAAGTGAACCCCCACACCACCGCTGCCTTGTACCAAAAATAAGGAAATAAAAATGTGACACATTTCCTTTTCCATTACTCACCCTAGGACTTTTAATCTCGGGACGAGATTCTTTTATGGGGGGAAGGATGTAACACCCCTGGTGTTACTATGACTAAAACTTGAGCATGGCATCATAAGCATTGACATTGCATATGTTTGACACACCTAGAGTGCATTCACTAGGCAAAAAAAAATTTTCAAACAAGTTGTATTGTTTTCAGATTTTGCAAATAGGACCCTGGATAGGAAGCTTTACCCTAAACAAGGATTAAAGGGGTAAGACTTAACCCAACTTGAGAAAATCTAAATACTTTAGGATAATAGTTATAAAATATCCCCAAAAACAAAGTTGAACCACAATTATACCCCTGGGATACTAAAAACCCTAAATAGAACCCTGGAAGACCCAAAACTAAACCCTAGGGGCTTATGTGCAAAATTAGTCCACTTTTGGACTAAAGTGCAAAAACCAAGTTAAATAAGTATCTAAAGTCATTTGGGGTATTCATATGTGAATTTACAAGCCAAACCCTAAGTTTTGGACTTAAATGCAAAAAGGACCCCCAATTGAGATTTCTCTAAGTCTGAATTTCAGATTAGTAAGCTCAACTTTGGAGCATTGGATCTTCCAAATTATTGAGAATTTGCCCTAGGTCACCACATCAAAGTTGAAGACCAAACATAGGAGAACAACTTTGTTTAAGGGTTCAAGCCATGATCCTATGAGAAATTTGGAGAAAAACCCAAGCAAAGATGGACTGTCAGACTGCCTGAAGTCTGAAATACAGATTAACAGTGTTGTGAGATAAACTTTGAGCTCAATTTTGAAGGGGATCCAGTGACTTTTTGTGGGAGCACATTGTAGCAAAATGATAGATGGATTATAGCTCTATAACTTTGCTGCAGAAAGATGGCATAGGTTTCACACAAAATCGGGAGTAAATTGAGTTCCAATTTGCTCTGTCAGTCAAAGCTCTTTATTGAATTCAGAGCACTGTTCACCATCATCAGAAATATCGCACCGTGGATCAGGATCGCCCCCCCTCGCCGCCGATAAGAACGCCACCGCGGCATGACCGGTCGTCGGTGGTCGCGGTGAAGATCCTTGGTATCGTGGCCAAAGGTTACCGAGGTGGCGAACTCTGGTTAAACGGCGACCCCGTGCCCTCACCGGAAACCGCCGCGCGGAAAGCTTGCCAGCGCATCCGTAGTTCGCGTTTCTTCTCCAACTCCGGTCGACGGCCTATAAATTGAGCCCCCCCCCTCGGCTTCGCCATGTATTCTACCAGCTATTGCACCCACCTGCATCTCAAACCCCTCACCAGAGAACTTGAATTTGGGATTTCCCCCAAACCGGTTGAAGAACACCGTGAACCCAAGTTCACCGTGGGAAGCTCTCCTCAGGTCCGATCCTGTTGTCTTTAGTCTTGTTCTAGCATCCTCATGTGCCCTTGATGCTCACCAAACCGTCCAATTAAACTAAGAGCCCACCAATCAATTGGAACATGAACACATGCCCGCGCCGTTCACTGTCCTCGCGGGCAGAGCTTGACAGATCGCCAACGGTAAAATTTATTGGGGGGAAATGATCCTAGGGACTTGGATTTGGTGTCCGCTGCTCAGAAACACTAGTCCTTGCCCCAATCGGCCGGCACAGACAGCTCGCCGGAGCTCGGCCGTGCTCCACGCCGTCGGGGACCGTGAAACATAAAGGAATAGAACTCGAGGGACCTTCTTGCAAAGTGTCAGTGACTCTGTTAAACAGTGAGAAAACCCGTTCGCAGATAGTGAAAACCCCGAGGCCTTTCCCGTAAAGTTGCCAGCGCGGGCGCGCGCGTGGGCGTGCTTCTGCTGGTAGTGGGCCGACCTGGGCTGAATTCGGTCCAATACTATTCATCCGTTTTTTCTTTTTCTTTTATCTCCAGAGCCAAAACAATTATAGAAAACAGTAGAAAAATGGCAAAATTGTAAAACTAATTTTCCTAGGTTCATAATTTTCCCTAGAATTTAATAAAAATAGTTTTGTGATTTTTAGTGGAAATAAGAAATTTTAGGGCATTTAAAGGGGTTAAAAGTATTAGTTATGGATTTTTAGAAAATAATTGGTAAGTCCAAAAATGCCCAAACTTTTTATGGGAACTTAAAACAATATTTAGAAGCCTTGGGTAGAATATGAGTTGATTTGGACCATGTTTGATAACTAGAACCCAAAACCACCCCCCTGCCCTATGAACTCCTTTACCGACTCCGGAAACCCTAGGTTCTCGGAGTACCGTGAAGGAAAGTTGTACTCAAGACTTAGATAATAAGTTTATATTATCTTCGCATCCTCATGAGCATCCCATGGCATCCATTCTTATGCATATATATATGGTTATGTTAGAACACGAAGAAGAAGAAGAAGTCACTGAAGAGGGGACTCCACCAACCTCAGATCCTCAAGCAGGCAACTGCTTTTATTTCGATATTTGTGGATCCGAGCAGGACTCACCTGTTAACAAAGGCAAGCCCCGGTGCATTTGCCACCCTCCTTGTTGTTTTAAAATCTTTCTCACTTGCTTGATGCATTAGGTGATAGGAGTTGATTGATAAAACAATTCCTGCATTACCTTCCTTGAATTTGATTACCTTCCTTGATCACCCTTTTTACAAAAGATTTTGATGCTTAGCCTTGCTTTAGAAAAACAAAACGTTTTGTTTTTACAAAAGATGATATGGCAAAAGTGGGTAGGGTGTTTTTGAAAATAAAATTTGATGGTGGATCCATCAGGGCCTTGATGGATTCAACATCTGGAAAAGATGTACCTCTGCCAGGTACCAAGTTTTTGGGTTGAAAAGATTAAGCCCAGACCGGGCGGGTGACTTGCACGAGAAAGGAGTCTCGGTGTAGTGTCTCCGTCTGAGTCGATTAAGGACCTTGTCGATGTAGGCTTGTTGATCGAGGACCCTTTAGCTAGTCATATGCCTCGTCATGGGTAAGCCTTGCCTCGGGCAGACTAAGGCCGGAATAAGATAACACGAAATGGGCGTGGAGCGGTGGCGAGAGTAGCGTGTACCCTCCGTGGCAAGAGGCTGGACGGTGGTGTATCTGTGCTCTCGGTTTGCGTGAACCTGATCCGGTCTTAAGAACCCTGGTGGCGGGTTGACATATGCAAGGGTTAAGTGCTACATATGTCGTGTGATTGGAGATCCTCAGCTGAGTATAATCGATTCGGATCGCCGTACCTTCGCGGTTATGAAGACTTGGTCACTACCCTACACGTAGCATTCCACTAAAGATGATGGGTATTTATTAAGAAATTGGCTAGTGCAGGTCAAGTGATTGAACTAGGGTAGAAAGATCTCTAGTTGCAGGTAATTGAACTTAACTGGACAAATAAAACTGGATTTTTAAGGATCCACTTTAGTAAGCATTTATGCAAAACAGAGTCCTTGAGTATTGAGAAGCCTTACCTTGACTCCCTAAAAGCCAGCATACCCTTGAGAGTCTTTTCTTTAGTCGGGTAAGTCTTGCTGAGTAATTCCATACTCAGGGTTTATCCCTTCGTTGTTTTTAGGTGAGGAAGTAGCAGATTTCTGCTGCTTCTGTGCCAAGGTGGTTCCCAAAGAAGAAAAACAAGACTGAAGTGCGAGAGGACTTGGTCCTCCATATAGATCTTTTACTTAAATCTTCTCGGGAGGAGTTTTTGCCTCCCTTGGTTTGTATAATATTATTACTCTGCACTCGTTTTTAGGTCTGGTCTGTAATAAAACAACTTGAGCTTGCTTTTAAATAAATGTGAATTATGTAATCGCTTCCGCCATTCTTTACCTCCGATGTTCTGTAATGTCTGCAAGATGGGTGAATCGTTCCTGGTAAGGTAAGGAAAGATACCGAACTTGTCAAGTAATTCAGGGGCACCTACAGGGTTGTCTGAAGTCCGTTGGACAAGGACAACTGTAGGTGGGCCTAATTACTTGGGAGGTTCCGTCACACATTGAGTACGCTGAGGCTCTCGCCGAGTCCGAGGCCCTCATCGTCGACCTGGAACGCCTCTCCCAGGAGGCGCCTGACGCGAAGCGGCACGCCGGCAACTTCAAACCAGTTGAGGTGGTCAAGTCCGTCTCTCTCGACCCCAGCAACGACGCCAGCAAGCAATTTAGGATCGGATCCGAGCTCGACCCCAAATAGGAAGTAGTGCTCATCGACTTTCTCCACGCAAACGCTGAAGTCTTTGCGTGGAGTCCCTCGTACATGCCCGGCATACCGAGGGATGTCGTCGAGCACTCACTGGACATTAGAGCTGGAGCCCGACCCGTGAAGCAAACCCTCCGCTGTTTTGACGAAGAAAAGCGCAGGGCCATAGGCGAGGAGATCCACAAGCTACTCGCGGTAGGGTTTATCAAAGAGGTATTCCATCCCGAATGGTTAGCTAACCCTGTTCTTGTAAGGAAGAAGGATGGGAAATGGAGGATGTGTGTAGACTACACTGGTCTAAACAAAGCATGTCCGAAAGTTCCCTACCCTCTACCTCACATCGATCAAATCATGGACTCCACTGCTGGGTGCGAAACCCTGTCATTCCTCGATGCCTACTCAGGCTATCACTAAATCAAGATGAAAGAGTCCGACCAGCTCGCGACTTCTTTCATCACACCTTTTGGCATGTACTGTTACACTACAATGCCATTTGGGTTGAGGAATGCAGGCGCCACTTACCAGAGGTGCATGAACCACGTGTTCGGAGAACACATCGGCAGAACGGTCGAGGCTTACGTCGACGACATCGCTGTCAAGACGAAGAGAGCCTCCGACCTCCTCTCTGACCTTGAAACGACATTTAATTGTCTGAGAGCGAAAGGCGTGAAACTCAATCCCGAGAAGTGTGTCTTCAGAGTCCCCCGAGGCATGCTCCTTGGATTCATCGTCTCCGAGCGGGGCATCGAGGCCAACCCGAAGAAAATCGCGGCCATCACCAACATGGGACCAATCAAAGATTTGAAAGGAGTACAGAGGGTCATGGGATGCCTTGCGGCTCTGAGCCGCTTCATCTCACGCCATGGCGAGAAAGGCTTGCCTCTGTACCGCCTCTTAAGGAAGGCCTTGTGTTTCACTTGGACCCCCGAGGCTGAGGAAGCCCTCGGAAACCTTAAGGCGCTCCTTACGAACAAACCCATCCTGGTGCCTCCCGCCGCAGGAGAAGCCCTCTTGATCTACGTAGCCGCGACTACTCAGGTGGTCAGCGTTGCGATCGTAGTCGAGAGACAAGAGGAAGGCATGCACTGCCTGTCCAGAGGCCAGTCTACTTCATCAGCAAATTGCTCTCCGAGACCAAAGTCCGCTACCCACAAATCCAGAAGCTGCTCTACGCAGTGATCCTGACATGACAAAAGTTGCGACACTACTTCGAGTCTCATCCGATAACTGTGGTGTCATCCTTCCCCCTGGTGGAGATCATCCAGTGCCGCGAGGCCTCGGGTAGGATAGCAAAGTGGGCGGTGGAGCTTATGGGCGAAACGCTATCATTCGCTCCTCGGAAGGCCATAAAAACCCAGGTCTTGGCAGACTTCCTGGCTGAGTGGACTGACACCCAGTTACCGACAACTCCAATCCAGCCCGAGCTCTGGACCATGTACTTCGATGGGTCACTCATGAAAACAGGAGCAGGCGCTGGCCTGCTCTTCGTTTCACCCCTCGGAAAGCATCTTCGCTACATCATTTGCCTCCATTTTCTAGCATCAAACAACGTGGCCGAGTACGAGGCACTGGTTAACGGGCTACGCATCGCCATCGAGCTAGGGGTCCGACGCCTCGACGCTCGTGGCGACTCGCAGCTTGTCATTGATCAAGTCATGAAGAACTCCCACTGCCATGACCGGAGGATGGAAGCCTACTGCGACAAAGTCTGGCACCTGGAAAACAAGTTCTACTGGCTGGAGCTCAACCACATCGCCCGATGGTACAACGAGACTGCGGACGAGCTGGTGAAAATAGCCTCGGGGCGAACGACGGTTCCCCCAGACGTCTTCTCCAGAGACCTATATCAACCATCCGTCAAGATCGACGACGCGCCCGAGCCTGGGGAAGCCTTGGCCCAGCCCGAGGTACCCTCGGCCGAGCCCGAGGTACCCTCGGCCATCGAGGAAGAGGCCTTGCCCGTCGAGGAGGAACAGAATGGGGTCACGCCAGATCCGAACTGGCAGACCCCGTACTTGGAATATCTCCTCCGAGGAGAGCTTCCCATCAACAAGACCAAAGCTCGACGGCTGGCTCGGCGCGCCAAGTCATTCGTCTTGCTGGGTGATGAAAAAGAGCTCTATCACCGCAGCCCCTCGGGCATCCTCCAACGATGGATATCTATTGCCCAAGGACAAAAACTATTGCAAGAAATACACTCGGGGGCTTGCGGCCATTATGCAGTGCCTCGAGCCCTCGTGGGGAATGCCTTCCGACAAGGTTTCTACTGGCCAACCGCGGTGGCCGATGCCACTAGGATTGTGCGCTCCTACCGGGGGTGTCAATTCTACGCAAAACAGACGCATTTGCTCGCTCAGGCCTTGCAGACGATACCCATCACCTGGCCATTTGCTGTGTGGGGTCTAGACCTCGTCGGTCCTTTGCAGAAGGCACCCAGGGGCTTCACGCACCTGCTGGTCGCTATCGACAAATTCTCCAAGTGGATCAAGGTCTGACCCCTAAACAGCATCAGGTCCGAGCAGGCGGTGGCGTTCTTCACCAACATCATCCATCGGTTCGGGGTCCCAAACTCAATCATCACCGACAATGGCACGTAGTTCACCGGAAAAAAGTTCCTGGACTTCTGCGGCGACCACCACATCCGTGTGGACTGGGCCGCCGTAGCTCATCCCATGACGAATGGGCAGGTGGAGCGTGCCAACGGTATGATTTTGCAGGGGCTCAAACCAAGGATCTACAACGACCTCAACAAGTTCGGCAAGTGGTGGATGAAAGAGCTACCCTCGGTAGTCTAGAGTCTGAGGATGACGTCGAGCCGCGCCACGGGTTTTACGTCGTTCTTTCTAGTCTATGGGGCCGAGGCTGTCCTCCCCACGGACTTAGAATACGGGTCCCCGAGGACCAAGGCGTACGATGACCAAAGCAACCAGACCAGCCGAGAAGACTCGTTGGACCAACTCGAGGAGGCTCGGGACGTTGCCTTACTACATTCGGCACGGTACCAGTAGTCGCTGCGGCGCTACCACGCCCGAAGCGTTTGGTCCCAAGGCTTCCAAGTGGGAGACTTGGTGCTTCGCCTACGATAGGACGCCCGAGGGCGCCACAAGCTCACTCCTCCCTAGGAAGGGCCTTTCATCATCGCCAAGATCTTGAAGCCCGGAATATACAAGCTGGCCAACGACCAAGGCGAGGTCTACAGCAACGCTTGGAACATCCAACAACTACGTCGCTTCTACCCTTAAGAGGTTTTAAGTCGTTCATGTACCTTGTTTACATACACAAAGTCTAACCGTCAAGGAAGGGTCGGCCTTGCCTCAGCAAAGCCCGACCCTCCCTCGGGGGCTAGAAGGGGGGAACCCCCTCTGCGTCAAAATTCCCCTCGGAAAAATTTTCTACCAAAACAACCTTTGTGCTTTCGACTTCCGTATCGATAGCGGGATCCTGAGAACGACGAGAGTACACATAAGCAGCAAGGCCGACCGAGCCGAGGAACTCCTACGCCTCCGGGATACGGATACCTCACTCATCACCTTCCGCGAGAAGTAACTCACGCTCAGATAAGCGATCCTACTACCGAACAAGTCCTAACACTCGGGTAGAAAACGACTTTCGCGCCTTCTCGACTGTACCAATAATGGAATCCTTCGACCAAATGAGAGCGCATGTAAGCGGCAAGGCCGACCGAGCCGAGGGACTCCTACGCCTCCGAGATACGGATACCTCACTCATCACCTTCCACGAAAAGTAACTCTCGTTCGGATAAACGATTCTGCTACTGACAGACAAGTTGTGATGCTCGAAACAAGAGGACAGAAGACGCAACTTTTTAAACACGACGATAAAGTGTTTAGGCCTCGGTGGCCACGAAAAAGCATGCGCATGCTATAGACAAACTGTTCCTGCAGGTTCGGGCATCGGCAGGGGGAGCAGCAGCACCCTCGGTGTTGTTTCCACCCTCGGCGGAACCGGGTCCGGCCTCGGACGGCGACCCGGGCAAAAGGGCCTCCAACTAAGGGAGGACGCCAGCACCGCGCCAGCAGATGTCTTGGCCAAGCTCCAGCGGCTGCTACCACATCTTCCTCGGCCTAGGAAGCCGCCATCTCCCGGGTCGACGAAGTCTCTTTCCGAGCCGACTCCGCATCTGTCCGCGCTAACACCGCTGCCTCCGGCTCCGGCTCATCGCAGAGCAGCCGAGGGTTCCAAAAACTGAGCAAGGGAAGCCTAGAGCGGCAAGGCCGACAGAGCCGAGGGACTCCTATGCCTCCGGGATATGGACACCTCACTCGTCACCTTCCGCGAAAGGCAACCGACGCTCGGTTAAGTGGTTCGGCTAGCCAACAGACAAGTCCCAGCACACGGAATGAGGAAGACACACAGCTTCATTCTTGAATACCCAAATGTTCAGGCCTCGACAGCCACAAAGAACAAACACATATACCTGGGGTAACTATGCTACATAGACTTAGACATCGGCAGAACCCTCGGCGGTTCTCCAGACCTACGACAAATGTCTAAGTACTTGAAGCAGTTACATTTTGCTCCGGCAAAAACCCGGTACATCTCCTTACAAACGGGACTCTGGTTCCGCTCCTGCGGGTATGAACAACCTCCATACCAGAGGGCCTGTGGAATAACAAACTCCGAGTGGCTCGCCGGTAGCCACTACACCAACAGCGACAACAACCCCTGCTCCGGGTGGCTGAACAGCAGCAGCGATGACCTCAGGGCCGACGCTGCTGTGACGAGGCCCTCGCCCATGTCTCTGCTCGAGGGGCGAGGACAAGCCATCAAAGCCAAAGAGCCGGGGGTCCGGCCGTAGCTGGCGTCGATGGTATCGTCGATGGAGAAACCTTCTCAGGCTGCCACCACCTCAGCACCGACGACAACGGCCGCATGCGCGCTGGCGCCACGCCGACGAATGGCGGACGCCCCAGCCTGCACCGGTAGATCCCCACTCAGGTCCTCGCGGACGGGCAAGCCCCGACCTCCGCGTGGAGGCGTCGTGCTGGAGTGAGGACAAGACAATCCAAGAACACGAACGCTGCCCATGCGGCGTACGGCGTCTTGGACGGTCCACCGGTGCGCACGGCGCAACAGACGCCCAAGCCCGGATCAAGCGGCAGGAGGCAGCGTCGGAGGCCGCGACAGAGCCAGCTGAGCCAGCGAGCCAGGCACGCTGGAGCTAACGACGCTTGCGGCCGACCGGTCCTGTGTTGCCGAAGTTTGCCCCTCCGCAAGGTCGGTGAGCGCCTTCTCCCCTGAATGCTGAAGGAGGAGACGGCCTGCCGGCCCATGCGGGAGGTAGAACCCCGGCTCAGCTCTCCCTCCGCCTCAGCAAGGATGACGAAGATCCTTGAAGCTGAGGGCGGGGCAGAGGCCGCAGCCCGGCTTGCTTCTCCCCACCAAAATGCCCATTGGTGAGGGAATGCAGCCGGGCTGCACGACGAAAATCCTTGAAGCCAAGCGATGGCTGAAAGGTGCCGATCTCCACGAGGCCGCGCTCCTCCAACGATAGCAAGAGCAAGGCGACGCTAGAACACCCCATCCGGGGGCTCAAAAGGCGGAAGGGCGCAATGCATGAGGGGAGAACGAAGGCATGGCCACTACCCAGGGGATCGATCCCCCTTTTATAGGCAGACCTCCTTGCTTGCACCCCTTAGCGTCACAGGCGAAATCCCCACTGACATCCTCCAGGATTCTCCCCCTACGACACGGGGGCTGGGACCCACACGTCATACGAGCTGATACGAAGCACGAAGAAGGCGAACCGCTGCACGCGAGGCATGTAACCGTCCCGCGGTTACAAGCGCTCTCCCATCTTCGTAGAAACCGGTGGTCGAAAGGGTGGACCGTCATACGACAGACATCCAACTGCACCGCAACTATGCGCCCCTTCGGCTTCGACCACATCCGGCGGACCGGCGCAAAGGAAGCAGGCCCGCATGTCATGTAACCGGCGCGCCAGTTACGACGTGCAAGAAGTTACACCGCCACTCGCGCCAATGCTACGCCTCCTCGACTGCTGAACCAGTACCGCGACTCGAGGTAGCCCTGCGCAGGACCCAACAGTGCCAGTTAAAGGTGACGGCCATGGGCCGGTCAGCCGCGGGGTAAGCACGACGGTTGGCATGGTCAAAAGCGGGCCGACAGTAACTGTAGCGGCAGACGAGCGAAGGCAGCGGTCAAGTCACCTGCAGGCTCGCGTCCCCTCCTGAAGCGATGGGAGAGCCCTCTCCCATGGCATGAAGATGACGCGCCTGTGCCCCGTTCCTCGAACGGCTCGCACGCGCAATGGGCGCCACGCGAATCGCCCGTCCCGTCGCATTAACTCCCCGACGGAGCAGGCAACACCTTTGGCAGGCGAGGCGGACGTCGCTTCTCCTTCGCCATAGTGACCGCGTCAAAAAAGGTGCGCCACCTTATTTAAATTCATACCCTTCCCCTCCTCCTCCTCTCTCTCTCTCTTGCTATAGGGACCGGGAAAGGGGATGTTGTGGAAAGGATCCTTCTCGGCGGAGGAAGCGGGCCCCGAGCCCTCCTACTGATCAGGGGTTCGAAGGCTAGCCCCTTGGAAAGGTTTCGACAGCCGCCCCAGAGCACTCGGACTTCAAGCCCATTACTGATCAGGGGTTCGAAGGCTGGCCCCTCGGAAGGGTTCGACAGCCGCCCCAGAGCGCCCGGGCTCCGCGCCCACTACTGATCAGGGGTTCGTAGGCTGGCCCCTCGGAAGGGTTCGACAGTCACCCCAGAGCACGCAGAGTGAGGGATGACTCTGGGTACGTTCGATATATAGCCGAGGCTCGGGCTACGCTCCCAAGGTACCCTAGGACATTTTCGAGACCGGCGGGAACGATTTGTAACGGAATCCCACCGGAGGGAGGCATCGAGCCCTCGGACCCTGTTGAAGGGGTCTGGGTCCGGCGAATCACCCGCAGGTACTTTTGGAGCGTGCCTCTGGGCCACCAGCCAACCCCTAACGAACGGGGCACGGTGAAAGGGAATTAGGCTTACACCTAGTTCCTAAATAATTTTGGTGGTTGAATTGCCCAACACAAATATTGGACTAACTAGTTTGCTCTAGTGCATAAGTTATACAGGTGCAAAAAGTTCACATTTAGCCAATAAAAAGACCAAGTGTTGGATTCAACAAAGGAGCAATAAGGCAACCGAGGGCTGCTCTGGCTGAAGGCACCGGACTGTCCGGTGTGCACCGGACATGTCCGGTGCGACCAGAGGACTCAGACTTCAAATCCTTCGCCCTCGGGATTTCTCGGAAGCCGGCGCGCTATAATTCACCGGACTGTCCGGTGTGCACCGGACATGTCCGGTGCTCCAAGGAGACGCGGCCTCCGGAACTCGTCAGCCTCGGGTTCGCTCGGCAGCCACTCCGCTAAAATTCACCGGACTGTCCGGTGTGCACCGGACTGTCCGGTGTAACAGCGGAGCAACGGCTCCCTGCGGCGCCAACGGCTCCCTGCGGTGCATTAAATGCGCGCGCAGCGCGCGCAGACGTCAGGATCGCCCATGCCGGTGCACCGGACATCAAACAGTGCATGTCCGGTGTGCACCGGACACCCAGGAGGGCCCACAAGTCAGAAGCTCCAACGGTCAGAATCCAACGGCAACCGTGACGTGGCAGGGGCACCGGACTGTCCGGTGTGCACCGGACTGTCCGGTGTGCCATCGAACAGAGGACTCCAGCCAACGGTCACTTGTGATGGTTGGGGCTATAAATACCCCAACCACCCCACATTCATTGCCATCCAAGTTTTCCACTTCTCAACCACTACAAGAGCTCTAGCATTCAATTCTAGACACACCAAATAGATCAAGTCCTCTCCAAATTCCACACAATTCCACAGTGACTAGAGAGAGTGATTTGCTTGTGTTCTTTCGAGCTCTTGCGCTTGGATCGCATTCTTTTCTTTCTCACTTGTTCTTGAGATCATCACTCAATTGTAACCAAGGCAAGAGGCACCAATTGTGTGGTGGCCCTTGCGGGGAAGTTTTGTTCCCGGTTGATTGAGAAGAAGAGAAAGCTCACTCGATCCGTGGGATCGTTTGAGAGAGGGAAGGGTTGAAAGAGACCCGGCCTTTGTGGCCTCCTCAACGGGGAGTAGGTTTGCGAGAACCGAACCTCGGTAAAACAAATCCTCGTGTCACACTCTTATTTGCTTGCGATTTGTTTTGCGCCCTCTCTCGCGGACTCGTTTCTTTATTACTAACGCTAACCCGGCTTGTAGTTGTGGTTATTTTTGTAAATTTCAGTTTCGCCCTATTCACCCCCCCTCTAGGCGATTATCAATTGGTATCAGAGCCCGGTACTTCATTAGAGCCTAACCGCTCGAAGTGATGTCGGGAGATCCCGCCAAGAAGGAGATGGAGACCGGCGACAAGCCCACTACAAGCCAAGGGAGCACTTCATCGGAAGAATCCCGCACCAAGAGAAGGGAGAAGAAGAAGCACTCCTCCAAGCGGAAGGAGAAAAGGTCTTCCTCTTCTCACCACAAGGAGAAGAAGGAAAAGTCTTCTTCTCACAAGCCGCATCGGAGTGGGGACAAGCACAAAAGGATGAGGAAGGTGATCTTCTACGAAACCGACACCTCATCGACATCTACCTCCGGCTCCGACGCGGCATCCGTCACTTCTAAACGCCAAGAGCGTAAGAAGTATAGTAAGATCCCCCTACGCTACCCTCGCGTTCCTAAACATACACCCTTACTTTCCGTCCCATTAGGCAAACCACCAACTTTTAATGGTGAAGATTATGCTATGTGGAGTAATTTGATGCGATTTCATCTAACTTCTCTCCACAAAAGTATATGGGATGTTGTTGAGTTTGGTGTACAGGTACCATCCGTAGGGGATGAAGACTACGACACGGACGAAGTGGCCCAAATCGAGCACTTCAACTCCCAGGCCACAACCATTCTCCTTGCCTCACTAAGCAAGGAGGAATACAACAAAGTACAAGGATTGAAGAACGCCAAGGAGATTTGGGACCTACTCAAGACGGCGCACGAGGGTGATGAACTCACAAAGATCACCAAGCGGGAAACGATCGAGGGGGAGCTCGGTCGCTTCCGTCTTCGCCAAGGGGAGGAGCCACAAGACATGTACAACCGACTCAAGACCTTGGTGAACCAAGTGCGCAACCTCGGGAGCGCAAAATGGGATGACCACGAAGTGGTTAAGGTTATTCTAAGAGCCCTTATTTTCCTTAACCCTACTCAAGTACAATTAATTCGTGGCAATCCTAGATATACACAAATGACCCCCGAGGAAGTCATCGGGAATTTTGTTAGTTTTGAATGCATGATTAAGGGCTCCAAGAAGATCAACGAGCTTGATGAGCCTTCCACATCCGAGGCGCAACCCGTGGCCTTCAAGGCAACGGAGGAGAAGAAGGAGGAGTCTACATCAAGTAGACAACCAATCGACGCCTCCAAGCTCGACAACGAGGAGATGGCCCTAATCATCAAAAGCTTCCGGCAAATCCTCAAGCAACGGAAGGGGAAGGACTACAAATCCCGTTCCAAGAAGGTTTGCTACAAGTGTGGTAAGCCCGGTCACTTTATTGCTAAATGTCCATTATCAAGTGATAGTGACAGGGGCGACGACAAGAAGGGCAAGAGGAAGGAGAAGAAGAAGTACTACAAGAAGAAGGGCGGCAATGCCCATGTTTGTCGGGAGTGGGACTCCGACGAAAGCTCTAGCGACTCCTCCGACGACGAGGACGCCGCCAACATCGCCGTCACCAAGGGCCTCCTCTTCCCCAACGTCGGCCACAAGTGCCTCATGGCCAAGGACGGCAAAAAGAAGGTAAAATCAAAGTCCTCCACTAAATATGAAACATCTAGTGATGAGGAGAATGATAAAAATGAAGAGGATAATTTGCGTATTCTTTTTGCCAACCTTAACATGGAACAAAAGGAAAAATTAAATGAATTGATTAGTGCCATCCATGAAAAGGATGATCTCTTGGATTCCCAAGAGGACTTCCTAATCAAGGAAAACAAAAAACATGTTAAGGTTAAAAATGCTTATGCTCTAGAAAGAGAAAAATGTGAAAAATTGTCTAGTGAGCTAAGTATTTGCCATGAGACTTTAGACAACCTTAGAAATGAAAATGCCAATTTAATTGCTAAGGTTGATTCTCATGTTTGCATTGATCCTAGAAATGATAATGTTGATTTGCTTGCTAGGATTGATAAATTGAATGCTTCCATTGCTAGCCTTAGAAATGAGAATGAGAAATTAATTGCTAAGGCCAAGGATTTTGATGTTTGCAATGCTACTATTTCCGACCTTAGAGCTAAAAATGATTTGTTGCATGCTAAGGTTGTTGAACTAAAATCTTGCAAACCCTCTACATCTAATGTTGAGCACATTTCCATTTGTACTAGATGTAGAGATATTAATGTTGATGCTATTCATGATCACCTAGCTTTAATTAAGAAACAAAATGATCACATAGCACAACTTAATGATAAGATTAGAGAGCATGACTTAGAAAATGAAAAATTTAAACTTGCTAGAAGCATGCTCTATAATGGGAGACGCCCGGGCATTAAGGACGGTATTGGCTTCCAAAGGGGAAACAATGTCAAAATTAATGCCCCTCCTAAGAACTTGTCTAATTTTGTTAAGGGCAAGGCTCCCATGCCTCAGGATAACGAGGGTTACATTTTGTACCCTGCCGGGTATCCTGAGAGTAAAATTAAGAAAATCCATTCTAGGAAGTCTCACTCTGGTCCCAATTATGCTTTTATGTATAAGGGTGAGACATCTAGATCTAGGCAACCAACCCATGCCAAGTTGCCTAGAAAGAAAACCATTAATGCATCAAATGATCATGCCATTTCATTTAAAACTTTTGATGCATCTTATGTTTTGACTAGCAAATCCGGCAAGGTAGTTGCCAAAATTGTTGGGGGCAAACACAAGGGCTCCAAGACTTGTGTTTGGGTACCCAAAGTTCTTGTATCTAATGCCAAAGGACCCAAAACCGTTTGGGTACCTAAAACAAAGAACTAAACTTGTTTTGTAGGTTTATGCATCCGGGGGCACAAGTTGGATACTCGACAGCGGGTGCACAAACCACATGACCGGGGAGAAAAGGATGTTCTCCTCATATGAGAAAAACCAAGATCCCCAACGAGCTATCACATTCGGGGATGGAAATCAAGGTTTGGTCAAAGGTTTGGGTAAAATTGCTATATCCCCTGACCATTCCATTTCAAATGTTTTTCTTGTAGATTCTTTAGATTACAATTTGCTTTCCGTATCCCAATTATGTCAAATGGGCTACAACTGTCTTTTTACTGATACTGGTGTAACTGTCTTTAGAAGAAGTGATGATTCAATAGCTTTTAAGGGAGTGTTAGAGGGTCAGCTATACTTAGTAGATTTTAATAGAGCTGAACTCGACACTTGCTTGATTGCTAAGACTAACTTGGGTTGGCTCTGGCACCGCCGACTAGCCCATGTTGGAATGAAGAATCTTCACAAGCTTCTAAAGGGAGAACACATTTTGGGACTAACCGATGTTCATTTTGAGAAAGACAGGATTTGTAGTGCATGCCAAGCCGGGAAGCAAGTTGGTGTCCATCATCCACACAAAAATATCATGACTACCGACAGGCCACTGGAGCTCCTACATATGGATCTATTCGGCCCGATCGCTTACATAAGCATCGGCGGTAGTAAGTATTGTCTTGTAATTGTGGATGATTATTCTCGCTTCACTTGGGTATTCTTTTTACAGGACAAATCTCATACCCAAGAGACCTTAAAGGGATTCTTAAGACGGGCTCAAAATGAGTTCGGCTTAAGGATCAAGAAAATTAGAAGCGACAATGGGACGGAGTTCAAGAACTCTCAAATAGAAGGCTTTCTTGAGGAGGAGGGCATCAAGCATGAGTTCTCTTCTCCCTACACTCCACAACAAAATGGTGTAGTGGAGAGGAAGAATCGAACTCTATTGGACATGGCAAGAACCATGCTTGATGAGTACAAGACACCGGATCGGTTTTGGGCCGAGGCGGTCAACACCGCCTGCTACGCCATCAACCGGTTATATCTTCACCGAATCCTCAAGAAGACATCTTATGAACTCCTAACCGGTAAAAAGCCCAATATTTCATATTTTAGAGTTTTTGGTAGCAAATGTTTTATACTTGTTAAAAGAGGTAGAAAATCTAAATTTGCTCCTAAAACTGTAGAAGGCTTTTTACTAGGATATGACTCAAACACAAGGGCATATAGAGTCTTTAACAAGTCCTCAGGACTTGTTGAAGTTTCTTGTGACGTTGTGTTTGATGAGACTAACGGCTCTCAAGTAGAGCAAGTTGATCTTGATGATGTAGGTGAAGAACAGGCTCCATGCATAGCGCTAAGGAACATGTCCATCGGGGATGTGTGTCCTAAGGAATCCGAAGAGCCTCCAAATGCACAAGATCAACCATCCTCCTCCATGCAAGCATCTCCACCAACTCAAGTTGAGGATGAGGCTCAAGATGTTGACCAAGAAAATCAAGAAGATGAGCCACCTCAAAATGACGGCAACGATCAAGGGGGAGATTCAAATGTTGAAGACAAGGAGGATGAACAACCAAGGCCGCCACACCCAAGAGTCCACAAAGCAATACAACGAGATCACCCCGTCGACACCATCCTCGGCGACATTCATAAGGGGGTAACTACTCGATCTCGTGTTGCTCATTTTTGTGAACATTACTCGTTTGTTTCCTCTATTGAGCCAACCAGGGTAGAGGAGGCACTTCAAGATTCGGATTGGGTGATGGCAATGCAAGAGGAGCTCAACAATTTCACGAGGAATGAGGTATGGCACTTAGTTCCACGTCCTAACCAAAATGTTGTAGGAACCAAGTGGGTCTTCCGCAACAAGCAAGACGAGCATGGTGTGGTGACTAGGAACAAAGCTCGACTCGTGGCCAAGGGATATTCACAAGTCGAAGGTTTGGATTTTGGTGAAACCTATGCACCCGTAGCTAGGCTTGAGTCAATTCGTATATTATTAGCCTATGCTACTTACCATGGCTTCAAGCTTTATCAAATGGACGTGAAGAGTGCCTTCCTCAATGGACCAATCAAGGAGGAGGTCTATGTTGAGCAACCTCCCGGCTTTGAAGACAGTGAGTATCCTAACCATGTTTATAGGCTCTCTAAGGCGCTTTATGGGCTCAAGCAAGCCCCAAGAGCATGGTATGAATGCCTTAGAGATTTCCTTATTGCAAATGGCTTCAAAGTCGGCAAGGCCGATCCTACTTTATTCACTAAGACTCTTGATAATGATTTATTTGTATGCCAAATCTATGTTGATGATATCATATTTGGGTCTACTAACAAATCTACATGTGAAGAATTTAGTAGGATCATGACACAGAAATTCGAGATGTCTATGATGGGGGAGTTGAAGTATTTTCTAGGATTCCAAGTCAAGCAACTCCAAGAAGGCACTTTCATTAGCCAAACGAAGTATACTCAAGACATTCTAAGCAAGTTTGGAATGAAGGATGCCAAGCCCATCAAGACACCCATGGGAACAAATGGGCATCTCGACCTCGACACGGGAGGTAAGTCCGTGGATCAAAAGGTATACCGGTCAATGATTGGTTCATTGCTTTATTTATGTGCATCTCGACCGGACATTATGCTTTCCGTATGCATGTGTGCAAGATTCCAAGCCGACCCTAAGGAATCACACCTTACGGCCGTAAAACGAATCTTGAGATATTTGGCTTTTACTCCTAAGTTTGGGCTTTGGTACCCTCGGGGATCCACTTTTGATTTGATTGGATATTCGGATGCCGATTGGGCGGGGTGTCGGATTAACAGGAAGAGCACATCGGGGACTTGCCAGTTCTTGGGAAGATCCTTGGTGTCTTGGGCTTCAAAGAAGCAAAATTCGGTCGCTCTTTCCACCGCCGAAGCCGAGTATATTGCCGCAGGCCATTGTTGCGCGCAATTGCTTTGGATGAGGCAAACCCTGCGGGACTACGGTTACAAACTAACCAAAGTCCCCTTGCTATGTGACAATGAGAGTGCAATCAAAATGGCCGACAATCCCGTCGAGCACAGCCGCACTAAGCACATAGCCATTCGGTATCATTTTCTTCGGGATCACCAACAAAAGGGGGATATCGAGATTTCTTATATTAATACTAAAGATCAATTAGCCGATATCTTTACCAAACCACTTGATGAACAATCTTTTACCCGACTTAGGCATGAGCTTAATATTCTTGATTCTAGGAATTTCTTTTGCTAGTCTTGCACACATAGCTCATAAATATACCTTTGATCATGTCTCTTTTATATATGCTATGACTAATGTGTTTTCAAGTGTATTTCAACCAAGTCATAGGTATATTGAAAGGGAATAGGAGTCTTCGGCGAAGACAAGGCTTCCACTCCACTCTACTACTCATCCTTCGCCGTCGCTCCACATCACCTCTCCAACTTTGGTATAATCTTCACTCATTCATTTCATGACCAAAGGGGGAGAAAGTACTTCATTGGGCTCTAAATGATTCCGTTTTTGGCGATTCATGCCAAAGGGGGAGAAAATATGAGCCCAAAGCAAAAGGACCGCACCACCACCCTAATTTTACATTTGATGATTTTCAATGATAAATTATTTCAAAATTGGTATCTCTTTGTGTTCTAAAGGGGGAGCAAGTAGTGTTTTCAAAATTAATGGAAAACCCTCTTGAACACTAAGAGGAGACATTATTTTAGGGGGAGTTTTTGTTTAGTCAAAGGAAAAGCATTTGAAACAGGGGGAGAAAATTTCAAATCTTGAAAATGCTTTACAAATCTTATTCATTTACCTTTGACTATCTTACAAAAAGACTTTGAAAAGTATTTACAAAAGAATTTGCGAAAACAAAACTCTTGGTGCAAATGTGGTCCAATAAAGAAAACAATCCATGCGCATCATAAGTTTATATTGGCTCAATTCCAAGCAACCTTTGCACTTACCTTATGTAAACTAGTTCAATTATGCACTTTTATATTTGCTTTGGTTTGTGTTGGCATCAATCACCAAAAAGGGGGAGATTGAAAGGGAATTAGGCTTACACCTAGTTCCTAAATAATTTTGGTGGTTGAATTGCCCAACACAAATATTGGACTAACTAGTTTGCTCTAGTGCATAAGTTATACAGGTGCAAAAAGTTCACATTTAGCCAATAAAAAGACCAAGTGTTGGATTCAACAAAGGAGCAATAAGGCAACCGAGGGCTGCTCTGGCTGAAGGCACCGGACTGTCCGGTGTGCACCGGACATGTCCGGTGCGACCAGAGGACTCAGACTTCAAATCCTTCGCCCTCGGGATTTCTCGGAAGCCGGCGCGCTATAATTCACCGGACTGTCCGGTGTGCACCGGACATGTCCGGTGCTCCAAGGAGACGCGGCCTCCGGAACTCGTCAGCCTCGGGTTCGCTCGGCAGCCACTCCGCTAAAATTCACCGGACTGTCCGGTGTGCACCGGACTGTCCGGTGTAACAGCGGAGCAACGGCTCCCTGCGGCGCCAACGGCTCCCTGCGGTGCATTAAATGCGCGCGCAGCGCGCGCAGACGTCAGGATCGCCCATGCCGGTGCACCGGACATCAAACAGTGCATGTCCGGTGTGCACCGGACACCCAGGAGGGCCCACAAGTCAGAAGCTCCAACGGTCAGAATCCAACGGCAACCGTGACGTGGCAGGGGCACCGGACTGTCCGGTGTGCACCGGACTGTCCGGTGTGCCATCGAACAGAGGACTCCAGCCAACGGTCACTTGTGATGGTTGGGGCTATAAATACCCCAACCACCCCACATTCATTGCCATCCAAGTTTTCCACTTCTCAACCACTACAAGAGCTCTAGCATTCAATTCTAGACACACCAAATAGATCAAGTCCTCTCCAAATTCCACACAATTCCACAGTGACTAGAGAGAGTGATTTGCTTGTGTTCTTTCGAGCTCTTGCGCTTGGATCGCATTCTTTTCTTTCTCACTTGTTCTTGAGATCATCACTCAATTGTAACCAAGGCAAGAGGCACCAATTGTGTGGTGGCCCTTGCGGGGAAGTTTTGTTCCCGGTTGATTGAGAAGAAGAGAAAGCTCACTCGATCCGTGGGATCGTTTGAGAGAGGGAAGGGTTGAAAGAGACCCGGCCTTTGTGGCCTCCTCAACGGGGAGTAGGTTTGCGAGAACCGAACCTCGGTAAAACAAATCCTCGTGTCACACTCTTATTTGCTTGCGATTTGTTTTGCGCCCTCTCTCGCGGACTCGTTTCTTTATTACTAACGCTAACCCGGCTTGTAGTTGTGGTTATTTTTGTAAATTTCAGTTTCGCCCTATTCACCCCCCCTCTAGGCGATTATCACACGGGCGTCCACTCGGATCACCCGTTAGCAGCTCACTGGAAACACCATGTTCGGCGCCCTCCGAGGGAAACATGGCGCTTTCCCCCTCCTCCTTGCGGAAAGGCGACGCAGGGGCGTATAATAAAAGTCGGGAAAGTCCTTGATCGTCCTCTCGCTCCGTGCAGAGGCTCGGGGGCTTCTCTCGCACCCGGCTACGGCCAAAACTGTTGATAGCGTCAACAAACCAGCTTGATAACTTGGAACCCGACCACGCACCCGGGCTACAGCCGGGCCGCATGAGGGAACGATCAGACCGGCCGAAGCACCACGAAAAGCATTCAGACCTCAGAGGAGTCAAACCACTCCTCCGAGGCCTTGGGGGCTACACCCGGCGGGTGCGCTCGCGCGCACCCACCAGAACAAGGAAAAAACCGAGAAAGGTCGATCCCCTCACCGAAAACACGGCAAAATCCTCTAAGCAAGTACCATCACTCCCTTCGAGGCTCGGGGGCTACTGTCGGGTACCATAATTAGGGGTACCCCCAACGCTCCTAATCATGGCTGGTAAACACCCTCAGACCAACTGACGGGTGCGGTTCAAGCCAAGACTTCGTCTACCCGAGGGACGCGATCTCACCCGAGCCCAGCCTCGGGTTGGAACAGTAGTCCCAGACGAGTTCACGCCTTGCCCGAGGGCCTCCTCAGGCAGCGGGCGCCCCCTCGGCACTCCCAAGGCCCGGCTCGGGCAGGCTTCGTTGTGAAGCAACCTTGGCCAGACCGCCTCACCAACCGACCGCTTCGCAGGCGCATTAAATGCAGGGGATGCCTGACGCCGTATCCTGACACACGCGCCTCAGTCGGCCAGGCCGAAGTGACCGCAGTCACTTCGCCCCTCTTCTTTACTGTTTGATATGACAGGAAAACAGCGCCGCTCGCTCCGCTCCGACTGCCGTGTCAGCCACCCCGGCAACGACTAACAACAAGTCACGATCAACCATCGAGTTCAGCCTCGGGCGCAACAGGAAGCTCCGCCTCGCTCGACCTCATGCTCCGGCCTCGGGAGGAGGTCTCCGCCTCGCCCGACCTGAGGCTCCGGCCTCGGGAGGAGGTCTCCGCCTTGCCCGACCCCTGGACTCGGCCTCGACCCCGGTCACGGGAGGAATCGCGTCCTCGTCTGACCCCGGCCTCGGCCTCAAGAGAAGTCTCCGCCTCGACCGACCCTGGGCTCGGACCGACCGCGCTAACAGGGGATACATCATTTCCCTATTCCTAGCCTGCTCAGGCTAGGAAGAACAAAACCGGCGTCCCATCTGGCTTACCCCGGTGACGGGTAATGATGGTGCCCCGCGTGCGCCATGACGCTGGTGGCTCTCAGCCCCTTACGACAGCAAGGAGACGTCAGCAGGATCCTCGCCGCGCTGCCAGCTGTGCTCCTATAGAACTCAGGCGCTCCTCCAACGGCCACGCCATCACATGTACAGGGCCCGCTCTCCCCCAACGGCCACGTTGGTATGTACACAGGGCTTAGGCACTCCACTGCCGGACACGTTAGCGCATAGCTACACCCCCCGTTGTACGTCTGGATCCTCTCCTTGCCTCTATAAAAGGGAGGTCCAAGGCCACCCTGAGGGGGTTCGCGCGAGGGAAGCGGCGGACGAGCTCTGTGTCCCTGTCTCTCTCACACGACGCGCTTGTAACCCCTACTGCGAGCGGTACCCCTGGTGCAGGATAATACAAGGCTTGTCATACCTCTTGTGTTACATCCCGCGTCAACACATCTGGGCAGGGACACGCAGCGATTTCACTGGTCGGTCCAAGGGACCCCTGGGTCCGAGACGCCGACAAATGTAGTTTTATCTTAATAAAACAATATGTTTTATTGTAACTAATAGTCTGTACAAGGAAAACTGATTTGACTTTGGTATGAAAAACCGAGCAACATCCATAGCAGCTGACTTGCTGTTGCTGTGACATAGCGGCTACATTGGAAATTTGGAACCCGGCAGAGTTGTCAAGCCATGCAAGATCGTCAACGTTGTTTGGTACACTGGCAACATGCCACGAATGACGAATCACTCGATACCAACCTGCCACATATGCAAAGAGTGCTAATACATTGAGTTAATTTGGTCGCCGTGATTGGCGTCGATTAAACCAGTACTTCTCCTAGTTTAAATTATAATATATAATTCCTTTACTATATACTTATATATATATATATATATATATAAATACATATATATATATATAAAGTCCGTAGTGTGGAGGGGCGTAAAGGGTCGACGGTGGTGATGACATGAATGAGAGGGAAGAGGTGGCAGGGACGCGGGAGAGAGAGAGAGGGGAGACGAGAGGAGGGATAAGAGATGATCTAAATAATATTGTTCATTAGATTTAAATGAGTAAGAGAGAGACAGTGATCTGAATCGTTGGTTTGATGGTGTGGTAAGTCTGTGTGTAATTTGTTTGGTGCAGGTTATGGGTGTGGGAGTGATTTGGTTTGGTAAGTTTTGTAAAGTTTAAACTGGTAGATTATATAGTTGTGTAAAAATATATAGTAAAAATTATATGTTGGAAAATACTATGATTTCTTATAATTCACTAGTCTACACGTCTTTGTTAATGTTATGGTTTTGAGGAGATTTAAGTGAGTAAGAGATAGTAGGGTTATCCCAGCGATCCGAACTGTTGAATTCGATGATGTGTTATGTGTGTGCAATTTAATTGGTAGATTTAGGAAAGGTTATGGGGTGTGGAGGTGATTTTGGTTAGTTGGGTGGGTTTTATAAAGTTTAAACTGATGGTTAGATATGTATAGATAGATAATAATTTCGAACGGATGGAATGATTGACTAAATTATGTGTTATAGGGCGAAGTCGACTTCGTCGACTGCAAATGTGTAACTTTAATTCACAAATAAAGTTTAGCTAGCTATGAGGCGCCTCTACATGAAAACTGGACGTTATGGTTATGGGTGGCCAGGTGATGCACAGACATCTCTGTCATCATAGCATGCCCCAACATATGCGCTGTGAGACGTCTCACACAATGCAGTGTCGGTGCATGATGAAAAATCGCGAAGGATGGAACCATGCATGGGTGCGTGATGCACCGCTACGTCGCCGCCGACAGCGTCGATGGATCCAGACGCTCATTGCTGTTTTTTTTTTCTTCTTCCCTTTTCAAATCAAAAAGAAAATAGGTTTCCATTTTTATTTTTCTAAAATACAATTCTCTCCTCGTCTGTCTTGCTGTAGACTGTCGTGAGGGCTACTACTACTAAGAGCAAGGAAATGGGCCTCACGGTTTACAGATCCGTACGATGGGCGCACAAAGTGTACGTTCCCTAGCTAATGGGCCCAAAGTGAGTGGGCTGCCTGCCTGGCTGCTTCATCAGGAACCTAAATTTATAGACTATTGGTTTATATGTACCGAAAATGTTTTAGAACCTTTTTATCCTACTTGTACCAGTCGGTTTAATATAACCTCGCAGGGTATAGCAATAATCTAGTAAGCGTACGACCCCCCCTCTAAATACGTAATGTGTGGTGTACCGCTTGTTTTGATGACAATCACTCACTCTCTCGTCGTAGACCCCACGATTGATGCAAAGATCTGCTACTAGGTCGTTGTCAGTACTACACAAACTTTTTCATCCTCGTCATAGTTGTTGGTCTTCTAAAACCTCTAGTGAGAAACAGTGACAAAAATAAAGATCATACTGCCACTTCATGCCTTGAGTGGACGGTGAAAATAAAGAAGATATAAATGCCACAGAGCCAGTAGTGACATCAGAATAGAAGAACCCCTAAAGGTGTGTTTGGATCCCACACGCTAAACATTAGCACATCTTAGTGTTGATAGGTGCTATAAACTTTAGTACATCATTTTTAATATCTTTTAGCACCCTTATACCACTCATGTTTGGATCTCTACAAGTGCTAAAGTTTACTAAAAGCGTAGTTAGCACCTTGGATCCTAACGGCCCTAAGGTCATGTCTAGATGATCATGCAAAACACTTTTTTATATTGTATATAGTAGTGTTTGCAGAGCGAAGTTTGAAATAAGAGGTGTGATAGGTGTCGGGTACCATAATTAGGGGTACCCCCAACACTCCTAATCACGGCTGGTAAACACCCTCTGACCAGCTGACGGGCGCGGTTCAAGTCAAGGCTTCGTCTACCCAAGGGACGCGACCTCGTCCGAGCCTAGCCTCGGGCTGGAGCAGTAGTCCCAGACGAGTTCACGCCTCGCCCGAGGGCCTCCTCAGACAGCGGGCACCTCCTCGGCTCTCCCGAAGCCCGGCTCGGGCAGGCTTCGTTATGAAGCAACCTTGACCGGACCGCCTCACCAACCGACCGCTTCGCAGGCGCATTCAATGCAGGGGACGCCTGACGCCGTATCCTGACATACGCGCCTCAGTTGGCCAGGCCGAAGTGACCGCAGTCACTTCGCCCCTCTCTTTTACTGTCCGATATGACGGGAAAACAGCGCCACCCGCCCCGCTCCGACTGCCGTGCCAACCACCCACCCAGGCGAAGCTGACAACAAGTCACAATCAACCACCGAGTTCGGTCTCGGGCGCAACAGGAAGCTCCGCCTCGCCCGACCTCAGGCTCCAGCCTCGGGAGGAGGTCTCCGCCTCGCCCGACCCCCGGACTCGGCCTCGACCTCGGTCTCGGGAGGAATCGCGTCCTCGCCCGACCCCGGCCTCGGCCTCAAGAGAAGTCTCCGCCTCACCCGACCTTGGGCTCGGACTGACCGCGCCAACAGGGGATACATCATTACCCTATCCCTAGCCAGCTCAGGCTACAAGGAACAAG
Organism: Zea luxurians; assembly: GCA_029449295.1. Classification (NCBI taxonomy): domain Eukaryota; kingdom Viridiplantae; phylum Streptophyta; class Magnoliopsida; order Poales; family Poaceae; genus Zea; species Zea luxurians. The sequence continues at coordinate 116,462,348 of JAOPSE010000005.1, read as the reverse complement.
ACCGGCGTCCCATCTGGCTTACCCCGGCGACGGGTAATGATGGTGCCCCGCGTGCAACCATGACGCCGGTGGCTCTCAGCCCCTTACGGCAGCAAGGAGACGTCAGCAGGATCCTTGCCGCACTGCCAGCTGTGCTCCTACAGAGCTCAGGCGCTTCTCCGACGGCCACACTATCACGTGTACAGGGCTCAGGCTCTCCCCCGACAGCCATGTTGGCATGTACACAAGGCTTAGGCATTTATCTGCCGGACACGTTAGCGCATAGCTACACCCCCCATTGTACGTCTGGACCCTCTCCTTGCATCTATAAAAGGGAGGTCCAGGGCCATCCTGGAGGGGGTTCGCGCGGGAGAAGGAGCGAACGAACAGGCTCCCTCTCTCTCTCTCCCTCTCACGACGTGCTTGTAACCCCTACTACGAGCGGCACCCCTGGTGCAGGATAATACAAGGCTTGCCCCACCTCTTGTGTTCCATCCCGCGCCAGCCCATCTGGGCAGGGGCACACAGCGACAATCTCACTCGTCGGTCCAGGGACCCCCCGGGTCCGAAACGCCGACAGTTGGCGTGCCAGGTAGGGGCCTGCTGCGTGTTGACGAACGCCTTCTCGTTGAGTTCCAGATGGGGAGTCTTCAGCAACCTCTTCAGCCCGGGACGGTGCTCCACTTCGGGAGTCTCGAGTTCATGTCCCTCGACGGCAGCTACGACATGGTACTCCTCCCCTCGCGGCGCGACGACAGCGACGGTCTTCGACTCGCCCGTCGGCGGCGAGCTCGGCGACAGCATCTCCCCGCGGCAGAAGAGGAGCACTTCGGTCGTCCCCGCCACCCTCCTCGCCGGAGGAGGCGGAGACGGGGCAACCATGGCCACGCAGGAGGCGGCACCTTGTCGGCTGTCGCACCAGAGCGAGTCGACGACGCCGGCACTCCCCCGGGGGACATGTTAGGCATTGTCCTCGCACCTGAGACGACGGCGGGTGTCACTTCCCCGCAACGTGTCAGCGTCAAGCGGACTGATGACGCCAGCACCCTCGCAAAGGATCTGCTAGGCGTTACCCTCGTACATGAGATGACGGTGTGCTCCGCCCCCGACACGACTTCACCACCGTCCATCGACCAAGAGGTACCGTCCGTTTTCCATCTCGTACCCTTTCGATTCAGCTTCGATCCACCTAGCGACCCCGCTACGGTGAGCGCTTTCGTAAAGGCGTATCCAAACCTTCCGGGGTACCATATGTGGTCGACCTGGGATCGACTGACAGCCGTCTCAACCTTCGGACCGGCAGGTTCCGAGGAAGAGGGCGGCCCCGACTCCGGTTGGGATTTCTCCGGCCTCGGTGATCCCGACGCCATGCGGGACTTCATGTCCGCATGTGACCACTGCCTCTCCGGTTGTTCTGACGATGGCCACGACCTTGACAACGAGGGTTACGGCCCAAGTCGTGAATGTTTCCACGTCGATCAGGGAGATCACAACGAAGGCAACCACCTCGGTATGCCGGAGGTTGACAATCCCCCTAGGCCTGCATCTCGCGTTGACATCCTGCGGGAGCTAGCTGTGGTCCCAGTCCCTGCGAGGGGTTGGGACATACAGCTCGAGCAAATCCGTGAGATGCAGGCCCGGGTCAACGGGGAAACAGGCCAGCTTGTGCAACTCCGACAAAACATCGAACAGGAGTGGCTGGACGGACACTCGCCAGAGGAGCCTATCATCGGGCCCAAGACGTCCAGCGCCGCATCATCGACAATGCCAGGGCAGCGCTGCCCCCGGCCGTCAGCGGGTCCGGCCAGGACCTAGCTGCAGCGGCGATGCTACTTCGAGCCATGCTGGAGCCATCCACCACCGAGGGACGGCGTATCCAGGGCGAACTCAAGGATCTCCTGGAAGGCGCCGCGGTTCGACGAGCCGAGAGCTCTGCCTCCCGGAGGTGAGCCGACCCCTCGGAGCACCGCGCGGTGTCCTCCCGACGCATGCGGGAAGCCTCGGTCCATCCTGAGCGCACGCGGGACGAGGCGCCTACCGCCCAGGATCGCCTTGGCAACGAGCACCACTATCTCGACCATCGAGCCCGCCTCGACGAGAAGGTGCGCTGAGGCTACCATCCCAGGCGTGGGGGACGCTGCGACAGCGAGGAGGACCGCAGCCCCTCGCCCGAACCACCCGGTCCACGAGTCTTCAGCCGGGCCATACGACGAGCGTCGTTCCCTACCCGTTTCCGAGCCCCGACTACCATCACCAAGTACTCGGGGGAGACGAGGCCGGAGCTGTGGCTCGCGGACTACCGACTGGCATGCCAGTTGGGAGGGGCGGATGATGACAACCTCATCATCCATAATCTACCCCTTTTCCTCTCCGACGCCGCCCGAGCCTGGCTGGAGCATCTGCCTCCTGCGCAGATCTCCGACTGGGACGATCTGGTTAAGGCTTTCGTGGGAAACTTCCAAGGCACGTACGTGCGCCCTGGGAACTCGTGGGATCTCCGAAGCTGCCGCCAGCAGCCAGGGGAGTCCCTCCGAGAGTACATCCGGTGGTTTTCGAAGCAGCGTACCGAGCTGCCCAACGTTACCGACTTGGATGTCATCGGGGCTTTCCTTGCCGGCACCACTTGTCGAGACCTAGTGAGCAAACTGGTGCGCAAGACTCCCACCAGTGCGAGCGAACTGATGGACGTCGCCACCAAGTTCGCCTCGGGTCAGGAGGCGGTCGAAGCCATCTTCCGAAAGGACAAGCAGCCTCATGGAGAGCCGAAGAAAGACGCCCCCAAGGCGTCCACCCAGCGGGGCATGAAGAAGAAGGCCAAGAACAAGTCGCAAGCGAAGCGCGACGCCGCTGACGTGAATCTCGTCGCTGCGGCCGAGCACAGGAACCCTCGGAAACCTCCTAGAGGGGCCGGCATGTTCAACAAGATGCTCAAAGAGTCGTGCCCCTATCACCAGGGTCCCGTCAAGCACACCCTCGAATAATATGTCATGCTCCAGCGCTACTTCCATAAGACCGGGCCCCCGGCGGAAGAGGGCAAGGGCCATGACGACAACAAGAAGAAGGGCAGCAAGGAAGAAGAGTTCCCGGAGGTCCACAACTGCTTCATGATCTACGGCGGGCAGGCGGCGAACGCCTCGGCTCGGCACCGCAAGCAAAAGCACCGGGAGGTCTGCTTCGTGAAGGTGGCAGCGCCAGTCTACCTAGACTGGTCCGACAAGCCTATTACCTTCGACCAAGGCGACCACCCCGACATCGTGCCAAGCCCAGGAAGGTACCCGCTCATCGTCGATTCGATCATCGGCAACATTAGGCTCTCCAAAGTCCTCATGGACGGAGGTAGCAGCCTTAACATCATCTACGCCGAGACCCTGGGACTCTTGGGGGTTGATAGGTCCGAGGTCCGGGCTGGTGAGGCACCCTTCCACGGGATCACGCCGGAAAGCGAATCCTGCCCCTCGGACGGATCGACTTACCCGTCTGCTTCGGGACTCCCTCCAACTTCCGAAAGGAAGCTCTTACCTTCGAGGTCGTCGGGTTCCGAGGAACCTACCATGTGGTGTTGGGAAGGTCGTGCTACGCCAAGTTCATGGCCGTCCCCAACTACACATGCCTCAAGCTCAAGATGTCGGGCCTGAACGGGATCATCACCGTCGGATCCACGTACCGCCACGCGTACGAATGCGATGTGGAGTGCGTGGAGTACGCTGAGGCCCTCGCGAGTCTGAGGCCCTCATCGCCGACCTGGAACGCCTCTCCAAGGATGCGCCCGATGCGAAGCAGCACGTCGGCAATGTAAGGAAAATGGACCCCGGGCCATTTGGCTAATTGAGTTTTGGTGTTTGATGAACAACACAATCCGTGAACTAATAAGTTTTCTAGTGTTTGTGTTTGTAGTTCACAGGATGCGAAGAGAATTGGACCAAGGCAATGAGGATGCAACACCTCAAAAGAAGACATAAAAAGATGCATAGGAGTCCAATACTCAAGAACAAAGAAGCCCAAAGAAATCAGCGAAGAAATCCAAGATGAGGGTTGTCAGCCAGCGCCTGGTGGCGCACCGGACATTGGTGTCCGGTGTGCACCGGACTGTCCGGTGTGCCAACGGGCAGACGGCAACGGTCGGATCCAACGGTCGACTGCTACAGGCGCCAACGGTCGGCTGACGTGGCGTGCACCGGACATCTACTGTGCAGTGTCCGGTGGTGCACCGGACTGTCCGGTGCACCCGACGACAGAAAGCTGCTGCTTTCTGTCCAACGGCTAGTTGGGGGTGTGGAGGCTATAAATACCACCCCAACCGGCCATTCTCAAGTGTGAGAGCCCAAGCAACATACCAAGACACATAGTGCATATTTCCAAGAGCTCAAACACCCAAGTGCTTAATAGAATCACTCGGTGATTAGCGTAGGTGCTTTGCGAAGTGCTTAGGTTAGTTAGACCGCTTTAGCGCTTGCTCTAGGTGAATCCTAGATTGTTGAGTGAGTTTAGATAAACCTCACAACCCCTCGGCTCTTGCGTGAGTCGTTGTAATTGTACCGAGTGGGGCGAGAGTCTTGCGAGACCGTGACAACCGCGTTTGTGTCATGGCCGCCACCGTGTACCGGAGGGAACGAGGCCCACGGCGTTTCGGCCGGAAGCTCGATAGTGGAGACGGCGGGGAGCGTCCGAGAGGAGCCGGAAGCGGAGCACCACTTGCGCGTGGAGAAGGCCCGCGGCTCTCTACGGAGTTACTCGACCGTGGTGCTTGGCCCTCGCGTGGGCTTCCCTTTGCGTAGGGGCGCCAACAAGGATTAGTCGGGACCTTGCGTGGTTCCGGATACCTCGGTAAAAATACCGGCGTCATCCACGAGAGTTTGCTTCTCTACTTAGCTCTTTACATTCCGCATTTATATTAAGCATTTAAGTTTCAATCTTGTAGTCATACTTATTTAGTGTAGATTGAAACTTAGCCTTTTGCGGTAGAGATAGCAACACTTAGACAAAACCTAGTTTGCACATTCTAGTTTTGATTATTTGCATAGGTTTTGCTCTAGGGATTTAATTGTGGCCTAGTTTAGTAAAAGTTTTAGAAGTCCTAATTCACCCCCCCTCTTAGGCGTCACCCGTTTCCTACAAGTGGTATCAGAGCCGGTTTGGCTCATTTGAAACGCTTTAGCTTCACCGCTAAAAGAGCCAACGCTTTTTAGAGGAAGGGATGGATACCCATAGGCCACCACACTTCGACGGCACTAACTTCCCATATTATAGTGCTAGAATGGCTTGTTACCTATAGGTCGTTGATCTAGGTGTTTGGAGAGTCACTCGTGACGGGATGAAACCCCTCAAGAATCCCGAGAAACCCACCACGAGTGAGGAAAAAGAAATTCATTTAAATGCTAGAGCCAAAAATTGCTTGTATGAATCTCTTAGCATGGATATTTTCAATCAAGTATTTACCTTGAAAACTGCTAATGAGATTTGGCTAAAATTGCATGAGCTCCATGACGGCACATCCAATGTCCGTGAGCAAAAACATTGCCTAGTCTTAAATGAGTATAATTCTTTTGCTATGAAAGATGATGAGCTTGTTAGAGACATGTATTCTCGATTGAATCTAATTATCAATGAGCTCAATTCTATTGGCATTAATAAGCTAGGTGATGCGGACATTGTGAGGAAGATTATCTCCCTGCTACCACAACAAAGATATGGGAGCATCATCACCATCCTTCACAACATGAAGGACTTGAGCAACATGACCCCGACCATTGTGATTGGGAAAATCGCGGCCTTTGAGATGTCGCGTAAAATGAGTCGGGGGGAGGAGCCAACTTCCTCAAGACCATATGCTTTTGCTTGTGATGAAAGGAAGGGCAAAAAGAAGGCTCCCACTCCAAGTTCCTCAAGTGAAGAAGAGGAAGAAGAAGAAAGTGATGATGATGAAGATAATCAACCATGCACATCATCCTCCGAGGACGAAGAGACAATCCGACGCGTCGGAAAGGTAATGGGGATGATCCGCAAGATTAATCTAATGGGTGTGCCCCTGCAGGTCGAGGATCTTCTCTTTAACATTGACAGGAAAAAGCAAAGGAAGAGAGGATGCTTCGCATGTGGGGAGAAGGGCCACTTCAGGGACAACTGTCCAAATATGGCCAAGCCCAAAAAGGAGAGGAGCAAAGGCAAGGCACTAACAAGTGTTAGAACTTGGGATGATTCTTCAAGTGAAGATGAACCTCCAAGGACGCGCAGCCACCGGTCCTCGTCACGATCATCACGGTCATCACACAAATGCCTTATGGCAAGAGGTAACAAAAGCATTCCATCCTCTAGTGATGAAAGTAGTAGTGATGATGAAGGTGAGGGAAAGCCCTCTCTAGATGAGCTTGCGGAAGCCGTAGAATTTTTCCAGGATGTTTGCACTAAGCAAAAAGCTCAACTTAAAACTTTGAAAAATAAGTTGGTTAGCTCTCAAAATGACTACAAAGGTTTGCTAGAAAAATTTGAAACTTTTGCAAACTTAAATAGTGAGCTATCAACTAAAATTGAGCTATTAGAGTCTAGTGCTCCATCCACTGCTACCAATGATAGCCTTATTAAAAAGAATGAAAAACTTAAGGCTAAGTTAGCTAGCTCCCAAGAAGCTATTGAAAATTTGCTAGAGAAAACGGAAATTCTTAGCATACACAATAATGAGCTAACTACTAAGCTAGAAAACATTAGTAGCACCCTAGCAGCATCTTTAGTTGAAATACCTGAAATAATTAAGAAAGATGCTTCTACTTCCTGCTTTGATTTAATTGATGATTCTAACCCCTGCAACCAAGTCGTTGTTGAGAATATTGTTGTAGAGACATGTTCGGATGAAGTTGCAAAGGAAAATGAACAATTAAAGCAAGAAGTGGCTCGCCTTGGCAAAGCTTTGTATGACAAGAAAGGCAAAGCCAAACAAATCCGACCTCCACAGGATAACACCACTGCGGGAGTGAACAAGCCTATGGAGGGAGAAACTGTGATTTGTAGGCTATGCCACAAGGAAGGCCACAAGTCTTTCCAATGCAAGGCGATGACTGGGGATAAACAAAGACAAAAGCTCAAGCAAAAGCCATCAAGCAAAATCTCCAACACCTACATCAAAAAGGTGGATAAAAAGACTGCTACACCATACTTAATCAAAAAGAAAAAGAATGGAAAGGTGATAGCAATCAAGGCCAACAAGCAAGCCAACAAAGGAAAAGGGGCCAAACGCATCTGGGTGCCAAAGGAGATAATTTCAACCATGAAAAGCACCAAGAAGGTTTGGATCCCGAAAGGGAAGTGAGTGGACCAAAGGTCTACGGGAAATTTGGAGACTTGGCAAAATTGGGATGTATATCATGGGATACATCATATTGGATCAAGGTTATTGCCAAGTGGGTTAGTGAAAATTTTGGACCCAAATTTCCCACCCATGACTAAGGTAACTAGTTTTATTATATTTCTCGTTTTTAGATATGCGTATCTATTTATCTTTTATCTAGTTTACCTTTCTTGCCTAGTATTACATTTGTTTTGTACTTTTGTTTAAAATCATGCATACTAGGTAAATCATATGGTAGGATTGCTTGTTTTTAATTCATATACTTAAGCAAACCTACATGGCTTAAAATGTTTATTTAAGCACGGCACATAGCTTCTTTATCACTCCATAGTAAATGATGCATCAATTGAAAATTTTGATTTCTACAAAGTGTATCATTTAACTTATATGTGCCAAAGTTTGGATTATGGATAATTTGCCCCTCTTGATATCAAATCATAGTGCATGTCTCCTACAAGTATTCAAAACTTGTATGCACACCTTTAGGGGGAGGTTACTCTATAATCTAATACTTTGAGACTAACACCTTTTCAAGTCTATTTCATGTGATAGTCTCATTGTAAGGAAAATGAAGTCTCCGGAGAAAGACAACAATTTTCCACTGCAAAATCTCCAAGAACTCTCATGTCTCTCAAGCTCACCATTGACTTTCAATTGGTATCTTTTGAGACTACATTCAGTATCATTTACATGTCTTCTCCAATATTTGATTAGACTATATTTCATATCATATGCTTCCATGTTGCTAAAAATGCATAAGTAGTTAACTCATATTCTGTTACCTATGCATAAGGGAAGTTAGTCTTTTCAAATCATGTCTTGCACCTCTAATTTTTCGCATGCTTTTTCCTAAGTTGAGGATCTCTGTCAGGGGGAGTATTTCTTCATCTCTAAAGGGGGAGAAAAACTCTTTCTAAAGGAGAATACTCATTTAGGGGGAGTAATCTTTTAAGGACTCCTACAACTGGTATCATTCATGGCTTAATTTAATATCCTTCTAGTGATATCATTTGTACAATCCTTGTTGAGGGCAAGCTTTTATTTACTTCCTACATGCTTTTAATGTCTTCCTTTTCGGTGGTTGATGCCAAAGGGGGAGAAGTTTAGGGACCAAAGCAATGGAAACTATATCAAACACCAAACACCACCAATTTTAAATTTTATATCTACAAATGGTTTTTCAAGTGGTTTTGGTTATTTGGTCCAAAAATAGGAAGTAAGTGAATTATGGAGTTAGGGGGAGGCTTAAGTCCATAATATCACATTGTGGGGACAATCATGCATCTTAGCAAGTAGATTGCATTTTTTCATTCAAATACTTGTATTATTTGCTTGCTTTGGTTGTGTTGTCATCAATCACCAAAAAGGGGGAGATTGTAAGGAAAATGGACCCTGGGCCATTTGGCTAATTGAGTTTTAGTGTTTGATGAACAACACAATCCGTGAACTAATAAGTTTTCTAGTGTTTGTGTTTGTAGTTCACAGGATGCGAAGAGAATTGGACCAAGGCAATGAGGATGCAACACCTCAAAAGAAGACATAAAAAGATGCATAGGAGTCCAATACTCAAGAACAAAGAAGCCCAAAGAAATCAGCGAAGAAATCCAAGATGAGGGCTGTCAGCCAGCGCCTGGTGGCGCACTGGACATTGGTGTCCGGTGTGCACCGGACTGTCCGGTGGTGCACCGGACAGTCTGCGCAGAGAGGCCACAGGAAGGCGCTCTCTGGTTGTAGCACCGGACTGTCCGGTGTGCACCGGACTGTCCGGTGTGCCAACGGGCAGACGGCAACGGTCGGATCCAACGGTCGACTGCTACAGGCGCCAACGGTCGGCTGACGTGGCGTGCACTGGACATCTACTGTGCAGTGTCCGGTGGTGCACCGGACTGTCCGGTGCACCCGACAACAGAAAGCTGCTGCTTTCTGTCCAACGGCTAGTTGGGGGTGTGGAGGCTATAAATACCACCCCAACCGGCCATTCTCAGGTGTGAGAGCCCAAGCAACATACCAAGACACATAGTGCATATTTCCAAGAGCTCAAACACCCAAGTGCTTAATAGAATCACTCGGTGATTAGCGTAGGTGTTTTGCGAAGTGCTTAGGTTAGTTAGACCGCTTTAGCGCTTGCTCTAGGTGAATCCTAGATTGTTGAGTGAGTTTAGATAAACCTCACAACCCCTCGGCTCTTGCGTGAGTCGTTGTAATTGTACCGAGTGGGGCGAGAGTCTTGCGAGACCGTGACAACCGCGTTTGTGTCACGGCCACCACCGTGTACCGGAGGGAACGAGGCCCGCGGCGTTTCGGCCGGAAGCTCGATAGTGGAGACGGCGGGGAGCGTCCGAGAGGAGCCGGAAGCGGAGCACCACTTGCGCGTGGAGAAGGCCCGCGGCTCTCTACGGAGTTACTCGACCGTGGTGCTTGGCCCTCGCATGGGCTTCCCTTTGCGCAGGGGCACCAACGAGGATTAGTCGGGACCTTGCGTGGTTCCGGATACCTCGGTAAAAATACCGGCGTCATCCACGAGAGTTTGCTTCTCTACTTAGCTCTTTACATTCCGCATTTATATTAAGCATTTAAGTTTCAATCTTGTAGTCATACTTATTTAGTGTAGATTGAAACTTAGCCTTTTGCGGTAGAGATAGCAACACTTAGACAAAACCTAGTTTGCACATTCTAGTTTTGATTATTTGCATAGGTTTTGCTCTAGAGATTTAATTGTGGCCTAGTTTAGATTGTGGCCTAGTTTAGTAAAAGTTTTAGAAGTCCTAATTCACCCCCCCCTCTTAGGCGTCACCCGTTTCCTACAGGCAACTTCGAACCAGTTGAGGCGGTCAAGTCCGTCTCTCTCGACCCCAGCAACGACGCCAGCAAGAAAGTCTGGATCGGCTCCGAGCTCGACCCCAAATAGGAAGCAGTGCTCGTCGACTTTCTCCGTGCAAACGCCGAAGTCTTTGCGTGGAGTCCCTCGGACATGCCCGACATACTGAGGGATGTCGTCGAGCACTCACTGGACATCAGAGCTGGAGCCCGACCCGTGAAGCAAACCCTGCACCGTTTTGACGAAGAAAAGCGCAGGGCCATAGGCAAGGAGGTCCACAAGCTACTCGCGGCAGGGTTCATCAAAGAGGTATTCCATCCCGAATGGTTACCTAACCCTGTTCTTGTAAGGAAGAAGGATGGCAAATGGAGGATGTGCGTAGACTACACCAGTTTAAACAAAGCATGTCCGAAGGTTCCCTACCCTCAACCTCGCATCAATCAAATTGTGGACTCCACTGCTGGGTGTGGAACCCTGTCATTCCTCAATGCCTACTCAGGCTATCACCAAATCAAGATGAAAGAGCCCGACCAGCTCGCGACTTCTTTCATCACACCTTTTGGCATGTACTGTTACACTACAATGCAATTTGGTTTGAGGAATGCAGGTGCCACCTACCAGAGGTGCATGAACCATGTGTTCGGAGAACACATCGGCAGAACGGTCGAGGCTTACGTCGATGACATCGTTGTCAAGACGAAGAAAGCCTCCGACCTCCTCTCTGACCTTGAAACGACATTCAAGTGTCTGAGAGCGAAAGGCGTGAAACTCAATCCCGAGAAGTGTGTCTTCGGAGTCCCCCGAGGCATGCTCCTGGGATTCATCGTCTCCGAGCGGGGCATCGAGGCCAATCCGGAGAAAATCGCGGCCATCACCAACATGGGACCGATCAAAGATTTGAAAGGACTACAAAGGGTCATGGGATGCCTTATGGCTCTGAGCCGCTTCATCTCACACCTTGGCGAGAAAGGCTTGCCTCTGTACTGCCTCTTAAGGAAGACCGAGCGCTTCACTTGGACCCTCGAGGCTAAGGAAGCCCTTGGAAACCTTAAGGCGCTCCTTACAAACGCACCCATCCTGGTGCCCCCCGCTGCAGGAGAAGCCCTCTTGATATACGTAGCCGCGACCACTCAGGTGGTCAGCGCCGCGATCGTAGTCAAGAGACGGGAAGAAGGGCATGCACTGCTCGTCCAGAGGCTAGTCTACTTCATCAGCGAAGTGCTATCCGAGACCAAGATCCGCTACCCATAGATCCAGAAGCTGCTCTACGCAGTGATTCTGACACGACGAAAGATGTGACACTACTTCGAGTCTCATCCGGTGACTGTGGTGTCATCCTTCCCCCTGGCGGAGATCATCCAGTGCCTTGAGGCCTCGGGTAGGATAGCAAAGTGGGCAGTGGAGCTCATGGGCGAAACACTATCATTCGCCCCTCGAAAGGCCATAAAATCCCAGGTCTTGGCAGACTTCCTAGCTGAGTGGACTGACACCCTGTTACCAACAACTCCAATCCAACCCGAGCTTTGGACCATGTACTTCGATGGGTCACTCATGAAAACAGGAGCAGGCGCTGGCTTGCTCTTCGTTTCACCCCTCGGAAAGCATCTTCGCTACGTCATACGCCTCCATTTTCCGGCATCAAACAACGTGGTCGAGTACGAGGCTCTGGTTAACGGGCTGCGCATCGCCATCGAGCTAGGGGTCCGGCGCCTCGACGCTTGTGGCGACTTGTAGCTTGTCATCAACCAAGTCATGAAGAACTCCCACTGTCGTGACCGGAGGATGGAAACCTACTGCGACGAAGTCCGGCGCCTGGAAGACAAGTTCTACGGGCTGGAGCTCAACCACATCGTCCGACGGTACAACGAGACTGCGGATGAGCTGGCGAAGATAGCCTCGGGGCGGACGACGGTTCCCCCGGACGTCTTCTCTAGAGACCTACATCAACCATCCATCAAGATCGACGACACGCCCGAGCCTGAGGAAGCCTCGGCCTAGCACAAGGTACCCTCGGCCGAGCCCGATGAGGCCTCGGCCGAGCCCAAGGTACCCTCGGCCATCAGGGAGGAGGCCTTGCCCGTCGAGGGAGAATAGAATGGGGTCACGCCAGATCGGAACTGACAGACCCCGTACCTGGAATATCTCCTCCGAGGAGAGCTTCCCCTCGACAAGGCCAAAGCTCGGCGATTGGCTCGGCACGCCAAGTCGTTCGTCTTGCTGGGTGATGAAAAGGAGCTCTATCACCGCAGCCCCTCGGGCATCCTCCAACGATGCATATCCATCGCCCAAGGACAAGAGCTGTTGCAAGAAATACACTCGGGGGCTTGCGGCCACCATGCAGCACCTCGAGCCCTCGTGGGGAATGCCTTCCGACAAGGTTTCTACTGGCCAACCGCGGTGGCCGACGCCACTAGGATTGTACGCTCCTGCCAGGGGTGTCAATTCTACGCGAGGCAAACGCACCTGCCCGCTCAGGCCCTGAAGACAATACCCATCACCTGGTCGTTTGCTTTGTGGGGTCTAGACCTCGTCGGTCCCTTGCAGAAGGCACCCGGGGGCTTCTCACACCTGCTGGTCGCCATCGACAAATTCTCCAAGTGGATCAAGGTCCGACCCTTGACCAGCATCAGGTCCAAGCAGGCGGTGGCGTTCTTCACTGACATCATCCATCGATTCGGGGTCCCAAACTCCATCATCACCGACAATGGCACGCAGTTCACTGGAAAAAAGTTCCTGGACTTCTGCGACGACCACCACATCCGTGTGGACTAGGCCGCCGTAGCTCACCCCATGACGAATGGGCAGGTGGAGCGTGCCAACGGTATGATTTTGCAGGGACTCAAACCGAGGATCTACAACGACCTCAACAAGTTTGGCAAGCGGTGGATGAAAGAGCTACCCTCGGTGGTCTAGAGTCTGAGGACGACGCCGAGCCGTGCCACGGGTTTCTCGCCATTTTTTCTAGTCTATGGGGCCGAGGCCGTCCTCCCCACGGACTTAGAATATGGCTCCCCGAGGACCAGGGCGTACGATGACCGAAGCAACCAGACCAGCCGAGAGGACTCGCTGGACCAGCTCAAAGAGGCTCGAGACGTTGCCTTACTACATTCGACACGGTACCAGCAGTCTCTGCGACCCTACCACGCCCGGAGCGTTCGGCCCCGAGACTTCCAAGTGGGAGACTTAGTGCTTCGTCTGCGACAGGATGCCCGAGGGCGCCACAAGCTCACTCCTCCCTGGGAAGGGCCCTTCATCATCGCTAAGATTTTGAAGCCTGGAACATACAAGCTGGCCAACGACCAAGGCGAGATCTACAGCAACGCTTGGAACATCCAACAGCTACGTCGCTTCTACCCTTAAGATGTTTTAAGTCGTTCATGTACCTCGTTTTCATTACATACATGAAGTCTAACCGTCAAGGAAGGGTCGGCCTTGCCTCAGCAAAGCCCAACCCTCCCTCGGGGGCTAGAAGGGGGGAACCCCCTCTACGTCAAAATTTTCCTCGGGAAAAATTTTCTACCAAAACGACCTTCGTGCTTTTGACTTCCGTATCGATAGCGGGATACTGAGAACGACAAGAGTACACGTAAGCGGCAAGGCCGACCGAGCCGAGGAACTCCTACGCCTCCGGGATACAGATACCTCACTCATCACCTTCCGCGAGAAGTAACTCACGCTCGGATAAGCGATCCTGCTGTCGAACAAGTCCAAACACTCGGGTAGAAAATGACTTTCATGCCTTCTCGACTATATCAATAACGGAATCCTACGACCAAATGAGAGTGCACGTAAGAGGCAAGGCCGACCGAGCCGAGGAACTCCTACGCCTCCGGGATACGGATACCTCACTCATCACCTTCCACAAAAAGTAACTCTCGCTTGGATAAACGATTCTGCTACTGACAGACGAGTCATGATGCTCGAAACGAGAGGAAAGAAAATGCAGTTTTTAACGTGACGATAAAGTGTTTAGGCCTCAGCGGCCGCGAAAAACATGCGCATGCTACAGACAAACTGTTCCTGCAGGTTCAGGCATCGACAGGGAGAGCAGCAGCACCCTCGGCGTTGTTTCCACCCTCGGTGGAACCTGGCCCGGCCTCGGACGGCGACCCGGGAGAAAGGACCTCCACCCAAGGGAGGACGCCAGCACCACGCCAGCGGATGTCTTGGCCAAGCTCCAGCTGCTGCTGCCACATCTTCCTCGGCCTGGGAAGCCGCCAGCTCCCGGGCCGATGAAATCTCTTTTCGAGCCGACTCCGCCTCTGTCCGCGCCAACACCGCTGCCTCTGGCTCCGGCTCATCGCAGAGCAGCCGAGGGTCCTAAAACTGAGCAAGAGAGGCCTAGAGTGGCAAGGCTGACCGAGCCGAGGGACTCCTACGCCTCCGGGATACGGATACCTCACATGTCACCTTCCGCGAAAGGCAACTCACGCTCGGTTAAGTGGTTCGGCTAGCCAACAGGCAAGTCCTGGTGCTCGAAATGGTGAAGAAACGCAGCTTTATACTCGAATACCCAAATGTTCAGGCCTCGACAGCCACAAAGAACAAACACATATACTTGGGGTAACTATGCTACACAGGCTTAGACATCGGCAGAACCCTCGACGGTTCTCCCGACCTACAACAAATGTCTAAGTCCTTGAAGCGATTACATTTTGCCCAGGCAAAAACCCAGTATATCCCCTTACAAACGGGTCTCCGATTCCACTCCCGTGGGTATGAACAACCTCCACACCAGAGGGCCTGCGGGACAACAAACTCCAGGTGGCTTGCTGGCGACCACTACACCAGTAGCGACAACGACCCCCGCTTCGGGCGGCTAAACAGCAGCAGCGATGACCTCAGGGTAGACGCTGCTGTGACGAGGCCCTCGCCCACGTCTCCACTCGAGGGGCGAGGACAAGCCATCAAAGCCAAAGAGCCGGGGGTCCGGCCGCAGATGGCGCTGACGGTCTCGTCGGCGGAGAAACCTTCTCTGGCTGCCACCACCTCATCACCGACGACAGCGGCCACCTGCGCGCCAGCGCCACGTCGACGAATGGTGGATGCCCCAGCCTGCACCGACAGATCCCCACTCAAATCCTCGTGGACGGGTAGGCCTCGACCTCCGCACGGAGGCGTCGTGCTGGAGTGAGGACAAGACAATCCAAGAACACGAACGCCGCCCATGCAGCGTACGACCTCTTGGACGATCCCCCAGTGCGCACGGCGCAAAAGTCGCCCGCGCGATGGACGGACGGCCGCGCCCGGATCAAGCAGGAGGAGGCAGTGTTGGAGGCCGCGACAGAGCTAGTTGAGCCAGCGAGCCAAGCACGCTGGAGCTGACGACGCTTGCGGCCGACCGGTCCCGCGTTGTCGAGGTTCGCCCCCTCCGCAAGGCCGGTGAGCGCCCTTTCCCCAGAATGCTGAAGGAGGAGACGGCCTGCCGGCCCATGCGGGAGGTAGAACCCCGGCTCAGCTCGCCCTCCGCCTCAGCAAGGATGACGAAAATCCTTGAAGCTGAGGGCGGGGCCGAGGCCGCAGCCCAGCTTGCTTCTCCCCACCAAACTGACCATTGGTGAGGGAATGCAGCCGGGCTGAAGGGCGCCGATCTCCACGAGGCCGCGCTCCTCCAATGACAGCAAGAGCAAGGCGACGCTGGTGCACCCCATTCGGGGGCTCGAAAGGTTGAAGGGCGCAATGCATGAGGGGAGAACGAAGGCATGGCCACTGCCCGAGGGATCGGTCCCCTTTTATAGGCAGACCTCCTCACTTGCATCCCTTAGCGTCACGGGCGAAGTCTCCACTGACATACTCCAGGGTTCTCCCCCTACGACATGGGGGCTGGGTCCCACACATCATACAAGCTGATCCGAAGCACGAAGAAGGCGAACCGCCGCACACGAGACATGCAACCGCCCCGCAGTTACAGGCGCTCTCCCATCTTCGCTGAAACCAGTGGCCGAAAGGGTGGACTGCCACACGACAGGCATCCAACCGCACCGTGACTGTGCGCCCTTTCGGCTTCGACCACATCCGGTGGACCAGCGCAAAGGAAGTGGGCCCACATGTCATGTAACCGGCGCGCCGGTTACGACGTGCAAGAAACTGCACCGCCACTTGCACCGAATGCTGCGCCTCCTCGACTGCGGAACCGGTGCCGCGACTCAAGGCAGCCCCGCGCATGACCCAATAGTGTTAATTCAGGGCAACGATCACGGGTCAGTCAGCTGCAGGGATAGGCGCGGCGGTTGGCATGGCCCCAAAAGTGGGCCGACAGTAATGGCAGCAGCAGATGAATGGATGTAGCGGTCAAATCGCCCGCAGGCTCGCATCCCCTCCTGAAGCGGTGGGAGAGCTATCTCCCACGGCGTGAAGACGACGCACCCGTGTCCCGTTCCTCGAACGGCTCGTACGCGCAACGGGCGCCACGCGGATCGCCCGTCCCGTTGCATTAACTCCCTGGCAGAGCAAGCGACACCTCTGGCAGGCGAGGCGGGCGTCGTTTTGCCTCCGCCATGACGACCGCGTCGAAAAAGGTGCACCACCTTATTTAAATTTGTATTCTTCCCCTCCTCCTCTCTCTCTCTCTTGCTACAGGGACCGAGAAAGGGGATGTTGTGGAAAGGATCCTTCTCCGCGAAGGAAGCGGGCCCCGAGCCCTCCTACTGATCAGGGGTTCGAAGGCTGGCCCCTCGGAAGGGTTTCGACAGCCGCCCCAGAGCACTCGGGCTTCAAGCCCATTACTGATCAGGGGTTCAAAGGCTGGCCCCTCGGAAGGGTTCGACAGCCGCCCCAGAGCGCTCGGGCTCCGCGCCCATTACTGATCAGGGGTTTGAAGGCTGGCCCCTCCGAAGGGTTTGACAGTCGCTCCAGAGCATGCAGAGTGAGGGATGACTCTGGGTACGTCCGATACATGGACGAGGCTCGGGCTACGCTCCCGAGGTACCCTAGGACATTTCCGAGACCGGCGGGAACGATTTGTAATGGAATCCCACCGAAGGGAGGCATCGAGCCCTTGGACCCCGTCGAAGGGGTCCGGGTCCGGCGAATCACCCGCAGGTACTTTTGGAGCGCGCCTCTGGGCCACCAGCCGACCCCTAACGAACGGGGCACGGGCGTCCACTCGAATCACCCGTTAGCAGCTGACTGGAAACACCATGTTCGGTGCCCTCCGAGGGCAACATGGCACTTTCCCCCCTCCTCCTTGCGGAAAGGCGACACATGGGCGTATGATAAAAGTCGGGAAAGTCCTTGATCGTCCTCTCGCTCCGTGCAGAGGCTCGGGGGCTGCTCTCACACCCGGCTACGGCCAAACTATTGACAGCGTCAACCAACCAGCGTGATAACTCGGAACCTGACCATGCACCCGGGCTACGGCCAGGCCGCATGAGGGAACGATCAGACCGGCCGAGGCACCACGGAAAGCATTCAGACCTCGGAGGAGTCAAACCACTCCTTCGAGGCCTCGGGGGCTACACCCGGCGGGTGCGCTCGCGCGCACCCACCAGAACAAAGCAAAACCGAGAAAGGTCGGTCCCCTCACCGAAGATGTGGCAAAAGCCTCCAAGCGAGTACCAACACCCCTTCGAGGCTCAGGGGCTACTGTCGGGTACCATAATTAGGGGTACCCCCAACACTCCTAATCACGGCTGGTAAACACCCTCTGACCAACTGACGGGCGCGGTTCAAGTCAAGGCTTCGTCTACCCAAGGGACGCGACCTCGCCCGAGCCCATCCTCGGGCTAGAGCAGTAGTCCCAGACGAGTTCATGCCTCGCCCGAGGGCCTCCTCAGGCAGCGGGCACCTCCTCGGCTCTCCCGAAGCCCGGCTCGGGCAGGCTTTGTTATGAAGCAACCTTGGCCGGACCGCCTCACCAACCGACCGCTTCGCAGGCGCATTCAATGCAGGGGACGCCTGACGCCGTATCCTGACACACGCGCCTCAGTCGGCCAGGCCGAAGTGACCGCAGTCACTTCGCCCCTCTCTTTTACTGTCCGATATGACGGGAAAACAGCACCGCCCGCCCCGCTCCGACTGCCGTGCCAACCACCCAGGCGAAGCTGACAACAAGTCACAATCAACCACCGAGTTCGGTCTCGGACGCAACAGGAAGCTCCGCCTCGCCCGACCTCAGGCTCCAGCCTCGGGAGGAGGTTTCCGCCTCGCCCGACCCCCGGACTTGGCCTCGACCTTGGTCTTGGGAGGAATCGCGTCCTCGCCCGACCCCGGCCTCGGCCTCAAGAGAAGTCTCCGCCTCACCCGACCTTGGGCTCGGACCGACCGCGCCAACAGGGGATACATCATTACCCTATCCCTAGCCAGCTCAGGCTACAAGGAACAAGACCGGCGTCCCATCTGGCTTACCCCGGCGACGGGTAATGATGGTGCCCCACGTGCAACCATGACGCCGGTGGCTCTCAGCTCCTTATGGTAGCAAGGAGACGTCAGCAGGATCCTTGCCGAACTGCCAGCTGTGCTCCTACAGGGCTCAGGTGCTTCTCCGACGGCCACGCTATCACGTGTACAGGGCTCAGGCTCTCCCCCGACAGCCACGTTGGCATGTACACAGGGCTTAGGCATTTCTCTGCCGGACACGTTAGCGCATAGCTACACCCCCCATTGTACGTCTGGACCCTCTCCTTGCGTCTATAAAAGGGAGCTCTAGGGCCATCCTGGAGGGGGGTTCGCGCGGGGGAAGGAGCGAACGAACAGGCTCCCTCTCTCTCTCTCTCCTTCTCGCGACGTGCTTGTAACCCCTACTACGAGCGGCACCCCTGGTGCAGGATAATACAAGGCTTGCCCCAGCTCTTGTGTTCCATCCCGCGCCAACCCATCTGGGCAGGGGCACGCAGCGACAATCTCACTCGTCGGTCCAGGGACCCCCCGGGTCCGAAACGCCGACAATAGGAAATGTAAAAGGGGAGTTACTGGAAGGACTAATTTGGAAAAAGGGGAGCCAACACTAAAGAGGGACAATCTGTTATTTTTAACTACATTTTATGTGTAAATAGATTGCTTACCCTAGGAAAAGACAGATATTCTAAGAGAATTTGAGTTTCCAAACTATCTTTAGCCTAAAGGAGAACTCAACATCGTAGATGATGACTGTACCAACTAGATTTTGGGGCGGTACTAACGAGCAGATTTATTACTGGTCTAGAGGCAAAGTGATGCACCAAGCAACTTAGGTGCTATTTGGTTCACGTATTTGTAACGTGATTGGTAACTGATAACGTTAAAACATGTTTGTTTCCAACCATAATCGAATATCACTAGAAATTGATATTTGCTTATTCAAACTTATTATGTTATATTTTGTGAACCTAAATTGATACTTGCTTATTCAAACTTATTTATGTTAAAATTTATTATGTAAGCCGATTAAAATTAACGTGGTCGACGAAAATTTTGGTTTTTTTTTTCTGTTGTGTGTCACTAGCCATTAGACAATAACATAATCAAACATATATCAGTTAAGAACATAAGAGGGAAATCCTCAAATCATCTTGACACTCCCTCGTCATTCTTCAGGCAAAAAGTCATGTATCAACCTTGAGTTCTGAAAATGCCGTTAACATAAACCGTATGACTTTTGCGTAAATATGTTTGGGTATAATCTGAGTTCTGGGAATGCTCAGAAGCAATTGGATGGAGAAACATTTTCTTTCTGCGTAATTGTATGGAACAACTGAGAATGATTTTACTTTTTGCATAGTAACATTGAGCCACGCCAAATGACATCTCACTCGCGCCATGCATGGTAGTCCTGCAAGTTGGGCCGGGTCGGGCCGGGCCGGGCCGTGCTGACCCAGCATGGGCCCGTCGTACTTCGGACTTAAATACTTCGAGCCGGGCTAGCAAGAATTACATTCGAGCCGGACTAAATCGTGCTCACGTCTTAAAATATAGGCCCAACACGGCCCTAAAGCATGGTAGGCTTGCATCAGGCTGTGCTGGCCCAGACCCGGCCCGTAACACAATCGCTGTTTGCATCGCAGCTGCGGCGGCTCGCTGGTCGACGCGGTGGACCAGAACGGAGGCCGCCTGGAGGAGCCCGCCGTGCGAGCGAACGAGGTGGACGTGGCCCGAGGGATCACCTATTGTGGGGGACAGATATCCCCTGGGTTCACTAGAAGGCAAGAAGGCCTTGCAAAAGGCCCTAGGTCCATTGTTTCGCAAGGGCATCCCTTCATGGGTCAGGGGAAGGACTTTTGGTAGAATGGATCAACGCGAGATCGGATCAACTCGAGCTCATGCGGTTCGCTGAATTCAAGAGCTATCCGCAGCAATGATCCGAGTCTCCCGCGCAGTGCCCTCAGACGTCGGAACTAAGTGAAGATAAGTCGGCAGGATTATAGAAAGATAAGCTCAGTACTTTCGCTATTACTTAGGCGCATGTTGTTATCATATCCGCATGTAACGCCCCACGGTCGAGTATATAAGGCCTAGGGGGCACCCCTTCAAGAACATATATCTCTCTCTCATTCGTTAGCCATCCACTTAACTCTCCAGCACACCTCAAACTAGAGAACTCCCCTGTAACCCGCCCCAAAAAAGATCCACACCAGGACGTAGGGTGTTACGCATCTCAAAGCGGCCCGAACCTGAGCAAAATTGCCCACTGTCTCTCGTGTATCTATCACGAACCATCGAGCTACAGTCGGTTACATCGTCCTACTCCAAAACGCACCTCGAGGGGCAACCCCAGGTGCGCGGTCGTTCCCAAAACACCGACAGCTGGCGCGCCAAGTAGGGGTGTGTCACCGATCCAAGCTAGCTCAATGGCCATCACTTTCCAGCACAAGATCGTCCTCCGCCCTAGATCCGTGTTCTGCTTCGGAACCATCTCATCCATGGCAGATGAAGAAGGAACTCTACATCGCATCACGGATCCACCGGAGAGAAAACCTTCCTCGGCAATCTCCCGGAAAGTCGGAACGAAGCCAGAAATATCACAACCTCCAGCGCTCCGAGCGAAGGCTACCTCTTGCAAGCCGGAAACGAAAAATTCATTCACTCGAAGAATTCCGTTGTCCACCTCATCTACAGAAGAGTGGACATGAATCACGAGAAAAAGAGGAGCAAAGATCCGTTAGGCTGCCTTTTCGGCACCTTCGCACTCAGAGGAGAACAGAAGGAAGCTTGTCAAGACAACTCCGTTCTATCCCGACGTCCTCTTTATCGAGGGGAGAGTGGAATCGTCTCCCATTTCCGACGACAAACCGACTGCGCCTAGGGAGGAACCTCCTCAGCGGGAAGCCCGCCGACGAAGGAACCGACGCCGAAATATCCGGCGACATCATGAAGCCAGAGAGCGAGACCCGGCACAGCCTGTGTCGCGAGATGAGATCTCAGAGGTGGGAGAAACTCTAGATGAACGAGTCTTCAGGGAAAGGAGGAATTCCCGCCGATGTGATCATCGGCAAGCTCAAGAGCAGGCCGAGCAAGAAGTGAGACAACGTCGAGAGAACCCTCTCCTTGGACGAAATCTGAACCCCGATTTTGCCCGAGCCATGAACACACCAAGCGAGGTCGGTGGAGTGCTGGCTCGGATAGCCGACGGCCTCCCCCGGACCCCAGACACCGAGGCTATCGGCGACTGCTCACTCGGGCAGCTAACCATCTTTTGCCTCTCGCTCACCCTCCGAGCGATCTACGACACGCCATCAATAGTCGACGGGATACGCGGAGCTCCATCAACGCTTCACGCAAACGACGACATGAGAACGAGATTCGACGCCGAGAAGAGTATGATCGGGATCACGGCGTCCCCGCGCGGAGTCAAACCGCCGGAGTTGAGTCGGTGACAGCTTCAACTGGCGGCACGACCTGGGGGCGGTCGAGGCAACACATCAACAACTCCCCTCTCCGGGACCGACATCATCACCATTGACACGAGGACACGTGCGGAGTATCGGCACTCACCCCACGTCTTAGGGCCATTCAGTGGCCCCCTAACTTCAAAGTCTCCAACGTCGACAAGTACGAACCTAAGCAAGACCCGGGAGGCTGGTTGGCCGTCCACACCACCGCTGCCCGAGCCGCTAGGGCGACTGAAGATGTGATGACTGCATACTTGCCCATCGTCCTCAAGCAAGATGCGCTGCAATGGCTGCGACACCTACCCCAACACTGCATCGACGACTAGAGCGACTTCAGTCGGTGTTTCATCGCCAACTTCTAATCTCTCTCCGATAAGCCGGCGCAGCCATGGGACCTCAAATCCATCAGGCGCCGAGGGGATGAGACTCTCCGGTCATACCTCAAGAGGTTTCAGACCATGAGAAATCGTATCCCTGAGGCTGCAGAAGCAGTAGTGATCAAGGATTTCTATCGGGGATCCAATGACTCGGCCTTCATCCGGGCCATACTTCAGAAGGCGCTGACTACCTCCGAGCAGCTGTTCAGGGAGGCGGACCTCTACATCACCACCGACGAACGAGCTCAAGACCTCATCGGAGGAACGTAGCCTGTGCCACCAGCACCACGACGTGACACGAACCAACAACTCGACAAACATTGGGAGAAGAGACCTCGCGACGAGGTTCACGCTGCCGAACCACCCGTCTCTCATGCCCGAGGGGCACCCCGTGGAGGCGAACGAACATTAGACGACATCCTCGATGCCCAGTGCCCGTACCACAAGGACATGCGCCACACCCTTCAGAACTGCAGAGATTTCAAGCACTCCATTGGGAACGGCTGACCCTTCCAACCTCTGCCACCTCCCCTACCACGAGGAGGACCCGGAGAACCATGACAACCTCAGCAGCAGGAAGGGGGAGGAGGTGGAGCATTCCCCCGCGTTGATGGAGAAGTCAACGTCATCTTCGGTAGACACAGGTCTCAAGAGAGCAAGAGGCAACAAAAGCTCAATGACCGTCAGATACAAGTGGCGACCATCGATCCTCTCGCCCCGTACCGATGGTCCAAACACCCGATCACTTTCACTCAGGTGGATCAGTGGCTAAACTTCGATCATCCGGGCAAGTACCCGCTCCTCGTCGATCCGGTGATCCGAGAGAGCAGGGTGAAGAAGGTGTTAGTGGACGGGGGGAGCAGCATCAACGTCACCTTCCCCCGGGCACTCCTAGGCTTGGGAGTTGCACTCAAAGAGCTCCACGAGTCAGACACTCCTTTCTTCGGCATCGTGTCGACTGAAGGAGAGTACCCACTCAGACACATCTACATGCTGGTCACCTTCGGAACTCCGAATAACTACAGAACCGAGTACTTGAGGTTCGAGGTGGCGAGCTTCGACTGCGGGTACAATGCTATCATCGGCAAGCCGGGATTGGCGAAATTCATGGTCATTCTGCACTACACGTACATGATATTGAAGATGCCAGGACCATAAGGAATCATCACCGTACGCGTTGACTTCTAAGGCGCCACAGAGTGCTTCCGAGTGGCCATTCAGGCGACCCTCACCACTAAGCACTCAATGACCTCCTCCGCGCAGGTGAACTCAAAGCCTGAGGAGGACCTCACAGTACCTGCAAATGAAGCTCAAGCCACAACCTCTATGCGGCCGACTGAGGAAACAAAGAGAATCAACCTCAGGTTCGCTGAATAACGCAAGACTGCCATCATCAGCTCCAGCCTGGACGACAAATAGGAAAACACGTTCGTCTAGTTTCTGCAAGACAACTGAGACGTATTCGCATGGCAACCTGCGGATATGCCGGGAGTCCTGAGAGAACTGACCGAGCACAAACTGAAGGTCTATCCCTAGGCGAGGCCGATACGACAACAGTTGCATTGTTTCACGCCCGACAAGAGAGAAGCTATTTGTACCGAGTTGGCTCGCTTAGTCGCAGCAAGGTTCATCAGAGAAGTACTACATCTTGAGTGGCTAGCAAATCCTGTTCTTGTACTCAAAAAGAATAAAGTGGATTGGCGTATGTGCGTCGACTATACAGATCTCAACAAACAATGTCCGAAGGATCCCTTCGAACTTCCTAGAATAGACCAGGTGGTAGACTCAACTGCTGGGTGTTCTATGTTGTCTTTCTTGGATTGCTACTCCGGGTATCACCAGATCAGCTTGGCAAAAAAAGACGAAGAAAAAACTGCATTCATCACCCCGTTTGGAGCTTTCTGCTATACCTCCATGCCGTTTGGCCTCAAAAACGCTGGAGCGACTTATCAGAGAGCCATTCAGACATGCTTAGCCGATCACTGCGGCAAGCGTGTAGAAGCTTACGTGAATGATGTGGTGATCAAGACAGAAAACTCAGAAAACTTCATTGAAGATTTGCAGCTGGTCTTCAACAGTCTACGACGATATCGGTGGAAACTCAATCTAGAAAAATGTGTCTTTGGAGTACTGGCAGGGAAATTGCTCGGATTCATTGTCAGCCACCGAGGAATTGAAGCCAACCCGGAAAAAATCGAAGCTATCATGAGAATGGAAGCACCACGATCGCAGAATAAAGTACATAGGCTTACTGGATGCATGGCAGCCCTGAGCAAGTTCATATCAAGACTAGGAGAAAAAGGTTTACCATTCTACAAATTGCTCAAGAAGGTGGACAAATTCCAGTGGACCACAGAAGCACAGGAAGCTCTTGATGCACTAAAAAAGTTCTTGACCACGCCGCCAATACTAAAGCCGCCACGCCGAGCTAGGCTGAATCAGCCGGCCAAAGATCTGCTATTATACATCTCTTGCATGACTCACGTGGTGAGCACCGCGTTGGTAGTCGAGCAAGCAGAAGAAGGACACGTGTATCCAGTACAGCACCAGGTTTATTTCATCAGTGAAGTTCTGGGACCCTCAAAGAATAAATATCCTCAAGTTCAAAAACTATTGTATACAGTACTTCTAACTACACGCAAGCTCCGTCACTACTTTGACGACCACAAAGTCATAGTAGTCACTGGATTTTCGATAGGGGATATTCTCCACAACAAAGAAGCCATCGGAAGAATAGCCAAGTGGGCTTGTGAGCTGGGAGCTCACGACATTGAGTTTCGACCTCAAACTGCAATAAAGACTCAGGCACTAGTTGACTTCATATCAGAATGGACTGAGCAGCAAGTACCAGACAACTTGGAAACTGTAGAAGTATGGCGAATGTATTTCGATGGCTCGCTAAAGCTGCAGGGAGCAGGCGCAGGGATCCTCTTCATTGCTCCTGGAGGTGATCAACTCAAATATGCTCTTCAGTTATTATTCCCAGCATCCAATAATGCAGCAGAATATGAAGCTTTGATCCGCGGATTAAACATTGCTATATCACTAGGTATCAAAAGATTGATGGTATACGGAGATTCACTAGTGGTCATAAGTCAGATAAATAAAGAATGGGATTATTCGAATGACTCTATGGGCAAGTACTGTACAGCCATCCGGAAACTGGAAGACAAATTTGAAGGGCTAGAGTTCCATCATGTGGAAAGAAATCGTAATGCTGCAGCAGATGCATTGTCGAAGCTAGGATCTAGTCGGACTCAGGTCCCGCCTGGAGTTTTCATCCAAGAGGTGTCACACCCGAGTATCTCCTCAGATCGGGTGGAAGAGTGCAACGTTTTGAATCAGCCACAATCAGACTCTAATGACTGGAGGGAGCCTATTATTAAGTATATAAAGAACAAAGAGGAGCCGGATGATAAAGCTACTGCAGAGCGTATTGCAAGACAATCGGCCCACTACACCCTCATTGGGGATGCATTGTACAGAAGAGGTGCAACAGGAGTCCTCATGAAGTGCATTCCTTCGGCTACGGGGAAACAACTGTTAGATGAGATCCATGCCAGACAGTGTGGGATACACGCAGCATCCAGAACTCTAGTAGGAAAGGTCTTCAGGTCTGGTTTCTATTGGCCGACAGCAAAAAATGATGCAGCCGAGTTAGTCCATAGGTGTGAAGCTTGCCAATTCTTATCAAAGCAGCAGCATTTACCAACACAGCAACTGCAAACCATACCAGTGACATGGCCATTTGCGTGCTGGGGACTGGACATGATTGGACCCTTCAAGAAAGCTCAGGGAGGTTATACTCACGTGTTGGTTGCCATCGACAAAATTCACTAAATGGATAGAGTACAAACCTATTGCTTCTCTGACTTCAGCCAAGGCAGTAGAATTCATACAAGATATAATATTCAGGTTTGGGATACCAAATAGCATCATAACCGACCTAGGGTCCAATTTCACTAGCTCTGAATTCTTTGATTTCTGTGAACAACAGAGCATCTAGATCAAATATGCGTCAGTAGCACACCCAAGAACTAATGGACAGGTAGAAAGGGCTAATGGAATGATACTGGAAGCACTCAGGAAGAAAGTTTTCGACAAGAACGAAAAGTTCGCAGGAAAGTGGATCAGAGAGTTGTCGTATGTGGTTTGGAGCCTAAGAACTCAACCTAGTCGAGCTCTGTATGGGAATACCCCTTTCTTCATGGTCTATGGTTCGGAAGCAGTGCTACCTGCCGACCTCAGGTTTGGGGCACCAAGGTTGGTCTTCGGAAACATAGCTGAGGCAGAAGCTACCAGGTTGGAGGATATTGATGTACTAGAAGAAGAGCGATTGAACACAGTAATCCAGACAGCTAGGTACCAGCAAACCTTGAGGCGCTATCATGATAAGGCTATTCGACATCGATCTTTCGCAGTGGGAGACTTGGTCCTTCGCCGAATTCTAACAAGGGAAGGACGGCACAAATTGTCACCATTATGGGAAGGGCCATTTGTAGTAGCAGAAGTCGCCCGGCCAGGATCATACCGGCTCACTCAAATGGACAACACGAAAGTAGGGAATTCATGGAATATAGAGCACCTCAGGAAGTTTTACCCCTAGTTAGATTTCAAAAGCTATCGGGGCAGTATTGTATTCTGTAATTGGAAAATACATCATCAATAAAAAGGTTTCATTCCCAAGGGCACTCGAACTATTTACTACCAATCAGTATGCTTACTTGACTTAGGGTGACCACTATACCCTACTAACGGAGCAATCGGCTTAAGTCGGCAATGACTTAAGACGGTGCAACATGCTCACGCTTACTCGGCTTAGGGTGACCACTATACCCTACTAACGGAGCAATCGGCTTAAGTCGGCAATGACTTAGGACGGTGCAACATGCTCACGCTTACTCGGCTTAGGGTGACCACTATACCCTACTAACGGAGCAATCGACTTAAGTCGGCAATGACTTAAGATGGTGCAACATGCTCACGCATACTCGGCTTAGGGTGATCACTATACCCTTCTTACGGAGCAATCGACTTAAGTCGGCAATGACTTAAGACGGTGCAACATGCTCATGCTTACTCGGCTTAGGGTGACCACTATACCCTACTAACGGAGCAATCGACTTAAGTCGGCAATGACTTAAGACGGTGCAACAAGCTCACGCTTACTCGGCTTAGGGTGACCACTATACCCTACTAACAGAGCAATCAGCTTAAGTCGGCAATGACTTAATATGGTGCAACATGCTCACACTTGTTCGACTTAGTATAACATGCTCGTGATCACTCATCTTTGGGCGATTTCTATGCCTCATCAGCCAATCGATTAGCATGAAATATGAAAAAACTTCGAAACCAGCACACTGCATTTACTTCTGCAATCATAACAACTGTTGAATTCCAACAACAGAAAAACGAAAATAGCGTTTAGTACCAAGAATTCGTTCTAACAGAGTATTCGGGCACATTGATCACATACACATATAGTTCATGAATGTACTCAATGTTTCTACTTGGCAATATTTTTCTCAGGAGCAACCGATGAAGAAGGACGACTCGAGGAATCAGGAGCAGCTTTGACATTGAAAGGGAAATGTGCCCTTGGGCCATTTCTAAAGTGTTTTGGTGATTAAGTGTCTAACACATTTTCTCTAAGTGCTAATTTGTGCCAAAGATTGAAGAAGTGCAAATCATAAAACAAGGTACGTTTCTAGACTTAGTACATTGATTTGGGTACTAATGTATTGTGTCTAAGAGCTAGAAACAGGGAAAAGCAATTGGAAAAGAGTTGGCTGTGCCTGCTCGGTCTGGGTGCACCGGACTGTCCGGTGGTGCACCGGACAATGTCCGGTGCACCAGACCAGTCTCGGTGAACAGGACACTCTCGGGACTCGACGGCGGCGTACGGCTTTAATTCACCGGGCTGTCCGTGGTGCACCAGACTGTCCGGTGAGTCGTCTGCGGCGAAGTCGTCGCTCTCGAGAAAAGTTCAACGGTGTATGGCTATAATTCACCGGACTGTCCGGTGGGTCACCGGACTATCTGGTGAGCCAACGGTCGACTGCACCAACGGTCGGCCGCGCAATCTTCGCACGACGCGTGGGCGCGCCAACGGTCGGCAGGGGGCACCGGACTATCCGGTGTGCACCTGACAGTGTCCGGTGCGCCAACTGCCACAAATCTGCAACGGTTAGATGCGCCAGAAAAGGAAGGAGATCGCGCACCGGATAGCTACAGTTACTGTCCGGTGGCGCACCGGACTGTCCGGTGCGCCACCCGACAGAAGGCAAGATTAGCCTTCCAAGAATGCCTCGAACGGCTCCTAGCTGCCTTGGGGCTATAAAAGGGACCCCTAGGCGCATGGAGGAGTCACCCAAACATACTTTGAGCATTCTAAGTCTTCCACACTTCGTCTCCGCGCACTTGATCGACTGTGTTAGTGATTTGAGCTCCATTCTAGTTGCGAACTCGTTGTGCTTCATTTTGAGCTCAAGTCTTGGCTTGTGTGCGTGTGTATTGCTGCGGATTTGTGTGTGTTGCTTCCCATCCTTACTCTAGTGCTTTCACTGTGATCTTTGTTGTAAGGGCGAGAGACTCCAACTTGTGGAGATTCCTCGCAAACGGGAAAAGAGATAAGCAAAGAAAAGCCATGGTATTCAAGTTGATCATTGGATCAATTGAAAGGGGTTGAGTGCAACCCTCGTCCGTTGGGACGCCACAACGTGGAGGTAGGCAAGTGTTATACTTGGCCAAACCACAGGATAAACCACTGTGTCTCTTGTGTTGTCTTTCTCTATGGTTATTGTGTTTCACAAGAACTCTTCTATAGCCACTTGGTTCTATTGCACTAACACTTAACCAAGTTTTGTGGCTATTAGTGTCGAAATTTCATAGGATCACCTATTCACCCCCCCCCCCCCGCCCCGTCTAGGTGCTCTCAATTGGTATCAGAGCCATTCTCTTCACGAAGGGACTAATCGCCCGAAGAGATGGATCCTAAGGGAAAGGGGATGGTGGTCAATGATAAGGAGAAGGAGTCCATCTTCAACGAGCCAAGGGACAACAAGCCCACTGACTCTGGCTCGAGTCATAAGAAGAAGGACGGGAAGAAGAGGTGCATCAAGAAGATCGTCTACTACGACAGCAACGAGTCTTCTTCCCCAAGAGACAACGATGATGAGAAAAAGAAACCGGTCAATTCAAATTTTTCATTTGATTATTCTCGTATTCCTTATAATTCCAATGCTCATTTGCTTTCTATTCCTCTTGGTAAACCTCCACACTTTGATGGAGAGGACTATGCTTTTTGGAGTCACAAAATGCGTAGTCACCTTTTCTCTCTTCATCCTAGTATTTGGGAGATAGTTGAGAATGGAATGCAATTTGATAGTACGGATAACCCTGTCTTCATTAACGAACAAATTCATAAGAATGCACAAGCTACCACTGTGTTGTTAGCATCATTGTGCAGGGATGAATACAACAAGGTGAGCGGCTTGGACAACGCCAAGCAAATATGGGACACCCTCAAGATATCGCATGAGGGGAACGACACCACCATGATCACCAAAATGGAGTTGGTGGAAGGCGAGCTAGGAAGGTTTGCCATGATCAGGGCAAAGGAGCCAACTCAAACATACAACAGGCTCAAGACCCTGGTCAACAAGATCAGGAGCTATGGAAGCATGAGATGGACGGACCACGACGTCGTCCGACTTATGCTCAGGTCTTTCACTGTTATTGACCCTCATCTTGTGAACCTCATACGTGAAAATCCTAGGTACACAAAGATGACGCCAGAGGAGATACTTGGAAAGTTTGTTAGCTCGCGTATGATGGTCAAGGAAGCAAGATATGTTGATGATGCATTGAACGGCCCAATGCCCATCTATGAGCCCCAGCCCGTTGCACTCAAGGCAACAAGCAGCAGTAGGGAGGCGCTACCTAGCAAGGTGGCACAAGTTGAGGCTACCAGGCTAAACGAGGATGAGATGGCCCTCATCATCAAGCGCTTCAAGACCACGCTAAAAGGACGCAAGGAGCATTCCAACAAGAGCAAAGCAAAGGGAAAGCGCTCCTACTTTAAATGCGGTAAGACTGGTCATTTTAAAGCAAATTGTCCCGATAATGCTAATGACCAGGAACAAGAAAAGAGCGGGAAGAGGGAGAAGAAGAAGGCCTACAAGAAGGCGAAGGGCGAGGTGCACCTTGGCAAAGAATGGGATTCGGATTGCTCTTCTTCCGACTCCGACGACGAAGGACTCGCCGCCTCGGCCTTCAACAAGTCGTCTCTCTTCCCCAACAAGCGCCATACTTGCCTCATGGTAAAGGAGAAAAAGGTAAGCGCTCGAGATACCCCTAAGTATACTACTTCAAGTGATGATGACTCTAGTGATGATGAAGTAGATTACTCAAGCTTGTTTAAAGGTTTAGATAGAACTAAAATAAATAAAATCAATGAATTGATTGATGCTTTAAATGAAAAGAATAGACTCTTAGAAAAGCAAGAGGATATTTTGTATGAAGAGCATGATAAGTTTGTTAGTGTACAAAAATCTCTTGCTTTAGAGATTAAAAGAAATGAAATGATGTCTTCTAAATTATCTGCTTGTCATGAAACTGTGTCTAGCTTAAAGAGTATTAATGATGATTTAAATGCTAAGCTAGAAGTAGTTAATAAATCTAATTCTTGTGTAGAGCATGTTGTCATTTGTAATAGGTGTAAGGATTTTGATGTTGATGCATGTGTTGAACACCTTACTTCTATTACAAAATTAAATGGTGAAGTGGCAAGTCTTAATGCCCAACTTAAGACATGCAAAAATGACTTTGATAAGTTAAAATTTGCTAGGGATGCCTACACCGTTGGTAGACATCCCTCAATTAAGGATGGACTTGGCTTTCGAAAGGAAGCCAAGAACTTAACAAGTCAAAGGGCTCCCATTTCCAACAAGGAGAAAGGGAAGGCCCCTATGGCTAGTAGTAGTCAAACAATCATGCTTTCATGTACCATGATAGAAAATTTTCTAGAAATTCTCATTATAATAGGAGTTATAATGGTTTTGACTCACATGCTATGATTGCTTCAAGTTCTAATTTTAATGATAGGCCTAGGAGAAATTTTGTATCTCATGCTCCTAGGAAAGTGTATAATAAACCTACTACTACCTTTCATGCTTGCAACACTAAGTATGTACTTTCATGTAAAAATGAAAAAGTGGTTGCTAGAAAGATGGGGTCCAAATGCAAGGGAGACAAGACTTGCATTTGGGTCCCAAAGACTATTGTAACTAACCTTGTAGGACACAACAAGAGTTGGGTACCTAAAACCCAAGCCTAATTTGCCTTGAAGGTTTATGCATCCGGGGGCTCAAGCTGGATTATCGACAGCGGATGCACAAACCACATGACGGGGGAGAAGAAGATGTTCACCTCCTACGTCATGAACAAAGATTACCAAAGTTCGATCATCTTTGGAGATGGGAACCAAGGCAAGGTTAAAGGACTAGGAAAGATAGCCATTTCATCCGAGCATTCCATATCTAATGTGTTTTTAGTTGAATCGCTCGGATACAATTTATTATCTATCAGTCAACTATGTAATATGGGATACAATTGTTTATTTACCAATGTAGATGTGTCTGTCTTTAGAAGGAGTGATGGTTCATTAGCTTTTAAGGGTGTACTAGACGACAAACTCTACTTAGTTGATTTTTCGAAAGAGGAGGCCGATCTAGATGCATGCTTAATTGCTAAGACTAGCATGGGCTGGCTGTGGCATCGCCGTCTAGCACATGTTGGGATGAAGAACCTTCATAAACTTCTAAAGGGAGAACATGTGTTAGGTCTAACCAATGTATTTTTCGAAAAAGATAGACCTTGTGCAGCTTGTCAAGCAGGTAAACTGGTGGGAAGCACTCATCATAGCAAGAATGTGATGACCACATCAAGACCTCTGGCGCTACTTCATATGGACCTCTTCGGACCCGTTGCCTACCTCAGCATCGGGGGAAGTAAGTATGATCTTGTTGTTGTTGATGATTTTTCTCGCTTCACTTGGGTATTCTTTTTGCAGGATAAATCAGAAACCCAAGGGACCCTAAAGCGCTTTCTAAGGAGAGCTCAAAACGAATTTGAGCTCAAGGTGAAAAAGATAAGAAGCGACAACGGGTCCGAGTTCAAGAACTTACAAGTGGAGGAGTACCTTGAGGAGGAAGGAATCAAGCACGAGTTCTCTACTCCCTACACACCATAGCAAAACGGTGTGGTAGAAAGGAAGAATAGGACGCTTATAGACATGGCGAGGACGATGCTTGGAGAATTCAAGACGCCCGAGCGGTTTTGGTCGGAAGCTGTGAACATAGCTTGCCACGCCATAAACCGGGTCTACCTTCATCGCCTCCTCAAGAAGACCTCGTATGAACTTCTAACCGGTAACAAACCCAATGTTTCATACTTTCATGTATTTGGGAGTAAATGTTATATTCTAGTAAAGAAAGGTAGAAATTCCAAATTTGCTCCCAAAGCTGTAGAAGGGTTTTTGCTAGGGTATGACTCAAATACAAAGGTGTATAGAGTCTTCAACAATCATCGGGTTTGGTTGAAGTCTCTAGCGACATTGTATTTGATGAAACTAATAGCTCTCCAAGAGAGCAAGTTGATCTTGATGATGTAGATGAAGATGATGTTCCAACGGACACAATTCGCACCATGGCGATTGGAGATGTGCGACCACAAGAACTACAAGAGCAAGATCAACCCTCTTCCTCAACGATGGTGCATCCCCCAACTCAAGATGATGAACAAGTTCCTCAAGAGGAGGCGTGTGATCAAGGGGAGCACAAGAAGACCCAGCTATGGATGAAGAAGCACCACGGGCCCCTCCAACTCAAGTCCGAGCGACGATTCAAAGGAATCATCCCGTCGACCGGATTTTGGGTGATATAAGCAAGGGAGTAACAACTCGCTCACGTCTAGCTAATTTTTGCGAGCATTACTCGTTTGTCTCTTCTATTGAGCCTTTCAGGGTAGAAGAGGCCTTGCAAGATCCGGACTGGGTGTTGGCCATGCAGGAAGAGCTCAACAACTTCAAGCGAAATGAAGTTTGGACCCTGGTGCCATGTCCCAAGCAAAACGTTGTGGGAACCAAGTGGGTGTTTCGCAACAAGCAAGACAAGCACGGGGTGGTGACAAGAAACAAGGCTCGACTTGTGGCAAAAGGTTATGCCCAAGTCGCAGGTTTGGATTTCGAGGAGACTTTTGCTCCTGTGGCTAGGCTAGAGTCTATTCGCATTCTATTAGCCTATGCCGCTCACCACTCTTTCAGGTTGTTCCAAATGGATGTGAAGAGCGCTTTCCTCAACGAGCCAATCAAGGAGGAGGTGTACATGGAGCAACCCCCTGGCTTTGAGGATGAACGGTACCCCGACCATGTGTGTAAGCTCTCTAAGGCGCTCTATGGACTTAAACAAGCCCCAAGAGCATGGTATGAATGCCTTAGAGATTTCCTAATTGCTAATGCTTTCAAGGTTGGGAAAGCCGATCCAACTCTTTTCACCAAGACTTGTGATGGTGACCTGATTGTGTGCTAAATTTATGTCGATGACATAATATTTGGTTCTACTAACCAAAAGTCTTGTGAGGAGTTTAACAGGGTGATGACACAGAAATTTGAGATGTCGATGATGGGCGAGTTGAACTACTTCCTTGGGTTCCAAGTGAAGCAACTCAAGGACGGCACCTTCATCTCACAAATGAAGTACACGCAAGACCTTCTCAAGCGGTTTGGGATGAAGGACGCCAAGCCCGCAAAGACACCAATGGGAACCGACGGACATGTCGACCTCAACAAAGGAGGTAAGTCCGTTGATCAAAAGGCATACCGGTCTATGATAGGGTCATTACTTTATTTATGTGCTAGTAGACCGGATATTATGCTTAGCGTTTGCATGTGTGCTAGATATCAATCCGACTCAAGGGAATGTCACCTTATGGCCGTTAAGCGGATTCTTAGATATTTAGTTGCTATGCCTTGCTTCGGGATCTGGTATCCAAAGGGGTCTACCTTTGACTTGATTGGATATTCAGACTCCGATTATGCCGGGTGTAAGGTTGATAGGAAGAGTACATCAGGGACGTGCCAATTCCTAGGAAGGTCCCTGATGTCTTGGAGTTCAAATAAACAAACTTCCGTTGCCCTATCCACCGCTGAGGCCGAGTATGTTGCCGCAGGACAGTGTTACACGCAACTACTTTGGATGAGGCAAACCCTCCGGGACTTTGGCTACAATCTGAGCAAAGTCCCACTCCTATGTGACAATGAGAGTGCAATCCGCATGGCGGATAATCCTATTGAACACAGTCGCACTAAGCACATAGACATCCGGCATCACTTCCTGAGAGACCACCAGCAAAAGGGGGATATCGAGGTGTACCATATTAACACCGAAAACCAGCTAGCCGATATCTTCACCAAGCCTTTAGATGAGAAAAGGTTTTGCAGGTTGCGTAGTGAGCTAAATGTCTTAGATTCGTGTAACTTGGATTGATCTATAGCATACATGTGTTTTATGCCTTTGATCATGTAATTTATGCATTTCAATCTATTTTTGTTCATTTGTGGTGCTCAAGTTGTACACATGATCCCCGGACCTCACAAGTCCATTTGCAAGTGATGCACCTATTTAGGGGGAGGCATGCTACAACTTGACCCTTTGAGACTCACCTTGTGTTTGAGTTTACTTGTTTTAGTCTCAAAAGTGAATTGAAAGGGAAAGGTGAACTTGGACCATGCAAAGACTTTCACTGCACTCTGGTAATACCTCCAAGTTCATATCTATGCTCTTATTGCCTTTTTGCTCTTAATTGACAATTTTGGTGAGGCAATGGGGTTAAAGGGCCATGAATGATCCCGTTTTGGTGCTTAATGCCAAAGGGGGAGAAATTAAGGCCAAAGCAAATGGATCAGCTACCACTTGAGAAATTTGAAAATAGTAGAGTGAGCACTTTTGATTTGTCAAAATACTCTTATTTGCAAAATTTGGTCTCTTGTGGGGAGAATCTATGATTATGGGAAAAGGGGGAGTTTTTGGATCTTCGATAAATTTCACTCTTGGAATATCTCTCTTTATGCCTAAACAAGTGTGTTTGACTTAGAGATAGGAAATTGAATTTGATTTGCAAAAACAAACCAAGTGGTGGCAAAGAATGATCCAAATATGCCAAATTTGAATAAAAAACAATTCTTGTTCTCTTTTGCATTGATATTGCACTTCTTTTAGTTGCTTTTGGATGTGTTGGCA
This sequence comes from Zea luxurians, assembly GCA_029449295.1. NCBI lineage: Eukaryota > Viridiplantae > Streptophyta > Magnoliopsida > Poales > Poaceae > Zea > Zea luxurians. Next base: position 116,426,730 of record JAOPSE010000005.1, on the reverse strand, counting down.
TGAATCACCAAAAAGGGGGAGATTGAAAGGGAAATGTGCCCTTGGGCCATTTCTAAAGTGTTTTGATGATTAAGTGTCCAACACATTTTCTCTAAGTGCTAATTTGTGCCAAAGATTGAAGAAGTGCAAATCATAAAACAAGGTACGTTTCTAGACTTAGTACATTGATTTGGGTACTAATGTATTGTGTCTAAGTGCTAGAAATAGGGAAAAAGCAATTGGAAAAGAGTTGGTTGTGTACCGGACTGTCCGGTGGGTACTAATGTACAGCCAACTCCTGCTCGGTCTGGGTGCACCGGACAGTGTCCGGTGCGCCAGACCAGTCTCGGTGAACAGGCCACTCTCGGGACTCGACGGCGGCGTACGGCTATAATTCACCGGACTGTCCGGTGAGTCGTCTATGGCGAAGTTGTCGCTGTCGGGAAAAGTTCAACGGCGTATGGCTATAATTCACCGGACTGTCCAGTGGGTCACCGGACTGTCCGGTGAGCCAACGGTCGATTGCGCAAACGGTCGGCTGCGCAATCTTCGCACGACGCGTGGGCGCGCCAACGGTCGGCAAGGGGCACCGGACAGTGTCCGGTGCGCCAACTGCCACGAATCTGCAACGGTCGGATGCGCCAGAAAAGGAAGGCGATCGCGCACCGGACAGCTATAGTTACTGTCCAGTGGCGCACCGGACTGTCCGTGCGCCACCCGACAGAAGGCAAGATTAGCCTTCCAAGAATGCCTCCAACAGCTCCTAGCTGCCTTGGGGCTATAAAAGGGACCCCTAGGCGCATGGAGGAGTCACCCAAGCATACTTTGAGCATTCTAAGTCTTCCACACTCCGTCTCCGCGCACTTGATCGACTGTGTTAGTGATTTGAGCTCCATTCTAGTTGCGAACTCGTTGTGCTTCATTTTGAGCTCAAGTCTTGGCTTGTGTGCGTGTGTATTGCTGCGGATTTGTGTGTGTTGCTTCCCATCCTTACTCTAGTGCTTTCACTGTGATCTTTGTTGTAAGGGCGAGAGACTCCAACTTGTGGAGATTCCTCACAAACGGGAAAAGAGATAAGCAAAGAAAAGCCGTGGTATTCAAGTTGATCATTGGATCACTTGAAAGGGGTTGAGTGCAATCCTAGTCCATTGGGACGCCACAACGTGGAGGTAGGCAAGTGTTATACTTGGCCGAACCACAGGATAAACCACTGTGTCTCTTGTGTTGTCTTTCTATGTGGTTATTGTGTTTCACAAGAACTCTTCTATAGCCACTTGGTTCTATTGCACTAACACTTGACCAAGTTTTGTGGCTATTAGTGTTGAAATTTCACAGGATCACCTATTCACCCCCACTCTATGTGCTCTCAGACATCGACGATTATATCATCAGAAACGACTACGCCCGGTCTCCTTATCAAGATCCGCCCCACGCAAATGGCTTTGTCTATAGCCTTGTCGCCTGAGCCTTCAGAATGTCGGAATTATCTTCGGCAACCTTGGTGGCCAGTTGAGCGGCCTCTAGCTCCTGGGCGACTGATTTCTTGGAGGCACGCAGATCCTTGATGGTGGAGTCTTTGCTCGACACCAACTGCCTAAGACGCAAGACCTCATTGTAGCATCCCAAAAATTCAAATCTTGAAAATTTCTCAAACTCGCTCTAAATTCAAAATGAATTTCAAATTTCATTTCGAAATGTTTGTTTGCAAGTTGATATCAACAAATAAAATATAGTGGTCTATATTTCCTCCAAAATCATCCTCAAATTATCCTACAAATATTTCCCTAGTAACCCCCTCAAGTTCTTTCCAGAAATATTGCCCAGATATTCCACCGATAACTCTCCAAGTATTCTTCTCCTGAGAAATACCTTCAGAATCATTTTTCAAGTCCCTACAAATATTTTCTTCATAACTTTCCTCATGCTCATACGTATATGTATGCCTCCGGTGTCATACGGTGAGCTCTACAAGCTAATTACACTTATACAAGACAAATACATGCTAATCTCCCACTAATCCTCTCATCCTCCCACTAATCGTCTCATCCCTCCCCCTAATCCCCCACCATGGCTATAAATAGAGGGGCAAGGGCCACCTCTCATCCCACCCCAAGCCATTTCATGGCAACTCTCTCCCCCCCACACACACCCACTCCATGTTCCACACAAGCACACACTAGCACAAGGATCGTTCGGTCGTTTTTCGATCATTCGTCCCCCTGTTCTTAGTTTGTTCGTTCGTTCGTCCGAATGTTCGATCGTTCGTCCGATCATTCATGGTTCGTTCGTCCATTCGTCCGATCATTCGTCCGTTTGTTCGTCCAAATAATCTTTTTCCTGCCGTTATGCTGCCAAAATTCCGATCGTTCGTTCGTTCGATCATTCGATCGTTCATCGTTCGTTCATAGTTCCTATTCATCGTTCATCGTTCGTTCATAGTCCCTATGCATCGTTCTTCCAGATAATCTTTGTCCTGCCGTTATGCTGCCGAAATTCCGATCGTTCGTTCGTTCGATCATTCGATCGTTCATCGTTCGTTCATAGTTCCTATTCATCGTTCATCGTTCGTTCATAGTCCCTATTCATCGTTCTTCCAGATAATCTTTGTCCTACCGTTATGCTGCCGAAATTCTGATTGTTCGTTCGTCCGATCATTCGATAGTTCGTCCGTTCGTTCATAGTTCCTATTCATCGTTCATCGTTCGTTCATCGTCACTATTCATCGTTCATCATTCGTTCATACGAACTGTTCACTATCACTATTCACCGTTACTATTCATCGTTACTATTCACATACACTATTCATCAACGTTACTATTTATCATTACTATTCATCATCGTTACTATTCATCGATGATATCTATAGTTACTTTTCGTCGCCACTATTCATCGGTCAACCAGTCATCCCAAATTTCAACTATTCATCCATCATGCTGTCCAGTCCACCTAAGACCAGCCAGACCCATGTTCCAGTCATACGAACTCCGGTGACTGTGATTTTCCTTCCAGTAGGGAACTTCCCATCTGGTTACCCATCCCAGGTTTCTCCAAGTTGAGCATGCTTAACTTTGAGATTCCTTCGAACCAGGCTTCCAAACTCAGATTCGAATAATTCTTGTTTCTAAATTCTTATCGAATTATTCCCTATCCAACCATTCCATCCCTTAAACATGGTTCATGTTCCAGAAAACTCCCAAAATACTCTTGTCCCATATTCTGCCTATAACTCTCCTGTTCATACTAAGTCAGACGATTCATTCGTCACTATTCTCACCAACAGTGAACTTCACTGTGCTACACCATATACACCCAGCTATAAATACACCCAGCTACCCTCTCCCTCTCCACACACTCAACACCCTCAGCCATGGCAAACACCCCACCCACTCAGTTACTCTGCTCTGCCGGCTACACGCATAGTGTCGCTTCGCCTCCAGTCCACCCTCCTGGTAAGCACCTCCGCTCCACCACCAGTAATATCACAACACCACATGACACAGATTCTACTCAAGACTCTATGAAAGGGAATTAGGCTTACACCTATTTCCTAAATTGATTTTGGTGGTTGAATTGCCCAACACAAATAATTGGACTAACTAGTTTGCCCAAGTTTATAAGTTCTACAGGTACCAAAGGTTCACAATAAGCCAATAAAAAGACCAAGAAAAAGGGTTCAAACAAAGGAGCAAAGGGACAATCGAAGGCACCCTGGTCGGGCGCACCGGACTATCCGGTGTGCCACCGGACAGTGCCCGGTGCACCACCGGACAGTGTCCGGTGCACTAGGGGACTCCAATCTGAACTTCGCACCTTCGGGAAAACTCAGAGCCGCCGCGCTATAATTCACTGGACTGTCCAGTGTACACCGGACAGTGTCCGGTGCTCCAAGGAGAAGCGACTCTGAACTCACCAGCTTCGGGAATTCGCTCCGCTATAATTCACCGGACATGTCCGGTGTACACCGGACTGTCCGGTGTAACGGCGGAGCAACGGCTACTTCGGCGCCAACGGTCACCTGCAGCGGCATTAAATGCGTGCCAGAGCGCGCAGAAGTCAGGCACGCGCGAAGTGGCGCACCAGACACTCTACAGTACATGTCTGGTGCGCCACCGGACATCCAGGCGGGCCCAGCAGTCAGAGCTCCAACGGTCGGAACCCAACAGCCTGGTGACGTGGCTGGCGCACCGGACACTGTCCGGTGCACCATGCGACAGACAGCCTCCACCAAACGGCTAGTTTGGTGGTTGGGGCTATAAATACCCCCAACCACCCCTCATTCAAGTCATCCAAGTTTTCCACCTTCCAACCACTTACAAGAGCTAGGCATTCAATTCTAGACACACTCAAGTGATCAAATCCTCTCCAATTCCACACAAAGCTTTAGTAACTAGTGAGAGAGATTTGTCGTGTTCTTTTGAGCTCTTGCGCTTGGATTGCTTCTTTCTTTCTCATTTGTTCTTGTGATCAAAACTCAATTGTAACCGAGGCAAGAGACACCAATTGTGTGGTGGTCCTTGCGGGGAAGTTTTGTTCCCGGTTGATTTGAGAAGAGAAGCTCACTCGGTCCGAGGGACCGTTTGAGAGAGGGAAAGGGTTGAAAAAGACCCGGCCTTTGTGGCCTCCTCAATGGGGAGTAGGTTTGCAAGAACCGAACCTCGGTAAAACAAATCCGTGTGTCACACTCTTCATTCGCTTACGATTTGTTTTGCGCCCTCTCTCTCGGACTCATTATTATTTCGAACACTAACCCGGCTTGTAGTTGTGATTAACTTTGTAAATTTCAGTTTCGCCCTATTCACCCCCCCCCCTCTAGGTGACTTTCAATTGGTATCAGAGCCCGATTCTTCATTAGAGCCTAACCGCTCGAAGTGATGTCGGGAGATCACGCTAAGAAGGAGATGGAGACCGGCGACAAGCCCACTACAAGCCACGGGGAAACTTCATCGGAAGAGTCCCGCAACAAGAGGAAGGAGAAGAAGGACTCCTCCAACAAAGGGAAGGGGAAGGAGAAGAAATCCTCTTCCCACAAGTCGCATCGGAGAGGCGACAAGCACAAGAGGATGAGGAAAGTGGTCTACTACGAGACCGACTCTTCATCACCATCGACCTCCGACTCCGATGCGCCGTCTGTAACTTCTAAGCGCCAAGAGCGCAAGAAGTATAGTAAGATCCCCCTACGCTACCCCCACATTTCAAAGCGTACTCCTTTACTCTCCGTTCCATTAGGCAAACCACCGGATTTTGACGGTGAAGATTATAATATGTGGGGTGACAAAATGAGGCATCATCTAACCTCATTCCACACAAGCATATGGAATGTTGTTGAGTTTGGTGTACAGGTACCATCCGTAGGGGATGAAGACTACGACTCGGACGAAGTGGCCCAAATTCACCACTTTAACTCCCTAGCCACTACTATACTCCTCGCCTCTCTAAGTCGAGAGGAGTATAATAAGGTGCAAGGGTTAAAGAGTGCGAAGGAAATTTGGGACGTACTCAAGACCGCGCACGAAGGAGACGAGGTGACAAAAATCACCTAGCGGGAGACAATCGAGGGGGAGCTCGGTCGCTTCATGCTTCACCAAGGGGAGGACCCACAAGCCATGTACAACCGCTTGAAGACCTTGGTGAATCAAGTGTGCAACCTCGGGAGCGAAAAATGGGATGACCATGAGATGGTCAAGGTTATTCTTAGATCCCTCGTATTTCTTAACCCTACACAAGTTCAATTAATTCGCGGTGATCCTAGATATAAGCTAATGTCTCCCGAGGAGGTTATAGGAAAATTTGTGAGCTTTGAGCTAATGATTAAAGGCTCAAAGAAAATCATCGGGCAAGGTACCTCCTCAACGCCCGAAGCACAACCGGTGGCATTCAAGGCAACGGAGGAGAAGAAGGAGGAGTCTACATCAAGTAGACAACCCATCGACGCCTCCAAGCTCGACAACAAGGAAATGGCGCTCATCATCAAGAGTTTCCGCCAAATCCTCAAGCAAAGGAGGGGGAAGGATTACAAGCCCCGCTCAAAGAAGGTTTGCTACAAGTGTGGTGAGCCCGGTCACTTTATTGCCAAATGTCCTATTTCTAGTGACAGTGACAAGGGCGACGACAAGAAGGGGAGAAGAAAGGAGAAGAAGAGATATCACAAGAATAAGGGCGGCGATGCCCATGTGTGCCGCGAGTGGGACTCCGATAAGAGCTCCACCGACTCCTCCTCCGACGAGGACGCCGCCAACATCGCCGTCACCAAGGGACTTCTCTTCCCCAACGTCGGCCACAAGTGCCTCATGGCCAAGGACGGCAAAAAGAAGAAGGTTAAATCCAAATCATCCACTAAATATGAATCCTCTAGTAATGATAATGCTAGTGATGAGGAGGATAATTTACGTACCCTTTTTGCCAACCTAAACATGCAACAAAAGGAAAAATTAAATGAATTGATTAGTGCCATCCATGAAAAGGATGATCTCTTGGACTCCCAAGAGGACTTCCTAATCAAGGAAAATAAAAAGCATGTTAAGGTTAAGAATGCTTATGCTCTAGAAGTAGAAAAATGTGAAAAATTATCTAGTGAGCTAAGCACATGCCATGATACTATTGCCAACCTTAGAAATGAAAATGCAAAATTAAATGCTAAGGTTGATTCACATGTTTGTGATGTTTCAATTCCCAATCTTAGAAATGATAATGACGATTTGCTTGCTAAGATTGAAGAATTAAACATCTCTCTTGCTAGCCTTAGGATTGAAAATGAAAAATTAATTGCTAAGGCTAAAGATTTTGATGTTTGCAATATTACTATTTCTAACCTTAGAAGTGAAAATGATATATTACATGCTAAGGTTGTAGAATTAAAATCTTGCAAAACCTCTACATCTACCATTGAGCATGTGTCTATTTGTACTAGATGTAGGGATGTTGATATTGATGCTATTCATGATCATATGGTCTTAATTAAACAACAAAATGATCATATAGCAAAATTAGATGCTAAAATTGCCGAGCATAACTTAGAAAATGAAAAGTTTAAATTTGCTAGAAGTATGCTCTATAATGGGAGATGCCCTGGCATCAAGGATGACATTGGCTTCCAAAGGGGAGACAATGTCAAACTTAATGCCCCTCCTAAAAGATTGTCTAATTTTGTTAAGGGCAAGGCTCCCATGCCTCAGGATAACGAGGGTTACATTTTGTACCCTGCCGGTTATCCCGAGAGCAAAATTAGGAGAATTCATTCTAGGAAGTCTCACTCTGGCCCTAATCATGCTTTTATGTATAAGGGTGAGACATCTAGCTCTAGGCAACCAACCCGTGCTAAGTTGCCTAAGAAGAAAACTCCTAGTGCATCAAATGATCATAGCATTTCATTCAAAACTTTTGATGCATCATATGTTTTAACTAGCAAACCCGGCAAGGTAGTTGCCAAGTTTGTTGGGGGCAAACACAAGGGCTCCAAAACTTGTGTTTGGGTACCCAAAGTTCTTGTTTCTAATGCCAAAGGACCCAAAACCGTTTGGGTACCTAAAGTCAAGAACTAAACTTGTTTTGTAGGTTTATGCATCCGGGGGCACAAGTTGGATCATCGATAGCGGGTGCACAAACCACATGACAGGGGAGAAGAAGATGTTCTCCTCCTACGAGAAAAACCAAGATCCCCAACAAGCTATCACATTCAGGGATGGAAACCAAGGTTTGGTCAAAGGTTTGGGAAAAATAGCTATATCTCCTGACCATTCCATTTCCAATATTTTTCTTGTTGATTCATTAGATTACAATTTGCTTTCCGTATCCCAATTATGTTAAATGGGCTACAACTGTCTTTTTACTGATGTAGGTGTCACTGTCTTTAGAAGAAGTGATGATTCAATAGACTTTAAGGGAGTGTTAGAGGGTCAGCTATACTTGGTAGATTTTGATAGAGCTGAACTCGACACTTGCTTAATAGCTAAGACTAACATGGGTTGGCTCTAGCACCGCCGACTAGCCCATGTTGGAATGAAGAATCTTCATAAGCTTCTAAAGGGAGAGCACATTTTAGGATTAACAAATATTCATTTTGAGAAAGACAGGATTTGTAGCGCTTGCCAAGCAGGGAAGCAAGTTGGTATTTATCATCCACACAAGAACATCATGACGACTGACAGGCTACTGGAGCTCCTACACATGGATTTATTCGGCCCGATTGCTTACATAAGCATCGGCGGGAGTAAGTACTGTCTAGTTATTGTGGATGATTATTCTCGCTTCACTTGGGTATTCTTTTTGCAGGAAAAATCACAAACCCAAGAGACTTTAAAGGGATTCTTGAGACGGGCTCAAAATGAGTTCGGCTTAAGGATCAAGAAAATAAGAAGCGACAACAGGACGGAGTTCAAGAACTCTCAAATTGAAGGCTTCCTTGAGGAGGAGGGCATCAAGCATGAGTTCTCTTCTCCCTACACGCCACAACAAAATGGTGTAGTGGAGAGGAAGAATCGAACTCTACTGGACATGGCAAGGACCATGCTTGATGAGTACAAGACACCGGATTGGTTTTGGGCCGAAGCGGTCTACACCGCTTGCTACGCCATCAACCGGTTATATCTACACCGAATCCTCAAGAAGACATCCTATGAACTCCTAACCGGTAAAAAGCCCAACATTTCATATTTTAGAGTCTTTGGTAGCAAATGCTTTATTCTTATTAAAAGAGGTAGAAAATCTAAATTTGCTCCTAAGACTGTAGAAGGCTTTTTACTAGGATATGATTCAAACACAAGGGCATATAGAGTCTTTAACAAGTCCTCCGGACTAGTTGAAGTTTCTTGTGACGTTGTGTTTGATGAAACTAACGGCTCTCAAGTAGAGCAAGTTGATCTTGATGAGATAGGTGAAGAAGAGGCTCCGTGCATCGCGCTAAGGAACATGTCCATTGGGATGTGTGTCCTAAGGAATCCGAAGAGTCTCCAAATGCACAAGATCAACCATCCTCCTCCACACAAGTGTAACACCCGGATTTTAGGGATCCAAAACCCGGGGTTAACATAAACACCAGGTATGCTGGGACCAAGTCTCATACATATGATGTATAGTGGCACAGGATCGAATGTCACATCTTTATATATAACAGGAGTTCTATACAAAATAAATAATTACATTATAAGGAGACAACGGTCCAGCAACCCAAAGTTGACTGGGAGACGACGGCCTAGACCACTCACGAACTCATCACAGCATCCTCCATGAGCATCATCCTGCAGTACCTGTTCTTGACCTGTGGTGTATGTGAGACAGCAAGAGTGAGCTCACATACGTTCATCGCTCAACAAGTTGTGGGGAATAATGTGCATGAACTCGCCAAAGGTGGGAGCTCACATAAAGTGTAAGGCTTACCAAAGAAGATGGTTAGAGCTGAGCATTGCTTTTAAAGTTGGTCAAAATTTTATTAGCAGTTACTAAGTATAAGTAAATACCAAACCCAATTAAGTAATAGATCAAAAGTAACAACACCACCTGCAATGCAATGCATATGACAAATTGAATTTAGTTCCATAAATTAATCATGTGAGGGTCCGAGCTGCTCATGACCGTGAGCACGGCTAGTATACCAGTTTTACACTCTGCAGAGGTTGCGCATCTTTACCCACAAGTCGTGTATCCCATGTCGCCAGGGTTTGCAAGGCCCTTAGACACTTCCGAGGTGAATGGCTAGGGATCCACTACGAGGCCTTTACAAAGTTCCACTAGCTTCCAAAAACCCGCTACAGTTTATAGGAAGATCCAGTGCAGGAATCCCTTGCAGGACCGCCATCGCAGCAAAATCCTCCCGAGGGCCTCCCTACACTGACCTCTCCCCTACTGCCCTTGCCCCTTTCGGGTAAGGTAGTCTTCCACTAGCTTTCCTAATTAATCAGCCAAGGGCATCCCATACTACCCTTGTGGTAGCACTGTTTTCCCGGGTGGTCGCTCCATGTTCCAATTAACATAATGATCTTAACATGAACATTAAATAACAACTGATAACAAAAAGTGTAATCATGAATAATGTATCTCCATACCCAAAACCACATATAGCTCTAGCAAGTACTACCCAGAAAGATCAGTGGTAAACAAGGTATAAAGATAGACAAACTAGGGTAACCTATTGGGGTCCCATCAAAATTAACCTATGCAGATCATTATGATTAATCAGAACATGAGTGGGTAAAAAGAAGTGATCAAGGGCACAACTTGCCTGGGCCTTGAGATTCCAGGTACCAGGATGATTCTTCAGATCCTCGTGACCTCACTGCTAGTCGTATCAATACAAACATACATGGTATAGGCAAAATTAACATTACACCAAGCATATATGCAAAATACATATTAATAATCTACATATTACAATAAGATCACAGGAAAAAGAATTATTAATTTTGGAGTTGTAGAATTCAAGTTATGATTTTCCTAAGATTTAAGGTGATTATAATATGATTAAATGATAAATAAATTTTCTGACAGAGTTCATGCCAAAACAGTGATACTAAATGGTAGAGAATAATATTACAAAATTTTAGGAATTGGAATGACTCAATTTGGAGCTAAAACGAATTTGTTATGAATTAAATAAGTTTCTGGATTTATTTTAACACTAAAAATCATTTTCTAAATTATTTTCTATGATTTTATAACCTCTCTGGACTGGGCCTCAATTCCAGAGAGACCCAGGGGGCTTTGCGCAAATAAACCTAAGACTCAGAAAACCCCCGCGGTGGACGGCGGGTTGATTACTGTGAAGATCAGGGGTTCTTTTACAAAATAGGCTCGACGAAGGGGTATCGAGCGATCTGAGCCGTTGGATCCGAGATCGAGCGCCCAGATTAGATCCGGCGGCTCGCAAGGCGGCAAGTGCTCCCAGACGTTGGATTCCCCACTGGCGGCCCTGATTTAAAATCCTATGACCTAATCTCAGGCGTTCATCAGCCGATGGACGGACGTGATAGCCCCAGTGCCGAACCGGTATACTTGATCTAATTCCGCGCGCTGGATCAAGATCCGACGGTGGTCATCCCACCCCTATCTCAGTGACGACGCCGGAGCGGGCAGAGCGGCGGTGCGCCATCTCGCACGGCGGCGCCATGTCTGGGGAGTTCCAAACAAGCAAACTAGCGCCACAAACTCAGAACCCAACGGTGCTACGCGTGGAGGAGATGATAACAAATTCAACGGAAGGCTTCTTACCGGTGATGGTGAAACAGGGACTCCCGACCACGGTGCGAAGCGGTCCCGCGGCGGAGGTCGAACTACGGCGAGCGATTACAGTCGCCCCGAGGCCCCGCAGTTCAAACTGATGGCGCGGTCAGCTTCACGGGTCCCCGGCGAACGCCCTCACCCGCACGCGCGAACCCGAGCGCGTGTACCGAGGAGAGTCACCGGCGGCGGGCACCCACCGTGCGGATGCGGCGATTTGCGGGGTTAATGGCGGTCGCAAGGCAAGTCAAGAGATGGAATCGATGGGTTCGGGGTCGTGGCATATATATGGACGCGTACGGGGGCAGTTCCGCAACGGCCGGGCCGGACTTCCGCGGATTCGCCGCGGCAGCATTCCGCCATGCGCGCGATTCCGTTGAAGATGGAGCTGACATCGCTGGTCCATAGGTCAGTGGGCGAGAACGCGGAAGCGTATCGGCGACTGAGTCGCGGAGGGCGGCTGGCAAAAGGGGCCCGCCGAGCAGCGAGGGAACGAATTCGTGGCCGGGCGCGTGAGACTGACCGGTGGGGCCCTAATGTCGGCGCCGAGGACTGGAATGGGGCCGCGCGGGGTTAAACGCAAGTGGGCCGAATGTGGTTCCGAGGCCCAAGTAGGGTTTTATTTTTTTTTTCCATTTTATTTTCTATTTTCTTTTCTCATTTTCAAATCCAATTTGAATTCAAACTTAAATTCAAACTTTGTGATTAAATTGTCCTCAGTTTGAAAGGTATAATTTGATAATATATGTGTGAAGGATGTTTATTTTGATTTTTATTTTATTTTATGTAGTGTTTTTCTTAGTTCTTCCCTTTTTTTTTTATTTCTTATTTTCTATTTTCCTTTCCTTTTGAATTTCAAATCAACACAAGTTTAAAGTTCAAACACTTAATTTGAATACACATATAGAACTTTAGCATAATGTGCAAAAACATATTTTATATATTTCTTTATTTATTTTAGTTCTTTTAGACAAGCTTTTAACCATATAGTAGAATAATCCCTACCTTATTAGTTCTAGGGAAATCAAATTTATATTGTAGACTTATATATGTCAAGAAATAGTTTAACCATAATTCTTTTATATATCCTAACCCAAAGGCAATTTAGATTATCTAAGTATCTTTAATTATGTATTTTTAACATATTCATGAGTGGAAACTTCTAAATTATGATTATCTTTAAGGAAGGGTGCTTTGATTTAAAATCTTTGAGAATTTTTCCTTGTCTTCACAAGTTTGAACTTTAGGGTGTTACAAATCCTACCCCCCTTAAAAATAATCTCGTCCTCGAGATTTGTAAGAAAAGGATATATGTTCATATGGTTTCAACACGTATGCATAAACAAAATCTCGGCATGATGCATATCTTATTAGCAAAACACAGGGTCCAATGAACCTTATTATTATTACTAAAATAGTAAAATACTACTACTAGCTAAACTAATATTTAGGTCTTACAAATAGTGAAATATATATATATATATATATGTATCTATATCTATGTTTATCTCTTTATTCTTGTTGCTCGTTGACTTCTTCACCGACTACTTCATCTCCAACTGGCTCTTCTTCTTGAATTTGAATTTCAAGTTCACCGGGTTCAGCTTCTACTTCTGTATGATGGGCATATCCTCGGTTGATGGATAGGGGCTGACTCTTCCCTGCGGAGGCTTGTCCTTGCTTCATCGGTGCCGGTGTAGTGTAGGCAGCTCTGTTAGGACAGTAGTTGGCATAGTGTCCCGGTTGTCCACATTTGAAGCATGTTCTGATGGCGGTTGTGTTGGGAGCAACGGTTCCTCCTGGAGTGCTTGCTTTTGGAGGAGCAGTTGGTGTCTGTTGAGTTTGTTGTCCAGAACTGCCACTAGCTGATGCACTTGGAGTGGTAGTATAGCGAGGACGGGAACTACTTCCAGTCTGCCCTTGGTTGACAGCCTTTCTTTTCTCTCCAAATATACTCCTCTTGTTCTCTACAGCAATAGCTTTATCAAGTAGCCTTTGGAAAGATGGGAATGTGTGCGATACCAGTTGATATTGCAAGGGTCCAATCAAACCATCCAGAAAGAGCTCCTGCTTTTGCTCATCATCCTCAACATCTCTGGGAGCATATCGAGATAACTGGATGAATTTGTCTCTATATTCGCTTACGGACATACTTCCTTGCTTGAGGGATAGAAACTCCTTCCTCTTAATCTTCATGAGTCCAGCAGGAATATGGTAATTCCTGAATTGTGCGGAGAATTCTTCCCAGGTAATTGTATCGGCAGCAGCATGAGCTGCACAGTACGCATCCCACCAATCTGCAGCGGGACCAGCAAGACGACCCGATGCATAGAGTACTTTTTCTCGATCCGAGCACTGGGCTATGTTGAGCATCTTCTCGATGGACTTTAACCAGTCATCTGCTTGCAGTGGATCTGCGGAGTTGGAGAAGGTTGGTGGTTTGTGGCTCATGAATTCCCGGTGCTTGTCCCGGGGTGGAACAGGTGGTGGAGGCAATGGCATTTGTTGTTGTTGCTGCTGTTGTTGAAGTTGTTGCTGCAGCTGCTGTTGTTGTACCCTCCTCTCCTGGCGTATTTCTTCCCGTTCTTGGCGCATTTCCCGACGTGCATCCTCTCTTTCCTGGTGCATTTCTTGGCGTTCTTGCTGCATTTGGGTGCGCATATCTGCCATAGTGTCAGCCATTTGCTGCATCATTCTCATTTGAGCTGCGACTAGTGGATCAACTCCGCCTTGTGGAGGATTAGGAGGATTCATCCCTGCTGACTGTGGTTGGGGTTGTTGATTAGCAGGTAAATCAATTCCACCACCCCGCCTGGTATTGACCATCTAAGTTAGAAGCATATGGTAAGATAGCTTTGCAAGGGAATCATTTAGTAGACAGAATGAATAAGCTAATAGTTGGTTACGTACAGGAATTTCTTTGGCAGGGCTGGGCCAGATATTCTATGTCAAGACTAGGGTAATTAGTTGTACGAGGTGAATGTCCAAAGGTAAGATAGAAGATGTCAAGATGAGATAGATACGGAACACTACATATATTTTCTAAGGGGATAATCTAGTTTGTCTAGTTATCTTACAAATGCTATCTTTTATACCTAGATGTATATGCAAATGTAATTGTGGACATTACTCCACAACCCATCACACTCAATCAAAGATCCAAATCAAACAAGTATCATAAGGACAAACATTCAGGTCCATAGATATCTATAAAAATAGTTTTGTTTTTGTTCCTAAGAATAGGTCTCCTATTCCTAAAAGTCACTTTAGGTACAGGATTTCAAAGTATGAAATCCACATTTGTCTTTTAGAAAGAAAAGATAAGAATAATCAGAGTAAAGCGGAAATAGATGAGAAAAGATTAAGAAAAGTTTAGAAAGAATCAGAGTAGCAAAGGTAAGTAAAGAATGGTTGTCCAGTTTTATCTAGGTTTCGTCCTACAGTCAACATTCCTCTGATACCACTTCTGTAACACCCGGATTTTAGGGATCCAAAACCCGGGGTTAACATAAACACCAGGTATGCTGGGACCAAGTCTCATACATATGATGTATAGTGGCACAGGATCGAATGTCACATCTTTATATATAACAGGAGTTCTATACAAAATAAATAATTACATTATAAGGAGACAACGGTCCAGCAACCCAAAGTTGACTGGGAGACGACGGCCTAGACCACTCACGAACTCATCACAGCATCCTCCATGAGCATCATCCTGCAGTACCTGTTCTTGACCTGTGGTGTATGTGAGACAGCAAGAGTGAGCTCACATACGTTCATCGCTCAACAAGTTGTGGGGAATAATGTGCATGAACTCGCCAAAGGTGGGAGCTCACATAAAGTGTAAGGCTTACCAAAGAAGATGGTTAGAGCTGAGCATTGCTTTTAAAGTTGGTCAAAATTTTATTAGCAGTTACTAAGTATAAGTAAATACCAAACCCAATTAAGTAATAGATCAAAAGTAACAACACCACCTGCAATGCAATGCATATGACAAATTGAATTTAGTTCCATAAATTAATCATGTGAGGGTCCGAGCTGCTCATGACCGTGAGCACGGCTAGTATACCAGTTTTACACTCTGCAGAGGTTGCGCATCTTTACCCACAAGTCGTGTATCCCATGTCGCCAGGGTTTGCAAGGCCCTTAGACACTTCCGAGGTGAATGGCTAGGGATCCACTACGAGGCCTTTACAAAGTTCCACTAGCTTCCAAAAACCCGCTACAGTTTATAGGAAGATCCAGTGCAGGAATCCCTTGCAGGACCGCCATCGCAGCAAAATCCTCCCGAGGGCCTCCCTACACTGACCTCTCCCCTACTGCCCTTGCCCCTTTCGGGTAAGGTAGTCTTCCACTAGCTTTCCTAATTAATCAGCCAAGGGCATCCCATACTACCCTTGTGGTAGCACTGTTTTCCCGGGTGGTCGCTCCATGTTCCAATTAACATAATGATCTTAACATGAACATTAAATAACAACTGATAACAAAAAGTGTAATCATGAATAATGTATCTCCATACCCAAAACCACATATAGCTCTAGCAAGTACTACCCAGAAAGATCAGTGGTAAACAAGGTATAAAGATAGACAAACTAGGGTAACCTATTGGGGTCCCATCAAAATTAACCTATGCAGATCATTATGATTAATCAGAACATGAGTGGGTAAAAAGAAGTGATCAAGGGCACAACTTGCCTGGGCCTTGAGATTCCAGGTACCAGGATGATTCTTCAGATCCTCGTGACCTCACTGCTAGTCGTATCAATACAAACATACATGGTATAGGCAAAATTAACATTACACCAAGCATATATGCAAAATACATATTAATAATCTACATATTACAATAAGATCACAGGAAAAAGAATTATTAATTTTGGAGTTGTAGAATTCAAGTTATGATTTTCCTAAGATTTAAGGTGATTATAATATGATTAAATGATAAATAAATTTTCTGACAGAGTTCATGCCAAAACAGTGATACTAAATGGTAGAGAATAATATTACAAAATTTTAGGAATTGGAATGACTCAATTTGGAGCTAAAACGAATTTGTTATGAATTAAATAAGTTTCTGGATTTATTTTAACACTAAAAATCATTTTCTAAATTATTTTCTATGATTTTATAACCTCTCTGGACTGGGCCTCAATTCCAGAGAGACCCAGGGGGCTTTGCGCAAATAAACCTAAGACTCAGAAAACCCCCGCGGTGGACGGCGGGTTGATTACTGTGAAGATCAGGGGTTCTTTTACAAAATAGGCTCGACGAAGGGGTATCGAGCGATCTGAGCCGTTGGATCCGAGATCGAGCGCCCAGATTAGATCCGGCGGCTCGCAAGGCGGCAAGTGCTCCCAGACGTTGGATTCCCCACTGGCGGCCCTGATTTAAAATCCTATGACCTAATCTCAGGCGTTCATCAGCCGATGGACGGACGTGATAGCCCCAGTGCCGAACCGGTATACTTGATCTAATTCCGCGCGCTGGATCAAGATCCGACGGTGGTCATCCCACCCCTATCTCAGTGACGACGCCGGAGCGGGCAGAGCGGCGGTGCGCCATCTCGCACGGCGGCGCCATGTCTGGGGAGTTCCAAACAAGCAAACTAGCGCCACAAACTCAGAACCCAACGGTGCTACGCGTGGAGGAGATGATAACAAATTCAACGGAAGGCTTCTTACCGGTGATGGTGAAACAGGGACTCCCGACCACGGTGCGAAGCGGTCCCGCGGCGGAGGTCGAACTACGGCGAGCGATTACAGTCGCCCCGAGGCCCCGCAGTTCAAACTGATGGCGCGGTCAGCTTCACGGGTCCCCGGCGAACGCCCTCACCCGCACGCGCGAACCCGAGCGCGTGTACCGAGGAGAGTCACCGGCGGCGGGCACCCACCGTGCGGATGCGGCGATTTGCGGGGTTAATGGCGGTCGCAAGGCAAGTCAAGAGATGGAATCGATGGGTTCGGGGTCGTGGCATATATATGGACGCGTACGGGGGCAGTTCCGCAACGGCCGGGCCGGACTTCCGCGGATTCGCCGCGGCAGCATTCCGCCATGCGCGCGATTCCGTTGAAGATGGAGCTGACATCGCTGGTCCATAGGTCAGTGGGCGAGAACGCGGAAGCGTATCGGCGACTGAGTCGCGGAGGGCGGCTGGCAAAAGGGGCCCGCCGAGCAGCGAGGGAACGAATTCGTGGCCGGGCGCGTGAGACTGACCGGTGGGGCCCTAATGTCGGCGCCGAGGACTGGAATGGGGCCGCGCGGGGTTAAACGCAAGTGGGCCGAATGTGGTTCCGAGGCCCAAGTAGGGTTTTATTTTTTTTTTCCATTTTATTTTCTATTTTCTTTTCTCATTTTCAAATCCAATTTGAATTCAAACTTAAATTCAAACTTTGTGATTAAATTGTCCTCAGTTTGAAAGGTATAATTTGATAATATATGTGTGAAGGATGTTTATTTTGATTTTTATTTTATTTTATGTAGTGTTTTTCTTAGTTCTTCCCTTTTTTTTTTATTTCTTATTTTCTATTTTCCTTTCCTTTTGAATTTCAAATCAACACAAGTTTAAAGTTCAAACACTTAATTTGAATACACATATAGAACTTTAGCATAATGTGCAAAAACATATTTTATATATTTCTTTATTTATTTTAGTTCTTTTAGACAAGCTTTTAACCATATAGTAGAATAATCCCTACCTTATTAGTTCTAGGGAAATCAAATTTATATTGTAGACTTATATATGTCAAGAAATAGTTTAACCATAATTCTTTTATATATCCTAACCCAAAGGCAATTTAGATTATCTAAGTATCTTTAATTATGTATTTTTAACATATTCATGAGTGGAAACTTCTAAATTATGATTATCTTTAAGGAAGGGTGCTTTGATTTAAAATCTTTGAGAATTTTTCCTTGTCTTCACAAGTTTGAACTTTAGGGTGTTACAACAAGCATCTCCACCAACTCAAAATGAGGACGAGGCTCAAGTTGATGAAGGAGAAAATCAAAATGATGAGCCACCTCAAGATGACGGCAATGATCAAGGGGGAGATGCAAATGATCAAGACAAGGAGGATGATGAACCAAGGCCGCCACACCTAAGAGTCCACCAAGCAATCCAACGAGATCACCCTGTCGACACCATCCTCGGTGACATTCACAAGGGGGTAACCACTAGATCTCATGTTGCACATTTTTGTGAACATTACTCTTTTGTTTCCTCTATTGAGCCACACAGGGTAGAGGAAGCACTTCAAGATTCGGATTGGGTGATGGCGATGCAAGAGGAGCTCAACAACTTCACTAGGAATGAGGTATGGCATTTGGTTCCACGTCCTAACCAAAATGTTGTAGGAACCAAATGGGTCTTCCGCAACAAGCAAGACGAGCATGGTGTGGTGATAAAGAACAAAGCTCGACATGTGGCCAAGGGATACTCCCAAGTCAAAGGTTTGGATTTTGGTGAAACATATGCACCCGTAGCTAGGCTTGAGTCAATTCACATATTATTAGCCTATGCTACTTACCATGGCTTCAAGCTTTACCAAATGGACGTGAAGAGTGCCTTCCTCAATGGACCAATCAAGGAAGAGGTCTATGTTGAGCAACCTCCCGGCTTTGAAGACAGTGAGTACCCTAACCATGTCTACAGGCTCTCTAAGGCGCTTTATGGGCTCAAGCAAGCCCTAAGAGCATGGTATAAATGCCTAAGAGATTTCCTTATTGCTAATGGCTTCAAAGTCGGGAAGGCCGATCCTACTTTATTTACTAAAACTCTTGACAATGATTTGTTTGTATGCCAAATTTATGTTGATGATATTATATTTGGGTCTACTAACGAATCTACATGTGAGGACTTCAGTAGGATCATGACACAAAAATTCGAGATGCCGATGATGGGGGAGTTGAAGTATTTTCTAGGATTCCAAGTCAAGCAACTCCAAGAGGGCACCTTCATTTGCCAAACGAAGTATACTCAAGACATTCTAAACAAGTTTGGAATGAAGGATGCCAAGCCCATCAAGACTCCCATGGGAACCAATGGGCATCTCGACCTCGACACGGGAGGTAAATCCGTCGATCAAAAGGTATACCGGTCGATGATAGGTTCATTACTCTACTTATGTGCATCTCGACCGGACATTATGCTTTCCGTATGCATGTGTGCAAGATTCCAAGCCGACCCTAAGGAATCACACCTTACGGCCGTAAAACGAATCTTGAGATATTTGGCTTATACTCCTAAGTTTGGGCTTTGGTACCCTCGGGGAT
Source organism: Zea luxurians (assembly GCA_029449295.1). Lineage (NCBI taxonomy): Eukaryota > Viridiplantae > Streptophyta > Magnoliopsida > Poales > Poaceae > Zea > Zea luxurians. The sequence goes on along the minus strand of JAOPSE010000005.1, from coordinate 116,407,269 downwards.
CCACATTTGATTTGATTGGTTATTCGGATACCGATTGGGCGGGGTGTAAGATTAATAGAAAGAGCACATCGGGGACTTGCCAGTTCTTGGGAAGGTCCTTGGTGTCTTGGGCTTCAAAGAAGCAAAATTCGGTCGCTCTTTCTACCGCCGAAGCCGAGTATATTGCCGCAGGCCATTGTTGCGCGCAATTACTTTGGATGAGGCAAACCCTGCGGGATTATGGTTACAAATTAACCAAAGTTCCTCTTTTATGTGATAATGAGAGTGCAATCCGCATGGCGGATAATCCCGTTGAGCATAGCCGCACTAAACACATAGCCATTCGGTATCATTTTCTTAGGGATCACCAACAAAAGGGGGATATCGAGATTGCATATATTAACACTAAAGATCAATTAGCTGATATCTTTACCAAGCCACTAGATGAACAAACTTTTACCCGACTTAGGCATGAGCTAAATATTCTTGATTCTAGGAATTTCTTTTGATGTCTTGCACACTTAGCTCATCAATATACCTTTGATCATGTCTCTTTTATATATGCTATGACTAATGCGTTTTCAAGTGTATTTCAAACCAAGTCATAGGTATATTGAAAGGGAATTGGAGTCTTCGGCGAAGACAAGGCTTCCACTCCACTCCATCACTCTTCTTTCGCCGTCGCTCCAAGCATCTCTCCGTCTTTGGTATAATCCTCACTCATATGTTTTATTTGCCAAAGGGGAGTAAGTAATTAATAAAGGGCTTATATTTCACTCTAAGTATCCGTTTTTGGCGATTCATGCCAAAGGGGGAGAAAGTATTAGCCCAAAGCAAAAGGACCGCACCACCACCCTAATTTTTAAAACTAATGATTTTCAATTGGTGAATTTCAAGTTGGTATCTGATTGTGTTCAAAAGGGGGAGAAAGTAGTATTTTCAAAATTGATATCTTAAAACCCTCTTGAACACTAAGAGGAGAATTTATTGAGGGGGAGTTTTGTTTAGTCAAAGGAAAAGCATTTGAAACAAGGGGACAAAATTTCAAATCTTGAAAATGCTTCACAAAATCTTATTCATTTACCTTTGACTATCTGCAAAAAGACTTTGAAAAGGATTTACAAAAAGAATTTGCAAAAACAAAACATGTGGTGCAAGCGTGGTCCAAAATGTTAAAAATAAAGAAACAATCCATGCATATCTAGTAAGTAATATTTATTGGCTCAATTCTAAGCAACCTTTGCACTTACATATTGCAAACTAGTTCAATTATGCTCTTCTATATTTGCTTTGGTTTGTGTTGGCATCAATCACCAAAAAGGGGGAGATTGAAAGGGAATTAGGCTTACACCTATTTCCTAAATTGATTTTGGTGGTTGAATTGCCCAACACAAATAATTGGACTAACTAGTTTGCCCAAGTTTATAAGTTCTACAGGTACCAAAGGTTCACAATAAGCCAATAAAAAGACCACGAAAAAGGGTTCAAACAAAGGAGCAAAGGGACAACCGAAGGCACCCTGGTCGGGCGCACCGGACTGTCCGGTGTGCCACCGGACTGTGTCCGGTGCACCAGGGGACTCCAATCTGAACTTCGCACCTTCGAGAAAACTCAGAGCTGCCGCGCTACAATTCACTGGACTGTCCGGTGTACACCAGACAGTGTCCGGTGCTCCAAGGAGAAGCGACTCTGAACTCACCAGCTTCGGGAATTCGCTCCGCTATAATTCACCGGACATGTCCGGTGTACACCGGACTGTCCGGTGTAACGGCGGAGCAACGGTTACTTCGGCGCCAACGGTCACCTGCAGCGGCATTAAATGTGTGCCAGAGCACGCAGAAGTCAGGCACGCGCGAAGTGGCGCACCGGACACTCTACAGTACATGTCCGGTGCGCCACCGGACATCCAGGCGGGCCCAGCAGTCAGAGCTCCAACGGTCGGAACCCAACGGCCTAGTGACGTGGCTGGCGCACCGGACACTGTCCGGTGTGCACCGGACTGTCCGGTGCACCATGCGACAGACAGCCTCCACCAAACGGCTAGTTTGGTGGTTGGGGCTATAAATACCCCCAACCACCCCTCATTCAAGTCATCCAAGTTTTCCACCTTCCAACCACTTACAAGAGCTAGGCATTCAATTCTAGACACACTCAAGTGATCAAATCCTCTCCAATTCCACACAAAGCTTTAGTGACTAGTGAGAGAGATTTGTCGTGTTCTTTTGAGCTCTTGCGCTTGGATTGCTTCTTTATTTCTCATTTGTTCTTGTGATCAAAACTCAATTGTAACCGAGGCAAGAGACACCAATTGTGTGGTGGTCCTTGCGGGGAAGTTTTGTTCCCGGTTGATTTGAGAAGAGAAGCTCACTCGGTCCGAGGGACCGTTTGAGAGAGGGAAAGGGTTGAAAAAGACCCGGCCTTTGTGGCCTCCTCAATAGGGAGTAGGTTTGCAAGAACCGAACCTCGATAAAACAAATCCATGTGTCACACTCTTCATTCGCTTACGATTTGTTTTGCGCTCTCTCTCTCGGACTCATTATTATTTCTAACACTAACCCGGCTTGTAGTTGTGATTAACTTTGTAAATTTCAGTTTCGCCCTATTCACCCCCCCTTTAGGCGACTTTCACTCTACCCATCCATATATCGCTATTCTGACCACTATACTAAATATTTGTTGGTATACTTGCTTGTTTGTATGCTTGCTTATTCATGTTGCATAGTTATCGAAGCGTTCGTGCCGTCTCGTGGAGGCCAGATCTACAAGTCTACGCCAGACAGTGGAGCTAGAAGCCGGTTCCGCGAGCTGCCCTTCCCCCTTCGCCGAATAAGCACGGCAAGCTCACTGGATCCCTTTGATGCATAAATTACCTATGATTTTTCAACTACAACCCTCAGCCTGTTATTTTATGCATGATATGATTTTGAGACTAGTTATTATGGCCACCCAGCCGCTTGCCGCAATCAATCCTTGATATATTTGTTCCAAATGATTTGAGAAAAGGTGTGAGTTTTCAAAAGAAAATACTTTTCAAAATGTGTATGATGAAGGGTTTTCACCCTTACACCTTTGAGTAGGGATGATCAGGGACTCCCTGGTTTAGGGGAGGGCCTAAGGTGATGGCTCAGCTGGTTTAGGCGTGAGCAGAAGGATTGTCCCCTCTTATAAGGACCGGTTTGTCATCTTTCACTACATGTACTCATGATAAGTACAACCACTCGAGACTGTGTGGGCAGTCACTCAATCTAAACTCGTACGGTCCAACCCTAGGGTTTTGAAGGCTGGGGAGCACCAGGAGGATAAGGAGGGGGAATGTTTTGTCCGGTTTGGACATGGCAGTGGCCTGACTCCTTCCGGTATAACCGTTAAGGTTAGGACGTGCGAGGAAAGAAAGAGATTCGGATTCGAATCTCATTGATCATGAGATCGTAGAGCCGGACTAGTGGGTAAAGTGTACACCTCTGCGCAGAGTTTGAAAACCTATTCGAATAGTCTGTGTCCACAGGAATGGATGAGTCTGGTGTGGTATGGCAATTAGTGTTTTGTTTTAAAAAAAGGTGCGTTTGAGAAAAGTGGTTTTTAAAAGGTCCAGGGGTTGAGCCGTGAGCTATGGTGGACGGGAAGTCCAGTAGCTGTTTTTGAAAATGAAAACCAGTGGGAAACTGCTGAGATACCTGGATGGTTTAGTCCAGGGGATTTTGTTCTAATATTGAAAAACTTCCTGCTCCTTTGGGAGAGGATGCGCTTTGCAAAATACAAAATGTTTTACAAAACAACCCTGCATCAAATATTGTTGTTTCTGCAAAATATCATGAGCTCCACATATCCATGCATTATATCCGATTTCCCCATTCCGCGGGTGGAGGTGGGCTGCTGAGTACGTTTGTACTCATCCTTGCTTATTTGTTGTTTTTCAGAAAAAGGAGATCGGGTAAGAGTTACGACTGTTCCCAACCTTGCCTGTGGCTGTTGGACCGTTGATTTGCTTCGCTGCGTATATCGGGCTGCTTCAGCCCCACTCTGATGATATGTCCCGAGTTGTGGACCAACTCTTAAAGTTGTTCGCCACCTTTGTAGGTTTGTCTTGTTTAAGCAGATTTGGTATCATCTGATGTATAAATGTGTTTACTAGCCTCCTGGGACTAGTAATTGTATCACATTTGAGTCCCAGAGGATTGGGGACGCTTCACTCATCCTGGGAGGCTTGCAGCTCGTGACGGTGGTGATCCAAATCTGCCATGGTAAAACGGTGGCTCCTCTCCAAGATGGTCAGAGAATTGTTGGCGTCACGATACAACCTATTAAGGTTGTCGCGAGAAGCCGCAAGTACCCGTCTCTCCTCCTACAGACAAGAATCAGCTTTCAAGCATCCAGTAAGCAGTAAAGTCATAAGCAGAGAAAGTCAAGTAAGCTTACCTCGTTAGCCGCCTTTTCAGAGTCAAGCTGAGCAATAAGAGAAGAATTCAAAGAATTGGCATCAACTAAAGAGGCAGAAACCTGAGCCAGGTCGATCTGACCTTGGGAATACTTCTCCTCGAGTTCAGAATATCGCCGGGTCATATCTAACAAGAAACAGTGAAAGAAGGACACACTGTTAAAAAATGGACTGATCAATCAGCCAAGAAAGAAACAAAGACACTAACCAGCATTTGACATTTTCAAATGAGATATCTATTTCTGAAGCAGCAACGGATTCTACTGCGTCAGAGACAGAGCTCCTTCTGGGATAGAGGCACCATGAGATCTCAACTGACTAGCCATCCCATCGACCAAAGCCTGATATTAAAAATGAATGAGTATAAAAACAGTGATTCATCAGGAGTATTGCCAAAACAGAAAAAAAAGTCAAGTTACCTGAAGATTAGAGAAGAACGAAGGAAATCCTAAATCATGAGAAGCTAGTTGGTGGCTTAACGAAGGAATATCAACCGGGACAATCTGAAAAGCATCACCAGGGATTGATTCAACCTCACTAGCAGGCATCAGAATTCTGGCATCTAGTGCGCCGACCTCTAAGGCGACTCCCTCATTTGAAGCATGCACTGCTGCTATGCCACCAGAACGTGGCGGAGAGGACCCGACATGGACATCCATGGAGGTATGAGGAGGGGAGCTCGCTCGAACACCCTCGGAGGCTGGATCGCTGCTCGCACTGCCCATCAGAGTCGGATCATCGCTGGCAACACCCTCGGGGGCTGGGTCATAGTTTGCGCTACCCGCCTGAGCCAGATCATCACCGGCAGCACCCTCGGGGGCTAGGCAACCGCTAGCACCACCCTTGAGGACTGGGTTCTTCGCAACAGCCACCTCCAAGGCTGAAGGACCCTCAGCCACCTCCATAGGAGTCGGGCGATCGTGACCAACCTCGAGACATCAAAGACTGCCCTCCAAAGTCGACGATGCACGAGATGCTGCTCGTGAGGCTTCTAATCCCACATCTGGAATATCAGAGCAAACATCCATCATGTCACCGTTAGTTGGCTCTGACAGCATATCCTCAGGAACAACATCCTCGAGAGCCTGATCAAAATTAGTTATAGATAATTCTTGTAGGCTGACAAGAGTAGATAGAGCTGGAGAAGGAATATCGCTATCCCCCCCACCGACTCTGTAACGCTGACTGTTCTTCTGAACTAGTGGGACCTCCTCTTCTTCTTCTTTGTCCTCGTCAACAATACGGACAATAGATGGCGCCGGGTCACACCCATTGGGATTAGCTTTGGCAGGGTCACACCCATTCGGATCAGCAGCAGCAGGATCGCACCCATCGGGATCAGCTTTGGCAGGGTCACACCCATTGGGATCAACATCAGTAGGATTGCACCGATTGGGATCAACTCCAGTAAAGATTTCTACCGATACTTCTTCAGCAGCAGGAGCAGAAGGGCCAATGTCCTGGTCCAAGCATGACAATCGCCGAAGCCGTCTCTTTTTCTTCTTCTTTCCCTCGGCAGGTGCAGTTGGATGACTGACCTGGCAAAGATGCTTCGGGCGAGTACCTTTAGGTTTTCGGGTGTCTACCACTTGGTCAAGCTCTGGTATAGTTGCAATAGCCATTGGTTCAGTAGGGGCCGAGTCAGAAGAATCCCCAGCCAACATATCCAGCATAGCACTTATCTCTGCATCACCTGGACTCGTAGGCATCTCAAAATGAACTTGCCTCTCATCATTGGGAATATCACCGAGTGAAGCAATCAGGACCTCAATATCTTCGGGGGAGGGTCGCACTCTAAGACCCAGACCACTATCACCGGTAGGAGGATTGGACACAAAATTGCAAAAGGACTTGGAAGGGGGCAGATTCCAAGCAGAATAAGCGACAGGAGCACCAATGTTTGACACTTTGCCTCTCAAGATCATCTCCAGTCGGCTCACCAAATCCACAGCAGGAATCCTCTTGTTGATAACCCGGGTTGAGTCGGTGACACCACTGTATAAGTAAGCCGGGTATGCTCTGTCCTTTAGAGGCTGAATATTCTTAAAAACAAAATCTGCAACCACAGCTTCAGCGGTCAGACCTTTCTCCTTCAGCGAACAAATTTCAGCAAGCAGAACCTTGGCTTCTTTTATCTCCAAGGCTGTAAGAGACTCAATCCAACTCGAAGTGTGCACATCCGGTTGTCTCCCTGACCGAGGGGGGAGGGAATCGCCATGGTTCTCCACAATGAACCACTCTAAGCGCCATCCTTTAATGCTGTCCTTAAGTGGGATATCGAGGTACTCCATTTTCCTCCCATGGCACATCTCTAGGCTCGCACCGCCCACAAGCTGGTGCTGCCCCCAGCCATCCCAGGGCGACAGTGATACAAGTACTTCCACAAACCGAAGTGAGGAAGAATTCCAAGGTAGGCCTCACACAAATGAACAAAAATAGAAATTTGCAGAATAGAGTTGGGATTCAGGTGAGTCAGATTCAGATGGTAAAAGTCAAGGAGACCATGAAAGAAGGGAGAAATGGGAAGAGCAAGGCCACGAATAAGAAAAGGAACGTAAACAACGGACTCATGGGTATCCTCTGTTGAGACAGTAACCCCATGACAAACCCGCCAGGAACAAAGCTCCTTGGGAGGGAGAATCCCGACATCGAAAAGGTGGATAAGATCTGACTCGGAAACAACAGACATATGATTACCTGCAAAAGGCAACTGACTGTTGGGATCGATAGGAGGAATGACCGCAGCGGCAGAATTCTGGTTCTTCCGCTTAGGCGCCATCGCAATCTCGTTGGCGAATTGGGCGGAAGTGAAATGAGAGGGAAATAGAGGATGTTTGGAGGCAAAAAAGTAAGACTAGGGCTCAGGACATGGAGGCGTGCGACGATGAGATACAAATGGGGTTTTCCCGGGTCAGATATCATTTCTCAAAAGTGCTAAGTCATCACTCGGGAAAAAAGCAGGATTTCATGATTCGGTTGTCGCCTCTAAAACGCTGATGTCACCAAAAACCACTCGGCTGTTACTTCTAAAACGATCCAGTATGACTCGGCTGTTACCTCTAAAACGCTGACGTCACCAGAAACCACTCGGATGTTACTTCTAAAACGTCGACGTGGCCCAGCACCACCCGGTCGTTACCTCTAAAATGACGGCGTGACCTAGCATGATTCGGACATTACCTCTGAATGCACCAACAATAACTCAGCTATTTTTCCTCTACATAAATGCAGGCAGAATTAAATACGACCCAACAATAACAAGCGGTTACTCAAGCATTACTTCTAAGAACAACGGCTACGTTGGGCATAAATACAAGTTGCTGATCGTCTATAAAGGAACATCAGAAAGGCAAAAGATATGCATAGAGTCGGCCTTCTTAATTATATAAAGGGGGAAGTTCTTTCACAAATTCAAACACTGACTCATTATGAGTCGGCCTTCTTCCCTTTTTTCGACACATTACATTACTACATTACACTACTACACTACTACACTACTTACACTACACTATACTACTAACTACTACTACATTATTCCACTAATACTAACACTATTTCTACTACTACTTATTTATACTAATATTTAAGCCAGTGGCGCTTTGCCACTGGCCCTGGTGCTGCCGTCGCCGCCGTCACCGTCGCCCTTGCCGTCGCCCTGCCACCGTCGCGATCGCCGTCACCGTCGTCGTCGCCGCCGTCGCCCTCGTCGTCGCCGTCACCGCCGCTCTCCTCCTCGGACGAGTCGGAGGAGTTCTCCTCGTTCGAGGAGACCTCCGACTCATCTGAGCCCTCGAGCTCGGAGTGCTCGACAGCCCGGATGTATGTCCACACCTCGGCGGCGATCCCCTGGGAGTCATCCGTATCATCGGATGACGCCAGGGGAGAGGCGTGGACCGGAGACCTCTCGTACTCGGAGGAAAACTCCTCCTCCTAGTACTCGGAGTCGTCGAAGTCCTCCGAGGGAGGACTCGGCTCGCGCTTCCGTTTGTCACTGGAATGGTGAGATGAACTCCCGCTCTTCTTCTTCTTGCCCGTGGTTGAGAAAAAAGGGTAGAAAAGAGAAGAATAAGCAACGAACGGCAGAAGAGATGTGTGAAGACGCCAGTGGAACAAGCGCTCTATTTATAGAGGCAGAAGGCAACTGCTCATCTCCTACCACGGTCACTAAATAGTCGCAAATATTCAAGAGGCCATTCAACTCGTCTGGAAACAAGTCAGGCAGCAGACATCGTTTCACGTAACATGACACCCATTGGGACTCATGTAACACCCTGAATTTGGGGGTATAAAATTTCTTTGCTCATATTCACAAATTCAGGTGTTACTTTTCTTTTCTCATCCTTCCCCAATCTTTTCTTTCTCATTTCTATAGGAGAAAATGCTTATTTTTATTTGTAATAATAGTGTGATAGGTTAAACCCTAAGGGGGTATGAATTGTTGCATCATATTGAACCCTAGATTTCACTTTTGTTTGGTGCATAATTCTCAAAAGGTCTAATTTGAATTTGTGGCTTATTTGAATTTGAATCAAATGGAGAAAATAAAAAGAAAAGAGAAAGGAAATTCCAGAATAAAAGAAAAAAGGAAAAGCAGCCCGTTACCTCAGCCCGCTCGGCCTTTCGGCCCACCAGGCCCAACCCGCGCGCCCGCGCGCGCATTCTCCCTCCCGCCCCTTCTCTCTCTGCGCGAGCGGGCCCGCCTGTCGGCGCGGCCGCCGTCTCCGCGCTCGCTCCCCCCGCTCTCTCTGGTTGCCCGGTCCCACCTGTCGGCGCTCCCGCTTCACCGCGCGTGCGCCATCTCCCTCGCTCTCTCTCTGCCCGTGGGCCCTCCCGGTCAGCCCCGCTTTCCTCGCGCCCGCGCCCGACTTCTTCTCTCTCTCTGCGTCGCGGGCCCCGGCTGTCAGCTTCGCCGTTCTCGCGTAACCGCCGCCGAGCCGCGCGCGCCCGCCTTCCTCGCGCCCACGTCGCGCGTGGGGAGCTCGCCCCACCTCGCCCTCGGCCACTTGAGCCCCGAATCTCACTCGCCCTCTCCCCCTCCCTCACTTGCGCACCAACCGGCCCTCTCTCTCGCCCTCTCCCTCGCTGCGCGCACGCCCAAGCGCCATCGCCGCGAACCGCCGCCGCCCGAGCTTGTTCTTCCGTCGCCGTTGGAGCTCCGCCGCGTCCCTTGCCACGGTGAGCTCCGCCCCGACGTCCACAACCCGGGACGCGCCCCAATTCCCTCTCCCCCTCCCTATTTCTCTCTGCCCGCGCTCACCCGTCGTTCGCCGTGCAGCCGCCGCCGTCGACCCGGGCCACCGTCGCGTCTCCGTCGTCGCCGAGGAGTCCCCGGAGTTCGCCGTGAGGTAAGGAACCTCTCCCGCCCCTATTGGCCCTTGTCTTGCACTCTAGCGCGCTTGATTTCTCGCCGGAGTCGCTTAGCGCCGCCGCCGAGCCGCTTCGCCGTGAACCGCCCTCCTCCGGCGCCCCTACCCCGACCCAGACCCCGCCAATAGGTTTCCCGTGCCCTCCCCAACCTCCCCGGCCACTCAGGTCGCCCTGGGAACCCGCAGGGCCCCCGCTCCCCTCGTCTCCGGCGAGCTCTTTCGCCGCGGGGGCGAGCGCCGCCGCCCCAGCTAGCTGAGGGAGACGGGAGCCAGCCACCCCCATCCCCGCCGTCTATCTTAGATCGGACGGCGCGGATTCAAATAACCCGAACCCAATCTCAACCGTCCGCCCAAGATCCAACGGCCCAGAGCCGTTTCCCCGCGCCCTGTCCCTCTGCCCGCTGGGCCCCGCCTGTCGGCGCGCCCGCGCACTCGCTCTGCCCGCTGGCCCCGCTTGTCAGTCGTCGCGCCCGCGCTCTCGCTGCCCACTGGCCCCGCCTGTCAGCCACCCCGAGCCGCCGCGCGCCCGCGCGCCCGCCGCAGGATCTAATCCTGGCCGTTGATCTGAGATCTAACGGCTGTAAGCGCCCGATACCCCTTCGCCCGCGCTTTTTCTTAAAGAACCCCTCGGTTTTCTGGATTTTGCGCCCGCCGTCCCTGGTTTCTCGCGGTTAAGTCCTCAGCCCTTTTATTTAATTCAAAATAGGTCCTTAGGGCATATTTTTAACCCCTAAACTTGTAAAATTCATAACTTTGCCATATGAACTCCAAATTAGGTGCTTCAAATTGCAAAATGTTCATAAAATTATTATCTATCTGTTTATGCACTGTTTCCCTGCTGTTTCCATGTTCCAATTAATGGTTAATCATTAGGATAGGATTAAGGTTATTGGAACCCTATTTGAGATAAATAAAAGGTAGTGGACTTTAATAAAAGTTGGAGCACTTAAGTTTATGGACTCAAACACTTAAGTTTAGGAACTTAAACCAGATAATTATTTAATCCCACCACTGACTTAAACCTGAGTAGTGGATAATGACTCATTTTGTATAGTCCTCTAGCCCAGACCTAGGGAACACCAGAGTGCCTATCCCTTTTCTGTTATGAACTTGTGACCACTCTCTGCTGCATATGTTTGGTATATTGTTTTTGTTTGTTATTTTCCCAAGTGCATAGTGTCAATGATTACTTTACGTAGACAACGAGCAGTCTGTGTTTCCCGAGGAAGTTGCAGAGGAAGTTCCTGATCAACAGTTTGGTGAAGGCAAGTGTCCTCTGACCCATTATGTCCTATTCATTTATAACTTACTACCCCGCATTACTTACTTGAAACCTAAGGATTGACTAGCTTTACACTTTACTTTATCCTTGATAACCTTATGGACTATTATGGTTAGCATTCTGCTACTGCCTTAACTTAATCAATGAACATGATGTGAATATTTATGATACTGTTATCCTGATGATGTTGATGATCTTGTGATACTCTAGGGGGCTCAGGCTGTTTCCTGAGTACCTCTCCGTAAGGACCTGTTCGTTGAGAGACCACCCGGGATAACAGTGCAACCATGAGGGTGAAATGGGACGCCCTTAGCTAATTAATTAGAGGAACTAGAGGTGTAGTTGCTTCGCCGTCGTGCCGTCAATGGGGTCCAGGCACAGTGCTTGCTCTGCCGAGGCTGAGTGCCGAGGTTCTTTCGTTTTGCTTTTGTTAGTCACTCTCCTGCGGGGAGGAGTATTGTGTTTATCAAACTGGAGAAACCTAACGGGCAGCTATGATCTCTAGGGAATCTTTGTAAAAGCTACGTAATGATACCCTGCCGGACCACCTAGGTAGTGGTCAATGGAGAGTAGCTCTCTCCGGGCAGGAAGGGAATCATGACTCATGGGTAAAGTGTGCGACCTCTGCAGAGGGTAGTGAAACTGATATATCAGCCGTGCTCACGGTTAAGAGCAGCCTTGGGATCCTCTTTGATTAGAGATACAGATGGTTCGGGATACAAGGATTATGTTATGGTTTTGGTTCGAATATGATGATGTTGTTCCTCGATGAGGAAATGGTTCATGGGATTGGTTAATGCTAAAATCTGGCTTCTACTAATGATAAATACCTGACCAACTAAAAGCAACTGCTCGAGCCTAACCCCACATAAAGCTAGTCCACTTCAGCCAAACGGGACATTTGCTGAGTACGTTGATGTGTACTCATCCTTGCTTTACCACCAAACACCAGGTTGTCCGCATCGTAACCACTGCTCAGGAGAAGATGAAGCCGTGGCAGGAGACTTCCAGGAGTTCCAAGACTACGACGAATTCTAGGTGTGGGTTGGCGGCAACCCCCAGTCAGTTGCCTGTGAAGGCCTTATCTTACTGCGTTTCGCTAGCACTTTGATTTAATTGTTAAGTTGATGACTATGTGGATGTCAATGACTCTGTGATGTAATAAGTTAATACTCTTTTAAGTTATTATTCGAGCAATGTGCATTGATGTTCATTTATGTAATCGCTGTGTACGTGAGTTCTGATCCTGGCACGTACATAGTTCGCATTCGGTTTGCCTTCCAAAACCGGGTGTGACATAAGTGGTATCAAAGCCGTGCTGACTGTAGGACCGCTGACCTAGAGTAGCACTGGTCGTACTAAGGACTATTGACCTTCCCTCTCACCTTGACCTCTGATGTTACTTCAAAAGTCGGTCACCTCGACCAACCCTATGTTTTACTACATATATATATACTATATTATACCTTGTTAAAATTTTTATCTTATTCTGTCTATGGTTTATTCACTTGTCATATTAGTTCTGCTCTTACTCTTATGCTTACGGTGTCTTTTGTAGATGGCTCGTCTTAGACACACTGCACGTAAGTCGGTGATTCCTTTCCTGCCGTCTCGACTTGCGGAGCGTCCTCTGCACCGCACCGTGTCCGGTCAGTCGAGTCACCTGGAGAGACTGCACCACCGCCTACGTGAGGAGCAGGAATGCCGGCGCCAGCACAGAGAGCAGCAGGGCTCTTCCTCCTCATCCCAGCAAGAGGTGGAGTCCGTGAGGCCCCGTTCCTCTGTTGCCCAGCTGGAGGCGCCCCCTGCACCGCCGCGGGACGCCTCGGCTGTTGGAGGAGCTGTTGGAGGAGCTACTGGAGGAGACCCCGACGACGACGACTCAGACCACAGCACGGAGTCTTCTGAGCCGCAGGAGGCGGAAGGATGGGTCGCCCGACCCATCACCCGTGACGCCGCTCGCGGTTGTCACTTCCACGACGCACTCGACACCTTGCTGCGCCAGGCTTTTGATCGGCACACCTGGTCGATCGAGTATCGTTGTGTAGTCTACCAGCACAGTCGCGGGAGGTACCCGGATCGCTGGGAGGCTACCTGCCTAGTTCGCCGTCCGGAGGATGACCTCCGGGGTGCGGAGGCCGTTTCGGAGCACTATTCCATCTCCGAGAGGGACACTGCAGAGGCGGCTATGCAGGATGCAGCACGACGTGCACTCTCCCAGTACTGTTCTTTGTTCGGTGGCGTGGCCGACGGTCTTAACCTTCGGTACTACCCCCGCCGCCCTACTGGCAGCACAGAGAGTGTGGTTGTCTCACCTGTTGGTGAGGCTAACCCTAGGTTGAGCAGCACAGTCAACCTAGTCGCAGTGCTTAACACTGAGCTGGATCACTCTCTGGACGAGCTGAGCAGGGCTCGAACGGAGATTGCGGAGTTGCGTGCTGAGCTGGCAGAGCGCCATCACCAGGAGGGTGGTTCTCCCGCTCCTGTTGGGACTCAGCACCCATACCGCTCGCCGCCACGTGGTCACCACACCTATGGTTCCCCTGCCTGTAAGACCAGGATAGATCTGGATCCTTAGATCGTTAGCATCGAAGTTTGTAATAATTCTTAAGTCAGATGTTTCAGTCTTAAATAGTTAGTTTAGTTTGCTTATCAGTTGCTTCCAATTAGCTTAGTTTGCTTATCAGTTGCTTGCATGCTTGTTATGATGAACTTGTGCTGAATTTGAATCTTTGTAATGACTGTTGCCAACCTGTGGGTTTCCCCTGCAGTTTGGCCTAGCTATAATGTTAATAAAGTCAGTTATTTAGTTGGGAAGCCATTTACTTCTACTTTCCTTCTTATCTGAGAAGATGTGTTGAATCGTAATGAGGATCAGTGAAGCTCTTTGTTCACTCAGTGTCATGAAGAATTCTGTATTCTCTTTTCTTATGCTGGAAGGTTGTAAGCTCAATGCTGATGTATGAATGTCTTCCACAGATGTCGGACAACAGGCGCCGATGCAACAGGCGTGCTCAACAAGAGCAACATGACCAGCAGGAGGAACAACAGAGGCAGCCTCCCCCGCCACCCCCGATGACAGTGGAGCAGATGTTCTTGATGCAGACTCAGGCAGTGCAGGCCATTGGGCAGACTCTGGCAGCCATGCAGCAGGCTCAACAGCAACCCCAACCCCAATTGCAAGTGCAGATGCCCCAGATGCCACGAGATAAGCGTGGTGAGTTCATGAGAGGGCACCCTCCTACCTTCGCCCATTCTGCCGACCCCATGGATGCGGAAGACTGGCTGCGCACAGTGGAAAGGGAACTGCGCACTGCCCAATGCAATGACAGGGAGAAGGTTCTGTATGGTCCCCGTCAGCTAAGGGGAGCAGCCCAGTCCTGGTGGGAGTCCTACCTCGCCACACATGCTGACCCCGAAGCCATCACCTGGGAAGAATTCAGCGAGAGTTTTCGCAGGTACCATGTGCCGGAGGGACTGATGATCGTGAAGAAGGAGGAGTTTCTGGCTCTGAAGCAGGGACCCCTGTCTGTTAGTGAATACAGAGACAAGTTTCTGCAGCTATCTCGGTATGCACCTGAGGATGTCAACACTGATGCTAAAAGGCAGTACAGGTTCATGAGGGGTTTGGTGGATCCCCTGCATTACCAGCTGATGAATCACACCTTCCCCACCTTCCAGCACCTGATCGATAGGGCAGTTATGACTGAGAAGAAGCGTAAGGATATGGAAGATCGGAAGCGCAAGATGAGTGGACCCCAGACCGGAGGCATCAGCCGTCCACGTTTCTCAGGCAGTTCATCTCAGCAAGGCAGGCCGGGTCACCCACAGGGATATCAAAATCAGAATCAGCGTCCGCATCAGCAGCAGTTCCAGAGGCAGTACCCCCAACAGCAGCAGCAGTATCGTCAGAACAGCCAGCAGGGAGGTAATCAGTATCAGAAGCAGAACAACCAGGCACCTCGCCTTCCTGCCCCAGCAGCAAACCAGAGCAACCAAGCAGCCCCAGCACAAGGAGGAGGCAGAGGATGTTTCCATTGTGGAGAACAAGGCCACTGGGCGATGCAGTGCCCGAAGAAGGTGACGCAGCAACAGACCAACCCCAATGCTCCAGCAAGGCAAGGTGTACTGCAGCCGACAACAGGCAATCGTAACCAAGCGTACAACCGTGGAAAGGTGAACCACTTGGAGGCCGAAGCGATCCAGGATGCACCAGATGTGGCAGTAGGTATGTTCTCAGTCGAAACTCATCCCACGAAAGTGCTATTTGATACTGGTGCAACTCATTCATTTGTCACTGCAACCTGGGTAGAATTGCATAACATCTCAGTAGAGGCAATGATGCCGCCCATGAGGATTAATTCAGTTGGTGGCAAGGTGCAAACAGATAAAATATGCTCAAATATAAGGGTGGAAATAAGGGGGATAGGGTTCCCCAGTGATCTAATAGTAATAGACACCCCTGGGATAGATATTATTCTAGGGATGAATTGGTTAATGAAGTATGAAGCGAATATTAGCTGTGACAAGAGGACCGTAACATTGAAGTCCCCGTCAGGAGAAGAGGTAGTGGCCGAGCTAAGGATGCCTAAATCAGCGGAGGGTGTCTGTCACCAGATTTGAGTTGATAGTAAGGAGCCCAATCCGCTCGAGGCTATCAAGGTTGTGTCGGACTTTCCGGACGTATTTCCCGAGGAGCTAACGGGCATGCCACCCGAGAGAAAAGTCGAGTTTGCCATAGAGCTTATCCCTGGTACCGCCCCCATTTCCAAAAGAGCCTACCGAGTGTCTGGACCAGAATTGGTGGAACTCAAGAAGCAGATAGATGAGATGTTAGAAAAGGGTTACATCAGACCAAGTACCTCGCCTTGGGCCGCTCCGGTGTTGTTTGTAGAGAAGAAAGATGGTACCAAAAGGATGTGCATAGACTACAGAGCCTTGAATGAAGTCACTGTCAAAAACAAGTACCCCCTGCCAAGAATAGAAGATTTGTTCGACCAGCTCAGAGGTGCCAGCGTATTCTCGAAGATAGATCTGAGGTCAGGCTACCATCAACTCAGAATTCGACCCTCGGACATACCGAAGACGGCATTCATCACCAAGTACGGGTTATATGAATTCACAGTTATGTCCTTTGGTTTGACAAATGCGCCAGCCTTCTTTATGTACCTGATGAACAGTGTGTTCATGGATTATCTGGACAAGTTTGTGGTAGTGTTTATCGATGATATTCTTATATACTCTCGAAGTGAGGAAGATCACGTAGAGCATTTGAAGATGGTATTGCAAAGACTTCGAGAGCATCAATTGTATGCCAAGCTGAGCAAATGCGAGTTCTGGATTCATGAGGTCTTGTTTCTGGGTCACATCATAAATCAAGATGGGTTGGCAGTGGATCCAAAGAAAGTAGCAGCTATCCTGAACTGGAAAGCACCAAAGGATGTTCGTGGGATCAAGAGCTTCATTGGAATGGTTGGGTATTACAGGCGTTTCATCGAAGGCTTCTCAAAGATTGCAAGACCAATGACAGCGTTACTAGCGAGGAAAGTTGAGTTCAAGTGGACCCAAAAATGTCAGGAAGCATTTGAAGAACTGAAAAATAGATTGACTACAGCTCCGGTGTTAGTCCTGCCTGATGTTCACAAGCCATTCTCAGTGTATTGCGATGCTTCTTACACTGGATTGGGATGTGTGCTAATGCAAGAAGGAAGAGTTGTAGCATACTCATCTCGACAGCTGAAGATTCATGAGAAAAATTATCCCACACATGACCTAGAGTTGGCAGCAGTAGTTCATGCTTTGAAGACATGGAGACATTACCTGTATGGGCAGAAGTGCGACATCTACACAGATCATAAAAGTCTGAAATACATATTCACCCAGTCAGAGCTAAACATGAGACAGCGAAGATGGTTGGAATTGATCAAAGACTACGAGTTGGAGATACATTACCATCCAGGCAAAGCCAATGTGGTTGCAGATGCTCTGAGCAGGAAGAGTCAAGTCAATATGTTGGCCATGTACCCAATGCCATATGAGTTAGCCAAGGAGTTCAACAGACTGAGTCTCGGTTTCCTGAACAGTACGCAAGGAGTAACAGTGGAATTAGAGCCCACCCTAGAGCGGGAGATCAAAGAAGGGCAGAAGGATGATGAAAGCATCAACAAGATCCGGCAGCTAATCTTAGAAGGAAGAGGCAAAGACTTTCGAGAGGATGAAAAGGGGGTAATATGGTTCAAGGACCGATTGTGTGTCCCCGACCTCAAACCTATTCGGGAGCTGATCCTAAAGGAAGCTCATGAGACAGCCTACTCCATACACCCGGGAAGTGAAAAGATGTACCAGGATTTAAAGAGGAGGTTTTGGTGGTATGGCATGAAAAGAGAAATCGCAGAATATGTCGCCATC
This sequence comes from Zea luxurians, assembly GCA_029449295.1. Classification (NCBI taxonomy): domain Eukaryota; kingdom Viridiplantae; phylum Streptophyta; class Magnoliopsida; order Poales; family Poaceae; genus Zea; species Zea luxurians. Next base: position 116,389,799 of record JAOPSE010000005.1, on the reverse strand, counting down.
TGTGATAGCTGTCAAAGAACCAAAGCAGAGCATCAAAGGCCAGCCGGATTGTTGCAGCCATTGCGGATTCCTCAGTGGAAGTGGGATGAGATCGGGATGGATTTTATAGTTGGCCTACCTCGTACCCGGGCCGGCTATGATTCCATCTGGGTGGTTGTGGACCGCTTAACAAAGGTGGCCCATTTCATACCTGTGAAGACCACATACACCGGAGCAACGTTAGCTGAGTTATACATGTCACGGATAGTTTGCTTTCATGGTGTGCCGAAGAAGATAGTGTCAGATCGAGGAACGCAGTTTACCTCTCATTTTTGGCAGCAGCTACAAGAAGCTTTGGGCACCCATTTGAACTTCAGCTCGGCTTATCACCCGCAGACAGACGGTCAGACTGAAAGAACTAATCAGATCCTAGAAGATATGCTGAGAGCTTGTGCGTTGCAAGACAAGTCAGGATGGGACAAAAGGTTACCTTATGCAGAATTCTCCTACAACAATAGCTATCAGGCTAGCTTGAAGATGTCACCGTTTCAGGCACTCTATGGACGGAGTTGTAGGACTCCGCTGCATTGGGACCAGCCTGGAGAGAGACAGGTGTTTGGCCCCGACATCCTACTTGAAGCCGAAGAGAATATCAAAATGGTTCGGGAGAACCTGAAAATAGCCCAGTCAAGACAGCGAAGCTATGCGGACCGAAGGAGAAGAGAACTGAGTTTCGAAGTGGGGGATTTCGTCTACCTGAAGGTGTCACCTATCAGGGGAGTCAGAAGGTTCGGAGTTAAAGGCAAGTTAGCACCCCGGTACGTTGGACCATATCAGATCCAAGCAAAGCGTGGAGAAGTGGCTTACCAACTCAACCTACCAGAAAGTTTGTCGGCAGTGCACAACGTGTTCCACGTGTCGCAATTGAAGAAGTGTCTGCGAGTACCAGAAGAACAGTTGCCAGTGGAGGGTTTGGAAGTCCAGGAGGATCTGACATACATAGAGAAGCCAACGCAGATTCTGGAGTTTGCAGACCGAGTCACCCGGAGGAATACCATCAGAATGTGCAAAGTCAGATGGGGTCACCACTCGGAGGAAGAAGCAACCTGGGAACGAGAAGATGATCTGAAAGCCAAATACCCGGAACTCTTTGCTAACCAACCCTGAATCTCGGGGGCGAGATTCTTTTAAGGGGGATAGGTTTGTAACACCCTGAATTTGGGGGTATAAAATTTCTTTGCTCATATTCACAAATTCAGGTGTTACTTTTCTTTTCTCATCCTTCCCCAATCTTTTCTTTCTCATTTCTATAGGAGAAAATGCTTATTTTTATTTGTAATAATAGTGTGATAGGTTAAACCCTAAGGGGGTATGAATTGTTGCATCATATTGAACCCTAGATTTCACTTTTGTTTGGTGCATAATTCTCAAAAGGTCTAATTTGAATTTGTGGCTTATTTGAATTTGAATCAAATGGAGAAAATAAAAAGAAAAGAGAAAGGAAATTCCAGAATAAAAGAAAAAAGGAAAAGCAGCCCGTTACCTCAGCCCGCTCGGCCTTTCGGCCCACCAGGCCCAACCCGCGCGCCCGCGCGCGCGTTCTCCCTCCCGCCCCTTCTCTCTCTGCGCGAGCGGGCCCGCCTGTCGGCGCGGCCGCCGTCTCCGCGCTCGCTCCCCCCGCTCTCTCTGGTTGCCCGGTCCCACCTGTCGGCGCTCCCGCTTCACCGCGCGTGCGCCATCTCCCTCGCTCTCTCTCTGCCCGTGGGCCCTCCCGGTCAGCCCCGCTTTCCTCGCGCCCGCGCCCGACTTCTTCTCTCTCTCTCTGCGTCGCGGGCCCCGGCTGTCAGCTTCGCCGTTCTCGCGTAACCGCCGCCGAGCCGCGCGCGCCCGCCTTCCTCGCGCCCACGTCGCGCGTGGGGAGCTCGCCCCACCTCGCCCTCGGCCACTTGAGCCCCGAATCTCACTCGCCCTCTCCCCCTCCCTCACTTGCGCACCAACCGGCCCTCTCTCTCGCCCTCTCCCTCGCTGCGCGCACGCCCAAGCGCCATCGCCGCGAACCGCCGCCGCCCGAGCTTGTTCCTCCGTCGCCGTTGGAGCTCCGCCGCGTCCCTTGCCACGGTGAGCTCCGCCCCGACGTCCACAACCCGGGACGCGCCCCAATTCCCTCTCCCCCTCCCTATTTCTCTCTGCCCGCGCTCACCCGTCGTCCGCCGTGCAGCCGCCGCCGTCGACCCGGGCCACCGTCGCGTCTCCATCGTCGCCGAGGAGTCCCCGGAGTTCGCCGTGAGGTAAGGAACCTCTCCCGCCCCTATTGGCCCTTGTCTTGCACTCTAGCGCGCTTGATTTCTCGCCGGAGTCGCTTAGCGCCGCCGCCGAGCCGCTTCGCCGTGAACCGCCCTCCTCCGGCGCCCCTACCCCGACCCAGACCCCGCCAATAGGTTTCCCGTGCCCTCCCCAACCTCCCCGGCCACTCAGGTCGCCCTGGGAACCCGCAGGGCCCCCACTCCCCTCGTCTCCGGCGAGCTCTTTCGCCGCGGGGGCGAGCGCCGCCGCCCCAGCTAGCTGAGGGAGACGGGAGCCAGCCACCCCCATCCCCGCCGTCTATCTTAGATCGGACGGCGCGGATTCAAATAACCCGAACCCAATCTCAACCGTCCGCCCAAGATCCAACGGCCCAGAGCCGTTTCCCCGCGCCCTATCCCTCTGCCCGCTGGGCCCCGCCTGTCGGCGCGCCCGCGCACTCGCTCTGCCCGCTGGCCCCGCTTGTCAGTCGCCGCGCCCGCGCTCGCGCTGCCCGCTGGCCCCGCCTGTCAGCCACCCCGAGCCGCCGCGCACCCGCGCGCCCGCCGCAGGATCTAATCCTGGCCGTTGATCTGAGATCTAACGGCTGTAAGCGCCCGATACCCCTTCGCCCGCGCTTTTTCTTAAAGAACCCCTCGGTTTTCTGGATTTTGCGCCCGCCGTCCCTGGTTTCTCGCGGTTAAGTCCTCAGCCCTTTTATTTAATTCAAAATAGGTCCTTAGGGCATATTTTTAACCCCTAAACTTGTAAAATTCATAACTTTGCCATATGAACTCCAAATTAGGTGCTTCAAATTGCAAAATGTTCATAAAATTATTATCTATCTGTTTATGCACTGTTTCCCTGCTGTTTCCATGTTCCAATTAATGGTTAATCATTAGGATAGGATTAAGGTTATTGGAACCCTATTTGAGATAAATAAAAGGTAGTGGACTTTAATAAAAGTTGGAGCACTTAAGTTTATGGACTCAAACACTTAAGTTTAGGAACTTAAACCAGATAATTATTTAATCCCACCACTGACTTAAACCTGAGTAGTGGATAATGACTCATTTTGTATAGTCCTCTACCCCAGACCTAGGGAACACTAGAGTGCCTATCCCTTTTCTGTTATGAACTTGTGACCACTCTCTGCTGCATATGTTTGGTATATTGTTTTTGTTTGTTATTTTCCCAAGTGCATAGTGTGAATGATTACTTTACGTAGACAACGAGCAGTCTGTGTTTCCCGAGGAAGTTGCAGAGGAAGTTCCTGATCAACAGTTTGGTGAAGGCAAGTGTCCTCTGACCCATTATGTCCTATTCATTTATAACTTACTACCCCGCATTACTTACTTGAAACCTAAGGATTGACTAGCTTTACACTTTACTTTATCCTTGATAACCTTATGGACTATTATGGTTAGCATTCTGCTACTGCCTTAACTTAATCAATGAACATGATGTGAATATTTATGATACTGTTATCCTGATGATGTTGATGATCTTGTGATACTCTAGGGGGCTCAGGCTGTTTCCTGAGTACCTCTCCGTAAGGACCTGTTCGTTGAGAGACCACCCGGGATAACAGTGCAACCATGAGGGTGAAATGGGACGCCCTTAGCTAATTAATTAGAGGAACTAGAGGTGTAGTTGCTTCGCCGTCGTGTCGTCAATGGGGTCCAGGCACAGTGCTTGCTCTGCCGAGGCTGAGTGCCGAGGTTCTTTCGTTTTGCTTTTGTTAGTCACTCTCCTGCGGGGAGGAGTACTGTGTTTATCAAACTGGAGAAACCTAATGGGCAGCTATGATCTCTAGGGAATCTTTGTAAAAGCTACGTAATGATACCCTGCCGGACCACCTAGGTAGTGGTCAATGGAGAGTAGCTCTCTCCGGGCAGAAAGGGAATCATGACTCATGGGTAAAGTGTGCGACCTCTGCAGAGGGTAGTGAAACTGATATATCAGCCGTGCTCACGGTTAAGAGCAGCCTTGGGATCCTCTTTGATTAGAGATACAGATGGTTCGGGATACAAGGATTATGTTATGGTTTTGGTTCGAATATGATGATGTTGTTCCTCGATGAGGAAATGGTTCATGGGATTGGTTAATGCTAAAATCTGGCTTCTACTAATGATAAATACCTGACCAACTAAAAGCAACTGCTCGAGCCTAACCCCACATAAAGCTAGTCCACTTCAGCCAAACGGGACATTTGCTGAGTACGTTGATGTGTACTCATCCTTGCTTTACCACCAAACACCAGGTTGTCCGCATCGTAACCACTGCTCAGGAGAAGATGAAGCCGTGGCAGGAGACTTCCAGGAGTTCCAAGACTACGACGAATTCTAGGTGTGGGTTGGCGGCAACCCCCAGTCAGCTGCCTGTGAAGGCCTTATCTTACTGCGTTTCGCTAGCACTTTGATTTAACTGTTAAGTTGATGACTATGTGGATGTCAATGACTCTGTGATGTAATAAGTTAATACTCTTTTAAGTTATTATTCGAGCAATGTGCATTGATGTTCATTTATGTAATCGCTGTGTACGTGAGTTCTGATCCTGGCACGTACATAGTTCGCATTCGGTTTGCCTTCCAAAACCGGGTGTGACAACTCAAGTCAACTGCTTGGACAATATGATTACACCCCGCGGTCACGTCAAGTTACTACTCAGAGGCAGTCCGCTAAATGCTCAGCGCACCAAGCCGTCCCTTAGCTACACCCATTGGGGGGACGTCCAGGATTTTTCAATAGATTTTCCCAAGCAGCCGCATCCATACAGTATATGCAATGAATGTATTAAGATAGAAGAAAGATATTGATAGAGATCAGAGAAAAGCCAAAAATAGCTGCTGGAGTACAAGTCTAATCAACAGAAGCATTGAAGCACGAAGTGAAATGAAGACCAGCCAAAGAGCCATCTACTGGACGTCCAATCTGTCACCGATCAAATAAATTTCAAACCTAACAAGACACGGGTAGATCGCATTGCTGATCTCAAAGACAAAAACCATATGCTGATCTCTAAAGCATAGACCTAGGACAAAATGCTGATTTCTAAGGCATAAGTCTAAGTTAGAAACAAGGATTTCTAAAAAAGCATGGGATGAAGACCTTTGAGTGGATTATTTTCAGTAATCCACTCAAAGCTCGGGGGCTACACCCAGGTGCACCCAATGAATTCTTAACCCCTAAGAACAAAATGTTGATCTTTAAAGCATAAGCAAAGCACTGATTTCTGAAGATTAAAGCAAAGACCGTTGAATAATGTCAAAAGAAGATAACAGAAGATCGTTTTTACCAAGTCACTCAGAGTTAGAGGTAACAACTTAACAGACATGTTTTCAAACCGCAAGCTGGACCTGGAATCTTTGGGCCGATTATTTCAAAATCAACACAAAGATTGGGGGCTTGTGGGGGACAGATATCCCCTGGGTCCACTAGAAGGCAAGAAGGCCTTGTAAAAGGCCCCAGGCCCATTGTTTCGCAAGGCCATCCCTTCATGGGCTAGGGGAAGGACTTCCGGCAGAATGGATCAACGTGAGATCGGATCAACTCGAGCCCATGCGGTTCGCTGAATTCAAGCGCTATCTGCAGCAGTGATCCGAGTCTCCCGCACAGTGCCCTCAGACGTCGGAACTAAGTGAAGATTAGTCGGCAGGATTATAGGAAGATAAGCTCAGTAGTTTCGCTATTACTTAGGCGCATGTTGTTATCATATCCGCATGTAACGCCCCACGGTCGAGTATATAAGGCCTAGGGGGCACCCCTTCAAGAACATATATCTCTCTCTCATTCATTAGCCACCCACTCAACTCTCTAGCACCCCTGGAACTAGAGAACTCCCCTGTAACCCGCCCCATAAAAGATCCACACCAGGACGTAGGGTGTTACGCATCTCAAAGCGGCCCGAACCTGAGCAAAATTGCCCACTGTCTCTCGTGTATCTATCACGAACCATCGAGCTACAGTCGGTTATACCGTCCTACTCCAAAAAGCACCTCGAGGGGTAACCCCAGGTACGCGGTCGGACCCAAAACATCGACACCTACCTCCACGGGGAGGAGGGCATGGTGCTCGTGGCGTCGTGCATGTGAGTGGCGCGAGGAAGATCTGCCTCCTCCATGTCGCGCGCGCGTCCGATCCCCTCCCTACCCTTTGCCTGTGGTATATCATGGTCGCGTCGCCGTCGCCGCCGCAACACACCGGCATGAGAGGCCATGTGCATGTGCCGCCAATCCGTGCACGTCCGCGGCAGGGGCGAGGGGTGGAGTTGGACAGGACTCGGCGGTGAAAAGGGCGACGGGCTGACGGGTCGGGGAAGCATGCGGATATGAGTGAGGGAGAGAGGAGGACGGTGTCAGGCTGGTTACTGGTGCACGGCGACGTCAAGGCGAGGAACGTGGTGAGCGGGGCCAACGGCCGCGCCATGCTCGAGGAGGAGCAGGGCCCTGCCGCTGACGTCTAGGAGGAGGGCGTGGACGACGTGCTCGCCGCGGTGCGCCTCATCGGGTACATGGACGCCGTGCCGGAGGCGTTGGAGTGGCTGTCGGCCGAGACCAAGGGAGAACCGCCACCACAGGAAGCGAGGGAGAGCCGCCACCATAGGAACCGAGGGAGAGCGCCGCCACAGCCGAGAAGGCGCTGCCCTAACCCTAAACCGTGCCGGGCTGGTCCGAGCACGGCCCACGATGGCGTGCCGGGCTACTTAGGCTGTCGGGCCATCAGCCGAAGCACGGCCTAGCCCGTCTAACATGCCGTGCTGGCCCGTTTTTTTCTATTTCGTGCTGGGCTGGACTGCGTGCCATTTATTTCGTGCCGGGCTCTGTAACGCCCCGAATTTTGCAGTTGAATTTTTTCTTTTCTTTACTCGCCAAAATTCGGGCGTTACCTTTTCTTTTTCTTTTTCCCTTCGCTAAACCTTGACCTTTTCCAAAGTTTTAGCGGGATTCGGTTTGGAATTCCCGTGTAAAGAAAACCATAAAACTGCTTTATGTTGTTTGATGCACCATGCCGAACCATGCATTTTTTGATTTGCTTTGAAAGTGCAAATGCATTCATGTAGAAAGATCGGATTTCGAAAAATAAGGAGAACCTTTTCTTTCTTTTTCTTTTTCTTTCTCTCTCTCCTCTCTTTCTCTCCCTTCCGCGCCGTGGGCCGACCCCGGCCGGCCCAGCCGCCCCCCCCCCCCCCCCCGCGCCCCCCTTTGGGCCCAAAAAGGCCCAGCCGCCCCCCACCCCCCCTTTTTTTTTCCAAAACCCCCTCTCCCTCTCCCTCATTCTCTCCCTCTCTCTCCCCACCGCCGCCCTACCCCCTGCCCTAAGCCGCCGCCCCTCGCCGTCGGCCGCCCATCGCCGGTGAGCTTCCCCCCCCCTCCTCCCTCTCTCCCTCCTCCCTCCCTCTCCCCTCCCCCTCCTCTCTCCTCGGCAGCCCGGCCGCCTGGCCTCCCTGGCCTGGCCGCCTTGGCCGCGCCCCCAGCCGGCCGCTGCCGCGCCGCCCTGGCCCCTGGCCGCGCGCCCCAGCCCCCCCTGGCCAGCCCCGGTCGCCCGCCTGGCCGCCCCCGGCCGCCCTGGCCCCTGGCCGCGTCCCCCTGCGCAGGGCCGGTTCAACCGCCCCCACCCGGGCCGGTTCAACCGCCCCGGCCGCCCAGCTCAGCCGCCCGCGCCCGCGCCCCTGCTCGGCCGCCCTGCCTAGGGCCGGTTCAACCGCCCTAGGGCCGGTTCAACCGCCCCCCCTGTTTTTTTATTTTTTTTATTATTTTATTTTATTTACTTTCTGTTATCATAGCTATTTTATTTTAGGTAGGCTAATCATTGTTCATGCTATTGAAATAGGAAGTTTAATTTAGAATTTCGTTGCGCTAGTTGATTCATCTAGTTAATTGTTTATCTCGTTCAATGTTGATCAACCTAAAATGATTAGGTTTCCATTAGTGTATATAACAGAATTCTTTTGTTAAGAACCAATTGTAACTAATCATTAGTGCATAAGATTTAACCCCTGCGAGACTTTTCCCGTTTCTTTCTAATCATAACAAATGCGATATCGAATGTCATACTTGATGCATACTCACTTCACTTGTTCCCTTGTGTGGTGTACTGTTCTTTTGTATTAAATATGTGGATGTATGTATGTTTGCGCTCGCATAGAGAACGATCCGGTCGAAGAGCCCGAGGAATTCGCAGGAGAAGCCCCTGAGCAGCAGTCGGTTGGTGGAGGCAAGTGTCCTTTGACCTATCTCTGTCCTATTCATTCTTTAATTCACCTCCCGCATTACACATTTATACCTAAGGATTGACTAGCTTTTGTTATTCATGTCCTTGTTTACCTATTTGGGTCGGATTATTACTGCTTAGTCTGATGCTATTGCTCAACTCTAATCAATGAACATGATGTGATTATCTATGATACGCTGTTTTCCCCTTCTTATTTATGATTATATTTGTGACCTTCAAGGGGACTCGAGCGGTTTCTCGAGTGCCTGTAACACCCAAAGTCTGGATTGGGAATTAGTAGAAGAAATTTGAACAAAATATCATAATATCTTGGAAATTGGGAAATAAGAAAATGATGGGGAAAGAATTTTTCTTTTTCTTTTAAGAAAAACCATTTATACATCTCATGAAATAAATAGAAAGGAGAATAAAAACTTAAGTTAGTAATATTAAAATAAGTATGGTTTATATTCACCTTTGGGTTTCAATTGATACATTTGAAAAATCTGAAAACTAAAATAAAAATATAAATTTGGATTTGAACTAGAAATAGAAAAGAAAAGGAAAGGCTATATACTTATTAAAAATAAATAAGTGATCCAAACAGTAAAGTCTAAATTCCCTTCAGGATTATATTTGATTTTAGGAACCTGAAATTCAAAGTAAAATGTGAATTGGATTTTGAATAGTTAAAATTAAATTTGAATTTGGAATAGAAAATAGAAAATGAGAGAAAGAGAAGGGATATAAAACAAAAAAATATAAATAATATATATAAACAAGTATATTCAGAATTAATATCCCTAACTTCACAAAAATAAATTGAAATAATGAGCCATAGAGATTTGAATTTAAGTTTGAATTCAAATTGGATTTGAAAATGAGGAAAAGGAAATAGAAAAGAAAAAGGGAAAAGAATAAAACTCAAACTGGGCCTCGGTATCCCAATTCGGCCCACCAAACTCACGCGCCCAGCCCCCCTTGTTTCACTGCAAACTGGGCCCCCACGTCAGCCTCTCACGCGCACGCCTGGTCACTGTCTCGCGGACCCCACTCGTCGGCCTCCCACGCCCGCGTTTCCAACGCCCACGTCTCACTGATGGGTGGCCCCGGCTCGTCGGAAGCTCCCTCTCCGCCGACCGCCATAACCAAACTCGCGAGGTCTACGCCGCGCGGACCGCGCCCACCTCGCGTGGGAGGCTCTCCGGGAACCTCGGGGTCGCGTGACCGCCTTTCCTTGGCCACCTATCACACTGGGGCTTGCTCGCCTGGGTGGTCTTCACCGCCCCGGGGCCGCCGCGCTTCAACAGAAGCCACCGAGATCTTTGGCATCGGCCTTGGGGCGAAAATCACCAGCCGAACCCCTATAAATTCACATGTGCTCGCCTCCGAATATCCCAAGCACAGAGACTGTTTCGTCGTACCAAGTGAGTGGGGGAATTCATCACCGGAAGTCACCAAGCGCCGCAGATCCGCCGCCGCCGGTGATTCCCCTCCTTGACGACGCCCGGGGATCCATCTTGTGGTCGTGGGGGATCGCCTGCGTTCACCGCACGTGTTGGTGGCCGTCCCGAGCAAGTTGGTGCGCTGGGGCTCCGTGAATCGCTCGTCGGAGCAGGGGCACCGTCGCGCGTCCGCCTCCTTCCGTGGACAGACCACACCATAACGCCTTCCTCGGTGAGTCCCTAACCATTCTATTCTCCTCATTCTTCTCGACGTGTTGAACCAGTCGCCCATTGGGATTGGCCTCCCTGGCGTCTATCGCGCTTGTCGTCGGAGTGCTCCGCCGCGCGGAGTACTCGCGCCGCCGAGCCCGGCCACCACGGTAGAAGACAGCTTGGTAACCGTCGATCTCGTAGGTTGCGGCTCGGATTAGATCTGGCATAGGATGGCCCTCGTCCGTAGATCATGTAACAAGCGGTCGCGATTAGATGTGGATACCGGTTCGCGTTATTGAATCAGGACCGTTGGATCCTCGTTGGAGAGTGGGGATTTGATTTCACAGTTTTAAAATACCGGCCGTGGATCTCGGATCCAAGTGCCCACGTAGCGTACCGGTTCGAAGCGTTGATGATCTAATCTCAACCATCCATATCTGATCGGGCGGCCGATATTAGGCAATACTCTTTCGCTCGGGCGTTTTGCTTATGAGCCCCTGGACGTTTGAAAATAGAACCCGCGGTCCATTGCGACTGTGCCCTGTGTCTCGGTAAACTTGCGCAGAGCCCCCTGCGCTTCTGATTAATTGAGGCCCAGTCCAGTGCAATAATAAAATGATTAAATGAATTAGAAATTTGATTTTTAATACAAAAATAATTGCTAGAACTTAGATAATTCATATTTAATTCATTTTAGCTCCAAATTGAGTCATTCCAATTCCTAAAATTTTGTAATAATATTCTCTATCCTTTAGTGTCTTTGTTTTGACATGAACTCTGTCAGAAAATTTATTTATCATTTAATCATATTATAATCACCTTAAATCTTAGGAAAATCATAACTTGAAATCTACAACTCCAAAATTAATAATTCTTTTTCCTGTGATCTTATTTTAATATGTAGATTATTAATATGTATTTTGCATATATGTTTGGTGTAATGTTAATTTTGCCTATACCATGTATGTCTGTATTGCTACGACTAGCAGTGAGGTCACGAGTCATCTGAGGATCATCCTGGTACCTGGATCTCAAGGCCCAGGCAAGTTGTGCCCTTGATCACTTCTTTTCACCTACTCATGTTCTGATTAATCATAATGATCTGCATAGGTAAATTTTGATGGGACCCAATAGGTTACCCTAGTTTGTCTATCTTTATACCTTGTTTACCACTGATCTTTCTGGGTAGTACTTGCTAGTGCTATATGTGGTTTTGGGTATGGAGATACATTATTCATGATTACACTTTTTGTTATCAGTTGTTATTTAATGTTCATGTTAAGATCATTATGTTAATTGGAACATGGAGCGACCACCCGGGAAAACAGTGCTACCACAAGGGTAGTATGGGATGCCCTTGGCTGATTAATTAGGAAAGCTAGTGGAAGACTACCTTACCCGAAAGGGGCAAGGGCAGTAGGGGAGAGGTCAGTGTAGGGAGGCCCTCGGGAGGATTTTGCTGCTGATGGCGGTCCTGCAAGGGATTCCTGCACTGGATCTTCCTATAAACTGTAGCGGGTTTTCGGAAGCTAGTGGAACTTTGTAAAGGCCTCGTAGTGTTACCCTGCCTCGCTTCCTTGGTAGAGGTGAATGGGATTCATGACCCCTTGGCAGATGGGTAACACGGCTTGTGGGTAAAGATGCGCAACCTCTGCAGAGTGTAAAACTGGTATACTAGCCGTGCTCACGGTCATGAGCAGCTCGGACCCTCACATGATTAATTTATGGAACTAAATTCAATTTGTCATATGCATTGCATTGCAGGTGGTGTTGTTACTTTTGATCTATCACTTAATTGGGTTTGGTATTTACTTATACTTAGTAATTGCTAATAAAATTTTGACCAACATTAAAAGCAATGCTCAGCTCTAACCATCCTCTTTGGTAAGCCTTACACTTCACGTGAGCTCCCACCTTTGGCGAGTTCATGCACTTTATTCCCCACAACTTGTTGAGCGATGATCGTATGTGAGCTCACTCTTGCTGTCTCACATACACCACAGGTCAAGACCAGGTACTGCAGGATGATGCTCATGGAGGATGCTGTGTTGAGTTCGTGAGAGGTCTAGGTCGTCGTCTCCCAGTCAACTTTGGGGTTGCTGGACCGTTGTCTCCTTATAATGTAATTATTTATTTTGTATAGAACTCCTGTTATATATAAAGTTGTGACATTCGATCCTGTGCCACTATACATCATATGTATGAGACTTGGTCCCAGCATACCTGGTGTTTATGTTAACCCCGGGTTTTGGACCCCTAAAATCCGGGTGTTACAGAAGTGGTATCAGAGGAATGTTGACTGTAGGACGAAACCTAGATAGAACTGGACAACCAATACTTACTTACCTTTGCTACTCTGATTCTTTTCTAAACTTGTCCTAATCTTTTCTCATCTATTTCCGCTTTACTCTGATTATTCTTACCAATTCACTTCTAAAGACAAATGTGGATTTCATACTTTGAAATCCTGTGCCTAAAGTGACTTTAGGAATAGGAGACCTAATCCTAGGAACAAAAAAAAACAAAACTATTTTTATAAGTGTTTATATATTTGAATGTTTGTTCTTATGATACCTGTCTGATTTGGATCTTTGATTGAGTGTGATGGGTTGTGAAGTAATGTCCACAATTGCATCTATATATACACATAGGTATAAAAATATATTTATAAAATAACTAGACAACCTAGATTATCCCCATTGGAACATATCTAGCTTAAGAGATTTATCTTATCCTAAAAGATCTCATTCTAACCAATTCATCTTATCTTAAAAGATTCTCTCTTATCTTACTAGATCCATCTCATCTTAAAAGATACTCATCTTATCTTGAAAAGATTTTATCCTTATCCTAATAGATCTAACTGGCCTCAGAAGATTCTATCTTATCTTTAGGGATCTGTCTTATCCTAATAAGCATACTTATCCACCCTAGTTTAACAACCATGATCTAATACAAATTAATTAGATCTTATCTAGTCAAACTAGTCACACCAATCTAACCTAGATCTGATCAAATCTAAAGTGACTTATCAAATATGTTAGATAACACTGATGGAATAGTTTAGACTCTACCCCTATAGAACAAGTCTTAACTTAGTTCACCCCGCACTAAATTAAGAATGATAGATCAACTTGGCTATATACAACTACCTCAACTATCTGATAGTTGCATAACCCCTCAATTTTAACCTAGCAAGAGATTCTATCTCATCATAACATATCAAATTAATCTTAAAACATCCTAACATATCTTAATAATACATATTCTACCCAGTTGGACCTATCTAAGCCTAAACTAGTCTAATCTAGTCATATCCAATTCTTATCCTACCTAATGTGACCTGATCTATTGTGGTCTAATGTTATCTAACTTAATGTGGTCCACTTAAACAGATTAATGACACTAGTAGAAGAGATTAGACCCCACTAGCCATGTATTAACTTATCTTAGCACATTGGATCAATTCAACCATGAGCTAACCCAACCCATAGTGCCATAATGAATAGTATGACCTTTCTATTCCCACCTAATAACAAACAAACTTTTAACCTACATCTTGTAGCCTATCTCACCCATGTATATCTCTCATCTTGACAGATTCTATCTTACCCTTGGATATTCACCTTATATGATTGGTTACCCCAATCTGGACATAAATTAAGCCCTACCAAAGAATCTATAGATTATAACCAACTACTAGCTTATCCATTCCGCTTAGTAACTTCCTTTGCAAAACTATTATCACATGCTTCTAACTTTCATGGTCGATACCAGGAAAGGAAAGATTATCACGTAACAACAAACAGAAAATGAATCCTCCAAATCTTCCACCTGTTGACCTCAATCAAGTGGTTGCTACCCAAAGACTGGTAATACAACAGTTAACAGACATGGTGACCGAGATGCAGAATCAGATAAGACAACAACAACAACAACCCCCACCACCACCAGCTTCACCAAGCTACATAGATATAAATTATGATGGTTTGTAAGATCTAGGTGTTACTTTAGTAATATGATAATATTTTAGAAGAAATAATAAAGGTCTATTGACCCAATGTTTTGTTAAAGAATTATACCTCATGCTGAGATCTCTTTGTTTGTGCATATGAGTATGCATCCTTTTTCCTTACAAATCTCGAGGGCGAGATTATTTTTAAGGGGGGTAGGATTTGTAACACCCAAAGTCTGGATTGGGAATTAGTAGAAGAAATTTGAACAAAATATCATAATATCTTGGAAATTGGGAAATAAGAAAATGATGGGGAAAGAATTTTTCTTTTTCTTTTAAGAAAAACCATTTATACATCTCATGAAATAAATAGAAAGGAGAATAAAAACTTAAGTTAGTAATATTAAAATAAGTATGGTTTATATTCACCTTTGGGTTTCAATTGATACATTTGAAAAATCTGAAAACTAAAATAAAAATATAAATTTGGATTTGAACTAGAAATAGAAAAGAAAAGGAAAGGCTATATACTTATTAAAAATAAATAAGTGATCCAAACAGTAAAGTCTAAATTCCCTTCAGGATTATATTTGATTTTAGGAACCTGAAATTCAAAGTAAAATGTGAATTGGATTTTGAATAGTTAAAATTAAATTTGAATTTGGAATAGAAAATAGAAAATGAGAGAAAGAGAAGGGATATAAAACAAAAAAATATAAATAATATATATAAACAAGTATATTCAGAATTAATATCCCTAACTTCACAAAAATAAATTGAAATAATGAGCCATAGAGATTTGAATTTAAGTTTGAATTCAAATTGGATTTGAAAATGAGGAAAAGGAAATAGAAAAGAAAAAGGGAAAAGAATAAAACTCAAACTGGGCCTCGGTATCCCAATTCGGCCCACCAAACTCACGCGCCCAGCCCCCCTTGTTTCACTGCAAACTGGGCCCCCACGTCAGCCTCTCACGCGCACGCCTGGTCACTGTCTCGCGGACCCCACTCGTCGGCCTCCCACGCCCGCGTTTCCAACGCCCACGTCTCACTGATGGGTGGCCCCGGCTCGTCGGAAGCTCCCTCTCCGCCGACCGCCATAACCAAACTCGCGAGGTCTACGCCGCGCGGACCGCGCCCACCTCGCGTGGGAGGCTCTCCGGGAACCTCGGGGTCGCGTGACCGCCTTTCCTTGGCCACCTATCACACTGGGGCTTGCTCGCCTGGGTGGTCTTCACCGCCCCGGGGCCGCCGCGCTTCAACAGAAGCCACCGAGATCTTTGGCATCGGCCTTGGGGCGAAAATCACCAGCCGAACCCCTATAAATTCACATGTGCTCGCCTCCGAATATCCCAAGCACAGAGACTGTTTCGTCGTACCAAGTGAGTGGGGGAATTCATCACCGGAAGTCACCAAGCGCCGCAGATCCGCCGCCGCCGGTGATTCCCCTCCTTGACGACGCCCGGGGATCCATCTTGTGGTCGTGGGGGATCGCCTGCGTTCACCGCACGTGTTGGTGGCCGTCCCGAGCAAGTTGGTGCGCTGGGGCTCCGTGAATCGCTCGTCGGAGCAGGGGCACCGTCGCGCGTCCGCCTCCTTCCGTGGACAGACCACACCATAACGCCTTCCTCGGTGAGTCCCTAACCATTCTATTCTCCTCATTCTTCTCGACGTGTTGAACCAGTCGCCCATTGGGATTGGCCTCCCTGGCGTCTATCGCGCTTGTCGTCGGAGTGCTCCGCCGCGCGGAGTACTCGCGCCGCCGAGCCCGGCCACCACGGTAGAAGACAGCTTGGTAACCGTCGATCTCGTAGGTTGCGGCTCGGATTAGATCTGGCATAGGATGGCCCTCGTCCGTAGATCATGTAACAAGCGGTCGCGATTAGATGTGGATACCGGTTCGCGTTATTGAATCAGGACCGTTGGATCCTCGTTGGAGAGTGGGGATTTGATTTCACAGTTTTAAAATACCGGCCGTGGATCTCGGATCCAAGTGCCCACGTAGCGTACCGGTTCGGAGCGTTGATGATCTAATCTCGACCATCCATATCTGATCGGGCGGCCGATATTAGGCAATACTCTTTCGCTCGGGCGTTTTGCTTATGAGCCCCTGGACGTTTGAAAATAGAACCCGCGGTCCATTGCGACTGTGCCCTGTGTCTCGGTAAACTTGCGCAGAGCCCCCTGCGCTTCTGATTAATTGAGGCCCAGTCCAGTGCAATAATAAAATGATTAAATGAATTAGAAATTTGATTTTTAATACAAAAATAATTGCTAGAACTTAGATAATTCATATTTAATTCATTTTAGCTCCAAATTGAGTCATTCCAATTCCTAAAATTTTGTAATAATATTCTCTATCCTTTAGTGTCTTTGTTTTGACATGAACTCTGTCAGAAAATTTATTTATCATTTAATCATATTATAATCACCTTAAATCTTAGGAAAATCATAACTTGAAATCTACAACTCCAAAATTAATAATTCTTTTTCCTGTGATCTTATTTTAATATGTAGATTATTAATATGTATTTTGCATATATGTTTGGTGTAATGTTAATTTTGCCTATACCATGTATGTCTGTATTGCTACGACTAGCAGTGAGGTCACGAGTCATCTGAGGATCATCCTGGTACCTGGATCTCAAGGCCCAGGCAAGTTGTGCCCTTGATCACTTCTTTTCACCTACTCATGTTCTGATTAATCATAATGATCTGCATAGGTAAATTTTGATGGGACCCAATAGGTTACCCTAGTTTGTCTATCTTTATACCTTGTTTACCACTGATCTTTCTGGGTAGTACTTGCTAGTGCTATATGTGGTTTTGGGTATGGAGATACATTATTCATGATTACACTTTTTGTTATCAGTTGTTATTTAATGTTCATGTTAAGATCATTATGTTAATTGGAACATGGAGCGACCACCCGGGAAAACAGTGCTACCACAAGGGTAGTATGGGATGCCCTTGGCTGATTAATTAGGAAAGCTAGTGGAAGACTACCTTACCCGAAAGGGGCAAGGGCAGTAGGGGAGAGGTCAGTGTAGGGAGGCCCTCGGGAGGATTTTGCTGCGATGGCGGTCCTGCAAGGGATTCCTGCACTGGATCTTCCTATAAACTGTAGCGGGTTTTCGGAAGCTAGTGGAACTTTGTAAAGGCCTCGTAGTGTTACCCTGCCTCGCTTCCTTGGTAGAGGTGAATGGGATTCATGACCCCTTGGCAGATGGGTAACACGGCTTGTGGGTAAAGATGCGCAACCTCTGCAGAGTGTAAAACTGGTATACTAGCCGTGCTCACGGTCATGAGCAGCTCGGACCCTCACATGATTAATTTATGGAACTAAATTCAATTTGTCATATGCATTGCATTGCAGGTGGTGTTGTTACTTTTGATCTATCACTTAATTGGGTTTGGTATTTACTTATACTTAGTAATTGCTAATAAAATTTTGACCAACATTAAAAGCAATGCTCAGCTCTAACCATCCTCTTTGGTAAGCCTTACACTTCACGTGAGCTCCCACCTTTGGCGAGTTCATGCACTTTATTCCCCACAACTTGTTGAGCGATGATCGTATGTGAGCTCACTCTTGCTGTCTCACATACACCACAGGTCAAGACCAGGTACTGCAGGATGATGCTCATGGAGGATGCTGTGTTGAGTTCGTGAGAGGTCTAGGTCGTCGTCTCCCAGTCAACTTTGGGGTTGCTGGACCGTTGTCTCCTTATAATGTAATTATTTATTTTGTATAGAACTCCTGTTATATATAAAGTTGTGACATTCGATCCTGTGCCACTATACATCATATGTATGAGACTTGGTCCCAGCATACCTGGTGTTTATGTTAACCCCGGGTTTTGGACCCCTAAAATCCGGGTGTTACAGTGCCTCTCCGTAAGGACCTGTTCAATGGATGACCGCCCGGGAAAACAGTGCAACCATGAGGGTGGAATGGGACACCCTTAGCTGAATAATTGGAGGAACCGGGGTGTAGTTCGCTTAGCCGTTGTGCCGTCAATGGGGCTCGGTGTATGCGGCTCGCTCTGCCAAGGTTGATTTGTCCCTTGGGGAGGAGTGCGGTACATTTAGGAAACCTAACGGGCGGCTACAGCCTCGGGGAATCTTTGTAAAGGCTACGTAGTGATGCCCTGCTGGACCACCTAGGTAGTGGTCAATGGGGAGTCGCTCTCTCCGGGCAGAAAGGGAATCACGGCTTGTGGGTAAAGTGCACAACCTCTGCAGAGTGTTATGAAACTGATATATCAGCCGTGCTCGCGGTTATGAGCGGCCAAGGGAGCTCCAGAGATTAGTGATACTTGATCAGAGACATTTCGGTACAGGTGGCAATGAGATTGATGGTTCTGATTATGATTATGGTGCTGGTAAGTGGTATTCTTTCCGTTTGGAAAGGATACATTGGGCTAATAACTTGGGTTAATGTTAAAACCTGGCTTTCTACTAGTAAGTAATAACCTGACCAACTAAAAGCAACTGCTTGACTTATCCCCACATAAAGCTAGTCCACTACAGCCAAACGGGATGCTTGCTGAGTATGTTGATGTGTACTCACCCTTGCTCTACACACCAATCCCCCCCCCCCAGGTTGTCAGCATTGCAACCACTGCTCAGGAGAAGATGAAGCTGTGGAAGGAGACTTCCAGGAGTTTCAAGACTACGACGAGTTCTAGACGTGGGTTAGCGGCAACCCCCAGTCGGCTGCCTGTGAAGGCCGTGTTATCTACGTTTCTTTTCCGCACTTTGATTTATTGTAAGAACTATATGGACGTCTCAGACGTATGATGTAATCAACTATTATTTCCCTTTTAATACTATTTGAGCACTGTGTGATGATGTCCATGTTATGTAACTGCTGTGTACGTGAATAACTGATCCTGGCACGTACATGGTTCGCATTCGGTTTACCTTCTAAAACCGGGTGTGACATAAGTGGTATCAAAGCCGTGTTGACTGTAGGACCGCTAACCTAGAGTAGAATGGTCGTTCTAAGGATTATAGACCTCTGTCCCTGCCTTGACTTTGGTACCCCTTCAAAAGTTGGTCCTACTGACCAAACCTATGTTCTACTATATAATATACCTTGCTGAAAATTTTGTTTATCCTGATCCTTCCTTTATTTATGATTCATTATTATTCTGATCCTTCATTTATTTATGATTCATTACTTGCTGGTCATATTAGTTCTGTTCTCACCCTTTTGCTTGCGATGTCTTTTGTAGATGGCTCGACTTAGACACACTGCACGAAAGTCCGTCATCCCATTCTTACCCTCCCGCCTTGCTGAGCGTCCGCTTCGCCGTCCCGTGGCCGGACAGTCCAGCCACTTGGAGAGACTGCACCACCGCCTGCATGAGGAGCAGGAACGTCGACGACAGGAGCAGCAGGGCTCTTCCTTCTCGCTCCAGCAGGAGATAGAGTCTGTGAGGAGCTGCTCTCCTGTGCTTCCCCTGGAGGCGCCCCCTGCACCACCACTGGGCGCCCCAGCTTCTGGAGTAGCTGCTGGAGGAGATCCAGACGACGGAGGTGGCGACGACAGCTTGAGCCACGACATCGACTTCTCTGCTGACCATGAGCCGGAAGGATGGGTTGCTCGACCCATCACTCGCGACGCTGCTCGCGGGTGTCACTTCCACGACGCGCTCGACACCCTGCTACGTCGGGCACTTGACCGGCGTACTTGGTCCATCGAGTATCGCTGTGTGGTCTACCAGCATAGTCGCGGGGTCTACCCGGACCGCTGGGAGGCGACCTGTTTGGTGCGCCGTCCGGAGAACAGTCTCCAGGGCGCGGAGGCTTGCTCAGAGCACTATTCTATCTCCGAGATGGACTCAGCTGAGGCAGCCATGCAGGATGCTGCACGGCGTGCGCTTTCGCACTACTGCTCGGTTCTCGGTGGGGTAGCTGACGGCCTCGACCTGAAGTATTACCCCCGCCGTCCATCTGGCAGCACAGGAGGCGTGATTGTTTCACCTGCTGGTGAGGACAATCCTAGGTTGAGCAGCACAGTCAACCTAGCCGCCGTGCTAAACACGGAGCTGGACCATGCATTAGACGAGCTGAGTAGGGCTCGTGCTGAGATCGCCCTGCTGCGGGCTGAGCGCGCGGAGCGTCGTCACTTGGATGATGGTTCCCCCGCTCCCGTTGGGACTCAGCACCCGTACCGCTCACCTCGGCGTGGACTCCAGTCTTATGGCAATCCCGACTGCAAGACCAAGATAAATCTAGAACCATAGCTCGTTAGAGTTGGATCCTGTAATTAATACGAAATATATATACATAGAAGCTTCAGTCTTAGCGTTGGTCTCGGTCTTAGTTAGTCTTAGTTAGACAGGGTAGTTTGCTATATCCTGTGCATTTATGTTTGTCATGATGAACTATGTTTGGTTTGGATCTTTGTAATGATTGTCACCAGAGTGTGGGTATCCCCTGCATTTTGGCTTACCTATTATGTTAATGGAGTTAGTTATATAGTTGGGAAACCCTTTATTCTACTTTCCTCTTTATCTGAGAAGCTGTGTGGTCTGTGTTGGAGATCAGTGAAGATGCTCATCTGTTCAGTGCTGTTGGAGAATTCTATACTCTTTTCTTATGCTGCAAGATTTGCCAGATCAGTTCTGATGTGTGGTTGCGTTCTGCAGATGTCAGAGAACAGGCGCAGAGGAGGAAGGCGTGCTCAGCAGGAGCAAGCCGGTCAGCAAGATGAGGCGCCCCAGCAGCAGCAGCTGCCGCCCCCACCCCCGATGTCGATCGAGCAGATGTTTCTGATGCAGACTCAAGCAGTTCAAGCCATCGGTCAGACTCTGGCCGCCATTCAGCAGCAGCAGCAGCAAGCACCACCCCAGCCTCAGATGCCTCAGATGCCTAGAGACAAGCGTGCTGAATTCATGAGAGGTCATCCACCAACGTTCGCTCACTCTTCTGACCCCATGGATGCTGAAGATTGGCTGCGCACTATGGAGCGGGAGTTGCATACCGCTCAGTGTGACGACAGGGAGAAAGTCTTGTATGGTCCCCGTCTGTTGAGAGGAGCAGCCCAATCCTGGTGGGAGTCTTACCTCGCCACCCATGCCGACCCCGACACCATCACCTGGGAAGAATTCAGAGGTAGCTTTCGTCAGTACCATGTGCCTGCAGGTCTGATGACAGTGAAGAAGGAGGAGTTCCTGGCCCTTAAGCAAGGGTCATCATCTGTCAGTGAGTATCGAGACAGGTTTCTGCAGTTGTCTCGCTATGCTCCTGAAGATGTCAACACTGACGCCAAGCGACAGTACCGTTTTATGAGAGGCTTGGTTGACCCTCTTCAGTACCAACTGATGAATCACACCTTCCCGACATTCCAGCACCTGATTGACAGAGCAATCATGACAGAAAGGAAGCGTAAGGAGATGGAGGATCGTAAGCGCAAGATCAGTGGACCCCAGCCTGGAAGCAGCAGCCGTCCTCGTTTTTCAGGCAATCAACCTCAGCAGTTCAGGCAGAACCAGCGTCCACCTCAGCAGCATCAGCAGCGTCAGCAGTATCAGCAGTTCCAAAGGCAGTACCCTCAGCATCAGTATCAGAACCGTCAGAGCAATCAATCAGGAGGTCAGTTTCAGAGGCAGAATCAGCAGGCACCTCGTCTTCCTGCCCCCGCAACTCAGCAGAACAGTCAGGCAGCACCAGCTCAGGTTGGAAACAGAGCATGTTTCCACTGTGGAGAGCAAGGCCATTGGGTGATGCAATGTCCGAAGAAAGCAGCCCAGCAGCAGTCAGGCCCCAATGCCCCAGCAAAGCAGAATGTGTCCCAGCCTGGAGCAGGCAACCGCCCTCAGCAGCGCTATAATCATGGAAGATTGAACCACTTGGAGGCTGAAGCAGTTCAGGAGACTCCTGGCATGACAGTAGGTATGTTCCCAGTCGACTCCCATATTGCAGAAGTGTTATTTGATACTGGAGCAACGCATTCTTTTATTACTGCATCATGGGTAGAAGCACATAATCTTCCAATTACTACCATGTCAACCCCCATTCAAATTGACTCAGCTGGTGGTGGAATTCGAGCTGATAGCATATGTTTGAATATAAGTGTGGAAATAAGGGGGATAGCGTTTCCCGCTAATCTTATAGTAATGGGTACTCAGGGAATAGATGTCATCCTAGGGATGAACTGGCTGGATAAGTATCAGGCAGTTATCAGTTGTGATAAAAGGACAATCAAGTTGGTGTCCCCACTAGGAGAGGAAGTGGTGACCGAGTTAGTCCCGCCTGAGCCAAAGAAAGGAAGTTGTTATCAGATGGCTGTCGATAGCAGTGAAGCAGACCCAATTAAGAGTATCAAGGTGGTGTCCGAGTTTCCAGATGTGTTTCCAAAGGACTTACCGGGTATGCCACCAGAGCGGAAAGTTGAGTTTGCCATAGAGCTTCTTCCTAGAACCGCCCCTATCTTTAAGAGAGCTTACAGAATATCTGGACCAGAGTTGGTTGAGCTTAAGAAGCAGATTGATGAGCTGTCAGAGAAAGGTTACATCCGGCCAAGCACCTCGCCTTGGGCCGCCCCTGTCCTGTTTGTGGAGAAGAAAGATGGCACAAAGAGGATGTGTATTGATTACCGAGCTTTGAATGAAGTCACAATCAAGAACAAGTATCCCTTGCCCAGAATAGAAGATCTGTTTGACCAGTTGAGAGGAGCCAGAGTGTTCTCCAAGATTGATCTGAGGTCAGGTTATCATCAGCTCAGGATCCGACCTTCGGACATTCCGAAGACGGCATTCATTACCAAGTATGGGTTATATGAGTTCACAGTGATGTCTTTTGGTTTGACCAATGCACCAGCCTTCTTTATGAATCTGATGAACAGTGTATTCATGGATTATCTCGATAAGTTTGTGGTGGTATTCATTGATGACATTCTGGTTTATTCTCAAAGTGAAGAAGAGCATGCAGATCATTTGAGGATGGTATTGCAGAGATTGCGAGAGCACCAGTTGTATGCAAAGTTGAGCAAGTGTGAGTTCTGGATCAGTGAAGTCCTGTTCTTGGGTCACATAATCAACAAAGAAGGATTGGCTGTGGATCCGAAGAAAGTGGCAGACATTCTGAACTGGAAAGCGCCAACGGATGCTCGAGGAATCAAGAGTTTCATTGGAATGGCCGGATATTATCGGTGATTCATTGAAGGGTTTTCGAAGATTGCGAAACCAATGACAGCGTTGCTAGGCAACAAGGTTGAGTTCAAGTGGACCCAGAAATGTCAAGAGGCCTTCGAGGCGCTGAAAGAGAAGTTGACAACAGCGCCTGTCCTAGTCTTGCCTGATGTGCACAAGCCCTTCTCTGTGTACTGTGATGCTTGTTACATAGGTTTGGGATGCGTGTTGATGCAAGAGGGAAGAGTTGTGGCTTACTCGTCCCGACAGCTGAAGGTTCATGAGAAGAATTACCCAATCCATGATCTAGAGTTGGCAGCAGTGGTTCACGCACTGAAGACATGGAGGCACTATCTGTATGGACAGAAATGCGACGTTTACACAGATCACAAGAGTCTGAAGTACATATTCACTCAGTCAGAATTGAACATGAGGCAGCGAAGATGGTTAGAGTTGATCAAAGACTATGAGTTGGAGATCCATTACCATCCAGGCAAAGCAAACGTAGTGGC
Organism: Zea luxurians; assembly: GCA_029449295.1. Classification (NCBI taxonomy): domain Eukaryota; kingdom Viridiplantae; phylum Streptophyta; class Magnoliopsida; order Poales; family Poaceae; genus Zea; species Zea luxurians. The sequence continues at coordinate 116,366,060 of JAOPSE010000005.1, read as the reverse complement.
AGATGCTTTGAGCAGAAAGAGTCAAGTCAATCTGATGGTCGCTCGTCCGATGCCTTATGAGTTGGCCAACGAGTTCGACAGGTTGAGTCTCGGATTTCTGAACAATTCGCGAGGAGTCACAGTTGAATTGGAACCTACCTTGGAGCGAGAAATCAAAGAAGCGCAGAAGAATGATGAAAAGATCAGTGAGATTCGGCGACTGATTCTAGATGGCAGAGGCAAAGATTTTCGAGAAGACGCAGAAGGCGTGATATGGTTCAAAGACCGCTTATGTGTTCCCAATGTCCAGTCTATTAGAGAGTTGATTCTCAAGGAAGCTCATGAGACAGCTTATTCGATTCACCCTGGTAGTGAGAAGATGTATCAGGATCTGAAGAAGAAATTCTGGTGGTATGGAATGAAGAGGGAAATCGCAGAGCATGTGGCTAAGTGCGATAGTTGTCGAAGAATTAAGGCAGAACACCAGAGACCTGCTGGATTGTTGCAACCGTTGCAGATTCCTCAGTGGAAATGGGATGAAATCGGTATGGATTTCATAGTCGGATTGCCTCGCACTCGAGCCGGCTACGATTCTATTTGGGTAGTAGTGGACCGTTTAACCAAGTCAGCCCACTTCATACCTGTCAAGACCACCTACAGCAGTGCAGTATTGGCAGAACTGTACATGTCTCGGATCGTTTGTCTTCATGGTGTGACAAAGAAGATAGTGTCAGACAGAGGAACGCAGTTCACCTCTCATTTCTGGCAGCAGTTGCATGAAGCCTTGGGCACACATCTGAATTTCAGTTCAGCTTATCATCCGCAGACAGATGGCCAGACCGAAAGAACCAATCAAATTCTTGAAGATATGTTGAGAGCCTGTGCGTTGCAAGATCAGTCCGGATGGGACAAGCGATTGCCTTATGCAGAGTTTTCTTATAACAACAGTTACCAGGCCAGTTTGAAGATGTCACCATTTCAAGCGCTTTATGGAAGGAGTTGTAGAACTCCGTTGCAATGGGATCAGCCTGGAGAAAAGCAAGTGTTTGGGCCAGATATTTTGCTCGAAGCTGAAGAGAACATCAAGATGGTCCGAGAGAATCTGAAGATAGCGCAATCGAGGCAGCGAAGCTATGCAGACACAAGAAGAAGAGAGCTGAGTTTTGAAGTCGGAGACTTTGTCTATCTGAAAGTGTCACCGATCAGAGGAGTCAGAAGATTCGGAGTGAAAGGCAAGCTAGCACCCCGCTACATTGGTCCGTACCAGATCCTCTCAAAGCGTGGAGAAGTGGCCTATCAGCTCAGTCTGCCAGAGAATTTGTCAGCTGTGCATGATGTCTTTCATGTGTCTCAGTTGAAGAAGTGCTTGCGTGTGCCAGAAGAGCAGTTGCCAGTGGAAGGTCTGGAAGTCCAGGAGGACTTGACCTATGTTGAGAAGCCAGCTCAGATCCTTGAGGTTGCAGATAGAGTCACCCGAAGGAAGACCATCAGAATGTGCAAAGTCAGATGGAGTCACCACTCTGAGGAAGAAGCAACCTGGGAGCGTGAAGATGATTTGATGGCCAAGTACCCAGAGCTCTTTGCTGGCCAGCCCTGAATCTCGAGGGCGAGATTCTTTTAAGGGGGATAGGTTTGTAACGCCCCGAATTTTGCAGTTGAATTTTTTCTTTTCTTTACTCGCCAAAATTCGGGCGTTACCTTTTCTTTTTCTTTTTCCCTTCGCTAAACCTTGACCTTTTCCAAAGTTTTAGCGGGATTCGGTTTGGAATTCCCGTGTAAAGAAAACCATAAAACTGCTTTATGTTGTTTGATGCACCATGCCGAACCATGCATTTTTTTGATTTGCTTTGAAAGTGCAAATGCATTCATGTAGAAAGATCGGATTTCGAAAAATAAGGAGAACCTTTTCTTTCTTTTTCTTTTTCTTTCTCTCTCTCCTCTCTTTCTCTCCCTTCCACGCCGTGGGCCGACCCCGGCCGGCCCAGCCGCCCCCCCCCCCCCCCCCCCCCCCCCGCGCCCCCCTTTGGGCCCAAAAAGGCCCAGCCGCCCCCCACCCCCCCTTTTTTTTCCAAAACCCCCCTCTCCCTCATTCTCTCCCTCTCTCTCCCCACCGCCGCCCTACCCCCTGCCCTAAGCCGCCGCCGCCGCCCCCTTGCTCGGCCGCCGCCCCTCGCCGTCGGCCGCCCATCGCCGGTGAGCTTCCCCCCCCCTCCTCCCTCTCTCCCTCCTCCCTCCCTCTCCCCTCCCCCTCCTCTCTCCTCGGCAGCCCGGCCGCCTGGCCTCCCTGGCCTGGCCGCCTTGGCCGCGCCCCCAGCCGGCCGCTGCCGCGCCGCCCTGGCCCCTGGCCGCGCGCCCCAGCCCCCCCCTGGCCAGCCCCGACCGCCCGCCTGGCCGCCCCCGGCCGCCCTGGCCCCTGGCCGCGTCCCCCTGCGCAGGGCCGGTTCAACCGCCTCCACCCGGGCCGGTTCAACCGCCCCGGCCGCCCAGCTCAACCGCCCGCGCCCGCGCCCCTGCTCGGCCGCCCTGCCTAGGGCCGGTTCAACCGCCCTAGGGCCGGTTCAACCGCCCCCCCCCTGTTTTTTATTTTTTTTATTATTTTATTTTATTTACTTTCTGTTATCATAGCTATTTTATTTTAGGTAGGCTAATCATTGTTCATGCTATTGAAATAGGAAGTTTAATTTAGAATTTCGTTGCGCTAGTTGATTCATCTAGTTAATTGTTTATCTCGTTCAATGTTGATCAACCTAAAATGATTAGGTTTCCATTAGTGTATATAACAGAATTCTTTTGTTAAGAACCAATTGTAACTAATCATTAGTGCATAAGATTTAACCCCTGCGAGACTTTTCCCGTTTCTTTCTAATCATAACAAATGCGATATCGAATGTCATACTTGATGCATACTCACTTCACTTGTTCCCTTGTGTGGTGTACTGTTCTTTTGTATTAAATATGTGGATGTATGTATGTTTGCGCTCGCATAGAGAACGATCCGGTCGAAGAGCCCGAGGAATTCGCAGGAGAAGCCCCTGAGCAGCAGTCGGTTGGTGGAGGCAAGTGTCCTTTGACCTATCTCTGTCCTATTCATTCTTTAATTCACCTCCCGCATTACACATTTATACCTAAGGATTGACTAGCTTTTGTTATTCATGTCCTTGTTTACCTATTTGGGTCGGATTATTACTGCTTAGTCTGATGCTATTGCTCAACTCTAATCAATGAACATGATGTGATTATCTATGATACGTTGTTTTCCCCTTCTTATTTATGATTATATTTGTGACCTTCAAGGGGACTCGAGCGGTTTCTCGAGTGCCTCTCCGTAAGGACCTGTTCAATGGATGACCGCCCGGGAAAACAGTGCAACCATGAGGGTGGAATGGGACGCCCTTAGCTGAATAATTGGAGGAACCGGGGTGTAGTTCGCTTAGCCGTTGTGCCGTCAATGGGGCTCGGTGTATGCGGCTCACTCTGCCAAGGTTGATTTGTCCCTTGGGGAGGAGTGCGGTACATTTAGGAAACCTAACGGGCGGCTACAGCCTCGGGGAATCTTTGTAAAGGCTACGTAGTGATGCCCTGCTGGACCACCTAGGTAGTGGTCAATGGGGAGTCGCTCTCTCCGGGCAGAAAGGGAATCACGGCTTGTGGGTAAAGTGCACAACCTCTGCAGAGTGTTATGAAACTGATATATCAGCCGTGCTCGCGGTTATGAGCGGCCAAGGGAGCTCCAGAGATTAGTGATACTTGATCAGAGACATTTCGGTACAGGTGGCAATGAGATTGATGGTTCTGATTATGATTATGGTGCTGGTAAGTGGTATTCTTTCCGTTTGGAAAGGATACATTGGGCTAATAACTTGGGTTAATGTTAAAACCTGGCTTTCTACTAGTAAGTAATAACCTGACCAACTAAAAGCAACTGCTTGACTTATCCCCACATAAAGCTAGTCCACTACAGCCAAACGGGATGCTTGCTGAGTATGTTGATGTGTACTCACCCTTGCTCCACACACCAATCCCCCCCCAGGTTGTCAGCATTGCAACCACTGCTCAGGAGAAGATGAAGCTGTGGAAGGAGACTTCCAGGAGTTTCAAGACTACGACGAGTTCTAGACGTGGGTTAGCGGCAACCCCCAGTCGGCTGCCTGTGAAGGCCGTGTTATCTACGTTTCTTTTCCGTACTTTGATTTATTGTAAGAACTATATGGACGTCTCAGACGTATGATGTAATCAACTATTATTTCCCTTTTAATACTATTTGAGCACTGTGTGATGATGTCCATGTTATGTAACTGCTGTGTACGTGAATAACTGATCCTGGCACGTACATGGTTCGCATTCGGTTTACCTTCTAAAACCGGGTGTGACAGGCTCGTGCTGGCCCAGCAAGCACGGCCCAAACTTACAGGACTAATGCATGGTGATCTCTGTCTCTGCCTTCCAGCGTTACGGCCACCGACCATTAGTCTTATTTTGGGTTGATCGCTCAGTATAGCTAGGGTTTCGGTTGGTCGGTTAATTTCGTCGCCCTGCATGCGTCTGTACATTGTCCAGCCCAGCGCCGGTAAACAAAGGATATGCAAAGCCAGGGGCGAACTGTGCTTGGGCTCCCCCGTTTTTCATGCATGCCGAAATGACTCCGCCAGCTCCTTTCTCTGCTTTTCATTGTCGCGTGCAAGACTATAAAGCCGAGCCGACCGCCCTCTATTCCCCTTGCTGGAGCTCCGGTCCTTGATGGCTTCGTGCATCTTTGCCGAGCTCCGGCCATTCCGATCCCTTTGCTCCATGTCCAAGCCTGCCGCCTGTTCTTAGCTGGTACGTACAACACGATCCCATGAAATCGAAGTGTTGTCTTTGTTTGTTTGCAATCTGTCATGCATCTCTCGTGACATTCCCCGTTCAATCTTCTCTCGTGGCACTGCCCGTTCAAGATTGACCTTCGACATTTGCTGACACCAAATTCCTCGGCCCCCTGGAGCCACGCGCAGATCCGTGGCGCCGTCGGCGGATCTGATCCGGAGCGGCCGCGGCGGCGGCGAGCCGCGAGTGGTGTAACCACTCGCCGTTCGCGCCAATGGCGGCCCCGGATCAGGGCTCCGGTGCCACGCCCGAGGCGGCAGCCGCGCTGATGAGGAGGGAGACGTCGTACTCGTACACCTGCGGCGGCGAGGAGCAGCCCATGCACCAGCACCACGAGCGCAAGCTCTCGAGCAATGCCTCCTTCTCGTCCCTCGCATCGTCGCCGCCGCCCTCGTCCGCGTCGTCGTCGCCCAACTACGTGCCGGCGGCGTCCAACAAGCTGTCGTGCGACAGCATCCCCTGCGCCGGACCCGACCTCGGGAAGCTCTCGTCCTTCTCCTCCACGTCCACCTACGAGAGCTTCTTCCACATCGAGGCGCTCGACTCCGACGACAACATCGGGCCCGGCAACGGCAACGGCAACGAGGCCGCCGCGGGCAGCAACGAGTTCCTGGACTTCGAGCCCACGACGCGGCCTCCGGCGGTGCAGACGATGACGCCGCAGCAGGGCAGGCAGAAGAAGGCCGATGGCGCCGCCGCTTACGACCCGAAGAGGCTCCCGTCGTCCATGTTCCGGACGCGGTCGACGAACCCCGCCGAATGGAGCGCCACCTCCAACGGATCCCTCTTCAGCATCCAGCTCAGCACCTCCACGGACCTCACCGCGCAGTACGCCGACTTCTACTACGACGCCGCCGGGTTCCCCCGGTTACCCACCATAGGGCGCGACGCGGCTCTGGCGCTGCCGTCCTTGTCAGAATCGTCGTCGGAGCGCACAGGGGGGCTGTGCATGAGGCATGACTGCGCCAGATGCAGCAGCAGCAGCAAGACCTGGAAGTCCGTGAGGTTCGCCGCCACCGAGAGCGTCCCCGGAGAGGGCAAGCACTCTGTAGTTGTCTCCACCACGTACGTGACCCAGCCCAATCGATCGTTTGCGTAATTGCGTATGGTTTGATATTAACGCGCGCATTTGGTCACCGTCCTGACGAGCGAAAGTTTGATTCATTTGATTATACAGGATGGCGGTTGCGGTGGAGGAAACGGAGACGGAGGCTCCGGCGGCGTCGGCAACCAAGGCCCCTGCAGCAGGGTGGTGCGAGTCCGGGTGCTGTTTGGGATCGTCGTCACCGACGGTGTGGTGGCCTCGCTGCTGCGGATGCCACGAATGTGGCTGCCATTGCAAATGCTGGTTTTGAATTTGGCGGGAAGGGATGACTGCGCGCCTGTTGTAAATCGAAATGAACTTTGATTGTTTTGTGCTGATGTACACGGTGTGCTATGTAAATGTATGAGTAGGCATTATTAGAAGATTGCACACTTTTAAGATTTAATTAATTTCTAAAGCAATCACTGTATAAATAATGAATAAACCATACATTGTAAATAAGAAGCAATACACATAGCAGATTAAATTTATAACGTATCTAGCAGAAACAATATCGAAAAACTCATCATTACTCATGCAGGGATTGCTTCAGCCTTGAAGTCCAAAAACGTTGTTGTGTAGATCCATTCGGCGAGCAGTCATGTGATCGGTGTCCAACAACCTCATTTGCCTCAACCCGTGTAGATTCTTTAGTGGAGCGAGGTTTCACAAACACTGCTCTCCTCGTAGCCATCACCATGTCCGCGTCGGAGATGGAGGAACCTAAGATCATACAACACCAAGAATACTCTTGTCTAAAAATCCTAACCCATAGTATATTGGTTGTTTTTCGTGCCTTTCAAGGAGGATGTTCTCTCTATTATATACTGGGATTAATCTTAAGATAACCACACAAAAAGATTATAAACTAACTTGGTTACAATCTTCACGGTTTGATAAATTTAGTTTCAAACATACCAAGCATGATAAATTCAGATAATCATATAGAAAAGAAAATATAGAAACAGAACTAGCGTCAGTGATCACGTTGCAAGTCGCAAGTCACACGAAAAGATCGTGAACGCACGCGTGTATGCGCGTCGTGTGAATTTATCTTCCTTCAAAAGAATAGCAAAAGACAAGCTATCTAAGTTGGATTCATCCTCCTTCCACTTCCCATGTTGAACTAAAAATTCACCACCTCTACTCCCACTATTTATGGGTGGGCCTTTGATATTTATTCTAAAATTTGTGCCAGGCCTAATAAACTCCAACAATCTTCCACTAGTTCTCAAAGGTACAACATAACCAACTCTCCAAATGTCCATAAATTTTGTTTAAATACCACTTTTATAGCGGAGACTATTAAGTTGAACATCCATCTAGACTCAAGACTTATACTAGATCCAACTACTCAATTGACTATACCTTAAATTGGCAGTTTTGTGCAAACTAGTTTCACTCAAGAATTTGACTGATACTTGTCGCCCTTTACGCTACCTTTTAGGGTGGAGTTTATAAGTCATACTCCTATATGTATCTTTCATGAGCTTCTTAGATAATTCCCACAACTTATAGACCATAACCAATGGACAACTTATAAAGGTGTGTTCATACCAGAAAACATTGTAGGATGATATCTAGTTGTTAAGCCCCGAACACATTAAGACAAAAACCATTTACCTTGTAGAACATATAGTACTACATCTTATCTAGGGTTGATAAGATAATGTATACTCGCCTAATTAACACTCATAGCTTGTTTTCCCAATGTCCTAATGCGCGAGATCTTCGATCGCAAAGGTTTGGTGTGCTGCCATGTGCAACTCAAGTGGGTCTCAAACCCATCTCCATTGATGTATTATCTAGACCTTTTTGTTGGCACATAATCCTATATGAGTCTAGGAAGCCTTTTTAGCCAAACCCAACCATGCTCACACTATTGTTGTGGTAGAAGATTTCCACGAAGAAGTACTCAGCCATAGCGAAAATAAACATGTAAATAGAAATAGGCCATTTACCGGAAATAAGTAGTAGATTATATGAAAATGTAGTTAAGAAGTGCTTATCACTTTAGCCCGCGAGGCTATATATTGTAACATATTTGCACATGAATAAAAAAGGAAGCCATTTGTGCACCAAGCAGCGGGTGCTTCTCATCCTCTTGACGCATCACAACCATTCTTGTTCCGCGGTAGCGTTGCCACGAAGCAGGCAATTCCCACCGCCTCAGAGGTGTTAGAGTCGGGCACCTCAGTTGAGCCATGGCTCGAGTAGGTCGAAGTTGGCTGGTGGTCGATGACGGGCACGAATGTTGAAGGCGAGGCTCCCTCTGCCTTTTGCTTGATGGAGATAGTGAGCCGGTTAAGACATCGCTTGAGGACAGCGACACGCCTTTTGAGGCATCGCTTCTCCACCTTGCTCCTAGCAACAGAGCGTGCAGGTCCTCCTGTGATCGCAGTGGCAGGTGCATCGGAGTTGGGAGGCGAAGCTCGCAGGTGACGGTGGCGAGAAAGTCAAGGGAGCCAAAGCTAATGCGGCTTCCCAGCGCAAAAGTCTCACCGATCGTAAAGGAGGAGATTGAGCCATCAAAGTGAACAGAGTCGCTTAGCACACTAATAGATCCCCTACCTGGCACGCCAAGTGTCGTGGTTTCGGAAATCAGGGGCACAATTGAATTTGTGTTCGGTGGGGGAGGCTAGCGCGGATTTTCACTCTGAATGGTGAATCACGGGTGACTCAAGCAAAGGGTCTATACTGGTTCATGCAAGTGCCCTAGTGTAGTGTAGTGTAGTGCCGATCTTAGTATTCACTAAGGAATGTGTTACAACTGGTGCAAGTGTAGGAACAAGGGAATGGGAAATCTAGCTGAATGCCCCCACCCTTTAGCTATTTAACCCTCCCCTTTTATAGTTCAAAGGGATTCTTACATAAGGACTTGTCATCCGAAGGAGACTGCAATCTATTGTCTACGGTGGTCTTGCTGACGTAGCTCTCCTGACATCGTCTTCTGGTTAGTGCGCGGTCGTATGCTCGAAATGGCAAATTTGCTTCATCTGATCGGTATGCGGGTCACTATAGCGATTCCGGTGCTGAGTTTCCCTGTAGTGACACTTGGTGGGACCCATGGGTCAATGTCGAAGGGCACCGAGGGCCGTACGCAGCGATGCCCCATCACGTTGTCTAGGACTCTCCGTCATCCCTCGGTCATGTCATGGCATCATCCAAGACAATATGTGCATGGCGACGTGCCCTACCGTGGCTGGTGTGGGGGCAACAATGCTTGCTTTGTCTCCTCGACAGTTGGGTACATGCGTGATCCTGACGCATGCGTGTCAAGAAGGCATGGTTCTGGGGGCCCACAAACATACTAACTCTCGTCGCGGGCCTTGTGCTTCTCCGCTCGTAGAGTTGCTAAGCAAGGCTTGGTCGCCTGGTCCGCCTTGAAGGGTTGCTCGACCAGACCTGATCGTCTGGTCTGCCTCATAGAGTTGCTACTGAAAGTCGCCTAGAGGGGGGTGGATAGGCGGAATCTGAAATTTACAAACTTAAGCACACACTACAAGCCGAGGTTAGCGTTAAAATTAAATCCGAGTCTGAAAGAGAGGGAAAACAAATCAACCAAGAAATAAAGCGGATGAACACGGTGATTTGTTTTTCCGAGGTTCGGTTCCAAAGAACCTAGTCCCCGTTGAGGTGGTCACAAAGACCGGGTCTCTTTCAACCCTTTCCCTCTCTCAAACGATCACTTAGACCGAGTGAGCTTTCTCCTTAATCAAATGGGTCACTTAGACCCTGCAAGGACCACCACACACTTGGTGTCTCTTGCTTTGATTACAAGTCACTTAAGAATAAGAATGGGAGTGGAAGAAAGCACGATTACAAAAGCCAAGTGACAAGAGCGACAAATAATACACAGATCACTCTCTCTCTCTCTCTCAAGTCACTAATCACTAATGATTACTTGTCTCAATTGTAAAACTTGGAGAGATTGGAAGCTTTGATTGTGTCTTTGAATGGATTGCTAGATCTTGTATTGAATGTGAAGGATTGGAGTGCTTGGATGAAGTGAATGGAGACGGTCCGCGCGAAGGTGTTTTTCCAAAAAGCTTATCCTGTCCTGAATAATCTACGGTATTCCAGACAGTCAATTTAGAATAGTTGTAGATGAACTTATGCACCTGTGAAATGATCAACTGGGCAAACTGGTTAGTCCACAAGGTTTGTGATGGTTGTCAAACACCAAAATCGATTATAGGAAATGTTGAGACTATTTCCCTTTCAATCTCCCCCTTTTTGGTGATTGATGCCAACACAAACCAAAGCAGATATAAAGTGTAGAAATGTAACTAGTTTGCATTTTGACAGATGTGCATAAGTTATTTTGAAATGAAGGCGTTTCTAAGTATATAAGTTTGATTTGATATTTAACATTTTGGACCACATTTGCACCACTTGTTTTGTTTTTGCAAATTCTTTTGGAAAATCTTTTCAAGATCTTTTGCAAATAGTCAAAGGTAAATGAGTAAGATTTGCAAGAAGCATTTTCAAGATTTGAAATTTCTCCCCCTGTTTCAAATGTTTTTCCTTTGACTTAACAAAAACTCCCCCTGAATGAAATTCTCCTCTTAGTTTTCAAGAGGGTTTTACTAATTTTTGTAAATACCAAAAGAAAGATCAAATACATTTAGATACCAATTTGAAAAGTTCTTAAAAATTTGACATTGGTGGTGGTGCGGTCCTTTTGCTTTGGGCTTAATATTTCTCCCCCTTTGGCATTAATCGCCAAAAACGGAGTCTTTTGAGAGCCCTTTGCTACTTTCTCCCCTATTGGTAAATGAAATATGAGTGAAGATTATACCAATTTGGAGAGTGATGCGGACTGACGGCGAAGGGTAAATGACACCGTTGGAGTGGAGTGGAAGCCTTGTCTTCGCCGAAGACTCCATTTCCCTTTCAATCTACGACTTAGCATAGAAATACACTTGAAAATACATTAGTCGTAGACATAAAAGAGATATGATCAAAGGTATATAAATGAGCTACGTGTGCAATGTTTCAATCAAAATTTCGAGAATCAAGAATGTTTAGCTCATTCCTAAGTTTGGTAAAGGTTTTCTTATCTAATGGTTTGGTAAAGATATCGACTAATTGTTCTTTGGTGCTAACATAAGCTATCTCGATATCCCCCCTTTGTTGGTGATCCCTTAGAAAGTGATACCGAATGTCTGCGTGTTTAGTGCGGCTGTGTTCAACGGGATTATCCGCCATGCGGATGGCACTCTCATTGTCACATAGGAGAGGGACTTTGCTCAATTTATAGCCATAGTCCCTGAGGGTCTGCCTCATCCAAAGTAATTGCGCACAACAATAGCCTGCAGCAATGTACTCGGCTTCGGCGGTAGAAAGAGCTACTGAGTTTTGTTTCTTTGAAGCCCAAGACACCAGGGATCTCCCAAGAAATTTGACAAGTCCCTGATGTGCTCTTCCTATCAATTTTACACTCTGCCCAATTAGCATCTGAATATCCTATTAAATCAAAAGTGGATCCCTTGGGATACCAAAGACCAAACTTAGGTGTATAAACTAAATATTTCATGATTCTTTTCACGGCCCTAAGGTGAACTTCCTTAGGATCGACTTGGAACCTTGCACACATGCATACAGAAAGCATAATATCCAGTCGAGATGCACATAAATAGAGTAAAGATCCTATCATCGATGGGTATACCTTTTGATCTATGGATTTACCTCCCATGTCGAGGTCGAGATGCCCATTTGTTCCCATGGGTGTCTTGATGGACTTAGCATCCTTCATTCCAAACTTGTTGATTATGTCTTGAATATACTTTGTTTGGCTGATGAAGGTGCCCTCTTGGAGTTGCTTGACTTGAAATCCTAGAAAATACTTCAACTCCCCCATCATTGACATCTCGAATTTTTGAATCATGATCCTACTAAACTCTTCACATGTAGATTTGTTAGTAGACCCAAATATGATATCATCAACATAAATTTGGCATACAAACAAATCTTTTGCAATAGATTTAGTAAAGAGTGTAGGATCGGCTTTTCCGACTTTGAAGCCATTAGTGATAAGGAAATCTCGCAGGCATTCATACCATGCTCTTGGGGCTTGCTTGAGCCCATAAAGCGCCTTTGAGAGTTTATGGACATGGTTAGGGTACTCACTATCTTCAAAACCGGGAGGTTGCTCAACATAGACTTCTTCCTTGATTGGTCCATTAAGGAAGGCACTTTTCACGTCCATTTGGTAAAGCTTAAAGCCATGGTGAGTAGCATAGGCAAGTAATATACGAATTGACTTAAGCCTAGCTACGGGTGCATAGGTTTCACCGAAATCCAAACCTTCGACTTGTGAATAACCTTTGGCTACAAGTCGGGCTTTGTTCCTTGTCACCACACCATGCTCATCTCGCTTGTTACGGAACACCCACTTGGTTCCTACAACATTTTGGTTAGGACGTGGAACTAAATGTCATACCTCATTTCTCGTGAAGTTGTTGAGCTCCTCTTGCATTGCCAGCACCCAATCCGAATCTCTTAGTGCATCCTCTACCATGTATGGCTCAATAGAGGAAACAAAAGAGTAATGTTCACAAAAATGAGTGACTCGAGATCTAGTAGTTACCCCCTTTTGTATGTCACCGAGAATGGAGTTCACGGGGTGATCTCTTTGAATTGCTTGGTGGACTCTTGGGTGTGGCGGTCTTTGACCCTGATCATCTTCCTTGTCTTGATCAACCTCATCTCCCTCTTGATCATTGTCCTCCTCTTGAGGTGGCTCATCCTCTTGATCTTCATCTTCATTGTCTTGAGCCTGATCCTCTTCTTGAGTTGGTGGAGATGCTTGATTGGAAGATGACGGTTGATCTTGTGCTTGTGTAGGCTCTTCGGATTCCTTAGGACACACATCCCCAATGGACATGTTCCTTAGCGCGATGCATGGAGCCTCTTCATCATCTAGCTCATCAAGATCAACTTGCTCCACTTGGGAGCCATTAGTCTCATCAAACACAATGTCACAAGAAACCTCAACTAATCCAGTGGATTTGTTGAAGACTCTATATGCCCTTGTGTTTGAGTCATAACCAAGTAAAAAGCCTTCTATAGCCTTAGGAGCAAATTTAGATTTTCTACCTCTTTTAACAAGAATAAAGCATTTGCTACCAAAAACTCTAAAATATGAAACATTGGGCTTTTTACCGGTGAGGAGTTCATATGATGTCTTCTTGAGGATTCGATGAAGGTAGAGCCGGTTGATGGAGTAGCAGGCGGTGTTAATCGCCTCAGCCCAAAACCGGTCCGGAGTCTTATACTCATCAAGCATGGTCCTTGCCATGTCTAGTAGAGTTCTATTCTTCCTCTCCACTACACCATTTTGCTGAGGTGTGTAGGGAGAAAAGAACTCATGCTTGATGCCCTCATCCTCAAGGAAGCCTTCAATTTGTGAGTTCTTGAACTCCGTCCCGTTGTCGCTTCTTATCTTTTTTATTCTTAATCCGAATTCATTTTGAGTCCGTCTCAATAATCCCTTTAAGGTCTCTTGGGTTTGTGATTTTTTCTACAAAAAGAACACCCAAGTGAAGCGAGAATAATCATCCACAATAACTAGACAGTACTTACTCCCGCCGATGCTTATGTAAGCTATCGGGCCGAATAGATCCATGTGGAGTATCTCAAGCGGCCTGTTGGTCGTCATGATGTTCTTGTATGGATGATGGGCACCAACTTGCTTCCCTGCTTGACATGCGCTACAAACCCTATCTTTCTCAAAATGAACATTTGTTAGTCCCAAAATGTGTTCTCCCTTTAGAAGCTTGTGAAGATTCTTCATCCCAACATGGGCTAGTCGGCGATGCCAGAGCCAACCCATATTAGTCTTAGCAATTAAGCAAGTATCGAGTTCAGCTCTATCGAAATCAACTAAGTATAGCTGACCCTCTAATACTCCCTTAAATGCTACTGAATCATCACTTCTTCTAAAGACAGTAACACCTATATCCGTAAAAAGACAGTTGTAGCCATTTTACATAATTGAGAAACAGAAAGCAAGTTGTAATCTAAAGAATCTACAAGAAAAACATTGGAAATAGAGTGGTCAGGAGATATTGCAATTTTACCAAGTCCTTTGACCAAACCTTGATTTTCATCCCCGAATGTGATAGCTCTTTGGGGATCTTCGTTTTTCTCGTAGGAGGAGAACATCCTTTTTCTCCCCTGTCATGTGGTTTGTGCACCCGCTATCAATTATCCAACTTGAGCCCCCGGATGCAAAAACCTACAAAACAATTTTAGGCCTTGTTCTTAGGTACCCAAATGGTCTTGGGTTCTTGTAACGCCCTAAATTTGGGGGATAGAATTTTTTTCTTCTTTTTACTCACCAAATCCAGGCGTTACTCTCTTTCCTTTTCCCGTTTCGCTCCTTCTTCCCAATTTCAAAGCAATATAGTGACGGGTGTCCGTGTCATGTGTAAACAAAACCTAAGTGTCATGGGTGTTGCATCATGCTGAAGCATATTTCTTTGTCTGATGTCGTGGTTAGTCGCGTGTTCGTCTCGTTCCGTTTCGGATTTCGGTTCACGATCGGATTCTGATTGGTGGTTGTGCGTGTTGTGGGTTTTGACCCACAGTGTGACTCAGCCCGGCCCAGCCTGGCCCGGTCCGGCCCAATCCGGCCCGCGCGCCCTGGCGCCCCTGCCCCCATGCGCGCCCCCTCCCCCTGGTCTCTTTCTCTCATTCGATTTCTCCTGCGCAGCAACCTCCCTCTCCCTCTCCCACCTCTCTCTCCCCTTGGTGCCCTAGGGTTTGGAGACGGTGATCGCCGGAGTTTGGATTCCCGAGGTGAGTTCCCCTCCCCTCTCCCTCCCTCTCTCTCTTCCCCTTCCCCTCCCCTTTCTTCTTCCCTGCGTCCCCTCCCGTGTCCTCGTCGCGCGCGCCCCCCTGGCGGGCCCCGCCCCCGTCGCGCCCCCTCCCCGGCGAGCCCTCCCCGGCACGCGCCCCTCCCTGGCGAGCCCTCCCCGCCGCGCGCCCCTCCCCGGCGGCCCCGCGTCCCGGCCCCGCGCGTCGGCGGCCGCGCCCCGGCCCCGCGCCCCGACCCCGTGCCCCACGCGCCTCGGCCGCGTGCCCTGGCCGCGCCTCAGTCGCGCGCCTCGGCCGCGCCCCCGGCCGTGCCCCCGACCGTGCCCTCGCGCGCCCCTGCCCTGCCCGAGCCCGTGCCCTGGCCTCGCGCCCCGCGCACCTGCACGGCTCACGTGCCCTCAGCACGCGCAGCGTGCTCACGCGCGTGCGACTGTAGTCGCGCTGCGTTCAACTCTCGTCTTAATCCATTTTAATTTTAGTTTAGTCGATGGGCTACGTCGTGCGATGATTCATTCTAAATTCGTCTTTATTAATGTGTTGTGTCGAGCGCTTCGTCGCGCGACGATTCAGTTTAAATTTATATTTATTAAGGTGTTGTGTCGCGCGCTTCATCGCGCGACGATCCGTTTGAAATTCAGTTCCGTTGACGTAATGCCATTGTGCGTTTTGTCGCGCGATGCTTAATGTTTATCTATAATTAATGCAAGAATCTCGTTGCGCGCTCTGTCGCGCGGCGAATCGTTTATTTCTTAATTCAATTTAAATGCTGCATCGCACGTCTCGCCGTACGACCACTCCCTTTAATTCACCTTTATCTGATTATAATGATTAAATGTGGAACATGACCTTACTTTATGCTAAACACAGTGGCCAAATTAGTACCCTTCTCTTAAATGAGTGGTTTAATTTATAATTATGTAACGTGATCGCTTCTCGACCGTAGACTCGACCGTCATTTCCTCTTTCTCGCTTAACCGTAATTGCGAGCCCCGCGTTGAACGTCTGTTTATTTATTGCATTCCATTATATGGTGTACTGTTCTTTTGGTATTAAATGTGTGGAATATATGTTTGAACTCGTATAGAGAACGATCTGGTTGAGGAGCCCGAAGAACTCGCAGGAGAAGCCCCTGAGCAGCAGCTGGTTGGTGGAGGCAAGTGTCCCTTGACCTATCTTTGTCCTATACATTCTATAATTCAATTCCCGCATTTACACAGTTATACCTAAGGATTGACTAGCTTTTGTTATCCATGTCCATGTTTACCTATTTGGGTTGGATTATTATTGTTTAGCTTTATGCTATTGCTCAACACTAATCAATGAACATGATGAGATTTATCAATGATACGTTGTTTCCCTTCTTTATTATGATGTTATACTTGTGGCATTTAAGGGGGCTCAAGCGGTTTCTCGAGTGCCTCTCCGTAAGGACCTGTTCGTTGGATGACCGTCCGGGAAAATAGTGCAACTATGAGGGTGGAGTGGAACGCCCTTAGGTGAATAATTAGAGGAACCGGGTGTAGTTCGCTTAGTCGTCGTGCCGTTAATGGGGCTCGATGTATGCGGCTCGCTCCGCCAAGTTTGGTTCACCCCTAGGGGAGGAGTGCGGTGCATTTAGGAAACCTAATGGGCGGCTACAGCCCCGGGGAATCTTTGTAAAGGCTACGTAGTGATACCATGCTGGGTCACCTTGGTAGTGATCAATGGAGAGTCATGATCTCTAGGCAGAAAGGGAATCACGGCTTATGGGTAAAGTGCGTAACCTCTGCAGAGTGTTTGAAAACTGATATATCAGTCGTGCTCGCGGTTATGAGCGGCCAAGGGAGCTCCATTGATTAGTGATACTGGATCAGAGATGTTCGGTTTACAGGTGGCAATGAGAATGATGGTTTTGGTATTGACTCTGGTGATGGTAAGTGGTATTCTTTCCGTTTGGAAAGGGTACGTTTGGGTTAATAACGTGGGTTAATACTAAAACTTGGCTCTCTTTACTAGTAATAATAATCTGACCAACTAAAAGCAACTGCTTGACTTACCCCCCACATAAAGCTAGTCCACTACAGCCAAACAGGACACTTGCTGAGTATGTTGACGTGTACTCACCCTTGGTCTACACACCAACCCCCCCTTCCCCAGGTTGTCAGCATTGCAACCACTGCTCAGGAGAAGATGAAGCCATAGAAGGAGACTTCCAGGAGTTCCAAGATTGCGACGAGTTCTAGGCGTGGGTTAGCGACAACCCCCAGTCGGCTGCCTGTGAAGGCCGCGTGTATCTACGTTTCTTTTCCGCACTTTGATTATTGTAAATACTATGTGGATGTCTCAGACATATGATGTAATCGACTATTATTCCCCTTTTATGTTATTATTTGAGCACTGTGTGATGATGTCCAGTTATGTAACTGCTGTGTACGTGAATTGCTGATCCTGGCACGTACATGGTTCGCATTCGGTTTGCCTTCTAAAACCGGGTGTGACATAGGTGGTATCAAAGCCGTGCTAACTGTAGGACCGCTAACCTAGAGTAGAATGGTCGTTCTAAGGATTATAGACCTCTATTCCTGCCTCGACTTTGGTATCCCTTCAAAAGTTGGTCATATCAACCAAACCTATGTTCTACTACATATTATACCTTGCTAAAAATCTTTTTGTTTACTCTAATTCCTCATTTTATTTATGGTTCACTTGCTGGTCATATTAGTTCTGTTCTCACTCTTGTGCTTACAGTGTCTTTTGTAGATGGCTCGTCTTATACACACTGCACGAAGTCTGTCATCCCCTTCTTACCCTCCCGTCTCGCGGAGCGTCCGCTTTGCCGTCCAATGACCGGTCAGTCCAGCCACTTGGAGAGGCTGCACCACCGCCTGCACGAGGAGCAGGACTGTCGATGACAGGAGTAGTAGCAGCAGGGCTCTTCTTTCTCGCTCCAACAGGAGATAGAGTCTGTGAGGAGCTGCTCTCCCGTGCTTCCACTGGAGGCGGCCCCTGCACCACCACTGAGCACCCCAGTCCCTGGAGTAGCTGCTGGGGGAGACCCAGACGACGGAGGCGGCGACGACAGCTCGAGCCACGACACCGACCTTTCTGCCGACCAGGAGCCGGAAGGATGGGTTGCTCGACCCATCACTCGCGACGCTGCTCGCGGGTGTCACTTCCACGATGCACTCGACACCCTACTACGTCGGGCACTTGACCAGCGTACTTGGTTTCTCGAGTATCGTTGTGTGGTCTTCCAGCACAATCGTAGGGTTTACCCGGACCACTGGGAGGCAACCTGCTTGGTGCGCCGTCCGGAGAATAGTCTCCGGGGTGCGGAGGTCTGCTCAGAGCACTATTTCATCTCTGAGTGGGACTCAGCTGAGGCGGCCATGCAAGATGCCGCACGGCGTGTGCTTTCGCACTACTGTTCAGTGCTCGGTGGGGTAGCTGATGGTCTCAACCTGAAGTATTACCCCCACCGTCCATCTGGCAGCACAGGAGGCGTGATTGTCTCACCTGTTGGCGAGGACAATCCTAGGTTGAGCAGCACAGTCAACCTAGCCGCCGTGCTAAACACAGAGCTGGACCATGCGCTAGACGAGCTGAGTAGGGCTCGTGCTGAGATCGCCTAGCTGCGGGTTGAGCGCGCGGAGCGTCATCACCTGGATGACGGCTCCCCCGCTCCCGTCGGGACTCAGCACCTGTACCGCTCACCTCGGCGTGGACACCAGTCCTATGGCAACCCCGACTGCAGGACCAAGATAAATTTAGAACCATAGATCGTCAGAGTCGGATCTTGTAATTAATACGAAAAAAATACATAGAAGCTATAGTCTTAGCGTTAGTCTTGCTTGTAGTTAGTCTTAGTTAGACAGGGTAGTTTGCTTATCCTGTGCATTTATGTTTGTCATGATGAACCATGTTGGATTTGGATCTTTGTAATGGCTGTCACTAGAGTGTGGGTATCCCCTGCATTTTGGTTTACCTGTTATATGTTAATAAAGTTAGTTATCTAGTTGGGAAGCCTTTCATTCCACTTTCCTCTTTATCTGAGAAGCGTGTTGGTCTATGTTGGAGATCAGTGAAGATGTTCATCTGTTCAGTGTTGTGGAGAATCCTATACTCTTTTCTTATGCTGCAAGATTTGCAAGGTCAGTTCTGATGTGTGGTTGCATTCTGCAGATGTCAAAAAATAGGCGCAGAGGAGGAAGGCGTGCTCAGCAAGAGTAGGCAGCACCGCAGGATGAGGCATCCTAGCAACAGCAGCTGCCACCCCCGCCCCCGATGTCCATCGAGCAGATGTTCATGATGCAGATTCAGGCAGTTCAAGCCATCGGTCAGACTCTGGCCGCCATTCAGCAGCAGCAGCAGCCACCACCTTAGCCTCAGATGCCCAGAGACAAGCGTGCTGAATTCATGAGAGGTCATCCCCCAGTGTTTGCTCACTCTTCTGACCCCATGGATGCTGAAGACTGGCTGCGTACTATGGAGCGGGAGTTGCACACTGCTCAGTGTGATGACAGGGAGAAAGTTATGTATGGTCCCTGTCTGTTGAGAGGAGCAGGCCAGTCTTGGTGGGAGTCTTACCTCGCCACTCATGCCAACCCCGACACCATCACCTGGGAAGAATTCAGAGATAGCTTCTGTCAGTACCATGTTCCTGCAGGTCTGATGACAGTGAAGAAGGAGGAGTTCCTGGCACTCAAAACAAGGGTCAATGTCCATCGGTGAGTACCGAGACAAGTTTCTGCAGCTGTCTCGCTATGCTCCTAAAGATGTCAACACCGACGCCAAGAGACAGTATCGTTTCCTGAGAGGCTTGGTCGACCCTCTGCATTATCAACTAATGAACCATACCTTCCCCACATTCTAGCACCTGATTGACAAAGCAATCATGACAGAGAGAAAGTCTAAAGAGATGGAGGATCACAAGCGTAAGATCAGTGGACCTCAGTCTGGAAGCAGCAATCGCCCTTGTTTCTCAGGCAATCCACCTCAGCAGTTCAGGCAGAACCAGCACCCACCTCAGCAGCAGCAGTTCCAAAGGCAGTATCCTCAGCACCAGCATCAGAATCGCCAGAACAGTCAGTCTGGAGGACGTCAGTTTCAGAGGCAAAATCAGCAGGCACCTCGTCTTCCTGCCCCAGCAAACCAGCAGAACAGTCAAGCAGCACCAGTTCAGGGTGGAAACAGAGCATGTTTCCACTATGGAGAGCAAGGCCATTGGGTGATGCAATGTCCGAAGAAGGCAGCCCAGCAGCAGTCAGGCCCCAATGCCCCAGCAAAGCAGAATGTGCCTCAGCCTGGAGCAGGCAACCGCTCTCAGCCACGCTATAATCATGGGAGACTGAACCACTTGGAGGCTGAAGCAGTTCAGGAAACCCCCGACATGATAGTAGGTATGTTTTCAGTCGACTCCCATATTGCAGAAGTGTTATTTGATACTGGAGCAACGCATTCATTCATTACTGCATCTTGGGTAGAAGCACATAATCTTCCAATAACTACCATGTCAACCCCCATTCAAATTGACTCAGCCGGTGGTAGAATTCGAGCCGATAGCATTTGCTTGAATGTAAGTGTGGAAATAAGGGGGATAGCGTTTCCCGCTAATCTCATAGTAATGGGTACTCAGGGAATAGATGTCATCCTAGGGATGAACTGGCTAGATAAGTATCAAGCAGTTATCAGTTATGATAAGAGGACAATCAAGTTGGTGTCCCCATTAGGAGAGGAAGTGGTGACCGAGTTAGTCCCGCTGGAGCCGAAGAAAGGAAGTTGTTATCAGATGACTGTTGATAGCAATGAAGCAGACCCACTAGAGATCATCAAGGTTGTGTCCGAGTTCCCAGATGTGTTCCCAAAGGACTAACTAGGCATGCCATCTGAGCGAAAAGTGGAGTTTGCCATAGAACTTCTTCCTGGCACCGCCCCCATCTTTAAGAGAGCTTACAGAGTATCTGGACCAGAGTTGGTTGAACTTAAGAAGTAGATCGATGAGCTGTCAGAGAAAGGTTACATCCGGCCGAGCACCTCACCTTGGGCCGCCCCTGTCCTATTTGTGGAGAAGAAAGATGGCACCAAAAGGATGTGTATCGATTATCGAGCTTTGAATGAGGTCACAATCAAGAACAAGTACCCCTTGCCCAGAATAGAAGATCTGTTCGACCAGTTGAGAGGAGCCAGCGTGTTCTCAAAGATAGATCTGAGGTCAGGTTATCATCAGCTCAGGATCCGACCTTCAGACATTCCGAAGACGACATTCATTACCAAGTATGGGTTGTATGAGTTCACTGTGATGTCTTTTGGTCTAACAAATGCACCAGCCTTCTTCATGAATCTGATGAACAGTGTATTCATGGATTATCTTGACAAGTTTGTAGTGGTATTTATTGATGACATTCTGATATATTCTCAAAGCGAAGAAGAGCATGCAGATCATTTGAGGATGGTTTTGCAGAGATTGCGAGAGCACCGGCTGTATGCAAAGTTGAGCAAGTGTGAGTTTTGGATTAATGAAGTCTTGTTCTTGGGTCACATAATCAACAAAGAGGGATTAGCTGTGGATCCGAAGAAAGTGGCAGACATTCTGAACTGGAAAGCTCCAACAGATACCCGGGGAATCAAGAGCTTCATTGGAATGGCCGAATATTATCGGCGATTCATTGAAGGGTTTTCGAAGATTGCGAAACCAATGACAGCTTTGCTGGGCAACAAGGTTGAGTTCAAGTGGACCCAGAAATGTCAAGAAGCCTTCGAAGCGCTGAAAGAGAAGTTGACTACAGCATCTGTCTTAGTCTTGTCTGATATGCACAAGCCCTTCTTGGTGTATTGTGATGCTTGTTACACTAGTCTGGGATGTGTGTTGATGCAAGAGGGAAGAGTTGTGGCTTACTCGTCCCGACAGCTGAAGGTTCATGAGAAGAATTACCCAATCCATGACCTAGAGTTAGCAGCAGTGGTTCACGCACTGAAGACATGGAGATACTATATGTATGGGCAAAAATGTGATGTTTACACAGACCATAAGAGTCTGAAGTACATATTCACTCAGTCAGAACTGAATATGAGGCAACAAAGTGGTTAGAGTTGATCAAAGACTATGAATTAGAGATTCATTACCATCCAGGCAAAGCGAACGTAGTGGTAGATGCTTTGAGCAGGAAGAGTCAGGTCAATCTGATGGTCGCTCATCCGATGCCTTATGAGTTGGCTAAAGAGTTTGACAGGTTGAGCCTCGGATTTCTGAACAATATGTGAGGAGTGACAGTTGTGCTAGAACCCACCTTGGAGCGGGAAATCAAAGAAGCACAGAAGAATGATGAGAAGATCAGTGAAATTCGACGACTGATTCTAGACGACAGAGGCAAAGACTTTCGGGAAGATGCAGAAGGTGTGATATGGTTCAAAGACCGCTTGTGTGTTCCTAATTTCCAATCCATTTGGGAATTGATCCTCAAGGAAGCTCATGAGACATCTTACTCGATACACCCTGGAAGTGAGAAGATGTATCAAGATCTGAAGAAGAAATTCTAGTGGTACGGAATGAAGAGGGAAATCGCAGAGCATGTGGCTATGTGTGATAGTTGTCGATGCATCAAGGCAGAACATCAGAGGCCAGCTGGATTGCTGCAATCGTTGCAAATTCTTCAGTGGAAATGGGATGAAATCGGTATGGATTTCATAGTCGGATTGTGTCGCACTTGAGCCGGCTACGATTCCATTTGGGTAGTGGTGGACCGCTTAACCAAGTCAGCCCACTTCATACCAGTCAAGACCAACTACAGCAGTGCAGTATTGGCAGAATTGTACATGTCTCAGATCATTTGTCTTCATGGTGTGCCAAAGAAGATAGTGTCAGACAGAGGAACACAGTTCACCTCTCATTTCTGGCAGCAGTTGCATGAAGCCTTGGGCACACATCTGAACTTCAGTTTAGCCTATCATCCGTAGATAGACGGTCAGACTGAAAGAACTAATCAAATTCTTGAAGACATGTTGAGAGCTTGCGCGTTGCAAGATCAGTCCGGATGGGACAAGAGGCTACCTTATGCAAAGTTCTCCTATAACAACAGTTACCATGCCAGCTTGAAGATGTCACCATTTCAGGCGCTTTATGGAAGGAGTTGTAGAACTCCGTTGCAATGGGATCAGCCTGGAGAAAAGCAAGTGTTTGGGCCGGACATTTTGCTTGAAGCTGAAGAGAACATCAAGATGGTTTGGGAGAACCTGAAGATAGCGCAATCAAGGCAGCGAAGTTATGCAGACACAAGGAGAAGAGAGCTAAGTTTCGAAGTTGGAGATTTTGTCTATTTGAAAGTTTCGCCGATCAGAGGAGTCAGAAGATTCGGAGTCAAAGGCAAGCTAGCCCCTCGCTATATTGGTCTGTATCAGATTCTCGCAAGGCGTGGAGAAGTGGCCTATCAACTCAGTCTGCCAGAAAATTTGTCTACTGTGCATAATGCCTTTCATGTGTCTCAGTTGAGGAAATGTCTGCGTGTGCCAGAAGAGCAGTTGCCAGTGAAGGGTCTCAAAGTCCAAGAAGACTTGACCTATATTGAGAAGCCAACGCAAATCCTTGAGACTGTAGACAGAGTCACCCGAAGGAAGACTATCAGAATGTGCAAAGTCAGATGGAGTCACCACTCTGAGGAAGAAGCAACCTGGGAGCGTGAAGATGATCTGATGGCCAAGTACCCTGAACTCTTTGCTGGCCAACCTTGAATATCGAGGGTGAGATTCTTTTAAGGTGGATAGGTTTGTAACGTCCTGAATTTGGGGGCTAGAATTTTTTCTTCTTTTTACTCACCAAATCTAGGCGTTACTCTCTTTCCTTTTCCCGTTTCGCTCCTTCTTCCCAATTTCAAAGCAATATAGTGACGGGTGTCCGTGTCATATGTAAACAAAACCTAAGTGTCATGGGTGTTGCATCATGCTGAAGCATATTTATTTGTCTAATGTCGTGGTTAGTCGTGTGTTCGTCTCGTTCCGTTTCGGAATTCGGTTCGCGATCGGATTCCGATTGGTGGTCATGTGTGTCGTGGGTTTTGACCCGCGGTGTGACCCAGCCCGGCCCAGCCTGGCCCAGTCTGGCCCGTGTGCCCCTGGCGCCCCTGCCCCCATGAGCTCGCCCCCCTCCCCTGGTCTCTTTCTCTCATTCGATTTTTCCTGCGCAGCAACCTCCCTCTCCCTCTCCCACCTCTCTCTCTCTCCCCGTGGGGCCCTAGGGTTTGGAGACAGTGATCGCTGGAGTTTGGATCCCCGAGGTGAGTTCCCCTCCCCTCTCCCTCCCTCTCTCTCTTCCCCTTCCTCTCCCCTTTCTTCTTCACTCCGTCCCCTCCCATGTCCTCATCGCGCGCACCACCCTGGCGGGCCCCGCCCCCATCGCGCCCCCTCCCCGGTGAGCCCTCCTTGCCGCGTGCCCCTCCTCGATGGCCCCGCGTCCTGGCCTCGCGCGCCGGTGGCCGCGCCTCGGCCCTGCCCTCGTGCTCCTCGGCTGTGCCCCGCCGCGCCCTGGCCGCACCCTGTCGTGCTTCGGCCGCGCGCCTCGGCCGTGCCCTCAGCCGCACCCCCAACCGTGCCCCCGACAACGCCCTCGCGCACCCCTGCCCTGCCCGAGCCCATGCCCTGGCCTCACGCCCTGCGCGCCTGCACGGCTCGTGTGCCCTCAGCACGCGCAGCGTGCTCTCGCGCGTGCGATCGTAGTCGCGCTGTGTTCAACTCTCGTCTTAATCCATTTTAATTTTAGTTTAGTCGATGGGCTACATCGATAGTTTATTCTAAATTCGTCTTTATTAATGTGCTGTGTCGCGCGCTTCGTCGCGCGACGATTCAGTTTAAATTTATATTTATTAAGGTGCTGTGTCGCGCGCTTCGTCACGCGACGATCCGTTTGAAATCCAGTTCCATTGACGTTATGTCGTCGTGCATTTTGTCACACGACGCTTAACGTTTATCTATAATTAATGTAAGAATCTCATTGCGCGCTCTGTCACGCGGCGAGTCGTTTATTTCTTAATTCAATTTAAATGCTGCGTCGCACGTCTCACCGTGCGACCACTCCCTTTAATTCACCTTTATCTGATTATAATGATTAAATATGGAACATGGCCTTAATTTATGCTAAACGCAATGGCCAAATTAATACCCTTCTTTTAAACGAGTGGTTTAATTTATAATTATGTAACGTGATCGCTTCTCGACCGTAGACTCGATCGTCATTTCCTCTTTCTCGCTTAACCGTAATTGCGAGCCCCACGTTGAATGTCTATTTATTTATTGCATTCCATTGTATGGTGTA
The DNA here is from genome assembly GCA_029449295.1 of Zea luxurians. Taxonomy (NCBI): domain Eukaryota; kingdom Viridiplantae; phylum Streptophyta; class Magnoliopsida; order Poales; family Poaceae; genus Zea; species Zea luxurians. The sequence continues at coordinate 116,341,032 of JAOPSE010000005.1, read as the reverse complement.
CTATTCTTTTGGTATTAAATGTGTGGAATGTATGTTTGAACTCGTATAGAGAACGATCTGGTTGAGGAGCCCGAAGAACTCAAAGGAGAAGCCCCTGAGCAGCAGCTGGTTGGTGGAGGCAAGTGTCCCTTGACCTATCTTTGTCCTATACATTCTATAATTCACTTCCCGCATTTACACAGTTATACCTAAGGATTGACTAACTTTTGTTATCCATGTCCATGTTTACCTATTTGGGTTGGATTATTATTGTTTAGCTTTATGCTATTGCTCAACACTAATCAATGAACATGATGAGATTTATCAATGATACGTTGTTTCCCTTCTTTATTATGATGTTATTGAAAGGGAAATGTACCCTTGGGCCATTTCTATAAGATTTTGGTGATTAAGTGCTCCACACAAAAATGCTTTGAGTGATATTTGTGCCAAAGACTCAAGAAGTGCAAATCAAGATTAAAGGTATGTTTCTAGACTTAGTACATTGTTTTGAAAACTAATGTATTGTGTCTAAGTGCTAGAAACAGGAGAAATCACTTTGGAAATAAGTTGTCTGTGTTCAGCCAAAAGGCTGCTCGGTCTGGGTGCACCGGACAGTGTCCGGTGTGCCAGGACCAGTCCCGACGAACAGCCTACTCTCGGGTCTCGACGGTGGCGTATGGCTATAAATCACCGGACTGTCCGGTGGTGCACCGGACTGTTCGGTGAGTCGTCTGCGGCGAAGTCGCCGCTCTTGGGAAACAGTCAACAGCGTATGGCTAAAATTCACCGGACTGTCCGGTGGTGCACCAGACTGTCCGGTGAGCCAACGGTCGGCCGCGCAATCCGCGCGTGACGCGTGGCCAAGCCAACGGTCGGATGGGGGCACCGGACTGTCCGGTGCACCAACAGCTCCAAATCTTCAACGGTCAGCTACGCCAATTTAGGAAAGCAATCTGCACCGGACAATGAACTGTGGATATCCGGTGGTGCACCGGACTGTCCGGTGTGCCACCCGACAGAAGGCAAGAATTGCCTTCCTAGATTGCTTCCAACGGCTCCTAGCTGCCTTGGGGCTATAAAAGGGACCCCTAGGCGCATGGAGGAGCCATCCAAGCATACTTTGAGCAATCTTAATCTCTCACACTCCATCTTTGCGCACTCGATTGACATTCTTAGTGATTTGAGCTTTGTTCTAGTGGTGAACTTGTTGCGATTCATTCGAGCTCAAGTCTTGGCTGTGTGTGTGCGTATTGCTGTGGATTTGTGTGTGTTGCTTCCCTTCCTTACTCTAGTGCTTTCACTTTGATCCTTATTGTAAGGGCGAGAGACTCCAAGTTGTGGAGATTCCTCGCAAACGGGAAAGAGTAAAGAAAGAAGAACACTATGGTATTCAAGTTGATCATTGGATCACTTGAAAGGGGTTGAGTGCAACCCTCGTCCGTTGAAACGCCACAACGTGGAGGTAGACAAGTGTTGTACTTGTCGAACCACGGGATAACTCACGTGTCTCTTGTGATTTCTTTTTGTGTGATTGTTGGAATTCGCAAGAGCTCGCTTTATAGTCACTTGGAATTATCTCTCTAACACTTAACCAAGTTTTGTGGCTATAAGTTTTAAGTTTTTACAGGATCACCTATTCACCCCCCCCCCCCTCTAGATGCTCTCAATTGGTATCGGAGCCGTTCTCTTCAAGAAAGGGACTAATCGCCCGAAGGGATGGATCCTAAGGGAAAGGGGATGGTGATCAACGACAAGGAGAAGGAGTCCTTCCTCAGTGAGCCAAAAGACGACAAGAAGAAGAAAGAGAAGAAGAAGAGACGTATTAAGAAGATAGTCTACTACGACAGTGACGAGTCCTCTTCTTCCCAAAGAGACGACGACTACGACGAGAAAAAGAAAACGGTCAACTCAAGCTTTTCTTTTGATTATTCTCGTATTCCGCATAATTCGAATGCACATTTGCTTTCCATTCCTCTTGGTAAACCTCCACACTTTGATGGAGAGGACTACGGATTTTGGAGTCACAAAATGCATAGCCACTTGTTCTCTCTTCATCCAAGTATATGGGAGATAGTAGAGAATGGAATGCAATTTGATAGTACGGATAATCCCATGTTTATCAATGAACAAATTCACAAAAATGCACAAGCTACCACTGTTCTATTAGCATCCTTGTGCAGGGAAGAGTACCATAAGGTGAGCGGCTTGGATAACACCAAGCAGATTTGGGACACCCTCAAGATCTCGCATGAGGGGAATGATGTCACCATGCTCACCAAGATGGAGTTGGTGGAAGGCAAACTGGGAAGGTGTGCAATGATCAGGGGGAGGAGCCAACCCAAACATACAACAGGCTCAAGGCCCTGGTCAACAAAATAAGGAGCTATGGAAGCACGAGATGGATGGACCACGATGTCGTCCGGCTTATGCTAAGGTCCTTCACTGTCCTTGATCCTCATCTTGTAAACTCTATTCGTGAAAATCCTAGGTACACCAAGATGACGCCCGAGGAAATACTCGGAAAGTTTGTAAGCGGGCGAATGATGATCAAGGAGGCAAGATATGTTGATGAGGCGTTGAATGGCCCAATACCGATCCACGAGCCTCAAACTGTTGCTCTCAAAGCAACAAGTAGCAGGGAGGCGCTACCTAGCAAGGTGGCGCAAGTTGAGGCGGCCAGGCTTAACGAGGAAGAAATGGCCCTCATCATCAAGCGCTTCAAGACGGCGCTAAAAGGAAGAAAGGAGCATCCCAACAAGAGCAAAGCGAAGGGGAAACGCTCCTGCTTTAAATGTGGTAAGTATGGTCATTTTATAGCAAATTGTCCCGACAACACTAATAACCAGGAACAAGAGAAAGGCAGGAAGAGGGAAAAGAAGAAGGCCTACAAGAAGGCGAAGGGCGAGGCACACCTCGGCAAAGAGTGGGACTCGAATTGTTCGTCGTCCAACTCCAACGATGAAGGACTCGCCGCCTCGGCCTTCAACAAGTCGTCACTCTTCCCCAACGAGCGCTATACTTGTCTAATGGCAAAGGAAAAGAAGGTAATCACTAGAGAAACTCCTAAGTACTCTACTTCTAGTGATGAGGACTCTAGTGATGATGAAATTGATTACACTAGCTTGTTTAAAGGATTAGATAGAGCAAAAGTAGAAAAGATCAATGAATTGATTGATGCTCTAAATGAAAAGGATAGACTTTTAGAAAAGCAAGAGGATCTTTTATATGAAGAGCATGATAAATTTGTAAGTGTGCAAAAGTCTCTTGCTTTAGAAGTTAAAAGGAATGAAATGCTTTCTTGTGAATTATCTACTTGTCATGAGACTTTGGCTAGTTTAAGAAGTATTAATGATGATTTAAATGCTAAGCTAGAAGTAGCAAATAAATCTAGTTCTTGTGTTGAGCATGTTGTGATTTGCACTAGGTGTAAGGATTTTAATGTTGATGCTTGTAGTGAACATTTATTTTCATTACTAGATTAAAAGATGAAGTGGCTAGTCTTAATGCCCAACTTAAGACTAGCAAAAATGATTTTGATAAACTAAAATTTGCAAGGGATGCCTACACTGTTGGTAGACATCCCTCAATTAAGGATGGGCTTGGCTTTCGAAGGGAAGCCAAGAACTTAACAAGTCAAAGGGCTCCCATCTCTGCCAAGGACAAAGGGAAGGCCCCTATGGCTAGTAGGAGTCAAAAGAATCATGCTTTCATGTATCATGATAGAAAATATGCTAGGGATTTTCATTATAGTAGGAGTTATAATGCTTTTGACTCACATGCCATGATTGCTTCAAGTTCAAACCTTAATGGCAGATCTAGGTGGAATTTTGTGTCTCATGCTCCTAGGAAAGTGTATAATGGATCTACCACTATCTTTCATGCTTGCAATGCTAAATTTGTTCTTTCATGTAAAAATAAAAAAGTGATTGCTAAAAAGGTGGGGGCCAAATGCAAGGGAGACAAGACTTGCATTTGGGTCCCTAAGGCTATTGTAACTAACCTTGTAGGACCCAACAAGAGTTGGGTACCTAAAACCCAAGCCTAATTTGCCTTGCAGGTTTATGCATCCGGGGGCTCAAGCTGGATTATCGACAGCGGATGCACAAACCACATGACGGGGGAGAAGAAGATGTTCACCTCCTACATCAAGAACAAAGATTCCCAATACTCAATCATATTCAGTGACGGGAATCAAGGCAAGGTTAATGGACTAGGAAAGATAGCTATTTCATCCGAGCATTCCATTTCTAATGTGTTTTTAGTAGAATCGCTCGGGTATAACTTGTTGTCCGTTAGTCAATTATGTAATATGGGTTACAATTGCTTATTTACAAATGTAGATGTGTCTGTCTTTAGAAGGAGTGATGGTTCATTACCCTTTAAGGGTGTACTAGATGGCAAACTCTATTTAGTTGATTTTTCGAAGGAGGAGGCCAGTCTAGATGCATGCTTAATTGCTAAGACTAGCATGGGCTAGCTATGGCATCGCCGTCTAGCACATGTTGGGATGAAGAACCTTCACAAACTTCTGAAGGGAGAACATGTGTTAGGTCTAACAAATGTGTATTTCGAAAAAGATAGACCTTGTGCAGCTTGTCAAGCAGGTAAACAGGTGGGAAACGCTCATCACAACAAGAATGTGATGACTACATCAAGACCTCTGGAGCTACTGCATATGGACCTCTTCGGACCCGTCGCCTACCTTAGCATCGGGAGAAGTAAGTATGGTCTTGTTGTTGATGATGATTTTTCCCGCTTCACTTGGGTATTCTTTTTGCAGGATAAATCAGAAACCCAAGGGACCCTTAAGCGCTTTCTAAGGCGAGCTCAAAACGAATTTGAGCTCAAGGTGAAAAAGATTAGAAGCGACAACGGGTCCGAGTTCAAGAACCTTCAAGTGGAGGAGTACCTTGAGGAGGAAGGAATCAAGCACCAGTTCTCCACTCCCTACACACCACAGCAAAACGGTGTGGTAGAGAGGAAGAACAGGATGCTTATAGACATGGCGAGGACGATGCTTGGAGAATTCAAGACGCCCGAGCGGTTTTGGTCGGAAGCTATGAACACAGCTTGCCACGCTATAAACCGAGTCTACCTTCATCGCCTCCTCAAGAAGACGTCATACGAGCTTCTAACCGGTAACAAACCCAACGTTTCATATTTTCATGTATTTGGGAGTAAATGCTACATTCTAGTGAAAAAAGGTAGGAATTCAAAATTTGCTCCCAAAGCTGTAGAAGGGTTTTTACTAGGTTATGACTGAAATACAAAGGCGTATAGAGTCTTCAACAAATCATCGGGTTTGGTTGAAGTCTCTAGCGACGTTGTATTTGATGATACTAATGGCTCTCCGAGAGAGCAAGTTGATCTTGATGATGTAGATGCGGATGATGTTCCAACGGACGCAATTAGCACCATGGCGATTGGAGATGTGCGACCACAGGAACACCAAGTTCAAGATCAACCCTCTTCCTCAACAATGGTGCACCCCCAACTCAAGATGATGAACAGGTTCCTCAAGAGGAGGCGTTTGATCAAGGGGGGGGGCACAAGAAGACCAAGTTGAGGAAAAAGAAGTACCACGGGCCCCTCCAACTCAAGTTCAAGCGACGATTCAAAGGAATCATCCCGTCAACCAAATATTGGGTGATATTAGCAAGGGAGTAACCACTCGCTCTAGATTAGCTAATTTTTGTGAGCATTACTCTTTTGTCTCTTCTATTGAGCCTTTCAGGGTAGAAGAGGCCTTGCTAGATCCGGACTGGGTGCTGGCCATGCAGGAAGAGCTCAATAACTTCAAGCGAAATGAAATTTGGACACTAGTGCCACGTCCCAAGCAAAACGTTGTGGGAACCAAGTGGGTGTTCCGCAACAAACAGGACGAGCACGGGGTGGTGACAAGGAACAAGGCTCGACTTGTGGCAAAAGGTTATGCCCAAGTCGCAGGTTTGGACTTTGAGGAGACTTTTGCTCCTGTGGCTAGGCTAGAGTCGATTCGTATTTTGTTAGCCTATGCCACTCACCATTCTTTCAGGTTGTTCCAAATGGACGTGAAGAGCGCTTTCCTCAACGGGCTAATCAAGGAGGAGGTGTACGTGGAGCAACCCCCTGGCTTTGAGGATGAACGGTACCCCAACCATGTGTGTAAGCTCTCTAAAGCGCTCTATGGACTTAAGCAAGCCCTAAGAGCATGGTATGAATGCCTTAGAGATTTTCTAATTGCTAATGCTTTCAAGGTTGGGAAAGCCGATCCAACTCTTTTTACTAAGACTTGTGATGGTGATCTATTTGTGTGCCAAATTTATGTCAATGACATAATATTTTGTTCTACTAACCAAAAGTCTTGTGAAGAGTTTAGCAGGGTGATGACTCAGAAATTCGAGATGTCGATGATGGGCGAGTTGAACTACTTCCTTGGGTTCCAAGTGAAGCAACTCAAGGACGACACCTTCATCTCTCAAACGAAGTACACGCAAGACTTGTTCAAGCGGTTTGGGATGAAGGACGCCAAGCCCGCAAAGACTCCAATGGGAACCGACGGACATGTCGACCTCAACAAAGGAGGTAAGTCTGTCGATCAAAAGGCATACCGGTCTATGATAGGGTCTTTACTTTATTTATGTGCTAGTAGACCGGATATTATGCTTAGCGTATGCATGTGTGCTAGATTTCAATACGACCCAAGGGAGTGTCACCTTGTGGCCGTTAAGCGAATTCTTAGATATTTAGTTGCTACGCCTTGCTTCGGGATCTGGTATCCAAAGGGGTCTACCTTTGACTTAATTGGATACTCAGACTCCGACTATGCTGGATGTAAGTTCGATAGGAAGAGTACATCAGGGACATGCCAATTCCTAGGAAGGTCCCTGGTGTCCTGGAGTTCTAAGAAACAAACCTCTGTTGCCCTATCCACCGCTGAGGCCGAGTACGTTGCCGCGGGACAGTGTTGCGTGCAACTACTTTGGATGAGGCAAACCCTCCGGGACTTTGGCTACAATTGAGCAAAGTCCCACTCCTATGTGACAATGAGAGTGCAATCCACATGGCGGACAATCCTGTTGAACACAGCCGCACAAAGCACATAGACATCCGGCATCACTTTTTGAGAGACCACCAGCAAAAGGGAGATATCGAAGTGTTTTATGTTAGCACTGAGAACCAGCTAGCCGATATCTTTACCAAGCCTTTAGATGAGAAGACCTTTTGCAGGCTGCGTAGTGAGCTAAATGTCTTAGATTCGCGTAACATGGATTGATATAGAGCATACATGTGTTTTATGCCTTTGATCATGTTCCATTATGCATTTTATTGCTTATTTATGGTGCTTAAGTTGTGCAAGGGATCCCCGGACCTCACAAGTCCATGTGTGAATGATGCACATACTTAGGGGGAGAAATGCTACAACTTGACCCTTTGAGACTAACCGTGTGCTTGAGTTTTCTTAAATTAGTCTCAAAGGAGGATTGAAAAGGAAAAGGTGAACTTGGACCATGCAAGACTTCCACTGCACTCCGATGAGAGGGTAATTTACTCCAAGTTCATCGCCATGCCCTTATTGCCTTTTTACTCTTAATTGAAGATTTTGGTGAGGCAATGAGGTTTAAGGGCCAATAATGATCCCATTTTGGTGCTTAATGCCAAAGGGGGAGAAATTAAGGCCAAAGCAAATGGATCAGCTACCACTTGAGAATTTTGAAAATAGTAGAGTTAGAGCTTTTGTTTTGTCAAAATACTCTTGTTGTCTCTTATTGTCAAAAGTTGATCTCTTGTGGGGAGAATGTTTGATTATGGGAAAAGGGGGAGTTTTTGAATCTTTGATCAATTTCTCTTGGAATACCTCTCTCTATGCCTCAACAAGTGAATTTGACTTAGAGATAGGAATTTGAGTTTGATTTGCAAAAACAAACCAAGTGGTGGTAAAGAATGATCCAAATATGCCAAATTTGAATCAAAAACAAATTTTTGTTCTCATTTGCATTTGACGTTGCACTTATTTAGTTTCTTTTTGTTGTGTTGGCATAAATCACCAAAAAGGGGGAGATTGAAAGGGAAATGTACCCTTGGGCCATTTCTATAAGATTTTGGTGATTAAGTGCTCCACACAAAAATGCTTTGAGTATTTGTGCCAAAGACTCAAGAAGTGCAAATCAAGATTAAAGGTATGTTTCTAGACTTAGTACATTGTTTTGAAAACTAATGTATTGTGTCTAAGTGCTAGAAACATGAGAAATCAATTTGGAGATAAGTTGGCTGTGTTCAGCCAAAAGGCTGCTCGGTCTGGGTGCACCAGACTGTCCGGTGGTGCACCGGACAGTGTCCGGTGTGCCAGAACTAGTCCCGATGAACAGCCTACTCTCGGGTCTCGACGGCGGCGTACGGCTATAAATCACCGGACTGTCTGGTGGTGCACCGGACTGTCCGGTGAGTCGTCTACGGCGAAGTCGCCGCTCTCGGGAAACAGCCAACAGCGTACGGCTAAAATTCACCAGACTGTCCGGTGGTGCACCGGACTGTCCGGTGGTGCACCGGACTGTCCGGTGTTCACCGGACAGTGTCCGGTGCGCCAACGGCTCCAAATCTTCAACGGTCGGCTGCGCCAATTTAGGAAAGCAATCTGCACCGGACAGTGAACTGTGGATGTCCAGTGGTGCACCGGACTGTCCGGTGCGCCACCCGACAGAAGGCAAGAATTGCCTTCCTGGATTGCTTCCAACGACTCCTAGCTGCCTTGGGGCTATAAAAGGGACCCCTAGGCGCATGGAGGAGCCGTCCAAGCATACTTTGAGCAATCTTAATCTCTCACACTCGATCTTTGCGCACTTGATTGACATTCTTAGTGATTTGAGCTTTGTTCTAGTGGTGAACTTGTTACGATTCATTCGAGCTCAAGTCTTGGCTGTGTGTGTGCGTATTGCTGTGGATTTGTGTGTGTTGCTTCCCTTCCTTACTCTAGTGCTTTCACTTTGATCCTTATTGTAAGGGCAAGAGACTCCAAGTTGTGGAGATTCCTCGCAAACGGGAAAGAGTAAAGAAAGAAGAACACTGTGGTATTCAAGTTGATCATTGGATCACTTGAAAGGGGTTGAGTGCAACCCTCGTCCGTTGGGACGCCACAACGTGGAGGTAGACAAGTGTTGTACTTGTCGAACCACGGGATAACTCACATGTCTCTTGTGATTGCTTTTTGTGTGATTGTTGGAATTCGCAAGAGCTCGCTTTATAGTCACTTGGAATTATCTCTCTAACACTTAACCAAGTTTTGTGGCTATAATTTTTAAGTTTTTACAGGATCACCTATTCACCCCCCCCCCCCTCTAGGTGCTCTCAGTTATACTTGTGGCATTTAAGGGGGCTCGAGCGGTTTCTCGAGTGCCTCTCTGTAAGGACCTGTTCATTGGATGACCGCTCGGGAAAACAGTGCAACCATGAGGGTGGAGTGGGACGCCCTTAGCTGAATAATTAGAGGAACCAGGGTGTAGTTCGCTTAGCCGTCGTGCCGTTAATGGGGCTCGGTGTATGCGGCTCGCTCCGTCAAGTTTGGTTCGCCCCTTGGGGAGGAGTGCGGTGCATTTAGGAAACCTAACGGGCGGCTACAGCCCTGGGGAATCTTTGTAAAGGCTATGTAGTGATACCCTGTTGGGTCACCTTGGTAGTGATCAATGGAGAGTCATGATCTCCGGGCAGAAAGGGAATCACGGCTTGTGGGTAAAGTGCGCAACCTCTGCAGAGTGTTTGAAAACTGATATATCAGCCTTGTTCGCAGTTATGAGCGGCCAAGGGAGCTCCATTGATTAGTGATACTGGATCAGAGATGTTCGGTTTACAGGTGGCAATGAGAATGATGGTTTTGGTATTGACTCTAGTGATGGTAAGTGGTATTCTTTCTGTTTGGAAAGGGTACGTTTGGGTTAATAACATGGGTTAATACTAAAACTTGGCTCTCTTTACTAGTAATAATAATCTGACCAACTAAAAGCAACTGCTTGACTTACCCCCCACATAAAGCTAGTCCACTACAGCCAAACAGGACACTTGCTGAGTATGTTGATGTGTACTCACCCTTTCTCTACACACCAAACCCCCCCCCCCCTTCCCCAGGTTGTCAGCATTCCAACCACTGCTCAGGATAAGATGAAGTCGTGGAAGGAGACTTCCAGGAGTTCCAACATTACGATGAGTTCTAGGCGTGGGTTAGCGGCAACCCCCAGTCGGCTGCCTGTGAAGGCCGCGTGTATCTACGTTTCTTTTCCGCATTTTGATTATTGTAAAGACTATGTGGATGTCTCAGACATATGATGTAATCGACTATTATTCCCCTTTTATGTTATTATTTGAGCACTGTGTGATGATGTCCAGTTATGTAACTGCTGTGTACGTGAATTGCTGATCCTGGCACGTACATGGTTCGCATTCGGTTTGCCTTCTAAAACCGGGTGTGACAGTTCTTTCACATTAGAAACAAGCACCTTGGGTACCCAAACACAAGACTTTGAGCCCTTGTGTTTGGCCCCAACATATTTGGCAACTACTTTGCCTGATTTGTTAGTTAAAACATATGAAGCATCAAAAGTCTTAAATGAAATATTAGATTCATTTGATGCAACATGAGTTTTCTTTTTAGGCATTTTAACATGGGTAGAATGCCTAGAACTAGATGTCTCTTTCTTATACATAAAAGCATGATGAGGACCAGAATGAGACTTCCTAGAATGAATTATCCTAATTTTATGCTCAGGATAACCAGCAGGATATAAAATGTAACCCTCGTTATCCTGAGCCATGGGAGCTTTGCCCTTAACAAAATTAGACAATCTTTTAGGGGCATTAAGTTTGACATTGCTTCCCTGTTGGAAACCAATGCCATCCTTGATGTCAGGGCATCTCCAATTATAGAGCATGTTTCTAGCAGATTTAAATTTTTCATTCTCTATCTCATGCTCATTAATTTTAGCAGTTAGTTGAGCTATGTGATCATTTTGTTCTTTAATTAAAGCTAGGTGATCATGAATAGCATCAACATTAATGTCTCTACATCTCATGCAAATAGAAACATGATCAACAGTGGATGTAGAGGGTTTGCAAGATTTTAATTCATCTATCTTAGATTTTAGCATGGCATTTTCATCTCTAAGACAGGAAATAGAAACATTGCAAACATTCAAGTCTTTAGCCTTAGAAATTAAATTATCATTCTCAAGTCTAAGGCTAGAGACAGATTTATTCAATTTGTCAATCTTGGTAATTAAACTAGCATTATCATTTTTAAGATTGACAATTAAATCATGACAAGCATTTAATTTTTCAACCTTAGCAAGTAAATTACCGTTCTCATTTCTAAGGTTGGAAATGGTGTCATGGCAAATGCTAAGCTCCTTAGTCAAATTTTCATTCTTTTCTACTTCCTGAGCATAAGCATTCTTTACTTTAACATGCTTTTTATTTTCCTTAATAAGGAATTCCTCTTGGCTATCCAAGAGTTCATCCTTCTCATGAATGACACCTATCAATTCATTCAATTTTTCTTTTTCTTGCATGTTTAAGTTGGCAAAAAGAGCAAGCAAATCATCCTCATCTTCACTAGAACTACCCTCATCACTAGATGTTGTATATTTAGTGGAGGCTCTAGATTTTACCTTCTTCTTTTTGCCGTCCTTTGCCATGAGGCACTTGTGGCCGACGTTGGGGAAGAGGAGGCCCTTGTTGATGACGATGTTGGCAGCGTCCTCGTTGGAGGAGGAGTCGGTGGTGCTCTCGTCGGAGTCCCATTCCCGACACACGTGGGCATCGCCACCCTTCTTCTTGTAATATCTCTTCTTCTCCTTCTTCTTCCCCCTCTTGTCGTTGTCCCTGTCACTATCACTAGACATAGGGCATTTAGCGATAAAATGACCGGGCTTACCACATTTGTAGCATACTTTCTTGGAGCGGGGTGATGGAAGCTCTTGATGATGAGCGCCATTTCCTCGTTGTCGAGCTTGGAGGCGTCGATGTGGAGCCTACTTGATGTAGACTCTTCTTTCTTTTCTTCCGTCGCTTTGAATGCGACGGGTTGCACCTCGGGTGTGGAGGTGCTGCCTTGCTCAACGATTTGTTTGGAGCCTTTGATCATCAACTCAAAGCTCACAAACTTTCCTATCACTTCCTCGGGAGACATTAGCTTATATCTAGGATCACCACGTATTAATTGAACTTGAGTAGGATTACGAAATACGAGTGAGCTAAGAATAACCTTGACCATTTCATGGTCATCCCATTTGGTGCTTCCGAGGTTGCGCACTTGGTTGACCAAGGTCTTGAGCCGATTGTACATGGCTTGTGGCTCCTCTCCTTGGTTGAGGATGAATCGACCGAGCTCCCCCTCGATCGTCTCCCGCTTGGTGATCTTGGTCACCTCATCTCCTTCGTGCGCGGTCTTTAGCACGTCCTAAATCTCTTTGGCACTCTTCAACCCTTGCACCTTATTATACTCCTCTCGACATAGAGAGGCGAGGAGTATAGTAGTGGCTTGGGAGTTGAAGTGTCGGATTTGAGCGACCTCATCCGAGTCGTAGCCTTCATCCCCCACGGATGGTACCTGCGCTCCAAACTCAACAATGTCCCAAATACTAGCGTGGAGTGAGGTTAGATGATGCCTCATTTTATCACTCCACATACAATAATCTTCACCGAAAAAACCGGTGGTTTGCTTAATGGGACAGAAAGTAAAGGAGTGCGTTTGGAAATGCAGGGGTAGCGTAAGGGGATCTTACTAAACTTCTTGCGCTCATGGCGCTTAGAAGTGACGGACGGAGCATCGGAGCCGGAGGTGGAGGGTGACGAAGAGTCGGTCTCGTAGTAGACCACTTTATTCATTTTCTTCTTCTTATCGCCACTCCGGTGCTACTTGACACGGGGAGGTGAGTCCTCCCTTCCTTTGGCACCGGACTCCTTTGATGGAGCCTTCCCGCGGCTTATGTCTGTTTCCATCTCCCTCTTGGTGGATCCTCCCGACATCACTTCGAGTGGTTAGACTCTAATGAAGTACCGGGTTCTGATACCAATTGAAAGTCGCCTAGAGGGGGGTGGATAGGCGGAATCTGAAATTTACAAACTTAAGCACACACTACAAGCTGGGATTAGCGTTAAAATTAAATCCAAGTCCGAAAGAGAGGGAAAACAAATCAACCAAGAAATAAAGCGGATGAACATGGTGATTTGTTTTTCTGAGGTTCGGTTCCAAAGAACCTAGTCCCCGTTGAGGTGGACACAAAGACCGGGTCTCTTTCAACCCTTTCCCTCTCTCAAACGGTCACTTAGACCGAGTGAGCTTTCTCCTTAATCAAACGGGTCACTTAGACCCCGCAAGGACCACCACACACTTGGTGTCTCTTGCTTTGATTACAAGTCACTTAAGAATAAGAATGGGAGAGGAAGAAAGCACGATTGCAAAAGCCAAGCGACAAGAGCGACAAATAATACACAGATCACCCTCTCTCTCTTAAGTCACTAATCACTAATGATTACTTGTCTCAATTGTGGAACTTAGAGAGATTGGAAGCTTTGATTGTGTCTTGGAATGGATTGCTAGCTCTTGTATTGAATGTGAAGGATTGGAGTGCTTGGGTGAAGTGAATGGAGGTGGTTGGGGTTGTATTTATAGCCCCCAACCACTTCCTAGCCGTTGCTCCTTTTTGCCGGCCGCGGACGGTCCGCGCCCCTGGTCCGGACAGTCTGCCCCTACACATCAATGGCTAAAATCGCAACGGTCAGCAGTAACGGCTATACAGCATTTAGTGCGTCGTCAAATGTCAGATAAAGCAGTCGCGGACGGTCCGGTCGTGCACCCCGGACGGTCCACGAGGACGCTAAAAATACATTTTACCGAACCCGTCACCTTCGGGTTTTTCTGGTTTTCACCGACCGGACGGTCCGCGCCTGAGGCCGGGCGGTCCGCGCTTGGTCTCGGACGGTGCTTGCTTCTCCATCGGACGGTCCATAGTGTAAACTTGTGTTTATGCAGTGTTCCTGTCCGAGGCTCACTTTGGTGTCGCGGACGGTCCATCGCAAGGGCCCAGACGGTCCGATCGAAGGTGTTTTTCCAAAAAGCTTCTCCTGTCCAGAATAATGTACGGTATTCCAGACAGTCGATTTAGAATAGTTGTAGATGAACTTATGCACCTGTGAAATGATGAACTGGGCAAACTGGTTAGTCCACAAGGTTTGTGATGGTCGTCAAACACCAAAATCGATTATAGGAAATGTTGAGACTATTTCCCTTTCAGCTACGACGAGACCTGGTCGGTCGGTCTGCCGCGCAGGGTTGCTTGGCGGGACTTGGTCGGTCCGCCCGCGCCCACAGGGTTGCTCGGTGTGACCTGGTCGGTTCGTCCACCTTGTAAAGTTGCTTGGCGGTACCTGGTTAGTTTAGATTGGCCGTCAAGGATTATGGGCTCACTTTGGGTACCCCATTCCTGGGTACCCGTCGGCTATCTAGCATTTTCTGCAACATAGCTTCCTTCCAAGAGAACAATAGTTGGAATCTCTACTCCCAACTTCCAAATAACTTAACCAAAGCCTTCTCCCTCCCTCTTCAAAGTGTTAAATAAACAATCTACACATTGTGAGTGTCCCGCAAGATAGTCTACAATTTATTAGCGCCCATTGCATGTTCCTTCTTTAGGAGAGGAAGAGCTTGGGCAACAACCCAAGCACTTTTAGGGGTCTTGGTCTTTCTCCTGCCACTAGATGTACAAGTATGAACATCTATCATGGCTGTAACCTACATAGAAAGATGAAGTAAAAACCAGTTCATAATGCCAAAACAATAACTTAACTCAATTAAAGGTAAATTGTCATATAATGATGGTAGGTGATTCTTCAAGTTCTTTTCTCCCATGAATACTCCATGGACAATCACCTCCTTTACAATAGCCTCTATATCTTTGTGTACTAGTTGCTTCGTTGCCTAGCTTAAGTTCTTCATTAATTTCATATTGTACCATTAAAAGCCTAAACTTCTTCATGCTACTATAAGTGCTGCCAAGCCTTATCACTGATATGATTATATCAAACATTAACATATAATCTTCATTATCATCGCATTCCATGGTAACCCGTGCATCTCCATATCATTTTCCCACCAACAACATTTGTTCCATGTTGAAAGTCGCCTAGAGGGGGGTGAATAGGAAAATCTGAAATTTATAAACTTCAAGCACAACTACAAGCCGGGGTTAGCGTTAGAAATAAAGTCGAGTCCGAAAGAGAGGGCAAAACAAATCACAAGAAAATGAAGAGTGTGACATGGTGATTTGTTTTACCGATGTTCGGTTCTTGCAAACCTACTCCCCGTTGAGGTGGTCACAAAGACCGGGTCTCTTTCAACCCTTTCCCTCTCTCAAACGGTCACTTAGACCGAGTGAGCTTCTCTTCTCAATCAATTGGGACACTTAGTCCCCACAAGGACCACCACACAATTGGTGTCTCTTGCTTTGATTACAAATGTCTTGGGAACAAGAAATGGGGAAGAAGAAAAGCGATCCAAGCGCAAGAGCTCAAAAGAACACGACAAAAACTCTCTCTTCTAGTCACTAATTGCTTTGAGTGGAATTAGGACTTGGAGAGATTTTGATTCAATCTATTTGTGTCTTGTATTGAATGCACTAGCTCTTGTATTGAATGTGTTGGCTGAAAACTTGGATGCCTTGAAGTGTGGTGGTTGGGGGGTATTTATAGCCCCAACCACCAAAGTGGTTGTTGGGGAGGCTGTCTGTCGACGGGCGCATCGGACAGTCTGGTGCGCCAGCCACGTCACCCAACCGTTAGGGTTCGACCGTTGGAGCTTCTGATAGCTGGGCCACCGGACAGTTCGGTGGTGCACCGGACAGTCACTATTCACTGTCCGGTGCGCCTTCTAGCGCCTGCTCTGACTCTGCGCGCGTTGTCCGCGCACTGTTCACTTTTGCAGACGACTGTTGGCGCTGTTAGCCGTTGCTCCGCATGGCACACCGGACAGTCCGGTGAATTATAGCATAGGGCTCTTCCAGAAACCCGAAGCTGAGGAGTTCAGAGTGAATCTCCCTGGTGCACCGGACAGTCCGGTGCGCCAGACCAGGGCAGCCTTCGGTTGGTTTTGCTCCTTTTTATTTGAACCCTTTCTTGGAATTTTTATTGGTTTGTGTTGAACCTTTGGCACCTGTAGAACTTATAATCTAGAGCAAACTAGTTAGTCCAATTATTTGTGTTGGGCAATTCAACCACCAAAATCATTTAGGAAAAGGTTTGACCCTATTTCCCTTTCAATCTCCCCCTTTTTGGTGATTGATGCCAACACAAACCAAAGCAAATATATAAGTGCAGAATTGAACTAGTTTGCATAAGGTAAGTGCAAAGGTTACTTGGAATTAAACCAATTTTAAACATTCATAAGATATGCATGGATTGCTTTCTTCTTATTTAACATTTTGGACCACGCTTGCACCACTAGTTTTGTTTTTGCAAATTCTTTGGAAAACTCTTTTCAGAATCCTTTTACAAATAGTCAAAGGTATATGAATAAGACTCTAAAGAAGCATTTTTCAAGATTTGAAATTTTCTCCCGCTGTTTCAAATGCTTTTCCTTTGACTAAACAAAACTCCCACTTTAATGAAATTCTCCTCTTAGTGTTCAAGAGGGTTTTATCAATTGAGATAGAATTTTCAAAGATACCAATTGAAAAACATTTAAAAACTTGTTTCGAAAATTTTGAAATTGGTGTGGTGGTGCGGTCCTTTTGCTTTGGGCTAATACTTTGTCCCCCTTTGGCATGAATCGCCAAAAACGGATACTTTGAGTGAAATATGAGCCCTTCATTACTTTCTCTCCCCCTTTGGCAAACAATATATGAGTGAAGATTATACCAAATTGGAGAGCGGTGCGGAGTGACGGTGAAGGATGAATAATTCGATGGAGTGGAGTGGAAGCCTTGTCTTCGCCGAGGACTCCATTTCCCTTTCAATCTAGGACTTAGCATGAAATGCACTTGAAAACCATATTAGTCATAGCACATGAAAGAGAGGTGATCAAAGGTATATACATGAGCTATGTGTGCAAGGTATCAATCAAAGTTCCTAGAATCAAGATTGTTTAGCTCATGCCTAAGTTTGGTAAAAGTTTTCTCATCTAATGGCTTGGTAAAGATATCGGCTAATTGTTCTTTAGTGCTAACATATGCAATCTCGATATCCCCCCTTTGTTGGTGATCCCTCAAAAAGTGATACCGAATGGCTATGTGCTTAGTGCGACTGTGCTCAACGGGATTATCCGCCATGCGGATTGCACTCTCATTATCACATAGGAGAGGAACTTTGGTCAATTTGTAACCATAGTCCCTAAGGGTTTGCCTCATCCAAAGCAATTGCGCGCAACAATGGCCTGCGTCAATGTACTCGGCTTCGGCGGTAGAAAGAGCTACTGAGTTTTGTTTCTTTGAAGCCCAAGACACCATGGATCTTCCCAAGAACTGACAAGTCCCTGATGTGCTCTTTCTATCAATTTTACACCCTGCCCAATCAGCATCTGAATAACCAATTAAATCAAAAGTGGATCCCTTGGGGTACCAAAGACCAAACTTAGGTGTATGAACTAAATATCTCAAGATTCGTTTTACGGCCCTAAGGTGAACTTCCTTAGAATCGGCTTGAAATCTTGCACACATGCATACGGAAAGCATAATATCCGGTCGAGATGCACATAAATAGAGTAGAGATCCTATCATCGACCGGTATACCTTTTGATCTACGGATTTACCTCCCGTGTTGAGGTCGAGATGCCCATTGGTTCCCATGAGTGTCTTGATGGGCTTGGCATCCTTCATTCCAAACTTGGTGAGTATGTCTTGAATGTACTTAGTTTGGCTGATGAAGGTGCCATCTTGGAGTTGCTTGACATGAAATCCTAGAAAATACTTCAACTCCCCCATCATAGACATCTTGAATTTTTGAACCATGATCCTACTAAACTCTTCACAAGTAGTATTGTTAGTAGACCCAAATATGATATCATCAACATAAATTTGGCATACAAACAAATCATTTGCAATTGTTTTAGTAAAGAGAGTAGGATCGGCTTTGCCGACTTTGAAGCTATTAGCGATAAGAAAATCTCTTAGGCATTCATACCATGCTCTTGGGGCTTGCTTGAGCCCATAAAGCGCCTTAGAGAGTTTGTAAACATGATTAGGGTACTCACTATCTTCAAAGCCAGGAGGTTGCTCAACATAGACCTCTTCCTTGATTGGTCCATTGAGGAAGGCACTTTTCACGTCCATTTGATAAAGCTTGAAGCCATGGTAAGTAGCATAGGCAAGTAATATACGAATTGACTCAAGCCTAGCTACTGGTGCATAGGTTTCACCGAAATCTAAACCTTCGACTTGTGAATAACCCTTGGCCACAAGTCAGGCTTTGTTCCTTGTCACCACACCATGCTCATCTTGCTTGTTGCGGAAGACCCACTTGGTTCCTACAATATTTTGGTTAGGACGTGGAACTAAATGCCATACCTCATTCCTCGTGAAGTTCTTGAGCTCCTCTTGCATCGCCAACACCCAATCCAAATCTCTTAATGCGTCTTCCACCCTGTATGGCTCAATAGAAGACACAAAAGAGTAATGTTCACAAAAATGAGCGACATGAGATCGAGTGGTTACCCCCTTATGAATATCGCCGAGAATGGAGTTCACGGGGTGATCTCGTTGTATCGCTTGGTAGACTCTTAGGTGTGGCGGTCTTGGACCCTGATCATCTTCCTTGTCTTGATCATTGGCATCTCCCCTTTGATCATTGTCCTCCTCTTGAGGTGGCTCTTCTTGATCTTCATTTTCATCATCTTGAGCTTGATCCTCATCTTGAGTTGGTGGAGATGCTTGATTTGAAGATGATGGTTGATCTTGTGCTTGTGGAGGCTCTTCGGATTCCTTAGGACACACATCCCCAATGGGCATGTTCCTTAGCGTGACGCATGGAGCCTCTTCGTCATCTAGCTCATCAAGATCAACTTGCTCTACTTGAGATCCATTAGTCTCATCAAACACAATGTCACAAGAAACTTCAACTAGTCTAGTGGACTGGTTAAAGACTCTATATGCCCTTGTGTTTGAGTTATAACCAAGTAAAAAGCATTCTACAGCCTTAGGAGCAAATTTAGATTTTCTACCTCTTTTAAATGGAATAAAGCATTTGCTACCAAAGACTCTAAAATATGAAACATTGGGATTTTTACCGGTTAGGAGTTCATATGATGTCTTCTTGAGGATTCGGTGAAGGTAGAGACGGTTGATGGCGTAGCAAGCGGTGTTGATTGCTTCCGCCCAAAACTAGTCCGAAGTCTTGTATTCATCAAGCATGGTCCTCGCCATGTCAAGTAGAGTTCTATTCTTCCTCTCCACTACACCATTTTGTTATGGTGTGTAGGGAGAAGATAACTCATGCTTGATGCCCTCGTCCTCAAGAAAGCCTTCAATTTGAGAGTTCTTGAACTCCGTCCCATTGTCGCTTCTAATCTTTTTGATCCTCAAGCCGAACTCATTTTGAGCCCATCTCAAGGATCCCTTTAAGGTCTCTTGGGTTTGAGATTTTCCTGCAAAAAGAACACCCAAGTGAAGCGAGAATAATCATCCACAATAACAAGACAATACTTACTCCCGTCGATGCTTATGTAAGCTATCGGGCCGAATAGGTCCATGTAGAGTAGCTCAAGCGGCTTGTCGGTCGTTATGATGTTTTTGTGTGGATGATGAACACCAACTTGCTTCCCTGCTTGACATGCGCTACAAATCCTGTCTTTCTCAAAATGAACATTGGTTAGTCCCAAAATGTGCTCTCCCTTTAGAAGCTTGTGAAGATTCTTCATCCCAACGTGGGCTAGTCGGTGATGCCAGAGCCAACCCATATTAGTCTTAGCAATTAAGCAAGTATCGAGTTTAGCTCTATTGAAATCAACTAAGTATAGCTGACCCTCGAGTACTCCCTTAAATGCTATTGAATCATCACTTCTTCTAAAGACAGTAACACCTATATCCGTAAAAAGACAATTGTAGCCCATTTTGCATAATTGAGAAACTGAAAGCAAATTGTAATCTAAAGAATCTACAAGAAAAACATTAGGAATAGAATGGTCAGGTGATATAGCAATTTTACCAAGTCCTTTGACCAAACCTTGATTTCCATCCCCGAATGTGATAGCTCTTTGGGGATCTCGGTTTTCCTCATAGGAGGAGAACATCCTTTTCTCCCCTCATGTGGTTTGTGCACCCGCTATCAATGATCCAACTTGAGCCCCCGGATGCATATACCTACAAAACAAGTTTAGGCCTTGTTCTTAGGTACCCAAATGGTCTTGGGTCCTTTGACATTAGAAACAAGCACCTTGAGTACCCAAACACAAGTCTTTGACCCCTTG
Source organism: Zea luxurians (assembly GCA_029449295.1). Lineage (NCBI taxonomy): Eukaryota > Viridiplantae > Streptophyta > Magnoliopsida > Poales > Poaceae > Zea > Zea luxurians. The sequence goes on along the minus strand of JAOPSE010000005.1, from coordinate 116,320,631 downwards.
TGTTTGCCCCCAACATATTTGGCAACTACTTTGCCTGATTTGTTAGTTAAAACATATGAAGCATCAAAAGTCTTAAATGAAATGTTATGATCATTTGATGCAATAGGAGATTTCTTTTTAGGCATTTTAACATGGGTAGAACGCCTAGAGCTAGAAGCCTCATTCTTATAAATAAAAGCATGGTAAGAAATAGAATGAGTCTTCTTATCATGAATTCTCCTAATCTTATCCTCAGGATAACCAGCAGGATATAAAATATAGCCCTCGTTATCCTGAGGCATGGGAGCCTTGCCCTTAACAAAATCAGACAATCTTTTAGGGGCATTAAGCTTGACATTGTCTCTCTTTTGGAAGCCAATGCCATCCTTAATGTCGGAGTGTCTCCCATTATAGAGCATACTTCTAGCAAATTTAAATTTTTCATTTTCTAAGTCATGCTCATTAATTTTAGCACTAAGTTGAGCTATGTGATCATTTTGTTGTTTAATTAAAGCTAGGTGATCATGGATAGCATCAACATTAATGTCTCTACATCTAGTACAAATAGTAACATGCTCAATGGTAGATGTAGAGGGTTTGCAAGCATTTAATTCATCAATCTTAGCATGTAAAATAGCATTCTCATTTCTAAGATTGTAAATAGAAACATTGCAAACATTTAAATCTTTAGCCTTAGTAATTAATTTTTCATTCTCAATTTTAAGGCTAGAGAGTGATGCATTCAATTTGTCAATCTTATTAATCAAACTAGCATTATCATTTCTAAGACTAACAATTGAATCATCACAAACATCTAACTTCTCAACCTTAGCAATTAATTTTTCATTTTCATTTCTAAGGTTTGAGATAATATCATGGCAAGTGTTTAGCTCACTAGTCAATTTTTCACACTTCTCTACTTCCTGAGCATAAGCATTTTTAACCTTAACATGCTTCTATTTTTCCTTAATAAGGAAGTCCTCTTGGCTATCCAAGAGTTCATCCTTTTTATGAATAGCACCTATCAATTCATTTAATTTTTCTTTTTGTTGCATATTTAGGTTGGCAAAAAGGGCAAGCAAATTATCTTCATCATCACTAGAGTTATCCTCATCACTAGATGTTGCATATTTAGTCGAGGCTCTAGATTTTACCTTCTTTTTGTCGTCCTTTGCCATGAGGCATTTGTGGACGACGTTAGCGAAGAGAAGACCCTTGTTGATGGTGATGTTGGTGGCGTCCTTGTCGGAGGAGGAGTCGATGGAGCTCTCATCGGAGTCCCACTCCCGCCAAATATGGGCATCGCCGCCCTTCTTCTTGTAGTACATCTTCTTCTCTTTCTTCTTCCCTCTTTTGTCATCGCCCCTGTCACTAGAAATAGGACATTTTGCTATAAAGTGACCGGGCTTACCACACTTGTAGCAAACCTTCTTGGAACGGGGCTTGTAGTCTCTCCCCTTCCTTTGCTTGAGGATTTGGCGAAAGCTTTTGATAATTAAAGCCATCTCCTCATTGTCGAGCTTGGAGGCGTTGATGAGGAGCCTACTTGGCGTAGACTCTTCTTTCTTCTCCCCCGTCGCTTTGAATGCGACGGGTTGCACCTCGCGTGTGGAGGTGGCGCCTCGCTCGATGATTTGTTTGGAGCCTTTGACCATCAACTCAAAGCTCACAAACTTCCCTATAACCTCCTTGGGAGACATTAGCTTATATCTAGGATCACCACGAATTAATTGAACTTGTGTAGGGTTAAAAAAATGAGTGATCTTAGAATAACCTTGACCATTTCATGGTCATCCCATTTTGTGCTCCCGAGGTTGCGCATTTGGTTCACCAAGGCCTTGAGCCAGTTGTACATGGCTTGTGGCTCCTCCCCTTGGTTGAGCATGAATCGACCGAGCTCCCCCTCGATCGTTTCCCGCTTGGTGATCTTGGTCACCTCATCTCCTTCGTGCGCGGTTTTGAGCACGTCCCAAATTTCTTTGGCACTCTTCAACCCTTGCACCTTATTATACTTCTCTCGACTTAGAGAGGCGAGAAGTATAGTAGTGGCTTGGGAGTTGAAGTGCCGGATTTGGGCTACCTCGTCCGAATCATAGCCTTCATCCCCTACGGATGGTACCTGTGCTCCAAACTCAACAACATCCCAAATACTAGTGTGGAGTGAGGCTAGGTGATGCCTCATTTTATCACTCCACATAATAATCTTCACCGTAAAAAAACCGGTGGTTTGCCTAATGGGCGGAAAGTAATGGAGTACGTTTAGAAATGCGAGGGTAGCGTAAGGGGATCTTACTAAACTTCTTGCACTCTTGGTGCTTAGAAGTGACGGATGGCGTGTCGGAGCTAGAGGTGAAAGGCAACGAAGAATCGGTCTCGTAGTAGACCATTTTCTTCTTCTTGTCGCCACTCCGGTGCGACTTGATGTGGGGAGGTGAGTCCTCTCTCTTCTTGTTGCCGGACTCCCCCGATGGGGCTTTCCCGCGGCTTGTGGCAGGCTTCGCGCCGGTCACCATCTCCTTCTTGGCGTGAGCTCCCGACATCACTTCGAGAGGTTAGGCTCTAATGAAGTACTGGGCTCTGATACCAATTGAAAGTCGCCTAGAGGGGGGGTGAATAGGCAAATCTGAAATTTAGAAACTTTAAGCACAACTACAAGCCGGGGTTAGCGTTAGAAATAAAGTCGAGTTCGAAAGAGAGGGCAAAAACAAATCACAAGCAAATGAAAAGTGTGACACGGTGATTTGTTTTACCGATGTTCGGTTCTTGCAAACCTACTCCCCGTTGAGGTGGTCACAAAGACCGGGTCTTTTTCAACCCTTTCCCTCTCTCAAACGGTCACTTAGACCGAGTGAGCTTCTCTTCTCAATCAATTGGGACACTTAGTCCCCACAAGGACCACCACACAATTGGTGTCTCTTGCTTTGATTACAAATGTCTTGGGAACAAGAAATGGGGAAAAAGAAAAGCGATCCAAGCGCAAGAGCTCAAAAGAACACGGCAAAAACTCTCTCTTCTAGTCACTAATTGCTTTGAGTGGAATTGAGACTTAGAGAGATTTTGATTTAATCTATTTGTGTCTTGTATTGAATGCACTAGCTCTTGTATTGAATGTGTTGGCTGAAAACTTGGATGCCTTGAAGTATGGTGGTTGGGGGGTATTTATAGCCCCAACCACCAAAGTGGCCGTTTGGGAGGCTGTCTGTCGACGGGTGCACCGGACAGTCCGGTGCGCCACCGGACACTGTCCGGTGCGCTAGCCACGTCACCCAACCGTTAGGGTTTGACCGTTGGAGCTTCTGACAGCTGGGCCACCGAACAGCCCGGTGGTGCACCGGACAGTCACTGTTCACTGTCCGGTGCGCCTTCTGGCGCCTGCTCTGACTCTGCGCGCGTTGTCCGCGCACTGTTCACTTTTGCAGACGACTGTTGGCGCTGTTAGCCGTTGCTCCGCATGGCACACCGAACAGTCTGGTGCTACACTGGACAGTCCGGTGCTACACCAGACAGTCCGGTGAATTAAAGCGGAGGGCTCTTCCAAAAAACCCGAAGCTGAGGAGTTCAGAGTGAATCTCCCTGGTGCACCGGACACTGTCCGGTGGCACACCGGACAGTCCGGTGCGCCAGACCAGGGTAGCCTTCGGTTGGTTTTGCTCCTTTTATTTGAACCCTTTCTTGGACTTTTTATTGGTTTGTGTTGAACCTTTGGCACATGTAGAACTTATAATTTAGAGCAAACTAGTTAGTCCAATTATTTTTGTTGGGCAATTCAACCACCAAAATCATTAAGAAAAAGGTTTTACCCTATTTCCCTTTCATATGTCTTCCCTTTTCAACCCCAATGTATCATACATCTCAACTTCATTTACGACTTCTTGTGGTCCTTCTTCGTCCCATCTAGAGTTAAGTTTAATTGAATCTTAGTCACGATACCGAGTTAAGGACTGATCTCGGTGAGCCTTAAGGACGACTGGCATCTCAGTGCCATTTTTGTACCGAGTTATATATGCGAAATATCTGTCGTTCGGAATGTAAAAAGCTCACGATACGTAACACCTCACCCGCCACCGTCGCCTCGCCGTCGCCTCTTCGTCCACACCGAATTGAAAGGCCAACACGGCAACCCTCGCACAGAGAAGAGGCAAGGAGAGAGAGAGAGAGAGAGCAGCCAGGCGTCGAAGGCTCGTAGCCCTAGAAGCTCCAATGGCGGACTCTGAAGACGCGCCGCCGGCCGTGCACCGCCGCCCACCGCGCCCCGCCCGCGGTGCTGCTGCAGCCCAGGGCTTCGCGGCCGCGTTGCGCCGCCGGCTGAGATCCGGCGCTGCGGTGGCGGCACGCGCCAGCTTTGCCGCAGACTCCGGGGACGAGTCTGGCCCCGGCGAGCCCTCTTCGTCTCGCCGCCGCGACAACAGCGGGGGCGCCTCGTCCGCCGCCGGCGGCCGGGCCGGGGCAGGGGACTTCTTCGCGTTCACCTTCCGCGCCGCAGCGCCTGTCCACCGGAAAGCCAAGGAGAGCCCTCTGAGCTCCGACGCCATCTTCAAGCAGGTCAGAGCAGGGACCCATTTGATTGCCGCGCCCGCGCGACCTGTTCGTCGAGATATCAGCTATTCTGCGGCCGATTTTAATTTCGTCACCGTGCTTGTTTGGTTTCATCAGTAACGAATTTGAAACTGATGTGTAACCGATTAATCGTAGCAGGGGAATTCTCGAGGTGCATCTACGCATGTGGGATAAAGGCGTCGCCTTTTATTCAGAGAATCTGGGAGGGGAATTTAACTTTTCGTGCTGCATATGCGTGCGAGAAGCTCGAACGTAGCAAACAGCGTGCTGCCTACAGTTCATTCTGTTTTATTAGCACACCAACCGTTTGGTGACAGTTACTTAGTGGCATGATATGTCTTGATTAGTGTGGATAAAAGGAACTTTTTTACTAGTTGGGAGCTGTGAGTTCAAATCACGTGACCTCCTTTATTGACATCGTACGTGACCTGCCATTTTACAAATGGATCCAGTACATGATATGTGTGCTTCAGCTCACATGGTAAGGTCATAGTGAGGTCACTCTGGAACTAGGAAATTTTTCCAGTTTCCTGTGTTTTTTCTGTGAAAATAAACTGATTCTTCCTGTACAATTCCTAAGCAATTCCTGTAGCTACGCTGTTTTCCCTCAAAATTTCGCTTCATCAGTGAATATTGTTTTACCATGAGATTGAGCGCTGTTAGCTAATACTTCTATTTTGGTTTCTGACAGAGTCATGCAGGCCTTTTCAACCTATGTATTGTTGTTCTGGTTGCGGTGAATAGCAGGCTCATTATTGAGAACCTGATGAAGGTTCTTGTCATACTTTTTCGATTGAGCAAATTGATGTCATTGTTCTTGTGCCTTTCACTCAGCATATTTGAGCTGTTCTTTTCTGATGCCTTTTGCAGTATGGCTTATTAATAAGATCTGGCTTTTGGTTTAATGCTACATCATTGCGAGACTGGCCACTGCTAATGTGTTGGTAATAGTCAATACTGCTCTATCATCGACTTCTTCAATGGCTTCTTAACTCTGAAACTTATCAGCTAATTTATATTTTCAGCCTTAGTCTACCCATGTTTCCCCTTGGTGCATTTGCAGTCGAAAAGTTGGCATTCAACAATCTCATTAGTGATTCTGTAAGCGCACACCTCCTTCCTATAAAGCTTACTTTTTCTGGTGTCCAGGTTCTCATTAACAGTTTATGCATTTTCCATATTGTGGATGGACGGCGAACTATTAGTTTCATTTATCAAAACAGTTGTGAGACACCTTTTGTTTGTATTGTTTCTCCAAATTTTGCTTATAAACCATTGATTTATGGTTCTTTCCTTTTTCAGGCTACTACCTGTTTTCACATCCTTTTTACAACATTTGAAATTGTATATCCAGTGCTCGTGATTCTTAAGTAAGTATATGTAATAACCTTTAAATATATGATTGATTATGCACTTCCCTCTGCGTCTAGATATTGCCATGTTGTTTATCAAGAAAGCAAATTTGAGAATAAAACGCATGTGCCAGTATGCTGTTTAGTTCATATGAATCTACCAAAATTTTCTTCGAATGTTAAATCGCATTTGTAACTTTTGGATAATACTGTTTTTGTACAAATGTCACACCATTTTGCCTTGTGTTAACACCAAATTCTGTAACTGGGTTCAGGTGTGATTCTGCAGTTTTCTCAGGCTTTGTGTTGATGTTTATTGCCTGCATTGTTTGGCTGAAGCTTGTATCTTTTGCACATACAAACCATGATATAAGAAAACTGATCACAAGCGGCAAGAAGGTACACTGTGTGCCATATTGTTTCCTTCTCCATTTGTTTTATATTTGCTTTAAAGCTCTTATTCCAATTATGTAATTAGTTGATCAGAAGGAAGCAAATATTCAGTCCTCGTTTTTTTTTCTGTTATATAAATACATCTGAAATGCCATCTATGGGGATTAGAATCCTTTTGATTTGTTTGAATAGGTCACAGATTTTCGTTTGTAACAGTCCTTATGGAAGAAGGCATCAGCGTTTATCCTTTTTGTTGTCTATAGAATTTGATTGAATTGAACATGCACTTAGGTACTTAGGGCCTGTTTGGAAGCACCTAGTTTTTAAGAAACTGGTTTATGAAAACTGAGGTGGTTCCAACTTCCAAACATACTAGTTTATGTCCTAGTTTATAGAAACTGGATTCTCAATTTCTTAAAAACCAAGAAGCTAGCCTCCCATAGCTAAAGCCAGTTTATGAAAACCGTGGTGGTTCCAAACACCATTAACCAGTTTTTTTCATAAATCAGTCTCTAGAAACTGGAGATAGAAACTGGATTCTTAAAAACTAGGTTGCTTCCAAACAGGGCCTTAGCAAACGTTTTAACCTACTCTAGTGATTCTTCTCTTACTCTGTCAGAATTCTTTCGGAGTTGTGACACTTAATGCAGCAAAGGGATTTTAACATAATAAATATTTACATTTAACATTGATATGTTGCTGGACCTGCTGCTTCTCATCACTGGGTTTTCCTCCCTCTCCTGACTTAACCCTTGTACTTTATTACTTTTAGAGATGTTCATAGTAGTCCAGCCTTCTCTGGCCCAAGGTGCTGGGCTTAGCTTGGTCGTGGGTTTGTAAATGAAATGCAAAAATATGCAGGTATCTGTATATGTTATGCTTAAGACTATTGTTACTAAAAATGTAATATATCCTATTCGTGTTAATATTTTTAAGGAAAAATATATAAAAATGTTAATATATTGGGCTTCAGGTGAGGAGTTGAGAGTTTACGGGTCCAACCTGGTCCGATGCATGATCACCTCAATTACTACCATTTATGTTTTATATGTATTTAACTGTTGTTAGTTTGTTACATAAGTTAATATACCCTTTTTATTAGGTTGATAATGAACTGACCGCGGCTGGCATAGATAATTTACAAGCTCCAACTCTTGGGAGTCTAACATACTTCATGATGGCTCCGACACTCTGTTATCAGGTAATTTTCCGATCATGTATGTTGATCTAAAGCAGATATATGATTTTTTTTATTACCTTTTGACTGGCCATTTCTGATTAGCAGCAGAAAGTGTGCTGGCAAGGTGTAACATTTTAGAAATGTACTACTTTTGTTTTGCATGCAGCCAAGTTATCCTCGAACGCCTTATGTTAGAAAAGGTTGGCTGGTCCGTCAAGTTATTCTATACTTGATATTTACTGGTCTCCAAGGATTCATTATTGAGCAAGTAAGCTGTTTATATGTCTCCATATACATATCTTGTAAAATATCCTCATACATTTCTTAACCTTTTATTGATTTTACAATCTTGCAGTACATAAATCCTATTGTTGTGAACTCTCAGCATCCATTGATGGGAGGATTACTGAATGCTGTAGAGACTGTTTTGAAGCTCTCATTACCAAATGTCTACCTGTGGCTTTGCATGTTTTATTGCCTTTTCCATCTATGGTAAATTATATTTTCTATCTATTCATGCAAATTCAAATACATGATCGATCCTGATATTATTCTAATATCAGTCATCGATGCTTCTTCTCAGAACATGCATGCTCTCGGAGAAAATTATTTCCTTTTATGCTCTTTCAAATTTGCATATTTGCAGTTTCGAACTTATATTCATCTATACAGGTTAAACATACTTGCTGAGATTCTTCGATTTGGTGACCGAGAATTCTACAAAGACTGGTGGAATGCAAAGACAATTGATGAGGTGAAATACTACCGTGTTTGTTGCAACCTAGTATTACTTCATTTTTCAACTAACAAAAGGAATCTAGGTAAGCATAGCTGATGTTGTGTATGTTGTTTGCTGTTGTTGCTGTGCTTGGATGGGATCAGTACTGGAGAAAATGGAACATGGTATGCCTTTTCTTTCTTGGCAATAATAATTCTAGCAAGAATGTACTGCCGGACATGGTATACACAGTTGTGGTTAGATGTAACCATCTTAAAGCAACTGCATAATAAAAATGGCAAGTCACTGTAAGATTGTTGAGAACTATGAAATCTGGACTCTTTGGTACACAGAACTATTCTAATTTGTATGTTCCAAGTAGTTCGAATAACACCCAGAATTTGATGGATTTATTCTTCTCCAATGACCTTTGTTGGTCCATATTAATTTCATTTGCTGAAATATTATGACTAATAATTTCCACATTTTGACAGCCTGTGCATAAATGGATTGTTCGTCATATATATTTCCCTTGCATGCGAAATGGTATATCAAAGGTAAAATAATATTTGTGTGGATGTTATGCTCAGGGTTGCTTCCAGTACATATAAGACTAAACTGTACCTTCACTACAGTTTGTGCCTTGTAGATCCCTTAACCAGTCAGTGCTTGCTTGTAATTCCTAATTTTTCAAAGTAACTATAAGAATTACTTCCATGCTGTTTAGGGCAATCCAATTAGTTCACCAGTGAAACTAAAGTTCATGTACTCATAAAAATCTGTAAGTTCAACAGTAAAAGTATTCTTTTGAGTTTATTGAGCAATAAGAATGTGTTTAATTTTGTATGGATCTACTGTCCTCCAGTCTAGCTCCTATACTGGAGGTGCTATATTTTGTTATCCAGTCTTCTGTGCTGTTATTATTACTGTTTAAAGTTATTCACTTATTTGTGCTAGTTTGTTACAGGAAGTTGCTGTTTTTATATCGTTCTTTGTTTCTGCTGTACTTCATGAGGTAACTTATTTACTTTTTCACTCTTCATCTGCATATATTAATTATATAGTTCTCTATTTTCAAATGTGTCCTTTTGAGTTTCGACATGCTTTTGTTCAAACTTACCAGCTGTAGATTACTTGGATGAAGTGCTCTATATAAAATTCAATATTTCATAATCCAGTCCCTTTCGAGAAAATCATGATACGTTTTGTTTGCATTTGTACACCAGTTATGTGTTGCTGTTCCCTGCCACATACTCAAGTTCTGGGCTTTCTTAGGAATCATGCTTCAGGTAAATATAATACAACGCAAGATGCTGTGGATTAATATCCAACATTTCTGTTTTTCTTTACTCATTTTTTCCTTTGTTAGTTCTTTTTTCATTCGCTATATAGTCTGCGGTCTTATGAGCACCAGAAGGCAACAGTCATCTAATATGGTTATGGTTCCATGTATTTATGTTGTCTCCTAAACAGAAAACTGTTCTGACACCATATTTCTTTTCCTCTTTTTACCAGATTCCCCTCATCATATTGACATCATACCTAAAAAATAAATTCAGTGATACAATGGTGAGCCATATTTTTCTTAGTTGATACTTGCTAGGATCGTTTTTTATGGGAATCTGTCTAATTTGTGGTATATTCAATAGGTTGGCAATATGATCTTTTGGTTTTTTTTCTGCATATACGGGCAGCCAATGTGTGTTCTATTGTATTACCATGATGTGATGAACCGGACTGAGAAGGCAAAATAACCATCTGTAGATCTTTTTTGGTGTTTCATTTATTCCATCATGGAAACTGAAAGCAATAATCTGTGCACACAGTAGAACAGCATCGTGTCTTCAATTTTTTTATTGTTGGAATCTATCCTAGATCTTTATCATGTGTATGGTGGATAACCTCATGTCACCATCGTATCTGTATATAATAAGCCTAAATCAGCTGACGTTCTATATGTAAATTAGTAAATGTAATGACTAATTAGTGCCCCCCTTTCTGCACTACCAGATCTACTTCTTTTCTCGTAATATTTAGTATTAAAACAATCACACCACACATTCTACTTCTGCCTGGTGATGACGTTATATAACATTTGGTAGCTATCACGAGCGGAATCTAAGCATGTCTGTAATCTGATATGTAGATCTGTGATGCCCTCTCACTCTGATTTTGAATATAAGGATTCGTTTGGATGCAATTTTGAGTTTTATGAGAGTACTATTCTTTTGTAAAATACATTGGTTTTGGAGCATCATGAATTGTTTGGATGGAATAAACGTTAAAGTTTTGAAAATACTTCATCCGTTCGGCAATTTTTTGAAGAGTCAAAGCATCTTCAAGTTTTAATCAAAATTACGAAGAAAACTAGGATTTATGACATCAAATAGATATGTTATAAATATATAACTAATTAAAAACTTAATGGTACATATTTGTTATCATAATTGTTATTATTTTATTATATATTTTTGGTTAAATTATTGATGCTTTGACTCTCTAGTAATGTTGAAATAATTTGGTATGGAGTACATCGGTTTTAGAGCACTATGAAGTGTTTGGGTGAAACGAACTTTAACCTTTGTCCTGATTATTTCCATCCTATATGTTTTGGATATGATTGAAAAAATTAAGGATTTTGATTTGTTTGGGATTTAAACCTACTTAATTCCCTACAATTCATATTAATTGAGATGAAAACAGTTTTGAAAACTATAGTATTACTAAAACTGCTACTGGCATGGTTTCTTAAAGGCAAGTTTATATGCTCAAAACCACAGGATCCATCCAAATAGGGCTTTTGTTTATAATATCTATATGGACTTCGGTTAAACAATGACATCAACTAGTTGAGACAAATGTTTATTCTAAATAAGAATAGATATATTATCAAAACACCTTTCACGGTGGCGTTATATAACATTTGGATAAAGGTGTTCTAGCAGACAGGAAGCCTGTTCTTCCAGACTGTCCGTATCGGGGAGCAGGGAAAACAGTTGAGGGTCTGTTTGCTAACAATCTTTCTTAAAATTAATGTTTTACAATATTATATTTTACAATTACCATAATAATACCGTAGTTATGGCTAGCTCCAACAATACCATGATTATGAGAAATATTGTTTGAATACAACATCGTAGACTATAGTATTTATATAAAAGCTAATCATGCTATAAAAACTTTGGATTAGAGTTTCCAATACTCCAAAAATATCAAGATATTTAAAATATTATGGTTTTGAAAACATAGTTTTAAGGAATACAACCAAAAACTTTATTACATAAATAGTTAAATATTGTGATATTTTTATAAGTCATGTTATTGTCTAGAAACTATAAAAATACTTTGCTTCTAAACATGCCCTCAAGGTTGCATGCGACTTGGCCCTGTTTGGAATTGTAGTATTTTTGCAGTTCTGAAATAATACTATGGTATTTGATGATACTATAGTATTGGAGCTCAAAAGGTGTTTGGTTTGTAGAGTCAAAACTCAGTTTAAATACCATGGTTTACCCAAAACTGCGGTATTTTTGGAGTTTTCGAAACTCCACTCAGGACCTCAGTTTTCTTCTCTTCTCTCTACATATACTTTGTTTTTACAATAGAACCAAACAGATCTCGGTTTTGAACAATACTGTAGTTTTATTGTGGTAAAGCAATACCGTAGTATTTATGTCATGTACAATTGTAAACTATAGTATCTCAAAACTATAGTATTTTAAAATTGCATTCCTAAACAGGCCCTTAAATTGATTCCGTATTTTTTTTGAACAGCTCACGATGAACGATCCACCCGATCATCCACACAACCTATGTTTCTTTTTGATATTCTTGGTTGTCTATAGGGTTTGTCAGCGGTGACGACCAAAAATCTTAGAAAGTCTGAACAAAGATAATACTCGTACTATAAATATATAGCTTTGCCTAATTTTTACCCATGATTAACTATATTTTACTGCTTACTATATATATATATATATATATATATATATATATATATATATATATATATATATATATATATATATATATATATATATATATATTAGCGCTAATAGAGGAGCCTGTAGCACTAACGGAGGAGCTTGGGCATGGGTTCGCCACTGTTTGTGGGTGATGTTCTCTAGGTATGTTTATTGACCAACTCGGGTGGTGGGATTGTGTAGCCTAGGGTTTAGCCTTGCATGAGGGCGTTTGAACTAGGGGTATTTGAATATACTATAAATAATACTCCATCTTTTTAATTTATAATTCGTTTGATTTTTTTATATTTTAAGTTGGGTCGGCTCATCTTTAAAAAAAACAGATTATAATTTAGGACAGAAGGAGAAGTTAGCTGCTAAAATTAGCTAAAGTCATCCAAACAGTCTAGCTAATAATTCAGCTATTAACCATTTTTAGTAAATTAGTTAATAGCTAGCTATCTATTTATATGATAACTAATTTAATAGTAATTTTTAGCCATCTATCTATTAGATCTCGTAAATTTAAACACGGCCTAAAGTTTGAAATTTTACCAAAAAAACATGATTAACGTAGAATAAAGCATGGAAGGAGACGCAGCCTGATTGGTGCGGAGCTGGATGCCGATCTGGCCAGTGTATGATAGTGCACTATGGTTAATATATAAGGATTTGGTAACACCTCATTTGCTTTGCGTTCTTAAATGGCAGAGCAATGCTCTTGTTCATTAGGGAAAAGCGTGACTACGAGAAAAATTCATTATCTATGGCATCCTTAGAAACTAAATTTATTAATAACCACAATTTAGTCATAGATCAATTAAATTAATATGTATAGATCAATTAAATTAATATGTTTGCCGTATAATATATTTGTATAATACTATTGATTAGACGAGAAAAATTCTTATGCGATGTATTTCTGTTGTAGGGAGCAAATCGAAGAGTGTGCAATAAGTTATAAAGTAAAAACAAAACTTGATGAAATTATTTTTTTGTCTCGCATCGAATAAATTTAAGACATGCCTACATATAAACTTTAAAAAGTTATGAGATGTCAAATTTTAAAATAAATAACCTAGTCTATTGAGCAAATTTCATTACCTCTGGCCTCGTTTGTTTGGATCATTGGAATTGAATTCCAATCCAATAATAATAATTTAGGCAAATATCAATTAAGATAATACAATTTTATATAAATATATTTGTATACTATTATTAGCAAGATACCAGAGATATTTATATGTTACATTTTTTTGTTATATTGGAGTGAGTCGAAGAACATCCTATAAGTTGTAGAGTATAAACATATTGATACGTAAAATAATTTCTCATCTTCCATCCTATAACCTTATAAATTCGAGATATGCTTATATCTAAACTTTAAAAATTGATGGAATGTCAAATTCTATGTCAAATATGTTACTTATATATTATTTTATTAACTAAATTTTAATTCCTGCAAAATAAATGGATCCAAACGCCTTATAAACAGAAAATGGTACAAACGGCCCCTAAACAAAATCGCCCCTTTTGTTTTCCATTCAATCTTAAGCAATGTACATGTACTCCTTGCATACATACATCTAACGAAAGAATCACAAAAAGTATCTACAACCGAAAATTGTTGCCATCAATAAAGCAATGAACAGAAGAAAAAAACGAAGTAATCTACTGATCAACCTAGCAGGGAAAAATGGTCACTGGCCTGTCAGTAAACAGACTGACCAGTTGAGTTATTCTTCTGATCGCCAAGCGAAACAATGACACAAGAACAGAGTTGTTCAGTGCAGTCTGCTCCTCTTGAAGTCGGGCAGCGTGAGGGACACCGTCGTCTGAGGGTGGAATCCGACGGAAGCGAGCCTCGGAGACAGGATCATCGCCGGGCTGGGGCGAGGGGAAGGAACCGGGTCCCTCTTCCTCGACGGCGAACCGGTGAGCCTCGGCGAGAGGTTGACGTGCTCGAGCGCCCTGGACTGGAGGTCCTGCGGGTAGTCGCGGACGCACCGGATGCGGGGGCCCGTGCCCGTAGACCACCGGCACGTCGAGTGGTTCTTGCCAACCTCAGCAGCAGCACTCGACGGTGGCAGCGGCAGCTCGTGCTGCTGCGCCTCCTCTGCTTCACTCGTGTTCCCGTCGCCGGTTGCCCCGTGGACGTCGCCGTCGGCCGCGTCGGAGTCGCTCGTATGGTCATCCATGGCTTCAGACGCCGTGCTGTGTTCTGCTCCGCCAGCGCCGTTCGAGACGGCGGCCTTGGCCTGAGCTTCAGGCTTGCTCACCAAGGGCAAGGGGTACTCGTCGTCTTTGTCCAGTGGGCATTTCTGAAGGAGCGCACAACACCCATATGTCAGTTCTGAATCTTGCAGTGATTTTACTCCTCGTTATTTGGAAGAAACCGTCAAGTGGCACGCGTTGCTTAGATTTACCTTGACATGAGTGAGGTCGACACCGTTCTCCTCGAGGTAGCGGATGAACTCTTTGAAGTTCTCTTCAGTTGGAAGGTAGTGGCCGCTGTACGGCCATATAGCCTGAAGAAATGCAGGCAACGCCGTCAGTTACTCTTCTGAATGGGCAGCGCCATTTTCCATCGTGTACACGGAACAAAGGTTTCATTTTCACAATTGACTCTATGGAGTATGAACATACCTTGAGGATTCCTTCTTTGACGACCAACCTTCCGGCAGATGTTATGGCTCCACCAGCTAAGAAACTCGAGTGCTGAAACGAGCCTTTCTTCTTCTGCTCATAGACAAAACAAGAACTTCAGAACTAATGCAACGAACAACAGTACTGTATCTCGACAAGAACAGATATGCTACTCTATATGGCATCCATGGACGTGTAGGTGTAGTCGTGTAGGAACAAATACAAACTGCAATCTACTAGTTAACTGAAACTTGCGTCTACCTGCCCGACATAGAGTGCCTTGGTGGTACTGAGGACGAAAATCCACTTGGAATCGTCCAGAGTTTGCACAAGAGCTCCATTTTTCTTATACACGAGCTTTCCCCTCTCCACAACAACCTCATACTCTTGTCTCTCTTTCTGCAATTCATAGCAAGAAATACAAGAGCAAGCAAGGATCAGCTGACCATCCGATTATTATATGTTCAGGCTGAAAACTTGTGTCATTAATTAAAACATTATTATACTGATGAAGGGCTTACTGGTCCAAGGTACTTGATGCACTGGCTCTGAAGCTTACTCCTAGGGCATTTCTCAAGGTTCACTTCCTTGCCTTCCCCAATGTCTAACCTGTACATTTCATCAAAGCAGGCATTAATAATAATAGATGTATTACTTGCTATTTCAAAGATGACCAAGTCAAATGGAGCAGCAACAGATGAATCCAGCAGCTTCATACCAATAAAAGAAGGGCTCCGTGCTCTCGCTCTTGGACCAGACATCGTAATAGATGTGCAGATTGTGGCCATACCGATGCCTCGGGTCAATCTGCCAGCATAGACACGGACGCAAAAGCAGCAGCATTAGTAAACAACTAATGATCTCACTGGATCTACAAGAATAATCACTTGTTTATATAGGACTATGTCCTATGTAGCATGTGGCTTACAGCTTCGAGCCAGTGCTGCCGCGCCAGCTTCTGCGCCTTGCCGTTCTTGGACAGCCCCTTGCCAAGCTAAACAAAAGCAAGCGAACAAAACAAAGCTCACATGTCAGCCGCTGCGATTTCGATGTGATTCGTAAATTCGTTCGGCAGTTCAAACGCATCTCTAGCAGCATTTTCGATGAAAGGACAGCTGTAAAGCTAGCGGCGGCGATCGAGGTTGCTACCTTGGCCACCCTAGTCCTGGCGCGCGCCCAGCGCGACGCCGCCGTCTCGGGCTTGCCGTTGCCGCCGTTGAAGAAGGAGACGGAGCTGTGCTTGAGGGACGCGAAGTCCAGCGCCTTCCACCACAGCTCCTCGATGACCACGGCGCAGTCGGCGAGGTTCCGCCGCGTGCGGTAGCTCTTGTACACCTTCTGGAGCTTCACCGCCGCGGCGTCCAGCTCGCATTTGGGGCTGGACGACACCCGCGGGCTCGGGGTGGTCGTCGGAGACGCCATGAACACCAACTCCGGAACGGAATCCCGCAGGCACTCGCTCGCCCTGCCGTCGTGGTCCATGGAAGCGACTACCGCCTCTGCCTCCCACAGCTTGAAGCTCAGCGACGGCATCAGCTTGCCGTTGGAAAAGCCGGTCCTCCTGTTCACCACCATGGTGCCGTCCTTGGCCCTCGGGCTGGAGATCTCTATGCCCAGAGCTTCAGCCCATTCGTTGCGGTACAATCCCATAAATTGAAGACTCGTCCTGGAAAAGGTCATTTTCAGAATTGCAAATTCAGGTTTAGCAGGTCGAATGAACAGAGATATCTGAAGCTACTTGCAAAGAACAGAGAGAGAACCGGCGTGCTGTGCTGTGCTGAGTGCTGTGCTGTGCTCTGCTCTGCTCTGGTGACAGAGTCAAAGTCAGAGAGAAGAATGAAGTGAACCAAACAAACACTGGCAACAAGCAGCCGGCGGAAACGACTCGAGGAGGCCAGCCAGGCCAAGGCAGACAAGGACTTCCACGGCGGCCACCACACCGGCCGGTGTAAACAAAAAGCTAGACGCGAAATATAGCAGCCATGCCTACAATTCTCTTCCTTGCAGTCGCAGCTCTTGCCATGGCAAAAAGAAGTCAGCGAGACTTAAAAAGATATGGTTTTTTTTACTTTTAAAATTTTTATGATGCACGAAGGATGGGTGCATCAGAAAACGTGGAAGAAACAGCCTGAATTGCATTGGACCGGGGTAGGATTCATGAACCTGGGGGAAGGGAAGGAACACCCGGCTAGCGTACGTCATTGCTAATGAAACTTTTGGTTCAAGGCTCTTCACTATATAGCTTAGCTAGCAGGTAGAGGTCCCAGTATTGCCTCCGCATCTAGCAGCAGCTCGTAGACTAATCCCAGTCCCAATCAAGAACACAAGCCCCAAACTAACCTAATCCGAGAGCAGAAGCAAAGGACTGACTGATGATGCTCCTTACCTGGTGGTCTCGTGGTGGGAACGACGCAACCTTCTCTGCTCTGAAATCTTGGGAGAGAGAATGGTTCCGAACAGGCTGGAGTTGCGATTTGGCTCTCGCTCTGCTGATGTTACTGCTACCTGACGAGCTGCCACTGCTCTCTCATATATATATAACGAAATCTAGGACGGGACCCACACGCTGAATGGCCCAGCAATTCTCCCCAGAGATGTAGAAAACGGCAGCAGCAGCAGCAGCCTGCGAGACGTTCCCCGTTCCCCAAGAAACGCTAGACTCTTCGGTCATTGCTGAAGTTGCAACGCGCTGCTTGCGCTTGCAGCTTTCAACTGGTTGAGTTGAACGTTCTTCCGGTTTACACCTTGTCCAACCACTCTTTCTAATACACACCCTTTTGTTGTGAAGACTTTCATTCCAGAGCAGGGGTGGGGCTCAAGCCCCTGTAGCCCATAGAGCACTACCAGAGCTAGGGGTGGATAACGAGCCAGCTCGGCTCGGCTCGTTCGAGTTCGAGCTGGCTCGTTAAGCTAACGAGCCAGCTCGGCTCGGCTCGTTAAGCTAACGAGCCACAGAGTCAGCTCGGCTCGGCTCGTTTACGAGCTCGAGCTGGCTCGTTTAGCTCGCGAGCCAGAGCAGAAAAAATAATAATATGTACATAATAATTATTTTTAGTTTATTTTAAACTAATTTAACAATAGAAAATAGTAATTATACTCATAGTTTCACAAACCACGTCAATGTAACACCAAATTAGCACATTCATCACTCATTAATTCACAATTCACATACATGTTCAACAGTTTAACTCATAATTATATTTGCATAGACCAAATTAACACATATACATAGTTCATTAATCATTAGTTTAATTCATAGGCCATAGACACCTCACATATATATAACATGTTCATCAATTATTCTGTAAATGATATGCATATACTTTCGTTTTGCTGGAATATGGTAGCTCGTTTAGATCACGAGCTGGCTCGTTAACGAACCGAGCTGGCTCGTTAACGAACCGAGCTAGGATGTCAGCTCAGCTCGTGAAAAAATTCAAACGAGCCGATCCGAGCCGAGCCGAGCTGACCATAAACCGAGCGAGCCAGCGAGCCACGAGCATTTCGTCCAGCCCTAACCAGAGCCCTCTATAAAATTTAAGATATATATATAGTATAATCTCAATATATATTTTATGATTTTATTATTTACTGACGTTTTAATATAATGTTACTTTAAAGTATTACATATGTCTATATTTAGTGATATTATATCAATATAACAATTTGGGTCCATCACTGATTCCAGGACATGGGAACATACATGTAGAAGTGGTCTTAATTCCCTTTTTTTTTAATCTTTTAGTAGTTATTCCAGCGTATAAGGTTCTAAATATCATCATGTAGTGCCAAAATTTGGTTACTAGTGCTCTCCGTTTTTGAGCCCATATATAGGGCACTCTTTTATGAAAGGTTTGAATATCAAGCACTCCATGTGTGTATAGCCCTTTTGATGAGTAGGAATGCAGATTTTAGTAATTTTTTTTATCTAACATTGTACAATAGTTATCTAGGGTATGTTTGGAAGCACCTAATCTTTAAGAAACCAGGGTACTTCCAAATAGACCAATTTATGCTTCAATTTCTAGAAATTAGATAGCCAGTTTCTAAAAGAAACCAATAAGACGACCTTCTCTAGCTAAAACCAGTTTTTGCCCGACAAATTACGTACTGCCCTTAGTTGGTTTGATGATAATTATGGTGATTGACACCACTCTCAGGCCTATACATGCGATCTCCTCGATGCCTTCTCTGCCTCGTTTAAATGTTTATTTACTATTTGAAAAATACGAATTCAAAATATGAGTTCAATATATATTTAACATTAGTAGCAAGGAAAAAGAATGAGATAATTGAATCATTTACTTTTAAAATAGAGTAAGGGTAGACTTACCCTTTTTTTTAAAAAAAGCTAGAAACTAGTTTCAAAAAACTAGGTTCCAAATCCGTATACTCATTTTTCTATCTCAATAAATCAGTTTTTAGAAATTGGAGATAAAAACCAGCTTCTTAGAAATTGTAGTACTTCCAAATAGGCCTTAAATGTAGTCATCTTCTATTTCTTGAGATTTCTTGCTAGTTAAAGATAGAAAACGAGTATAACTCTCTGGGATTCAAACAAGCTAGAAAAACTTTTAGAGAGTAAAAATATACAGGAAACATTTTTTATGTAAACAACTGTTCAAACGAGAATTTAGGTTTGAAATTTAGCACATCGATGTGATGGTTCTGAGGGAAACAAGTCGGTTCGTGACTTTATAGCTTGCCGGTGGTTCCACACGGTACTGTTACACTGTTACGTGAACCAAAACACGCTTTAAGGTAGTGTTTGGTTGAAGAGCCAAGTAGAACGGAATCGTTCTGTCTCAGTTTTGTTGCTGTTTGGTTACAGAGGAACTAGAACGGAATGACTCCAATTAGGGAATATTCTCCTCAGATCTGGAACCATTCCGCTCCAAAAAATCAATCGGACGGAGCCGCTCCGTTCCCATCCCGCTCTCACAGTCACACTCCGTTCCGTTCACTCTGCAACCAAACAAAAAACAGAGCCGCTCCGTTCCAGATTACCAAACACAAAACAGAGCGGCTCCGTTCCTAGAATCAGGGATGGAACGGCTCCGTTCTACTTGGCTCCTCAACCAAACACTTGTCCAATCATTAGTCCGGCACACATGCTGACATGCATGTTTCAGTTAGCGCCTAATATATCCAGCATTTTGCTCCTTGGTCTGTGGAGCCCTAGGATATTTTCAGAATCTACCTTACCATGAGGATTCTTCAAAGAGAACTCTTTCACTTGGGTAGGTGTTTGGGACTGTTTCATGTTCTAGAGTGCGGAGCTACAGTTTATTATATAAATTTATATATTTTTAATTTAAATAATAAATGAAACGATTTGTATAAATGTCTCCTAAAGGTTCATGACAACATCTCCACGGTTTTCTGGAGTATATAATGACCTGCTACACTAACTCCACTAATTTTTGTGGAGCTAGAGTAGTCCCAAACAACCACTAGTTAGGAGCTAACTTTAAAAAAAATAAATTCATCATATTATTGTTGACCGTTGTTTCTTAATAAAAAGAATTTAACTATTTATCCCCAATAGACATGACATCAATAATATTCTAATTATACAACTCACCATTTTTTTTAGAAAAAAATGCACTCTGTTTAGGTTCAGCCGATTAAATGTGCGCTGTCAGAAATATATATTACCTCTGTCCCAAAATATATTTTATTTTAGATTAATCATATATTCATTAAGAAATATATAAATATTGTTTGTATGTTTGTCTATATTTATTATCATCTGAATGAAATGTAGACACACAAAAAAGTGTGCCGAAAAGAACGATATTTTGGAATATGGAGGGAGTACTCCGTGTATCTTAAACTGCAATGCAACAGAAACACTTTTCGGACAATAATTGAAGACAGAGGCAACAGGCAGGCACCACAGCCGAACCTTAGTTAAAACCACTGCGTTCTTTTTAGACAAATTAAAACAGCCTTTGAAGTAGTAGTACTGTTTGATTGCACGTGTGCCAAATTTGAGATAAACATTCTTCAAAAGTAGAGAAAAAGGGCCTAATGACCTTTCAGTACGTTTCTTTTTCTCTCTCGATCGAATTCCGACCCATAGAACAGCAGCAAGTAATTAATGCGGGTAATGCACTGGACCATTCATGCACCACACATTGCATAGCAGTAGCACTGGACCATTTGAAAGAGTCAGAAAGGCAGCTAGCTAGCTAGGGCTGACCTAGTGCGTGCCATGGACGGATTGCTGGGGTGCAGTTATATGGTTTCCCATGCAGTGCATAGTGCAGCTCGCTCGCTGGAGACGACGAGTGTTGGTGGTTGGCAGCAGGGCATGACAGCAACCGTTGGAAGCAGTCGTGGCGTTGGACCGGATCCGATGCGTAGCTACGTGCCAGTTTGGGTAGTCAAGGCCGCCGTTGATCCGAGAGAATTAATGCCGCATGCACGGAAAATATTCATATGTAACAGTCACGTCATACAGACACAAATATAAAATTTGAAGAATGTTCGACATACTTAATTTCTCAATGTAATCACGTCACACCAGCATTGCGCTAACTAACAATTAGGGTTTATTTTTCGGATAATTCTTTATTAATTGACGCGTACTACAGATTATCCAGAAACTGCCATATGGTCTGATTTCCGCGAACCTAAAGTTGTCAACCCAAATTAATAAAGGCATCGTCATGCATGACACACATACCCTTGTTATAGGATGTCCACTCCTTGTTCATGATCTACTCCGTATTTTTCCCTCCGTTCTTTGTTCTTTTTTATTTGTTGTATTTTAGTTCAAAAATAAAATAACGGACAATAAATATTCAAGAAACGAGAATAAATATTCGAGAAACGAGGCAGTATTATTTTACTTTGATCGTATATGAGATAGCTAGTTTGTTTTATTATTTCGTAAGGATTACTCCTCCGTTTCTTTTTAGTTGTCGCTCGATAGTTTAATTTTGCATTATCCAGCGACAACTAAAATAAAACAGAGGGAGTACATAGGTAACACCAAGAGGGAAAAGAGCGAGATTGTTGCCTTTCCACTGCTCCTTTTCTCTAGGAAAGTGATGTACGGTGCGGGTGTGGGGGCTATGTAGATGAACTGAGCTAGAGTTTTTTTAACCCCTCTTTTTAGAATATTTCTAAAAATAATATCATATATTTTTTAATACTAATTTGTTTCGCCATGCCAATCTCACTTGCGTGGTTAAACCCCGCTCCCATATTAATCACTGGCGTGGCCTCACTTACCGTGCCATTGACTCTAACGTGGCACCTGCTGCGCCACTCCAACTACCATTCCACAGGAGCTACATACATATCTATATCTATATCTATACTATACTTAAAGCACCAGTTTCAACGGTCGTCATGCGTCATTTTTTTTACAAATAACCCCTCACAGCTATTTCAAATTAATCAGCTGCATGTCTATAGATGCCAAACAACGTCCGACATGGGCTAGATGCACGCGGGCCACAACTATGGCACAAACACGTCATGCCGGCCTGCTAACTGTGTCGGACCGGCCCGTTAGCCTGTCGATCCATTTAATTAAATCAGCGTAACGACGCCCGACACGGGCTAGATGCACGCGGGCCACAACTATGACACGGGCACGTCATGCTGGCCTGCTAACTATGTCGGGCCAGCCCGTTAGCCCGTCGATCCATTTAATTAAATCAACGTAAAATGTTAAAAAACGGTGCACGAGGTGTGGTTTGAACCCATGCCCTGATGGAAGAAGGGCGGGAGACACTGGGTGAACTGTCTAACCAGTAGAACATCACGCTAAGATGTTTTTAATATTGAATATAAATTGTATATAGGTATATACGTTTTTTTGTAAAATAAAAAAATTAATTGTGTCGGACCGGGCTAGTACTACGGGTCGAGGCTACAGCCAAGCACAACATGACGTTATTTGCTCTTGCAAGCATTAGGTCGTTTCTGAGACCACATTGGCAAAATGGACTACTTGGTGTTTGAGGTTACTGAATTGGATGGAGCAACAATAATTTGTCACACTAACAATAAAATGAAAGGTTATTTGTTGGTTTTAAACGTTAGTAATTGTTACGAAGTAGCGTAATTTATATGGAGCGCATCCAGTTTTTATTGATGCCTGACTTTAGCAATCACTCCATATTTTGATTTATCTTTTTTGTAAGTTTGACTTCATGGGACTTATTTTATAAATTGATATCACAAACTTTCTCTTATTTGGTCTCTGTATGATTGAATTATGCCATTTTATAATCTCTGTTCATTCAACGGATCGTTGTGAACTCTCTTCTAATCGCTCACTTCATTGATCATGTTGTACCAAGACATATTTGCATGGAGTAAACAGTAACATCAGTTAGCCAAATCAAAAAATATATTATACAGAGAGCGGAGACAATCAATAAAAAATCTTGAATTTTTTTATGGATAGTTTACGTGTGTATTGTTGTAAGCCGTCGCAACGCACGGACAACTGACTAGTCTCATATATGCACGACACTCTCCCTCTAGGCGTGGGCACCCCTACCTCCTACTCCGTGTCTATCGCCCACTCATCTTCTAGGTAAGGTATATTTTTCATTCTTGATTTTTTGTTTGTATGATGATTGCTAGCTAGGGATTAATCTTTAAATGTTAGTGTAAGTTACTTAGTTTAGTTTAGGTTTATGTTAACATTACCTTTTTAAACTTTTTACGTCTTTCTTAAAACTATTCCTAAAAATAATACTAAAGTTAGAGTGTATAGGTTATAAATAGTTAGTGGCGATTTATGAAATTTATTAGAATGATTTGAAGACTTCATGTAGTTTGCCGAAATGATTTTATTGATGGACTGTTTAGTCTGTTTGTTACGTTGAGAAATTGTTAGGAAAAACGTTAGGGTGTTTAAGGATGTGGAAGATGAACCGGGAATATTTCATATACCGCCTAGCTTCAGCGAACATTTTTTGTGAGTTAAGAAAAAGTTTGGTAGTGATTTTACATTAAAGGAGAGTCAAGGGAATGATGACGTCTGAGAGGTGGCATAAATTATGCAATCTAATTTGTCTCTTAAACTATAACATCTATTTTGCCTTAATCAAAACATATAAGGATAACTAAGCATTCATATATGCAACTAAGATTTTGACTAAGTGTTGCTACCTCTACCGCAAAGAGTTATGCAACTTAGGTCCTAATCCTATCAACTAGCCTATAACTAAGCTAGAAAAGGTAAATCAAATAACCAAGGTAATAAATTAATAAAATAAATACAAAAGCTTAAATATGATAGAAATATGAACTCTTGTCGATGCAATAATATTTTTTACCAAGGTATTTAGAAGCGAACAAGCTTCTCACTGGTCCTCGTTGGAGCCCCACACAAGGAAAACCCACATGAGGGCCAAGCTTTCGGTCAAGTAACTCTATAGATAGCATTGGACCTTCTTCACACACAAGTGGTGCTCTAGTTCTAGCCTCTTTTGGATGCTCTCTGTCATATCCACTATCAAGCTTTTGGATGAGGCACCATGGGCCTTATTTCCTCTAGTACACGATGACAGCTATACCACAAACATAGTTGGTGTCATCTCACAAGAGTACAACTCCTCCTAGTACAATTATAACAATGTGCACAAGTGTCAAGGGATACAATGGTGTGCGCAAGCACCAAGGGTTTGATGGTGTCTATCATCACTTATAATCACTAGTGGGTAACCTAAAGCAAGCGCTAAAATATTGATCTAATTTACCTAAACACTTTCCAAAGCACCTACATTAATGAGTAAGTGATATTTGAGAACTTGGGTGTATGGATCTATAGGAACAGAGTATCCACTCACTAGTTATGTTTCTTAGCTCCCACACATCTCAAATGGCCAGTTGGGTGATATATATACCCCATGTCCAAACTAACCATTGAACAACATAGAATTTCTGCGAGGGCACTAGATACTACAGTCTGAGCATCAAACATTTTTGGTGAGTGTTCCACGACAGCTAGCTGTTGGAACTAGCTATTGTCAACTGTTGAGATCTAGGTATCTGATGCGATATCCGACGTGACATCAGAGATGTCGGTGCATTTATTGTAACCCTGCTTGTGTTGCTTTGCAACCTCTCTAAGTACCTTAATTGGTAGGTTGTATGTTGATTTAGCAAATATGTCCAATGCCTTATGGAGTTCCCTAGCCATGCTTTAAACCTTTACTTAGTGTCATATCTGGTGCCCTATCAGGTGCTTTGTCTAGTGCACACCTACTTGTCTAGTTACTCTAATTCTTTAGCCCTTTCTTTAGTTCACCATTGCTCCTGTCCCATGCTTTATCTAGTGCAACACCCGACACATTCGACGTTACTAAGCAACCCAAGTTCTTCGTTTCCTCATTCAAGCTTCTCTTCCATCTTATGTCTTGGACTCTTGCATGATCTTGATAGGTCTCTAATGAGTCTTCTAATGTCTTGGTTTGAGGTGTTGATCTCCATGATCACCACATTACCTTCGTCCAGAACTCCAGATCCATGATGCATTCTTTGAACTATATCCATAAATACTAGCAAACATCATTAGTCTAAATGGTTATGTTGATCGTTAAACACAAAACACTTGATCAAATGAGCCACAATCTATTTTTACACCTTACTCGTGGCTGAGCTATTGGCCACAACTATTCTTATTGTGGCTATCAGGCTCGTGGAACCTATGGCTATCCCACCACTAGGTTGTCTGGATAGTGCATCATTAGTGTCAATGTATAGCAGCACTACAATCGAATAGGGCCCGAGCATCCTCATCATCATTGTGATTTTAGAGTTGATACTCTTACTTAGCAGTTGGATCAAGGTCCATGACCTCAACCTCGTCCAGTTCTTAGGCCCTCATCAACAAATTCACTTCCTCAATGGCTACATGACATCGACATGAGACTGAGACTGATACCTACAAGGCACGGCTCCAGCTTACCTATGTAAAGAACATAAAAAACAAGGGAAAGGAGATCAACATAAATGGAAGAGGAGGGGATTGTTGGGAAAACAAGCTTACCTATGTAGCCAGAGCACCTGAGTTGCCTATGAGGAATATCGAGACATAGAACACCACATCCACGATCTAAGGAGAGGGAATTACGGTTAGCTGGTTATGGATTCGAGAGCAAGGACGTCAGCAATAGGAGGAGAAGAAACACAAGATAATATAGATGTCCATGTCCAAACAAGTCTACACAGGGCAATGATGGCAAGTCATCGCCTCATTGGGATCTAGGGTTAGGGATAAGAGTGTTGGAACTTGCTCTCCTGGGCAAGATGATCCAATGGGAGAGTGGAAGGAATGCAAATAAGGTTTTACTCGAGATGGCAATTGCTCTGTTAATCTAGCCTCTTAAGGGCACTATACGGGGGTATTTATAGGTGCCCGAGCGCCCAACGTCCCGATGTAAGGACGTTTATGCCCTCAGGCACCTGGTTTATCCCTAGAATATTCCCATAAGGGAGGGTTACAGACCGTCATTACAAAAAAGCCATTACAAACTGGGCCCATAACACGCTTCTCCATGCGGTGCCTGTTACAGTGGGCCGAATCCCACGTGGGCCTCCAGTTCGGGTGAGGACATGGGATGGAGAGACTTCATCGTAGGCCTTCGTCTTGCAGTGAAGAGGACGAAGGGTGGGCTACGCCGGTCATCTTGCTTCCGTTGGTGCAGCGAGGTGACGAAGGCCTGGAGCGAAGGGTAGCGTCTGTGCCTTCGCCCCAACATTTGCCCTCCGAGGGACCAGTTCGACTTAGTCATCTGGTGCCGAAGACGTCACTAGATGGTGGAGACGCTGCCCTCGCTCGAAGTGGTTCCGCGGGGGTTTTTGATGTGACCGTTGACAGACGTGGTACTGTTTGACTGCGAGCTTCCCGAAGCGTCGCGTCCTATGTATAAAAGGGGGGGCGACGCGGATCAGGCTCTCTTACCTTTCTATGCACTGCAAAACCCTAGCATTTTGAAACTGTTCGCCCGCTCGCCTGCCCTCCTTGCTCCTGTTCATCGGAGATCTAGCCCGCGTCAAGCAGACCGCGCGCCGCCGCCGACGGTACGTAGCCATGTCGTCTTCTTCTTCATCCGCTGCAAATATGTCGTTGGGTGAATCATCGTCCAAGGGTACCTTCAGTGATTTGGTGGCGACGGAGCTACACCCGGGCCACATGGTGGAATTCGGCGTTTCAAGGATCTCCTCGGTCCGCGTGCAAGACATGCAGCAGTTGGGGTATTTTGGGAATGGAGTTGGACGAGTTTCGGGGGTGGAAGAGATTCCAGTTCCGGAGGGTGAGATAGTTGTGTTTGAGGCATTTTTTACCGCCGGCCTTCGGTTACATGCGCATCGTTTTGTGGTGGAGGTGTTGCAGAAGTATGACGTGCAGATCCATCAACTGACGCCTAATGCCGTGGTGGCCCTGGCGAAGTATGTCTGGGCAGTGACTTCGTATGGCGGTCAGCCCTCCGTGGAGGTCTTCGCCAAGAATTATTGTTTGCACTCGTAGAAGAGAAAAGTTGGAAGCAAGATTGCACAGTTTGGGTCATGCACCTTTACGCCGAGGACTGGGAAGACTTCGATGGAAGTTGTGGAGCTAGTTCCCTGCGCCCGCAACAAGTGGGGCAACTGGTATGATTATTGGTTTTATGTGGCGGGAGGCGAAGTCGAAGACCTCCCAAGACTCTCGGCGGCCGTGATGTGCTCCCACTGCTATGTGGCATTCCCGCCGTTTGAGGTGGCGGAGGATGATAGTGACAAAGGGGCCCTTCGTTGCGCTGCTCGCATGAGTAGCGGGCGTGATTTAGTTGAGGAATTCATCGGTTATGGAGTGTGGCCCTTGGCGCATGGCTGGGCGCTGGGCGAAGTATGCCCTCACCAGATGCCCTCCCTGGGCGGGCAGCAAGTGCGAAGTCCGGCCTTCGCGTTAGATCTGCGTGGTCTGGATCCATGCGCGTTCGTGCGTGAAGTGGAAGACAGAGCTGTGCGTATTGTGGGGCGTTATGTGCCGAGGACGGTGGCTCTGCGAAGTTGGGATATCCGTGGATCCAATGTTCGCCTGAATAGGGTCTTCGAGTTGAATCGTTTGCCATACGTCGGCTATCCCGGGGATGACGCTGTCGTGGCCGTCGACCGCCGCGGGAAGAAACCGGTGGACGTGACTGAGGAGGGCTCTTCGCGGGAGGCTGCCCTGGCCACTAAGAAGAGAAAAATAGGTACTGCAGTGGGGGGACTGGGGGTCTCTGATAGTTTTGTTGTGGAGTTGATGGGGACGTGCGCGGCCCTCGGGGTTAGGATGTCTTCGCCCGAGCTCCGGGAGTCTTTGGCGCGAATGCTGAAGGTTACCGGGGGTCGATGGCCAAAGGATGTTCCGATCCTCCGCGCGGCTAGCGAAGACATATTTACGTCTCGTGTGGCTCGTGACTTGAAGATTTTTTCTTACGAACGGAATATTGCTGCTGTTGTATCGGCAGTGATGGAGAAGGATCGTCAAGACGCTGCGCAGAAGCGCGGGCGGTCGTTAGGATCGGGGATCCTTTTCGCGAGGCGAAGAAGGCACGGGGGGGGGGGGGGGGCGAAGTCTGCTGCCCCTAGCAGTAGCAAGCTAGCGCCGGCTGCGAAGCCGACCGCCCCTGGGCCCAAGAAGTCTTCGACGGGTGCGAAGGCTATTGCTTTTGGCGCGGGCAAGCCACCTTCAGGCGAGCCCACCAAGGGGCGAAGGGTGCCCTCCCCGGCACGTGCTGACGAGGCGGCAGCGCATGTTGCTGACTTCGACATGGACATCAGTGTGGCGGATTATCTTGGTGGTAAGTTTTTTTTAACCAGTATCATGGTGCAGGGTCGGATGCGGGCAACTGCCTCTTGTCCCAACTCCGGTGGCGGCCACTTCGCCAACGACGACAGTTAGGGCGAAGGGTGCCCCACGGGACCCGTGGTCCACCTTGTGCACGAGCGGCGAGATTTCGTCGGCCGCCGCCGCTAAGGATGTGGCGGGCTCCGTGTTCCAGCAGCTGAGGCGAGCGTCGCAACAGCGGAATCATGTAAGTCGTGTTGGACTTCGATGTTTTGATGTTTTTATGAGGTTGTGAGTCATGGTTTTTGTGGCAGGCGGCCGACTTTGCTGACCACGTCGCGTCGGGTGCTCTGACTGTGGAGTTTGCTGCCGAATTCGAGTGTCTCCGGGCACAGCATGCGGATGCTGTTCGGGAGAAGTCGGCTGCGGAAAGCAAAAGCCGAAGGCTGACGAAGAGGTTGGCCGCTATGGAAGCCGAGAAGGGGGATCTCCGGTGCCAGCTGGTGGAGGAGAGGAGGGAGGCGAACAAGGCCATTGCTGATGCGCAGGCTGCGTAGGCCGATGCCAAACTTGCGCGGGCGGAGGGCAGTCTCGCCTGCCAACGCACCGAGGATCTGGAGGCAAGGCTCAACAGCTTGCGCAACCACGTGGATAAAGCTAAGGCCTCGACGCGCGCGGAGGTCGAGCGAACACATGCGCAGTTCGTGGACGCGTACCGGGAGCTGGGTGCGCGGACTGCCGCCTTCGAAGCGCCCGGTCAAGGGGTGGGCCTCTGCTTCCTGGAGTGGTTATAGGAGGAGCTGGTAGTGCTCCCGACAATCGTGACAGGCCTCATGTCCTTTGCCTCCCTCGTCACCTGCGAGGGGGCCGTGAATGCTTTGTCCCGCGAGGGGTGCGGGCATTTCGAGGTCTTCGACCAATCGGACGAGAACTTCGAACGCGAAATCTTCCAGGTCGAAGACTCTGTGCTGAAGCAGTCGGAGGGGGCGCTCTTCGACAGGATGTGGGGCCCGCACGGCCGAGAGGCGGTCCGGGAGAGGTCCGACCGGGCGATTGATCAGGTAAAGGCTCATTTGCGTGGTTATATGTGTGAGTATGCGTGTTTTTGCTGAATATGTGCTATTGCTGCAGATGGCACATGCCGAAGAGGTCGAGGACCTTGGCGATCTAGACAGCGCAATTCCTGAGGGCACGCTGCCCGAGGCCTCGGGGGTGGAGCCGGCGCCGCCGTCCGATGCGGGCGAGGGCCCCTCGGAGATCCCCGCACCGACTAGAGTTGTCGAAGACCTCCCACCGGCCCCTGCGCCGACGGGTGAGGACACCTCGAAAGCGGTGGTCGAACCAGCTACCGAAGACCCCGCAGCGGTGGCCGGGCCTTCACAGGTGGTAGAATAGGTGGTGGGGAATTTAAGCGTAAACTTTTGTCTGTGTGATACTGAACCTCGGTTGCTGCGCAGGTTCCGACGTTTGGGCCTGCGCAAGCAACCGCTACTGACAATGCTGATTTTGTGGTGGCCTCAACCGTAGAGCCTGCCGATGATAATTCGTTTGGCTCTGTGTCTAAGTGTTTTGAGTCCAATGGTGAATCTGGGAGTTCGATTTCGTGGACGGAGGAGTCTTCGGATGAAGGCTTAGATTATTTTGCGGCGTTAGATGTGGCTACTGTTAGAATTATAGGCATTTTCCGTATCATTTTAATTCCATAAATTAATATTATGATGATGACATATAAAAGATAATTAACCATAGAAATCGTGATCTCAAACATATCCATAACAATATGGATCATGAGAACACAAAGCATATGAATCATATAGATCATATAAATACGATAAACATATAAACTGGCTGAACAATTGAAAATAAACAAATAGAAACATAAACAGCATGATTGTAAAATTAAAACAAACAGATATAACACATTATAAGGTAACAGAACAGATGAGATAAACTCTTTGCTATACATGAAACAGTACAAATGCATATATAAAACATATATAATCTGTAGAATGCAAAACAGTAAGGAAATAAACTGATCATACCCTCCCATGCGCTCTGATCTAGATCCTTGTTCAACTTCCTTTGTCATGTCGCAGATGTTTTGGGCAGTCGTGTAGACGCTCCCCAAAAACCTAATTGTCGATCCCCCGTGCAAGGTCTCGAACGGCACCGGCTTCGGAGGCACCTGCCCTCTCGCTTCTCTGTGCGCCCAGAGTCACGAGATGGAAATACCCTCACTCGGCGGCTGGACTGTGATTCTGAAAGTGGTGTGTTCGCGTGTACCGAGTGACAGGGGTGCTCCTCTATTTATCCTCTCGCAGAGGGAAGCTGAAGGAGAAAGGTTGCCGAGTCACGCCAAGGGTCGGTCAGCTCTCGCCGAGTCATGCCATGAGTCGGCCAGCACTCGCCGAGTCACGCCATAAGTCAGCCAGCTGAAGGAGAAGAGTCACTCGGCTGGCTGACGAAGAGACAGAGTCACTCGGCTGACGAAGAGACAGGGTCACTCGGCTGACGTACACAGTTAGTGAGTGCTAAAAATTAACACAACCACACCACACCACGCCCGCTCACCTGCCTGCCTGCCTGCCTCGCCTCGCCACGCCACGCCACGCCACGCCCGGCCCGGCCCGGCCGGCGGCGGCGGCGCGCGCGCGCGCGTGTGGCACGCCCTTGTCCATTTCTTGACTTCTCAAGTTAAGTGGAATAAATCCCACCATATAAGTCAAGGCAAAAGACCCTTGGACTTCCAATGTGGTACTATTGGTATTCTCCACCATTACACACCATAGAGTTTATTCAATAAATGGGCCAAGCCCATAAAAGATTCAACAATCCCCACCAAACTCTAGGGTTTGTAATGATGAAGTATCAGAATCACAATCCTTTGATATACCAGTGTTTCGATGGAGACTGTTAAGTTGAACATCCATCTAGAATAAGAGTTTCACTCATTCACAACTGAACAATGGACTAAGCCTTGAATTGACAGTTTTGTGCGAAATAAGATTCACTCAAATCCTTTGCTGATACTAGGCTGCAAAAGGGTATTCCCGCTGTTTAGAAGCATATAAGTCACACTTCAGTGCCTTTCATGAGTATTTAGGGATTACCCAAGTCCCATAGACTGTGACCAGCAGTCTGACTCATATAGGTGTATTCCTCAAAAGATGTTCTGTAGGACAACATCTCACCTTTATAAGACTCTTGGAATACATTAAGGTAAATACCATCCTGCCTTACAGAAAGGAAAGATGTGCATCAGAAATGAGTTAAGAAAGGGATCTTTCCTCACAACCTACTCCTAGCTTGTTTCTTGAAAGGGAATTAGGCTTACACCTAGTCCCTAAATAATTTTGGTGGTTGAATTGCCCAACACAAATATTGGACTAACTAGTTTGCTCTAGTGTATAAGTTATACAGGTGCAAAAGGTTCACACTCAGCCAATAAAAAGATCAAGTTTTGGATTCAACAAAGGAGCAAAGAGGCAACCGAAGGCACCTCTGGTCTGGAGGCACCGGACTGTCCGGTGTACACCGGACAGTGTCCGGTGCGCCAGAGGACTCCAAGTCGAACTCGCCACCTTCGGGAATGTCTCAGGCCGCCTCGCTATAATTCACCGGACTGTCCGGTGCTCCATGGAAGCACGGCCTCCTCAACTCGCCAGCCTCGGGTTCGCGCAGCAGCCGCTCCGCTATAATTCACCAGACATGTCCGGTGTACACCGGACTGTCCGGTGTATCCACGGAGCAACGACTATTTCGGCGCCAACGGCTACCTGCGGCGCATTTAATGCGCGCTCTGCGCGCGCAGATGGCAGGCGCGCCCATACTGGCGCACCGGACAATGAACAGTTGATGTCCGGTGTGCACCGGACATCCAGGCGGGCCCAGAAGTCAGAAGCTCCAACGGTCGGAATCCAACGGCATTGGTGACGTGGCGGGGGCACCGGACTGTCCGGTGCGCCATCGACAGACAGCCTCCACCAACGGTCAAGTTTGGTGGTTGGGGCTATAAATACCCCAACCACCCCACCATTCATTGCATCCAAGTTTTCCAACTTCCAACCACTATACAAGAGCTAGCATTCATTGCAAAGCACACCAAAAGAGATCAAATCCTCTCCCAACTCCACACAAAGCCCTAGTGTCTAGAGAGAGTGATTTGTAGTGTTCATTTGAGCTCTTGCGCTTGGATCGCTTCTTTTTCTTTGACATTCTTTCTTGTGATCAAACACTCACTTGTAATTGAGGCAAGAGACACCAATTGTGTGGTGGTCCTTGCGGGAAGTTTTGATTCCCAAGTGGTTTGAGAAAGAGAAGCTCACTCGGTCCGAGGGACCGTTTGAGAGAGGGAAGGGTTGTAAGAGACCCGGCCTTTGTGGCCTCCTCAACGGGGAGTAGGTTTGAAAGAACCGAACCTCGGTAAAACAAATCCGCGTGTCTCACTTCATTATTTGCTTGCGATTTGTTTTGCACCCTCTCTCGCGGACTCTATTATATTTCTAACGCTAACCCGGCTTGTAGTTGTGATTATTTTTGTGATTTTCAGTTTTGCCCTATTCACCCCCCCTCTAGGCGACTTTCAATTGGTATCAGAGCCCGGTGCTTCTTTAGAGCCTAACCGCTCGAAGTGATGTCGGGAGATCACACCAAGAGGGAGATGGAGACCGGCGACAAGCCCACTACAAGCCAAGGGAGCACTTCATCGGAAGAGTCCCGCACCAGGAGGAGGGAGAAGAAGAAGGACTCCTCCAAACGGAAGGAGAAAAGATCTTCCTCTTCTCACCACAAAGAGAAGAAGGAAAAATCTTCTTCTCACAAGTCACATCGGAAAGGCGACAAGCACAAAAGGATGAGGAAGGTGGTCTACTACGAGACCGACACTTCATCAACATCCACCTCCGACTCCGATGCACCATCCGTAACTTCTAAGCGCCAAGAGCGCAAGAAGTTTAGTAATATCCCCTTACAATATCCCCGCACATCTAGACATACTCCATTACTTTCCGTTCCATTAGGCAAACCGCCAACTTTTGATGGCGAAGATTATGCTAGGTGGAGTGATTTAATGAAATTTCATCTAACCTCACTCCACAAAAGTATATGGAATGTTGTTGAGTTTGGAGCACAGGTACCATCAATAGGGGATGAGGATTATGACACGGACGAAGTGGCCCAAATCGAGCACTTCAACTCCCAAGCCACAACCATTCTCCTCGCCTCTCTAAGCAAGGAGGAATACAACAAAGTACAAGGGTTGAAGAATGCAAAGGAGATTTGGGACCTACTCAAGACGGCGCACGAGGGTGATGAGCTCACCAAGATCACCAAGCAGGAAACGATCAAGGGGGAGCTCGGTCGCTTTCGTCTTCGCCAAGGGGAGGAGCCACAAGATATGTACAACCGGCTCAAGACCTTGGTAAACCAAGTGCGCAACCTCGGGAGCAAAAAGTGGGATGACCACGAGGTGGTTAAGGTTATTTTAAGAGCTCTTATTTTCCTTAACCCCACTCAAGTTCAATTAATTCGTGGTAATCCTAGATATCCACTAATGACCCCCGAGGAAGTTATCGGGAATTTTGTGAGCTTTGAATGCATGATTAAGGGCTCAAAGAAGATCAACGAGCTTGATGAACCTTCCACATCCGAGGCACAACCGGTGGCCTTCAAGGCAACGGAGGAGAAGAAGGAGGAGTCTACACCAAGTAGACAACCAATTGACGCCTCCAAGCTCGACAATGAGGAGATGGCCTTAATCATCAAAAGCTTTCGGCAAATCCTCAAGCAACGGAAGGGGAAAGATTACAAATCCCGTTCCAAGAAGGTTTGCTACAAGTGTGGTAAGCCCGGTCATTTTATTGCAAAATGTCCTATGTCTAGTGACAGTGACAGGGGCGACGACAAGAAGGGAAAGAGGAGAGAAAAGAAGAAGTACTACAAGAAGAAGGGCGGCGATGCCCATGTTTGCAGGGAATGGGACTCCGACGAGAGCTCCACCGAGTCCTCCTCGGACGAGGACGCCGCCAACATCGCCGTCACCAAGGGACTCCTCTTCCCCAACGTCGGCCACAAGTGCCTCATGGCAAAGGACGGCAAAAGGAAGAAGGTTAAATCTAACTCCTCCACTAAATATGAATCTTCTAGTGATGATAGTGCTAGTGGTGAGGAAGATAATTTGCGTATCCTTTTTACCAACCTTAACATGGAACAAAAAGAAAAATTAAATGAGCTAATTAGTGCCATCCATGAAAAGGACGATCTCTTGGACTCCCAAGAGGACTTCCTAATCAAGGAAAATAAGAAACATGTTAAGGTTAAAAATGCTTATGCTCTAGAGGTAGAAAAATGTAATAAACTATCTAGTGAGCTAAGCACTTGCCATGACACTATTGCCAACCTTAGAAATGAAAATGCTAATTTAATTGCTAAGGTTGATTCTCATGTATGTGTTAATTCAATTCCCAATCTTAGAAATGATAATGATGATTTGCTTACTAAGATTAAGGAATTGAATGAGTCTCTTGCTAGCCTTAAGATTGAGAATGAAAAATTGCTTGCTAGGGCTAAGAATTTTGATGTTTGCAATGCCACTATTTCCGACCTTAGAACTAAAAATGATTTATTACATGCTAAGGTTATTGAACTAAAATCTTGCAAACCCTCTACATCTAATGTTGAGCATGTTTCTATTTGTACTAGATGTAGAGATGTTGATATCAATGCTATTCATGATCACATGGCTTTAATTAAACAACAAAATGATCATATAGCATTATTAGACGCTAAAATTGCCGAGCATAACTTGGAAAATGAAAAGTTTAAATTTGCTAGAAGTATGCTCTATAATGGGAGACGCCCGGGCATCAAGGATGGCATTGGCTTCCAAAGGGGAGACAATGTCAAACTTAAAGCCCCTCCTAAGAACTTGTCTAACTTTGTTAAGGGCAAGGCTCCCATGCCTCAGGATAACGAGGGTTACATTTTGTACCCTGCCGGTTATCCCGAGAGCAAAATCAAGAAAATTCATTCTAGGAAGTCTCACTCTGGCCCTAACCATGCTTTTATGTATAAGGGTGAGACATCTAGTTCTAGGCAACCAACCCGTGCTAAGTTGCCTAGAAAGAAAATTCCTAATGCATCAAATGATCATGCTATTTCATTCAAAACTTTTGATGCATCATATGTTTTAACTAACAAATCCGGCAAGGTAGTTGCCAAAATTGTTGGGGGCAAACACAAGGGCTCCAAGACTTGTGTTTGGGTACCCAAAGTTCTTGTTTCTAATGCCAAAGGACCCAAAACCATTTGGGTACCTAAAGTCAAGAACTAAAATTGTTTTGTAGGTTTAT
Organism: Zea luxurians; assembly: GCA_029449295.1. Taxonomy (NCBI): domain Eukaryota; kingdom Viridiplantae; phylum Streptophyta; class Magnoliopsida; order Poales; family Poaceae; genus Zea; species Zea luxurians. The sequence continues at coordinate 116,284,706 of JAOPSE010000005.1, read as the reverse complement.
GCATCCGGGGGCTCAAGTTGGATACTCGACAGCGGGTGCACAAACCACATGACAGGGGAGAAAAAGATGTTCTCCTCATATGAGAAAAACCAAGATCCCCAACGAGCTATCACATTCGGGGATGGAAATCAAGGTTTGGTCAAAGGATTGGGTAAAACTGCTATATCACCTGACCATACTATTTCCAATGTTTTTCTTGTAGATTCTCTAGATTACAATTTGCTTTCTGTATCCCAATTATGTCAAATGGGCTACAACTGTCTATTTACTGATATAGGTGTTACTGTCTTTAGAAGAAGTGATGATTCAATAGCATTCAAGGGAGTGTTAGAGGGTCAGCTATACTTGGTAGATTTTGATAGAGCTGAACTCGACACTTGCTTGGTTGCTAAGACTAACTTGGGTTGGCTCTGGCACCGCCGACTAGCCCATGTTGGAATGAAGAATCTTCACAAGCTTCTAAAGGGAGAACACATTTTAGGACTAACCAATGTTCATTTTGAGAAAGACAGGATTTGTAGCGCATGCCAAGCCGGGAAGCAAGTTGGCACTCATCATCCACACAAGAGCATCATGACTAGTGACAGGCCACTGGAGCTCCTACACATGGACCTATTCGGCCCGATCGCTTACATAAGCATCGGCGGGAGTAAGTACTGTCTAGTTATTGTGGATGATTATTCTCGCTTCACTTGGGTGTTCTTTTTGCAGGACAAATCTCATACCCAAGAGACCTTAAAGGGATTCTTGAGACGGGCTCAAAATGAGTTCGGCTTAAGGATCAAGAAAATTAGAAGCGACAATGGGACGGAGTTCAAGAACTCTCAAATTGAAGGCTTCCTTGAGGAGGAGGGCATCAAGCATGAGTTCTCTTCTCCCTACACTCCACAACAAAATGGTGTAGTGGAAAGGAAGAATCGAACTTTATTGGACATGGCAAGAACCATGCTTGATGAGTACAAGACACCGGATCGGTTTTGGGCCGAAGCGGTCAACACCGCTTGTTACGCCATCAACCGGTTATATCTTCACCGAATCCTCAAGAAGACATCCTATGAACTCCTAACCGGTAAAAACCCAAATATTTCATATTTTAGAGTTTTTGGTAGCAAATGTTTTATACTTGTTAAAAGAGGTAGAAAATCTAAATTTGCTCCTAAAACTGTAGAAGGCTTTTTACTAGGATATGACTCAAACACAAGGGCATATAGAGTGTTTAACAAGTCCTCAGGACTTGTTGAAGTTTCTTGTGACGTTGTGTTTGATGAGACTAACGGCTCTCAAGTAGAGCAAGTTGATCTTGATGAGATAGGTGAAGAACAGGCTCCATGTATAGCACTAAGGAACATGTCCATTGGGGATGTGTGTCCTAAGGAATCCGAAGAGCCTCCACATGCACAAGATCAACCATCCTCCTCCATGCAAGTGTCTCCACCAACTCAAATTGAAGATGAGACTCAAGATGTTGAACAAGAAGATCAAGAAGATGAGCCACCTCAAAATGACGGCAACAATCAAGGGGGAGATGCAAATGATGAAGACAAGGAGGATGAACAACCAAGACCGCCACACCCAAGAGTCCACCAAGCAATACAACGAGATCACCCCGTCGACACCATCCTCGGCGACATTCATAAGGGGGTAACTACTCGATCTCGTGTTGCACATTTTTGTGAACATTACTCTTTTGTTTCCTCTATTGAGCCACACAGGGTAGAGGAAGCACTTCAAGATTCGGATTGGGTGATGGCGATGCAAGAGGAGCTCAACAATTTCACAAGAAATGAGGTATGGCATTTAGTTCCACGTCCTAATCAAAATGTTGTAGGAACCAAGTGGGTCTTCCGCAACAAGCAAGACGAGCATGGTGTGGTGACAAGGAACAAAGCTCGACTCGTGGCCAAGGGGTATTCACAAGTCGAAGGTTTGGATTTTGGTGAAACCTATGCACCCGTAGCTAGGCTTGAGTCAATTCGCATATTATTGGCCTATGCTACTTACCATGGCTTCAAGCTTTATCAAATGGACGTGAAGAGTGCTTTCCTCAATGGACCAATCAAGGAGGAGGTCTATGTTGAGCAACCTCCCGGCTTTAAGGACAGTGAGTACCCTAACCATGTTTATAGGCTCTCTAAGGCGCTTTATGGGCTCAAGCAAGCCCCAAGAGCATGGTATGAATGCCTTAGAGATTTCCTTATTGCAAATGGCTTCAAAGTCGGCAAAGCCGATCCTACCTTATTCACCAAAACACTTGATAATGATTTGTTTGTATGCCAAATTTATGTTGATGATATTATATTTGGGTCTACTAACAAATCTACATGTGAGGAATTTAGTAGGATCATGACACAGAAATTCGAGATGTCTATGATGGGGGAGTTAAAGTATTTTCTAGGATTCCAAGTCAAGCAACTCCAAGAGGGCACCTTCATTAGCCAAACGAAGTATACTCAAGATATTCTAAGCAAGTTTGGAATGAAGGATGCCAAGCCCATCAAGACTCCCATGGGAATAAATGGGCATCTCGACCTCGACACGGGAGGTAAGTCCGTGGATCAAAAGGTATACCGGTCGATGATTGGTTCATTGCTTTATTTATGTGCATCTCGACCGGACATTATGCTTTCCGTATGCATGTGTGCAAGATTCCAAGCCGACCCTAAGGAATCACACCTTACGGCCGTAAAACGAATCTTGAGATATTTGGCTTATACTCCTAAGTTTGGGCTTTGGTACCCTCGGGGATCCACTTTTGATTTGATTGGTTATTCGGATGCTGTCACACCCGGTTTTGGAAGGCAAACCGAATGCGAACTATGTACGTGCCAGGATCAGAACTCACGTACACAGCGATTACATAAATGAACATCATCGCACAATGCTCGAATAATAACATAAAAGAGTAAAAACTTATTACATCACAGAGTCATAGACATCCACATAGTCATCAACTTGACAGATAAATCAAAGTGCTAGCGAAACGCAGTAAAGATAAGGCCTTCACAGGCAGCTGACTGGGGGTTGCCGCCAACCCACACCTAGAATTCATCGTAGTCTTGAAACTCCTGGAAGTCTCCTTCCACGGCTTCACCTTCTCCTGAGCAGTGGTTACAATGCGGACAACCTGGTGTTTTGTGGTAAAGCAAGGATGAGTACACATCAACGTACTCAGCAAATGTCCCGTTTGGCTGAAGTGGACTAGCTTTATGTGGGGTTAGGCTCAAGCAGTTGCTTTTAATTGGTCAGGTATTTATCATTAGTAGAAGCCAGATTTTATCATTAACCAGCCCATGAACCCTTTCCTCATCGAGGAACAACATCATCATATTCGAACCAAAATCATAACATAATCCTCGTATCTCGAACCATTTGTATCTCTAATCAAAGAGGATCCCAAGGTTGCTCTTAACCGTGAGCACGGCTGATATATCAGTTTCACTACCCTCTGCAGAGGTCGCACACTTTACCCATGAGTCATGATTCCCTTTCTGCCCGGGGAGAGCTAATCCCCATTGATCACTTCCTAGGTGGTCCGGCAGGGTATCACTACGTAGCTTTTACAAAGATTCCCTAGAGATCATAGCTGCCCGTTAGGTTTCTCCAGTTTGATAAACACAGTACCCCTCCCCGCAGGAGAGTGACTAACAAAAAGCAAAACGAAAGAACCTCGGCACTCAGCCTCGGCAGAGCAAGCACTGTGCCTGGACCCCATTGACGGCACGACGGCTAAGCAACTACACCTCTAGTTCCTCTAATTAATTAGCTAAGGGCATCCCATTTCACCCTCATGGTTGCACTGTTATCCCGGGTGGTCTCTCAACGAACAGGTCCTTACGGAGAGGTACTCAGGAAACAGCCTGAGCCCCCTGGAGTATCACAAGATCATCAACATCATCAGGATAACAGTATCATAAATATTCACATCATGTTCATTGATTAAGTTAAAGCAGTAGCAAAATGCTAACCATAATAGCCCATAAGGTCATCAAGGATAAAGTAAAGTGTAAAGCTAGTCAATCCTTAGGTTTCAAGTAAGTAATGCGGGGTAGTAAGTTATAAATGAATAGGACATAATGGGTCAGAGGACACTTGCCTTCACCAAACTGTTGCTCAGGGACTTCCTCTGCAACTTCCTCGGGAAACACAGACTGCTCGTTGTCTACGCAAAGCAATCATTCACACTATGCACTTGGGAAAATAACAGACACAAACAATATACCAAACATATGCAGCAGAGAGGGGTCACAAGTTCATAACAGAAAAGGGATAGGCACTCTAAAGTTCCCTAGGTCTGGGGGTAGAGGGTTACACTAAGTGATTAACTATCTACTAATCAGGTCTAAATTGGTGGTGGGATTAAATAATTATCTGGTTTGAGTTTCTAAACTTAAGTGTTTAAGTCCACAAACTTAAGTAATCCAACTTTTATTAAAGTCTACTTATTTCCAATTATCCTAAATGAGGTTTCAATAGTTTTAGTCCTATCCTAGTGATTAGCTATTAATTAATACATGGAAACAGCAGAGAAACATTGCATAGACAGATAGATAATAATATTATGAGCATTTTGCAATTTGAAGCACCTAATTTGGAGTTCATATGACAAAGTTATGAATTTTACAAGTTTAGGGGTTAAAAATATGCCCTAGGGACCTATTTTGAATTAAATAAAAGGGCTGAGGACTTAACTGCGAGAAACCAGGGACGGCGGGCGCAATTTCCAGAAAACCGGGGGGGTTCTTTAAGAAAAAGCGCGGGCGAAGGGGTATCGGGCGCTTACAGCCGTTGGATCTCAGATCGACGGCTAGGATTAGATCCTGCGGGCGGGCGCGCGGGCGCGCGGCGGCGGGAGCGGCTGACAGGCGGGGCCGGGCGAACAGCGCGGGCGCGGGCGACTGGCAAGCGGGACCGGGCGGACAGAGCGCGCGGGCGGACTGACGGGCGGGGCCGGGCTGACAGCGCGGGCGAGCGGGCGAGCTGACAAGTGGGGCCTAGCGGGCAGAGAGACGGGGTGAGGGGGCAGTGGGCCTGGGCCGCTGGATCTCCGGCGGACGGCCAGGATTGGGTTTGGCCTGATTAAAACGAGGCCGCCCGATCTGGGATGGACGGTGGGGATCGGGTGGCCGGCCTGGGCTTCCCCTACGGCTAGCTGGGGCGGCGGCGCCCGTCCCCGCGGCGGAGGGCTCGCCGGAGACGAGGGGCGCGGGCGACTGGCGGGGCTTTGGGGCAATCCGAGCGGTCAGGGAGGTCGGGAAGGGCACGGGGACTCCATTGGTGGGGTCTGGGTCGGGGCAGAGGCACCGGAGGGGGGCGATTCACGGCGGGGCGGCTCGGCGGCGGGGTTTCTCTACTCCGGCGAGCAATCACATGCAACAGAGAGCAAGACAAAGGGCAATAGGGGCGGGAGAGGTCCGTTACCTCAAGGCGGGCTCCGGGGACTCCTCGGCGGCGACGGGGACGCGACGGAGACTCGGGCCGACGGTGGCGGCTGCACGGCGGACGACGGGTGAGCGCGGGCAGAGAGAAATAGGGAGGGGGAGAGGGAATTGGGGCGCGTTCCGGGTTGCGGACGCCAGAGCGGAGCTCACCGGGGCTACGGGCGCGGCGGAGCTCCACCGGCGACGAGGAACCGAGCTCGGGACGGCGGGGGTTATGGCGGCGGTGCTCTGCGTGCGCGCAGCGAGGGGGAGAGAGGGTCTACTGGGCGCAAATGGGGGGAGGGGGTGAGGGCGAGTGGGGTTCGGGGCTCAAGTGGCCAGGGGCGAGGTGGGGCGAGTCCCACGCGCGACGTGGGCGCGGAGATCGCGGGCGCGAGCAGCTCGGGCGGCGGTTACGCGAGGAAGACGGGGCTGACACCCCGGGCCCGCGAGCAGAGAGAGAGCGAGGGAGCGAGCGCGCACGGGGAAAGCGGGCGCCGACAGGTGGGACCGGCTGCGCAGAGAGAGAGGGGGAGGGTGCGCGGAGGGCGGGAGCGCCGACAGGTGGGGCCCGCTGCGCAGAGAGAGGAGGGGAGGGAGGCGCGCGCGCGCGCGCGGGAGAGATGGGCCGGCTGGGCCGAAAGGCCGGGGGGCGGCTGGGTTGGGCTGCTTTCCTCTTTTCTTTTTATTTTGCAATTTCCTTTCCCTTTTCTTTTTATTTTCTCCATTTGATTCAAATTCAAATGTGCCACAAATTCAAATTAGACCTTTTGAGAATTATGCACCAAACAAAAGTGAAATCTAGGGTTCAACATGATGCAACAATTCATACTCCCTTAGGGTTTAACATAATAAACTATAATTACAAGCAAAATAAGCACTTAGCTCCTATAGAAATGAGAGAAAAAAAGAATGAGGAAGGATGAGAAAAGGAAGTAACACCTGAATTTGTGAATATGAGCAAAGAAATTTTATACCCCCAAATTCAGGGTGTTACAAACCTATCCCCCTTAAAAGAATCTCGCCCCCGAGATTCAAGGTTGGTCAGCAAAGAGTTCAGGGTATTTGGCCTTCAGGTCATCTTCTCGTTCCCAGGTTGCTTCTTCCTCCGAATGGTGACCCCATCTGACTTTGCACATTCTGATGGTATTCCTCCGGGTGACTCTGTCTGCAAACTCCAGAATCTGCGTCGGCTTCTCTATGTATGTCAGATCCTCCTGGACTTCCAAACCCTCCACTGGCAACTGTTCTTCTGGTACTCGTAGACACTTCTTCAGTTGCGACACGTGGAACACATTGTGTACTGCCGACAAACTTTCTGGTAGGTCGAGTTGATAAGCCACTTCTCCACGCTTTGCTTGAATCTGATATGGTCCAACGTACCGGGGTGCTAACTTGCCTTTAACTCCGAACCTTCTGACTCCCCTGATAGGTGACACCTTCAGATAGACGTAATCTCCCACTTCGAAACTCAGTTCTCTTCTCCTTCGGTCCGCATAGCTTCGCTGCCTTGATTGTGCTATCTTCAGATTCTCCCGAACCATTTTGATATTCTCTTCGGCTTCACGCAAAATGTCGGGGCCAAACACCTGTCTCTCACCAGGCTGGTCCCAATGCAGTGGAGTCCTACAACTCCGTCCATAGAGTGCCTGAAACGGCGACATCTTCAAGCTGGCTTGGTAACTATTGTTGTAGGAGAATTCTGCATAAGGTAACCTTTTGTCCCATCCTGACTTGTCTTGCAACGCACAGGCTCTCAGCATATCCTCTAGGATCTGATTAGTTCTTTCAGTCTGACCGTCTGTCTGTGGATGATAAGCCGAGCTGAAGTTCAAATGGGTGCCCAAGGCTTCTTGTAGCTGCTGCCAAAAATGAGAGGTGAACTGCGTTCCTCGATCTGACACTATCTTCTTCGGCACACCATGAAAGCAAACTATCCGTGACATGTATAACTCAGCTAACGTTGCTCCGGTATATGTGGTCTTCACAGGTATGAAATGGGCCACCTTTGTTAAGCGGTCCACAACCACCCAGATGGAATCATAACCGGCCCGGGTACGAGGTAGGCCAACTATAAAATCCATCCCGATCTCATCCCACTTCCACTGAGGAATCCGCAATGGCTGCAACAATCCGGCGGGCCTTTGATGCTCTGCTTTGGTTCTTTGACAGCTATCACAGATGGCGACATACTCTGCGATCTCTCTTTTCATGCCATACCACCAAAACCTCCTTTTTAAATCCTGATACATCTTCTCACTTCCCGGGTGTATGGAGTAGGCTGTCTCATGAGCTTCCTTTAGGATCAGCTCCCGAATAGGTTTGAGGTCGGGGACACACAATCGGTCCTTGAACCATATTACTCCCTCTTCGTCCTCTCGAAAGTCTTTGCCTCTTCCTTCTAAGATTAGCTGCCGGATCTTGTTGATGCTTTCATCATCCTTCTGCCCTTCTTTGATCTCCCGCTCTAGGGTGGGCTCTAATTCCACTGTTACTCCTTGCGTACTGTTCAGGAAACCGAGACTCAGTCTGTCGAACTCCTTGGCTAACTCATATGGCATCGGGTACGTGGCCAACATATTGACTTGACTCTTCCTGCTCAGAGCATCTGCAACCACATTGGCCTTGCCTGGATGGTAATGTATCTCCAACTCATAGTCTTTGATCAATTCCAACCATCTTCGCTGCCTCATGTTTAACTCTGACTGGGTAAATATGTACTTCAGACTTTTATGATCTGTGTAGATGTCGCACTTCTGCCCATACAGGTAATGTCTCCAGGTCTTTAAAGCATGAACTACTGCTGCCAACTCCAGATCATGTGTGGGATAATTTTTCTCATGGATCTTCAGCTGTCGAGATGAGTATGCTACAACTCTTCCTTCTTGCATTAGCACACATCCCAATCCGGTGTAAGAAGCATCGCAATACACTGAGAATGGCTTGTGAACATCAGGCAGGACTAACACCGGAGCTGTAGTCAATCTATTTTTCAGTTCTTCAAATGCTTCCTGACACTTTTGGGTCCACTTGAACTCAACTTTCTTCGCTAGTAACGCTGTCATTGGTCTTGCAATCTTTGAGAAGCCTTCGATGAAACGCCGGTAATACCCAGCCATTCCAATGAAACTCTTGATCCCACGAACATCCTTTGGTGCTTTCCAGTTCAGGATATCTGCTACTTTCTTTGGATCCACTGCCAACCCTTCTTGATTTATGATGTGACCCAGAAACAAGACTTCATGAATCCAGAACTCGCATTTGCTGAGCTTGGCATACAGCTGTTGCTCTCGTAGCCTTTGCAATACCATCTTCAAATGCTCCACATGCTCTTCCTCACTTTTGGAATATATGAGAATGTCATCGATGAATACTACCACAAACTTGTCCAGATAATCCATGAACACACTGTTCATCAGGTACATAAAGAAAGCTGGCGCATTGGTCAAACCGAAGGACATAACTGTGAATTCATATAACCCGTACTTGGTGATGAATGCTGTCTTCGGTATATCCGAGGGTCGGATTCTGAGTTGATGGTAGCCTGACCTCAGATCTATCTTCGAGAATACGCTGGCACCTCTGAGCTGGTCGAACAAATCTTCTATCCTTGGCAGGGGGTACTTGTTCTTGACAGTGACTTCATTCAAGGCTCTGTAGTCTATGCACATCCTTTTGGTACCATCTTTCTTCTCTACAAACAACACCGGAGCGGCCCAAGGCGAGGTACTTGGTCTGATGTAACCCTTCTCTAACATCTCATCTATCTGCTTCTTGAGTTCCACCAATTCTGGTCCAGACACTCGGTAGGCCCTTTTGGAAATGGGGGCGGTACCAGGGATAAGCTCTATGGCAAACTCGACCTTTCTCTCGGGTGGCATACCCGTTAGCTCCTCGGGAAATACGTCCGGAAAGTCCGACACTACCTTGATAGTCTCGAGCGGGTTGAGTTCCTTACTATCAACTGAAATCTGGTGGCAGACACCCTCCGCTGATTCGGGCATCCTTAGCTCGGCCACTACCTCTTCTCCTGACGGGGACTTTAATGTTACGGTCCTCTTGTCACAGCTAATATTCGCTTCATACCTCATTAACCAATTCATCCCTAAAATGACATCTATCCCAGGGGTGTCTATTACTATTAAGTCACTGGGGAACCCTATCCCCCTTATTTCCACCCTTATATTTGAGCATATTTTATCTGTTTGCACCTTGCCACCAACTGAATTAATCCTCATGGGCGGCATCATTGCCTCTACTGAGATGTTATGCAATTCTACCCAGGTTGCAGTGACAAATGAATGAGTTGCACCAGTATCAAATAGCACTTTTGTGGGATGAGATTCGACTGAAAACATACCTACTGCCACATCTGGTGCATCCTGGATCGCTTCGGCCTCCAAGTGGTTCACCTTTCCACGGTTGTACGCTTGGTTACGATTGCCTGCTACCGGCTGCAGCACACCTTGCCTTGTTGGAGCATTGGGGTTGGTTTGCTGCTGCGCCGCCTTCTTCGGGCACTGCATCGCCCAGTGGCCTTGCTCTCCGCAGTGGAAACATCCTCTGCCTCCTCCTTGTGCTGGGGCTGCCTGGTTGCTCTGGTTTGCTGCTGAGACAGGAAGGCGAGGTGCCTGGTTGTTCTGCTTCTGATACTGATTACCTCCCTGCTGGCTGTTCTGACGATACTGCTGCTGCTGCTGCTGATACTGCCTCTGAAACTGCTGCTGATGCGGACGCTGGTTCTGATTCTGATATCCTTGTGGGTGACCGGGCCTGCCTTGCTGAGATGAACTGCCTGAGAAACGTGGACGGCTGATGCCTCCGGTCTGGGGTCCACTCATCTTGCGCTTCCGATCTTCCATATCCTTACGCTTCTTCTCAGTCATAACTGCCCTATCGATCAGGTGCTGGAAGGTGGGGAAGGTGTGATTCATCAGCTGGTAATGCAGGGGATCCACCAAACCTCTCATGAACCTGTACTGCCTTTTAGCATCAGTGTTGACATCCTCAGGTGCATAACGAGATAGCTGCAGAAACTTGTCTCTGTATTCACTAACAGACAGGGGTCCCTGCTTCAGAGCCAGAAACTCCTCCTTCTTCACGATCATCAGTCCCTCCGGCACATGGTATCTGCGGAAACTCTCACTGAATTCCTCCCAGGTGATGGCCTCGGGGTCAGCATGGGTGGCGAGGTAGGACTCCCACCAGGACTGGGCTGCTCCCCTTAGCTGACGGGGACCATACAGAACCTTCTCCCTGTCGTCACATTGAGCGGTGCGCAGTTCTCTCTCCACTGCGCGCAGCCAGTCTTCTGCATCCATGGGGTCAGCAGAATGGGCGAAGGTAGGAGGGTGCCCTCTCATGAACTCACCACGCTTATCTCGTGGCATCTGGGGCATCTGCACTTGCAATTGGGGTTGAGGTTGCTGTTGAGCCTGCTGCATGGCCGCCAGAGTCTGCCCAATGGCCTGCACTGCCTGAGTCTGCATCAAGAACATCTGTTCCACTGTCATCGGGGGCGGCGGGGGAGGCTGCCTCGGTTGCTCCTCCTGCTGGTCATGCTGCTCTTGCTGAGCACGCCTGTTGCATCGGCGCCTGTTGTCCGACATCTGTGGAAGACATTCATACATCAGCGTTGATCTTACAATCCTCCAGCATAAGAAAAGAGAATACAGAATTCTTCATGACACTGAGTGAACAAAGAGCTTCACTGATCCTCATAATGATTCAACACAGCGTCCCAGATAAGAAAGGAAAGTAAGAGTAAATGGCTTCCCAACTAAACAACTGACTTCATTAATATTATAGCTAGGCCAAACTGCAGGAGAAACCCACAGGTTGGCAACAGTCATTACAAAGATCCAAATCCAGTACGAGTTCATCATAACAAGCATGCAAGCGACTGATAAGCAAACTAAACTAAATGGAAGCAACTGATAAGCAAACTAAACTGACTACCTAAGACTGAGACATCTGACTTAAGAATTATTACAAACTCCGACGCTAACGATCTAAGGATCCAGATCTATCCTGGTCTTACAGACAGGGGAACCATAAGTGTGGTGACCACGCGGCGGCGAGCGGTATGGGTGCTGAGTCCCAACAGGAGCGGGAGAACCACCCTCCTGGTGATGGCGCTCTGCCAGCTCAGCACGCAACTCCGCAATCTCCGTTCGAGCCCTGCTCAGCTCGTCCAGAGAGTGATCCAGCTCAGTGTTAAGCACTGCGACTAGGTTGACTGTGCTGCTCAACCTAGGGTTAGCCTCACCAACAGGTGAGACAACCACACTCTCTGTGCTGCCAGTAGGGCGGCGGGGGTAGTACCGAAGGTTAAGACCGTCAGCCACCCCACCGAACAAAGAACAGTACTGAGAGAGTGCACGCCGTGCTGCATCCTGCATAGCCGCCTCTGCAGTGTCCCTCTCGGAGATGGAATAGTGCTCCGAAACGGCCTCCGCACCCCGGAGGTCATCCTCCGGACGGCGAACTAGGCAGGTGGCCTCCCAGCGGTCCGGGTACCTCCCGCGACTGTGCTGGTAGACCACACAACGATACTCGATCGACCAGGTGTGCCGGTCAAAAGCCTGGCGCAGCAAGGTGTCGAGTGCGTCGTGGAAGTGACAACCGCGAGCGGCGTCACGGGTGATGGGTCGGGCGACCCATCCTTCCGCCTCCTGCGGCTCAGAGGACTCCGTGCTGTGGTCTGAGTCGTCGTCGTCGGGGTCTCCTCCAGAACCTCCTCCAACAGCCGGGGCGTCCCGCGGTGGTGCAAGGGGCGCCTCCAGCTGGGCAACAGAGGAACGGGGCCTCACGGACTCCACCTCATGCTGGGATGAGGAGGAAGAGCCCTGCTGCTCTCCGTGCTGGCGTCGGCGTTCCTGCTCCTCACGCAGGCGGTGGTGCAGCCTCTCCAGGTGACTCGACTGACCGGTCACAGTGCGGTGCAGAGGACGCTCCGCAAGTCGAGACGGCAGGAAAGGAATCACCGACTTACGTGCAGTGTGTCTAAGACGAGCCATCTACAAAAGACACCGTAAGCATAAGAGTAAGAGCAGAACTAATATGACAAGTGAGTAAACCATAGACAGAACAAGATAAAAAAAATTTTAACAAGGTATAATATAGTACATATATATGTAGTAAAACATAGGGTTGGTCGAGGTGACCGACTTTTGAAGTAACATCAGAGGTCAAGGTGAGAGGGAAGGTCAATAGTCCTTAATACGACCAGTGCTACTCTAGGTCAGCGGTCCTACAGTCAGCAAGGGCTTTGATACCACTTATGTCACACCCGGTTTTGGAAGGCAAACCGAATGCGAACTATGTACGTGCCAGGATCAGAACTCACGTACACAGCGATTACATAAATGAACATCATCGCACAATGCTCGAATAATAACATAAAAGAGTAAAAACTTATTACATCACAGAGTCATAGACATCCACATAGTCATCAACTTGACAGATAAATCAAAGTGCTAGCGAAACGCAGTAAAGATAAGGCCTTCACAGGCAGCTGACTGGGGGTTGCCGCCAACCCACACCTAGAATTCATCGTAGTCTTGAAACTCCTGGAAGTCTCCTTCCACGGCTTCACCTTCTCCTGAGCAGTGGTTACAATGCGGACAACCTGGTGTTTTGTGGTAAAGCAAGGATGAGTACACATCAACGTACTCAGCAAATGTCCCGTTTGGCTGAAGTGGACTAGCTTTATGTGGGGTTAGGCTCAAGCAGTTGCTTTTAATTGGTCAGGTATTTATCATTAGTAGAAGCCAGATTTTATCATTAACCAGCCCATGAACCCTTTCCTCATCGAGGAACAACATCATCATATTCGAACCAAAATCATAACATAATCCTCGTATCTCGAACCATTTGTATCTCTAATCAAAGAGGATCCCAAGGTTGCTCTTAACCGTGAGCACGGCTGATATATCAGTTTCACTACCCTCTGCAGAGGTCGCACACTTTACCCATGAGTCATGATTCCCTTTCTGCCCGGGGAGAGCTAATCCCCATTGATCACTTCCTAGGTGGTCCGGCAGGGTATCACTACGTAGCTTTTACAAAGATTCCCTAGAGATCATAGCTGCCCGTTAGGTTTCTCCAGTTTGATAAACACAGTACCCCTCCCCGCAGGAGAGTGACTAACAAAAAGCAAAACGAAAGAACCTCGGCACTCAGCCTCGGCAGAGCAAGCACTGTGCCTGGACCCCATTGACGGCACGACGGCTAAGCAACTACACCTCTAGTTCCTCTAATTAATTAGCTAAGGGCATCCCATTTCACCCTCATGGTTGCACTGTTATCCCGGGTGGTCTCTCAACGAACAGGTCCTTACGGAGAGGTACTCAGGAAACAGCCTGAGCCCCCTGGAGTATCACAAGATCATCAACATCATCAGGATAACAGTATCATAAATATTCACATCATGTTCATTGATTAAGTTAAAGCAGTAGCAAAATGCTAACCATAATAGCCCATAAGGTCATCAAGGATAAAGTAAAGTGTAAAGCTAGTCAATCCTTAGGTTTCAAGTAAGTAATGCGGGGTAGTAAGTTATAAATGAATAGGACATAATGGGTCAGAGGACACTTGCCTTCACCAAACTGTTGCTCAGGGACTTCCTCTGCAACTTCCTCGGGAAACACAGACTGCTCGTTGTCTACGCAAAGCAATCATTCACACTATGCACTTGGGAAAATAACAGACACAAACAATATACCAAACATATGCAGCAGAGAGGGGTCACAAGTTCATAACAGAAAAGGGATAGGCACTCTAAAGTTCCCTAGGTCTGGGGGTAGAGGGTTACACTAAGTGATTAACTATCTACTAATCAGGTCTAAATTGGTGGTGGGATTAAATAATTATCTGGTTTGAGTTTCTAAACTTAAGTGTTTAAGTCCACAAACTTAAGTAATCCAACTTTTATTAAAGTCTACTTATTTCCAATTATCCTAAATGAGGTTTCAATAGTTTTAGTCCTATCCTAGTGATTAGCTATTAATTAATACATGGAAACAGCAGAGAAACATTGCATAGACAGATAGATAATAATATTATGAGCATTTTGCAATTTGAAGCACCTAATTTGGAGTTCATATGACAAAGTTATGAATTTTACAAGTTTAGGGGTTAAAAATATGCCCTAGGGACCTATTTTGAATTAAATAAAAGGGCTGAGGACTTAACTGCGAGAAACCAGGGACGGCGGGCGCAATTTCCAGAAAACCGGGGGGGGGTTCTTTAAGAAAAAGCGCGGGCGAAGGGGTATCGGGCGCTTACAGCCGTTGGATCTCAGATCGACGGCTAGGATTAGATCCTGCGGGCGGGCGCGCGGGCGCGCGGCGGCGGGAGCGGCTGACAGGCGGGGCCGGGCGAACAGCGCGGGCGCGGGCGACTGGCAAGCGGGACCGGGCGGACAGAGCGCGCGGGCGGACTGACGGGCGGGGCCGGGCTGACAGCGCGGGCGAGCGGGCGAGCTGACAAGTGGGGCCTAGCGGGCAGAGAGACGGGGTGAGGGGGCAGTGGGCCTGGGCCGCTGGATCTCCGGCGGACGGCCAGGATTGGGTTTGGCCTGATTAAAACGAGGCCGCCCGATCTGGGATGGACGGTGGGGATCGGGTGGCCGGCCTGGGCTTCCCCTACGGCTAGCTGGGGCGGCGGCGCCCGTCCCCGCGGCGGAGGGCTCGCCGGAGACGAGGGGCGCGGGCGACTGGCGGGGCTTTGGGGCAATCCGAGCGGTCAGGGAGGTCGGGAAGGGCACGGGGACTCCATTGGTGGGGTCTGGGTCGGGGCAGAGGCACCGGAGGGGGGCGATTCACGGCGGGGCGGCTCGGCGGCGGGGTTTCTCTACTCCGGCGAGCAATCACATGCAACAGAGAGCAAGACAAAGGGCAATAGGGGCGGGAGAGGTCCGTTACCTCAAGGCGGGCTCCGGGGACTCCTCGGCGGCGACGGGGACGCGACGGAGACTCGGGCCGACGGTGGCGGCTGCACGGCGGACGACGGGTGAGCGCGGGCAGAGAGAAATAGGGAGGGGGAGAGGGAATTGGGGCGCGTTCCGGGTTGCGGACGCCAGAGCGGAGCTCACCGGGGCTACGGGCGCGGCGGAGCTCCACCGGCGACGAGGAACCGAGCTCGGGACGGCGGGGGTTATGGCGGCGGTGCTCTGCGTGCGCGCAGCGAGGGGGAGAGAGGGTCTACTGGGCGCAAATGGGGGGAGGGGGTGAGGGCGAGTGGGGTTCGGGGCTCAAGTGGCCAGGGGCGAGGTGGGGCGAGTCCCACGCGCGACGTGGGCGCGGAGATCGCGGGCGCGAGCAGCTCGGGCGGCGGTTACGCGAGGAAGACGGGGCTGACACCCCGGGCCCGCGAGCAGAGAGAGAGCGAGGGAGCGAGCGCGCACGGGGAAAGCGGGCGCCGACAGGTGGGACCGGCTGCGCAGAGAGAGAGGGGGAGGGTGCGCGGAGGGCGGGAGCGCCGACAGGTGGGGCCCGCTGCGCAGAGAGAGGAGGGGAGGGAGGCGCGCGCGCGGGAGAGATGGGCCGGCTGGGCCGAAAGGCCGGGGGGCGGCTGGGTTGGGCTGCTTTCCTCTTTTCTTTTTATTTTGCAATTTCCTTTCCCTTTTCTTTTTATTTTCTCCATTTGATTCAAATTCAAATGTGCCACAAATTCAAATTAGACCTTTTGAGAATTATGCACCAAACAAAAGTGAAATCTAGGGTTCAACATGATGCAACAATTCATACTCCCTTAGGGTTTAACATAATAAACTATAATTACAAGCAAAATAAGCACTTAGCTCCTATAGAAATGAGAGAAAAAAAGAATGAGGAAGGATGAGAAAAGGAAGTAACACCTGAATTTGTGAATATGAGCAAAGAAATTTTATACCCCCAAATTCAGGGTGTTACAGATGCCGATTGGGCGGGGTGTAAGATTAATAGAAAGAGCACATCGGGGACTTGCCAGTTCTTGGGAAGATCCTTGGTGTCATGGGCTTCAAAGAAGCAAAATTCGGTCGCTCTTTCTACCGCCGAAGCCGAGTATATTGCCGCAGGCCATTGTTGCGCGCAATTGCTTTGGATGAGGCAAACCCTGCGGGACTACGGTTACAAATTAACCAAAGTTCCTCTTCTATGTGATAATGAGAGTGCAATCCGCATGGCGGATAATCCCGTTGAGCATAGCCGCACTAAACACATAGCCATTCGGTATCATTTTCTTCGGGATCACCAACAAAAGGGGGATATCGAGATTTCATACATTAACACTAAAGATCAATTAGCCGATATCTTTACCAAGCCACTTGATGAACAATCTTTTACCAGACTTAGGCATGAGCTTAATATTCTTGATTCTAGGAATTTCTTTTGCTAATCTTGCACACATAGCTCATAAGAATACCTTTGATCATGTCTCTTTTATATGCTATGACTAATGTGTTTTCAAGTGTATTCCAAACCAAGTCATGGGTATATTAAAAGGGAATTGGAGTCTTCGGCGAAGACAAGGCTTCCACTCCACTCTACTACTCATCCTTCGCCGTCGCTCCGCATCACTCTCCATCTTTGGTATAATCTTCACTCATTTATTTTATGACCAAAGGAGGAGAAAGTACTTTAAGGGCCTATATTTCATTCTAAGTATCCGTTTTTGGCGATTCATGCCAAAGGGGGAGAAAGTATTGGCCCAAAGCAAAAGGACCGCACCACCACCCTAATTTTAAAATTTAATGGTTTTCAATTGGAAAATTTCAAATTGGTATCTCTTTGTGTTCTAAAGGGGGAGCAAGTAGTATTTTTCAAAATTGATGTCTTAAAACCCTCTTGAACACTAAGAGGAGACTTTAATTGAGGGGGAGTTTTGTTTAGTCAAAGGGAAAGCATTTTGAACAAAGGAAGAAAATTTCAAAACTTGAAAATGCCTTGCAAAATCTTATTCATTTACCTTTGACTATCTTGCAAAAGGACCTTGAAAAGAATTTACAAAAGAGTTTGCAAAAACAAAACTTTTGGTGCAAATGTGGTCCAATATGTCAAAAACTAAGAAAACAATCCATGCGCATCATGTAAGCATTTATATTGGCTCAATTCCAAGCAACCTTTGCACTTACATTATGCAAACTAGTTCAATTATGCACTTCTAGATTTGCTTTGGTTTGTGTTGGCATCAATCACCAAAAAGGGGGAGATTGAAAGGGAATTAGGCTTACACCTAGTCCCTAAATAATTTTGGTGGTTGAATTGCCCAACACAAATATTGGACTAACTAGTTTGCTCTAGTGTATAAGTTATACAGGTGCAAAAGGTTCACACTCAGCCAATAAAAAGATCAAGTTTTGGATTCAACAAAGGAGCAAAGAGGCAACCGAAGGCACCTCTGGTCTGGAGGCACCGGACTGTCCGGTGTACACCGGACAGTGTCCGGTGCGCCAGAGGACTCCAAGTCGAACTCGCCACCTTCGGGAATGTCTCAGGCCGCCTCGCTATAATTCACCGGACTGTCCGATGTACACCGGACAGTGTCCGGTGCTCCATGGAAGCACGGCCTCCTCAACTCGCCAGCCTCGGGTTCGCGCAGCAGCCGCTCCGCTATAATTCACCGGACATGTCCGGTGTACACCGGACTGTCCGGTGTATCGCCCATACTGGCGCACCGGACAATGAACAGTTGATGTCCGGTGTGCACCGGACATCCAGGCGGGCCCAGAAGTCAGAAGCTCCAACGGTCGGAATCCAACGGCATTGGTGACGTGGCAGGGGCACCGGACATGTCCGGTGTGCACCGGACTGTCCGGTGCGCCATCGACAGACAGCCTCCACCAACGGTCAAGTTTGGTGGTTGGGGCTATAAATACCCCAACCACCCCACCATTCATTGCATCCAAGTTTTCCAACTTCCAACCACTATACAAGAGCTAGCATTCATTGCAAAGCACACCAAAAGAGATCAAATCCTCTCCCAACTCCACACAAAGCCCTAGTGACTAGAGAGAGTGATTTGTAGTGTTCATTTGAGCTCTTGCGCTTGGATCGCTTCTTTTTCTTTGGCATTCTTTCTTGTGATCAAACACTCACTTGTAATTGAGGCAAGAGACACCAATTGTGTGGTGGTCCTTGCGGGAAGTTTTGATTCCCAAGTGGTTTGAGAAAGAGAAGCTCACTCGGTCCGAGGGACTGTTTGAGAGAGGGAAGGGTTGTAAGAGACCCGGGCTTTGTGGCCTCCTCAACGGGGAGTAGGTTTGAAAGAACCGAACCTCGGTAAAACAAATCCGCGTGTCTCACTTCATTATTTGCTTGCGATTTGTTTTGCACCCTCTCTCGCGGACTCTATTATATTTCTAACGCTAACCCGGCTTGTAGTTGTGATTATTTTTGTGATTTTCAGTTTCGCCCTATTCACCCCCCCTCTAGGCGACTTTCATTTCTCCACTCTACTTCACGGGATCTCCGATCACATAGAGCAGGTTACCACTAGAGTAGATCTCACATGGGTCTCATACCCATTTCCCTCGATGCACTTTCTATCACATTGCGTGATAGACCCTTAGTGAATTGATCTGCCAGATTATTCGATGTGTGGACATAATCCACAGTTATAACTCCGGAGTTTTTCAACTTTCTGACAGATTTCAATCTCCTCTTAACATGCCTTGTAGACTTCATGTTATTCCTAGAACTGTTAACCTTTGTAATCACCGTTTGATTGTCACAGTTCATGGAAATAGCCGGTATCGGTTTTTCAACTACCGGTAAGTCCAATAGGAAATCACGAAGCCACTCGGCCTCAGCCCCAGCAGTGTCTAATGCTGCGAGTTCTGCTTCCATTGTAGACTTTGTTAAGATAGTCTGCTTGCAAGACTTCCAGGAAACAGCGCCACCTCCAAACAGAAACACATATCCGCTTGTGGCATAAAGCTCATCAGCATTAGAAATCCAGTTGGCATCACAATAGCCTTCCAGCACTTTTGGGTTTCCGGTATAATGAATACCGTATGTCATAGTACCTTTCAAATACCGCAACACTCTCTCAAGAGCACGCTAGTGATCATCTCCTGGTTTCGACACAAACCGACTTAGCTTACTCATAGCATAAGAGATGTCTGGCCTTGTTGCACTTGCAAGGTACATGAGCGAGCCAATGATCTGGGAGTATGTCAATTGATCCCTTGCTATTCTCCGATTCTTTCTCAATAGCACACTAGGATCATAAGGTGTTGGAGCAGGATCACAGTCACTAAAACCAAAGCGACTCAATACCTTTTCCACATAATGGGATTGTAACAAAGTTACCCCACCATCAGCTTCTCTAACAAGCTTGATGTTTAGAATGACATCAGCTTCTCCCAAATCTTTCATCTCGAAATTGCTCGATAGAAGATTTTTAACTTCCTCAATCACATTGAGATTTGATCCAAAGATCAAAATGTCATCAACATAAAGGCACAGCATAACAGACTCACCCCCACCATACCGATAGTATACACACGTGTCAGATTCATTTACAACAAAGCCAGCTGCTGTAAGAGTATTATCAAACTTTTCATGCCATTGCTTAGGTGCTTGTTTTAGGCCATACAATGATTTTATCAACCTGCACACCTTGTTCTCTTGACCATCCGCAATGAACCCTTCTAGCTGATCCATATAGATCTCCTCATCCAACTCTCCATTTAGGAAAGCTGTCTTAACATCCATCTGATGAATGATAAGACCATAAGAGGCTGCCATAGCTATTAATGTGCGAATTGTAGTCAATCGAGCCACTGGTGAGTAGGTATCAAAGAAATCTTCACCCTCCTTTTGGGTATATCCTTTGGCCACAAGTCTTGCCTTGTACCTCTCGATTGTACCATCAGGCCTAAGCTTTTTCTTGAAGATCCATTTGCAACCTATAGGTTGACAACCATAAGGACGGTCAACGACCTCCCAAGTTCCATTAGACATAATAGATTCCATCTCACTCCTTACTGCTTCCTTCCATAAGTCAGCATCAGGAGAGGAATATGCCTCACTAATGGTAGTTGGTGTGTCTTCCACAAGGTACACTATAAAGTCATTACCAAAGGATTTTGCAACCCTCTGTCTCTTGCTCTTTCGAGTGACTATAGTGTCATCCTCCTCAGGGATGTGTACGTGAGAATCCTCAGCATGATGTATAGGAATCGACAGTTCGTGCTCATGGGGAATTATAGTCTCATGACTTGTATCACTAGGTGTATTCTTCATGGGAAACTCATTCTCAAAAAATGTTGCATCTCTTGATTCCATGATAGTATCAACATACATATCTGGCACATCAGATTTTATAATTAAGAACCTATACCCAGTGCTGTGAAAAGAGTACCCAAGGAATATACAGTCAACAGTTTTAGGCCCAACTTTACGCTTTTTGTTGATTGGCACATTCACTTTAGCCAAGCAACCCCAAGTGCGCAAATATGAGAGATTTAATCTTCTCTTTTCCCATTCCTCGAATGGTGTGATCTCTTTGTTCTTTGTTGGAACTCTATTCAGGACATGACATGCTGTCAAAATCACCTCACCCCACCATGCCTTGGATAATCCCGCTGTACTCAACATGGCATTCACCAAATCTGTTAGAGTGCGGTTTTTCCTTTCAGCAATCCCATTGGATTGTGGTGAGAATGGCGGTGTCCTCTCATGAATAATACCATGTTCCACGCAGAACTCATCGAACACATTAGAGAAATATTCTCCACCTCGGTCGAACCTTAAACGTTTTATTTTCCTCTCAAGTTGGTTCTCTACTTCAGCTTTGTAGGCCTTAAAATAATTGAACGCTTCATCTTTTGTTTTTAAGAGATACACATAGCAAAATCTAGTGGAGTCATCTATAAAAGTGAGAAAGTATCTTTTACCACCTTTGGTCAAAATTCCATTCATCTCGCACAGATCAGAATGAACAAGTTCTAGAGGTGCCAAACTCCTCGCCTCAGCAACCTTGTGAGGCTTGCGAGGTTGTTTTGATTCAACACACACATGGCACTTAGACTTTTTGACCAAGTTAAATTTAGGAATTAAATTTATATTTGTTAACCGCATAAGACAGCCAAAGCTTGCATGACAAAAACGTGAATGCCATAAATCCGACTCATCAGAAAAATGAACAGAATTCACGAGTTTATTACACACATCATGCAGTGATAAGCGGAACAAGCCTCCGCAGTCATATCCTTTACCAACAAAAATACCATGTTTAGACACAACACATTTATTAGACTCAAGAACAACTTTGTATCCATCTCGACATAGCATAGACGCGCTAACGAGATTCTTCTTGATAGAGGGCACATGCTGCACGCTCTTCAATGGCACCGTCTTTCCCGAAGTAAACTTCAGAATGACCGTACCAACACCAAGAACATGAGCACGCGACCCATTTCCCATTAACAAGGCGCCAGACCTCCCGACCTGGTAGGAGGAGAACATAGAGGCATCAGCACACACATGGATATTTGCACCACTGTCCATCCACCACTCAGGTGAATTACAAACTGAGAGAACAAATGGTAAAGAATTACCATACCCAGATGTTCCATCTCCAGTTTCAGTGGTTACAACATTAGCTGATTTCTTGTCCCGAGTGAACTTGCGATCAGGGCACTCTCTAGCCCAATGTTGATCACTGCCACAGACAAAGCAACCTCCCTTTCCCTTGTTATTGTTGTTCTTCTTTTTAAACTGTGCTGTTTGAACAGGTTTATTCGCATTCTCTGGTTTGTTCTGGTTTTTCTTCTTGTTAAACTTGCGGAAGTTTCTCTTCTGCACCACATTAGCAGTAGAGGTCTCCACACCTTTTCCATTGTCCTTTGATCTAGCTCTTTCCTCAACATCAAGAGTACCAATGAGCTCCTCCACATTGAACTCTTGTCTCTTATGTTTGAGAGAGGTAGCAAAGTCCTTCCAAGAAGGTGGCAACTTGGCGATTATACCGCCAGCCACAAACTTGTCAGGCAAAGGACAAGGAAAAAGTTCGAGTTCCTTAGCTAGTGCCTGAAACTCATGAGCCTGTTCCACTACAGATCGGTTCTCAACCATCTTGTAGTCATACAGCTGCTCCATGAGGTACAGCTCGCTACCAGCGTCAGTAACTCCAAACTTTCCAACAAGAGCATCCCACAGCTCTTTCCCTGTGGGAAGGATGATATAGCTTTTCTGGAATTTTGTATCCAGTGCGCTAATTACTGCTCCTCGAAAGAGGTTGTCTTCAGCCTTAAACTTAGCCTCATCCTCAGGAGGTAAGTTGGCAGGCTTGCCCTCAGCGGCATGAAAACAAGACATTACAGTTAGCCACAATTCCATCTTAGCTTTCCATATCAAGAAGTTTTTACCATCAAAAGGATCAGGCTTTAGCACAGCAGCAAAACCTCTGACAGAAAAATGCCTAACATTAGGTTTTTGGATTGTTAGAATTATAGGCATTTTCCGTATCATTTTAATTCCATAAATTAATATTATGATGATGACATATAAAAGATAATTAACCATAGAAATCGTGATCTCAAACATATCCATAACAATATGGATCATGAGAACACAAAGCATATGAATCATATAGATCATATAAATACGATAAACATATAAACTGACTGAACAATTGAAAATAAACAAATAGAAACATAAACAGCATGATTGTAAAATTAAAACAAACAGATATAACACATTATAAGGTAACAGAACAGATGAGATAAACTCTTTGCTATACATGAAACAGTACAAATGCATATATAAAACATATATAATCTGTAGAACGCAAAACAGTAAGGAAATAAACTGATCATACCCTCCCATGCGCTCTGATCCAGATCCTTGTCCAACTTCCTTTGTCATGTCGCAGATGTTTTGGGCAGTCGCGTAGATGCTCCCCAAAAACCTAATTGCCGATCCCCCGTGCAAGGTCTCGAACGGCACCGGCTTCGGAGGCACCTGCCCTCTCGCTTCTCTGTGCGCCCAGAGTCACGAGATGGAAATACCCTCACTCGGCGGCTGGACTGTGATTCTGAAAGTGGTGTGTTCGCGTGTACCGAGTGACAGGGGTGCTCCTCTATTTATCCTCTTGCAGAGGGAAGCTGAAGGAGAAAGGTCGCCGAGTCACGCCAAGGGTCGGTCAGCTCTCGCCGAGTCATGCCATGAGTCGGCCAGCACTCGCCGAGTCACGCCATAAGTCGGCCAGCTGAAGGAGAAGAGTCACTCGGCTGGCTGACGAAGAGACAGAGTCACTCGGCTGACGAAGAGACAGGGTCACTCGGCTGACGTACGCGGTTAGTGAGTGCTAAAAATTAACACAACCACACCACACCACGCCCGCTCGCCTGCCTGCCTGCCTGCCTGCCTCGCCTCGCCACGCCCGGCCCGGCCCGGCCGGCGGCGGCAGCGGCGCGCGCGCGCGCGTGTGGCACGCCCTTGTCCATTTCTTGACTTCTCAAGTTAAGTGGAATAAATCCCACCATATAAGTCAAGGCAAAGGACCCTTGGACTTCCAATGTGGTACTATTGGTATTCTCCACCATTACACACCATAGAGTTTATTCAATAAATGGGCCAAGCCCATAAAAGATTCAACAGCTACAGCGGAGCCTTCGCCGCGTGTGGAGGGTTCCGGGGGTCCCCCTAGTGCGAGCGCTGGTTGTAGGCGGCAAAGGGCGGTGGCGAAACAAAGAGTGAGTGAATCTTCACGAAGTGGTAGACATCGTCGTATTGGGATGGAGCGTGGCCGTATGTTCGTGGACCGGACTGGTAGATGAGAATTGTTGTCCTCGCCGATTGGGGTGAGCATAGGTGAAGGGGAGCTGTGAAATCTTTTTGAGGATGAGGAATTAAGGATAATGTTGTTCAATTATAGGGAGATGGGCATCATCCCGAAGATTGAGCCAATGTAATATATGATGCCCTCGCTGAGTGTATGTAACTGTAATCTGTATGATGTGGCTGTTCGCCTACGTTGATCCGGCTGCACCCATGGGCGACTTTTGCGCGGAAAGTCTTTTGGAGAAGACTTCGATTTTGCGCACTTATTGTGCTATTCCGGCTGGACCCTTAGGCGACTTTTGCACGGATAGTCTTTTGGAAAAGACTTCGATTTTGCACACTTATTGTGCTATTCCGGCTGCACCTTAGGCGACTTTTGCACGGATAGTCTTTTGGAAAGACTTAGATGTTGCACGCTTTGTTGTGCTATTCCGGCTGTACCCTTAGGCGACTTTTGCATGGAGTGTCGCACGAGAGGGTAGTCTGCGCGGCCTCTCACGGTGACTTTGGAGTGGTCGAATGCCGAAGACCGTCGATGCGGTCTTTTTCGACATGCTACGTCTGAGTTTTTGCGGGGGATTTCTGCAGGTATATTACATGGCTCCGCCTCGTTAAAAACCTCACCCCCCGGGAGGAAAAGAGTACAGGCCAAAATTATACTGTTTGGTGAATTACAAGGGCGTGTTGGCCCTAAGGATTCAAACAAAAAATTTGCGGAGATTGTCGATATTCCAGGAATGCTCTAGGTCTTCGTCGGATGCCTTCTACTTGACGATGAATGGACCCTCCCACTTTGGCTCCAGCTTGCCCTATGACTCTGTCCGGGTGGTTCGGACGAGTACGAGGTCTCCTTCGTTTAATTCTCTTGGGACAACTGTGTGGTCGCGCCAGGCCTTCGTTTGAGCTTGGTATTTGTTGAGGGCCTGCAGGGCGAAGACGCGGTCTCCGTCGATGAGGTCTTTGGAGGTTGGTTCGTCTACATCGGGGACGGCTGAAGCGCTTGTTCGTGGTGAGTAGGCGAAAGGGAGTGAATCCAGTTGCCCGGCACTCGATCGTGTTCAGTGCCCAGACTGCTTCAGGTAGCAAGTCGGCCCATTTACCCTTCTTGTCGTCGAGAAGCCTTTTCTTGATGGCAGTGAAAATCTTGCCATTGGCGCGCTCAACGACACCGTTAGATTGCGGGTGATATACTGAGGCGAAGGCAAGCTTGGTGCCGATGGAGAAGCAGAAGTCCCTGAAGTCCTGGTTGTCAAACCGTTTGCCATTATCGACTGTGAGCTCGGATGGGACTCCGAATCGGCAAACAATGTTTTGCCAGAAGAACTTCTGGGCAGTCTTAGACGTTATTGTGGATACTGCTCTTGCCTCGATCCACTTGGTAAAATATTCGACGGCGACGAAGGTGAACTTGAGGTTCCCTTGAGCCGTGGGTAGTGGCCCGACAATGTCCAGCCCCCAGCGTTGAAGTGGCCATGTGTGGGCAATCAGCTTGGTGAACTGCGAAGGGTTGCCCGAGCGGGGGGATAACTTCTGGCAGGCTTCGCACGACCTCGTGACTCGATTCGCGGTGCAGATTATAGCGGGCCAGTAGAAACCTTGACGGATCACCTTGGCAGCGAGGGCCCTAGGCCCCGAGTGAGAGCCACAAGTTCCGCTGTGGACTTCGCGTAGGATCTGAAGGCCTTCAGTTTCGGTGACACATTTGAGCATGGGTTGACTGACCCCTTTCTTGTATAGCTGGCCCTCAATAAGTGCGAAGTCCTAGCTTCGGTGTTTGAGGCGCTTGGCCTTGTTGACGTCACTTAGATGGTAATATCCTTGCAGGAACAGGGTTATTGGGGCCCACCAATCTTCGATCATGATGAGGTTGACGATGCGATGGCCCTCGGCGTCGTTGGTTATTTGTATACCCTCTGGATTGCAGACGGCTGGTGTGCCGATGACGTGGTAGAACACGTCGGAGGGCAGGGCTTCGCCTCTGGCTGCTGCCTTGGCTAATGCATCGGCCTCTTCGTTCCTGGCGTGGTCCACGTGCTGCAAGGTGAAACCCTTGAATTGTCTCTCAAGACTGCGAACAGTCGTAAGATACTGCATGAGTGCGGGGTCTTTTGCTGAATATTCTTTTTCGACCTGGCCAGCAACGACTTTGGAGTCTGTCTTGACTATGCAGGTGGTCACGTGTAACACCCTGAATTTGGGGTATAAAATTTCTTTTCTAATATCCACCAAATTCAGGTGCTACTCTCTCAGTTCTTCGCTTTCCTTTCTCCTTTTCTTAAAAATGGAGAATTATTTTGTTTTATATAAGTTTAAGCCTAGTAAATTAAAACCTAAAAAGGGGTCCTTGATTGTTGCATAGCATGTCGAGGCATGTTTTTCCTTTGTGATGGTGCATTTATTCAAATTTAGGAATCATGTTTGAATTTGAGTTCAAAACTAAAATGTGTTTTCAAAAAGAACAAAAGAAAGAGAGAAAAGGAAATAAATAAAAAGGAAAAAGGCCCAGCGCGCCCCTTTCCCCTGGCCCGCTCGGTGGTTTGGCCGGCCCAGGCGCAGCTGCGGCCCACCTACGCGCGCAGTCCGCCCAACACGCGCCCCTTCCCCCGGCTCGCCCAGCCGCTCGCGCGGCCCAGCGCCCCCAACCCTAGCTCCGCGCGCGTGCGTGGCTGACCAGCCGCCGCCGCCGCCTGCATGTCGGTCCCACCCACCAGGCCACCCCTTCTCCTGTTCATCTCCCCCAACTGTCTCTCCACACATCTCACCCACGTTCGCGCAATTGATAGCCAAACCGCAGCCCAAAACCTTCTCCGTGCAACCCCCTCTCTGCCCTCACCTCGCCCCCAGCCCCTCCCTGGCTGCAACCGAGCAGCCAGCCCCGGCGCGCGGTCCGTCGCGACCAGCCCGGCGGCTCGCGTCTCCGGCGCGCGATCCATCCCCGGTGCGAGGTCCAGCGCGTCCAACTCCCCGCTGTACACGGTGAGTTCACCCCTCTCTCCTCTCGTTCTCTCCTCTCCCCGCCTCTCGCTCTCTCGCGGCTTGTGCAGCGTGCGGCATGTAGCCAGTCCCGGCGAGCTTCACCCATGTTTGCCATGGCGGTTGAGTGGCGCAGGCCAGAATAGGTGTGGCGCTGTTTCCCGGTGAGCCACAACCCTGGCTCTGGCAAGCCGCCGCTCTGCCCCCTCGCAGCGGCTGACCTCGGGCCCTGCAGCGCGACAGGAGGCCATGGCGCGCAGCTGAGCTCCCCCGCGCGCGAGCTCTGCCTCTGCACGAGCTCCGCATGGTCGCCGTCGTGCGTGACGAGAAAGAAACCGTGCTGAGCCTGTGATCGTGCGTTTTAGTTTTGTTAGAAAATGTCTTATGGGCCCCATGCATGCATGGCAATGCCCCACGCCCGATTTGCATGCAACACAAAAATGGAACCCCTGCACAAACATGGTAGTGTTTCTTTTTCTTTTCTCGTTGCCACTATCCGGTTAGATATTCTGCGCCCGTGAAAGTATGGTTCTTTGTGTGGTCATGCTCCAACTAATAGAAATGTACCACGTCCTTTAAATCCGTGGTTTACTAATTACGTGTTGACTTCTGCGTAGCCATCCGATTTATTCTGTTCATGTTGCGTTAGCTTCGTAAGAGTGTCGTGCCCACCATAAAAGTATTATTTTATCATTACAAATGCTTTATTTATTTAATTGATTAATTATTTGCCCGATCTATTATTAAAATAACGATAAACAAATCTATAATTTTAATTTACGCTTTATAAATACCTATTAATGTGAGTACGCCGATTCAAATGTTTGCAAACTACTACTTCTTTAATATAAACACTCATGCCAATGATTTAATTCGTCAGGTCGCATATTTTAGATAATTAACTTAAGATTTGCTTGACTAATATTTATTAGATTAATATTCCAATTAGATTAAATATGTAGTGATCAACTTGCGCTTTTATAATAACCATTAACACGTTTAATATTAACTTAAATACTTTCTATTTATTTAATACTTGTTTAGTATAAATGTGTCATCTATTTAGTTTTTCTCGCCTGTCGCGCGTGCGGTTCCACACGCGGTGGCGTGCTGGTTCACGCATCGTTCTCTCTAGTCGCTCGTATTGTCTCGTGCGTTGTTTTGCGTGTTGTCCACGCACTAAGTCACTTGCGTCCGCGTGTCGCGCGCATTGTTTTTTAACGCCGTGCACCTTGTCGCGCGTCATTAATTCACCTCGCTTATAATCACTCAGGTCAGTTAATTAATTATTGGTTCAATCGTTCACTATTAAAATAGTAATTTAGTCAAAACTAAGTAGTAGCTTTAATTTATATTTGATAAAGGTCCATTACTATAATTATGTCAACTGAATATTCTAATTAATACTTTGTCAGTGTAAACACGCTAACCCCTCGACCGTAGCTTCGATTATCGTGGTTCTTTTCCTCGCGTAACCGTAGAGGCGCTCTCTATTTTATGTTGCTCGCTTTTATAACATTTTATCTTGTATGGTTGTCGGCGTTCCGAGACCGGGGGGTCCCCGAGCCGACGAGTGAGTGTGCCGCGTGCCCCAGCCCAGAAGGGTCGAGCGCGTGGGCGAGCGCGAAGGGGGGGGAGAGAGAGAGAGAGAGGCGGCCGGAGCCGGGTCGTGAGGGAGTCGGAGAATTCCCGCGGCCTTCGTGTTCGTCCCGCGCCCAGGTCGGGTGCGCTTGCAGTAGGGGGTTACAAGCGTCCGCGCGAGGTGAGGGGAGCGAGCGGCCCCGAGAGAGCGCCTGCCCCTGCCCTTCGTCCCCGCGAGGCCAACCTTCTCTAAGAAGGCCCTGGTCCTTCCCTTTATAGTCGTAAGGAGAGGATCCAGGTGTACAAAATGGGGGTGTAGCAAGGTGCTACGTGTCTAGCGAGGGAGAGCTAGCGCCCTAAGTACATGCCAAGGTGGCAGCCGGAGAGATCTTGGCACCCTGTTGGTGTGGCGTCGTGGCTGTTGGAGGAGTAACGGAGCCGGACGGAGGGACAGCTGTCGGAGTAGCTGGGCCCTTGCTGACGTCCTCCTGCTTTCGTAAGGGAGCTGAGAGCCGCCGTCGTCATGGTCTAGCGGGGCGCCATCATTGCCTATCTGGCGTAGCTGGCCAGATGGGACGCCGGTCTTGTTCTCTGCGACCCAAGTCGGCTCAGGGCGGGGTGATGATGACGCTTCCTGTTGACGTGGCGGTCTTGTGTCCTAGGTCGGGCGTCGTGGAGGCTCCTCCGAAGTCGAGGTCGAGTTCGTCCTGCA
Source organism: Zea luxurians (assembly GCA_029449295.1). NCBI lineage: Eukaryota > Viridiplantae > Streptophyta > Magnoliopsida > Poales > Poaceae > Zea > Zea luxurians. The sequence goes on along the minus strand of JAOPSE010000005.1, from coordinate 116,255,247 downwards.
TGACAGAGGCCGAGCCTGAACCCCTGGGTCGGGCGAGGCGGAGGTCGTTCGGCAGAGGCCGAGGCGGAGTCCGAGCCCTGGGTCGGGCGAGGCGGAGTTCGTCGTCTTCCGGGGCCTTAGCCCGAGTCCGAGCCCTGGGTCGGGCGGAGCGGAGTTCGCCGTCTTCCGGGGCCTTAGCCCGAGTCCGAGCCCTAGGTTGGGCGGAGCGGAGTTCGCCGTCTTCCGGGGCCTTAGCCCGAGTCCGAGCCCTGGGTCGGGCGGAGCGGAGTTCGCCGTCTTCCGGGGCCTTAGCCCGAGTCCGAGCCCTGGGTCGGGCGGAGCGGAGTTCGCCGTCTTCCGGGGCCTTAGCCCGAGTCCGAGCCCTGGGTCGGGCGGAGCCTCCTATGGCACCTCTGGCGAAGTCTGGTCGCCCGTCGGTCTTACCTTTTGCGTTAAACGCCCCGGTGACTTGGTCGGTTGGCGCGGTGATTTAGTCAGGGTTACTTCTTATCGAAGGCGGGGCCTCGGGCGAGCCGGTGATGCGTCTGCCGTGAAAGAGGAGGCCTCAGGCGAGACGGAGTCATCTTAGGGTCGGCTGCCCTCGCCCGAGGCTAGGCTCGGGCGTGGCGTGATCGAGTCACTCGTATGGACTGATCCCTGACTTAATCAAACCCATCAGGCCTCTGCAGCTTTATGCTGATGGGGGTTACCAGCTGAGAATTAGGCGTCTTGAGGGTACCCCTAATTATGGTCCCCGACAGTAGCCCTCGAGCCTCGAAGAGAGTGTTAACACTCGCTTGGAGGCTTGCGTCGCACTTTTTTGCAAGGGGACCAGCCTTTCTCGGTGGTACTTTGTTCCGGTGGGTGCGCGCGAGCGCACCCGCCGGGTGTAGCCCCCGAGGCCTCGGAGGAGTGGTTTCACTCCTTCGAGGTCTTAATGCCTTGCGTAATGCCTCGGCTGGTCTGGCGGTTCCCTCATGCGAGCAGGGCGTAGCCCAGGTGCACTGTCGGGGCCCAAGTTCTCGGGCTGGTATGTTGACGCTGTCAACGGTTTGGCCGGAGCCGGGTTTGCGAGAGCAGCCCCCGAGCCTCCGCACGGAGCGAGAGGACGATCAGGGACAGACTCGGCTTTTTTATATACTCCCCTACGTCGCCTTTCCGCAAGGAGGAGGGGGGGAGTGCGCCATGTTACCCTCGATGGGCACCGAACATGGTGTCTCCGGTGAGCTGCAATCGGGTAATCCGAGTGGACGTCCGTGCCCCGTTCGTTGGGGGTCGGCTAGGGGCCCGGAGGCACGCCCAAAAGTACCTGCGGGTGATCTGCCGGACCCGGTCCCCTAGCGACGGGGTCCGAGGGCTCGTTGCCTCCCTCCGATGGGATTCCGTTACAGAGTCGTTCCCGCTGGTCTCGGAAATGTCCTAGGGTACCTCGGGAGCGCAGCCCGAGCCTTGGTTATGTATCGAACGTACCCCTGGTCATCCCTCGCTCGGCGTCTGAGGCGACTGTGAACCCTTCGACAGGCCAGCCTTCGAACCTCTGATCAGTAATGGGCGCGGAGCCCGAGTAGCCTGAGGCGGTCGTGGAACCTTTCGGGAGGCCGACCTTCGAACCCCTGACCAGTAGTGGGTGTCGGGCCCACGCGATCTGAGGCGGCTGTTGAACCCCTCGGGGGGCCAGCCTTCGAACCCCTGATCAGTAGGGAGGCTCGGAGCCTAGTTCCTTCACGGGGAAGGATCCCTTTGGGGGTATCCCCTTTCCCGGTCCCTGTTGCAAGAGATAGAGAAAGAAGGAAAAGGGAAAAAGGATTCGAAATTGAACGTCGTGGCGTACCCTTTTTGGCGTGGTTGTTTTGGCGAAGGCGAAACGTCGCCAGCCGCTCCCGCCCGTAGCGCTGTCCGTCGAGCCGCGGAGTTAATGCGCCGGGGTGAGTAGTTGGCGAGGTTGCCGTTGCGCGTGTGCGAGCCGTTCGAGGTACGGGTCACGGGCGCGTCGTCTTCACGCCGTGAGAGGGGGTTCTCTTGCTGCCTCCGGATGGGACATGAGCTTGGCAGATGGCGTGACCGCTGCTCTCGCGCGCCTGCCACCGTCATTACTGCCGGCCCATTTTTGACCGCGTTTGACCGCTGCGCCAGGCTGGCGCTGCTGGGTCGCGGGCTGGGTCGCCTCGAATTGCGGTATCGGTTCCGCAATCGAGGAGGTGCGGTGGTGGAGCGAGTGGCACAGCGGCTCGCATGCAGCACCCGGCGCGCCAGTTGCACGACGCGTGGGCTTGAGCCGTCGCGCTGGCCTGTCAGGAGTCGGAGAGGTGCGTCCACTTGGCGCGGTTGCATGCCGCCTGCATGGCCGCCTGCCCCTTTCGCCCGTTGGTCTGGGCAAAAGTGGAGGGTTACTTGTAACCGCTGGGTGGTTGCGTGCGTCGTGCGTGGTGGTTCGGCTTCTTCTGCTTGGAGCCGGTCTGCATGACAGGCGGGCCCCAGCCCCCGCGCCGCAGGGGAGGACTTTGGAGGCGTGTTGGAGAAGACTCAGCCCGTGACGGTTGAGGGTGCGAGCAGGGGGAGTTGCCTTTAAAAGGAGGGCGACCCCCTTCGTAAGGTGACCATGTCTCCTTCCTCCCCTACGCATTGTGTCTCTCCATCTTCCGAGCCCACGGATGGGGGGAACCGCCGTCTTTTCGCTCCATCGCTGGAGGAACGCAACTCCATGGGAGTTGGTACCTTTCAGCCATCGTTCGGCTTCAAGGATTTTCATCATGCAGCCCGGCTGCACCCCTCCACCGGCGGTCACCCAGGGTGGTGACCTCCGGCTTGATGGTGGGGGAAAGCGAGCCGGGCTGCGGCATCCGCCCCTTCCTCAGCCTCAAGGATTTTCATCACCAGGGCTGAGGAGGGGCGTGTGCCGGGTCGGGGTTGGCCCCTGCGCGGGTGGTGACCCGCTCCTTCCCTCAGTGATCGGGGGGAAGGGCGGGAGTCGTCCGTGGCACCAACAGCTGCAGCGTGCCCGGCTCTCTGAGCCGAGCAATCTCGGAGCCGCCCCCGGTGTCGCCTCCCGCCACGACAGCTGGAAGAGGTTCTTCCGCCGGCGCGACAGCCGAGGTTGGCCATGGACCGACCTCCGACTCTACGGCCTTCTGCCCGTCCTTGCCTCTCGAGTTTGGGCAAGGGCGGGGGCCTCCCAGCAGCAGCATCCGCCCTAAGGCCATCACTGCTGCTGTTGGGCCCCCCAGGACAGACGTCTTCATCGTCGCCGCTGCCGGGGCGGGCGGCGACGTGCCGTTCGTCGGTCTTCTGCTGCCCCGCAGGCCCTCCCCCATCGAGTGGGGTTGTTCGTACCTGCGGGGGGGGGGGGGAACCGGAGTTCCGTTTGTAATGGCACTTTGAGTGCCGGGCTTTTTTGTTCATTTCGGCTTTCGGGGCCTGAACATGTATGTAACTCCGGCACAGAGCCGTGTTTTTTGCTCATTTTCGAGCACTAAGACTCGTCTGCTGATTGTCTGAACCGCTTCACCAAGCATGAGTCGCCCCGTGTCAAGGTGACGAGTGAGGTATCCGTATCCCGGAGGCGTAGGAGTCCCTCGGCTCGGTCGGCCCTGTTGTCCGAGGCTCCTCTAGCTTAGTTAAAGAAACCTCTCGGCCGCTCTTCGACGAGCCGAGGCCAGGGGTAGCGATATCAGCACGAGCAGAGGCGGAGTCGGCTCGAAAATGAAACCTGGTTGGCCGGAGCCTAGCCAGGTTGTCCGTTGGCAGGATCGACGTCGGAGTTGATCAGCCGAGGCTTCGGATCGAGCTGGCGCCCTCGGAAGGCGGTCGGCCGAGGCCCCGGAGGTGGCCGGCCGAGCCGTCCGCTCGGGCCGGGTTCTCAGAGAAGTCCCTGGCAGAGATTGCTTGAGCGTGGTGATGACGTCGTCCTTCGGAGCGGAGGCCCTCGGACCGCGTCGTCGTCCGAGGCTTGGTCGGGCCTTGCCGAAGGTGCTGTCGATGCCGAGGGTGTCATCGCCCTCTTCCAGCATCAAGATCCGAGCCTGCAGGGTCAAATCGTCTTGTAGCGTGGGCCTTGTGCGGCCGTCGAGGCCAGAACACACACCCTTGCTGCGTTATAAAGCTGCGCTTCTTTTCCTCTTGTTTCGAGTATCTGGACTTTTTGTCGGTAGCAGGGATGTTAGTGCGAGCGAGAGTTGCTTCTCGCGGAAGGTGATGAGTGAGGTATCCGTATCCCGGAGGCGTGGGAGTCCCTCGGCTCGGTCGGCCTCGCCGCTTACGCGTACCCCGTCGTTTCCAGGACCCACTTTTCGAAGTAGTCAAAAAGCACGAAAGATGTTCTGGTAAAAGAGATTTTCTTTTCGAGGAAAATTTTGACGCAGAGGGGGTTTCCCCCCTTTTAGCCCCCGAGGGAGGGTCGGGCTTTGCCGAGGCGAGGCCGACCCTTCCTTGTTGACTAAACTTTGCGTGGGTGCGAGGTATATGAATAACTTGGAAACATCTTAAGGGTAGAAGCGACGTAGCTGTTGGATGTTCCAAGCGTTGCCGTAGACCTCGCCCTGACTGTTGGCCAGCTTGTATGTTCCGGGCTTCAGGACTTTGGCGATGATGAACGGCCCCTCCCAGGGGGGCGTGAGCTTGTGCCTCCCTCGGGCGTCCTGCCGCAGCCGAAGCACCAGATCGCCCACCTGGAGATCTCGGGGTCGGACCCCTCGGGCGTGGTAGCGTCGCAGGGACTGCTGATACCGCGCCGAGTGTAGTAAGGCCCTGTTCCGAGCCTCATCCAGCTGGTCCAGCGAGTCTTCTCGGCTAGCTTGGTTGCTTTCTTTGTTGTAGGCCCTCGTCCTCGGGGAGCCGTATTCCAGGTCCGTGGGCAAGACGGCCTCGGCCCCGTAGACCAGGAAGAACGGCGTGAAACCCGTGGCTCGGCTTGGCGTCGTCCTCAGGCTCCAGACCACCGAGGGGAGTTCCTTCATCCATCGCTTGCCGAACTTGTTGAGATCATTGTAAATTCGAGGCTTGAGCCCTTGTAGGATCATGCCGTTGGCGCGCTCTACTTGCCCATTCGACATGGGATGAGCTACGGCGGCCCAGTCCACCCGGATGCTGTGATCCTCGCAAAAATCCAAGAATTTTTTGCTGGTGAACTGGGTGCCATTGTCGGTGATGATGGAGTTCGGGACCCCGAAGCGATGGATGATGTTGGTGAAGAACGCCACCGCCTGCTCGGACCTGATGCTGTTCAGGGGTCGGACCTCGATCCACTTGGAGAATTTGTCGACGGCGACCAGCAGGTGCGTGTAGCCCCCGGGCGCCTTCTGCAGAGGGCCGACGAGGTCCAGACCCCACACAGCGAAGGGCCAGGTGATGGGTATCGTCTGCAGAGCCTGAGCGGGCAGGTGGGTCTGCTTCGCATAGAATTGGCACCCTTCGCAGGCGCGGACAATTCTAGTGGTGTCAGCCACCGCCGTTGGCCAGTAGAAGCCTTGGCGGAAAGCGTTCCCGACGAGGGTTCGAGATGCTGCATGATGACCGCAAGCCCCCGAGTGTATTTCCCGCAGGAGTTCCTGACCTTCGGCGATGGAGATGCATCGCTGGAGGATGCCCGAGGGGCTACGGTGGTAGAGCTCCTTCTCATCACCCAGCAAGACGAACGATTTGGCGCGTCGCGCTACCCGCCGAGCCTCGGCTCGGCCGAGGGGCAGTTCTCCTTGGTGGAGATATTGCAGGTACGGGGTTTGCCAATCTTGATCTGGCACGACCCCGTTCTGCTCCTCCTCGATGCGCAGTGCTTCGCCCTCGGGCTCCGAGGGTTCCTCGGGTTGAGCCGAGGATGGCTCGGGCTGGGCCGAGGTCACCTCGGACGAGGCCGAGGGTGCCTCGGGCTCGGGCGCGTCGCCTATCTTGATGGAGGGTTGGTGCAGATCCCGGGAGAAGACGTCCGGGGGAACCGTCGTTCGCCCCGAGGCTATCTTCGCCAGCTCGTCCGCAGTCTCGTTGTAGCGCCGGGCGATGTGGTTAAGCTCGAGCCCGTAGAACTTGTCTTCCAGGCGTCGAACCTCCTCACAGTAGGCCTCCATCTTCGGGTCGCGGCAGAGGGAGTTCTTCATGACTTGGTCGATGACGAGCTGCGAGTCACCGCGTGCATCGAGGCGTCGGACCCCTAGCTCGATGGCGATTCGCAATCCGTTGATCAGAGCCTCGTACTCAGCCACATTGTTGGACGCCGGGAAATGGAGGCGGAGCACGTAGCGCAGGTGTTTCCCGAGGGGCGAGACGAAGAGCAGGCCCGCGCCAGCTCCCGTCTTCATCAGCGACCCGTCGAAAAACATGGTCCAGAGCTCTGGTTGGATCGGAGTCGTTGGCAACTGGGTATCAACCCATTCGGCTACGAAATCCGCCAGTACCTGGGACTTGATGGCCTTCCGAGGGGCGAACGAGATTGCCTCGCCCATGATTTCCACCGCCCACTTCGCGATCCGCCCCGAGGCTTCTCGGCACTGGATGATCTCCCCCAGGGGGAAGGATGTCACCACAGTCACCGGATGGGACTCGAAGTAATGTTGCAGCTTTCGCCTCGTCAGGATCACTGCATATAGCAGCTTCTGGACTTGTGGGTAGCGGATCTTGGTCTCGGACAGCACTTCGCTGACGAAGTAAACTGGCCTCTGAATGGGCAAAGCATGCCCCTCTTCCTGTCTTTCGACCACGATCGCGGCGCTGACCACCTGAGTGGTTGCGGCGACGTAGACCAGGAGGGCTTCTCCATCAGCTGGGGGTACCAAGATGGGCGCCTGGGTGAGGAGCGCCTTCAGGTTCCCGAGGGCTTCCTCGGCTTCGGGAGTCCAAGTGAAGCACTCGGCCTTCCTTAAGAGGCGGTACAGGGGCAGGCCTCTTTCGCCGAGGCGCGAGATGAAACGGCTCAAGGCCGCGAGGCATCCCATGACCCTCTGTACGCCTTTTAAGTCCTTGATGGGCCCCATGTTTGTGATGGCCGCGATCTTCTCCGGGTTGGCTTCGATGCCCCGCTCGGAGATGATGAATCCCAAAAGCATGCCCCGGGGCACCCCGAAGACGCACTTCTCGGGATTGAGCTTGACGCCCTTCGCCTTGAGACACCGGAATGTCAGTTCGAGGTCGGAGAGAAGGTCGGAGGCTTTCCTCGTCTTGACTACGATGTCATCGACGTAGGCCTCGACCGTGCGACCGATGTGTTCGCCGAACACATGGTTCATGCACCGCTGGTACGTTGCACCCGCGTTCCTCAAACCGAACGGCATTGTGACATAACAGTACATGCCGAAGGGCGTGATGAAAGAAGTCGCGAGCTGGTCGGATTCTTTCATCTTGATTTGATGATACCCTGAGTAGGCATCGAGGAAAGACAGGGTTTCGCACCCTGCAGTGGAGTCCACAATTTGATCGATGCGAGGTAGAGGGTAGGGGACTTTCGGACATGCTTTGTTGAGACCAGTGTAGTCTACACACATCCGCCATTTTCCCCCTTTCTTCTTCACAAGTACAGGGTTGGCAAGCCATTCGGGATGGAATACCTCTTTAATGAACCCTGCTGCCATCAGCTTGTGGATCTCCTCGCCTATCACCCTGCGCCTTTCCTCGTCGAATCGGCGCAGAGGCTGTCTGACCGGTCGGGCCCCGGCCCGAATATCCAGCGAGTGCTCGGCGACATCCCTCGGTATGCCGGGCATGTCCGAGGGACTCCACGCAAAGATGTCGGCGTTTGCGCGGAGAAAGTCGACGAGCACTGCTTCCTATTTGGGGTCGAGCCCGGATCCGATTCGAATCGGCTTGGAGGCGTCGCCACTGGGGTCGAGGGGGACGGCCTTAACCGTCTCCGCTGGCTCGAAGTTGCCGGCATGTCGCTTCACGTCCGGCACCTCTCGGGAGAGGCTTTCCAGGTCGGTAATGAGGGCCTCGGACTCGGCGAGGGCCTCGGCGTACTCCACGCACTCCACATCGCATTCGAATGCGTGTTTGTACGTGGGGCCGACGGTGATGACCCCGTCGGGGCCTGGCATCTTGAGCTTCAGGTACGTGTAGTTGGGGACGGCCATGAACTTCGCGTAGCATGGCCTTCCCAACACTGCGTGATAGGTTCCTCGGAACCTGACCACCTCGAACGTCAAGGTCTCCCTTCGGAAGTTGGAGGGTGTTCCGAAGCAGACAGGGAGGTCGAGCTGTCCGAGGGGCTGGACGCGCTTCCCGGGGATGATCCCGTGGAAGGGCGCAGCGCCTGCTCGGACGGATGACAGATCGACGCGCAGGAGCCTGAGGGTCTCAGCGTAGATGATGTTGAGGCAGCTGCCCCCATCCATCAAGACCTTGGTGAGCCTGACGTCGCCGATGACGGGGTCGACGACGAGCGGGTACTTCCCCGGGCTCGGCACGTGGTCGGGGTGGTCGTCCCGGTCGAAGGTGATGGGCTTGTCGGACCAGTCTAGGTAGACTGGCACCGCCACCTTCACCGAGCAGACCTCCCGACGCTCTTGCTTACGATGCCGAGCCGAGGCATTCGCCGCATGCCCTCCGTAGATCATGAAGCAGTCGCGGACCTCTGGGAACTCTCCTGCTTGGCGATCCTCCCTTTTGTCGTCGTCGCGGGCCTTGTCACCCTCTGCGGGTGGCCCGGCCCGGTGGAAGTGGCGCCGAAGCATGACGCACTCCTTGAGGGTGTGCTTGACGGGCCCCTGATGGTAGGGGCACGTCTCCTTGAGTGCCTTGTCGAAGAGGTTAGCACCTCCGGGGGGCTTCCGAGGGTTCTTGCGCTCGGCGGCGGCGACAAGGTCTGCATCGGGAACGTCGCGTTTCGCTTGCGACTTCCTCTTGCCTTTCTTCTTGGCGCCGCGCGGAGTAGACGCCTCGGGAGCATCTTCCGACAGGCGGCCCTGGGGCTGCTTGTCCTTTCGGAAGATGGCCTCTACCGCCTCCTGGCCGGAGGCGAACTTGGTGGCGATGTCCATCAGCTCGCTCGCCCTGGTGGGGGTCTTGCGACCCAACTTACTCACCAGGTCACGGCAGGTGGTGCCGGCGAGGAACGCGCCGATGACATCGGAGTCGGTGACGTTGGGCAGCTCGGTGCGCTGCTTCGAGAACCGCCGGATGTAGTCCCGGAGAGACTCTCCCGGCAGTTGCCGACAGCTTCGGAGGTCCCAGGAATTCCCGGGGCGCACGTAGGTGCCCTGGAAGTTGCCGGCGAAAGCTTGGACCAGATCCTCCCAGTTGGAAATCTGCCCCGGAGGCAGGTGCTCCAACCAGGCACGAGCAGTGTCGGAGAGGAACAGGGGGAGGTTTCGGATGATGAGGTTGTCATCGTCCGTCCCACCCAGTTGACAGGCCAGGCGGTAGTCCGCAAGCCACAATTCCGGTCTCGTTTCCCCCGAGTACTTTGTGATAGTAGTCGGGGGTCGGAATCGGGTCGGAAACGGCGCCCGCCGAATGGCTCGGCTAAAGACCTGTGGACCGGGTGGTTCGGGCGAGGGACTCCGATCCTCCCCGCTGTCGTAGCGTCCCCCACGCCTGGGGTGATAGCCTCGGCGCACCCTTTCGTCGAGGCGTGCCCGACGGTCGCGATGAGGGTGCTCGTCGCCGAGGCGGCCCGGGGCCGCAGGCGCGGTGTTGCGCGTGCGCCCGGTGTAGACCGAGGCTTCCCGCGTGAGTCGGGAAGTCGCGGCACGAGGTTCCGAGGGGTACCCCTACCTTCGGGAGGCAGAGCTTTCGGCCCGCCGGGCCGCAGCGCCTTCCAGGAGATGCTTGAGTTCTCCCTGGATTCGCCGACCCTCGGTGGTTGATGATTCCGGCATCGCGCGGAGGAGCATCGCTGCGGCGGCCAGGTCCTGACCGGTTCCGCCAGATGCGGGTGGCGGTCTGTCCCTGGCATCGTTGGCGATGCGGTGCTGGAGACCTTGGGGCAGGTGACGTATTCCTCCGGCCGGGGGCTGGCTCGCCCATACCTGCCCGATGTTCTGGCGGATTGCCTCGAGCGCTCCCGCTCCCTCATCGAGCCCGGCCTGCGCCCCGCGGACTTGCTCGAGCTGTGGGTCGTGACCCCCCGCCGGAACGGGGACCACAGCTAGCTCCCGCGGGATGTCGGCGCGAGGCGCTGGCCTAGGGGGATCACCGTCCTCCGGCATGCCGAGACAGCCGCCTCCGGAGGGATCCCCTAGCTCGATGTGGAAACATTCGCGGCTCGGGCCGCAGTCCTTGTCGTCAAGGCTGCGGCTGCCGTCGGAACAGTCGGAGAGGCAGTAGTCACATGCGGTCATGAAGTCCCACATGGCACTGGGGTTGCCAGATCCGGAGAAATCCCAGCAGATGCTGGGGTCGTCATCTTCCTCGGACCCAGAGGGTCCGTAGGTCGAGACACCCGTCAATCGGTCCCAAGGCGACCGCACACGAAACCCCAGAGAGGTTGCACTCGCCTCAACGTGAGCGCCCGCCAAAGCGAGGTCGCCAGGCGGGCTGAGGTCGAGTCGAAATGATGAAAGATGGGGAGCAGTTGGTACCTTTTTGTCGACGAGGAGCGATGAAGTCACGTCGGGGGCTGATCGCGCCGTCGTCTTGGGTACGAGGGCGACGTCCTGCAGGCCCTCCGTGAGCGTGCTGGCGTCGTCCACCTGCTCGGGGTCGACGTGTTGCGGGGGGATGCTGCTCGCCATTGCCTCGAACGCGAGGGCGACGCTTGGCGTGTCCTCCGTTGGGGCGCCGGGGATGTCGATTTGCTCGACAGCCGTCGGAGCGCGGCCTCCCGCTCGGCCCTGGTTGCCCCGCCTCCTCCTCCTCCGATGGCGAGGGAGAGGATGGGGCGAGCTCGAAAGTTGTCCTTCCCCCACGCGGGAAAGGCGTCGTCGATTCCGCCGCCGGCGGGCGGGCTGTCCGCCACCATTGTCGCTGTCGCGCGGCGGTGGAAGGAGTATCATGTCGTAGCTGCCGTCGAAAGACATGAACTCAAGACTCCCGAAATGGAGCACCGTCCCGGGTTGAAGAGGTCGTTGGAGACTGCCCATCTGGAGCTTGACGGGAATCTACTCGTCAACACGCAGCAGGCCCCTACCTGGCGCGCCAACTGTCGGCGTTCCGAGACCGGGGGGTCCCCGAGCCGACGAGTGAGTGTGCCGCGTGCCCCAGCCCAGATGGGTCGAGCGCGTGGGCGAGCGCGAAGGGGGGAGAGAGAGAGAGAGAGAGAGGCGGCCGGAGCCGGGTCGTGAGGGAGTCGGAGAATTCCCGCGGCCTTCGTGTTCGTCCCGCGCCCAGGTCGGGTGCGCTTGCAGTAGGGGGTTACAAGCGTCCGCGCGAGGTGAGGGGAGCGAGCGGCCCCGAGAGAGCGCCTGCCCCTGCCCTTCGTCCCCGCGAGGCCAACCTTCTCTAAGAAGGCCCTGGTCCTTCCCTTTATAGTCGTAAGGAGAGGATCCAGGTGTACAAAATGGGGGTGTAGCAAGGTGCTACGTGTCTAGCGAGGGAGAGCTAGCGCCCTAAGTACATGCCAAGGTGGCAGCCGGAGAGATCTTGGCACCCTGTTGGTGTGGCGTCGTGGCTGTTGGAGGAGTAACAGAGCCGGACGGAGGGACAGCTGTCGGAGTAGCTGGGCCCTTGCTGACGTCCTCTTGCTTTCGTAAGGGAGCTGAGAGCCGCCGTCGTCATGGTCTAGCGGGGCGCCATCATTGCCTATCTGGCGTAGCTGGCCAGATGGGACGCCGGTCTTGTTCTCTGCGACCCAAGTCGGCTCAGGGCGGGGTGATGATGACGCTTCCTGTTGACGTGGCGGTCTTGTGTCCTAGGTCGGGCGTCGTGGAGGCTCCTCCGAAGTCGAGGTCGAGTTCGTCCTGCATGACAGAGGCCGAGCCCGAACCCCTGGGTCGGGCGAGGCGGAGGTCGTTCGGCAGAGGCCGAGGCGGAGTCCGAGCCCTGGGTCGGGCGAGGCGGAGTTCGTCGTCTTCCGGGGCCTTAGCCCGAGTCCGAGCCCTGGGTCGGGCGGAGCGGAGTTCGCCGTCTTCCGGGGCCTTAGCCCGAGTCCGAGCCCTGGGTCGGGCGGAGCGGAGTTCGCCGTCTTCCGGGGCCTTAGCCCGAGTCCGAGCCCTGGGTCGGGCGGAGCGGAGTTCGCCGTCTTCCGGGGCCTTAGCCCGAGTCCGAGCCCTGGGTCGGGCGGAGCGGAGTTCGCCGTCTTCCGGGGCCTTAGCCCGAGTCCGAGCCCTGGGTCGGGCAGAGCCTCCTATGGCACCTCTGGCGAAGTCTGGTCGCCCGTCGGTCTTACCTTTTGCGTTAAACGCCCCGGTGACTTGGTCGGTTGGCGCGGTGATTTAGTCAGGGTTACTTCTTATCGAAGGCGGGGCCTCGGGCGAGCCGGTGATGCGTCTGCCGTGAAAGAGGAGGCCTCAGGCGAGACGGAGTCATCTTAGGGTCGGCTGCCCTCGCCCGAGGCTAGGCTCGGGCGTGGCGTGATCGAGTCACTCGTATGGACTGATCCCTGACTTAATCAAACCCATCAGGCCTCTGCAGCTTTATGCTGATGGGGGTTACCAGCTGAGAATTAGGCGTCTTGAGGGTACCCCTAATTATGGTCCCCGACAATGGTGTAATGTTATTATGCATATGTATATGTTTGTTTGCTTGTGCCTGTTGGTCTTCGCATCGCGTTGCGATTAGATCACGGTTCGTTTCTGAGCTTCAAGGAATCGACGGTCAAGCTTCGGTGACCAAATGACCCAGCTCTTCGAGTTCTACAAGGCTGAAGATTTTGAGCATCTGTTTGGTGAAGACAAGTGTCCTCTGACCTATTATGTCCCATTTACTTTATAATTCATCAACCCGCATACCATGATCAACCTAAGGATAGACTAGCTTTGTATTTACCTTGTCCTTGGTTACCTTTTGGGTTACTATGGTTAGCTTCATGCTAGCGCTTTACTTTAATCAATGAACATGATGTGAACACTTATGATATGATGTTGTCTTTATGATTATGATGTTGGACTGGTGATACTTTAGGGGGCTCAAGCGGTTTCTCGAGTGCCTCTCCGTAAGAACCTGTTCGTTGGATGACTGCCCGGGAAAACAGTGCAACCATGAGGGTGGAATGGGATGCCCTTAGCTGAATAATTAGAGGAACTGGGGTGTAGTTCGCTTTGCTGTCGTGCTGTTAATGGGGCTCGGTGTATGCGGCTCGCTCTGCCAAGGTTGGTTCGCCCCTTGGGGAGGAGTGCGATGCATTTAGGAAACCTAACAGGCGACTACAGCCTCAGGGAATCTTTGTAAAAGCTTCGTAGTGAATCCCTGGCCATTCACCTTGGGAGTGAATAAGGGTCTTGCAAGCCTGGGCTAGAGAGGGAATCACGACTTGTGGGTAAAGTGCGCAACCTCTGCAGAGTGTTATGAAACTGATATATCAGCCGTGCTCGCGGTTATGAGCGGCCAAGGGACCTCCATTGATTAGAGATACTTGATCAGAGATGGTTTGTTTACAGATGATGATGAGGAGGATGGTTATGATTATGCTTATGGTAATGGTAAGTGGTATTCTTTCCGTTTGGAAAGGGTACTTTGGGTTAATAACTTGGGTTAATGCTAAAACCTGGTTTTCTACTAGTAATAATAACCTGACCAACTAAAAGCAACTGCTCGACTTAACCCCACATAAAGCTAATCCACTTCAGCCAAACGGGACATTTGCTGAGTACGTTGATGTGTACTCACCCTTGCTTTCACAAAACACCAGGTTGCCTTTGGTGCAATCTATGCTTAGGTAAAGAAGAAGGCATCGAGGCGGATCTCCAGGAGTTCCAGGACATCGACGAGTTCAAGGATTAGGCTAGCGACCTCCCCGAGTCAGCTGCCTGTGGTGGGTTGTTTACGTTGGCTACGTTTCGATTCTGTGTACTTTGATTTATATTATGTAAATGGCTCTAGTCTGTAATAGTATTATTTACTCTTTATTGTTATTCGAAGCATTGTGCTATGATGAGTCATTTATGTAATCGCTGTGTACGTGAATTTCTGATCCTGGCACGTACATGGTTCGCATTCGGTTTACCTTCCAAAACCGGGTGTGACATAAGTGGTATCAAAGCCGTGCTGACTGTAGGACCGCTAGCCTAGAGTAGCATTGGCCGTTTTAAGGACTTATTGATTATTACTTCACCTCATTCTTGATGCTACTTCAAAATATTGGTCACCTCAACTAATTATATGTTGTGCTCCTATATGCTCCCTTGCCAAAAGTATTTTATTCTAGCATGGTCTATACTTCTCTCAGTCCATTAGAACTTATCTCACTCTTGTGCTTGCGACATCTTTGTAGATGCCCCTTGACCATAGCCTTTAGTCTTTTGGGACTCTTTCCTCGTCCATTATTAAATTGCTACCATTTGACCTCTATTCCATTTCGTTATTGACATGCTCGTATCCTTACATTTTCAATACCCTTATCCCTTGATCTAAAGTACTTACCCTTGTACCTCTGTTGCCTATTTAAATAGTTCAGTTTATGTGTCCATGACCTTCTTGCCTTCTGAGATCCTTTCTCATTTTGTTGTTAAGTCGCTATCTTTCGGCAAATTTCTATGCCCTTGGTCTTAGTATGCTCGTATCCTTGGAATCTTGCATACTCTTATATTATGATGTATGCTTAATTTCATACCCCAATAACTGTTCAAGACATTTCAGTTAACATGTCTTTGACCACCCCCGTTTCTTAACGGTCCTTGAGTGATCATTTTATGTTGCCCATCATTGGTGATCTCGTTGTTCCTTTATAATTTCCCTCGATAATGAATTCCTACTTCAACCATTCTATTGCACCCTCACCTATCTTGCCCTTGATTGTTTTCTCCACTTTGCCACTACGCGAGTCTTGTCTTAACTCTAACATTTAACATGACTTTTGTTATTATCACCTTCACCTTAGACACCTCTATATCTTACTTGAGGTTTATCTTAGACCGGCATTTAAAATCTTCTCCTTTTCCATCTCAATCTGAGCTTCATACTTTACCTACTTTTCCCTTGGTTGTATCCTCTTCTTTGTCACCTGCGAGTTCTTAACTCTACCCTTTGTTGTGCTTCTGCTCTTTGTTGCCTCCACCTCTCTCTTTTCTCGATCTTACCTTGGTAATGACATTATGTCTGTTATTTAAAATCTAAAATCTCCTATCCCCATATTGAGAGTGGTGTTTTACTTATCTCATCCTTGGCAATATCCTCTTCTTCACCGCGTGTAAGCCTTGATGTAACTCCATTTTTTATTGTACTTATACCACTGGCTCTTCTGTGCCTTCATCTTTTCTCTTATGCCCTTGTCTATTATCGCCTTTGACCCTTGCGATATTTATGTCTTCTACCTAGCTGCTTACCTTGAACTCACCCTTTAGAAGTCTCCCCTTTCTTTCAACCTAGTTTGAGAGTTGTGAGTTACCTATCTCTCCCTTGATTTCTTTTCACTCCTTGATGCCTTACAAGTTTTGTCTTAGTTCCATCCGTTGATATGTTTTACTTGCTATCACCATCACCTTGCCACCCATCAACCTTGCTTTGACACTCATCTTAATTCGTGCTCTCTAAAGATCTCCTCTCTTCCACCTCAATTTGAGAGTGGCAGTTTACCTGTCTGGCCCTTGGACGTACCCTCTTCTTTTCCATTTGCAGGTCCTGTTTTAACTCCATCCTTTGTGGTACTTATATCCTTTGTTCTTATGCCCATTTACCTCCTCTCTTACATTCTTGTCCGTTATCACCTTAATATCCATACCCTTGCACGCTTACTTTGAACCTACCTTTTAAAGCCTCCTCTTTTCTGTCCCTGTTCGAGGGTAATGCCTCACCCACTTCACCATTGATTGCTCCCCTTTCTTTGATGCCTTGCAAGTTTTGTCTGAAATACACCCCTTCATGTTTGTTTGTCTGTTATCACCTTAACCCTTGCCATTCCTCGATCTTTACCTTGATGCCTATCATGTACCCGTATTTTAAAGCCCCCTCTCTCGTTTCAGTTCAAGAGTGTTGTCTTACCCCCTCCCCGCTCTTGTTCGTTCCCTATTCCTCTATCGTGTTGCAAGTCTTGTTTTAACTCGACCTTCTGGGGTGCTTTTCCTTGTTACCTCCTGTACCTTTGTAATCACTGGATCTTTCCATGATGCTTATCTTATGCCTACCTTTTGGATTATCATCTTTCCCATCTTGATTTGAGAATGGTGTTTTACCTATCCTGACCTTGGTTGCATTCTCTCTCTGTCGGTTCCAATCCTTACTTTAGCTCCATCCTTTATTATGCTCATGCCCCTATCCTACATGTCTTATTATTCCCCTTGCCTTTTCGATGGCCTTAGAATAGTTTCCCCTTGGTAAGGAAAGACCACCATTTAATTAAAAGGAACGTATAGCAACGAGATGTTTGTTGTTGTTGTGTTCTCATGATGTCTGTCCTTCTGCTATGACTGATTTGCTTCTTTGGAATGAGTGTTGATGTGTTGTGGCCCTTGGTCTGCAATGGCATCTGTTTACTAGCTGAGTACCATAGAGTTAAGTGGTTGGGTTCTCCCCCTGCTCTCTCTAATCCGCCTATACTTACCTTTTCTCGCTATTCTTTCCTCTTGCACCTGTCCATTTGGCAACCTCCAACTCCTCCAAATCAGTCAAGATCAGAGTCGGCAGTATCTTCACCAAGTGCATATCAACGCTCCTATTAAGGGGGTTAGCCGCTAACCCCAATGAAGACAATGCGATCAACATCAACCAACAAGATCAGAGTGGCGCAGTGAAAGCGTGTGTGGGTCCCAACCCACAAGTCCAAGAGATCCTCAAGAATTGCATGAATCGGTCTCAAGCATCTGATGGTCAAAGCAACCAATCCACAAGTCAAGCCGACAGAGTCAAAGTTGGGTTAGAAGAAGCTATGAAAGACTAAAGAACCAATCTCATTTTCTTGCTAGCCTCTTCTTGAATCTCGAGGGCGAGATTCTGTTAAGGGGGTTAGATTTGTAACACCCTAAATTTGGGGATATAAAATTTCTTTTCTAATATCCACCAAATTCAGGTGTTACTCTCTCAGTTTTTCGCTTTCATTTCACTTTTTCTTAAAAATGGAGAATTATTTTGTTTTATATAAGTTTAAGCCTAGTAAAGTAAAACCCAAAAAGGGGTCCTTAATTGTTGCATAGCATGTCGAGGCATGTTTTTCCTTTGTGATAGTGCATTTATTCAAATTTAGGAATCATGTTTGAATTTGAGTTCAAAACTAAAACGTGTTTTCAAAAAGAACAAAAGAAAGAGAGAAAAGGAAATAAATAAAAAGGAAAAAGGCCCAGCGTGCCCCTTTCCCCTGGCCCGCTCGGCGGTTTGGCCGGCCTAGGCGCAGCCGCGGCCCACCTGCGCGTGTAGCCCACCCAACGCGCGCCCCTTCCCCCGGCTCGCCCAGCCGCTCGCGCGGCCCAGCGCCCCCAACCCTAGCTCCGCGCGCGTGCGTGGCTGACTAGCCGCCGCCGCCGCCTGCATGTCGGTCCCACCCACCAGGCCACCCCTTCTCCTGTTCATCTCCCCCAACTGTCTCTCCCCACATCTCGCCCACGTTCGCGCAATCGATAGCCAAACCGCGGCCCAAAACCTTCTCCGTGCAACCCTCTCTCTGCCCTCACCTCGCCCCCAGCCCCTCCCTGGCTGCAACCGAGCAGCCAGCCCCGGCGCGCGGTCCGTCGCGACCAGCCCGGCGGCTCGCATCTTGAGAGCACCTAGAGGGGGGGGTGAATAGGTGATCCTGTGAAACTTAAACTTATAGCCACAAAAACTTGTTACGTGTTAGCACAATAATCGCCGAGTGGCTAGAGAGGAGTCTCAACAAAACACAATACCACAAGAGATCAAACACAGAGATGACACAGTGGTTTATCCCGTGGTTCGGCCAAGACCAACGCTTGCCTACTCCACGTTGTGGCGTCCCAACGGACGAGGGTTGCAATCAACCCCTCTCAAGCGGTCCAAAGACCAACTTGAATACCACGGTGTTTTGCTTTGCCTTTCAATATCCCGTTTGCGAGGAATCTCCACAACTTGGAGCCTCTCGCCCTTACACTTGAGATTCACAAGAAATACGGAGTAAGGGAGGAAAGCAACACACACAAATCCACAGCAAAATGCGCACACACACGGCCAAGAATCGAGCTCAAAAGACTATCTCAAGGTTCTCACTAGAACGGAGCTCGAATCACTGAGAATGACAAACGAATGCGCAAAGACTGAGTGTGGATGATCAAGAATGCTCTAAGGTTGCTTGGTTACTCCTCCATACGCCTAGGGGTCCCTTTTATAGCCCCAAGGCAGCTAGGAGCCGTTGAGAGCAAATCTGGAAGGCCAATCTTGCCTTCTGTCGTCGGGTGCACCGGACAGTCCGGTGCACACCGGACACTGTCCGGTGCCCGATTTCCTTCCTAAAATGGCGCTGCCGACCGTTGCAGATCTAGGAGCCGTTGGCGCACCGGACATGTCTGGTGCACACCGGACAGTCCGGTGCCCCCTTCCGACCGTTGGCCCGGCCACGTGTAGCGCGCAGATTCCGCAGCCGACCGTTGGCCCGGCCGACCGTTGGCTCACCGGACAGTCCGGTGCACACCGGACAGTCCGGTGAATTTTAGCCGTACGCCGTCGGCGAATTTCCGAGAGCGGCCACTTCACGCCGAGCCAGCCTGGCGCACCGGACACTGTCCGGTGCACCACCGGACAGTCCGGTGTGCCAGACTGAGCTGAGTCTTGGTTGCACACAGCCAAGTCTTTTTCACCTCTTTTCTTTTCTTCTTCTTTCTGTTTCTAACACTTAGACAAGTATATTAGTACACAAAATCAATGTACTAAGGCTTAGACACATACCTTTACTTTTGATTTGCACTTTGTCCATCCATGAGCATAAATTCACATTTAAGCACTTGTGTTGGCACTCAATCACCAAAATACTTAGAAATGGCCCAAGGGCACATTTCCCTTTCACATCTCCGGCGCGCGATCCGTCCCCGGTGCGGGGTCCAGCGCGTCCAACGCCCCGCTGTACACGGTGAGCTCACCCCTCTCTCCTCTCGTTCTCTCCTCTCCCCGCCTCCTGCTCTCTCGCGGCTTGCTGCCGGCGCAGCGGCAGCTGGCTGGCGCGGCTTGTGTAGCGTGCGGCATGTAGCCAGTCCAGGCGAGCTTCACCCACGTTTGCCATGGCGGCTGAGTGGCGCAGCACCATTTCGCTGACGTAGGCCAGAATAGGTGTGGCGTTGTTTCCCGGTGAGCCACGACCCTGGTTCCGGCAAGCCGCCGCTCCGCCCCCTCGCAGCGGCTGACCTCGAGCCCTGCAGCGTGGCAGGAGGCCATGGCGCGCAGCTGAGCTCCCCCACGCGCGAGCTCTGCCTCTGCACGAGCTCCGCATGGTCGCCGTCGTGCGTGACGAGAAAGAAACCGTCCAGAGCCTGTGATCGTGCGTTTTAGTTTTGTTAGAAAATGTCTTGTGGGCCCCATGCATGCATGGCAATGCCCCACGTCCGATTTGCATGCAACACAAAAATGGAACCCCTGCACAAACATGGTAGTGTTTCTTTTTCTTTTCTCGTTGCCACTATCCGGTTAGATATTCTGCGCCCATGAAAGTATGGCTCTTTGTGTGGTCATGCTCCAACTAATAGAAATGTACCACGTCCTTTAAATTCGTGGTTTACTAATTACGTGTTAACTTCTGCGTAGCCATCCGATTTATTCTGTTCATGTTGCGTTAGCTTCGTAAGAGTGTCGTGTCCACCATAAAAGTATTATTTTATCATTACACATGCTTTATTTATTTAATTGATTAATTATTTGCCCGATCTATTATTAAAATAACGATAAACAAATCTATAGTTTTAATTTACGCTTTATAAATACCTATTAATGTGAGTACGCCGATTCAAATGTTTGCAAACTAATACTTCTTTAGTATAAACACTCATGTCAATGAGTTAATTCGTCAGGTCGCATATTTTAGATAATTAACTTAAGGTTTACTTGACTAATATTTATTAGATTAATATTCCAATTAGATTAAATATGTAGTGATCAACTTGCGCTTTTATAATAACCATTAACACATTTAATATTTACTTAAATACTTTCTATTTATTTAATACTTGTTTAGTATAAATGTGTCATCTATTTAGTTTTTCTCGCCTGTCGCGCGTGCGGTTCCGCACGCAGTGGCGTGCTGGTTCGCGCATCGTTCTCTCTAGTCGCTCGTATTGTCTCGTGCGTTGTTTTGTGTGTTGTCCACGCACTAAGTCACTTGTGTCCGCGTGTCGCGCGCATTGTTTTTGCACGCCGTGCACCTTGTCGCGCGTCATTAATTCACCTCGCTTATAATCACTCAGGTCAGTTAATTAATTATTGGTTCAATCGTTCACTATTAAAATAGTAATTTAGTCAAAACTAAGTAGTAGCTTTAATTTATATTTGATAAAGGTCCATTACTATAATTATGTCAACTGAATATTTTAATTAATACTTTGTCAGTGTAAACACGCTAACCCCTCGACCGTAGCTTCGATTATCGTGGTTCTTTTCCTCGCGTAACCATAGAGGCGCTCTGTAATGTTCTTATGCATATGTATATGTTTGTTTGCTTGTGCCTGTTGGTCTTCGCGTTGCGATTAGATCATGATTCGTTTCTGAGCTTCGAGGAATTGATGGTCACGCTTCGGCGACCAAATGACCTAGCTCTTCGAGTTCTACAAGGCTGAAGATTTTGAGCATCTGTTTGGTGAAGGCAAGTGTCCTCTGACCTATTATGTCCCATTTACTTTATAATTCATCAACCCGCATACCATGATCAACCTAAGGATTGACTAGCTTTGTATTTACCTAGTCCTTGGTTACCTTTTGGGTTACTATGGTTAGCTTCATGCTAGCGCTTTACTTTAATCAATGAACATGATGTGAACACTTATGATACGATGTTGTCTTTATGATCATGATGTTGGACTGGTGATACTTTAGGGGGCTCGAGCGGATTCTCGAGTGCCTCTCCGTAAGGACCTGTTCGTTGGATGACTGCCCGGGAAAACAGTGCAACCATAAGGGTGGAATGGGATGCCCTTAGCTGAATAATTAGAGGAACTGGGGTGTAGTTTGCTTTGCTGTCGTGCCGTTAATGGGGCTCGGTGTATGCGGCTCGCTCTGCCAAGGTTGGTTCGCCCCTTGGGGAGGAGTGCGGTGTATTTAGGAAACCTAATGGGTGACTACAGCCTTAGGGAATCTTTGTAAAGGCTTCGTAGTGAATCCCTGGCCATTCACCTTGGGAGTGAATAAGGGTCTTGCAAGCCCGGGCTAGAGAGGGAATCACGACTTGTGGGTAAAGTGCGCAACCTCTGCAGAGTGTTATGAAACTGATATATCAGCCGTGCTCGCGGTTATGAGCGGCCAAGGGAGCTCCATTGATTAGAGATACTTGATCAGAGATGGTTTGTTTACAGATGATGATGAGGAGGATGGTTATGATTATGCTTATGGTAATGGTAAGTGGTATTCTTTCCGTTTGGAAAGGGTACTTTGGGTTAATAACTTGGGTTAATGTTAAAACCTGGTTTTCTACTAGTAATAATAACCTGACCAACTAAAAGCAACTGCTCGACTTAACCCCACATAAAGCTAGTCCACTTCTGCCAAACGGGACATTTGCTGAGTACGTTGATGTGTACTCACCCTTGCTTTCACAAAACACCAGGTTGCCTTTGGTGCAATCTATGCTCAGGTAAAGAAGAAGGCGTCGAGGCAGATCTCCAGGAGTTCCAGGACATCGACGAGTTCAAGGATTAGGCTAGCGACCTCCCCCAGTCAGCTGCCTGTGGTGGGTTGTTTACGTTGGCTATGTTTCGATTCTGTGTACTTTGATTTATATTATGTAAATGGCTCTAGTCTGTAATAGTATTATTTACTCTTTATTGTTGTTCGAAGCATTATGCTATGATGAGTCATTTATGTAATCGCTGTGTACGTGAATTTCTGATCCTGGCACGTACATGGTTCACATTCGGTTTACCTTCCAAAACCGGGCGCGACATCACGCCGAGTGCTTTCAGCTTGCGAAGGCCTAGGATGACAGCTTCTACTCTGCTATGTTGTTGGTGCACCTGTCGGACTCCAGAGCGAAGCTAAGGCGTGCTGCGTATCTGTGCTTGACACCGGTGGGTGATGTGATAATTGCAGCCGCGCCTGCCCCCGCATGGCACCATGCGCCGTCACAGTGGATGGTCCATACCTTCTCTGAGGGCTCTTCTTGCTGCTGTGCTGGCCCTGTCCAGTTGTTGGTCTCTTGTTCTTAAATGCTATGAATTAAGAACAAGGCAACACAGAAAATGTTAAATGATAAAGCCCTTCGTCCTTTTTAGACATTATATGTTCCGGACGAAGGTCACAAACAACATATCTTCGTAAGCACAATGAACCATGACGAAGAAATTACATGCAACATAAAAAGTAATATAAACATCCAAATATTATTATCATGTCATTTCTATTTTGTTATCATATAAAAATAGAAATGACATTAGATTACAAGTGTACCTTCGGATTGCAGGAAGGCAAAAGTACAAGGATGACGAAAAGCAGATGCCAAGTCAGCGTGAACAGTACGGGAGTACTGTTCATCTATTTATAGGCGTGAGACACAGCCCATGTAAAATTACATTCATGTCCAATACATTTGTTAATGACTTATGGGAATCTGTCAAGGCCTAAGTAGTCTTTTCATCTTTAAGTCGGTTCCCCTTCCTGCTACCGCGACGAAGCTTTCCTGCGCACAGCTTCGGCTGTGCACCATCCTTCGTACAGCTTGGTAATCAGCCCGTCCTTCATCTCAATCCCCCTTCGTCTGGCTTAAGCTTCGTCCTGACCGTACTCCATGTTCATAATTCTGAGTCCGAAGATACCTGTTCATATAATCCACTTGGAAAACATTGTCAAATCATGTTTTTGAGGACCTTCGGAGGACGAAGGCCCCCAACAGTAGCCCCTCGCGATATTAATTTGTTAATGATAAATTCAGATTGCGATATGGACGAAGGCCTTAAGCCGAAGGTCCGAAAAAACACCTTCCCTTTGCTAGAATAGCAAAAGTCACTGACACGCGGGACCACACAGTTTCCGTTATATCGAGTGTATAAATAGAGGCCCGCCACAATTTGTTTGGTACGCTTTCTTGCCATCTGCTCCCGCTTACTAAATTTTTAGCTCTTGCGCACTAAGATTTGCTGATCTTTCGGTTTTTGAAGCTTCGGCCTTGAAAATAGTTTTTTAGTGTTTCCGAAGATGTCTGAAGATAAGAAGGTCACTGCTGAGATGAAGCTGAGTCTCGACGAAGAGAAGAACTTGGGGTTCCTTATAGCGATGGCGGAGACTAATACGGAAAAAATCACCAAGGAGATTCTGGAAGGTTTGTCTGAAGATACTGGTGACAGCGACAGCTATGATGCAGAAAGCTGTGGGGGAGAGTCCGAAGATCGACCATGGCGGCCAAGTCACACGGTTTTCGGGAAAACCACTGTTAAGCAGAGCCATATTGACAATATGAGGGGGAGATATTTTCGAGATATGTCTATTGTGAGGGCTGATGCTGGAGAAAAAACTTCTCCCACCCCCGAAGAAGATGAAGTCGTAATCTTCCGAAGCTTTCTCAAGGCTGGGCTTCGATTCCCCCTAAGCAGCTTTGTTGTCGAAGTCCTGAAGACATTTCAAATCTACCTTCATCAAATTACTCCCGAAGCTATCATTAGAATGGGGATCTTTGTCTGGGCTGTAAGAAGCCAAGGTTTGGAACCAAATGCTAAAAGCTTTTGCAATATTCATGAGTTGTTATATGAGACGAAGCCCTGGGGGAAAGAACAATATCACAACAACTTTGGTTGTTACAGCTTCGGTGCCCGCACCGGGTCAAGCTGCCCCGTGCCAACCTTTCGGAAGAGGTGGCCCGGTGCCTGGATGACAGAATGGTTTTATGTAAAGAATGACTTGACAGCGCAGGAAGATATTAAAAGTATCATTATGCGTCCTATTTGGCAACGCTTCGGTCTCCGAAAACCGAAGATTGAAATGGATGAAGCAGCCGAAGAATGCCAAAGAGCCTTCGGCGTAGTCTGCTCTTTTATTGGGACAAGAGACTTGGTCCAAGAGCATATTGCCTTCAGGGTGTGGCCACTTACAGGAAAGTGGGAAATGCCGAAGGAGACCATCAAAGAGTCTGACGAAGGCGGACTGGTCAGACTGAAATACACATTCAAATACGGGGATAAGTTTGTTGAACCTAATGACGATTGGTTAAAAAGCATTGAAACATTAAGTGACGAACTACTTGGGGCATATTCGAAGGCCGAGAACACTACATTATCGGCAGCCTTCGGGGGCCGAAAGAAGAAAAGGCTCAACCGGGTATTTGATGCAGTCGGGTTTGTCTACCCTGACTATCACTATCCGGTATTGGGCCGCAAAAGAAAAAATACTTCTCCTGCGACAGAAGCTGCCACGAGTGCCACTAGTGAGCCAGCGCCGCAAAGAAAAAAGATGAAGGTGCTCACCCACCGGGCGCGTTTTATTGAGCCGGCCACAGTGCCTGAGTTTATTGGTGAAGTCTCTTTGGCCACTGAAACTACAGAACCAGCTCCAGTGCCGAAGATAGAAGATAAAACTGAAGCGCCTTCAGCAGAGAAGGCAGAAAAACCGAGAATTGAAGGACAAAAAATATTGGAAATCTTAAGTCCTTCAGCAAATGTTGAAACAATAAAAAATCAAAAGGGCCCATCGGTGACCCCAAAAAGAAAAAGAATGGTGAACGTGCTAGATGTCTTGGAGACAATTAAGTCTTCAAGCACAACTCCAAAGAAGACTGTTGAACTTGCTGAAGCGTCTACTGAAGCTTCGAAGCAACAACTTGAAGCTGAAGCTGGGCCTTCAGAGCCCACCAAGGAACAATCTTTGGAAACCGAAAAAATAAAAATATCAGAACCAGTTTTGGTTGAAGAAATTGACACTGCCGCCCCCGAAGCTCCTTCCAACATATGCGATTACATCGTGCGACATGCTTCGGGGAAGAAATTATCTGAAGAAGAGACTTATGAAGCCAATCACTATGCCAGAGAGTTAAAGTATCCGAAGGGGGCAGTAGTGTTCAATGGGACAAATGAAGATGACTTCCTATACTGCCTCCCTGATAACAAAGAATTATCTGTCTGCCGGGAGATGGCTAGAAGTATGGGGTTCCCGAAGCTCGAAGCTGGATTATGCGCTATGACGAAGGAGGATCTCGCGGACAGTCTTGCGTACAATAGCCTAAAGGTATGGGAATTGGGCGCTTGAAATTTTTTTTTAATTCGTAACTCATTCTTTTATTCTTATAGTAACTTTTTTACATATAGGGTTTAATCCTAAGCAACGCATTAAGAGCACAAAAGAGTGCCGAAGATGAGAGCTATGAAATTGCGTTCAACAACCTACGGTCAGAAGTTATTAAACTGAGAAACAAAGCTCTAGAAAAGGATAAAATTCTGCTTACATTGGTAGACACGGTAAAAAAGGACGAAGCTGCCTCAAAGGTCCAGGCCGAAGCCCAAAAACGTGAGATTAAAGATCTTCAGAAACAGCTAGCTAGAGCTAAAGAGGAACGTGTTCTTGAAGAAACAAAACGAGAGCTTAGTGATCAGTTGGTCAATCATTTAGAGTTAAGTGTTAAGGAGCTTCGTGCATCCCAGAGGAAATGCTATGTTAAATCTATAGAATGCGTCAAAAAGATAAAATCCAGCTTCGCCAGCGTTGGCGCATTTTCTAGTGAAGAGAATTTCTCAAGAGGCAATCCTGAAGGTCCAATGGAATGGATCAGCCACGAAGCAGAGGCCTTCGAGGAAATCCTGAGTAGCCGCGGTGACATCCGCGCTTTTTCGGGCGCCAGAGGAGTTGCCACTGTTTTGGAGAAGAAAGGTTGCGAGCATGTAAAATCCTTAGCTCAGTCCGAAGCTGCCTTGTCTTCTGAAGACATCAAAGACCCCTCGGCCGAAGCAAGCATGGTTGGCGGAAAATTCTTTACTGATATCTGGGACAACGGCGGCCGAGAAATGGCGCAAGAAATTATTCAAAAGAGTGAAAAAGGCATCCATGATGCTAGGAAAGTGACAGAAGTTGCCGAAAAAAGTATAGAGCCCGAAGGGCAAATAGGTATTAATTAGTCGTTCTTATTATGTTGTAATTTTTAATTTCAAACTTTGTTCGCGGTCTGTGATAGTAATGTAGACATATTCTCTTCCCTCAGAACCTGCTGGATCGTCTGCAGACCCTCACACGAAAGGGGATGACGAAATTAAACAAATGGCCGAAGCTATCATGGATAAAGTTGTTGAACAACTTCTAAATGAGGCTGCCGAAGTAGTACTAAGAGAAGACTAGATGTTATTAGAAAAAACATTTGAAATGTGATCTATGTAATATTTTGTACATTTGAATGTAATATACAAGTTTCTTTTCATTATTCAATTCTTTACGATGCATGAAATTCTACATACATACCATTTTTGAGCCTTCGGCGAAAAAAACACCTTCCCTTCTTTTCATGCTTCGTGAAGAAGACATTCTCCTTTAATACTATTCTGATGAATCACGTCCACGCTTCGTGAAAATATTCTCCGAAGCTGTACAATTTCGATATTACTCTGATGAAGCACGTCCATGCTTCGTGAAAACATTCTCCGAAGCTGTATTCCGAAGATCAACATTGTATTCCCTCGTGACTGCACAATTTTCACTTTCTCAAAGCGTCCTTTCGAAGGTTGATACTGTGTCCCCTTCTTTTGCCATATGCAACATGATGTATGATGCTTATGCTATGCAAAATGATGTGATGATGCTATGTTATGTGGATGACATTTGTTCCGAAGATACACACATATCCTCATAAAACACAAAATATCTTTATATCAGCGCTGACTTTTCGCTGTAAGCTCTGCATTCCCTTAGGAACGTCTTTGGAGCTTCTTCGCCTTTTACTTAGGCGGTATCAGCGTTGACTTTTCGATGTAAGCTCTGCATTCCCTTAGGAACGTCTTTGGAGCTTCTTCGCCTTTTACTTAGGCGGTATCAGCGTTGACTTTTCGCTGTAAGCTCTGCATTCCCTTAGGAACGACTTTGGAGCAGAAAACTTACACTGCGCTCCCTTTGGAACGGCTTTTTGTGACTTCAGCAACTTACTCTGCGTTCCTTAGAACGACTTTTTTGTTGCTTCGAAGGATTTTTTATAATTTGAAGGTCCTCCTTGCTATCACGAATTTTTAAGCTTCAGCAACTTAAGCCTGTGGAGAAGATAGGTTTTCCTCATGACCAACCACGAAACTATTACATGAAAACTGAAATGTTCTTTATTACACAGAAAATAGAACTAAATGGAAAAGACTGCTATCAAGGTAGGATATTTGTCAATAAATGTGCTTCGACTCTGGCACAGTGCTATTGACTGTGCGAGCTTCAGATTGTTCTCTGAGATCCCTTTGGTGTGGAACATATTGGCTCCCTTCCGGCTGTTGGCCTTGTTGCAGCGGTGGTGGAGGCGGGGGCTGTTGCCATGAAGCTTGAGGTTGACTCGCCGAAGCTACAGAAACTGCAGGGTGGTTGCCCACGTATTCTGGGATGTAAGGCTGATGGTACGAAGCTGTATGCATGACCTGCTTCGGCTGAACTTGTTGCGCTGCAGCTTCGGCTATCTCCTTTTGCTTTTGGATGGTAACATGGCACATCCTGGTGGTATGGCCCTTGTTTTCACCACAGAATAAGCAAAATACTCTCCTTGGTTGATCTCCAAATCTTCCGCCGAAGCCCCTGGCGCCTCTGCCTCTTGGAGCTGGTGGCCGGAAGAAAGTCTGTTGTTGCCCCGAAGCCTGTGAGGAGCACTGCGGCCTGTTCTGCTGACTCCCCTTATCATCATTTTGAGTAGAGTTGTGGATGGACCTGACATGCCTCGGATAGAATCTTCCTTCGAAGCCCCTGGTCATTTCAGAAAATCTGAAAGCCTCCTCCCTTCTTTGGCGAAAATCATTGTCGGCACGAATGTACTCGTCCATCTTCTGGAGCAGCTTCTCCAAAGTCTGAGGAGGCTTCCTAGCAAAGTATTGAGCTGAAGGTCCAGGACGAAGCCCCTTGATCATGGCTTCGATGACAATTTCATTGGGCACCGTTGGTGCCTGCGCCCTCAAACGTAAGAACCTTCTGACATACGCCTGAAGGTATTCTTCATGATCCTGAGTGCACTGGAACAAGGCTTGAGCAGTGACCGGCTTCGTCTGAAACCCTTGAAAGCTGGTTAACAACATGTCCTTCAGCTTTTGCCATGAAGTGATCGTTCCTGGCCGAAGGGAGGAATACCAGGTCTGAGCAACATTCCTGACAGCCATAACAAAAGACTTTGTCATGACTGCAGCATTGCCACCATACGAAGATACTGTTGCTTCGTAGCTCATCAAAAACTGCTTCGGGTCTGAATGGCCATCAAACATGGGAAGCTGGGGCGGCTTGTAGGACGGAGGCCAAGGTGTAGCCTGCAGCTCAGCGGACAGGGGAGAAGCATCATCGAAAACAAAATTTCCATGATGGAAATTGTCATACCAGTCATCTTCGTTGAGGAAGCCCTCCTGATGAAGGTCTTTTTGTTGAGGCCTTCTGTTCTGCTCGTCGTGAGTAAGATGGCGAACTTCTTCAGAAGCTTCGTCTATCTGCCTTTGCAGCTCAGCTAGCCTGGCCATCTTTTCCTTCTTCCTCTGCACCTGTTGATGAAGCATCTCCATATCCCTGATCTCTTGGTCTAGCTCATCCTCCTGAAGTGTCGGGCTGACGGCCTTCCTCTTCTGGCTTCGGGCCTCCCGAAGAGAGACAGTCTCCTGGTTGGGGTCCAACGGTTGCAGAGCTGCAGCCCCAGTCGCTGAAGCTTTCTTCGGCGCCATAGCGAGGGTCTGTGGCTTCCGAAGATGTTCAAAAAACTCAAAGTGGAAGTGAGTTCACCGGAGGTGGGCGCCAATGTTGGTCTCTTGTTCTTAAATGCTATGAATTAAGAACAAGGCAACACAGAAAATGTTAAATGATAAAGCCCTTCGTCCTTTTTAGACATTATATCCCTTCGGGATATAATGTGTTCCGGACGAAGGTCACAAACAACATATCTTCGTAAGCACAATGAACCATGACGAAGAAATTACATGCAACATAAAAAGTAATATAAACATCCAAATATTATTATCATGTCATTTCTATTTTGTTATCATATAAAAATAGAAATGACATTAGATTACAAGTGTACCTTCGGATTGCAGGAAGGCAAAAGTACAAGGATGACGAAAAGCAGATGCCAAGTCAGCGTGAACAGTACGGGAGTACTGTTCATCTATTTATAGGCGTGAGACACAGCCCATGTAAAATTACATTCATGTCCAATACATTTGTTAATGACTTATGGGAATCTGTCAAGGCCTAAGTAGTCTTTTCATCTTTAAGTCGGTTCCCCTTCCTGCTACCGCGACGAAGCTTTCCTGCGCACAGCTTCGGCTGTGCACCATCCTTCGTACAGCTTGGTAATCAGCCCGTCCTTCATCTCAATCCCCCTTCGTCTGGCTTAAGCTTCGTCCTGACCGTACTCCATGTTCATAATTCTGAGTCCGAAGATACCTGTTCATATAATCCACTTGGAAAACATTGTCAAATCATGTTTTTGAGGACCTTCGGAGGACGAAGGCCCCCAACACCAGTCGACGATGAAATCTGCGAGGACTTGCGACTTGATTGCTGTCCTGGGCTCGAAGGTGAGATGGTACTCGGAGAGTTCGACTGTCCATTTGGCGATGCGGACGGACGCCTCCGGATTTCTGAATAGTTCGCCGAGTCCCCTGTCCGAGGTGACCCATACCTTGAACGCTTTGAAATAGTGGCGCAACTTGCGCGATGCCATGACGACTGCATAGGCAATTTTCTCTAACTCCGTCATGTTGCATTTGGAAGTCGTGAGGACTTCGGAGACGTAATAAACTGGACACTGCCGAGTTGTGCCCTCTCTGTCCTGCTCTTGGATCAACGCTACGTTGACTGCGTGTGGCGAGGCTGCGACGTAGAGCAACAGAGGTAGCGAGGGGTCGGGGCTGGTAAGGATTGTCAATTCTGACAGGTGCTGCTTGAATGATGCAAAGGCTGTCGCTTGTTCTGGTCCCCATGCAAAGTCTTTTGCACCGCGTAGCGTCTTGAGGAAAGGTAGACTTCACTCTGCGGACTTGGAGATGAATCTGTTGAGGGCGGCCAATCTGCCTGTCAGACGCTGGACGTCTCTGGCTGACTGCGGAGGTGTCATGTTGGTGATTGCTTGGATCTTGGTCGGGTTCGCTTCGATCCTGTGGTGCGACACCAGGTAGCCAAGTATTTTTCCTTGGCGAACGCCGAAGACGCACTTCTCAGGGTTGAGGCGGAGTCATGCGTCCCGCATGTTAGCGAATGTCTCTGCGAGGTCAGCCAGGTGGTCTTCTTTATTTCTGCTTGCGACGATGATGTCGTCCACGTACGTGAAGATGTTGTGGCCCACTATGCTCTCGAGCACCGTCTTCGTGAGACGAGAGAAGGTTGAGCCAGCGTTCTTGAGTCCCTCCGGCATTCTGATGAAGCAGTATGTGCCGAAGGGTGTGATGAAGCTGGTGCTGGCCTTGTCTTCCTCTTTCATATATATATATATATATATATATATATATATATATATATATATATATCTGGTGGTAGCTGGAGAAGCAGTCAAGAAGTGACATGACTTCGCATCCAGCTGCACTATCGACTATCTTGTCGATCCGTGGCAGCGGGAAATTATCCTTGGGGCAGGCCTTATTGAGGCTGGTGAAATCGATGCACATCCGCCACTTGCCGTTTTTCTTTTGCACCATGACTACGTTGGCGAGCCACGTAGGGTAGGCGACTGGTTCGATGAAATTGGCCTCAAGCAGGCGGTGTACTTCGGCTTTGGCGGCTTCTGTTTTTTCATCAGACATTTTGCGCAACCGCTGCTTCTTCGGGCGCACCGAAGGGTCGATGCCCAAACTGTGCTTGATAACAGTGCGACTGACTCCGACCAGGTCGAGGGCAGACCAGGCGAAGACGTCTTTATTTCTGGAGAGACAGGAGATGAGTTTCTCCTCGTCTTGCGAAGTAATGTCTTCGCTTATGATGACTGTTTGCTTGGGCATCGCCGGGTCGAGGGGAACTGTCTTCGTTCCGTCGTTGCTCTGCAGTTGTGCCTTCTCATATTCGTTGGCGGCTGGGCGGGTAGCCTTGGAGACTTCGCGCTGCGTCGTAAGGTAGTGTACGTTCCGCTGACCTGGAACAAAGTCTGTCTCAATGTTACGCGCAATCTGCTGGTTACTGTAAACTGTTATTGCGCCTTGCGGACCCGGAATTTTCATGCAGAGGTATAATCCGTGAATGGCCGCTTCAAATTTGTTGATAGAGCCCCGACCCATTATGGCGTTGTAGGGATAGACAATATCGACGATGTCAAAGGTGATTTGTTCGCTTCGCGCATTGGGTGCTGTGCCGAAGGACAGGGGTAGCTCTATCTTGCCTATAGGGAAGGTGCCCTTGCCGCCGAAGCCATATAGTGGATTGTCCGAAGGCTTGAGTAAGCTGTGGCTGATGCCCATGTGGTCAAAGGCGTGGAGGAAGATAATGTCCGCCTGGCTACCGTTGTCAACGAGGACTTTGTGCAGGTCCCAGCCTGCCACACTGCAGTTGATTACCATGACATCGATGTGGGGTGCACTACGCAGATCAACATCTCTGGCATCAAAGGTTAGTGGCACATGTGACCACTTCGTTTGCACAACTGGGCCGGTGATGGCGTCGTGGTTGATGCTGCGGTAGTGACCCCTCTTTTGCCGCTTCGTGTCGAAGTCGACGCTGGACCCTCCGGTGATCATGTGAATGACTCCGCGATACGGCTGATCAGTGAAGTCTTCTTGCTTCAGCGCTGGTGGCTGATTTTGGTGGTGTGGGTTTGGGTGATGCGGAGGCGGAGGCGAGGGTGGATGGACTTGTACTTCCTAATGATGTTGGTATGCGTGGTTGGATGGGTGCTGGATATGGGCGTTGTTGTATGGTTGGTGGTGGTGGTATGTGTGCGCGACAACTCTTTGATTGTCGGCTGGATGGGCCCGAGACATTCTGTCCTTGGTAGCCTTAGTTTCTGGGCAATCCCTTGTTGGGTGTGCGCAGTCTTTGCCGTGGAACAAGCAGTAAAATCTACGTGGTGGCTGTGCCCATCCCCGGCCCCGACCTCGCATGCCATTGCCCCGGCCCTGGGGGGATATTCTTGACGACGAGGGGCCTCATCGGCGGGGTGCTGGTTTGCTATGTTGTGCACCTGTTGTTGACTTCGACTGTCCCGTGCGGAGTCTGACTGCGACGGCCTTGTCTAGGTTCGGCTGGACTGCGGAGGGTCCTTGGGCTTCCTTTGAGACTCGACCTTGCACTGATGGAGCTCTTCGGATCTGGCATACTTCTCGAACAGCTGGTAGAGCTCTTGGAGATTTTTGGGTGGGTCAGTGACTGTATAGGATGCCAGCCTGAAGGCCACTGATGGCATAGTGAATGGCAATTTGGTCGTCGACCGAAGGCAGTTGTGACTTGAGAGTCAGGAACTTGCGGTAGTACTCTCGCAGGGTTTCCTTCTCTTGCTGTTTGCAGAGCGATAGCTTGGCCAGGGCGTCGGTGTCTGGGCGGTACCCTTCGAAGTTGAGCAGAAACTTGTCTCGGAGACTTCTCCAGGAGTCGATGGACAGCGGGGGCAACCTGGTGTACTAGGTCAGGGCCGGACCCTCGAGGGCGATGATGAAGGACTTGGCCATTGTGGCGTCGTCCCCTCCGGATGATGCGACGGCGACTTGATAGCTCATAATGTATTGTGCTGGGTCAGTGCTGCCGTTGTATTTAGGGTAGGTCCCTGCCCTGAAGTTGGCGGGCCATGGTGACACTTGGAGTTGCGGCGCCAGGGGGCTTCACTCATCAAGGTAGTTGATGCCTTGGAAAGCTGTTGCGTGCGGGATGAAGGGTCCGCGCTGGGGAGCGAATAAGTCTCCGGCTGGCGCACGTTGTTGGAGGGGTGGGCCGTTCTGCAAATCATGTTGGCCTTCGCGCTACATGAGCGCAATCTCCTGCTCAAGATCCCGAGCCCTCTGCTCCTCGTCTCGTATCATCTGCCGCACCTTGGCTTGCGCGGAGACACGTTGGCGCTTGGCCTCGAGAATTTCTTTCTGCTTTTGGAGGTTGTGGTTCTTGATGCGCAGGGCCCGTAGCTATAGCTGTTCCTCTGCTGAAATGCCGATGACTTCGCCGTCCTCTGTTGCGTCCTCGCCCTCTAGTGGAGCGAAGCCTGGGGGTGGTTCTTGTGGTTGTCCTCCGGAGATGCAGGTGCGGAGGGTGCCTTCGGGAGTGGGTTGATCGTTGCGCTGTCTCTTGCTGAGTGCATCGTCTTTGCAGGCTTCTTGGTGGGTGACGTCGGCGAGGGCCTTGCCCTTTTTCTCCGCTAGCAGTGCTGCCTTCGAACTGGCTCTCTTGGGTGCCATCGCGGGTGGTTTGCTCGTAGCACGAACGGTGGGCGCCAAATGTTGGAACTTGCTCTCCTGGGCAAGATGATCCAACGGGAGAGTGGAAGGAATGCAAATAAGGTTTTACTCGAGATGGCAATTGCTCTGTTAATCTAGCCTCTTAAGGGCACTATACGGGGGTATTTATAGGTGCCCGAGCGCCCAACGTCCCGATGTAAGGACGTTTATACCCTCAGGCACCTGGTTTATCCCCAGAATATTCCCATAAGGGAGGGTTACAGACTGTCATTACAAAAAAGCCATTACAAACCGGGCCCATAACACGCTTCTCCGTGCGGTGCCTGTTACAGTGGGTCGAATCCCACGTGGGCCTCTAGTTTGGGTGAGGACGTGGGATGGAGAGACTTCGTCGTAGGCCTTCGTCTTGCAGTGAAGAGGACGAAGGGTGGGCTGCGCCGGTCATCTTGCTTCCGTTGGTGCAGCGAGGTGACGAAGGCCTGGAGCGAAGGGTAGCGTCTGCGCCTTCGCCCCAACAAAGAGCACGAGCAAAAGCTGAGAGGAATGGTATTGCACTTGCAAGGATAATACCTAAATGGGGACTAGGGTTAAATCTCCATCAGTTAAAGGCCAACGACAATTAGGCTGATACTAATAGTAATTACAAATTCCCATTGGTAATAGGCTAATTCTCATCTCCTTCTGAACCTTGAGTTTTTTTGTTGGGAATTACTTAAACCCTGTCGATGTCGACGTGAGTTAATTAATTCATGTCGGCTACCACCAACCAACGAGAGTTGTTGTAGGTAACCCCATAACACTTGTTGGTCTCCTTTATCGATGAAAGTTATGGGAAGTAAGACCACATAAAATAACTAACTCCTGTCAGCTATGGTCTGGCTGATGGGAGTTATTCTATTACTTTAACATCATAACTCCCATTGGTTTGATCATAGTCGTTCGTAGTGTTGTTCTATCAATATGTTTTCCTCAATTGCTTGGACACTTTCAACACAAAAAATCGCATACAACATATATCACAATTCACAAACATTATATATCACAATACAGAACTATAGCTCACATCACTGTTTAAATTCAGAATCACAACTCACAAAAGCCATTCGTTTAACAAACAAACATATATAGTTCAATACATATTGTATCAAAGTCATTCGTTCACCAAACAATCAAAGGATTGCATATGTTCTAATGTAAATAAGCATACTCAGGTACTCATGCACTAAAACTGTCATCTGTATGATTCATGCAAGCTATGGTTGCTGCCTCTTTGCAGGAGGATGGTAGGCGAAGGACTCCACACAAAAAATCTAGTAGGTTTTGTACCACTCTTAGTCGTCATATCCTATGTAGAAAGAATGTAAATATTCATCGGTTTAATATATTAATGTCCAAATCATATGAATAGTTCGATAGTTGCAAAATGAAACTAGTCTCTAGGTGCATGTATATATGCGGGCTATGTGTGAAACTGTTACCCGCGCATCCCTTATTCCTATTCATTAGATATTTGATGAAGTTGAGATACAATTCATGTTTTATATCTAATAGCTACCAAATAACGCATGAGCTTACCAACCAAAGCTAGATTTTAAAGTTTTGTTCGAATTTGATAATCGAATCTAGAACTCACTAAGTTAACATAAAATGGATTATATTTACTAGATTCTGCATGATGTTATGAAGTTAACATACAATAGACAAAGTTTTGCTACAAAATGCTAGGTTGTACTATGTTATTGGAGAATGGTCTAAGATTTGCGTACTTGAGCCACAATAGCTAGAAAAGGGCTCCATTGTGGTGGCGGCGACGATGGAAACTCTAGGAGGACTACATTCAGGCCCTATTGCTAGAATGATGCTTATTAAACAAATGTGTTAGTACTGCAAAGCTTGTTTTCAAATCTACAAATGAAGAGTAACCATTAGTTATATTTACTTCAATCATCGCCTATTATTACTGCATGAAAGACTAGAAGAAGTCCTGCCACGCCTTCTGATGCTCGTCACAATGTCTCAGTTCCAAGTGTAGCCTAGCCACCTCCAACTCTTATTCGATGCACCAACGAGAGGAAATGCCTGAGGTATGGGACGAAGAACCCCTCCTCTGAGTTATCACCTCAATCGAGTAAATTATTCCATCGAAAAGCGTCTACCTACAAGTGTTTTGAAATCATGCTTAGGGCATGACCATGTAGTATCACTTTGAAATTTGATAAGTTAGAGCTAACTGTCCATGTGCTTTCCCTCCATTGCTAGCATACACGGCTACATCATCAAATGATTCATGTCGCCAATCAAAGTTCAGGCCATGACGCGAGACCATCTCCTCCCCATTTTTTGTGTGTACAACAATTGTAGACTTATAAATACATATATTGTGATACTTGAGCTACTTACATTATTGAGCCAAAACTCACTAGCCGACCTATGGTCGTCTGGTTGCACAACTACTCGGGGTTACTAGGGCTTGGTCCTCTATGGCCCGCTATGTACATATCAACGTCACTCAGCTTTTGACCGCTCCTAGCTTCCTGTATGGATAAATGACTTCCATAAATAAATATATTAGTTAGCGTGTGACATAGTTACATTATTCTTACAATGTGTTTAGCCTTTCGAAGGTAGTCATCATCGCCAAAGTTATGCTTTGGATTGAAGCCTTAACTCTCCCTATGTTGCACCGACACTTTGTGAAACCCTTATAAATCCTAGCGTCAGCACCAAGCATTGTAGGCATCTAGAACAGGTATCATCCGTAAAACCATCATCCACACACATAAGATTAGCTATCATACAAATCACAACATTAAACAAACATGAAAAGCAAAGTCAATACTAACCTCAAGGTATTGTTCCTCAGTGAGGTATGTCTTCAAGGACCCTTGCTTCTTGCTTGAAGGACCTTATTCATCTGGATGCACCTAAAAATAAAGATTTGTTGTATGAATCCTTGCATTGTAGGGTGCATCCTTCT
Organism: Zea luxurians; assembly: GCA_029449295.1. Lineage (NCBI taxonomy): Eukaryota > Viridiplantae > Streptophyta > Magnoliopsida > Poales > Poaceae > Zea > Zea luxurians. The sequence goes on along the minus strand of JAOPSE010000005.1, from coordinate 116,218,710 downwards.
CTAGCTTCTATGCATTCCTTTGGAACACACGTCCAATGTGTCCCATGTAATCCATACCTTTAAGCAACCGATAACGTAGCTACAAGATAAAAGATTATGTACTCAAAATCACAGAATAAGAATACTCAGAAAAAACAAATAGAACTAGAATATTTACTCAAAAGTAATGGCAAACTAGTCCTTGTCTATCGCGTAGTCCTTGCTCTTCTTCAACTACTTATGGGGACCTCTTCCATGCTAGGTTCATTGGACATCTTCAACAAACCAGGGTAGTGGAGACGTCAAAGGGCGCCTAAGGCAAGGTTAACCTATGTATGATGCCCCTCACCGGCAAAAGATCGTCCCCATGCCTACACAACACAAAAAATCAAAAGGTTGCACATAATAGATATTTTATGTTAAAATCCATACAAGTCAAAGATTGTACTCGTTTATCTCCAAGAGGCCTAATCAGTGTCCTATTGGCTTAAGGATCTTTCACTAGAGGTGGCTTCACTATGTGGCTCTTCCTAGAGCGATGTCAGCGTGCCATACTAGAGCATCTGAAAGCCCCGTCCTAATGCTCGTACTCCTGGTGTTCGGCCACATCATCCTAGGGCACCTCACCCCCCTCCTGGTGCCTGTCATCCTCTTAGTGGTGCTGCTCCTCCCCATAGTGGTCCTGCTTGTCCTCCTGGTGGTGCTAGTCATGATCCTATCACATCAAATTCAATATTTAGATTTATGTTGTTACTAGACTAATAGAGAATTGCATGGAGTATGGATGCTAATAGCGCAATCCATATTCTTTAAATTCGATTCATTCTCACAAAAGAGACCACTTGTCATGCTTTTTTATGCGCAACCGATATAACTCATCAATAACTAGTTGGGGGGAAGGTATTACCTAAAGGGTTATGTTTTTATGCGACTGATATACGACATTAGTGGAAAGTAGCAAAATGGTGGTTGTTCTTTGGACAAACAATATAAACATTCCCACCTAGCACGCCATGGGTAGGAGGTGGCGCCGCGGACGGGGGATGTGGCACACAGTGGCGGTGCATCGGGCCAAGGATGAAGCATGACACGGGGATCGTGACGGTTGGGGTGCGGAGGCCAGAGCATGGCACAAGGCCGAGGCTGAAGCATGACAAGGTGGGGAGGGGGCTGGGCGCTGTTTTGAACGTCGGGCCGAGGCCAGACACAGATGATGGTAGGCTTGGAGAATGGCGTGATGTGCGATGGCGGGCCAATGGAAGTTAATGCCGGCCAGGCTCAAAGCCGACGAGGGTTAAATAACTTCCATCGGCTTCCAGCTTTGTGACTAGTGACGAAAATGGGATGAAAGCAATAATTATCGTAATATCATTTTTATCTTTTTCTTTGATTGCGAATAGATAGGACATAGAATCTGCTACGCAAATGCATATTCTTGTTTTTAGCATTGAGTTTGTAAAGATTCATAAAAGGTAAACCTTATCATATTTTTTTATTAAATGATAGATATAAAATTCGGATACAAATTCGGTTATTTTAAATTTTTATTGTAGGGAGCAAATAATGAAAAAACAATTTATACATTTTTTGTTTATAATAATGTGTTTGATAACATAAGAAAATATCATCATCAAATTTTATAATACCTCGCTCTCGAATATTTGTCACACACCAGTTTATTTTTGAACTAAGACACGACAAATAAAAAGAATGAGAAAGTATATACCCTAAGACTATTTCCAGGAGACCGTGTAAACGATCATGCAAACTACTAAAGAGTATGACGAAGATAGGTTAACAATGCTTACTAACTGCCGGCGGGTCTACAGTTATATCATGTCAAACCTAGCTGAGCACGTCAGGCCATCCTCCGTCTTAAGCATGGCATGACTATTATGCCAGGCCGGCATGAACACACGATGCCAAGTGGGCCATACCGGGTGGTACCGAGTCAAGTCTTTTGTCTCGGGGTCGTATGATTTGCATTGCCTGTATGAACATCTGTAACTAACTTCTCAAAACAGAGTCAACAACTACACGGAACGCATCCATCTCGCCGCCGTTTATTTAAATTCCGGCAGCAGAGTCAGCAAAACGAACGTAGCCACACTCGCCGTTTATTCCAAATCCAAAACAAAACAAAAGTCACGTACGGACTCTCAGATGCTTGTGCCATGCGAATCCAAATTATCCAATACTCCGTACATTTCATCCAGGTGCTGTGCGTGCTACCCGGACGCACGATCGGCCGCACCGTTTCATGCACACTGTATTTATTGGTATTTTACTAATTACTTTTTTATAAAAGAGGTTCTAGCTACATAGAAGTGATAATATCTCTAGATAATATATATTTTTCTTTATATTGTCAATAACACTCTTGCTTTAAATATTACCAAATAGTTTATATGTAGGATACTACCAACACAACTAGAAAAATTGCAAGAGACGATAACATTACAATGTTGTCAAGAAGGTGTCACATTTGGGTTGTCTGAGGATACAATTAGGACATAATTGTTTCTATTAGTTTAAGTAATTCACAAAATTAAATCTATAATAATTAGATGCTCTATTATTTTTGGTACGGTTTCTATATATTATATAGATAGGCCTTATTTAAATGAGATAGTTGTTCAAACACATTCTAAACCTTTACAATGAGCATCCTGAGCGGTTTGCGAGGATGGTGGCAAAGGATCTTACTCGCATCCTTGCGATTTCAGGCCTCACAGTTGTGAAGGGTCGGCGGCGTCACGACGGGTGCGGTGCCCTTCTCCTTCTCAATCAAACAACTACAATCTTGAATTGAACCTAACTAATCCTGAATTTGCTAAATCAAAAACCATGTATCTGAATCGATGACCTGATAAACCTTCTACGTCGACACCTCGTAGCTCTGTGTGCATGGGCCCTCGTCTTGATTGCCCTGTAGTCCGTCTACGCGGGCATTTCAATGTTGTACGGGTATACATATACGAATGGACCAGATCTGCTAGGCGGCTCGTGGTTCGGCATGATTTAGGCCAGCCCGACCTATTGTCCACCGTGCCTGGGCCTTCGGAGGGCTAGGCTCGATAAAGACCGATTTTATCTTTTTTTTGTCATAAAAAATATATCTATATTATGATTGAGTATATAAAACTCAAAAATATTTATGTTCTGTTGGCTAGATATGTGTGAATGTGAATCCAACAATCAATATGATGTTTTAAAACATCATATTCAAACAAAATTTGATAATCATGCCAATATTTTTTACCTTACATCGCGTGCGCGCACATATAGAGGCCAACATTATTTGTCACCATAGGTCAAACTTCACCCAAATTTTGATAATTACTGAAGATCGCTAGTAATTATTGCCTGAATGAACCTTCACCTAAAGTGATATATATATATATATATATATATATATATATATATAGGGTAGAGGTAATGGAAGCCCTGGGCTTCCGTTAGTGGGCGAAGCCCCAGCCAGGGAGACCGAACGGGTCGTGTTAGGTCCACTGGACGCCAGCCTGCGCCATTTATGCAAAGGATAACCACGTATCCCGCCTTACACGCGACATGCAATTACGCAAGCATAAATTTGTGTACAAATGTGCATAACTCATGCATAAATGGAATCTTTGCATGCCAGGAATCGCGCGCACGATCAGGTCACGTTCAGCCCACTGGACGTCAGCTTGCGTCAGCCATGCATAGGATAGCCACGTATCCCGGCTGAGACGCGACATGCGATATACGCACGCATAAATATATGTACAAATGTGCATAACTCATGCATAAATGGAATCTTTTATGCCACAAATCACGGGAACGAATATTTGCATGTGCTTGCCGGTTACGACTGCATAACGCTGTGATACATGATAGCGTAAACCATGCAAACATTTAAAATCTCCCACCGGTTTTGAGATAAGGAAAGACGTGCTCTTCGTGCGCGTAAATAAAGGCGCAGTTACGGGAGAAAACAAATACGCACACATAAATATATGTAGTAATGTGCATAAATCATGCATAGAAGGGATATTTTGTACCTTGACTCACGGAAACGAATATTACCATGTGCACACCGTTTACGACTGCATAATGATGTGTAACATGATAGCATAAACCATGCATTATATAAATCTTGACCAGTTTGATATAAGGAAATACGTGCTGCATAATCGCGTAAATAAAGGGACAGTTACGGTTCGAGGAGCATTAGTAGAAGGAAATAAATTTTAATTTACAGCCGCAGTTCGCGGGTTCTGCTCGGGCGGATTCCAGCGTAAAACGTGAGCTAAAACATCGTAAATGAATACGAAATTTAGCGTAAATCCTATATTGGCTAAAACAGCGTAGATTGATCACGTTCGATCGTGCACGGATTTTGGCTTGGTCAAATTTTAGCGTAAAACGTGAACCAAACAGCGTAAATGGGTACAAATTTTATCGTACATCATCAATACAGAGGGCACGGCGGTCAGAAGAACAAGAACTTGGACTTGGAGATGCATCTGAAGGGGAGTACGGTGCCGTTGGGCCAGAAGAAGCGGAGCTGGCACGCCAGGCGCGTCCACTGGTCGACGCCGATGATCCCCGCGACCTTCCATCGCGTCCGGGCCTCCCCATCCACCCGGAACGGCACCACGCCGTCGTGGAGCGCGGCCTCCATGGCGGCGCTGCCGGCGTCGCCCAGCGGGGCGCCCTGCGCGCGCGCCACGTACGCCAGCGGGAGGACGCCCCTGGCGGGCACACGGAACGGGTAGGCGCAGAGCACCGCCAGCTCGCCTGCATCGCCACGTACGACACGCGGGGCTGCAGCAGCACCACCACCACAAGGACGGCCACGGCGCCCAGCAGCACCACGACCGCAAGCACCATGAACAGCACCACCGCCGCCCACTCCGCCGCGCCCGACCGGTGCCTCCTGAAGCTGTACCGCCGCGGACGCTGAGGCTCCTCCTCGCGCCCCCTCCACGACCGCCAATCCGCCGGCTGGAGAGCGCCGCGGCGGCCGGGGCTCTCCTGCTCACGGGCGCCTCCTCGCACGCCCGAGGGAACCGCCGCCGCCGCTAAAACCTAATCTCTGGCGGCGTGGGGGGTGTTTTTATAGTGACGGCGTGGGCCCGATTCACATAATATGCGCAGACTATATTTGCATAAACTGATACACACATCAGCATAACTCGTATTATAATTTAGCGTAAGCACAGGTAGGTACAATAAGCCCAGGGCTCCGGTGCGGTCTGCACACCTGGTCAGGGCTTCCTGTAGTTAAATAGAGCCCAGGGCTCTAAATACTATATCTATATATATATATATATATATATATATATATATATATATATATATATATATATATATATATATATATATATATATATATATATATATATATATATGACAGGTATAACAGGAGCCCTGGGCTTCCAATAGTTAAAGCAAGTCCAGATCGATCATCCATGCAAACTGGTTCAACCTGACGCGCCAACTCAAGCAGGCTGTCAGGTGTGCCACCCGCCCCACGTCCATGCGCGCAAAAAATAAATGCATGCATGAGTCAAACACGTTCTCTTGCATACGCGTAAATTTAGGAAAGAGATGTGTTGCAGTTTCTATTTTTAAATGATTTATTTTCTCCATAAATATAAGATCACTACAACAACCATGTAGCTAGGCTCGTAAGGACCATTTTATGATATATACCGATACTAAATATGCTACACTGTGTAGATAATTATGCAATTCGGTATACTGCGTAAAATCTGTTACTCGCTGCATACGCACAAATTTATGATGGAAAGAATGTGCAATGAAAGGAAATGAATTGGCATGCATAGAAACAAAAAATCGTATTTAATGTTTTATTTCCTACATAAATATAGGATCCCTCCAACATCCATGCACCTCAACTCGTTAGAACTAGTTTATGATATATATTGATACTAATTGTACTACATGGTGTAGGTATTTATGCAATTCGGTACACTACGTAAAAATCTGTTTCCTGCTGCATGCGCACAAATTTAGGATAACAAGATTTGCGATGAAAGGAAATCGATTGGCATGCATGGAAACAAAAAACTTATTTAAATACTTTATTTCATCCATAAATATAGGATCGCTCCAACAACCATGCAACTAGTCTCGTTACACCATTTTATGATATATACTTATACAAATTATGCTACACGATGTAACTATTTATACAATGCGGTACACTATGTAAAAATCTGGCATGTTATTCACTGGTGGACGCATCTCCAGGTTCGAGCATAAAAACCTTAAATTTTGAGCATAAAACCCCTCAGATATAAGCGTAAATACCAAGCCAATGTGAGAGGTTGATAGCTCTAATAGGTTATTATTACGATCCTATTTTTGTGGTAGATCCGAAAAACATGGCAGTCGACTAGTCGCATGCATGCGGTTTCTGTTTTTATACAGATTCAAAAATTATGACAAATCGTGGGAGTTTCCATTGCATACACGCAAATTTTAGATTATATTTGTCGGCGTTCCGAGACCGGGGGGTCCCCGAGCCGACGAGTGAGAGTGCCGCGTGCCCCAGCCCAGATGGGTCGAGCGCGTGGGCGAGCGCGAAGGGGGGAACAGAGAGAGAGAGGTCGGTGGCCGGAGCCGGGTCGTGAGGGAGTCGGAGAATTCCCGCGGCCTTCGTGTTCGTCCCGCGCCCAGGTCGGGTGCGCTTGCAGTAGGGGGTTACAAGCGTCCGCGCGAGGTGAGGGGAAGCGAGCGGCCCCAAGAGAGAGAGCGCCTGCCCCTGCCCTTCGTCCTCGCGAGGCCAACCTTCTCTAAGAAGGCCCTGGTCCTTCCTTTTATAGTCGTAAGGAGAGGATCCAGGTGTACAAGATGGGGGTGTAGCAAGGTGCTACGTGTCTAGCGAGGGAGAGCTAGCGCCCTATGTACATGCCAAGGTGGCAGCCGGAGAGATCTTGGCACCCTGTTGGTGTGGCGTCGTGGCTGTTGGAGGAGTAACGGAGCCGGACGGGGGGACAGCTGTCGGAGTGGCTGGGCCTTTGCTGACGTCCTCCTGCTTTCGTAAGGGAGCTGGGAGTCGCCGTCGTCATGGTCTAGCGGGGCGCCATCATTTGCCTATCTGGCGTGGCTGGCCAGATGGGACGCCGGTCTTGTTCTCTGCGACCCAAGTCGGCTCAGGGCAGGGTGATGATGATGCTCCCTGTTGACGTGGCGGTCTCGTGTCCTAGGTCGGGCGTCGTGGAAGCTCCTCCGAAGCCGAGGTCAAGTCCGTCCTGCAAGACAGAGGCAGAGTCCGAGCCCTGGGTCGGGCGAGGCGGAGATCGTTTGGCAGAGGCCAAGGCGGAGTCCGAGCCCTGGGTCGGGCGAGGCGGAGTTCGTCGTCTTCCGGGGCCTTAGCCCGAGTCCGAGCCCTGGGGTCGGGCGGAGTGGAGTTCGCCGTCTTCCGGGGCCTTAGCCCGAGTCCGAGCCCTGGGGTCGGGCGGAGCGGAGTTCGCCGTCTTCCGGGGCCTTAGCCCGAGTCCGAGCCCTTGGGCGGAGCGGAGTTCGCCGTCTTCCGGGGCCTTAGCCCGAGTCCGAGCCCTGGGGTCGGGCGGAGCGGAGTTCGCCGTCTTCCGGGGCCTTAGCCCGAGTCCGAGCCCTGGGTCGGGCGGAGCCTCCTATGGCACCTCTGGCGAAGTCTGGTCGCCCGTTGGTCTTACCTTTTGCGTTAAACGCCCCGGTGACTCGGTTGGTTGGCGCGGTGATTTAGTCAGGGTTTCTTCTTATCGAAGGCGGGGCCTAGGGCGAGCCGGAGATGCGTCTGCCGTGAAAGAGGAGGCCTCAGGGGAGACGGAGTCATCTTAGGGTCGGCTGCCCTCGCCCGAGGCTAGGCTCGGGCGTGGCGTGGTCAAGTCACTCGTATGGACTGATCCCTGACTTAATCAAACCCATCAGGCCTCTGCAGCTTTATGCTGATGGGGGTTACCAGCTGAGAATTAGGCGTCTTGAGGGTACCCCTAATTATGGTCCCCGACAGTAGCCCCCGAGCCTCGAAGAGAGTGTTAACACTCGCTTGGAGGCTTGCGTCGCACTTTTTTGCAAGGGGACCAGCCTTTCTCGGTGGTACTTTGTTCCGGTGGGTGCGCGCGAGCGCACCCGCCGGGTGTAGCCCCTGAGGCCTCGGAGGAGTGGTTTCACTCCTTCGAGGTCTTAATGCCTTGCGTAATGCTTCGGCTGGACTAGCGGTTCCCTCATGCGAGCAGGGCGTAACCCAGGTGCACTGTCGGGGCCCAAGTTCTCGGGCTGGTATGTTGACGCTGTCAACGGTTCGGCCGGAGCCGGGTTTGCGAGAGCAGCCCCCGAGCCTTCGCACGGAGCGAGAGGACGATCAGGGACAGACTCGACTTTTTATATACGCCCCTACGTCGCCTTTCCGCAAGGAGGAGGGGGGGAGTGCGCCATGTTACCCTCGATGGGCACCGAACATGGTGTCTCCGGTGAGCTGCAATCGGGTAATCCGAGTGGACGTCCGTGCCCCGTTCGTTGGGGGTCGGCTAGGGGCCCGGAGGCACGCCCAAAAGTACCTGCGGGTGATCTGCCGGACCCGGTCCCCTAGCGACGGGGTCCGAGGGCTCGTTGCCTCCCTCCGATGGGATTCCGTTACAGAGTCGTTCCCGCTGGTCTCGGAAATGTCCTAGGGTACCTCGGGAGCGCAGCCCGAGCCTTGGTTATGTATCGAACGTACCCCTGGTCATCCCTCGCTCGGCGTCTGAGGCGGCTGTGAACCCTTCGACAGGCCAGCCTTCGAACCCCTGATCAGTAGGGGGCACGGAGCCCGAGTAGCCTGAGGCGGTCGTGAGTCCTTTCGGGGGCCGACCTTCGAACCCCTGACCAGTAGTGGGTGTCGAGCCCACGCGATCTGAGGCGGCTGTTGAACCCTTCGGGGGGCCAGCCTTCGAACCCCTGATCAGTAGGGAGGCTCGGAGCCTAATTCCTTCACGGGGAAGGATCCCTTTGGGGTTATCCCCCTTCTCGGTCCCTGTTGCAAGAGATAGAGAAAGAAGGAAAAGGGAAAAAGGATCCGAAATTGAACGTCGGGGCATACCTTTTTCGGCGTGGTCGTTTTGGCGAAGGCGAAACGTCACCAGCCGCTCCCGCCCGTAGCGCTGTCCGCCGAGCCGCGGAGTTAATGCGCCGGGGTGAGTAGTTGGCGAGGTTGCCGTTGCGCGTGCGCGAGCCGTTCGAGGTACGGGTCACGGGTGCGTCGTCTTCACGCCGTGAGAGGGGGCTCTCTTGCTGCCTCCAGATGGGACATGAGCTTGGCAGATGGCGTGACCGCTGCTCTCGCGCGCCTGCCACCGTCATCACTGCCGGCCCATTTTTGACCGCTTTTGACCGCTGCGCCAGGCTGGCACTGCCGGGTCGCGGGCTGGGTCGCCTCGAATCGCGGTATCGGTTCCGCAATCGAGGAGGTGCGGTGGTGGAGCGAGTGGCACAGCGGTTCGCATGCAGCGCCCGGCGCGCCAGTTGCACGACGCGTGGGCTTGAGCCGTCGCGCTGGCCTGTCAGGAGTCGGAGAGGCGCGTCCACTTGGCGCGGTTGCATGCTGCCTGCATGGCCGCCTGCCCCTTTCGCCCGCTGGTCCGAGCAAGAGTGGAGGGTTACTTGTAACCGCTGGGTGGTTGCGTGCGTCGTGCGCGGCGGTTCGGCTTCTTCTGCTTAGAGCCGGTCTGCATGACAGGCGGGTCCCAGCCCCCGCGCCGCAGGGAAGGGCTTTGGAGGCATGTTGGAGAAGACTCAGCCCGTGACGGTTGAGGGCGCAAGCAGGGGGAGTTGCCTTTAAAAGGAGGGCGACCCCCTTCGTGAGGTGACCGCGTCTCCTTCCTTCCCAATGCATTGTGTCCCTCCATCTTCCGAGCCCCCGGATGGGGGGAAACCGCCGTCTTTTCGCTCCATCGCTGGAGGAACGCAACTCCGTGGGAGTTGGTACCTTTCAGCCATCGTTCGGCTTCAAGGATTTTCATCATGCAGCCCGGCTGCACCCCTCCACCGGCGGTCACCCAAGAGGGCGACCCCCGGCTTGATGGTGGGGGAAAGCGAGCCGGGCTGCGGTCTCCGCCCCTTCCTCAGCCTCAAGGATTTTCATCACCAGGGCTGAGGAGGGGCGTGTGCCAGGTCGGGGTTGGTCCCTGCGCGGGTGGTGACCCGCTCCTTCCCTCAGTGATCGGGGGGAAAGGCGGGAGTCGCCCGTGGCGCCAACAGCTGCAGCGTGCCCGGCTCTCTGAGCCGAGCACTCTCGGAGCCGCCCCCGGTGCCGCCTCCTGCCACGGCAGCTGGAAGAGGTTCTTCTGCCGGCGCGACAGCCGAGGTTGGACACGGGCCGACCTCCGACTCTACGGCCTTCTGTCCGTCCTTGCCTCTCGAGTTTGGGCAAGGGCGGGGGCCTCCCAGCAGCAGTATCCACCCTGAGGCCATCACTGCTGCTGTTGGGCCCCCCGGGACAAACGTCTTCATCGTCGCCGCTGCCGGGGCGGGGCGGCGACGTGCCGTTCGTCGGTCTTCTGCTGCCCCGCAGGCCCTCCCCCGTCGAGTGGGGTTGATCGTACCTGCGGGGGGAACCGGAGTTCCGTTTGTAATGGCACTTCGAGTGCCGGGTTTTTTGTTCATTTCGGCTTTCGGGGCCTGAACATGTATGTAACTCCGGCACAGAGCCGTGTTTTTCCTCATTTCTGAGCACTAAGACTCGCCTGCTGATTTTCTGAACCGCTTCACCAAGCGTGAGTTGCCCCGTGTCAAGGTGACGAGTGAGGTATCCGTATCCCGGAGGCGTAGGAATCCCTCGGCTCGGTCGGACCTGTTGTCCGAGGCTCCTCTGGCTTAGTTAAAGAGACCCCTCGGCCGCTCTTCGACGAGCCGAGGCCAGGGGTAGCGATATCAGCATGAGCAGAGGCATTGTTGGCTCGGAAATGAAACCTGGTTGGCCGGAGCCTAGCCGGGTTGTTTGTTGGTAGGGTCGACGTCGGAGCTGTTCAGCCGAGGCTTCGAACCGAGCTGGCGCCCTCGGAAGGTGGTCGGCCGAGGCCCCGGAGGTGGCCGGCCGAGCCGTCCGCTCGGGCCGGGTTCTCGGAGAAGTCCCTGGCAGAGATTGCTCGGGCGTGGTGATGATGTCGCCCTTCGGAGCGGAGGCCCTCGGACCGCGTCGCCGCCCGAGGCTAGGTCGGGCCTTGCCGAAGGTGCTGTCGATGCCGAGGGTGTCGTCGCCCTCTTCCAGCGTCAAGATCCGAGCCTGCAGGGTCAAATCGTCTTGTAGCGTGGGCCTTGCGCGGCCGTTGAGGCCAGAACACATACCCTTGTTGCGTTATAAAGCTGCGTCTCTTTTCCTCTCGTTTCGAGTATCCGGACCTTTTGTCGGTAGCAGGGATGTTAGTGCGAGCAAGAGTTGCTTCTCGCGGAAGGTGATGAGTGAGGTATCCGTATCCCGGAGGCGTGGGAGTCCCTCGGCTCGGTCGGCCTTGCCGCTTACGCGTACTTTTACCCGCCCATGGAGCCCTGTCACCGACTCGGTCGAGAAGGCTCGAAGAATCGCTTCGACAGAAGAGCTCCCGTACGTAAAGACTCGTTCGATCCGCGGATTCGCCTTATCCGAGCGCGAGTTACTTATCGCAGAAGGTGATGAGTGAGGTATCCGTATCCCGGAGGCGTAGGAGTCCCTCGGCTCGGTCAGCCTTGACTGCTTACGTGTACCCCGTCGTTTCCAGGACCCGCTTTTCGAAGTAGTCAAAAAGCACGAAAGATGTTCTGGTGAAAGAGATTTTCTTTTCGAGGAAAATTTTGACGCAGAGGGGGTTTCCCCCCTTTTAGCCCCCGAGGGAGGGTCGGGCTCTGCCGAGGCGAGGCTGACCCTTCCTTGTTGACTAAACTTTTGCGTGGGTGCGAGGTATATAAACAACTTGGAAACATCTTAAGGATAGAAGCGACATAGCTGTTGGATGTTCCAAGCGTTGCCGTAGACCTCGCCTTGACTGTTGGCCAGCTTGTACGTTCCGGGCTTCAGAACTTTGGCGATGATGAACGGCCCCTCCCAGGGGGGCGTGAGCTTGTGCCTCCCTCGGGCGTCTTGCCGCAGCCAAAGCACCAGATCGCCCACCTGGAGATCTCGGTGTCGGACCCCTCGGGCGTGGTAGCATCGCAGGGACTGCTGATACCGCGCCGAGTGTAGTAAGGCCCTGTCCCGAGCCTCGTCCAGCTGGTCCAGTGAGTCTTCTCGGCTAGCTTGGTTGCTTTCTTCGTTGTAGGCCCTCGTCCTCGGGGAGCCGTATTCCAGGTCCGTGGGCAGGATGGCCTCGGCCCCGTAGACCAGGAAGAACGGCGTGAAACCCGTGGCCCGGCTTGGCGTCGTCCTCAGGCTCCAGACCACCGAGGGGAGTTCCTTCATCCATCGCTTGCCGAACTTGTTGAGACTGTTGTAAATCCGAGGCTTGAGCCCTTGTAGAATCATGCCGTTGGCACGTTCCACTTGCCCATTCGTCATGGGGTGAGCTACGGCGGCCCAGTCTACCCGGATGTTGTGATCATCGCAAAAATCCAAGAATTTTTTGCCGGTGAACTGGGTGCCATTGTCGGTGATGATGGAGTTCGGGACCCCGAAGCGATGGATGATATTGGTGAAGAACGCCACCGCCTGCTCGGACCTGATGCTGTTCAGGGGTCGAACCTCGATCCACTTGGAGAATTTGTCGATGGCGACCAGCAGGTGCGTGTAGCCCCCGGGCGCCTTCTGCAGAGGGCCGACGAGGTCCAGACCCCACACAGCGAAGGGCCAGGTGATGGGTATCGTCTGCAGAGCCTGAGCGGGCAGGTGGGTCTGCTTCGCATAGAATTGGCACCCTTCGCAGGCGCGGACAACTCTAGTGGCGTCAGCCACCGCCGTTGGCCAGTAGAAGCCTTGGCGGAAAGCATTCCCGACGAGGGTTCGGGGTGCTGCATGATGACCGCAAGCCCCCGAGTGTATTTCCTGCAGGAGTTCCTGGCCCTCGGCGATGGAGATGCATCGCTGGAGGATGCCCGAGGGGCTTCGGTGGTAGAGCTCCTTCTCATCGCCCAGCAAGACGAACGATTTGGCGCGTCGCGCTACCCGCCGAGCCTCGGCTCGGTCGAGGGGCAGTTCTCCTTGGCGGAGATATTGCAGGTACGGGGTTTGCCAATCTTGATCTGGCACGACCCCGTTCTGCTCCTCCTCGATGCGCAGTGCCTCGCCCTCGGGCTCCGAGGGTTCCTCGGGGTGAGCCGAGGATGGCTCGGGCTGGGCCGAGGTCACCTCGGACGAGACCGAGGGTGCCTCGGGCTCGGGCGCGTCATCTATCTTGACGGAGGGTCGGTGCAGATCTCGAGAGAAGACGTCCGGGGGAACCGTCGTTCGCCCCGAGGCTATCTTCGCCAGCTCGTCCGCAGTCTCGTTGTAGCGCCGGGCGATGTGGTTAAGCTCGAGCCCGTAGAACTTGTCTTCCAGGCGTCGAACCTCCTCACAGTAGGCCTCCATCTTCGGGTCGCGGCAGAGGGAGTTCTTCATGACTTGATCGATGACGAGCTGCGAGTCGCCGCGTGCGTCGAGGCGTCGGACCCCTAGCTCGATGGCGATTCGCAATCCGTTGATCAGAGCCTCGTACTCAGCCACATTGTTGGACGCCGGGAAATGGAGGCGAAGCACGTAGCGCAGGTGTTTCCCGAGGGGCGAGACGAAAAGCAGGCCCGCGCCGGCTCCCGTCTTCATCAGCGACCCGTCGAAAAACATGGTCCAGAGCTCTGGTTGGATCGGAGCCGTTGGTAACTGGGTATCGACCCATTCGGCTACGAAATCCGCCAGTACCTGGGACTTGATGGCCTTCCGAGGGGCAAACGAGATTGCCTCGCCCATGATTTCCACCGCCCACTTCGCGATCCGTCCTGAGGCTTCTCGGCACTGGATGATCTCCCCCAGGGGGAAGGATGACACCACAGTCACCGGATGGGACTCGAAGTAATGTCGCAGCTTTCGCCTCGTCAGGATCACTGCATATAGCAGCTTCTGGACTTGTGGGTAGCGGATCTTGGTTTCGGACAGCACTTCGCTGACGAAGTAGACTGGCCTCTGAATGGGCAAAGCATGCCCCTCTTCCTGCCTTTCGACTACGATCGCGGCGCTGACCACCTGAGTGGTTGCGGCGACGTAGACCAGGAGGGTTTCTCCATCAGCTGGGGGTACCAAGATGGGCGCCTGGGTGAGGAGCGCCTTCAGGTTCCCGAGGGCTTCCTCGGCCTCGGGGGTCCAAGTGAAGCACTCGGCCTTCCTTAAGAGGCGGTACAGGGGCAGGCCTCTTTCGCCGAGGCGTGAGATGAAACGGCTCAAGGCCGCGAGGCATCCCATGACCCTCTGTACGCCTTTTAAGTCTTTGATGGGCCCCATGTTTGTGATCGCTGCGATCTTCTCCGGGTTGGCTTCGATGCCCCGCTCGGAGACGATGAACCCCAAGAGCATGCCTCGGGGCACCCCGAAGACGCACTTCTCGGGATTGAGCTTGACGCCCTTCGCCTTGAGACACCGGAATGTCAGTTCGAGGTCGGAGAGAAGGTCAGAGGCTTTCCTCGTCTTGACTACGATGTCATCGACGTAGGCCTCGACCGTGCGACCAATGTGTTCGCCGAACACATGGTTCATGCACCGCTGGTACGTTGCACCCGCGTTTCTCAACCCGAACGGCATTGTGACATAACAGTACATGCCGAAGGGCGTGATGAAAGAAGTCGCGAGCTGGTCAGACTCTTTCATCTTGATTTGATGATACCCTGAGTAGGCATCAAGGAAAGACAGGGTTTCGCACCCTGCAGTGGAGTCCACAATTTGGTCGATGCGAGGTAGAGGGTAGGGGACCTTCGGACATGCTTTGTTGAGACCAGTGTAGTCTACGCACATCCGCCACTTCCCCCCTTTTTTCCTCACAAGTACAGGGTTGGCGAGCCATTCGGGATGGAATACCTCTTTAATGAACCCCGCTGCCATCAGCTTGTGGACCTCCTCGCCTATCACCCTGCGCCTTTCCTCGTCGAATCGGCGTAGAGGCTGTCTGACCGGCCGGGCTCCGGCCCGAATATCCAGCGAGTGCTCGGCGACATCCCTCGGTATGCCAGGCATGTCCGAGGGACTCCACGCAAAAACGTCGGCGTTTGCGCGGAGAAAGTCGACGAGCACTGCTTCCTATTTGGGGTCGAGCCCGGAACCGATCCGGATCTGCTTGGAGGTGTCGCCACGGGGGTCGAGAGGGACGGCCTTAACCGTCTCCGCTGGCTCGAAGTTGCCGGCATGCCGCTTCACATCCGGCACCTCTCGGGAGAGGCTTTCCAGGTCGGCAATGAGGGCCTCGGACTCGGCGAGGGCCTCGGCGTACTCCACGCACTCCACATCGCATTCGAATGCGTGTTTGTACGTGGGGCCGACGGTGATGACCCCGTTGGGGCCCGGCATCTTGAGCTTCAGGTAAGTGTAGTTGGGGATGGCCATGAACTTCGCGTAGCATGGCCTTCCCAACACTGCGTGGTAGGTTCCTCGGAACCCGACCACCTCGAACGTCAAAGTCTCCCTTCGGAAGTTGGAGGGTGTTCCGAAACAGACAGGGAGGTCGAGCTGTCCGAGGGACTGGACGCGCTTCCCGGGAATGATCCCGTGGAAGGGCGCAGCGCCTGCTCGGACGGACGACAAGTCGACGCGCAGGAGCCTGAGGGTCTCGGCGTAGATGATGTTGAGGCAGCTGCCTCCATCCATCAGGACCTTGGTGAGCCTGACGTCGCCGATGACGGGGTCGACGACGAGCGGGTACTTCCTCGGGCTCGGCATGTGGTCGGGGTGGTCGTCCCGGTCGAAGGTGATGGGCTTGTCGGACCAGTCTAGGTAGACTGGCGCCGCCACCTTGACCGAGCAGATCTCCCGACGCTCTTGCTTACGATGCCGAGCCGAGGCGTTTGCCGCATGCCCTCCGTAGATCATGAAGCAATCGCGGACCTCCGGGAACTCTCCTGCTTGGCGATCCTCCCTTTTGTCGTCGTCGTGAGCCCTGCCACCCTCTGCGGGCGGCCCGGCCCTGTGGAAGTGGCGCCGAAGCATGACGCACTCTTCGAGGGTATGCTTGACGGGCCCCTGATGGTAGGGGCACGTCTCCTTGAGTGCCTTGTCGAAGAGGTTAGCACCTCCGGGGGGCTTCCGAGGGTTCTTGCGCTCGGCGGCGGCGATAAGGTCTGCATCGGGAACGTCGCGTTTCGCTTGCGACTTCCTCCTGCCTTTCTTCTTGGCGCCACGCGGAGTAGACGCCTCGGGAGCATCTTCCGACGGGCGGCCCTGGGGCTGCTTGTCCTTTCGGAAGATGGCCTCAACCGCCTCCTGGCCGGAGGCGAACTTGGTGGCGATGTCCATCAGCTCGCTCGCCCTGGTGGGGGTCTTGCGACCCAGCTTGCTGACCAGGTCGCGGCAGGTGGTGCCGGCGAGGAACGCGCCGATGACATCGGAGTCGGTGATGTTGGGCAGCTCGGTGCGCTGCTTCGAGAACCGCCGGATGTAGTCTCGGAGAGACTCTCCCGGCAGTTGCCGACAGCTTTGGAGATCCCAGGAATTCCCGGGGCGCACGTACGTGCCCTGGAAGTTCCCGGCGAAAGCCTGGACCAAATCTTCCCAGTTGGAAATCTGCCCCGGAGGCAGGTGTTCCAACCAGGCACGAGCGGTGTCGGAGAGAAACAGGGGGAGGTTTCGGATGATGAGGTTGTCATCGTCCGTCCCACCCAGTTGACAGGCCAGGCGGTAGTCCGCAAGCCACAATTCCGGTCTCGTCTCCCCCGAGTACTTCGTGATAGTAGTCGAGGGTCGGAATCGGGGCGGAAACGGCGCCCGCCGAATGGCTCGGCTAAAGACCTGCGGACCGGGTGGTTCGGGCGAGGGACTCCGATCCTCCCCGCTGTCGTAGCGTCCCCCACGCCTGGGGTGGTAGCCTCGGCGCACCCTTTCGTCGAGGCGTGCCCGACGGTCGCGATGAGGGTGCTCGTCGCCGAGGTGGCCCGGGGCCGCAGGCGCGGTGTTGCGCGTGCGCCCGGTGAAGACCGAGGCTTCCCGCGTGAGTCGGGAAGTCGCGGCACGAGGTTCCGAGGGGTATCCCTGCCTTCGGGAGGCAGAGCTCTCGGCCCGCCGGGCCGCAGCGCCTTCCAGGAGATGCTTAAGTTCTCCCTGAATTCGCCGACCCTCGGTGGTTGATGACTCCGGCATCGCGCGGAGGAGCATCGCTGCAGCGGCCAGGTCCTGACCGGTTCCGCCGGATGCAGGAGGTGGTCTGTCCCTGGCATCGTTGGCGATGCGGTGCTGGAGACCTTGGGGCAGGTGACGTATTCCTCCGGCCGGGGGCTGGCTCGCCCACACCTGCCCGATGTTCTGGCGGATTGCCTCGAGCGCTCCTGCTCCCTCATCGAGCCCGGCCTGCGCCCCGCGGACTTGCTCGAGCTGTGGGTCGTGACCCCCCGCCGGAACGGGGACCACAGCTAGCTCCCGCGGGATGTCGGCGCGAGGCGCTGGCCTAGGGGGATCACCATCCTCCGGCATGCCGAGACAGCCGCCTCCGGAGGGATCCCCTAACTCGATGTGGAAACATTCGCGACTCGGGCCGCAGTCCTTGTCGCCAAGGCTGCGGCTGCCGTCGGAACAGTCGGAGAGGCAGTAGTCACATGCGGTCATGAAGTCCCGCATGGCACTAGGGTTGCCAGATCCGGAGAAATCCCAGCAGATGCTGGGGTCGTCATCTTCCTCGGACCCAGAGGGTCCGTAGGTCGAGACACCCGTCAATCGGTCCCAAGGCGACCGCACACGAAACCCCAGAGAGGTTGCACTCGCCTCAATGTGAGCGCCCGCCAAAGCGAGATCGCCTGGCGGGCTGAGGCCGAGTCGAAATGACGAGAGATGGGGAGCAGTCGGTACCTTTTTGTCGACGAGGAGCGATGAAGTCACGTCGGGGGCAGATCGCGTCGTCGTCTTGGGTACGAGGGCGACGTCCTGCAGGCCTTCCGTGAGCGTGCTGGCGTCGTCCACTTGCTCGAAGCCGACGTGCTGCGGGGGAATGGCGCCCGCCTTTGCCTCGAACGCGAGGGCGACGCTTGGCGTGTCCTCCGTTGAGGCACCGGGGATGTCGATTTGCTCGACAGCCGTCGGAGCGCAATCTCCCGCTTGGCCCTGGTTGCCCCGCCTCCTCCTCCTCCGATGGCGAGGGAGAGGATGGGGCGAGCTCGAAAGTTGTCCTTCCCCCACGCGGGAAAGACGTCGTCGATTCCGCCGCCGGCGGGCGGGCTGTCCGCCACCATTGTCGCAGCCGCGCGGCGGTGGAAGGAGTACCATGTCGTAGTTGCCGTCGAGAGACATGAACTCGAGGTTCCCGAAACGGAGCACCATCCCGGGTTGAAGAGGTTGTTGGAGACTGCCCATCTGGAGCTTGACGGGAAATCGAACGTCAACACGCAGCAGGCCCCTACCTGGCGCGCCAACTGTCGGTGTTCCGAGACCGGGGGGTCCCCGAGCCGACGAGTGAGAGTGCCGCGTGCCCCAGCCCAGATGGGTCGAGCGCATGGGCGAGCGCGAAGGGGGGAACAGAGAGAGAGAGGTCGGTGGCCGGAGCCGGGTCGTGAGGGAGTCGGAGAATTCCCGCGGCCTTCGTGTTCGTCCCGCGCCCAGGTCGGGTGCGCTTGCAGTAGGGGGTTACAAGCGTCCGCGCGAGGTGAGGGGAAGCGAGCGGCCCCAAGAGAGAGAGCGCCTGCCCCTGCCCTTCGTCCTCGCGAGGCCAACCTTCTCTAAGAAGGCCCTGGTCCTTCCTTTTATAGTCGTAAGGAGAGGATCCAGGTGTACAAGATGGGGGTGTAGCAAGGTGCTACGTGTCTAGCGAGGGAGAGCTAGCGCCCTATGTACATGCCAAGGTGGCAGCCGGAGAGATCTTGGCACCCTGTTGGTGTGGCGTCGTGGCTGTTGGAGGAGTAACGGAGCCGGACGGGGGGACAGCTGTCGGAGTGGCTGGGCCTTTGCTGACGTCCTCCTGCTTTCGTAAGGGAGCTGGGAGTCGCCGTCGTCATGGTCTAGCGGGGCGCCATCATTTGCCTATCTGGCGTGGCTGGCCAGATGGGACGCCGGTCTTGTTCTCTGCGACCCAAGTCGGCTCAGGGCAGGGTGATGATGATGCTCCCTGTTGACGTGGCGGTCTCGTGTCCTAGGTCGGGCGTCGTGGAAGCTCCTCCGAAGCCGAGGTCAAGTCCGTCCTGCAAGACAGAGGCAGAGTCCGAGCCCTGGGTCGGGCGAGGCGGAGATCGTTTGGCAGAGGCCAAGGCGGAGTCCGAGCCCTGCGTCGGGTGAGGCGGAGTTCGTCGTCTTCCGGGGCCTTAGCCCGAGTCCGAGCCCTGGGGTCGGGCGGAGCGGAGTTCGCCGTCTTCCGGGGCCTTAGCCCGAGTCCGAGCCCTGGGGTCGGGCGGAGCGGAGTTCGCCGTCTTCCGGGGCCTTAGCCCGAGTCCGAGCCCTTGGGCGGAGCGGAGTTCGCCGTCTTCCGGGGCCTTAGCCCGAGTCCGAGCCCTGGGGTCGGGCGGAGCGGAGTTCGCCGTCTTCCGGGGCCTTAGCCCGAGTCCGAGCCCTGGGGTCGGGCGGAGCGGAGTTCGCCGTCTTCCGGGGCCTTAGCCCGAGTCCGAGCCCTGGGTCGGGCGGAGCCTCCTATGGCACCTCTGGCGAAGTCTGGTCGCCCGTTGGTCTTACCTTTTGCGTTAAACGCCCCGGTGACTCGGTTGGTTGGCGCGGTGATTTAGTCAGGGTTTCTTCTTATCGAAGGCGGGGCCTAGGGCGAGCCGGAGATGCGTCTGCCGTGAAAGAGGAGGCCTCAGGTGAGACGGAGTCATCTTAGGGTCGGCTGCCCTCGCCCGAGGCTAGGCTCGGGCGTGGCGTGGTCAAGTCACTCGTATGGACTGATCCCTGACTTAATCAAACCCATCAGGCCTCTGCAGCTTTATGCTGATGGGGGTTACCAGCTGAGAATTAGGCGTCTTGAGGGTACCCCTAATTATGGTCCCCGACAATATTTTTTTCCTTTTGAGAGGTTGATAGCTCTAGTAGGTTGTTATTACGATCCTATTTTTATGTTAGATCCGAAAAACATGGCAGTCGCATGCATGCGGTTTCTGTTTTTATACAGATCCAAAAAATATGGCAAATCGTGGGAGTTTCCATTGCATGCGCATAAATTTTGGATTATATTTTCCTTTCAAGTTCACACGCAAAAAAATGGATGACAAGAGTCACGTAGAGCATAAGTTCTTATACAACGTTGCATAAATGCTTATACCGTGTAGCATAATATATCGGTCCAACTAAGAACGCCAGCAGAAATTAGGGATGGTTTTATGGCATACGTAAAAATCTGGCATTTACGAATATAAGTGATTTGATTTTTTATGATAATTACGAACATGTTGAAATTAGGAATAGTTTTATGGCAGACGTACAAATTTGTCATTTACGAACATAAATGATTTGATTTTTTATGATAATTACGAACAGAATAAATCAAGAAATTGCCTTTCCAATGTGCATGCAAAAAAATACATGCAGTAAACTGATATGTGGACTCTGTGTTCAAGCATAAAATCTTACAGTTTTTAGCGTAAATAATACGTGTGGTAGGCATAAAACACAATAATCGAAAAGAAAACACGAATAGGGGAAAGTAGTTGTTGGAGAACGTCGTTGACAACACAAGCACATATTTAGGTTGTGACGGAACCTCCCAAGTAATCAGGCCCACCTACAGTTGTCCTTGTCTAACAGACATCAGACACCCTGTAGATGTTCCTAAGCTACTTGACAAGCTCGGTATCTTTCCCGACCTTACCAGGAACGTTTCACCCGTCTTGCAGACATTACAGATCATCGGAGATGAAGAAATGCGGAAGCGAATTACATAAACTTACATTTATTTCAACAGCAAGCTCGAGTTAATTTATTACAGACCAGTCTAAAAGTGAGTGCATAGAAGTAATAATTATACAAACCAAGGGAGACACAAAACTTCTCCCGAAAGGCTATAAACAAAAGATCCTAGATGGAGGACCGAGTCCTCCCGCACTTCAGTCTTGTTTTTCTTCTTTGGAAACCACCTTGGCACAGAAGCAGCAAAAATCTGCTACTTCCCCACCTAAAAACAACAAAGGGATAAACCCTGAGTATGGAATTACTCAGCAAGTCTTACCCGACTAAGGAAAAGACTCTCAAGGGTATGCTGGTTATATGGGAGTCAAGGTAAGGCTTCTCAATAATCAAAGACTCTGTTTTGCAGAAATGCTTACTAAAGTGGATCCTTAAAAATCCAATTTTATTTGTCAAGTTAGGTAAAATTACCAGCACTAGAGTTCTTTCTACCCTAGTTCAATCACTGGTCCTGCACTAGCCAATTTCTTTAACAAAAACCCATCATCTTTAGTGGAATGCTACGTGTAAGTCAGTGGCCAAGTCTCCATAACCGCGGAGGTACGGCGATCCGAATCGATTATACTCAGCTGAGGATCTCCAATCACACGACATATGTAGCACTTAACCCTTGCATATGTCAACCCGCCACCGGGGTTCTTAAGACCGGATCAGGTTCACGCAAACCGAGAGCATAGATACACCACCGTCCAGCCTCTTGCCACGGAGGGTACACGCTACTCTCGCCACCGCTCCACTCCCATTTCGTGTTATCTTATTCCGGCCTTAGTCTGCCCGAGGCAAGGCTTACCCATGACGAGGCATGTGACCAGTTAAAGGGTCCTCGGTCAGCAGGCCTACATCGACAAGGTCCTTAATCGACTCAGACGGAGACACTACACCGAGACTCCTTTCTCGTGCAAGTCACCCGCCCGGTCTCAGCTTAATCATTTCAAACCCAAAGTTTGGTACCTGGCAGAGGTACATCTTTTCCGATGTTGAACCCATCACGGCCATGATGGATCCACCATCAAGTTTTATTTTCGAAAACATCCCTCCCACTTTGCCAAACATCTTTTGTAAAACAAATCCTTTTGTTTTTCTAAAGCAATACTAAGCATAGTAAAACCTTTTTGTAAAAACAGGATTTCAAGGAGGGTAATCAAGATCAAGGAAGGTAATGCAGGAATTGTTTAATCAATCAACTCCTATCACCTAATGCAGCAAGCAAGTGAGAAAGATTTTAAAAACATCAAGGGAGGTGGCAAATGCACCGGGGCTTGCCTTTGTTATCAGGTGAGTCCTGCTCGGATCCACAAATATCGAAATAAAAGCAGTTGCCTGCTTGAGGATCAGAGGTGGGTGGTATCCCTTCTTCAGAGACTTCTTCTTCTTCTTCGTGCTCTAATATAACCATATACATGCATAAGAATGGATGTCATGGAATGCTCATGAGGATGCAAAGATAATATAAACTTATTATTTATGTCTTGAGTACAACTTTCCTTCACGGTACTCCGAGAACCTAGGGTTTCCGGAGTTAGTAAAGGAGTTCATGGAGCAGGGGGGGTGGTTTTGGGTTTAGTGATCAAACAAGGTCCAAATCAACCCAAATTTTACCCAAGGCTTCTAAATAATGTGAAAAGCTCACATAAAAAGTTTGGGAAATTTTGGACTTATTATTTATTTTCTAAAAATCCAGAACCAATGGTTTAGGCTATTTTAAATACTCTAAAATTCCTTATTTATCCTAAAAATCATGAAACTATTTTTATTAAATTCTAGGGAAAATAAGGAACCTAGGAAAATTGGTCTCATATTTTTAGGATTTTTCTATAATTTTCTACAGATTTCTAAAGCTCTGCGGAAAAAGAAAAAGAAAAAGCTTCAACAGTAACGGGCTGAAATCAGCCCAGACGGCCCAGATCCGCGCGGAATCGCGCGCGCGCCCGCGCCCGCGAGGCGATCTTGCGCAGAGGCCCTCGGCGTTTTAGTTAAACCAGAACAGGGTCGTTCACTATTGCGCAGAGTCACTGACACTTACAAAAAGGCCCTGCGGTTCTATCAATTCACAACCGAAAGTCCCCGACGGCGCTCGCGCACCGCCGCGCTCCGGCGAGGACCTACGCCGGCCGATTGGGGCTACGACTGGGTTCTCCGAGTGGCGGACATGAAATTGGGGTCAGCCTGACTACTTCCCCTAACTTAATTGCACCATTGGTGAATTATGGAGCTTCGGCCACGGTGACCGTAAGCAAAGCGGCAATATAATCGTGTTCCCGGCGACTGGGGGTCTCCCGGTTCAATTCGGTGGCTCGGCAAGCATCACGGAGGTGGGAGGGTACTCAAACGAAGTAGCAGAGGACCGGGGCTGACCTGTGGAGGGCTGACCACGGCGAGCTCAACTCTACGGCGACGGAAAACCAATTTGGGGGAAACTCCGAATTCAAGCACACGAGTGGATGATTGTGGCCGATTACCGGTGGCTGGATGCGTGAGGATATGGTGAAGCTCACGGCGGGGTCAATTTATAGAACCCCGAGGCGGTGGCGCTTAATTTAAGCGGCTAGCGGAGGTGGCCGGAGATAAGGAAGAAGACGTCGCGGTGAAATCGTGGCTAATGGCGTGGCAAGCTCCCCATCGACGATGGGATGGCCTAGAGGAGTCACGACGGCACGGTGGAAGAGTTGAGCCACGCGGCACCCGGCCGAGAGGCGGCGGTCGACGGCGAGCACTTTACCGCGGGCGGTGAGCCAGGGGAGATGTGCCGTGGCCGATCGGGGTGACTTCCAGCTCACCGGTGACAAGGACCTTTACCGTGACAGACTTATCTGGTGACCGCCGAGCACGAATCACGGCGAACGACGATCGACGGCGACGGCTATCGGCGACGAGCAGGAACATAATCTTCTTCAGTATACCTGTTACTGTACCATGTGAATACCAGTTCAGAGTGACTGACAGAGCACATTAGAGCCCAGTTTTCTCAAATTTTTGTGTGAAAGCTAAGCCAACTCTCTGTAGTAAAGTTGTAGAACTATAATCCCTCTACAACTTTGCTACAATGTGTATTCACAAAAAGTCACTGGATCAAGGTTTAATTCACCCACAAAGTCGACTCTGTTACACTGGAAAGCTGATTTTCAGAATGAACAAGTCTGACAGTCAAACTTCGATTGGGTTTTCCTCCAAATTTCTCATAACAACTAAGCTCACACTCTTTAGCAAAGTTGTTCTCCTATAATGGGTCTTCAACTTTGATGTGGTGACCTAGGGCAAAAACCCTATATCCTGAAAGATACAAGGCTCCAAAGTTGAGCCAATATCACTGAAATCCAGACTTAGAATAAACTCACATGAGGTCTATTTTGCATTTAAGTCCAAAACCTAGGGTTTGGCTTTCAAATCCACATATTTGTGAACCAAAGGACTTAAGAAATCTATTTGGCTTGGTTTTTGCACTTTAACCCAAAAGTGGGTTAATTTTGCACATAGGCCCCTAGGGTTTAGTTTTAGGGTTTCCCAGGGTTCCAATTAGGGTTTCTGGTATTCCAGGGGTATAAGTGGGATTCAACTTTATTCTTGGAGTCATTTTATGACTTTTACCCTAGAGCTTTTAGGTTTTCTCAACTTAGGTTAAGTGTTACCCCTTTAATCACTATTTAGGGTTAAGTCCTTTAACCAGGGTCCTATTTGTAAAACATTAAAACAATACAACTTGTTTGAAATTTTTGCCTAGTGAATGCACTCTAGGTGTGTCAAACATATGCAATGCCCATGCTCATGATGCCATGCTCAAGTTTTAGTTATAGTAACACCAGGGGTGTTACATCCTTCCCCCCATAAAAGAATCTCGTCCCGAGATTTAAAGTCCTAGGGTGAGTAATGGAAAAGGAAATGTGTCACATTTTTATTTCCTTATTTTTGGTACAAGGCAAGGGTGGTGTGGGGGTTCATTCCTTTACTACACAGCTACACAAACTTTACAACTTACAAGAGGCTAGAAAGCCTGGGAAATTTTTATCTAAGAAGTCTTGGGTTTCCCATGTAGCCTCATCTTCCGAATGCTGGTTCCACTGTATCTTATAAAACTTGAGAGTCTTTCTTCGGGTAACCCTGTCCTTTTGATCCAGGACTCGAATGGGATGTTCCGAGTACGTTAAGTCTGTTTCCAGGACAACATCAGTCACTTCAACGGTTCGATCGGGAACCCGAAGACACTTCTTCAATTGCGATACATGGAACACATTATGTACAGCAGACAATGTTTCAGGGAGTTGAAGTCGGTATGCCACTGGTCCACATTGCTCAAGTACCAGGAATGGACCAATGTACCTGGGTGCAAGTTTTCCTTTAACCCCAAAACGCGATACGCCTTTCATTGGTGAGACCTTCAAGTAAACATAGTCTCCTTTCAGAAAATATAAGGGCATTCGTCGTGTGTCTGCATAACTCTTCTGACGAGCCTGCGCCTTCTTCATATTATAAATAATTTTCTGAACCTTATCCTCGGCCTCTTTCACCATATCAGGCCTAAAGAAGCATCTTTCTCCAGGTTCAGACCAATTTAGCGGAGTTCGACACCGTCGTCCGTATAAAGCTTCAAAAGGTGCCATCTTGATACTTTCTTGATAACTGTTATTATATGAAAACTCTGCCAAAGGTAAACATTCATCCCATTTTGGTGAGAAATCCAGGACACATGCCCGCAGCATATCTTCCAGTATTTGGTTCACTCTCTCAGTCTGCCCACTGGTTTGAGGATGATAGGCCGAATTGTGGAGTAACTTAGTACCCAAAGATTTGTGAAGTGCTTCCCAAAACTTGGCTACAAATTGAGGTCCACGATCCGACACTATGGTCTTTGGAACACCATGCAGACTAAGAATACGAGCAATGTACAATTGGGCGTAGACAGTAACCGGGGAATTTGTCTTGACCGGCAGAAAGTGAGCAATCTTTGTAAGCCGATCAATTATAACCCAAATAGAGTCATATCCTTTTATCGTCCTGGGCAGTCCCACAATAAAGTCCATGCTGATGTCTTCCCATTTCCATGTTGGTATTGGTAATGACTGCAATGGACCAGCAGTTTTCATGTGTATGGCTTTGACACGTCTGCAAGTGTCACACTTAGCCACATAGCATGCAATTTCAATCTTCATCTTGGTCCACCAGTAGTGTTGTTTTAGATCATGATACATCTTAGTGCTTCCCGGATGAATAGAATAGCGACTAAGATGCGCTTCATCTAAGATTTGCTGGCGGAGTTCTTCGTCCTTTGGCACTACTATGCGGTTGTTAAACCATAACACACCTTGATCATCTTCCTTGAAACATGTGGCTGTTCCAGCCCTTATCTTCTCTCGTATGTGCTTCATACCCAGATTGTCCTTTTGAGCATCAATTATCCTTTGCAAAATGGTTGACTCAAGCTTTAGTTGGTTCAGAGTCCCTTGCTGGATTATCCCCAGGTTTAACTTTTCCATTTCTTGACATAAAGTGTTTTCGGAGGTCTTTACCATAAGACAGTGGCAGGAAGTCTTACGACTCAATGCATCTGCCACCACATTGGCTTTGCCTGGGTGATAATGGATTTCCAGTTCATAGTCTTTAATAAGCTCAAGCCATCGTCTTTGCCTCATATTTAACTCTGACTGGGTAAATATATACTTCAAACTTTTATGATCTGTATAGATGTGACAGATATTTCCCAGAAGATAGTGACGCCATATTTTCAGGGCATGAACCACCGCAGCTAACTCCAGATCATGAGTTGGATAATGCTCCTCATGTCGGCGTAACTGCCTTGAAGCATACGCAATTACTCGGCCCTCTTGCATCAGCACACAGCCGAGTCCACTGCCTGATGCATCACAATATACATCAAAAGGCTTAGTGATGTCCGGTTGAGCCAAAACCGGAGCAGTGGTTAATAGTGTCTTCAATTGCTCAAAGGCTTCATTACATTTAGAAGACCAATTGAACTTAGTATCATTCTTCAATAAACTTGTGATTGGCTTCACAAGCTTAGAAAAATCAGGTATGAATCTGCGATAATATCCCGCTAGTCCAAGAAAACTCCGGACTTGGTGGACAGTTGTTGGGGGTTTCCATTCCAGAATATCTTTGACCTTGCTAGGATCTACCGCAATTCCTTTAGCTGATAACACGTGCCCCAAAAATTGAATTTCCTCCAGCCAGAACGCGCACTTGCTGAACTTGGCATACAACTGATGTTCCCTCAGGCGCGTCAATACAATCCGTAGATGCTGAGCATGCTCCTCTTCATTTTTAGAGTATATCAAAATATCGTCGATGAAGACCACCACGAACTTGTCTAACTCGGGCATGAACACCGAGTTCATCAAATAGGTGAAGTGGGCAGGAGCATTGGTGAGCCCGAAAGACATTACCAAGTATTCAAACAATCCATACCGCGTAGTAAATGTGGTCTTCGGTATATCCTCGGGCCGAATACGGATTTGATGATAGCCCGACCTGAGATCAATTTTGGAAAATACCCTCGCCCCAGTCAGTTGATCAAATAAGATGTCGATCCTTGGAAGAGGGTACTTATTCTTGATAGTGACCTCATTTAGGGGCCGATAGTCCACGCACATGCGCAAGGTTTGATCCTTCTTCTTCACAAAGATGGCGGGACAACCCCATAGGGACGAGCTTGGCCGGATAAATCCTTTGTTCAGTAGATCTTGTAATTGAATCTTCAATTCCGCCAACTCATTAGGGGGCATACGGTATGATCTTCGGGAGATGGGAGCCGTACCGGGCTTTAGCTCAATTACGAATTCTACATCTCTTTCAGGGGGCAGTCCAGGCAAATCTTCCGGAAATACATCTGGAAACTCACATACTACCGGAATGTTCTTGATCTCCGGTACAATGGCTTCAAATATTCTACCAGAAGCTTTGACTGGATTGGTTTTGGGGAGAGATAAAAGGATTTCTTCTTGATTATAGCTCAACCTGACGGTTCTGAGTTCAGTGTTGAGAATGGCCTTGTATTGGGTTAACCAATTCATACCCAAAATTACATCTATATCCTGGCCTTTTAGAACAATCATGTTAGCAGGAAAGTTCCGTCCGGCCATGGTTACTGGCACTTCATAGGCCACTTCTCTAGTAAAAATGTGTCCCCCAGGTGAATGAATTTTAAATCCCTCTTTTGATTCATGACATGCAATGTGATGTTGCTCCACAAATGTCTTGCTAATGAAGGTATGCGAAGCACCAGAATCAAAAAGAATTATTGTAGGATGACTGGCCACAGGAAACGTACCCATCATCACCGGCTCTCCCTCCGGTGTAGTAGCCACTTGAGTGTAATATACTCGCCCCGTCTTCTTGGTATTCTTGCCCGAAGTACTTCCCTTGCCTGGAGCTGAATTCCCCGATCCTTGCTGATTATTGGCCTGATTTTGCCTAGGATAGGGGCAATCTTTAATAAAATGCCCAGATTTGCCACAGTTAAAACATCCAGTTGAAGAACTTGGCAAAGCAGGGAATCGAGTGCCTGGGGCACCCGGCTGACTTTGGACAGTAGGGGCTTTGTTGGGACGAATAATTATGGGCTGCTTGAAAGGGAAAGATGGTGCACTTGAACGGTTCTGGTTAGAGGGCCGGAGAATAAACCGTTGCCTCTTTACCGGGCCCTGACTAGGCCTATCACCACTGAATCCCTTATTTTTCCCAGAACTTGCGCATTTTGCCTCCACAGATAAGGCTGTACTGACAGCCTTCCCATAGGTGAGATCAATACATGCAGCCATTTTTCGCTGCATCCGGTCATTTAGACCTCTCATAAAACAGTTCCTTTTCTTCAAATCGGTATTCACCTGATCAATTGCATATTGGGACAGGTGATTGAACTTGTTGAGATACTGATTAACAGTATCTCCCCCTTGTTTCAGTTTCATAAACTCTTCTTGTTTCATGTGCAGCACTCCCTCTGGTATATAGTGCTCGCGGAAGGCTGCTTTAAATTCGTTCCATGTAATTTGATGGTTGTCCGGTTGGATAGCCACAAAGTTTCCCCACCAAGTACTGGCAGGGCCTCGGAGTTGCTGTGCCGCGAACAATGGCTTCTGTGTTTCCGAACAACGAAGAAGGCCAAACTTCTGTTCAATGACCCGTATCCATTCGTCGGCTTCGAGCGAGTCTTCTGCTTTGATGAAGAGAGGCGGACGAGTTTCGGAGAAATCCAGATAAGTAGTCTCACGGGGACCTTGTTGAAAACCTCTTCCTGCTTGTTGCTGGAGCTGCTGCTGACCCGCCATTTCCCTCAGGAAGCGGGTATTGTCGGCGGTAGCATTCACCAAGGCAGCAATTGCCTCGGCTAGCGTGGGTGGAACTGGAGGTGGATTCGGGGTAACATCCCGACCCCCAGATGTTCCGGCTGTGTCCTGTCCGCGAGTCCTGGTCGGCATCTGAGGCAAAAACATTTGAATAAACATAATGTGCCAAAGAAAACCTTCCATTTTACATTACTATAAAGAGTAATGATACAGACTCGATATTACATAACAGGATACATTACCCATTTTACAAAAGTTTAACCTATTATACAACAGTACACCCTACAATACACTACTCTACTTTTATTACACCATTAGTCCTGCTTTCCGTTGCTTTTGGCGGCCTCATCATCAGGTGTGGGAGTCCAGACGTCAACCAACCTCAAAGAAGGAGGGGGTTCAAAAAGATCTAACTCCTCACCCAACGCGTGTCCCGCAACGTGAGAGGGTCCGGCTCCTGACTCAGCAGAGTGTACAGGCTCACTAGGGTGTAGTTGTGAGTATAGCACATGGACTTCCTCATGCAACGTATTGCAGTAGACCTGCAGGTTGTCGACAGCTGAGCTAAGTTCTTTAATTCGGGCCTGAGCCCTCGCTTCCTTAGCACATGCCAACATACGAGACTGTACTGCCCAGTCAAGTGCTAAGTCCCGATCAGCCAGCTGATCCTGCAGGTGACGGATATCCCTTCTTAGTTCATTGATTCTATCTCCGTCTGCAATCCAAGCATTGGTCCTGTGTTGCAGCGTTGCTTGAAGTCGACTCACTTCGGCTTCCAGGTCTCCTATGGGGTCATTACTCCCGCTGCTACTGCTTTCGTGTCGAGGGGCTAGTTGATGCCGGGGTACTCCAATTGGTCCCGTTGACTTACGTGCCGTTAGCCTTGTGCGTGGCGGCATCTTTCTAAGGGGGAAAATTTATTAGCATAATTCTTAGCATGATGCATGAGTAAGTACAGAATCAACCTTGGTCGATTCAACCTTCTATACGTTGCACTCTTCCTATCTGGTCTTTAAGATAAACTCTTCAGAATACTTAGGTAAGAAGAGAAAAGAATCTTTAGGTAAGACTTTTGAAAATCTTTTTGAAGATGCCTCATAATATCTGCAAAGAAGGGCTACGCTCCGATACCAGCTGTGACGGAACCTCCCAAGTAATCAGGCCCACCTACAGTTGTCCTTGTCTAACAGACATCAGACACCCTGTAGATGTTCCTAAGTTACTTGACAAGCTCGGTATCTTTCCCGACCTTACCAGGAACGTTTCACCCGTCTTGCAGACATTACAGATCATCGGAGATGAAGAAATGCGGAAGCGAATTACATAAACTTACATTTATTTCAACAGCAAGCTCGAGTTAATTATTTATTACAGACCAGTCTAAAAGTGAGTGCATAGAAGTAATAATTATACAAACCAAGGGAGACACAAAACTTCTCCCGAAAGGCTATAAACAAAAGATCCTAGATGGAGGACCGAGTCCTCCCGCACTTCAGTCTTGTTTTTCTTCTTTGGGAACCACCTTGGCACAGAAGCAGCAAAAATCTGCTACTTCCCCACCTAAAAACAACAAAGGGATAAACCCTGAGTATGTAATTACTCAGCAAGTCTTACCCGACTAAGGAAAAGACTCTCAAGGGTATGCTGGTTATATGGGAGTCAAGGTAAGGCTTCTCAATAATCAAAGACTCTGTTTTGCAGAAATGCTTACTAAAGTGGATCCTTAAAAATCCAATTTTATTTGTCAAGTTAGGTAAAATTACCTGCACTAGAGTTCTTTCTACCCTAGTTCAATCACTGGTCCTGCACTAGCCAATTTCTTTAACAAAAACCCATCATCTTTAGTGGAATGCTACGTGTAAGTCAGTGGCCAAGTCTCCATAACCGCGGAGGTACGGCGATCCGAATCGATTATACTCAGCTGAGGATCTCCAATCACACGACATATGTAGCACTTAACCCTTGCATATGTCAACCCGCCACCGGGGTTCTTAAGACCGGATCAGGTTCACGCAAACCGAGAGCACAGATACACCACCGTCCAGCCTCTTGCCACGGAGGGTACACGCTACTCTCGCCACCGCTCCACTCCCATTTCGTGTTATCTTATTCCAGCCTTAGTCTGCCCGAGGCAAGGCTTACCCATGACGAGGCATGTGACCAGTTAAAGGGTCCTCGGTCAGCAGGCCTACATCGACAAGGTCCTTAATCGACTCAGACGGAGACACTACACCGAGACTCCTTTCTCGTGCAAGTCACCCGCCCGGTCTCAGCTTAATCATTCCAAACCCAAAGTTTGGTACCTGGCAGAGGTACATCTTTTCCGATGTTGAACCCATCACGGCCATGATGGATCCACCATCAAGTTTTATTTTCGAAAACATCCCTCCCACTTTGCCAAACATCTTTTGTAAAACAAATACTTTTGTTTTTCTAAAGCAATACTAAGCATAGTAAAACCTTTTTGTAAAAACAGGATTTCAAGGAGGGTAATCAAGATCAAGGAAGGTAATGCAGGAATTGTTTAATCAATCAACTCCTATCACCTAATGCAGCAAGCAAGTGAGAAAGATTTTAAAAACATCAAGGGAGGTGGCAAATGCACCGGGGCTTGCCTTTGTTATCAGGTGAGTCCTGCTCGGATCCACAAATATCGAAATAAAAGCAGTTGCCTGCTTGAGGATCAGAGGTGGGTGGTATCCCTTCTTTAGAGACTTCTTCTTCTTCTTCGTGCTCTAATATAACCATATACATGCATAAGAATGGATGTCATGGAATGCTCATGAGGATGCAAAGATAATATAAACTTATTATTTATGTCTTGAGTACAACTTTCCTTCACGGTACTCCGAGAACCTAGGGTTTCCGGAGTTAGTAAAGGAGTTCATGGAGCAGGGGGGTAGTTTTGGGTTTAGTGATCAAACAAGGTCCAAATCAACCCAAATTTTACCCAAGGCTTCTAAATAATGTGAAAAGCTCACATAAAAAGTTTGGGAAATTTTGGACTTATTATTTATTTTCTAAAAATCCAGAACCAATGGTTTAAGCTATTTTAAATACTCTAAAATTCCTTATTTATCCTAAAAATCATGAAACTATTTTTATTAAATTCTAGGGAAAATAAGGAACCTAGGAAAATTGGTCTCATATTTTTAGGATTTTTCTATAATTTTCTACAGATTTCTAAAGCTCTGCGGAAAAAGAAAAAGAAAAAGCTTCAACAGTAACGGGCTGAAATCAGCCCAGACGGCCCAGATCCGCGCGGAATCGCGCGCGCGCCCGCGCCCGCGAGGCGATCTTGCGCAGAGGCCCTCGGTGTTTTAGTTAAACCAGAACAGGGTCGTTCACTATTGCGCAGAGTCACTGACACTTACAAAAAGGCCCTGCGGTTCTATCAATTCACAACCGAAAGTCCCCGACGGCGCTCGCGCACCGCCGCGCTCCGGCGAGGACCTACGCCGGCCGATTGGGGCTACGACTGGGTTCTCCGAGCGGCGGACATGAAATTGGGGTCAGCCTGACTACTTCCCCTAACTTAATTGCACCATTGGTGAATTATGGAGCTCCGGCCACGGTGACCGTAAGCAAAGCGGCAATATGATCGTGTTCCCGGCGACTGGGGGTCTCCCGGTTCAATTCGGTGGCTCGGCAAGCATCACGGAGGTGGGAGGGTACTCAAACGAAGTAGCAGAGGACCGGGGCTGACCTGTGGAGGGCTGACCACGGCGAGCTCAACTCTACGGCGGCGGAAAACCAATTTGGGGGAAACTCCGAATTCAAGCACACGAGTGGATGATTGTGGCCGATTACCGGTGGCTGGATGCGTGAGGATATGGTGAAGCTCACGGCGGGGTCAATTTATAGAACCCCGAGGCGGTGGCGCTTAATTTAAGCGGCTAGCGGAGGTGGCCGGAGATAAGGAAGAAGACGTCGCGGTGAAATCGTGGCTAATGGCGTGGCAAGCTCCCCGTCGACGATGGGATGGCCTAGAGGAGTCACGACGGCACGGTGGAAGAGTTGAGCCACGCGGCACCCGGCCGAGAGGCGGCGGTCGACGGCGAGCACTTTACCGCGGGCGGTGAGCCAGGGGAGATGTGCCGTGGCCGATCGGGGTGACTTCCAGCTCACTGGTGACAAGGACCTTTACCGTGACAGACTTATCTGGTGACCGCCGAGCACGAATCATGGCGAACGACGATCGACGGCGACGGCTATCGGCGACGAGCAGGAACATAATCTTCTTCAGTATACCTGTTACTGTACCATGTGAATACCAGTTCAGAGTGACTGATAGAGCACATTAGAGCCCAGTTTTCTCAAATTTTTGTGTGAAAGCTAAGCCAACTCTTTGTAGTAAAGTTGTAGAACTATAATCCCTCTACAACTTTGCTACAATGTGTATTCACAAAAAGTCACTGGATCAAGGTTTAATTCACCCACAAAGTCGACTCTGTTACACTGGAAAGCTGATTTTCAGAATGAACAAGTCTGACAGTCAAACTTTGATTGGGTTTTCCTCCAAATTTCTCATAACAACTAAGCTCACACTCTTTAGCAAAGTTGTTCTCCTATAATGGGTCTTCAACTTTGATGTGGTGACCTAGGGCAAAAACCCTATATCCTGAAAGATACAAGGCTCCAAAGTTGAGCCAATATCACTGAAATCCAGACTTAGAATAAACTCACATGAGGTCTATTTTGCATTTAAGTCCAAAACCTAGGGTTTGGCTTTCAAATCCACATATTTGTGAACCAAAGGACTTAAGAAATCTATTTGGCTTGGTTTTTGCACTTTAACCCAAAAGTGGGTTAATTTTGCACATAGGCCCCTAGGGTTTAGTTTTAGGGTTTCCCAGGGTTCCAATTAGGGTTTCTGGTATTCCAGGGGTATAAGTGGGATTCAACTTTATTCTTGGAGTCATTTTATGACTTTTACCCTAGAGCTTTTAGGTTTTCTCAACTTAGGTTAAGTGTTACCCCTTTAATCACTATTTAGGGTTAAGTCCTTTAACCAGGGTCCTATTTGTAAAACATTAAAACAATACAACTTGTTTGAAATTTTTGCCTAGTGAATGCACTCTAGGTGTGTCAAACATATGCAATGCCCATGCTCATGATGCCATGCTCAAGTTTTAGTTATAGTAACACCAGGGGTGTTACATAGGTCATCACTTGGGCCGCCCGAATTGCGC
Source organism: Zea luxurians (assembly GCA_029449295.1). Taxonomy (NCBI): domain Eukaryota; kingdom Viridiplantae; phylum Streptophyta; class Magnoliopsida; order Poales; family Poaceae; genus Zea; species Zea luxurians. Next base: position 116,184,262 of record JAOPSE010000005.1, on the reverse strand, counting down.
TGGATCGGAGGATGTCACGCGCGATCATCGCTGCGCGCACCTCGCGCCTTCCGTGATGCCGCTCGAACCTCACGCCTCGTGCGTCGCCGTCGCTACTCGCATGTCGAGGGGCGCCGCTTGCTCGCTAGCCTTGGAAGTGTCGCCGCCTCGGGGCCCTAGGGACGCCGCCGCTTGCCCGCACAAGGGCCCCGCTGTCGCTCGCCCTCTGGATCGGGGAGCCACTGCCACCGACCTGGGAACCGCCGTCACTACTTCGGATCGAGGAACCACCGTCACCGCGCGTCGAGGTCAGGGAGCCGTGGCCACCACAGTCACCGGCTGGGGGTCCACCGCCACACACGCTCTTGGGCAACCGCCGTCGTTGCATACGCCGTCGCTAATGAATCGAGATGGGGCGTGAAAAACTGAACCCTAGCACTCCGAGTCTTGTTTTATAGACGTCTAGACTTTGTCCGGCTCAACCAGATTGCACCGTCCGATCTGGGCTTCCTCTAGTTATTGGAAGCACATGACTCTTAATATATATATATAGTTGTGTGATGTTAGGAGAAAAACTATATATTATGATGGAAATTATATAACTAATTAATTAGTAGATACAATCCCTTAAAATTACATAAAGAAATTTAGTATCCATATCAGTATCTTATGTTCATTTGAATTTGAGTAGGAGAGCAAAATGATAAGCAATTTTGTTGTTGTTACAATTGTCATGAATTTCGAACACTTATATATCTTAGAATTGTTAGATCTGCAGGAGGGTTGGTTGACGAATTAGATACTGAACACATTTGAATGAAAATGATTCCTTAGTAGTTTTGTTGCCTTAGTATTGGTTTTCTATTTCACCATGTAGGGATCCTAAGACCGTGTCCATAAGTTCAACCATATGCACTACATGAATTTGTCTCTATTTCTTTTGCCTAGTGCAATAAAATAAAATAAAAATAAACCACTCGACAAATAAGTTCTTTGCTGAGTGTTTTTTGTTTGGCACTCGGTAAAGATCTTTTATACCGAGTGACCGAAAAAAACATTTGGTAAATCTATTGATATTGGACAAAGAGTTGAATTCCGATAGTGGTAGTATCAAAAACACCATTTTGCACTGTTCTATGGAGATAGCCTAAGTATGTCTCTTTTACATTGACCATAGTTTCGTCGCATGCAATGCAAACAAGTAGTGGCAGAAAACACAAAGGTTCATGCTACCCACCACCCCGACCCCGTTTATATCTCCCGTGAGATTTCGTATGCAAGATTTTTTTTTCCAACGTGTTTGAACCGTGGGATTTCACAGGATAACGAAGAAAAGTGCATGCAAGGGCAGCGGATGAGCGTGGAAACTTAAGAGGGCGCGGCTCTGGTCCACACAGACACAGAGACGAAATGGATGAATAGCCGGACAGCCGGCCACATGGAGACGACGACGACGTACGTGTCGTCCCTAGCCAGAATGGATTGGAGAGAGAGACCTTGGCTTGGCTTGGTAGCTTACCTGCCCCCGCCGCAGCCGGCAGGGCGTCGGGTCAACGCCGGGATGCGTCTCCATGAAGAAGCAGAGAGAGTACGCGAGCTTGGTCCGGTCAACACACTCGGAAATCGGAACAAGCTTGTGTGGCGGCAAAGCTGCACGCCTGCACCCTCCGTTGACAAATCCGTTCCGTTTGCATGGGGCGAATTCTGTGCGTGTACCAAGGACCACGCCCCACGCACCGTACCGCGTACATGGGGGGGTATTTTCTGGGTTGTCCGAAAACTCACAGCAGATGGACAGAGCAAGAAACATAGGGCCTGTTTGGTTCGGCTTTTTTCTGAAGAGCTTTTCTGAAAAGCTGACTGTAGGGAAAAGCTAGCTGTGGGGAGAAGCTGGTGGTTAGAATCTAGGTGTTTGGTTCGACTGCTGTGAAGAGAAACTGGTGGGTAGAATCTGTGTGTTTGGATACGCAGATTATGAGATTGTAGATTCTGATTAAAAAAAGAAAACAGATAAATACAGACAACCAACTAGTGCATTACGGGACTGGCCGGATTATTAAATATCAGTGTCTGAAGTCTATATGCTTAAATGTCCAAATTATCGTATTGTTAACATCTGAACATGAGGATTAAAGGTACACTTAACAACTGCAATGGCAGCAGCGCATGGATATACTGTTCCAAACATGAGTTAAACCTTCATCAGAAACATGTGTTGAATTTACCTCGCTATACTTAAGCCTAAAATATACGAACAACATCACACACTAGTGTGCAGAGTGTGAAGAGGTACTGTAGGAATCACCCGCTTCCTCGCGACGCGGCCGTAGAGCCGATTCTCCATCCACGTTGAAACGGTGCGGTGGGAAGAAGCGCTTCCAGAAGAATCAGGTGGAGAATCCAGACGTTTGGCACCGAGATCCAGCTTTTCCCCACCAGAAGCTGCACAGAATCTATTCCAAACAGGCCCATAGAATAGAACAGCCGTAATGCGGAAACCTCCAACGCTTCGCCGCGAATCTACCAACGGTGCACCGTTGAACAAGTGTGGAAAATTCACTCCCTGCGCACACGATGGGGCCGGACCGGACCGGTTCTAACCGACACAGGCTTTTTCTCTTTTGGTTGGTCGCAGGGGAAGGAACACACCGCGTCTGCCGGTCTCTCCCATAGTCCTCCCTCCCATGGCCGTAGTCTCCGGACGAAAACTAGTAGGCCGCGCCCCTCTACCCTGGAATTGTTCCATTCAACCCAAATCCAACCTTTTGGCATCGAGCAACGTACACGCGCCCTTCATTCTGAGCGACCGTACGACACGGTGCTACGCGATTCATCACTCGTGTCATGGAACGGGGTCGACCACTTCATTATATTCACCACCGCGGCCAGTTTAATTAGTATAAAATGCAGTAGGCGTCGCTGGTGGGCGGTCAACGCAGATGACCCAAGCGTTTGCGTCACCTCACCTCAGCTGAAACGGACAGATCGACAGGGTAGCGGAACTCGCTTTTAAGGTTTTGATTGATGACGTGACGCCACATCGACCTTGCGAGGACCGGCACCTTTGCGACACGACACATTCCGGACACAAATACAGCTGTCCAAAGAGTGACACTAGCTATTACGTACGTCCACTAAGGGCCTGTTTGTTTACCCCAATGGATTATATAATCTGGATTATTTTTGAAGGATTATATAATCTGGATTATATAATTTGGATTATATAATCTGAGTAGTCCTGTTTGTTTACCCAGATTATCTGGCGTGTTTCTATTGGGCGGCGGGCTTCTCCGATCCGATAGGCGCAAAAACGATTCGGTAGATTATAATGGCAATGGTGGGTAATTTCTAGGAAACTTGAAAGGGTAGTGGGGAAGTGGGAAAAAATAATCTGAAATAAGCACCTCCTCACTTGCTTATGGATTATCATAATCTAAGGGGTTAGATTATATAATCTGGGCAAATAAGCTAGATTGTTTGTTTGCCTCTGAGGATTATTTAATCCAGATTATATAATCTGGGGGGTAAACAAACAGGCCCTAAGGCCTGGTTTCTTTGTTTTGGATTATAATATATCTAAATTATATAATATATTATAAATAATTTATCAGGTAAATAAATACCTAGGTGTCGGGGACCATAATTAGGGGTACCCTCAAGGCTCCTAATTCTCAGCTGGTAATATAGATAGCCAACCGGGCCGCACGGCACGGCACTGGCACTAGCACGACCAGGCACGGCACTACAGGGCACGACACGGCTAGCCACGATAAAGAATCCGTGCCATGCCTGGTAGTGCCCCCGTGCTGGGCCCTCGGCCCAGGCACGGCACTATCATCGCCTAGCCGTGCCGTGCCGTGCCACCAGGCACGGCGGCACGCCAGTGCTAGTGCCAGCACGGGCACTATACATAAAATACCAGCAAATACAACAGCCATCAAACAGACTTACAGACATAAGATAATTTTATTATGAGACATACCAGAACAGCAAGCAAACTGATATACCAGCAAAGAGAATGGTCACAAAGAGAGGAAGAGCCTAATCAAACAACAATTTTATTTTGAGCTGTAGTGCAATGGCTGCCTCGTTAAAAACCTGTCTAGGTAAAACTCACCCTTGTGAGAAACCCTAGACAGGAAAAAAGAGTACAGCCCAGCTCATTAAAATGTTTTTCAAATGTTTACAGTCCAGTCCAGTCCAGTCCAGTGTCCAGGTGCATAATATTACAGTCCCATTACAGAAATGGTCACAAAGAGAGTAAGACTAATCAAGATAAAGATCTTCAAATGTTTCTTCAAGCTCTTTGTCATCCACCATGTGTTACATCCTTGCTTCAGCATCCTCCCAATCTTTAATGCATGTCAACATCTCAACCACATCAGACTTCAATCTCCTCCTCCGCTCGTCGATGATCCTGCCAGTTAAACTAAAAGTGGATTCTGAAGAGATGGTAGACACAGGAACAGTTAAAATATCTTTAGCCATAATTGACAGTACTGGATAAGTGAGTTTGTGCTGATACCACCAGTGCAAGATATTGAAATCATCAGTTAATTGGTTGACAGTGTCACAATCTAAGTAAGAAATGAGTTCAGAAGCAGTAGAAGCTGAAGAGCTTGCAGCATGCAGTAGAGCAGTTGCAGAGGTATCTCTAGCAATGTTTAGAGTAGAAGCAAAAGAATGCATACCAACAGAAGTACCCACATCATCAGCATCATCATAAATTTCATCCCAAGCAGACCGTTTCTTACCAGACAAGTTAGGAGGGACAACCCTGTTCAATCTAACAGATCCATATTTCTCTTCATATTTATTATAAACATCAGTAAGCTTAGCTCTAGTGGTAACCTGATAAACAGCATAATCTGTACTTGTCATGTTCATTAATCTTCTAAGCACTCTACTAAAACCTTTCATTTTAGCTCTAGGGTCCAAGATGAATGCAAAAGAGTAAAGTAAAGGGATGTTCCTCCAATATTTATTATATTTATCTATCATAGGTTGAATGACACCTCTGATGTGAGTGTCATTAGCATAGTTCTTTAGATGTATAGCAATCTTAACAAGAAAATGAAGCATAAGTGGAGATGTAGGATAATAAACACCAGACAATGCAACTGTAGAATCATAAAATAGCTCAAGAAATTTAAGTACTTTCTCTCCAACAACCCAATGTTCATCAGTTAAAATAAATTGATCACCTTCAGCCCTAGGATAGTTTGCATGCATGAAAGTAGTGAAAGGTATCTTATGAGGAAACAAATGCTTAAGCATGAGATATGTAGAGTTCCACCTAACCTCCATGTCCAACTGGAATTTTCTAGGCCTAATATTAGTAGCAATGCAATAACTTTTATATGCAGCAATTCTCTGATTAGAGGAGTTTAAAAAAGATATTGCAGTTCTAAATGTTTCAATCAAATTCTTAAGAGCATCTAGGGCCTCTTTAACTATCAAATTGATTATATGACATGCACAACGCTGATGCAAGAACATTTCAGATTCTACCCCATTATCAATACCAAGATATGGTGACATTATAGGTCTAAGCAACCTCATGGCAGCAGCATTAGATGATGCATTGTCTAGGGTAAAAGCAAACACCTTATTAGTCAAGCCATAATCAGCAAGCACACCAGCAACACGATCAGCAATGTTTTGTCCATTGTGTGACACATCAATAAGAACTAAAGCAAGCACCCTTTTCTCTAGTTGCCAATCAGGGTTTATGTAATGGGCAACAACACTAAGGTAGTCCTCTTTGGCATTACCAGACCAAATGTCAGAGGTCAAACACACACAATTAACATCAGAAGAAGAAAGTGTCTCAACAAGCTTAGCCTTTTTGTCAGTGAAGTATTTAACCATGTCTCTGGTGGTGGTTTGCCTAGAGACAGGCACAAATTTAGGATTATGTGCAGTTCTAATGTAGTGTTCAAATGCAGCATTTTCACCCAAACTAATAGGAATTTCTAGCCTAGCAAGCAATCGAACCAATTCATTACGTGCAACCATAGGACAGTACTCCCAATTACGCATACTACCATCAGGATTAAAAGATATCTGAGACTGAGACATGCGGGTTTTTTCACGCCTCCTGGGACATCTATCTCTATGTCGGGTCAGGTGGCCAGTGCCACCACTAGAGAGAGCAGAATATTGCTTAGAGCAATGTATGCACTTAGCTGCAAACCTTACCTTCTTACCATTCACGGTTTTGAAAGTTTTTTCGAAATCTAACCACACTGCAGAAGTAGAAGGACGACAACGCTTGGAACTATGTTCGTCCCCTTCACCTTCCTGATCCTGACCACCGACTTGTTGTTCATCACCGACATGGACGGGATGCTCACTGCTAAGGCCAAAGAGCGCTGCAGCATCCTCCCGGAGGTCATCCTCATCGTCGTCTCCGGCCAACCCACACAACCGTCGCTCCTCGTTGCAGTCGATCTCAACAGTTTCATCGTCGGAGACGGCCATCGACCCACCTCGGGCTCGGAGTCCCGGTTCCTCAACGGAGTAAGCCGGAGCACCAGAGCTAGGAGAGAGGAGGGGATGACCGGTCCGGCCAACCGGTTCCTCCACGGATTTGAATCCGGAGCACCAGAGCTAGGAGAGACCGGAGCTAGTTGTCAGGGGCCGGTAAGGAGAGGGAGACCGAAGCTAGGAGAGAGGAGAGTACCAGTGCCAGTGCCAGTGCCGGACAGTGCCGGAGCGGGAGAAGAAGATAGGTGAGGGAGACCAGAGCTAGGAGAGAGGAGAGGCCGAGAGGGAGACCGGAGCTAGGAGAGAAGAGAGTACCAGTGCCAGTGCCAGTGCCGGACAGTTGAAAGAGAAATGTGCCCTTGGGCCATTTCTAAGTGTTTTGGTGATTTAGTGTCCAACACAAGTGCCTAAGTGTAAAGAAGTGGACAAAGTACAAATCAAGGATAAAGGTATGTTTCTCAGACTTAGTACATTGTTTTATGGACTAATGTATTGTGTCTAAGTGATGCAAACAGGAAAATCCAATTGGAAATGTCTTGGCTCGAGCAGCCAAGAATCTGCTCAGTCTGGGAGCACCGGACTGTCCGGTGTGCACCGGACAGTGTCCGGTGCGCCAGGCTGGCTTGAGCAAAGTGGCTGCTCTCGGGACTTCGACGGCGGTGTACGGCTATAATTCACCGGACTGACCGGTGTGCACCGGACTGTCCGGTGGGCCGTTCACAGGCGAACTCGTCGCTCTCGGGAATTCATCGGCGACGTACGGCTATAATTCACCGGACTGTCCGGTGTGCACCGGACTGTCCGGTGAGCCAACGGTCGGCCGGGCCAACGGTCGGCCGCGCGATCTGCGCGGGACACGTGGCCGAGCCAACGGCTAGAAGGGGGCACCGGACTGTCCGGTGTGCACCGAACATGTCCGGTGCGCCAACGGCTCTCAGGCTGCCAACGATCGGCTTCGTTATTTAAGGAAGGAAATCGGGCACCGGACAGTGTCCGGTGTGCACCGGACTGTCCGGTGCGCCAGTCGACAGAAGGCAAGATCTGCCTTCCAAGATTGCTCCCAACGGCTCCTAGCTGCCTTGGGGCTATAAAAGGGACCCCTAGGCGCATGGAGGAGTACACCAAGCATCTCCTAATCATTTCTAAGCACCAAGACATAGTTTTCGCGCATTCGTTTCATTGTGATAGCATATAGAGCTCTTGTGGAGTTGTGAACTCATTGAGTCGTGTTGCGAGCTCTTGTTGCAATTTGTGTGCGTGTTGACACTCTGATTCTTGTGTCTTGTGTGCGTTGCTAATCCCTCCCTTGCTCCGTGTTCTTTGTGAATTTCAAGTGTAAGGGCGAGAGGCTCCAAGTTGTGGAGATTCCTCGCAAACGGGATTGAGATAAAGCAAGCAAAACACCGTGGTATTCAAGTGGGTCTTTGGACCGCTTGAGAGGGTTGATTGCAGCCCTCGTCCGTTGGGACGCCACAACGTGGAGTAGGCAAGCGTTGGTCTTGGCCGAACCACGGGATAACCACCGTGCCATCTCTGTGATTGATCTTTGTTGGTTATTGTGTTTTGTTGAGGATTCCTCTATAGCCACTTGGCAATTATTGTGCTAACAATTAACCAAGTTTTGTGGCTTAAGTTTTGAAGTGTTACAGGATCACCTATTCACCCCCCTCTAGGTGCTCTCAATTGGTATCAGAGCCGTTCTCTTCAAGAAAGGGACTAACCGCCCGAAGAGATGGATCCTAAGGGCAAGGGGATGGTGATCAACGACAAGGAGAAGGAGTCCTTCGTCAACGAGCCCAATGATGACAGGCCCACCGACTCAGGCTCGGGCCACAAAAGAAAAGACGGGAGGAAGAAGAAGACAAGGCGCATCAAGGAAATTGTCTACTACGACAGCGATGAATCTTCCTCCTCCCAAAAGGACAACGACGACTACGACAGACGAAAGACGGTTAACTCAAACTTTTCTTTCGATTATTCGCGCATTCCGCATAGCTCAAATGCCCAATTGCTCCCCATTCCACTTGGCAAGCCCCCTCACTTTGATGGAGAGGACTACGGATTTTGGAGCCACAAAATGCGTACTCACCTGTTTTCTCTCCATCCAAGCATTTGGGAGATTGTGGAAAGTGGAATGAAATTTGATAGCTCAGATAGTCCTGTGTTTATTAATGAACAGATTCATAAGAATGCACAAGCTACTACTGTGTTGCTAGCCTCTTTGTGCAGGGACGAGTATCACAAGGTGAGCGGCTTGGACAATGCCAAGCAGATCTGGGACACCCTCAAGATCTCTCATGAGGGGAATGACGTCACCTTGCTCACCAAAATGGAGTTGGTGGAGGGCGAGCTTGGAAGGTTCGCGATGATAAGGGGCGAGGAGCCAACTCAAACATACAACCGGCTCAAGACCCTTATCAACAAAATAAGGAGCTACGGAAGCACGCGATGGATGGACCACGACGTCGTCCGACTGATGCTAAGGTCATTTACCGTTCTTGATCCTCATTTGGTGAATAATATTCGTGAGAATCCCAGGTACACCAAAATGTCGCCCGAAGAAGTCCTCGGAAAATTCGTTAGCGGGCGAATGATGATCAAGGAGGCGAGGTATGTGGACGACGCCTTGAATGGTCCAATCAACGAGCCGCAACCCCTTGCTCTCAAGGCAACAAGAAGCAAGGAGGCGCTACCTAGCAAGGTGGCACAGATTGAGGCGGCCGGACTCAATGATGAAGAGATGGCCCTCATCATCAAAAGATTCAAGACGGCGCTTAAAGGTCGCAAGGGACAACCAAGCAAGACCAAAGCCAAGGGGAAGCGCTCATGCTTCAAATGCGGTAAGCTTGGTCATTTTATTGCTAACTGTCCCGACAATGATAGTGAACAGGACCAAGGGAGCAAGAGGGAGAAGAAGAAGGCATACAAGAAGGCAAAGGGCGAGGCACATCTAGGCAAGGAGTGGGATTCGGATTGCTCCTCCTCCGACTCCGACAATGAAGGACTCGCCGCCACCGCCTTCAACAAGTCATCCCTCTTCCCAAACGAGCGTCACACTTGCCTCATGGCAAGAGAGAAGAAAGTAAGCACTCATGATACTAGTACTTATGCTTCTTCAAGTGAGGATGAGTCTAGTGATGATGATGAGATAGATTACTCATGCTTATTCAAGGGATTAGATAGATCTAAAATTGATAAGATTAATGAGTTGATTGATGCTTTGAATGACAAGAATAGATTACTAGAAAAACAAGAGGATCTTTTATATGAGGAGCATGATAAATTTGTTAGTGCACAAAAATCTCTTGCTCTTGAAATTAAAAGGAATGAAATGCTCTCTAGTGAATTATCTTCTTGTCATGAAACTATTGCTACGTTAAAAGGTTTTAATGATGATTTAAATGCTAAACTAGAAGTAGCTAGTAAATCTAATTCTTGTGTAGAAATTGTTGAAACTTGTAATAGGTGTAAAGATTTTGACATTGATGCTTGTAGTGATCATTTAGTTTCAATTTCCAAATTAAATGAGGAATTAGCTAGTCTTAATGCCCAACTTAAGACTAGCAAGAATGAATTTGACAAGCTAAAATTTGCAAGGGATGCCTACACGATTGGTAGACACCCCTCAATTAAGGATGGACTTGGCTACAAGAGGGAAGCCAAGAACTTGACAAGCCATAAGGCTCCCATCTCCGCCAAGGAGAAAGGGAAGGCCCCTATGGCTAGTAGTGTGCAAAAAAACCATGCCTTTATGTACCATGATAGGAGACAATCTAGAAATGCTTATAGGAATTGTAATGCATACAATGCCCTTGATTCTCATGCCATGTTTGCTTCTAGTTCTTCTTATGTGCATGATAGAAATGTTGGTAGGAGAAATGATTTTCATAATATACCTAGGAGAAATGTTGTTAATGTTCCTAGGAAAGTAAATGAACCTTCTACAATATATCATGCTTTAAATGCTTCTTTTGCTATTTGTAGAAAGGATAGGAAGATTGTTGCTAGAAAATTAGGGGCAAGATGCAAGGGAGACAAAACTTGCATTTGGGTCCCTAAGGATATTTGTGCTAACCTTGTAGGACCCAACATGAGTTGGGTACCTAAGACCCAAGCCTAAATTTGCCTTGCAGGTTTATGCATCCGGGGGTTCAAGCTGGATTATCGACAGCGGATGCACAAACCATATGACGAGGGAAAAGAAGATGTTCACCTCCTACGTCAAAAACAAAGATTCCCAAGATTCAATAATATTCGGTGATGGGAATCAAGGCAAGGTAAAAGGGTTAGGTAAAATTGCAATCTCAAATGAGCACTCTATATCTAATGTGTTTTTAGTAGAGTCTCTTGGATATAATTTGCTATCTGTTAGTCAATTATGCAATATGGGATATAACTGTTTATTTACAAATGTAGATGTGTCTGTCTTTAGAAGATGTGATGGTTCACTAGCTTTTAAGGGTGTGCTAGACGACAAACTTTACTTAGTTGATTTTGCAAAAGAAGAGGCCGGTCTAGATGCATGCTTAATGGCTAATACTTGCATGGGCTAGTTGTGGCATCGCCGCTTAGCACATGTGGGGATGAAGAACCTCCACAAGCTTCTAAAGGGAGAACACGTGATAGGTCTAACCAATGTTCATTTCGAAAAAGATAGACCTTGTGCAGCTTGTCAAGCAGGGAAACAGGTGGGAGGCTCTCATCACACCAAAAATGTGATGACAACATCAAGACCTCTGGAGCTGCTGCATATGGACCTCTTCGGACCTATCGCCTATCTGAGCATAGGAGGAAGTAAGTATGGTCTAGTTATTGTTGATGACTTTTCCCGCTTCACTTGGGTGTTCTTTTTGCAGGATAAGTCTGAAACCCAAGGGACCCTCAAGCGCTTCCTAAGGAGAGCTTAAAATGAGTTTGAGCTCAAGGTGAAGAAGATAAGGAGCGACAACGGGTCCGAATTCAAGAACCTTCAAGTGGAGGAGTTCCTTGAGGAGGAGGGGATCAAGCACGAGTTCTCCGCTCCCTACACACCTCAGCAAAATGGTGTGGTAGAGAGGAAGAACAGGACGCTCATAGATACGGCGAGGACTATGCTTGGAGAGTTCAAGACCCCCGAGTGCTTTTGGTCGGAAGCCGTGAACACGGCTTGCCACGCCATCAACAGGGTCTACCTTCACCGCCTCCTCAAGAAGACTTCATATGAGCTGCTGACTGGTAACAAACCCAATGTATCGTACTTTCGTGTATTTGGGAGTAAATGCTACATTCTAGTGAAGAAGGGTAGGAATTCCAAATTTGCTCCCAAAGCCGTAGAAGGGTTTTTATTAGGTTATGATCCAAATACAAAGGCGTATAGGGTCTTCAACAAATCATCGGGTTTGGTTGAAGTCTCTAGCGATGTTGTATTTGATGAGACTAATGGCTCTCCAAGAGAGCAAGTTGTTGATCTTGATGATGTAGATGAAGAAGACGTTCCAACAGCCGCGATACGCACCATGGCGATTGGAGATGTACGGCCTCAGGAACATTTGGAGCAAGATCAACCGTCTTCCTCAACTATGGTGCATTCCCCAACCCAAGATGACGAACAGGTACCTCAAGTAGAGGCGCATGATCAAGGGGGAGCACAGGATGTTCAAGAGGAAGAAGCACCTCAGGCACCTCCAACCCAAGTTCGAGCGACGATTCAAAGGGATCATCCCGTCGACTAGATATTGGGTGATATTAGCAAGGGAGTAACTACTCGTTCAAGATTTTTGTGAGCATTACTCTTTTGTCTCTTCTATTGAGCCTTTCAGGGTGGAAGAGGCCTTGCTAGATCCGGACTGGGTGTTAGCCATGTAGGAGGAACTCAACAACTTCAAGCGCAATGAAGTTTGGACACTGGTGCCTCGTCCCAAGCAAAATGTTGTGGGAACCAAGTGGGTGTTCCGCAACAAACAGGACGAGCACGGGGTGGTGACGAGGAACAAGGCTCGACTTGTGGCAAAAGGTTATGCCCAAGTCGCAGGTTTGGACTTTGAGGAGACTTTTGCTCCTGTGGCTAGGCTAGAATCAATTCGTATCTTGCTAGCATATGCCGCTCACCATTCTTTCAGGTTGTACCAAATGGATGTGAAGAGCGCTTTCCTCAACGGGCCAATCAAAGTGGAGGTGTATGTGGAGCAACCCCCTGGCTTTGAGGATGAATGGTACCCCGACCACGTGTGTAAGCTCTCTAAGGCGCTCTATGGACTTAAGCAAGCCCCAAGAGCATGGTATGAATGCCTTAGAGACTTTTTAATTGCTAATGCTTTCAAGGTCGGGAAAGCCGATCCAACTCTTTTTACTAAGACTTGCGATGGTGATCTTTTTGTGTGCCAAATTTATGTCGATGACATAATATTTGGTTCTACTAATCAAAAGTCTTGTGAAGAGTTTAGCAGGGTGATGACGCAGAAATTCGAGATGTCGATGATGGGCGAGTTGAACTATTTCCTTGGGTTCCAAGTGAAGCAACTCAAGGACGACACTTTCATCTCCCAAACGAAGTACACGCAAGATTTGCTAAAGAGGTTTGGGATGAAGGACGCCAAGCCCGCGAAGACGCCGATGGGAACCGATGGACACACCGACCTCAACAAAGGAGGTAAGTCCGTTGATCAAAAAGCATACCGGTCCATGATAGGTTCTTTGCTTTATTTATGTGCTAGTAGACCGGATATTATGCTTAGCGTATGCATGTGTGCTAGATTTCAATCCGATCCTAAGGAGTGTTACTTAGTGGCTGTGAAGCAAATTCTTAGATATTTAGTCGCTACGCCTTGCTTCGGGATCTGGTATCCAAAGGGGTCTAACTTTGACTTGATTGGATACTCAGATTCCGACTATGCTGGATGTAAGGTCGATAGGAAGAGTACATCGGGGACATGCCAATTCTTAGGAAGGTCCCTGGTGTCATGGAACTCTAAGAAACAAACCTCCGTTGCCCTATCCACCGCTGAGGCCGAGTACGTTGCCGCAGGACAGTGTTGTGCGCAACTACTTTGGATGAGGCAAACCCTCAGGGACTTTGGCTACAATCTAAGCAAAGTCCCACTCCTATGTGATAATGAGAGTGCTATCCGAATAGCGGAAAATCCTGTTGAGCACAGCCGCACAAAGCATATTGACATTCGGCATCACTTTTTGAGAGACCACCAGCAAAAGGGAGATATCGAAGTGTTTCATGTTAGCACCGAGAACCAGCTAGCCGATATCTTTACCAAGCCTCTAGATGAGAAGACCTTTTGCAGGCTGCGTAGTGAGCTCAATATCTTAGATTCGCGGAACTTGGATTGAATTGTAGCATACATGTGTTTATACCTTTGATCATGTTCATTCTGCATTTTGTTGCTTATTGTGGTGCTCAAGCTGTACAAACACTCCCTGGACCTCACAAGTCCTTTTTGCAAGTGATGCACATATTTAGGGGGAGCTGTGCTACAACTTGACCCTTTGAGACTAACCATGTACTTGAGTTTGGTTGTTTTAGTCTCCAAGGAGAATTGAAAGGGAAAAGGTGAACTTGGACCATGCAAGACTTCCACTGCCCTCCGATGAGAAAGAGTAACTTTTCCAAGTTCATCTTTATACTCCTATTGCCTTTGTGTTCTTACTTGAAAATTTTGGTGAGGCAATGGGGTTAAAGGGCCAAGATTGATCCCGTTTTGGTGCTTGATGCCAAAGGGGGAGAAAATAAAGGCCAAAGCAATAGATGGATCAGCTACCACTTGAGAAATTTTGAAAATAGTAGATTAGAGCTTTTGGTTTGTCAAAACTCTTTTATTGTCTCTTATGTCAAAAGTTGGTCTCTTGTGGGGAAAAGTGTTGATTATGGGAAAAAGGGGGAGTTTTTGAAATCCTTGATCAAATTTCTTTGGAAAACCTTTCTTTATGTCTCTACAAATGGTTTTGACTTAGAGATAGGAATTTGAGTTTGATTTGCAAAAACAAACCAAGTGGTGGCATAGAGTGATCCATATATGTCAAATTGAATCAAAACAATATTGAGTTCTAATTTGAATTGTTTGTGTACTTGTTCTACTTGCTTTATGTTGTGTTGGCATAAATCACCAAAAAGGGGGAGATTGAAAGGGAAATGTGCCCTTGGGCCATTTCTAAGTGTTTTGGTGATTTAGTGTCCAACACAAGTGCCTAAGTGTAAAGAGGTGGACAAAGTACAAATCAAGGATAAAGGTATGTTTCTCAGACTTAGTACATTGTTTTATGGACTAATGTATTGTGTCTAAGTGCTGGAAACAGGAAAAATCCAATTGGAAATGTCTTGGCTCGAGCAGCCAAGAATCTGCTCAGTCTGGGAGCACCGGACTGTCCGGTGTGCACCGGACAGTGTCCGGTGCGCCAGGCTGGCTTGAGCAAAGTGGTTGCTCTCGGGACTTTGACGGCGGTGTACGGCTATAATTCACCGGACTGACCGGTGTGCACCGGACTGTCCGGTGGGCCGTTCACAGGCGAACTCGTCGCTCTCGGGAATTCATCGGCGACGTACGGCTATAATTCACCGGACTGTCCGGTGTGCACCGGACTGTCCGGTGAGCCAACGGTCGGCCGGGCCAACGGTCGGCCGCGCGATCTGCGCGGGACACGTGGCCGAGCCAACGACTAGAAGGGGGCACCGGACTGTCCGGTGTGCACCGGACATGTCCGGTGCGCCAACGGCTCTCAGGCTGCCAACGGTCGGCTTCGTTATTTAAGGAAGGAAATCGGGCACCGGACAGTGTCCGGTGTGCACCGGACTGTCCGGTGCGCCAGTCGACAGAAGGCAAGATCTGCCTTCCAAGATTGCTCCCAACGGCTCCTAGCTGCCTTGGGGCTATAAAAGGGACCCCTAGGCGCATGGAGGAGTACACCAAGCATCTCCTAATCATTTCTAAGCACCAAGACATAGTTTTCGCGCATTCGTTTCATTGTGATAGCATATAGAGCTCTTGTGGAGTTGTGAACTCATTGAGTCGTGTTGCGAGCTCTTGTTGCGATTTGTGTGCGTGTTGACACTCTGATTCTTGTGTCTTGTGTGCGTTGCTAATCCCTCCCTTGCTCCGTGTTCTTTGTGAATTTCAAGTGTAAGGGCGAGAGGCTCCAAGTTGTGGAGATTCCTCGCAAACGGGATTGAGATAAAGCAAGCAAAACACCGTGGTATTCAAGTGGGTATTTGGACCGCTTGAGAGGGGTTGATTGCAACACTCGTCCGTTGGGACACCACAACGTGGAGTAGGCAAGCGTTGGTCTTGGCCGAACCACGGGATAACCACCGTGCCATCTCTGTGATTGATCTTTGTTGGTTATTGTGTTTTGTTGAGGATTCCTCTATAGCCACTTGGCAATTATTGTGCTAACAATTAACCAAGTTTTGTGGCTTAAGTTTTGAAGTGTTACAGGATCACCTATTCACCCCCCCTCTAGGTGCTCTCAACAGTGCCGGAGGGGGAGAAGAAGATAGGTGAGGGAGACCAGAGCTAGGAGAGAGGAGAGGCCGAGAGGGAGACCGGATCTAGGAGAGAAGAGAGTACAAGTGCCAGTGCCAGTGCAGGACAGTGCCGGAGGGGGAGAAGAAGATAGGTGAGGGAGACCAGAGCTAGGAGAGAGGAGAGGCCGAGAGGGAGACCGGAGCTAGGAGAGAGGAGAGTACCAGTGCCAGTGCCAGTGCCGCCGTACCGGACCCCGGAGTCCCGGTTCCTCAACGGAGCAAGCCGGAGCACCGGGATCTCCGCAGAAGCGCAGATCACACCGGAGGCCAGAGGGGGAGAAGAAGACAGGAGAGAGGAGAGAGATGAGGGAGAACGGAGCACCGGGATCTCCACAGAAGCGCAGATCGCACCGGTTCACAAACCCTAATAAGCCGGAGCACCGGGATCTCCGCAGATCACACTGGAGGGGGAGAAGAAGACAAGAGATCCGAGCGGGGGTTATGGATCTGAGTTACCCAGTTCACAAATGCGCAGATCCGAGCGGGGGAGAGCCGGAGAGGATCTCCGACGAGCGACGATCAATCCGAGCGGAGGCGCCGAGGCGGAGAGCCGGAGACCGCAGACCGGAGCGCTTAGCGGAGGCGGAGGGAACGAGGGAGAGGGGAGCTCGCCGGACGCCGCCGAATCGCCCGCGGCTGAGCGAGAGCGAGTTAGGGTTTGAGCGAGAGCGAGTTAGGGTTTGAGCGAGAGCGACCGAGCGAGAGCGAGTGAGCGACTGAGCGAGCGAGTGAGCGGCCGTGGCTTGGGGAAGTGGGGGGGGGGGGGGGGGGCGGGTTACACGCACGCGGCTCGCCGGCTCCTGGGTGGGCCGTGCCGGCGCCGTGCCAGCCCAATTTGCCGTGCCGTTCCTGGGCCGACCCTACGGGCCCAAGTGGTGGCCCAGGCACGACACTATGTACGGGTCGTGCCCGACACTGGCACTAAAAGGACCGTGCCATGCCGTGCCAGTGCCGTGCTTTTTAGTGCCGTGCCAGTGCCGGCCCGTCGTGTTAGTGCCATTTGGCCAACTATAGCTGGTAACCCCCATCAGCACAAAGCTGCAAAGGCCTGATGGGTGCGATTAAGTCAGGGATCAGTCCATTCGAGGGACACGATCACGCCTCGCCCGAGCCTAGCCTCGGACAAGGGCAGCCGACCCCGGAGGATTTCCGTCTCGCCCGAGGCCCCCCTTCAGCGGCGAACATATTCCCGGCTCGCCCGAGGCCCTGCCTTCGCTAAGAAGCAACCCTGACCAAATCGCCGCACCGACCGACCAAGTCGCAGGAGCATTTAATGCAAAGGTGGCCTGACACCCTTATCCTGACGCGTGCCCCCCAGCCGGCAGAGCCGAAGTGACCGCCGTCACTTCGCCGCTCCACTGACCGGCCTGACAGAAGGACAACGCCGCCTGCGCCACTCCGACTGCAGTGCCACTTGACAGAGTAAGACTGACAGGCAGTCAGGCCCTGCCGGAGGCACCATAGGAAGCTCCGCTTCGCCTGACCCAGGGCTCAGACTCGGGCTAAGTCCCGGAAGACGGCGAACTCCGCTCCGCCCGACCTAGGGCTCAGACTCGGGCTAAGTCCCGGAAGACGGTGAACTCCGCCCGACCCAGGGCTCGGACTCGGGCTAAGTCCCGGAAGACGGCGAACTCCGCCCGACCCAGGGCTCGGACTTGGGCTCGGCCCCAGAAGACGACGATCTCCGCCTCGCCCGACCCAGGGCTCGGACTTGGGCTCGGCCCCAGAAGACGACGAACTCCGCTTCGCCTGACCCCAGGGCTCGGACTCCGCCCCGGCACTAGCCGGCAATCTCCGCCTCGCCCGACCCGGGGGCTCGGACTCGACCTCGGCTTCAGAGGAGCTTCCACATCGCCCAACCTAGGGCGCAGACCAGCCACGTCAACAGGAGGCACCATCATCACCCTACCCCGAGCTGACTCGGGCCGCAGAGAACAAGACCGGCGTCCCATCTGGCTCGCTCCGCCAGATAGGCAATGATGGCGCCCCGCATGCCCTGTGACGACGGCGGCTCTCAGCCCCCTTACGGAAGCAAGAGGACGTCAGCAAGGACTCAACCGCTCCGACAGCTGTCCCTCCGCCAAGCTCCATCGCTCCTCCGACGGCCACGACATCACACCAGCTGGGTGCCAAGATCTCTCCGGCTGCCACAACGGCATGTACCTAGGGCGCTAGCTCACCTCTGCTAGACACGTAGCACTCTGCTACACCCCCATTGTACACCTGGATCCTCTCCTTACGCCTATAAAAGGGAGGACCAGGGCCCTCTTAGAGAGGGTTGGCCGCGCGGGGACGAGGACGAGAGCAGGCGCTTGCTCCCTCTCCCGCGTGGACGCTTGTAACCCCCTACTGCAAGCGCACCCGACCTGGGCGCGGGACGAACACGAAGGCCGTGGGATTCCCACCTCTCTCACGCCGGTCTCCGGCCGCCTCGCTCTCCCCCCTTCGCGCTCGCCCTCGCGCTCGACCCATCTGGGCTGGGGCACGCGGCGATATTCACTCGTCGGCCCAGGGACCCCCCGGTCTCGGAACGCCGACACTAGGCTATATGCTTTTATTTGAGATTATTTCTGGTAAAAGACCCATTACACATGGTTATGTTCATAAAATTTCATCGTCTCCTATTTCTCTTCTTTCCCCAAATCACAAGCATGGAGGGTATTGTTGCCTTTGCATTTGTTTTCTCAAAAATCAATAATCTTCATTCATATACTCTAGTCATCATACAAATTACAATCTCAACATATTATAATCTATATTATATAATCCATAAGATGAAACAAACATGCCCTAAGACTATCTCCAACATATCTTCTATTCCATTCTCTATCTCACTCCCTATTTCAAACTTTTCTCTCTAAACAGTGTCAAACGGTGTCATCTGCAGTTCCGCGTTCCATATTTTACACGGTCTACTAGAGACAGTCTAAGGGTCTATTTCTAAGACCAAAGTTTTTCAATATCACGGTTTTACGGTACTAATATACTACAGTGTTTTTAATGCTATTGCAGAACTAGAGTACATGGCGAGACAAAAACTCTAGTATAGACCAAAGTTTCTGCTAGAGTATTCGTAATACTATGGTTTCTAATACAGAGTTTTTAAAGCCTTTGTCAAACATCTTTCTGTATAAAATACCAAAGCATTGTCAAATACCATAGTGTATTGGAACTAGGAAAACAAAAGCTTTGCTTCCAAACAGGCCCCCCGCTGCCGATAGATGCGGGCCCAAATACGTAGCCAGGTCAGATATAGATGCAGAGCATAGAATGCATGATCCACACGTCGATCTCACATTCTCACGTATCATACAAGTTACATCTGCTTATGCAGGTAACCAAATATATTTTACACAGCCGCTGATGCAATCTGGACAAACGCTCTCTCTCTGAGAGATCCCAGCCCAATAGAAGGTTGCTTATATCTTTGGACTAAAGTTTAATCCGGATTATATTAGATGTTCATACGTCAATTCAGAAAACTAAATATGAGCTAGCCGAATAGGTGGTTTATCTCGCAAATTAGCTATGGCTTATATAGTTAGCTCTATAATTCGGTTGCATTTAGTTCTTCTAATCCATATCCAAACATCGATGCGACTCAGACTGAGAAGTTTTGACCTAGGAATCCAAACACCCTTTAATAGAGAGACAAGTGTTTGGTTATTAGCCAAATTGTAAGAGCCCAGCAATAGAATATTTATCTTTTATTTCTCCATAAGAAACTTTCAATTAATATTTTTATCAGGTTCTAAAAATAGCCAACTAAACCCTTTAATCGAGCTTCTCTGTACTAGTGTTACCTTATTATGAAAACTTCAATTTTTAAGTAAAACTTCCATTTTTAGAATATTTTCACTAATGATCGGAATGTTTTCTGGAAAGGCGCAATGACAGTTCAAATTATATTATATTGCCAGGGAAAGTTTTCATAATCGAGGGGAAAGGAAGGATCTACATCGTTGATGAACCCTATAATGGCATCAACATTTCTACGGTTCTACCTGTAAAGCCAGCATAAGGGAAGCCCTCGGTCCCCACTACCAAATGGCCCAACTGAGTAGACCTCAAACCTCTGATGGGCCTGATTAATTCCAAACACCCCACCCTATAGATCGGCCTGCTTATGAAACGGGCTCATTCTTTTGGATAGGATTATTGGTTGTCACAACCTCCCTGCCGTTTACTGAAACGCAGTTTTATTCCTCAAGTGGTACTGGGCTTTTTGGTTCTAGGGACTAAAATTTCCTATTTTGTTTGGTTCTATGGACTAAAAGTATTTAAAACGCATTAAAGGAATTATAAGAGAACTAAAATACTCTTTATCATTCTCCCGCCGTTAGTGCAACTGAAATAAATGAAGGACAAAAACTAGAATTAATATGGTTTAATTCTTTTTAGTCATCCCTTGAAGGACTAGAGACTAAAACAGTTTAGTGCCTGTTTTAGCCCCACTGTTTGGCAGTTTAGAAACTAAATGGGATACTAAACCAAATGTGGCCTTAAATATGTAACATGTTTAGTCGTTTATTATACTGTTGGTCACTTGTTTTTAATTGATGTATGTAATCAAAAATAAGGTAACACAATTTTAAAGGGTGGAAGCCTTCGTCCCTTAAGTGTTATCCCTTCGGGATAACTCTTCGAGGACGAAGGTTGAACGCAGTTGAGCAGAATGCATGAAGACGAAGTGAGTTATGAGAACTCATATCATATGCCTTAGGATATTATTTCTCTCTTCATACAATACAAGTTTACAATCATACATTCGGCTTCTTGATGCAAGATAGCACGAAGGTGTTTCGAAGGCTCAGCTATACGAAGCTGTAGCACCTGGCTAAAAGCACTTTATATAGGATACTGTTCATGTTTTTATAGGGGAGACGAACCGACCTAGTATGGATTTACAACAATGCCCATCCATTTTTGCATAAGTCATTTACAAACGGTATCGGTGCAATAATGTACTTTTCTTCGTTCTTAACTTCATGAGTTCCAGCCTTCGTCGCCCAACTGCTTCATCCTTTCGGCTTGTGGCCGAAGCTGCTATCTTCGGCTACTGTCCTTACCGCTTACATATAGATGGTGTTTTTGTATGCCGCTTTCTGTCGAAGCATGGCTTGGTACTCCTATAATAACATCTCTGAAATGCACTTGTCAATCACCGAAGCTAGGTTTTAGACAAGTAATCTTCGAGATTCAAGTGATCGTCATGCATGAAGCTACTCTACACACCTTCCCAACCGAAGCTTGGCTTCATCCATTAGTAGTCATATTCCTAAAACACACTAACTTGTGCCAAGTAAGAGGTTAACTGGTTAAGCAAGTGATCTTCGCCATAGGAGGCCCCAACATATACTATAATTAAATTAATTTGACTGGTAATAAACAAAAGTGTTTATCATATTAAACTAACGTGTATAAAAATGTACGCGCGCACCCCATTTAATATGAGGTTTCTTGAGGGATATGCAAGGAGTTAAGTGAAAAAAATACAAGAGACAGGTTCTTTGCGACTCTCTATACATGTTGTCTCCTGTCTACATTTATAATCTAGTGTCTCATGATTTTATCATACAATCTCTTAGGGCTTGTTCGGTTAGCTCTCAATCCATGTAGATTGAGTGGGATTAGCTGAGTTTAAATTCCAAACAAGTCAAACTTCTTCTTAATTTTTTTATCTCATCCTATCCATGGATAACGGAATTAACCGAACAAGACCTTAGTTGTTTCATATATTTTAGAAATCGAACCGGAGTCTCTTGGGTTGTACATGCCCTAAACTACATATGTACATTTCTATACTAATATTAAAGAAAAAAAAGTTTTTGTCCTCTCAATTTTTCATCCACTCTCATAACTACCTAGATCATAGAGTTTGTTTTTGTATGTCATCCGAACTCATGATTCATATTAACAGGAGTTAGAATAAATCGTGCCTACCAATAATAAATACGAAGTCCGATTTCAATACGTATTGGTTTGCGCTCTACACAAGTTAAACAACTAGCACCTAACGATGCTACGGAGTCTCATTCCTATATGTATTGGAGTTCCGATGCAATACACAAACACGTTTACTAGTTAAAAAGTGGGATCAGAACCAATTAGGACCTGTCATTAAAATTAGATAGCTTGTTCCGTCGTCTGGCATTTCTTATGCGTCAAAATTTTGGATGCTAGCAATGCCAACCGAAGCGGCTGATTCTTGCTTCCCACTGCTGATCCCTCGACCATAATAAGGTCATCCAACATCACTGTCAGAATCGAATCCAACAGAAAAAAAGACCGTGACTTGTTTGAGGATCATTTCTCAATTTTTATTGATATACACTATATTGAGGTTATTGTCTAATATTCTAAATTTGACGTTACTAATGCATTATACATTCTCACTTCTACCAATATCATACTACAATTACAAGTTCTAATCTATGTCACATGTTTCGGTAACGTACATAATACAATTGAACCGCTCCAAATTAGAACAACGCTATTTTTTTTATAATTACACCTTTTCCAAAGATAGAATTATAGGTGTACATTCGGGCCGCCCGGCCCGGCCCGGCCCAAGCCCGAAAAAGCCCGGCACGTTTAATTTCGGGCCGGCCCGGCCCAATATTAATTTCGTGCCGTGCTGGGCCGGCCCACGGGCTGAGCCTTCGGCCCGTGGCCTGGCACGTTATTACCTAAACGTGCCGGGCTCTATTCGGGCGGCCCGAAAATAAAAAAGCCCGAATAATATAATAAAGCACGAAATACAAAATACAGCCCAAAAAAAATAATCAGGCCAGTTGCACAGCCGTCGGGCGCCGGCCACCGGCCACTCGGCCAGCCGTGCAGTGCGGCAGACGGCGACAGCGCGCCAGGCGAGCTCATCCTCCAGCGTTGCCCCTCTGACTCCAGCGACCCAGCCGTGCCCCTCAGTCTCTGGCGCGGTGGCGCTCTGCCCCCAACCGGCCAGCAGCAGGCCTGCAGCCAGCCAGCAACAAACCCCGTCGTGGAGCAAGCAGCAAGCCAGCCAGCAAGGCAGCAAGCCAGCAACCACGTCGAGAAGCAAGCCAGCAGCGAGCCAGTACAGAACCGCCGCCGGGACTTGGGTTCCAGCATCTTGGGGACTTGGGGTTGGGGAGCCAACCGCCGCCGGGACGAGTCGAGGTCTCGAGGAGATCACGAGAGAACGAGAGAGGCACGGGACTTAGGTTTTTTCGGTTTTTATGTGCCGTAAAATGGGCTGTGGGCTGTGTAGAGCCGTGAGATTGGCTGGCTGGCAAGTGGCAAATGGCAAGGTGGGCTGGGCTGGTTGTGGTTGGCTCTAGCTGGTGACTACCATAGTGTGGAACGGGCTTTTTCGTGCCTTGTAACGGGCCTTTTCGTGCCTGCATAAACGGGCCGGGCTCGTGCCCGCCCATGGGCCTTGGCTTCGGCCCATACCCGGCCCGATGTATCGTGCCGGGCCGGCCCGGCCCGAAATAATTTCGTGCCGTGCCGTGCTTGGGCCGTGCTTTTTTTTACGTGCCTCGTGCCAGCCCACCAGGCCCGGCCCAAATGTACAGCACTAGATAGAATATTGAACTCTTTATCTTCAAGGACTCCCGATGAAGCTGGCTAGTTGCTAATGCGGCCCGATCTAGCATAACTTTTCAAGGCTAGATCCATCATACATATCCGAGGTATATAGATTTATTGATGTCGCTACAAACCATACTTGAAGAATAAAGATAAATCACATAAATTGTCCATGCATAAACTGCTTTTGTATTTGATGCCACAGAACGAATCATTTCTCCTCTGGTATGCTAAGGATTTTGTGAAGGATTACATGATTTGGACAAAGCATGGAGAGGGTAGCTCTTCGCTTTATACAACTGGAAACCTACGAACATCAATGACAGATTTCTGTTCGTTCACGAGACACAACATCTTCCACAGAGAGTCGGTGTTTTGAACCCGCTCCGACAAGTAAATTTGTATGTGCATGTTCCATGGTCTGGATGGTGTGCTCCGTGGGCGCAACATTTATATTGGTTCGGGTAGAATGTCCCTATATCCAGTCTTCGGCTGCTCGCGCTACCAACACCTTTGTTGCTCAATGCTCGTAGTAGGGATTACAAGAGGGCGAGAGAGGGAGGAGCTCCCAAGTCTCTTATGAGTGGGTGGACCCAAAGACTATGGAACTGGAGTTCTAAGCTAAGCCTTACATGTCGTGGTGGCTCGTGTCTTGACTCCAGCCTCTAGGTCTTCTGGTCTCATCATCATTTGTGCGAGTGTGTGTCGTCTCTAGTCCTCTTCGTCTCAGGTCCAACCTCGTCCTTTTATAGGCCACGGTGGGGGTCAGCCACTAGTAGCTTCCTTGAAATGGAGCTAATGTGTTGTGGTAAAATGTAGTGTTCTATCCGTGGTAAGGTTGTGTTTGTCTGTATATGCTTCTGTCATCCAAGTGTCCCTAATCATGCTCTTTATGGTGGGCGGCATGTGCGGCGAAGAGCCTCGGCACCATCATTGTAGTCCCTGTGCCACGTCGACCATTGGTCACCGTAGCCTAGGTCTCGATACGGTTCGTCATGTTGCGGGTCCTATAGGCGGTCAGAGCACTCAGGCCTAGGCTCGATAGGTCATGAGTGGGCCACATGCCTAGGAGCCCGTAGGCCATGAGTAAAAAGTGGACCGACTGACCCTCTGTGGCTTGGTGCCAGGCACAATAAATGTAGCACAACGGGTCAGTCTTGGTTATGCGTGGAATCCACTCGAGTGGCTTCCTCTCGATCCGCCTGACCACCCCTCCTTGCGTGTCCACCTCGCCCGACCCTTGGCTCGGTGCCTTAGGTTTATCCGGGGATGGGTCCTTTTGAAGTGGACCTTTTCCACATCCTTCTACTGATTATTGGGGCTCGAGGGGCCGAGGATCACTTCCCCGACATAGAGCGAACATGTCGTGCCAAATGTTACTAATCATGATTTCACTGGAGGAAATGAATGTGACAATATTGTGTTGTCAAATGATATGGATGAGGAAGATGCAAAATTCTTAGAGGCAATATTGTGTTGTCATATGGATCCATCAATGTTCTTCATGAGAGGTATGAAGGCTCTAATGAAGGCCGCAAAAGAGCCTTTGTACGATGAGTCCATGGGTCATACCAAAGAGTTCACGATGATGTGGTCTATGCCAAAGTTGTTGATGTTAAAAGCTACATATGGTCTATCTGATGCTGGTATCGATGTGTTCTTTAGTATTATCATAGACATGATTCCAAAGGAGAACAAAGTGTCTGCTAATACGTACTATGCAAAGAAACTAATCGGTCCGCTCACTATAGGTGTGGAGAAGGTCCACACATGTAGAAATCATTGTATCCTTTATCAAGGTGATGATTATAAAGACTCAAAGAGATGTCCATGTTTCTTTCAATAACAATATATAATATATATACATATTATATATTATATATATAATGGGAAGGGATATTTGGAGCCCAGGGCTTCCAATAGTTACAAGAAGCCTTGGTTGGCTCCCTTCCCCCATGGCCCAAGACCCACGCCCATACTGCCCCACAACCCCACATCCCATGTTCAGATCATGCGGCGTGTTATTTTGAGGATCTGTCTTTATGGTAGTTATAGACGTTTGAGCATAAAAATCCTCACGTTTGAGCATAAAATAGTGTCAGACATCGCATAAAACCATGTTTTCCATCACCTCGTGAGTCCTATTTTTATAGAAGGTACAATTTAATGGTACTTACATCTGTTTCAAGTCCAAAAGTTATGGAAGGTCCAAAAATTATAGCAGATCTAAAAATTATAGCATATCCAAAAATTGTTGTCATGCAAAAAATATGCATGGGGACGTTGTGTGGGCGCACACCAGGTT
Source organism: Zea luxurians (assembly GCA_029449295.1). Taxonomy (NCBI): domain Eukaryota; kingdom Viridiplantae; phylum Streptophyta; class Magnoliopsida; order Poales; family Poaceae; genus Zea; species Zea luxurians. The sequence continues at coordinate 116,158,412 of JAOPSE010000005.1, read as the reverse complement.
TGAGTGTAAATAATGTCACATATATCGTAAATATTATTACACTAGTCAACATAATGATCTTTACTGACAGTTATGGATACCATAAATTACATGATTCCCTTTTGTTGTGTATGCAGAAATATATGCATGTGGGATGCTGGTGGACGCACCACAAGTTTGAGTGTAAAAATCTTCAAGTTTGAGCGTAAATAATGTCATATATGGCGTAAATGTTGATTCACTCCCAATCAACAACCCCCACGTCCTATGCGGCCCCAATAAATTAAGGAATTTGATTAGAGGAGTTGATTAATGTTGGGGTCCTTCTTCTTCCGAAAGTCCTCAAAACACTAACTTAACAACTATTTGATAGCCTGTTACAAGTGGAATATCGAAGATCATCTTCGGCTAGAACTGCTACGGACGCAAGAACGAAGGTACCAGCTTTGGATTAGTGATGTGTATGTGTAATTGACGAAGCAAGATGGAGTTGTGAGAAGTCCTCAAGGCTTTCTCAACAAGACAACTAGAGGAAAGGACAACACTACCCTTAGTTTATTCACTAGTTCAAATCTATAGGCTTAAAGACACAACTATAATTTTGTCAAAGTTGTACCCCGCACCTATAAATAGAGGAACAGTGACATGCAGTGTTCATCTTGTAATCTTATGAAGCTAAAGGTATATATGTAATCTTTTGTTAAATAATAAAAAAGGGAGAGAAAATAATATCTCATGAGGTTAAATTGTGTGTCATATATTTACCTTATGCACAATTTATCTTAAATGTTCTTTACATCTCCTTCACTTATTTTCTACATCTTCATCCTTTTTTCAATCTTCTCTCCGAGAAGGAAGAACTAAAGAAAGAAGATGTAACGCCCTGAATTTGGAGGTAGAATTTTTTCTTCTTTTTTTCTCACCAAATTCAGGCGTTACTCCCTTTTCTTTTCCCGTTTCGCTCCTTCCCAATTTCAAAGCAGTATAGCGACTAGTGTCCATATCAGGTGTAAACAAAACCTAAGTTGACATGAGTGTTGCATCATGTCGAATCATATCTCTTTTGTCTAATGTCATGCTTAGTCGCGTGTGTTGCTTAGTTTCATTTCGGATTTTGCTTCACGAATTGGGTTCCGATCTGTGGTTGCGCGTGTCGTGGGTTTTTTACCCGCGGTGCGGCCCGGCCTAGCTCGGCTCGGCCCAGCCTCGGCCCGCGCGCCCCTGGCGCCCCCTGCTTCCCATGCGCCCCCCTTCCTTGATCTCTTTCCCTCATTCAATTCTCTCGCGCAACAACCTCCTGTCACACCCGGTTTTAGAAGGCAAACCGAATGCGAACCATGTACGTGCCAGGATCAGCAGTTCACGTACACAACAGTTACATAACATGGACATCATCACACAGTGCTCAAATAGTATTAAAAAAGGGAAATAGTAGTCGATTACATCATATGTCTGATACATCGACATAGTCTTTACAATAAATCAAAGTGCGGAAAAGAAACGTAGATAAACGTGGCCTTCACAGGCAGCCGACTGGGGGTTGCCGCTAACCCACACCTAGAACTCGTCGTAGTCTTGGAACTCCTGGAAGTCTCCTTCCACGGCTTCATCTTCTCCTGAGCAGTGGTTGCAATGCGGGCAACCTGGGAAAGGGGGATTTGGTGTGTAGAGCAAGGGTGAGTACACATCAACATACTCAGCAAGTGTCCTGTTTGGTTGTAGTGGACTAGCTTTATGTGGGGGTAAGTCAAGCAGTTGCTTTTAGTTGGTCAGATTTATTATTACTAGTAGAGAAAGCCAAGTTTTAGAGTTAACCCACATTATTAACCCAAACGTACTCTTTCCAGACGGAAAGAATACCACTTACCATTACCAGAGTCAATACAAAAAACCATCAATCTCATGGCCACCTGCAAATCCGAACATCTCTAATCAAGTACCACTAATCACTGGAGCTCCCTTGGCCACTCATAACCGCGAGCACGACTGATATATCAGTTTTCAAACACTCTGCAGAGGTTGTGCACTTTACCCACAAGCCGTGATTTCCCTTTCTGCCTGGAGATCATGACTCTCCATTGATCACTACCAAGGTGACCCAGCAGGATATCACTACGTAGCCTTTACAAAGATTCCCCGGGGCTGTAGCCGCCCGTTAGGTTTCCTAAATGTACCGCACTCCTCCCCAAGGGACAAATCAACCTTGGCAGAGCGAGCCGCATAAACTGAGCCCCATTGACGGCACGACGGCGAAGCGAACTACACCCCGGATCCTCTAATTATTCAGCTAAGGGCGTCCCACTCCACCCTCATGGTTGCACTGTTTTCCCGGGCGGTCATCCAACGAACAGGTCCTTACGGAGAGGCACTCGAGAAACCGCTCGAGCCCCCTTGAAGGCCACAAGTATAACATCATAATAAAAGAGGGGAAAACAGCGTATCATTGATAATTCTCATCATGTTCATTGATTAAAGTTGAGCAATAGCATAAAGCTAAACAATAATAATCCGACCCAACTAGGTAAACAAGGACATGGATAACAAAGACTAGTCAATCCTTAGGTATAAATGTGTAATGCGGGAGGTGAATTAAAGTATGTATAGGACAGAGATAGGTCAAGGGACACTTGCCTCCACCAACCGACTGCTGCTCAGGGGCTTCTCCTGTGAGCTCTCCGGGCTCTTCAACCGGATCGTTCTCTATGCGAGCGCAAACATACATACATCCACACATCTAATACAAAAGAACAATACACCATACAATAGAATGCAGTAAATAAACAGACGTTCCACGCGGGCTCGCAATTAAGGTTAAGAGAGAAAGATAAAAAGACAGTCGAGGAACGATCACGTTACATTATTATAAATTAAACCACTCGTTCGATAGAAGGGAATTAATTTGGACACTACGTTCAGCATAAAGTAAAGTCAAGTTCCACATTTAATTATTCTAAACAATTGAAGATGACTGAAAGGGAGTGGTCGCACGTCGAGGCGTATGACATGACATTTAGATTGAATTAAGAAGTAAATGACTCGCCGCGCGACAGAGCGCACAACGAGACACTTGCACTAATTATAAAGAGATGTTAAGCATCGCGCGACGAAGCGCACGACGACATACGCCAACAGAGCTGAGTTTAAAGTGGAACGTCGCGCGTCTGGACGCGCGACATCGCACCTTAAACAACCTAAAATTAAAATAGATCGTCGCGCGACGAAGCGTGCGACACAACACTTTAATGAATATAAACTAAAAGAACCGTCGTGCGACGAAGCGCGCGACACAGCACATTAATAAACACAAACTTGAATCGTCGTGCGACGAAGCGCGCGACGCAGCACACTAACTAACGGAGCTTGAAATTAACTACAACCAAAAATAATTACCGCGCGCGTGGGTTTGCGCACGCGGGAACGCGTTAGGGGGGTAAACGAGGCCACGCAAGTCGCGCCAGGGGCCGGGACGCCGCGCGCAGGGACCGAAGGCCGCGCGCAGAGGGCCGAGGCCGCGCGCAGGGGGCTGCACGCCGGGGCAGGGGCCACGCCGGGGGCAGAGGCCACGCCGAGGGGCCAGGGAGGCCGCGCCGGGGATTGAACGCCGCGCCGGGGCAAGGCTGCCACGCCGGGGAGCGAGCAGGGGGCGGGCGGACCACGCCGGGACCGAGGGCGCCGCCGCGGGGAGGGGGCAGGGGCGAGCGCCGCCGCGCAGGGGCCGGGACGGGGGCGGGCGCCACCGCGCAGGGGGCCGGGACGGGGGCGGGCCGGGGCCGAGGAGGGAGGGACGGGGGCGAGCGCCGCCGAGGCAGGCCGCCGCGCGCAGGGCGAGCGCCGCCACGGGCAGGGGCACGCGTGCAGGGGAGAGAGGGAGGGCGCGCGCAGGGAAGAGAAGGGGAGGGAGAGGGAGAGAGAGGAGAAGGGAAGGGGAGGGGAAAACTCACCTTCGGGGATCCAACTCCGGCGATCACCGTCTCCAAAACCTAGGGCACCACGGGGAGAGAGAGGTGGGAGAGAGAGGGAGGTTGCTGTGCAGGAAATCCAAATGAGAGAGGGAGAGGAGGAGGGGGCGCATGGGGTGGTGGGCAGGGGCGCGCGGGCCGGGCCGGGCTGGGCTGGGTCACATCACGGATCGAAACCCATGACACGCACAACCATTAAATGGAATCCAATCGCGAACCAAAATTCGAAGCAGGACGAGACGAACACGCGACATCAGACAAAGAAATGCGCTTCGGCATGATGCAACACCCATGACACTTAGGTTTTGGTTTATACATGACACGAACACCTGTCACTATACTGGCTTGAAATTGGGAAGAAAGAGCGAAACAGGAAGAGAAAAGAGAGTAACGCCCGAATTTGGTGAGAGAAAAGAAGAAAAATTTCTACCCCCAAATTCAGGGCGTTACAAACCTATCCCTCTTAAAAGAATCTCGCCCTCGAGATTCAAGGTTGGCTAGCAAAGAGCTCAGGGTATTTAGCCATCAGATCATCTTCACGCTCCCAGGTTGCTTCTTCCTCAGAGTGGTGACTCCATCTGACTTTGCACATTCTGATGGTCTTCCTTCGGGTGACTCTGTCTGCAGTCTCAAGGATTTGCGCTGGTTTCTCTGTGTAGGTCAAGTCCTCTTGGACCTCCAGACCTTCCACTGACAACTGCTCTTCTGGCACACGCAAACACTTCTTCAACTGAGACACATGAAAGACATCATGCACTGCGGACAAGCCTTCTGGCAAACTGAGCTGATAGGCCACTTCTCCACGCTTTGCGAGAATTTGATACGGACCGATGTAGCGGGGTGCTAGCTTGCCTTTGACTCCGAATCTTCTGACTCCTCTGATCGGTGACACTTTCAGATCGACAAAATCTCCAACCTCGAAACTCAGCTCTCTTCTTCTTGTGTCTGCATAACTTCGCTGCCTTGATTGCGCTATCTTCAAATTCTCTCGAACCATCTTGATGTTCTCTTCAGCTTCAAGCAGAATGTCTGGCCCAAACACTTGCTTTTCTCCAGGCTGATCCCATTGCAACGGAGTTCTACAACTCCTCCCATAGAGCGCCTAAAAAGGTGACATCTTCAAGCTGACCTGGTAACTATTGTTATAGGAGAACTCTGCATAAGGCAACTTCTTGTCCCATTTGGACTGATCTTGCAACGCACAGGCTCTCAACATGTCTTCGAGGATTTGATTGGTCCTTTCGGTCTGACCGTCTGTCTGCGGATGATAAGCTGAACTGAAATTCAGATGTGTGCCCAAGGCTTCATGCAACTACTGCCAGAAATGAGAGGTGAACTGCGTTCCTCTGTGTGACACTATCTTCTTTGGCACACCATGAAGACAAACGATCCGAGACATGTACAGCTCTGCCAATACTGCACTGCTGTAGTTGGTCTTGACAGGTATGAAGTGGGCTGACTTGGTTAAGCGGTCCACTACTACCCAAATGGAATCGTAGCCGGCTCGAGTGTGAGGCAATCTGACTATGAAGTCCATACCGATTTCATCCCATTTCCATTGAGGAATTTGCAACGGTTGCAACAATCCAGCTGGTCTCTGGTGCTCTGCCTTGATCCACCGACAACTGTCACACATCGCCACATGCTCTGCGATTTCCCTCTTCATTCCGTACCACCAGAATTTCTTCTTCAGATCCTGATACATCTTCTCACTGTTAGGGTGAATCGAATAGGCTGTCCCATGAGCTTCCTTGAGAATCAACTCCCGAATAGACTGGACATTGGGAACACACAAGCGGTCTTTGAACCATATCACACCTTCTGCATCCTCCCAAAAATCTTTGCCTTTGCCTTCCAGAATCAGTCGCCGGACCTCACTGATCTTCTCATCATTCTTCTGTGCTTCTTTGATTTCCCGCTCCAGGGTAGGTTCCAACTCAATTGTTACTCCTCGCATATTATTTAGAAATCCGAGGCTCAACCTGTCAAACTCTTTGGCCAACTCATAAGGCATCGGATGAGCGACCATCAGATTGACCTGACTCTTCATGCTCAAAGCGTCTGCCACTACATTCGCTTTGCTTGGATGGTAATGAATCTCCAGTTCATAGTCTTTGATCAACTCTAACCATCTTCACTGCCTCATATTCAACTCTGACTGAGTGAATATGTACTTCAGAATCTTGTGGTCTGTGTAAACATCACATTTCTGCCCATACAGATAGTGCCTCCATGTCTTAGTGCATGAACCACTGCTGCCAACTCTAGGTCATGGATCGGATAATTCTGCTCATGAACCTTTAGCTGTCGGGACGAGTAAGCCACAACTCTTTCCTCTTGCATCAACACGCATCCCAAACCAGTGTAACAGGCATCGCAATACACCGAGAAGGGCTTGTGCACATCAGGCAAGACTAAGACAGGCGCTGTAGTCAACTTCTCTTTCAGCGCTTAAAAGGCCTCTTGACATTTTTGGGTCCACTTGAACTCAACCTTGTTGCCTAGCAACGCTGTCATTGGTTTCACAATCTTCAAAAACCCTTCAATGAATCACCGATAATATCCAGCCATTCCAATGAAGCTCTTGATCCCTCGAGCATCTGTTGGCGCTTTCTAGTCCAGAATGTCTGCCACTTTCTTCGGATCCACATCCAATCCTTCTTTGTTGATTATGTGACCCAAGAACAGAACTTCACTGATCCAGAACTCACACTTGCTCAACTTTGCATACAGCTGGTGCTCTCGCAATCTCTGCAATACCATCCTCAAATGATCTGCATGCTCTTCTTCGCTTTGAGAATATATCAGAATGTCATCAATAAATACCACCACAAACTTATCAAGATAATCCATGAATACACTGTTCATCAAGTTCATAAAGAAGGCCGGTGCATTGGTTAGACCGAAAGACATCACAGTGAACTCATACAACCCATACTTGGTAATGAATGCCGTCTTCGGAATGTCTGAAGGTCGAATCCTGAGCTGATGAGAACCTGACCTCAGATCTATCTTGGAGAACACGCTGGCTCCTCTCAACTGGTCGAACAGATCTTCTATTCTGGGCAAAGGGTACTTGTTCTTGATGGTGACCTCATTCAGAGCTCGATAATCGATACACATCCTTCTGGTGCCATCTTTCTTTTCCACAAATAGGACAGGGGCGGCCCAAGGCGAGGTGCTTGGCTGAATGTATCCTTTCTCTGATAACTCATCAATTTGCTTCTTAAGTTCAACCAACTCTAGCCCAGATACTCTGTAAGCTCTCTTAAAGATGGGGGCGGTGCCAGGAAGAAGCTCTATAGCGAATTCAACTTTCCGCTCTGGTGGCATACCTGGCAAGTCCTTTGGAAACACATCTGGAAACTCAGACACAACCTTGATACTCTCAATTGGGTCTGCTTCACTGCTATCGACAGCCATCTGATAACAACTTCCTTTCTTTGGTTCAGGCGGGACTAACTCTGTCACCACTTCCTCTCCTAGTGGGGACACCAACTTGATTGTCCTCTTATCACAACTGATAACTGCCTGATACTTATCTAGCCAATTCATCCCTAGGATGACATCTATTCCCTGAGTACCCATTACTATGAGGTTAGCGGGAAACGCTATCCCCCTTATTTCCACACTTACATTCAAACAAATGCTATCGGCTCGAATTCTACCACCGGCTGAGTCAATTTGAATGGGGGTTGACATGGTAGTAATTGGAAGATTATGTGCTTCTACCTATGATGCAGTAATGAATGAATGCGTTGCTCCAGTATCAAATAACACTTCCGCAATATGAGAGTCGACTGGGAACATACCTACTATCATGCCGGGGGTCTCCTGAACTGCTTCAGCCTCCAAGTGGTCCAGTCTCCCATGATTATAGCGTGGCTGAGAGCGGTTGCCTGCTCCAGGCTGAGACACATTCTGCTTTGCTGGGGCATTGGGGCCTGACTGCTGCTGGGTTGCCTTCTTTGGACATTGCATCACCCAGTGGCCTTTCTTTCCGCAGTGGAAACATGCTCTATTTCCAACCTGAGTTGGTGCTGCTTGATTATTCGGTTGGTTTGCTGGGGCTGAAAGACGAGGTGCCTGCTGATTCTGCCTCTAGAACTGACCTCCTCCTGACTGATTGTTTTGATGATTCTGATACTGGTGCTGAGGATACTGCCTTTGGAACTGCTGCTGCTGCTGAGGTGGACGCTGGTTCTGCCTGAACTATTGAGGTTGATTGCCTGAGAAACGAGGATGATTGCTGCTTCCAGGCTGGGGTCCACTGATCTTGCGCTTGCGATCCTCCATCTCCTTATGCTTCCTCTCTGTCATAATTGCCCTGTCAATCAGGTGCTGGAATGTTGGGAAGGTATGATTCATCAGCGGATACTGTAGAGGGTCAACCAAGCCTCTCAGGAAACGATACTGTCTCTTGGCATCGGTGTCGACATCTTCAGGAGCATAGCGAGACAACTGCAGAAACCTGTCCCGGTACTCACTGACAGACGATGACCCTTGCTTGAGGGCTAGGAACTCCTCCTTCTTCACTGTCATCAAACCTGCAGGAACATGGTACTGACGGAAGCTACCTCTGAACTCTTCCCAGGTGATGGTGTCGGGGTTGGCATGAGTGGCGAGATAAGATTCCCACCATGACTGAGCTGCTCCTCTCAATAGACAGGGGCCATACAGGACTTTCTCCCTGTCGTCACACTGAGCGGTATGCAACTCTCGCTCCACGGTGCGTAGCCAGTCTTCAGCATCCATGGGGTCAGAAGAATGAGCAAACGTTGGGGGATGACCTCTCATGAATTCTGCACGCTTGTCCCTAGGCATCTGAGGCATCTGAGGCTGAGGTGGTGCCTGCTGCTGCTACTGCTGAATAGCGGCCAGAGTCTGACCAATAGCTTGAACTGCCTGAGTCTGCATTAGAAACATCTGCTCAATGGACATTGGAGGCGGGGGCGGCAGCTGCTGTTGCTGGGGTGCCTCATCCTACTGAGCTGGTCGCTCCTGCTGAGCACACCTTTCTCCTCTACGCCTGTTTTCTGACATCTGCGGAATGCAACCACACATCAGAACTGATCTTGCAAATCTTGCAGCATAAGGGAAGAGTATAGAATTCTTCAACAACGCTGAACAGGTGAACATCTTCACTGATCTCCAACACAGACCAACACAACTTCTCAGATAAAGAGGAAAGTGGAATAAAAGGTTTCCCAACTAAATAACTAATTCCATTAACATATAATAGGTAAACCAAAATGCAGGGGATACCCACACTCTAGTGATAGTCATTATAAAGATCCAAGTCAAACATAGTTCATCATGACAAACATAAATCCACAGGATATAGCAAACTACCTTGTCTAACTAAGACTAACTAAAAGTGAGACTAATGCTAGGACTATAGCTTCTATGTATATATTTCATATTAATTACAAGATCCAACTCTGACGATCTATGATTCTAGATTTATCTTGGTCTTGCAGTCGGGATTGCCATAAGGCTGGTGTCCACGCCGAGGTGAGCGATACGGGTGCTGAGTCCCAACGGGAGCGGGGGAACCATCATCCAGGTGACGACGCTCCGCGCGCTCAGCCCGCAGTTGGGCGATCTCAGCACGAGCCCTACTCAGCTCGTCTAATGCATGGTCCAGCTCCGTGTTTAACACGGCGGCTAGGTTGACTGTGCTGCTCAACCTAGGATTGTCCTCACCAACAGGTGAGACAATCATGCCTCATGTGCTGCCAGATGGGCGGCAGGGGTAATACTTCAGGTTGAGACCGTCAGCTACCCCACCGAGCAATGAGCAGTAGTGCGAAAGCGCACGCCGTGCGGCATCTTGCATGGCCGCCTCAGCTGAGTCCCGCTCAGAGATAGAATAGTGCTCTGAGTAGACCTCAGCACCCCAGAGACTGTTCTCCGGACGGCGCACCAAGCAGGTCGCCTCCTAGCGGTCCGGGTAGACCCCGCGACTATGCTGGTAGACCACACAGCGATACTCGATAGACCAAGTACGCCGGTCAAGTGCCCGACGTAGCAGGGTGTCGAGCGCATCGTGGAAGTGACACCCGCGAGCAGCGTAGCGAGTGATGGGTCGAGCAACCCATCCTTCCGGCTCCTGGTCAGCAGAAAAGTCGGTGTTGTGGCTTGAGCTGTCGTTGCCACCTCTGTCGTCTGGGTCTCCTCCAGCAGCTACTCCAGGGGCTGGGGCGCCCAGTGGTGGTGCAGGGGGCGCCTCCAGAGGAAGCACGGGGGAGCTGCTCCTCATAGACTCTATCTCCTGTTGGAGCGAGAAAGAGGAGCCCTGCTGCTCCTGTCATCGACGTTCCTGCTCCTCATGCAGGCGGTGGTGCAGCCTCTCCAAGTGGCTGGACTGACCGGCCACGGGACGGCGAAGCGGACGCTCCGCGAGACGAGAAGGTAAGAAGGGGATGACAGACTTCCGTGCGGTGTGTCTAAGACGAGCCATCTACAAAAGATACCGCAAGCAAAAGAGTGAGAACAGAACTAGTATGACCAGCAAGTAATGAACCATAAATAAATGAAGGATTAGAATAAAACATAATTTTCGGCAAGGTATAACATATAGTAGAACATAGTTTTGGTCGATATGACCAACTTTTGAAGGGATACCAAAGTCAAGGCAGGGACAGAGGTCTATAATCCTTAGAATGACCATTCTACTCTAGGTCAGCGGTCCTATAGTCAGCACGGCTTTGATACCACCTATGTCACACCCGGTTTTAGAAGGCAAACCGAATGCGAACCATGTACGTGCCAGGATCAGCAATTCACGTACACAGCAGTTACATAACATGGACATCATCACACAGTGCTCAAATAGTATTAAAAAGGGAAATAGTAGTCGATTACATCATATGTCTGAGACATCCACATAGTCTTTACAATAAATCAAAGTGCGGAAAAGAAACGTAGATAAACGCGGCCTTCACAGGCAGCCGACTGGGGGTTGCTGCTAACCCACACCTAGAACTCGTCGTAGTCTTGGAACTCCTGGAAGTCTCCTTCCATGGCTTCATCTTCTCCTGAGCAGTGGTTGCAATGCGGACAACCTGGGGAAGGGGGATTTGGTGTGTAGAGCAAGGGTGAGTACACATCAACATACTCAGCAAGTGTCCTATTTGGCTGTAGTGGACTAGCTTTATGTGGGGGTAAGTCAAGTAGTTGCTTTTAGTTGGCCAGATTTATTATTACTAGTAGAGAAAGCCAAGTTTTAGAGTTAACCCAGGTTATTAACCCAAACGTACTCTTTCCAAACGGAAATAATACCACTTACCATTACCAGAGTCAATACCAAAAACCATCAATCTCATGGCCACCTGCAAATCCGAACATCTCTGATCAAGTACCACTAATCACTGGAGCTCCCTTGGCCGCTCATAACCGCGAGCACGGCTGATATATCAGTTTTCAAACACTCTGCAGAGGTTGTGCACTTTACCCACAAGCCGTGATTTCCCTTTCTACCCGGAGATCATGACTCTCCATTGATCACTACCAAGGTGACCCAGCAGGATATCACTACGTAGCCTTTACAAAGATTCCCTGGGGCTGTAGCCGCCCGTTAGGTTTCCTAAATGTATCCACTCCTCCCCAAGGGACAAATCAACCTTGGCAGAGCGAGCCGCATACACCGAGCCCCATTGACAACACGACGGCGAAGCGAACTACACCTCGGATCCTCTAATTATTTAGCTAAGGGTGTCCCACTCTACCCTCATGGTTGCACTGTTTTCTCGGGCGGTAAGTGGTTTTGGTTTTGGTTATGATTATGGTACTGGTAAGTGGTATTCTTTCCGTTTGGAAAGGGTACATTGGGTTAATAACTTGGGTTAATACTAAAACCTGGCTTTCTACTAGTAAATAATAACCTGACCAACTAAAAGCAACTGCTTGGCTTAATTCCACATAAAGCTAGTCCACTACAGCCAAACGGGACATTTTGCTGAGTATGTTGATGTGTACTCACCCATGCTTTACACACCAAACCCCCAGGTTTTCCGCATTGCAACCACTGCTGAGGTGAAGATGAAGTCGTGGAGGAGGACTTTCAGGAGTTCCAAGATTACGATGAGTTCTAGGCGTGGGTTAGCGACAAACCCCCAGTCGGCTGCCTGTGTAGGCCGTGTGTTTCTTTTCTGCACTTTGATTATTGTTAAAGACTATGTGGATGTCTCGGACATCATGATGTAATCGACTATTATTCCCCTTTTATGTTATTATTTTGAGCACTGTGTGATGATGTCCAGTTATGTAACTGCTGTGTACGTGAATTGCTGATCCTGGCATGTACATGCTTCGTATTCGGTTTGCCTTCTAAAACCGGGTGTGACATAGGTTGTATCAGAGCTGTGCTGACTGTAGGATCGCTAACCTAGAATAGAATGGTCATTTTAAGGATTATAGACCCCTATTATCACCTTCACTTTGGTATCCCTTCAAAAGTTAGTCATATCGACCAAACCTATGTTCTACTATATATATTATACCTTGCTGAAAATCTTGTTTTATTCTAATCCCTTATTTATTTATGGTTTACTTGCTGGTCATATTAGTTCTGTTGTCACTCTTAAGCTTACGGTGTCTTTTGTAGATGGCTTGTCTTAGACACACTGCACGAAAGTCAGTCATTCCTTTCTTGCCTTCTCGTCTTGCGGAGCGTCCGCTTCGCCGTCCAGTGACTGATCAGTCTAGCCACTCGGAGAGGCTGCACCACCGCCTGCACAAGGAGTAGGAGCGTCGACGACAGGAGCTGGAGCAGCAGGGCTCTTCTTTCTTGCTTCAGCAGGAGATAGAGTCTGTGAGGAGCTGCTCCCCTGTGCTCCCACTGGAGGCACCCCCTGCACCACCATTGAGCACCCCAGCCGCTGGAGTAGCTACTGGAGGAGACCCAGACGATGGCGGTGGCGACAGTAGCTCGAGCCACAGCACCGACCTTTCAGCTAACCAGGAGCCAGAGGGATGGATTGCTCGACCCATCAATCACGACGCTGCTCGTGGGTGTCACTTTCACGACGCGCTCGACACCCTACTACACCAGGCACTCGACCGGTGTACTTGGTCCATCGAGTATGTGTAGTCCTCCAGCATAGTCGCGGGGTTTACTGTAATGCCCAAAAAAATGGGTAGAAGAAAAATAAAATAAATAAATAAATAAGTTTGTAATAAGAATTTAGAATTTTGTTTTACCTTTGGAAATTGTTAGGGCCTTTCTTTTATAATCAATGGAGAATATTTAAATAGTCATGTGACCAATAAATAAATAAAATTTATCTTGCATCTCATGCTGGAGTTTTATTTGCTTGAGCATTTCAAATTGTGTGTGCAAATTTCAAACCAGAATTTGGAATTAAGAATAAAAAAAAGAGAGAGGAAGGAAATGTTCATGGAACCCTATTCCCCCGATAAATGAATAACAAAAGGAAATAATAAAAAAAACAGTAAACAACAGGGATTATATTATTTTGGCACTTACAAATCTGAAATCCAAAGATGAGAATTTGAATTTGATTATCTCAAACCAAGCAGAAAATTTACAAAAGAAAAAGAAAAACAGAAAATATAACATGAAAGAAAAAAAGAAAAGAACCCCAGCTGGGCTCCCTCTCACGCTTTCGGCCCAACTTCATACAGCACACGCGTGGCCCATCTACCCTTTCCACTGCGCGCGCTCACTGCCTTGCGGGCCCATCTCGTCAGCCGCTTCCACTGCCGCATCCTTGCTTCCTCTGTCCGTGGGACCCGCGTTGTCAGCTCGTCCATTCACCTCGGAACAGAGTCCGCGACAGAGAAGCGCAATCCCGCCATGGTCGTCGCCGGGGATCTCGGGGTCCTCCCTTCCCCGCCAACCGATTGTCCTCGACGCGGACTCCTTTCCCTGCGCTATAAATGTACCCGTCGATTCCCCCTTCTTCATGGTCCTCTACCGTGGGGTATGAGCGCAGCATTGTGAGGAATCGATCCGCCGTGGTCGAAGTCACACATACACCCTCGTCGGGATCTCGCTCTCGGGTTTGGGAGCATCATCAAGCGTCGCTGAGACCATACCGTGGGCATCGGGGCTTGGGACAGTGCGGTTTCGCGGCGAATCGCTCGCCGTAGCCTGCGAGCCGCCATTCGCCGTGGCCCCTTCGTCCCGTTGACCTCCATCTGCGGTACGTGCTCTAATCGAGTTCGCCATCCTTCCCTCTAGGTTTAGCACCGGTCAATTTTGGGTTTGTGGCGTTCGGGCGTCGGATTGCGTGACTCGCCGGTGATGGATCCGCCGCGCGTGGGGGCGGCGCCGTCACGCTCTGGCGTCGGGAGAGAAGATGACGCGATCACCGTCCGATTTAGATTGAGTGGATGAGATTAGATCTGGGAAAGAGAAGGGTTGGACCGTAGATCTTGGCATTGACGGTTAGGATTAGATGTTGTGTACCGGTTCGGATCAGCTCATCTCAGCCGTGGATCGTTGGATCGGCGGGTGGTGTTCGATCGCGATGTATTAAAATCTAGACCAGAGGATTTAAATCCATCGGCCCGCAGTGTGCACCGGTTCACTACGCGAGCCGATTTAATCGTGGGCGTAGGATTTGGATCGGACGACTCTGAATCAACGATACCCCTTCGCCGCGCCTCTTTTCTTAAAGAGCCCCTGCCTTTTTATTTATTCAACCCGCCGTCCTGTGCAAGTGTAGCCTGTGTCTCGGGATTATTTGTTAAGTAGCCCCTGAACTTACCAGTAATTGAGGCCCGATCCGGAACTATTTTAAATCAATTAAATGAATTAGGAATGTGATTTTTAATATGAAAATAAACCCTAGAACTTGTATAAATCATAGAAAATCCATTTTTAGTCCAAATTGCACCATTCCAATTTCTAAAATTTTGTAATAATATTCTCTATCATTTAGTATCACTGTTTTGACATAAACTCAGTTAGAAAATTAATTTATCATCTAATCCTATTTTAATCACATTAAACCTTAGGAAATTCATAACTTGAAATCTATAACTCCGAATTTAATAATTCTTGTTCCTGTGATTATTTTTCAACATGTAGATTATTAATATGTATTTTGCACATATGTTTGGTGTAATGTTAATTTTGCCTATACACTGTCTGTTTGTATTGCTACGACTAGCGCGAGGCTACGAGTCATTTGAAGATCATCCTGGTACCTGGAATCTCAAATCCCAGGCAAGTTGTGCCCTTGATCACTTCTTTTTACCCACTCATGTTCTAATTAATCATAATGATCTGCATAGGTTAATTTTGATGGGACCCAATAGGTTACCCTAGTTTGTCTATCTTTATACCTTGTTTACCACTGAACTTTTTGGGTAGTACTTGCTAGTGCTTTATGTGGTTTTAGGTATGAAGGTACATTATTCATGATCACACTTTTATTATATGTTTATTATTACTGTTCATGATAAGATCATTATGTTAATTGGAACATGGAGCGACCACCCGGGAAAACAGTGCTACCACAAGGGAGGAATGGGACCCCTTGGCTGATTAATTAGGAAAGCTAGTGGAAGACTACCTTACCCGAAAGGGGCAAGGACAGTAGGGGAGTGGTCAGTGTAGGGAGGCCCTCGGGAGGATTTTGCTGCGATGGCGGTCCTGCAAGGGATTCCTGCATTGGAGCTTCCTATAAACTGTAGCGGGTTTTCTGAAGCTAGTGGAACTTTGTAAAGGCCTCGTAGTGTTACCCTGCCTCGCCTCTTCGGTAGAGGTGTATGGGAAGTCGCGATCCCTTGGCAGATGGGTAACACGACTTGTGGGTAAAGATGCACAACCTCTGCAGAGTGTAAAACTGGTATACTAGCCGTGCTCACGGTCATGAGCAGCTCGGACCCTCACATGATTAAATTATGGAACTAAATTCAATTTGTCATATGCATTGCATTGCAGGTGAGGTTGTTACTTTTGTTCTACTACTTAATTGGGTCGGTATTTACTTATACTTAGTAATTGCTAATAAAATTTTGACTAACTTTAAAAGCAATGCTCAGCTCTAACCATCCTCTTTGGTAAGCCTTACACTTCACGTGAGCTCCCACCTTTGGCGAGTTCATGCACATTATTCCCCACAACTTGTTGAGCGATGAACGTATGTGAGCTCACTCTTGCTGTCTCACACCCCCCCACAGGTCAAGAACAGGTACCGCAGGATGAGGCGCTTGGAGGATGCTGCGATGTGTTCGCGAGAGGTCTAGGTCGTCGTCTCCCAGTCAACTTTGGGTTGCTAGACTGTTGTCTCCTTATAATGTAATTATTTATTTATTTTGTACAAGAACTTCTGTTATGTAGTAAAGATGTGACATTCGATCCTGTGCCATGATTCATCATATGTGTGAGACTTGGTCCCAGCACACCTGGTGATTATGTTCGCGCCCGGGTTTTGGACCCCTAAAATCCGGGTGTGACAGAAGTGGTATCAGAGGAATGTTGACTGTAGGACGAAACCTAGATAGAACTGGACAACCAATACTTACTTACCTTTGCTACTCTGATTCTTTCTAAACTTTTCTTAATCTTTTCTCATCTAATTCCGCTTTACTCTGATTATTCTTATCTTTTCTTTCTAAAGACAAATGTGGATTTCACACTTTGAAATCCTGTGACTGAAGTGACCTTTAGGAATAGGAGACCTAATCCTAGGAACAAAAACAAAACTATTTTTATAAGTGTCTATGTATTTGAATGTTTGCTCTTATGAAATATGTCTGATTTGGATCTTTGTTTGAGTGTGATGGGTTGTGGATCAATGTCCACAATTACATCTGCATATACATCTAGGCATAAAAGATAGCATTTGTAAGATAACTAGACAATCTAGATTATCCCCCTTAAATATATATATATATATATATATATATATATATATAGTATTCCGTATCTATCTCATCTTGACAGATTCTATCTTACCTTTGGACATTCACCCCGTACAACTAGTTACCCTAATCTTGATATAAAATATCTGGTCAAGCCCTGCCAAAGAAAGTTTTAGTACATAACCAACTATTAGTTTATTCATTCTATCTACTAAATGATTCCCTTGCAAAGCTATCTTACCATACGCTTCTAACTTAGATGGTCAATACCAGGTGGGGTGGTGGAATTGATTTACCTCCTAATCGACACACTCGGTGGATATATCGACAACCCCAACCACAGCCAGCAGAGATGAATCCTCCTAATCCCCCACCAGGCGGAGTCGATCCACTAATTGCAGCTCAAATGAGGATGATGCAGCAAATGGCTGACACTATGGCAGATATGCGCACCCAAATGCAGCAAGAACGCCAAGAAATGCACCAGGAAAGAGAGGATGCACGTCGGGAAATGCGCCAAGAGCGGGAAGAGATACGCCAGGAGAGAAGGGTACAACAACAGCAGCTGCAACAACAACTTCAACAACAGCAGCAACAGCAACAGGTGCCATTGCCTCCACCTCCACCACCAGTTCCACCCCGGGACAAGCACCGGGAATTCATGAGCCACAAACCACCAACCTTCTCCAACTCCGCAGATCCGCTGCAAGCAGATGACTGGTTAAAGTCCATAGAGAAGATGCTCAACATAGCTCAGTGCTCGGATAGAGAGAAAGTACTCTATGCATCAGGTCGTCTTGCTGGTCCCGCTGCGGATTGGTGGGATGCGTACTGCGCTGCTCATGCTGCTGTCAATACAATTACCTGGGCAGAATTCTCCACACAATTCAGGAATTACCATATTCCCGCTGGACTCATGAAGATTAAGAGAAAGGAGTTTCTCTCCCTCAAGCAAGGAAGTATGTCCGTGAGTGAATATAGAGACAAATTCATCCAGTTATCTCGATATGCTCCTAGAGATGTAGAGGATGATGAGTAAAAGCAGGAGCTTTTTCTGGACGGTTTGATTGGACCCTTGCAATATCAACTGGTATCGCACACATTCCCATCCTTCCAAAGGCTACTTGACAAAGCTATTGCTATAGAAAACAAGAGGAGTATATTTGGAGAGAAAAGAAAGGCTGTCAACCAAGGGCAGGCTGGAAGTAGTTCCCGTCCTCGCTATACTACCACTCCAAGTACACCAGCTAGTGGCAGTTCTGGACAACAAACTCAATAGGCACCAACTGCTCCTCCAAAAGCAAGCACCCCAGCAGGACCCGTTGCTCCTAACACAACCACCAACAGGACATGCTACAAGTGTGGACAACCGGGACACTACGCCAACTACTGTCCCAACAGAGCTGCCTACACTACACCGGCTCCGATGAAGCAAGGACAAGCCTCGGCAGGAAAGAGTCAGCCCCTATCTATCAACCGGGGACATGCCCATCATGCAGAAGTAGAAGCTGAACCCGGTGAACTTGAAATTCAAGAAGAAGAGCCAGTTGAAGATGAAGTAGTCGGTGAAGAAGTCAACGAGCAACAAGAATAGAGATAAACATAGATATAGATACATATATATATATATATATATTTTACTATTTGTAAGACCTAAATATTAGTTTAGCTATTAGTTAGTATTATTACTATTTTAGTGATAATAGTAAGGTCTATTAAACCTATGTTTTGTTAAAGGATTATGCATCATGCCGAGATTTCTTTGTTTGTGCATATGTTCCGAGAACAATATGAGTATACATCCCTTTTCTTACAAATCTCGAGGACGAGATTTTTGTTAAGGGGGGTAGGATTTGTAATGCCCAAAAAAATGGGTAGAAGAAAAATAAAATAAATAAATAAATAAGTTTGTAATAAGAATTTAGAATTTTGTTTTACCTTTGGAAATTGTTAGGGCCTTTCTTTTATAATCAATGGAGAATATTTAAATAGTCATGTGACCAATAAATAAATAAAATTTATCTTGCATCTCATGCTGGAGTTTTATTTGCTTGAGCATTTCAAATTGTGTGTGCAAATTTCAAACCAGAATTTGGAATTAAGAATAAAAAAAAGAGAGAGGAAGGAAATGTTCATGGAACCCTATTCCCCCGATAAATGAATAACAAAAGGAAATAATAAAAAAAACAGTAAACAACAGGGATTATATTATTTTGGCACTTACAAATCTGAAATCCAAAGATGAGAATTTGAATTTGATTATCTCAAACCAAGCAGAAAATTTATAAAAGAAAAAGAAAAACAGAAAATATAACATGAAAGAAAAAAAGAAAAGAACCCCAGCTGGGCTCCCTCTCACGCTTTCGGCCCAACTTCATACAGCACACGCGTGGCCCATCTACCCTTTCCACTGCGCGCGCTCACTGCCTTGCGGGCCCATCTCGTCAGCCGCTTCCTTGCTTCCTCTGTCCGTGGGACCCGCGTTGTCAGCTCGTCCGTTCACCTCGGAACAGAGTCCGCGACGGAGAAGCGCAATCCCGCCATGGTCGTCGCCGGGGATCTCGGGGTCCTCCCTTCCCCGCCAACCGATTGTCCTCGACGCGGACTCCTTCCCCTGCGCTATAAATGTACCCGTCGATTCCCCCTTCTTCATGGTCCTCTACCGTGGGGTATGAGCGCAGCATTGTGAGGAATCGATCCGCCGTGGTCGAAGTCACGCATACACCCTCGTCGGGATCTCGCTCTCGGGTTTGGGAGCATCATCAAGCGTCGCTGAGACCATACCGTGGGCATCAGGGCTCGGGACAGTGCGGTTTCGCGGCGAATCGCTCGCCGTAGCCTGCGAGCCGCCATTCGCCGTGGCCCCTTCGTCCCGTTGACCTCCATCTGCGGTACGTGCTCTAATCGAGTTCGCCATCCTTCCCTCTAGGTTTAGCACCGGTCAATTTTGGGTTTGTGGCGTTCGGGCGTCGGATTGCGTGACTCGCCGGTGATGGATCCGCCGCGCGTGGGGGCGGCGCCGTCACGCTCTAGCGTCGGGAGAGAAGATGACGCGATCACCGTCCGATTTAGATTGAGTGGATGAGATTAGATCTGGGAAAGAGAAGGGTTGGACCGTAGATCTTGGCGTTGACGGTTAGGATTAGATGTTGTGTACCGGTTCGGATCAGCTCATCTCAGCCGTGGATCGTTGGATCGGCGGGTGGTGTTCGATCGCGATGTATTAAAATCTAGACCAGAGGATTTAAATCCATCGGCCCGCAGTGTGCACCGGTTCACTACGCGAGCCGATTTAATCGTGGGCGTAGGATTTGGATCGGACGGCTCTGAATCAACGATACCCCTTCGCCGCGCCTCTTTTCTTAAAGAGCCCCTGCCTTTTTATTTATTCAACCCGCCGTCCTGTGCAGGTGTAACCTGTGTCTCGGGATTATTTGTTAAGTAGCCCCTGAACTTACCAGTAATTGAGGCCCGATCCGGAACTATTTTAAATCAATTAAATGAATTAGGAATGTGATTTTTAATATGAAAATAAACCCTAGAACTTGTATAAATCATAGAAAATCCATTTTTAGTCCAAATTGCACCATTCCAATTTCTAAAATTTTGTAATAATATTCTCTATCATTTAGTATCACTGTTTTGACATAAACTCAGTTAGAAAATTAATTTATCATCTAATCCTATTTTAATCACATTAAACCTTAGGAAATTCATAACTTGAAATCTATAACTCCGAATTTAATAATTCTTGTTCCTGTGATTATTTTTCAACATGTAGATTATTAATATGTATTTTGCACATATGTTTGGTGTAATGTTAATTTTGCCTATACACTGTCTGTTTGTATTGCTACGACTAGCGCGAGGCTACGAGTCATTTGAAGATCATCCTGGTACCTGGAATCTCAAATCCCAGGCAAGTTGTGCCCTTGATCACTTCTTTTTACCCACTCATGTTCTAATTAATCATAATGATCTGCATAGGTTAATTTTGATGGGACCCAATAGGTTACCCTAGTTTGTCTATCTTTATACCTTGTTTACCACTGAACTTTTTGGGTAGTACTTGCTAGTGCTTTATGTGGTTTTAGGTATGAAGGTACATTATTCATGATCACACTTTTATTATATGTTTATTATTACTGTTCATGATAAGATCATTATGTTAATTGGAACATGGAGCGACCACCCGGGAAAACAGTGCTACCACAAGGGAGGAATGGGACCCCTTGGCTGATTAATTAGGAAAGCTAGTGGAAGACTACCTTACCCGAAAGGGGCAAGGACAGTAGGGGAGTGGTCAGTGTAGGGAGGCCCTCGGGAGGATTTTGCTGCGATGGCGGTCCTGCAAGGGATTCCTGCATTGGAGCTTCCTATAAACTGTAGCGGGTTTTCTGAAGCTAGTGGAACTTTGTAAAGGCCTCGTAGTGTTACCCTGCCTCGCCTCCTCGGTAGAGGTGTATGGGAAGTCGTGATCCCTTGGCAGATGGGTAACACGACTTGTGGGTAAAGATGCGCAACCTCTGCAGAGTGTAAAACTGGTATACTAGCCGTGCTCACGGTCATGAGTAGCTCGGACCCTCACATGATTAAATTATGGAACTAAATTCAATTTGTCATATGCATTGCATTGCAGGTGAGGTTGTTACTTTTGTTCTACTACTTAATTGGGTCGGTATTTACTTATACTTAGTAATTGCTAATAAAATTTTGACTAACTTTAAAAGCAATGCTCAGCTCTAACCATCCTCTTTGGTAAGCCTTACACTTCACGTGAGCTCCCACCTTTGGCGAGTTCATGCACATTATTCCCCACAACTTGTTGAGCGATGAACGTATGTGAGCTCACTCTTGCTGTCTCACACCCCCCCACAGGTCAAGAACAGGTACCGCAGGATGAGGCGCTTGGAGGATGCTGCGATGTGTTCGCGAGAGGTCTAGGTCGTCGTCTCCCAGTCAACTTTGGGTTGCTGGACCGTTGTCTCCTTATAATGTAATTATTTATTTATTTTGTACAAGAACTTCTGTTATGTAGTAAAGATGTGACATTCGATCCTGTGCCATGATTCATCATATGTGTGAGACTTGGTCCCAGCACACCTGGTGATTATGTTCGCGCCCGGGTTTTGGACCCCTAAAATCCGGGTGTGACATTTACCCAGACCGCTGGGAGGCAACTTGTCTGGTGCGCCGTCCGGAGAACAGTCTCTGGGGTGCGGAGGTCTGCTCAGAGCACTACTCTATCTCTGAGCGGGACTCAGCTGAGGCGGCCTTGCAAGATGCCGCATGGCGTGTGCTTTTGCACTACTGCTCAGTGCTCGGTGGGGTAGCTGATGGTCTCAACCTGAAGTATTACCCCTACCATCCATCTGGCAGCACAGGAGGCGTGGTTGTCTCACCTGTTGGTGAGGACAATCCTAGGTTGAGCAGCATAGTCAACCTAGCCGCCGTGCTAAACATGGAGTTGGACCATGCATTAGACAAGCTGAGTAGGGCTCGTGCTGAGATCGCCTAGCTGTGGGCTGAGCGCGCGGAGCATCGTCACCTGGAGGATGGCTCCCCCGCTCCCGTTGGGACTCAGCACCTGTACCGCTCACCTCAGCGTGGACACCAGGCTTATGGCAATCCCGACTGCAGGACCAAGATAAATTTAGAACCATAGCTCGTCAGCGTCAGATCTTGTAATTAATGCAAATATATATATATATATATATATATATATATATATATATATATATATATAGAAGCTATAGTTTTAGCATCAGTCTTACTCTTAGTTAGTCTTAATTGGACAGGGTAGTTTGCTTATCCTGTGCCTTTATGTTTGTCATGATGAACTATGTTGGATTTGGATCTTTGTAATGACTGTCACCAGAGTGTGGGTATCCCCTGCACTTTGGATTACCTGTTAAATGTTAATAAAATTAGTTACCTAGTTGGGAGACCCTTTTATCCCACTTTCCTTTTTATCTAAGAAGCTATGTTGGTCTGTGTTGGAAGTCAGTGAAGATGTCCATCTGTTCAGTATTGTGGAAGAATTCCTTACTCTTTTCTTATGCTGCAAGATTTGCAAGATCAGTTCTGATGTGTGGTTGCATTATGCATATGTCAGAAAACAGGCGCAGAGGAGGAAGGCGTGCTCAGCAGGAGCGGCCAGCCCCGCAGGATGAGGCACCCCAGCAACAGCAACTGCCACCACCGCCCCCGATGACCATCGAGCAGATGTTCCTAATGTAGACTCAGGCAGTTCAAGCCATCGGTTAGACTCTGGTCGCCATTCAACAGCAGCAGCAGCAGCTGCCACCACCCCAGCCTCAGATGCCTCAAATGCCTAGAGACAAGCGTGCTGAATTCATGAGAGGTCATCCCCCAGTGTTCGCTCATTCCTCTAACCCCATGGATGCTGAAGATTAGCTGTGCACTATGGAGCGGGAGTTGCACACCGCTCAGTGTGACGATAGGGAGAAAGTTCTGTATGGTCCCCGTCTGTTGAGAGGAGCATCCCAGTCTTGGTGGGAGTCTTATCTCACCACCCATGCCAATCCCGATGCTATCACCAGGAAAGAATTCAGAGATAGCTTCTATTAGTACCATGTTCCAGCAAGCCTGATGACAGTGAAGAAGGAGGAGTTCCTAGCGCTCAAGCAAGGGTCAATGTCTGTCAGTGAGTACCGAGACAAGTTTCTGCAGCTGTCCCGCTATGCTCCTGAAGATGTCAACATAGATGCCAAGAGGCAGTATCGCTTCTTGAGGGGCTTGGTTGACCCTGTACAGTATCAGCTGATGAATCATACCTTCCCCACATTTCTGCACCTGATCGATATAGCAATCATGACAGAGAGGAAGCACAAAGAGATGGAGGATCGCAAGCGCAAGATCAGTGGACCCCAGCCTAGAAGCAGCAATCACCCTCGTTTCTCAGGCAACTCACCTCAGCAGTTCAGGCAAAACCAGCATCCACCTCAGCAGCAGCAATTCCAAAGGCAGTATCCTCAGCACCAGCAGCAGAATCGTTAGAACAATCAGTCAGGAGGAGGTCAGTTCCAGAGGCAGAATCAGCAGGCACCTCGTGTTCCCGCCCCAGCGACCAACCAGAGCAGTCAGGCAGCACCAGTTCAAGGTGGAAACAGAGCATGTTTCCATTGTGGAGAACAAGGCCATTGGGTGATGCAATGTCCAAAGAAGGCAGCCCAACAGCAGTCAGGCCCAGTGCCCCAGCAAAGCAGAACGTGCCCCAGCCTGGAGCAGGCAACCGCTCCCAGCCACGCTACAACCATGGGAGACTGAACCATTTGGAGGCTGAAGCAATTCAGGAAACCCCCGAAAGATAGTAGGTATGTTTCCAGTCGACTCCCATATTGCAGAAGTGTTATTTGATACTGGAGCAACGCATTCATTTATTACTACATCATGGGTAGAAGCACATAATCTTCCAATCGCTACCATGTCAACCCCCATCCAAATTGACTCAGCCGGTGGTAGAATTCGAGCCGATAGCATTTGCTTGAATGTAAGTGTGGAAATAAGGGGGATAGCGTTTCCCGCTAACCTCATAGTAATGGGTACTCAGGGAATAGATGTCATCCTAGGGATGAATTGGCTAGATAAGTACCAGGCAATTATCAGTTGTGATAAGAGGATAATTAAGTTGATGTTCCCACTAGGAAAAGAAGTGGTAGCCGATTTAATCTCACCTGAGCCAAGGAAAGGAAGTTATCATCAGATGGCTATTGATAGCAAGGAGCCAGATTCACTCGAGATTATCAAGGTTGTGTCAGAATTTCTAGATGTGTTCCTGGAAGATTTACCAGGCATGCCACCTGAGCGGAAAGTTGAGTTTGCTATATAACTTCTTCCTGGCACCGCCCCTATCTCTAAAAGAGCCTACAGAGTATCTGGACCAGAGTTAGTTGAACTTAAGAAGCAGATCGATGAGCTGTCAGAGAAAGGTTATATAAGGCCAAGCACCTTGCATTGGGCCGCCCCTGTCCTGTTCGTGGAGAAGAAAGATGGCACTAGGAGGATGTGCATCAATTATCGAGCTCTAAATGAGGTCACGATTAAGAACAAGTACCCCTTGCCTAGAATAGAAGATCTGTTCGACCAGTTGAGAGGAGCCAGCGTGTTTTCAAAGATAGATCTGAGGTCAGGTTATCATCAGCTCAGGATCCGACCCTCAGACATTCCGAAGACGGCATTCATTACCAAGTATGGGTTGTATGAGTTCACTATGATGTCTTTTGGTCTAACAAATGCACCAGCCTTCTTCATGAATCTGATGAACATTGTATTCATGGATTATCTTGACAAGTTTGTGGTGGTATTTATTGATGATATTCTTATATATTCCCAAAGTGAGGAAGAACATGCAGATCATTTGAGGATGGTATTGCAGAGATTGCGAGAGCACCAGCTGTATGCAAAGTTGAGCAAGTGCAAGTTCTAGATTGATGAAGTCCTGTTCTTGGGTCACATAATCAACAAAGAAGGATTGGCTATGGATCCGAAGAAAGTGGCAGACATTCTGAATTGGAGAGCGCCAACAGATGCTTGAGGAATCAAGAGCTTTATTGGAATGGCCGGATATTATCGACGATTCATTGAAGGGTTCTCGAAGACTGCGAAACCAATGACAGCTTTGCTAGGCAACAACGTTGAGTTCAAGTGGACTCAGAAATGCTAAGAAGCCTTCGAAGCGCTAAAAGAGAAGTTGACTATAGCGCCTGTCTTAGTCTTACCTGATGTGCACAAGCCCTTCTCAGTGTATTGTGACGCTTGTTACACTGGTTTGTGATGCGTGTTGATGCAAGAGGGAAGAGTTGTGGCATACTCATCCTGACAGCTGAAGGTTCATGAGAAGAATTACCCAATCCATGACCTAGAGTTGGCAGCAGTGGTTCATGCACTAAAGACATGGAGGCACTATCTGTATGGGCAGAAATGCGATGTTTATATAGACCACAAGAGTCTGAAGTACATATTCACCCAGTTAGAGTTGAATATGAGGCAACAAAGATGGTTAGAGTTGATCAAAGACTATGAATTGGAGATTCATTACCATCCAGGCAAAGCGAACATAGTGGCAGATACTTTGAGCAGGAAAAGTCAAGTCAATATGATGGTCGCTCATCTGATGCCTTATGAGCTAGCTAAAGAGTTTGACAGGTTGAGCCTCGGATTTCTGAACAATATGCGAGGAGTGATAGTTGAGTTAGAGCCTACCCTAGAGCGGGAAATCAAAGAAGCACAGAAGAATGATGAGAAGATCAGTGAAATCCGATAGCTGATTCTGGAAGGAAGAGGTAAAGATTTTCGAGAAGATGCAGAAGGTGTGATATGGTTCAAGGACCGCTTGTGTGTTCCCAATGTTTAGTCCATTCGGGAGTTGATCCTCAAGGAAGCTCATGAGTCAGCTTATTCTATACACCCTAGAAGTGAGAAGATGTATCAAGATCTGAAGAAGAAATTCTGGTGGTACGGAATGAAAAGGGAGATCGCAGAGCATGTGGCAATATGTGACATTTGTCAAAGGATCAAGGTAGAGCATCAGAGGCCAGCTGGATTGTTGCAACTGTTGCAAATCCCTCAGTGGAAATGGGATGAAATCGGAATGGACTTCATAGTCGGATTGCCTCGCACCCGAGCCGACTACGATTCCATTTGGGTAGTAGTGGACCGCTTAACCAAGTCAGCCCACTTCATACCTATCAAGACTAACTACAACAGTGTAGTGTTGGCAGAGTTGTACATGTCCCAGATCATTTGTCTTCATGGTATGCCAAAGAAGATAGTGTCAGACAGAGGAACACAGTTCACTTCTCATTTCTGGCAGCAGTTGCATGAAGCTTTGAGTACACATCTGAATTTCAGTTCAGCTTACCATCCGCAGACAGACGGTCAGACTGAAAGAACTAACCAAATCCTCGAAGACATGTTGAGAGCTTGTGCATTGCAAGATCAGTCCGGATGGGACATGAGGTTACCTTATGCAGAGTTCTCCTATAACAACAGTTACCAGGCCAGCTTGAAGATGTCACCATTTCAGGCACTTTATGGGAGGAGTTGTAGAACTCCGTTGCAATGGGATCAGCCTGGAGAAAGGCAAGTGTTTGGGCCAGACATTTTGCTCGAAGATGAGGAGAACATCAAGATGGTTCGGGAGAATCTAAAGATAGCGCAATCAAGGCAGCTAAGCTATGTAGACACAAGAAGGAGAGAGTTGAGTTTTGAAGTTGGAGATTTTGTTTATTTGAAAGTTTCTCCTATCAGAGGAGTCAGAAGATTCGGAGTCAAAGGCAAGCTAGCACCCCGCAATGTTGGTCCGTACCAGATTCTCGCAAGGCGTGGAGAAGTGGCCTATCAGCTTAGTTTGCCAGAAGGCTTGTCTGCAGTGCATGATGTCTTTCATGTGTCTCAGTTGAAGAAGTGTCTGCGTGTACCAGAAGAGCAGTTGCCAGTGGAAGGTCTGGAGGTCCAGGAGGACCTGACCTATATAGAGAAGCCAGCGCAGATTCTTGAGACTACAGACAGAGTCACCCGGAGGAAAACAATCAGAATGTGCAAAGTCAGATGGAGTCACCACTTTGAGGAAGAAGCAACCTGGGAGCGTGAAGACGATCTGATGGCCAAATACCCTGAACTCTTTGCTATCCAACCTTGAATCTCGAGGGCGAGATTCTTTTAAGGGGGATATGTTTGTAACGCCCTGAATTTGGGGGTAGAATTTTTTCTTCTTTTTTCTCACCAAATTCAGGCGTTACTCCCTTTCCTTTTCCCATTTCGCTCTTTCTTCCCAATTTCAAAGTAGTATAGCGACTGGAGTCCATATCGGGTGTAAACAAAACCTAAGTTGACATGGGTGTTGCATCATGCCGAATCATATCTCTTTTGTCTGATGTCATGCTTAGTCGCGTGTGTTGCTTAGTTTTGTTTTGAATTTTGCTTCGCGAATTGGGTTCCGATCTGTGGTTGCGCGTGTCGTGGGTTTTTGACCCGCGGTGCGGCCCCGCCCAGCCTAGCTCGGCCCAACCTCGGCCCGCGCCCCTGGCGCCCCTGCTCCCCATGCGCGCCCCCTCCCCTGATCTCTTTCCCTCATTCAATTCTCCCACACAGCAACCTCCTCTCCCACCTCTCTCTCTCTCTCTCCCCATGGTGCCCTAGGTTTTGGAGACAGTGATCGCCGGAATTTGGATCCCTGAGGTGAGCTCCCCCTCCCCTCCCCTCTCCTCCTCTCTCTCCCTCTTCCTCTTCCTCTCCTTCCCTTCCCTACGCGCGCCCCTTCTTCTCCCCTGCGTTCACGCGCCCCTGGAGCCCCTGCACGTGGCCCCCCGACCCCTCGCGTGCGGCCACCTCGGCCTTGGCGGCGTGGTCCCCCAGCCCCCCTCGCGCGCGGCCCTGGCGGCGTGGCTCCCTTGCCCCCCGGCACGGCTCCCTTGCCCCCCGGCGCGGCTCCCCAGCCCCCCGGCGGCGCGGCTCCCTCGCCCCCCGGCGTGGCTGTCCTGGCCCCCGGCGGCGCGCCTCCCTGCGCGCGGCTCCCCGGCCCCCTACGTGCGGCCCCTCGGCCCCCTACGCGTGGTTCCCCGGCCCCCGGTGCGCGCGGCCGTCCCAGCCCCGGTGCGTGGCCCCTGCCTTCGGCAGCGTGGTCCCCCGGTGCGGTCCCTGCGCGCGTCCCGGCGTGGCTCCCGTGGCCTCGCGCCCCCCGTTCACCCAACGCGTTCCCTCGTGCGCAGCCCCACGCGCACGGTGATTGATTCTTGGTTTTAATAATTTTAAACCGTGTTTAGTTAGCATGCTGCGTCG
Source organism: Zea luxurians (assembly GCA_029449295.1). Taxonomy (NCBI): domain Eukaryota; kingdom Viridiplantae; phylum Streptophyta; class Magnoliopsida; order Poales; family Poaceae; genus Zea; species Zea luxurians. Next base: position 116,129,832 of record JAOPSE010000005.1, on the reverse strand, counting down.
CGCGCTTCGTCACGCGACGAATTTGTTTAATTTCAGATTCTATTAATGTGCTGCGTCGCGCGCTTCGTCGCGCGACAATCCATTTTAATTTCAGGTTGTTTAATGTATGACGTTGTGCCTCCAGTCGCGCGACGTTCCATTTTAAATTCAGTTTGGTTGACGTATGCCGTCGTGCGTTTCGTCGCGCGACGCTTAACGTCTCTTTATAATTATTGCCAGTGTCTCATTGCGCGCTCTGTCGCGCGACGAGTCATTTATTTCTTATTTCAATTTAAGTGTTGTGTCGCGCGTCTCACCGCGCGACAATTCCCTTTAATTCACCTTTCTCTGCTTATAATGATTAAACATGAACATGACTTTACCCTATGCTTAACGCGATGGCTAAATTAATACCATTCTGTTTAGACGAGTACTTTGATTTATAATCGTGTAACGTGATTGCTTCTCGACCGCAGCCTCGACCGTTACTTTCTCTTTCTCGTTTAGTTGTAGGTACGAGCCCTGCGTCGAATGTCTGTTTATTTATTGCATTCTATTGTATGGTGTACTATTCCTTTGTATTAAATGTGTGGAATATATGTTTGAAACTCGTATAGATAACGGTCAGTTGGCGGAGTCCGAAAGAGTTGCAGGTGAAGACCCTGAGCAGTAGTCGGTTGGTGAAGGCAAGTGTCCCTTGACCCATCTATGTCCTACTCATTCTTATAATTCATCTCCCGCATTTACACACTTTATACCTAAGGATTGACTAGCTTTTGTGTATCTTGTCCTTGTTTACCTATCCTGGTTGGGTTATTATGGTTTAGCTTTACGCTAGCGCTTCACATTAATCAATGAACATGATGAGATTATCTATGATACGCTGTTTTCCCTTTTGATTATGATGATGGTACTGTGACATTTAGGGGACTCGAGCTGTTTCTCGAGTGCCTCTCCGTAAGGACTGGTTCGTTGGATGACCGCCCAGGAAAACAGTGCAACCATGAGGGTGGAATGGGACGCCCTTAGCTGAATAATTAGAGGAACTGGGGTGTAGTTCGCTTCATCGTCATGCCGTTAATGGGGCTCGGTGTATGCGGCTCGCTCTGCCAAGGTTGGTTCGCCCCTTGGGGAGGAGTGCGATGCATTTAGAAAACCTAACGGGCAGCTACAACCTTAGGGAATCTTTGTAAAGGCTTCGTAGTGAATCTCTGGCCATTCACCTTGGGAGTGAATAAGGGTCTTGCAAGCCCGGGCTAGAGAAGGAATCATGACTTGTGGGTAAAGTGCGCAACCTTGCAGAGTGTTATGAAACTGATATATCAGCCGTGCTCACGGTTATGAGCAGCCAAGGGAGCTCCATTGATTAGAGATACTGGATCAGAGATGTATGGTTTATAGGTGGTGATGATGATGATGGTTTTGGTTATGATTATGGTACTGGTAAGTGGTATTCTTTCCATTTGGAAAGGGTACATTGGGTTAATAACTTGGGTTAATACTAAAACTTGGCTTTCTACTAGTAAATAATAACCTGACCAACTAAAAGCAACTGCTTGGCTTAACTCCACATAAAGCTAGTCCACTACAGCTAAACGAGACATTTTGCTGAGTATGTTGATGTGTACTCACCCTTGCTTTACACACCAAACCCCCAGGTTGTCCGCATTGCAACCACTGCTCAGGTGAAGATGAAGTCGTGGAGGAAGACTTTCAGGAGTTCCAAGATTACGATGAGTTCTAGGCGTGGGTTAGCAGCAAACCCTCAGTCTCCTGCCTGTGTAGGCCGTGTGTATCTATGTTTCTTTTCTGCACTTTGATTATTGTTAAAGACTATGTGGATGTATCGGACATCATGATGTAATCGACTATTATTCCCCTTTTATGTTATTATTTTGAGCACTGTGTGATGATGTCCAGTTATGTAACTGCTGTGTACGTGAATTATTGATCCTGGCACGTACTGGTTCACATTCGGTTTGCCTTCTAAAACCGGGTGTGACAGAAGATGAAGCTTGATCTAATTGTGTTGCCTTGTTTTTGATACCGTGAAGGAATCAGAAATGAGTGACCAACATTGGTGCCGACCTCTCATGAATTCACGACCCTAATGAAGAGGATGGCAAGTTTCAACACTTCGTCGCCAAGCTCGAAGAAGCTCATTTTCCCGATTACGAGGGGATCAAGCTTCAAAGCAACCAATAAGAGGCAGAAGAAAGAATCTCAACGAAGGGTACAACATGTTGGGGTCCAAGCACCCTACATCAAATCTAAATGGTCTCATGTTCCGAATAGCTTATCCCAAGGGAACTTCCAGCTTAAGGACTACCCACACAATGATCCCATGGTTATATCTTGTGTTATCAAATATTTGCTTTCTCGCTATGTATTAGTGGATAAAGGCAGTGCGGCAGATATTATCTTTGCAAAAGCCTTCAGATAGGTACAAGAGCTAGAAGATAAATTGCAAGAAGCAATACGTAATCTTTGTGGCTTCAAAGAAAAACAAATAGCAGCACTAGGCAAGATACCAATGCCAGTAACCTTCGGCTACGTTCACAACACAAGAACCGAAGAAGTCATATTTGATATAGTGGACATGGAATACCTCTACAATGCAATCATTGGTAGAGGGACATCGAATGTCTTCAAAATAGTGTTGCATCTAGCGTATCTTTGTATGAAGATACCATCTAATCAAGGCCCAATCTCAATCTATGGAAGTCAAGAAGCAGCAAGAAGGGCTGACGGCAATTGGACGGATTCCAAAGCTATTCAAAAAAGTTGATGAAGCTGAGACTCTGGACAAACAAAAGAAAGTAAGACACAAAGCAACATTAGTATATCGGCTGAAGGTAGTTCTTCTTCGTAAGGATGTAGTTGATCAAAAAGTACTCCTCGGATCATAGCTAACAACAGAACAAGAAAGAAGCCTAAAAATTTTCTATTTATTAACAAAGATGTCTTCACTTGGTCAGCTAATGATTTGCGTGGAGTTGACAAAAGTATCATTGAACACTCCCTTAATGTAGACCCCAACATAAGACCAAGAAAACAAAAGCTTTGGAAATTATCAGATGATAAAGATGAAGGCACAAAAGTAGAAGTAAAAAGACTCCTTAGTGCTAGAGTAATCAGAGAAGTCACTTATCTAGAATGGCTTGCCAACACTATCATGGTGAAGAAGGTTAATGAAAAAATGGAGAATGTGTATTGATTTCACAGATCTCAATAAGGCTTGTCCGAAGGATGAATTCCCTCTCCCAAGAATAGACTCCCTCATATATGTACCTACAACTTTGGAGCCCATGAACCTGCTTGATTGCTATTTAGGATATGATCAAATATAAATGAAGAATGAAGGTGAGCCAAAACAAGCTTCATCACCCCTAGTGGCACCTATTGATACTTTCGGATGCCTAAGGGGTTGAAGAATGTTGGTGAAAGCTTCATCAGAATGACATCGAAAGAGCTGAGCACAGAGATTGGCAGGAATGTACTAACATATGTTGATAATATCATCGTTAGAAGCATAAAGCAATATAACCACATTTCACATCTATAAGAAACCTTTGCTAATTTCCGAAAGGCTGGCCTGAAGCTAAACCCTAAGAAATGCATCTTCGAAGTAAAGAAGGGTAAATTCCATGGTTGTCTTGTATCCACAAAAGGGATTGAAGCTAACCCACATAAGATAGAGGCAATACTTCAGATGGAGCCGCTGAAGTCAAGAAAAGGTGCTCAAAGGCTAGGCAGGCTTGCATCTCTTAATAGATTCATTTCAAGACCTGCAAAACCAAGCCTACTGTTCTTTGAATTATTAAAGTCAGCTGAAGTATTTCAATGGGGGCTAGCTCAACAACAAGCCTTTGAGGATATGAAGAAATATTGGATTGGGCTCCCTTGCTATTGTATATATCTATCTCTCATTCTACTGTTAGTGCATGATTGGTCCAGGAGAAGGTAGAAGTGGGAATCAAGAAACAAATGCCAGTGTACTTCATCTTAGAAGTACTTGGTCCATCCAAGAAGAATTATTTAGAAATGGAGAAGGTGCTATATGCAGTACTAATGGCCTCTAGAAAGCTTAGGAACTATTTCCAATCATACAATATAATTGTACCTTCATCACAACCATTAAAATATATCATAAGAAACAGATAAGCAACTAGAAGAATTGGAAAGTGGGCTGCTAAGCTCAATGAGTGTCATTGACTTTGTGCATCGATCATCAATTCAATCACAGGCATTGGCAGACATCATCGCTGATTAGACATCAGGGGCTCAAGATGAAGTATCTGTTCTAGATGAGTTAGTATGGATAGTCTTCTATGATGGATCCTAGGGCTCTTTTAGAGTAGGAGCAGCTGTCATTCTCATCTCACCTTTGAAGATGAAGACCTCCTATGCATCTAAACTAGAGTTTCAATGCACTAATAATATTGCAGAATATGAAGTTGTACTCCTTGGATTATGAAAGCTTAAATACATGGGTATCAAAGTTTCAATGCACTAATAATATTGCAGAATATGAAGTTGTACTCCTTGGATTATGAAAGCTTAAATACATGGGTATCAAAAGAGTTGTACTCTAAGTGATAACATGCCATGTTGATAAAAGCAACAGAGTGAGAGATATGAAACTAGAAAAGTACCTTGACGTTGTCCGATGGATGGAGAGCTCTTTCGAAGGGTTTTCAGTAAAGAACATTCCTAGGGGATAATAATGAACACATTGATCTATTTGCTAAGTCAGTAGCCCAAGGGCTACCTCTTGCTCCCAAAGTATTTTCAAGATCCTCAAAGCACCTTTAGTTGATCTTATAGAGAGAGTTGTTCTAACAATATCACCAACACATAGTGAGGATTGGAGGATAGTGATTATTTCCTTTCTCCAAGGCAATCATCCTCTATACAATGAAACTTATATCAAGAGGATGCGAGCGAGAAAAAGACCATATAGAATCATAGAAGGGGAGCTCTTCAAGGAATGTGTTTGTTCACCCCTTCTCAAATGCCTCTCAAGAGCCAAAGGTCGAGAACTAACGAAGGACATTCACTCTAGGTTGTGTGGTGCACACATTAGCTCTAGAGCACTATTGGGGAAGGTGTTTTGGCAAGGTTTCTATTGGCCAAAGGCTACTTTGGAAGTAGCAGAGTTGGTCTAGAGCTGTGACAATCGTCAAAGATATGATAGAGACTAGAAACAACCTTCATGACTAACCCAGTTAATTCAACCAACATGGCCATTACAAATATGGGGCATGGATTTGTTGGCCCATTGCCACCAACTCAAGGAAATTTAAAATATGTTATGATAGCAGTGGAATACTTTTCTAATTGGATTGAAGCCAAACCCCTGGACATAATTCAGAAACACTATTCGCAAAACATTATTTGTAGCTTCGGAGTACCAAAATCATTAATCATTGACAACAAAACTTTGTTTGATTTCGAAGCATTCGGATCCTTCTGCAACCAAGTTGGTACAACTATAAAGTTCACACCAGTTAGGCATCTAGAGTCTAATGGTTTAGTTGAAAGCACCAATGGTATCATCCTCTTATGCGAGTGTAGTAAAGAGAATGAAGAGAAACAAATCCCAAAGTCCTTCAATAGAAGGCACGACCAGGACACCTAGTAAAGGTGTCGAAGGCTCAGAAGTCGTTCCTACGAAAATGCAGAGTCAGAGAAATCACCTAGTAAAGGTTTAAAGACTTCGAGGTCATTCCTAAGAGAATCTAGAGTCATATATTCTATTGTACCTTTGTTGCTATACTTTCGGTAAAGCATACATTATTGCATCATAACATACACTCGCATAAGCATCTTCAACATGTAGATATCATGACATCATCAATCATACATATCATTCATAAAAGAGAGAGAGAACAGAGAGAAAATAAGAAGGCAGATTACTCGTATGACCTTAGAATAAAAGGTAGGGTCAGCAAAACAAAGAAAGCTTTGTCTCACCACAGGAAGGGGAAACCTTCAAATTATAATAAGACTCAAAAGTTTTGTTGCTTTGTTTTGTGTGAAAAGAAGGGAAGATGTTTTTTTGCCTTTGACTCAAAAATGTTATTTCTGGTTTCACCCACAACAAAGCGTGATGGCAAAAGAGGTAACACAGTGAGTTTTTCATACATTAACAAAAATTCTAAATCTTAGGTTACAATTTTGTACTAGCAAAAGGCACTAACAAAAGCCCCAAAGTATTTTAGTGGCTACTTGATTCTAAGATTCAACTCCTCCTTCGTCGTCGTCATCTTCTTCATCCTACAAAAGTGTAAGTACATTAGTACATGAAAGGGAGAGGAAGCACAAAACATCATTAAAGAAGGTGTGAAATTTACCTCGTCCAGAAGTTCCCTAGCTTCATCACCTACAAGCTCTCTTCTGCCCTTTGTCCAAACTAATGTAATAAATTTGTTGGCCACACTCCTAGCCACACTAGACATTGTCATTATGTCTTCCAAAGAAATGTCAAAGTTTGGTTTGCTAACATTCTTCAGATGAGAACATCCAACCTTCTCCAGGATCAAAGTTGTGCCACGTGAGGCAGCCATCGCACAAAAGTCACCCTAGCCTTTTACCACTTTGTCAAAGGCATCTAAATCTCCTTCTACCCATCTCAGCATGCCAGGTAAGTCATTAGGGGCATAATTTGTTTCTTCAGATATCGCCCCAATCGAATAAAACGCCTCGCGTAGCCGATTGGAGCATCGTAGGTTAATATCAAAGCAATTATCCCAAAGATCTTTTAGAGTCTATACCAGCCTTGAGTTTTCTCTGTCGTTCGTATTGATTTATTTTTTCAAATTCTCAACCTCAAGATGAAGCCAACAGACATCGTCATTATGATCTATCTCAACCTTTTTTAGTTGAGTTGTTAAACATTGAATATCTTTTTTATTTTCATTTCCCCTTTTGTAGCTTCTCCTTTGATTTAGCATCTTCACATGTTTTTTCTGGCTTTGGCTAGACCGGCGTTTAATGATTCAATTGCGAGATCTTTTTCCTGGCTAGCCTCTTTAAGTTTTTCATTATCAATTTCTGACTTTGAGATAACAAATTCAATCTTTCGATCTTCTGTATCTTGTTCAAGCTTCAGCGCTTTGCTCAACAGAAAACTCTGCATTTTTTGGGAAAATAAAACTCTTCAGTAAATTACACCCCTAAATTATAAAACATGCTATGGAACCAAAGTTCTTACCTTTATATTTGTGTAAGCTAAGCTTCCGGCAATGTGTTGTTTCCTAAACACGCTCAGCTTGTGCTCCAGCTTCGGAGAATCGATACTCTTTGTCAAGCTGTTAACCACCCTAGCTTGGCTTGTTGGGCTGAAGCACGTTGGAATCTTCTTCATCACTATCGACTTCAGCATTAGAACCACTCTCCTTTGGAGCATCTCCCTCCTCATTGACCTTCGGCTCAATTACAATGATGCACACATTACCTTAGAAATGGGGACTGTCTCAGCAGTATCTAGTGTTTCACCCTCAGTAACTAGCCTAGCAGATGAATGAACCCTGGTGTCGGGTACCATAATTAGGGGTACCCCCAACGCTCCTAATCATGGCTGGTAAACACCCTCAAACCAACTGACGGGTGCGGTTCAGGTCAAGACTTCATCTACCTGAGGGACGCGATCTCACCCGAGCCCAGTTTCGGGTTGGAACAGTAGTCCCAGACGAATTCACGCCTCGCCCGAGGGCCTCCTCAGGCAGCGGGCGCCCCCTCGGCTCTCCCGAGGCCCGGCTCGGGCAGGCTTCGTTGTGAAGCAACCTTGGCCAGACCGCCTCACCAACCGATCGCTTCGCAGGCGCATTAAATGCAGGGGATGCCTAACGCCGTATCCTAACACACGCGCCTCAGTCGGGCAGGCCGAAGTGACCGCAGTCTCTTCGCCCCCTCTTCTTTACTGTCTGACATGACAAGAAAGCAACGCTGCTCGCTCCGCTCCGACTGCCATGTCAGCCACCCCGGCAACGACTGACAACAAGTCACGATCAATCACCGAATTCAGCCTCGGGCGCAACAGGAAGCTCCGCCTCGCCCGACCTCATGCTCCGGCCTCGGGAGGAGGTCTCCGCCTCGCCCGACCTCAGGCTCCGGCCTCGGGAGGAGGTCTTCGCTTCGCCCGACCCTTGGACTCGGCCTCGACCCTGAACTCGGGAGGAATCGCGTCCTCGCCCGACCCCGGCCTCGGCCTCAAGAGAAGTCTCCGCCTCGACCGACCCTGGGCTCGGATCGATCGCGCTAACAGGGGATACATCATTTCCCTATTCCTAGTCTGCTCAGACTAGGAGGAACAAGACCGGCGTCCCATCTGGCTTACCCCGGCGATGGGTAATGATGGCACCCCGCGTGCACCATGAAGCCGGTGGCTCTCAGCCCCTTACGACAGCAAGGAGACGTCAGCAGGATCCTCGCCACGCTGCCAGCTGTGCTCCTACAGGACTCAGGCGCTCCTCCGACGGCCACGCCATCACATGTACAGAGCCCAAGTTCTGTCCCAATGGCCACGTTGGCATGTACACAGGGCTTAGGCACTCCATTGCCGGACACGTTAGCGCATAGCTACACCCCCCGCTGTACGACTAGACTCTCTCCTTACCTCTATAAAAGGGAGGTCCAGGGCCACCCTGAGGGGGGTTCGCGCGAGGGAAGCGGCGGACGGACTATGTGTCTCTCCCTCTCTCACGCGACGCGCTTGTAACCCCTACTGCGAGCGGCACCCCTGGTGCAGGATAATACAAGGCTTGTCCCACCTCTTGTGTTCCATCCCGCGCCAACCCATCTGGGCAGGGACACGCAGCGATTTCACTAGTCGGTCCAAGGGACCCCCCCGGGTCCGAGACGCCGACAGTTGGCGCGCTAGGTAGGGGCCTGCTGCGTGTTAACGAACACCTTCCTGTTGAGATCCAGATGGGGAGTCTTCAGCAACCTCTCCAGCCTGGGACAGTGCTCCGCTTCGGGAGTCTCGAGTTCATGTCCCTCGACGGCAGCTACGACATGGTACTCCTCCCCCCGCGGCGTGACGACAACGACGGTCTCCGACTCGCCCGGCGGCGGCGAGCTCTACGACAACATCTCCCCGTGGTAGAAGAGGAGCACTCTCGTTGGAGGAGGCGGAGATGAGGCAACCATGGCCACGCAGGAGGCGGCATCTTGTCGACTGTCGCACCAGAGCGAGTCGACGATGTAACACCCCTGGTGTTACTGCAACTAAAACATGAGCATGACATCATAAACATTGGCATTGCATATGTTTGACACACCTAGAGTGCATTCACTAGGTAAAAATTTCAAACAAGTTGTAATGTTCTAGCATTTTTGCAAATAGAACCCTGGATAGGGAGCTTAACCCTAAATAGGGATTAAAGGGGGTAAAATCTAGCCCAAGCTGAGAAAACCTAAAAGCTTTAGGGAAATAGTCATGAAATATTCCCAAAAATAAACTTGAATCACATTTATACCCCTAAGATATCCAAAAACCCCATTTGAACCCTAGAAAACCCTAAGTCCAAACCCTAGGGACCTATGTGCAAAAATTGTGCACATTTGGACTAAAGTGTAAAAACTACCATGATAAAGCACATAAAGTCACATGGTTCATATTTGGGAAGATTTACAAGCCAGACCCTAAGTTTTGGATTGATTTGCAAAGAGGACCCCAATTGAGAATTTACTCTAAGTGTGAATTTCAGATTTGTGGGCTCAACTTTTGAGCCTTGTAACTTTCAAATACTAGGGTTTTTGCCCTAGGTCACCACATCAAGTTTGTAGCTCAATCATAGAAGAACAACTTTGCTTAAGGTTGTGAACATAGTTGTTAAGAAAATTTGGGAGATAATTAAGTCCAAAGTTGGACTATCAGGTTACTGGGTCTGACTTTTCAGACAAACAGTGTAACCACTGAGACTTTGAGCAAGAATTCAAGCTTGATTTATTAAGAATTGAACCATGGTTGCTATGACAAACTTGTAGCTAGTTTATAGCTCTACAATATTGGTGCAGAAGGTTAGTTGAGTTGCCATTTGAATTTGGGAGAAAATCGAGCCTAAATGTTGACTGTCAGATGCTCTAAAATGGGATTCTGATGGTACAGTAGTGCTGTGGATCAGACTGCCAGCGTTGCTTGCTCGCTGCCGACGACTCCCCACCGTGATTCGTGCTGTCGCCGTCAGAATTCACGCTCGAGGTGGATGGATAACCTCTCGGGTAAAAGAATCTCTGCCGCCGGTGAGCTGGAGGTCACTCCGGTGACTCACCGTGGCTTCCCCTTCTGCTTTGCGGCTGGAGCGATAGGCTCGCCGGTGAACCGCCGCCTCTCGGCCTTGTGCCACGTGGCTCTGCCTTTCTACCACGACGCCGTGACTCCCTATCGCTGTCTCATCAACGCCGGTGAGGTTGCCACGACGGAGGACACGAATTCACGACGCCGATATTCTTCTTCATCTCCGGCCGCCACCGCGCCATCTTCAATTCAAGCGCCACCGCCCCTGGGATCTATAAATTGAGCCTGCAGCGAGCTTCACAACATCATCACCCACCCAGCCACCCCGTATCGCTAGCAATCATTCGCTAGAGCTCGCGAATTTTGAATTCGCCCCAAATCAATTCTCCGCCGCCGTGAACCACACACTACCGTGGCCAGCCCTCCACAGGTCTTCTCATACCCTCTTTGTTCCTGTTCTAGCATCTCTGCACGCTGGTGATGCTCGACAACCCACACAATTGCGCTAGGAGTCCTCTGGTCGCCAGGAACACGGTTGTCTAGTCGCAATACTCACGGTCGCCGTGGCCAGGTCTAATTAGTTAGTCATTGATGAAATTGGGTTGAGGGAATGGGTCGGGGAGGGTTCAATTTGGTGTCAGTCGCTCGAAGACCCTAGTCATGGCCCCAATCGGCCGGTACAGGTGCTCACCGGAGCTTCCCCGCACTCGACGCCGTCGTGGACTTCAAACCGAGAATAGATAGGAGTGCGGGGGTCTTTCTATAAACAGTCGGTGACTCTATTAAACAGTGAAAGAACCTGTTTCTGTTAGCCAGAAAACCCAAGGGCCTCTATGCAAAGTCGCCAAAGCGCGCGGGCGCGCGCGCGCTTTTCCCTCTAGACTGGGCCACTTGGGCTGAAATCAGCCCAATACTATTCAGTCTTTTCCTTTTTCTTTTTCAATAGAGCTTTGAAAATCTATAGAAAATTGTAGAAAAATCCTAAAATTGTAAAACCAATTTTCCTAGACTTCTTATTTTCCATAGTATTTAATAAAAATGGTTTCATGAATTTTAGGTTAAATAAGGAATTTTAAGGCATTTAAACTAGTTTAAGCCATTAGTTCTGGATTTTTAGAAAACATATGGTAATTCCAAAAATGTCTAAACTTTTTATATGAGTTCTATACGTTATTTAGAAGCCTTGGGTAGAGTTTGGGTTGATTTGGATCTTGGTTGATAACTAGAACCCAAAACCCACCTGCCTTGTGAACTCCTTTACTGACTCCGGAAACCCTAAGTTCTCGGAGTTCCGTGAAGGAAAATTGTATTCAAAACCTTAGATAATAAATTCTTATTATTTTTGCACTCTGATGAGCATTACATGGCATTCATTCTTATATACATATATGTATGGTCATGTTTAGAAAACGAAGAAGAGATCGAAGTGACTGAAGAGAAGGCATCACCACCTTTGGAATCTCAGGCAGGGACTTGTCTCTACTTTGACATCTGTGGGCCTGAGCCTGACTAACCTACTAACGAAGGCAAGCCCCGGTGCATTTGCCACCTTTCTTTGATGTTTTTAAAATCTTTCTCACTTGCTTGTTGCATTAAGTAATAGGAGTTGGTTGCTAAACAATTCCTGCATTACCTTCCTTGATCTTGATTACCTTCCTTGATACCCTATTTTACAAAAAGTTTTACTATGCTTAGTATTGCTTTAGTAAAAACAAAAGGTTTTGTTTTACAAAAGATGATTGACAAAGTGGGTGGTATGTTTTTGAAAATAAAACTTGATGGTGAGTCCATCACGGCCGTGATGGATTCAACATCGGAAAAGATGTACCTCTGCCAGGTACCAAGTTATTGGGTTTAAATGATTAAGCTAAGACCGGGCGGGTGACTTGCATGAGAAGAGAGTCTCGGTGTAGTGTCTCCGTCTGAGTCGATTAAGGACCGTCTCGATGTAGGCCTACTGACCGAGGACCCTTTAACTGGTCACATGCCTCGTCATGGGTAAGCCTTGCCTCGGGCAGACTAAGGCCAGAATAAGATAACACGAAATGGGCGTGGAGCGGTGGCGAGAGTAGTGTGTACCCTCCGTAGCAAGAGGCTGGACAGTGGTGTATCTGTGCTCTCGGTTTGCGTGAACCTGATCTGGTCTTAAGAACCCCAGTGGCGGGTTGACATATGCAAGGGTTAAGTGCTACATATGTCGTGTGATTGGAGATCCTCAGCTGAGTATAATCGATTCGGATCGCCGTACCTCCGCGGTTATGGAGACTTGGTCACTGACTTATACGTAGAATTCCACTAAAGATGAAGGGATTGATGAGAAACTAGCTAGTGCAGGACAAGTGTTTGAACTAGGGTAGAAAGAACTCTAAATGCAGGTAAGTTTACCTAACCTGAAAATAAAATTTGATTTTTAAGGATCCACTCTTAGTAAGCATTTATGCAAAACAGAGTCTTTGATCTTGAGATACCTTACCTTGACTCCCTTATAACCAGCATACCCTTGAGAGTCTTTTCTTTAGTCGGGTAAGACTTGCTGAGTAATTCCATACTCAGGGTTTATTCCCTCGTTGTTTTTAGGTGAGGAAGTAGCAAATTTTTGTTGCTTTTGTACCAAGGTGGTTCCAAATGAAGAAAAACAAGAGTGAAGCTTCAGGAGGACATGGTCCTCCATAAGAAACTTTTATGTAAGAACTATCGGGAGGAGTTTTTGCCTCCCTTGGTATTGTAATAATACTACTCAACACTCGTTTTATATCTCTGGTCTGTAATAAGTAACTTGATCTTACTTTCTAAATAAATGTAAGTTTATGTAATCGCTTCCGCATTTCTTTATCTCTGATGTTCTGTAATGTCTGCAAAACGGGTGAAACGTTCCTAGAAAGGTAAGAAAGAAGATACCGAACTTGTCAAGTGATTTAGGAACATCTACAGGGTTGTCTGATGTCTGTTGGACAAGGACAACTGTCGGTGGGCCTAATGACTTGGGAGGTTCCGTCACAGCTGGTATCGGAGCGAAGCCCTTCTTTGCAGATATTATGAGGCATTTTCAAAAGGATTTTCTAAAAACTTACCTAGAAAGATTTCTTCCATTCTTACCCCTTTTATCTGAAGAATCTATATGAAAGACCAGATAGGGGGAGTGCAATGTATAGAAGGTATGAATCAACTAAGGTTGGTTCTGTAATTATACATGCATCATGCTAAGAACCATACTAATAAAATTTCCCCCTTAGAGAAATGCTGCCGCGCACGAGGAAGACCGCGCGTAAGTCAACTGGCCCAATTGGAGTACCTCGTCATCAACTTGCCCCATGCGATGAGGATAGTAGTAGCGGAAGCAACGATCCGATTGGGGATCTTGAAGCTCGAGTGAATCAGCTTCAAACGGAACTGCAACCGCGGATAATACCCGTTTTCTGAGAGAGATAGCGGGTCAACAGTTTCAGCAACAAGGCGGGCGGGGTTATCAACAGGCCCCCCACGAAACTTCTTACTTGGACTTCTCAGAGACACGTCCACCCCTATTTGTTAAAGACGAAGACCCGTTAGAAGCCGATGAATGGATTCGGGTTATTGAGCAAAAATTCGGACTTCTGCGCTGTTCGAAGACCCAGAAGCCTTTATTCGCAGCCCAGCCACTGCGCGGCCCTGCCAGCACCTGGTGGGGAAATTTCGTGGCCGTTCAACCGGCCAATCATCAGATAACATGGGAAGAATTCAAGGTGGCCTTCCGCGAACATTATATACCCGATGGTGTTCTTCACATGAAGCAAGAAGAATTTATGAAGCTGAGGCAAGGAGGGGATACTGTTAGTCAGTATCTTAATAAGTTTAATCATTTGTCGCAATATGCAATCGATCAAGTGAACACTAATCTGAAAAAGAAGAATTGTTTTATGAGAGGTTTAAATGATCGACTGCAAAGAAAAATGGCAACCTGCATAGATCTTACTTATGGAAGAGTTGTCAGTACAACATTGGCAGTAGAAGCGAAGTATGCAGGTGTCGGAAAATCAAGGGATTTGGAGGTGACAGGCCTAGTCAGAGCCCAGTGAAAAGGCAACGGTTTGTTCTCCGGCCTTCCAACCAGAATCGCTCTCGTGCACCCTCCTTCCCTTTTAAGCAACCAATAATTATTCGTCCCAATAATGCTCCCACTGCCCCAAGTCAGCCGGGTGCCCCAGGCACTCGATTCCCTGCTCTGCCTAGTTCATCGACTGGATGTTTCAATTGTGGCAAATCTGGGCATTTCATCAAGGATTGCCCTTATCCAAAGCAAAACCAGTCAAATAGCCAGCAAGGATTTGGGAATTCATCTCAAGTCAAGGGAAATACTTCGGGCAAAAATACCAAGAAGACAGGACGCATATATTATACGCAAGTGGCCACTACACCGGACGGAGAGCCGATAATGATGGGTATGTTCCTTGTGGCCAATCATCCCGCAGTTATTCTCTTTGATTCTGGTGCTTCGCATACATTTATCAGCAAGAAATTTGTGGAGCAACATTGCATTTCATGCCATGAATCAAAAGAAGGGTTTAAAATTCACTCACCTGGGGGACAAATCTTTACTAGAGAAGTGGCCTATCAAGTGCCCGTAACATTGGCCGGACTGGACTTTCCTACTAATATGATCGTTCTGAAAGGCCAAGACATAGATGTCATTTTGGGTATGAATTGGTTGGCCAAGCATAAAGCAACCCTCAACACTGATCAAAGAACTATCAGGTTGAGTCATAATCAAGAAGAAATTCTTTTGCCTATCCCCATTCCAACCCAAGATACTGGCAGAGTTTATGAAGCCACTATACCGGAAATCAAGGATATTCCGGTAGTATGTGAGTTTCCCGATGTCTTTCCAGAAGATTTGCCTGGATTGCCACCGGAAAGGGATGTAGAATTTGTAATTAAGTTGAAGCCCGGTACGGCTCCCATTTCTCGAAGATCGTACCGTATGCCTCCAAATGAGTTAGCAGAATTGAAGATTCAATTACAAGATTTACTTGAGAAAGGATTCATCCGGCCAAGCTCGTCACCATGGGGTTGTCCAGCCATATTCGTCAAGAAGAAGGATCAAACTTTACGGATGTGTGTGGATTATCGACCCCTGAATGAGGTCACTATCAAGAACAAGTACCCTCTTTCGAGGATTGACATTTTATTTGATCAACTGACCAGGGCGAGGGTATTCTCCAAAATTGATCTCAGATCGGGCTATCATCAGATCCGTATTCGGCCCGAGGATATACCAAAGACCGCGTTCACTACGCGGTATGAATTATTTGAATACCTGGTAATGTCTTTCGGATTGACAAATTCTCCTGCCCACTTCACGTATTTGATGAACTCGGTATTCATGCCCAAGTTGAACAAGTTTGTGGTGGTCTTCATTGACGATATTCTAATATATTCAAAGAATGAAGAGGAGCATGCTCAACATTTACGGATCGTGTTAACGCGCCTGAGGGAACATCAGTTGTATGCCAAGTTCAGCAAATGCGCGTTTTGGCTGGAGGAAATTCAGTTTCTGGGACATGTTCTATCTACCAGGGGGATTGCGGTAGACCCTAGCAAAGTCAAGGACATTTTGGAGTGGAAACCCCCGACCACTGTTCATCAAGTCCAAAGTTTCCTTGGACTGGTTGGATATTACCGCCGATTTATACCAGATTTTTCTAAGCTTGTGAAGCCAATCACAAGTTTATTGAAGAATGATATTAAATTCAATTGGTCTTCCAAGTGTAATGAAGCTTTTGAACAATTGAAGACATTATTAACCACTGCTCCAGTATTGGCTCAACCGGATATCACTAAGCCCTTTGATGTATATTGTGATGCATCAGGCAGTGGTCTCGGCTGTGTGTTAATGCAAGAAGGCCGAGTAATTGCGTATGCTTCAAGGCAGTTGCGCCGACATGAGGAGCATTACCCAACTCTTGATCTGGAGCTAGCTGCTGTGGTTCATGCCCTAAAGATTTGGCGGCATTATCTGCTGGCTAATATCTGTCACATTTATACAGATCATAAAGTTTTGAAGTATATCTTCACCCAGTCAGAGTTGAACATGAGACAAAGGCGATGGCTTAAGCTTATTAAGGATTATGAACTGGAAATTCATTACCACCCAGGCAAAGCCAATGTAGTGGCAGATGCACTTAGCCGCAAGGTTTCCTGTCACTGTCTTATGATGAAGACCTCTGACAATACATTATGTCAGGAGATGGAGAAGTTAAACCTGGGAATGGTCCAACAAGGAACCCTAAGTCAGCTAAAGCTTGAGTCAGTCATCTTGCAAAAGATAATTGATGCTCAAAAGAATAATGAGGGTATGAAACACATTCGTGAGAAGATAAGGGCTGGAAAAGCCAAATGTTTCAAAGAAGATGATCAAGGTATCGTATGGTTTAATAACCGCATAGTGGTGCCGAAGAATGAAGAGATCCGTCAGCAAATTCTTGATGAAGCACATCTTAGTCGCTATTCTATTCATCCCGGAAGCACTAAGATGTACCAAGACTTGAAGCAACATTATTGGTGGACAAAAATGAAGATCGAGATTGCACGTTATGTGGCTAGATGTGACACCTGCAGACATGTCAAGGCCATACATTTGAAAGCTGCCGGTCCATTACAGTCTCTACCAATACCAACATGGAAATGGGAAGACATAAGTATGGACTTTATTGTGGGATTGCCCAGGACCGCAAAAGGGTATGACTCTATCTGGGTTGTTGATCGGCTTACGAAAATTGCTCATTTTCTACCCGTCAAGACAGTACACCCAGTGGCTGTTTATGCCCAATTGTATATTGCTCGTATTCTCAGTTTGCACGGGGTTCCGAAGACTATAGTGTCGGATCGTGGACCTCAATTCGTATCCAAATTCTGGGAAGAACTTCATAAGTCCCTGGGTACCAAATTGTTCCACAGTTCGACCTATCATCCACAAACAAGCGGGCAGACTGAGAGGGTTAATCAAATACTTGAAGATATGCTGCGGGCATGTGTTCTGGACTTCTCACAAAAATGGGATGAATGCTTGCCTTTAGCGGAGTTTTCATATAATAATAGCTATCAAGAAAGTATCAAGATGGCACCTTTCGAAGCTTTATATGGACGACGATGTCGTACTCCGCTAAATTGGTCTGAACCTGGTGAAAGGAACTTCTTTAAGCCTGATATAGTGATGGAGACCGAAGAAAAGGTTCAGAAAATAATTCATAATATGAAGAAAGCCCAAGCTCGTCAAAAGAGTTATGCAGACAAACGGCGAATGCCCTTATATTTTCTTGAAGGGGACTATGTCTACCTGAAGGTTTCACCAATGAAGGGAGTATCGCGTTTCGGGATAAAAGGGAAGCTTGCACCCAGGTACATTGGTCCATTCCTTATACTTGAAAGATATGGGCTAGTGGCGTACCGACTTCAACTACCCGACACTTTGTCTGCTGTACATAATGTGTTCCATGTGTCACAATTAAAGAAATGTCTTCGGGTACCAGATCGAACCGTTGAAGTGACAGATGTTGTCCTTGAACCAGACTTGACATATTCTGAACATCCCATTCGAGTCTTGGATCAAAAGGACAGGGTTACCCGGAGAAAAACTCTCAAGTTCTATAAGATACAGTGAAACCAACATTCTGAAGAAGAGGCTACATGGGAAACTCGAGACTTTTTAGATAAGAATTTCCCAGGCTTTTTAGCCTCATGTAATTTGTAAGATGTGTATAGTTGTTGTAATAAAAGAGTGAACCCCACACCACCCCTGCCTTGTACCAAAAATAAGGAAATAAAAATGTGACACATTTCCTTTTCCATTACTTACCCTAGGACTTTTAATCTCGGGACGAGATTCTTTTATGGGGGGAAGGATGTAACACCCCTGGTGTTACTGCAACTAAAACTTGAGCATGACATCATAAACATTGGCATTGCATATGTTTGACACACCTAGAGTGCATTCACTAGGTAAAAATTTCAAACAAGTTGTAATGTTCTAGCATTTTTGCAAATAGAACCCTGGATAGGGAGCTTAACCCTAAATAGGGATTAAAGGGGTAAAATCTAGCCCAAGCTGAGAAAACCTAAAAGCTTTAGGGAAATAGTCATGAAATATTCCCAAAAATAAACTTGAATCACATTTATACCCCTGAGATATCCAAAAACCCCATTTGAACCCTAGAAAACCCTAAGTCCAAGCCCTAGGGACCTATGTGCAAAAATTGTGCACATTTGGACTAAAGTTTAAAAACTACCATGATAAAGCACATAAAGTCACATGGTTCATATTTGGGAAGATTTACAAGCCAGACCCTAAGTTTTGGATTGATTTGCAAAAAGGACCCCAATTGAGAATTTACTCTAAGTCTGAATTTCAGATTTGTGGGCTCAACTTTTGAGCCTTGTAACTTTCAAATACTAGGGTTTTTGCCCTAGGTCACCACATCAAGTTTGTAACTCAATTATAGGAGAACAACTTTGCTTAAGGTTGTGAACATAGTTGTTAAGAAAATTTGGGAGATAATTAAGTCCAAAGTTGGACTGTCAGGTTACTCGGTCTGACTTTTCAGACAAACAGTGTAACCACTGAGACTTTGAGCAGGAATTCAAGCTTGATTTATTAAGAATTGAACCATGGTTGCTATGACAAACTTGTAGCTAGTTTATAGCTCTACAATATTGCTGCAGAAGGTTAGTTGAGTTGCCATTTGAATTTGGGAGAAAATTGAGCCTAAATGTTGACTGTCAGATGCTCTGAAATGGGATTCTAATGGTACAGTAGCGCTGTGGATCAGACTGCCAGTGTTGCTTGCTCGCCGCCAATGACTCCCCGCCATGATTCGTGCTGTCACCGTCAGAATTC
Source organism: Zea luxurians (assembly GCA_029449295.1). Classification (NCBI taxonomy): domain Eukaryota; kingdom Viridiplantae; phylum Streptophyta; class Magnoliopsida; order Poales; family Poaceae; genus Zea; species Zea luxurians. The sequence continues at coordinate 116,110,741 of JAOPSE010000005.1, read as the reverse complement.
ACGCTCGAGGTGGATGGATAACCTCTCGGGTAAAAGAATCTCTACCGCCGGTGAGCTGGAGGTCACTCCAGTGACTCACCGTGGCTTCTCCTTCTGCTTTGCGGCTGGAGCGATAGGCTCGCCGGTGAACCGCCGCCTCTCGGCCTTGTGCCGCGTGGCTCTGCCTTTCCACCACGACGTCGTGACTCCCTATCGCTGTCTCATCAACGCCGGTGAGGTTGCCACGACGGAGGACACGAATTCACGACGCCGATATTCTTCTTCATCTCCGGCCGCCACCGCGCCATCTTCAATTCAAGCACCACCACCCCTGGGATCTATAAATTGAGCCTACAGCGAGCTTCGCAACATCATCACCCACCCAGCCACCGCGTATCGCTAGCAATCATTCGCCAGAGCTCGTGAATTTTGAATTCGCCCCAAATCAATTCTACGCCGCCGTGAACCACACACTACCGTGGCCAGCCCTCCACAGGTCTGCTCATACCCTCTTTGTTCCTGTTCTAGCATCTCTGCACGCTGGTGATGCTCGACAACCCACACAATTGCGCTAGGAGTCCTCTGGTCGCCGGGAACACGACTGTCTAGCCGCAATACTCACGGTTGCCCTGGCCAGGGCTAATTAGTTAGTCATTGATGAAATTAGGTTGGGGGAATGGGTCGGGGAGGGTTCAATTTGGTGTCAGTCACTCGGAGACCCTAGTCATGGCCCCAATCGGCCGGTACAGGTGCTCACTGGAGCTTCCCCGCACTCGACGCCGTCGTGGACTTCAAACCGAGAATAGATAGGAGTGCGGGGGTCTTTCTGTAAACGGTCAGTGACTCTATTAAACAGTGAAAGAACCTATTTTGGTTAGCCAGAAAACCTGAGGGCCTCTATGCAAAGTCGCCAAAGCACGCGGGCGCGCGCGCGCTTTTCCCTCTAGACTGGGCCGCTTGGGCTGAAATCAGCCCAATACTATTCAGTCTTTTCCTTTTTCTTTTTCAATAGAGCTTTGAAAATCTATAGAAAATTGTAGAAAAATCCTAAAATTGTAAAACCAATTTTCCTAGACTTCTTGTTTTCCATAGTATTTAATAAAAATGGTTTCATGAATTTTAGGTTAAATAAGGAATTTTAAGACATTTAAACTAGTTTAAGCCATTAGTTCTGGATTTTTAGAAAACATATGGTAATTCCAAAAATGTCCAAACTTTTTATATGAGTTCTATACATTATTTAGAAGCCTTGGGTAGAGTTTGGGTTGATTTGGACCTTGTTTGATAACTAGAACCCAAAACCCCCCTGCCCTGTGAACTCCTTTACTGACTCCGGAAACCATAAGTTCTCGGAGTTCCGTGAAGGAAAATTGTATTCAAGACCTTAGATAATAAATTCTTATTATCTTTGCACTCTCATGAGCATTACATGGCATTCATTCTTATATACATATATGTATGGTCATGTTTAGAAAACGAAGAAGAGATCGAAGTGACTGAAGAGAAGGCATCACCACCTTTGGAATCTCAGGCAGGGACTTGTCTCTACTTTGACATCTGTGGGCCTGAGCCTGACTCACCTACTAATGAAGGCAAGCCCCGGTGCATTTGCCACCTTTCTTTGATGTTTTTAAAATCTTTCTCACTTGCTTGTTGCATTAAGTAATAGGAGTTGGTTGCTAAACAATTGCTGCATTACCTTCCTTGATCTTGATTACCTTCCTTGATACCCTGTTTTACAAAAAGTTTTACTATGCTTAGTATTGCTTTATTAAAAACAAAAGGTTTTGTTTTACAAAAGATGATTGGCAAAGTGGGTGGTATGTTTTTGAAAATAAAACATGATGGTGAGTCCATCACGGCCGTGATGGATTCAACATCGGAAAAGATGTACATCTGCCAGGTACCAAGTTTTTGGTTTTAAATGATTAAGCTGAGACCGGGCGGGTGACTTGCACGAGAAGAGAGTCTCGGTGTAGTGTCTCCGTCTGAGTCGATTAAGGACCGTCTCGATGTAGGCCTACTGACCGAGGACCCTTTAACTGGTCACATGCCTCGTCATGGGTAAGCCTTGCCTCGGGTAGACTAAGGCCAGAATAAGATAACACGAAATGGGCGTGGAGCGGTGGCGAGAGTAGCGTGTACCCTCCGTAGCAAGAGGCTGGACGGTGGTGTATCTGTGCTCTCGGTTTGCGTGAACCTGATCTGGTCTTAAGAACCCCGGTGGCGGGTTGACATATGCAAGGGTTAAGTGCTACATATGTCGTGTGATTGGAGATCCTCAGCTGAGTATAATCGATTCGGATCGCCGTACCTCCGCGGTTATGGAGACTTGGTCACTGACTTATACGTAGAATTCCACTAAAGATGAAGGGATTGATGAGAAACTAGCTAGTGCAGGACAAGTGTTTGAACTAGGGTAGAAAGAACTCTAAATGCAGGTAAGTTTACCTAACCTGAAAATAAAATTTGATTTTTAAGGATCCACTCTTAGTAAGCATTTATGCAAAACAGAGTCTTTGATCTTGAGATACCTTACCTTGCCCTTATAACCAGCATACCCTTGAGAGTCTTTTCTTTAGTCGGGTAAGACTTGCTGAGTAATTCCATACTCAGGGTTTATTCCCTCGTTGTTTTTAGGTGAAGAAGTAGCAAATTTTTGTTGCTTTTGTACCAAGGTGGTTCCAAATGAAGAAAAACAAGAGTGAAGCTGCGGGAGGACATGGTCCTCCATAAGAAACTTTTATGTAAGAACTATTGGGAGGAGTTTTTGCCTCCCTTGGTATTGTAATAATACTACTCAGCACTCGTTTTATATCTCTAGTCTGTAATAAGTAACTTGATTTTACTTTCTAAATAAATGTAAGTTTATGTAATCGCTTCCGCATTTCTTTATCTCTGATGTTCTGTAATGTCTGCAAGACGGGTGAAACGTTCCTGGAAAGGTAAGAAAGAAGATACCGAACTTGTCAAGTGATTTAGGAACATCTACAGGGTTGTCTGATGTCTGTTGGACAAGGACAACTGTCGGTGGGCCTAATGACTTGGGAGGTTCCGTCACAGACGACGCCGACACTCCTCTGGGGGACATGTCGGGCATTGTCCTCGCACCTGAGGCGACGGCGGGTGTCACCTCCCCGTGACGTGTCAGCCCCAAGCAGACTGACGACGCCAGCACCCTCGCAAAGGACCTGCTGGGCGTTACCCTCGTACCTGAGATGACGATGTGCTCCGCCCCCGACATGACTTCACCACCGTCCATCGACCAAGAGGTACCATCCGTTTTCCATCCCGTACCTTTTCGGTTCAGCTTCGATCCACCCAATGACCCCGCTATGGTGAGCGCCTTTGTAAAGGCGTATCCAAACCTTCTGGGGTACCACATGTGGTCGACCTGGGAACGACTGACAGCCGTCTCAACCTTTGGACTGGCGGGTTCTGAGGAAGAGGACGACCCCGACTCCGGTTGGGATTTCTCTGCCCTCAATGACCCCGGTGCCATGCGGGGCTTCATGTTCGCATGTGACCACTGCCTCTCCGGTCGTTCTAATGATGGCCATGACCTTGACAACGAGGGTTACGGCCCAATACGTGAATGTTTCCACATCGACCTGGGAGATCACAACGAAGGCAACCACCTCGGTATGCCAGAGGTTGATGATCCCCCTGGGCCCGCATCTCGCGTTGACATCCCGCGGGAGCTAGCTATGGTCCCAGTCCCTGCGGGGGGTCAGGACATATAGCTCGAGCAAATCCGTGAGATGCAGGCCCGGGTCGACGGGGAAGAAGGCCGGCTTGTACAGCTCCGATAGAACATCGAACGGGAGTGGGCAGGCCGAACACTCACCGGAGAAGCCTGTCACCGGGCCCAAGACATCCGACACCGCATCGTCGACAATGCCAGGACAGCGCTACCCCTGGCGTCAGCGGGTCCGGCCAGGACCTAGCTGCGGCGGCGATGCTGCTTCGAGCCATGCCGGAGCCATCCACCACCAAGGGGCGGCGTATCTAGGGCGAACTCAAGAATCTCCTAGAAGGCGCCGCGGTTCGACGAGCCGAGAGCTCCGCCTCCTGCAGGCGAGCTGACACCTCGGAGCATCACGTGGTGTCCTCCCGGCGCATTCGGGAAGCCTCGGTCCATCCCGAGCGTACGCGAGACAAGGCGCCCGCCGCCCGGGAACGCCTCGACAACGAGCACCCCCATCTCGGCCATCGAGCCCGCCTCGACGAGAAGGTGCGCCGAGGCTACCATCCCAGGCGTGGGGGACGCTGCAACAGTGAGGAGGATCGTAGTCCTTCGCCCGAACCACCCGGTCCGCGAGTCTTCAGCCGGGCCATACGACGAGCGCCGTTCCCTGCCTGTTTCCGAGCCTCGACTACCATCACCAAGTACTCGGGGGAGACGAGGCCGGAGCTATGGCTCGCGGACTACTGACTGGCGTGCCACTTGGGAGGGGCGGATGATGACAACCTCATCATCCGTAATCTACCCCTTTTCCTCTCCGACGCCGCCCGAGCCTGGCTGGAGCATCTGCCTCCTGCGCAGATCTCCAACTAGGACGATCTGGTCAAAGCTTTCGCGGGAAACTTCCAAGGCATGTACGTGCGCCCTGGGAACTCGTGGGACCTCCGAAGCTGCCGCCAGCAGCCAGGAGAGTCCCTCCAAGAGTACATCCGGCGGTTTTCAATGCAGCGCAGCGAGCTGCCCAATGTTACCGACTCAGATGTCATCGGGGCTTTCCTTGCCGGCACCACTTGCCGAGACCTGGTGAGCAAACTAGGGCGCAAGACTCCCACCCGTGCGAGCAAACTGATGGACGTCATCACCAAGTTCGCCTCGAGTCAAGAGGCGGTCGAAGCCATCTTCCGAAAGGACAAGCAGCCTCAGGGAGAGCCGAAGACAGATGCCCCTGAGGCGTCCGCCCAGCGGGGCACGAAGAAGAAGGCTAAAAACAAGTCGCGAGCGAAGCGCGATGCCGCAGACGCGAATCTCGTCGCTGCGGCCGAGCCCAGGAACCCTTGGAAACCTCCTGGAGGGGCCGGCGCGTTCGACAAGATGCTCAAAGAGCCGTGCCCCTATCACCAGGGGCCCGTCAAGCACACCCTCGAAGAATGTGTCATGCTCCAGCGCTACTTCCATAAGACCGGGCCCCGACGGAGGATGGCAAGGGCCATGACAACGACAAGAAGGAGGGCGGCAAGGAAGGGGGATTCCCAGAAGTCCATAACCGCTTCATGATCTACGGCGGGCAGGCGGCGAACGCCTCGGCTCGGCACCGCAAGCAGGAGCGCCGGGAAGTCTGCTTGGTGAAGGTGGCGGCACCAGTCTACCTAGACTGGTCCGATAAGCCTATCACCTTCGACCATGGCGACCACCCCGACTTCGTGCCAAGCCCAGGAAGGTACCCGCTCGTCGTCGATCCGATCATCGGCAACGTTAGGCTCTCCAAGGTCCTCATGGATGGAGGCAGCGGCCTTAACATCATCTACGCCGAGACCATGGAACTCCTAGGGGTTGATCGGTCCGAAGTCTGGGCTGGTGCGGCACCCTTCCACGGGATCGCGCCCAGGAAGCGAATCCTACCCCTCGGACGGATCAACTTACCCGTCTGCTTTGGAACTCCCTCTAACTTCCGAAAGGAAGCTCTCACCTTTGAGGTCATCGGGTTCCGAAGAACCTACCATGCGGTGTTGGGAAGACCATGCTATGCCAAGTTCATGGCCATCCCCAACTACACCTACCTCAAGCTCAAGATGCCAGGCCCGAATGGGATCATCACCGTCGGGTCCATGTACCGCCACGCGTACGAATGCGACATGGAGTGCGTGGAGTACGCCGAGGCCCTCGCGGAGTCCGAGGCCCTCATCGCCAACCTGGAACGCCTCTCGAGGGAGGCGCTCGACGCGAAGCGGCACGCTGGCAACTTCGAACCAGTTGAGGCGGTCAAGTCCGTCTCTCTCGACCCCAGCAACGACGCCAGCAAGAAAGTTCGGATCAGCTCCGAGCTCGACCCCAAACAGGAAGCAGTGCTCGTCGACTTTCTCCGCGCAAACGCCAAAGTCTTTGCGTGGAGTCCCTCGGACATGCCCGGCATACCGAGGGATGTCGCCGAGCACTCACTGGACATCAGAGCTGGAGCCCGACCCGTGAAGCAAACCCTACGCCGTTTTGACGAAGAAAAGCGCAGGGCCATAGGCGAGGAGATCCACAAGCTACTTGCGGCAGGGTTTATCAAAGAGGTATTCCATCCTGAATGGTTAGCTAACCCTGTTCTTGTAAGGAAGAAGGATGGGAAATGGAGGATGTGTGTAGACTACACTGGTCTAAACAAAGCATGTTCGAAAGTTCCCTACCCTCTACCTCGCATCGATCAAATCATGGACTCCACTGCTGGGTGTGAAACCCTGTCATTCCTCGATGCCAACTCAGGCTATCACCAAATCAAGATGAAAGAGTCCGACCAGCTCACGACTTCTTTCATCACACCTTTTGGCATGTACTGTTACACTACAATGCCATTTGGGTTGAGGAATGCAGGCGCCACCTACCAGAGGTGCATGAACCACGTGTTCAGAGAACACATCGGCAGAGCAGTCGAGGCTTACGTCCACGACATCGTTGTCAAGACGAAGAGAGCCTCCGACCTCCTCTCTGACCTTGAAACGACATTCAAGTGTCTGAGAGCGAAAGGCGTGAAACTCAATCCTGAGAAGTGTGTCTTCAGAGTCCCCTGAGGCATGCTCCTTGGATTCATCGTCTCCGAGCGGGGCATCAAGGCCAATCCGGAGAAAATCGTGGCCATCACCAACATGGGACCGATCAAAGATTTGAAAGGAGTATAGAGGGTCATGGGATGCCTTGCGGCTCTGAGCCGCTTCATCTCACGCCTTGGCGAGAAAGGCTTGCCTCTGTACCGCCTCTTAAGGAAGGCCAAGTGCTTCACTTGGACCCCCGAGGCCGAGCAAGCCCTCGGAAACCTTAAGGCGCTCCTTACGAACACACCCATCTTGGTGCCCCCCGCCGCAGGAGAAGCCCTCTTGATCTACATAGCCGCGACTACTCAGGTGGTCAGCGCCGCGATCGTAGTCGAGAGACGAGAAGAAGGGCATGCACTGCCCGTCCAGCGGCCAGTCTACTTCATCAGCGAAGTGCTTTCCGAGACCAAAGTCCGCTACCCACAGATCCAGAAGCTGCTCCACGCAGTGATTCTGACACGGCGAAAGTTGTGACACTACTTCGAGTCTCATTCGGTGACTATGGTGTCATCCTTCCCCTGGGGGAGATCATCCAGTGCCGCGAGGCCTCGGGTAGGATAGCAAAGTGGGCGGTGGAGCTTATGGGCGAAACGCTATCATTCGCTCCTCGGAAGGCCATAAAGTCCCAGGTCTTGGCAGACTTCCTGGCTGAGTGGACTGACACCCAGTTACCGACAACTCCAATCCAGCCCGAGCTCTAGACCATGTACTTCGATGGGTCACTCATGAAAACAGGAGCAGGCGCTGGCTTGCTCTTCGTTTCACCCCTCGGAAAGCATCTCCGCTACGTCATTCGCCTCCATTTTCTGGCATCAAACAACGTGGCCGAGTACGAGACATTGGTTAACGGGCTACGCATCGCCATCGAGCTAGGGGTCCGACGCCTCGACGCTCGAGGCGACTCGCAGCTTGTCATCGACCAAGTCATGAAGAACTCCCACTGCCGTGACCAGAGGATGGAGGCCTACTGCGATGAGGTTTGGCGCCTGGAAGACAAGTTCTACGGGCTCGAGCTCAACCACATCGCCCGACTGTACAACGAGACTGCGGACGAGCTGGCGAAAATTGCCTCGGGGCGAACGACGGTTCCCCGGACGTCTTCTCCAGAGACCTACATCAACCATCCGTCAAGGTCGATGACACGCCCGAGCCTGAGGAAGCCTCGGCCCAGCCCGAGGTACCCTCGGCCGAGCCCGAGGCACCCTTGGCCATCGAGGAAGAGGCCTTGCCCGTCGAGGAGGAACAGAATGGGGTCGCACCAGATCCGAACTAGCAGACCCCGTACCTGGAATATCTCCTCCGAGGAGAGCTCCCCGTCGACAAGACCAAAGCTCGGCGGCTGGCTCGGCGTGCCAAGTCATTCGTCTTGCTGGGTGATGAGCAAGAGCTCTATCACCACAGCCCCTCGGGCATCCTCCAATGATGCATATCCATCGCCGAAGGTCAGGAGCTATTGCAGGAGATACACTCGGGGGCTTGCGGTCACCACACAGCACCTCGAGCCCTCGTTGGAAACGCCTTCCAGCAAGGTTTCTACTGGCCAACCGCGGTGGCCGACGCCACTAGGATTGTGCGCTCCTGCCGGGGGTGTCAATTCTACGCAAAGCAGACGCATCTGCCCGCTCAGGCCTTGCATACGATACCCATCACCTGACTATTTGCTGTGTGGGGTCTGGACCTCATCGGTCCTTTGCAGAAGGTACCCGGGGGCTTCACGCACCTGCTGGTCGCTATCGACAAATTCTCCAAGTGGATCGAGGTCCGCCCCCTAAACAGCATCAGGTCCGAGCAGGCGGTGGCGTTCTTCACCAACATCATCCATCGCTTTGGGGTCCCGAACTCCATTATCACCGACAACGGCACCCAGTTCACTGGCAGGAAGTTCCTGGACTTCTGCGACGACCACCACATCCGTGTGGACTGGGCCACCGTAGCTCATCCCATGACGAATGGGCAGGTGGAGCGTGCCAACGGTATGATTTTGCAGGGGCTCAAACCGAGGATCTACAATGACCTCAATAAGTTCGGCAAGCGGTGGATGAAAGAGCTACCCTCGGTAGTCTGGAGTTTGAGGACGACGCTGAGCCACGCCACGGGCTTCTCGCCGTTCTTTCTAGTCTATGGGGCCGAGGTCGTCCTCCCCACGGACTTAGAATACGGGTCCCCGAGGACCAAGGCGTACGACGACCGAAGCAACCAGACCAGCCGAGAAGACTCGCTAGACCAACTCGAGGAGGCTCAGGATGTTGCCTTACTACATTCGGCATGGTACCAGCAGTCGCTGCGGCGCTACCACGCCCAAAGCGTTCGGTCCCGAGGCTTCCAAGTGGGAGACTTGGTGCTTCGCCTGTGATAGGACGCTCGAGGGCACCACAAGCTCACTCCTCCCTGGGAAGGGCCCTTCATCATCGCCAAGATCTTGAAGCCCAGAACATACAAGCTGGCCAACGACCAAGGCGAGGTCTACAGCAACGCTTGGAACATCCAACAGCTACATCGCTTCTACCCTTAAGATGTTTTAAGTCGTTCATGTACCTCGTTTACATACACAAAGTCTAACCGTCAAGGAAGGGTCGGCCTTGCCTCAGCAAAGCCCGACCCTCCCTCGGGGGCTAGAAGGGGGGAACCCCCTCTGCGTCAAAATTTTCCTCGGAAAAATTTTCTACCAAAACAACCTTTGTGCTTTCGACTTCCGTATCGATAGCGGGATCCTGAGAACGACGAGAGTACATGTAAGCGGCAAGGCTGACCGAGCCGAGAAACTCCTACGCCTCCAGGATACGGATACCTCACTCATCACCTTCCGCGAGAAGTAACTCACGCTCGGATAAGCGATCCTGCTACCGAACAAGTCCTAACACTCGGGTAGAAAATGACTTTCGTGCCTTCCCGACTGTACCAATAATGGAATCCTTCGACCAAATGAGAGCGCACGTAAGCGGCAAGGCCGACCAAGCCAAGGGACTCCTACGCCTCCGGGATACGGATACCTCACTCATCACCTTCCGTGAAAAGTAACTCTCGTTTGGATAAACGATTCTGCTATTGACAGACAAGTCGTGATGCACGAAACAAGAGGAGAGAAGACGTAGATTTTTAAACACGATGATAAAGTGTTTAGGCCTCGGCGACCGTGAAAAAGCATACGCATGCTATAGACAAACTGATCTTGCAGGTTCGGGCATCGGCAGGGGGAGCAGCAGCACCCTCGGTGTTGTTTCCACCCTCGGCGGAACTAGGCCCGGCCTTGGACGGCGACCCGGGCAAAAGGACCTCCACCTAAGGGAGGACGCCAGCACCACGCCAGCAGATGTCTTGGCCAAGCTCCAGCGGCTGCTACCACATCTTCCTCGGCCTAGGAAGCCGCCATCTCCCGGGCCGACGAAGTCTCTTTCCGAGCCGACTCCGTGTCTATCCGCGCTAACACCGTTGCCTCCGGCTCCGGCTCATCACAGAGCAGCCGAGGGTTCCAAAAACTGAGCAAGAAAAGCCTAGAGCGGCAAGGCCGACCGAGCCGAGGGACTTCTACGCCTCCAGGATACGGATACCTCAATCGTCATCTTCCGCGAAAGGCAACTCACGCTCGGTTAAGTCGTTCGGCTAGCCAACAGACAAATCCCAGTGCTCGGAATGAGGAAGACACACAGCTTCATTCTCGAATACCCAAATGTTCAGGCCCCGACAGCCACAATGAACATACACCGGCACTCAAGGTGCCATTACGAACGGAACTCCGGTTCCACTCCCGCAGGTACAAACAACCCCCCACTCGGTGCGCTCCTCCGCCTCAGCCCGGATGACGAAGATCCTTGAAGCTGAGGGCGGGGCGGAGGCCGCATCCCGGCTTGCTTCTCCCCACCAAACTGCCCATTGGTGAGGGAATGCAGCCGAGCTGCACGACGAAAATCCTTGAAGCCGAGCGATGGCTGAAAGGTGTCGATCTCCATGAGGCCGTGCTCCTCCAACGACAGCAAGAGCAAGGCGACACTGGAGCACCCCATCCGTGGCTCAAAAGGTGGAAGGGCGCAATACATGAGGGGAGAACGAAGGCATGGCCACTGTCTAGGGGATCGATCCCCCTTTTATAGGCAGACCTCCTCACTTGCACCCCTTAGCGTCACGGGCGAAATCCCCACTGTCATCCTCCAGGGTTCTCCCCCTACGACACGGGGGCTGGGACCCACATGTCATATGAGCTGATCCGAAGCACGAAGAAGGCGAACTGCCGCACGCGAGGCGTGTAACCGTCCCGCGGTTACAAGTGCTCTCCCATGTTCGCAGAAACCAGTGGTCGAAAGGGTGGACTGCCACATGACAGGCATCCAACTGCACCGCAACTGCGTGCCCCTTCGGCTTCGTCCACATCCGGTGGACCAGCGCAAAAGGAAGCAGGCCCGCATGTCATGTAACCGGTGCGCCGGTTACGACGTGCGAGAAGTTACACCGCCACTCGCGCTAATGCTGCGCCTCCTCGACTGCGGAACCAGTACCGTGACTCGAGGTAGCCCTGCGTAGGACCCAACAGTGCCAGCTAAAGGTGACGGCCACGGGCCGGTCAGCCGCGGGGTAGGCACGACGGTTGGCATGGTCAAAAGCGGGCCGGCAGAAACTGCAGCGGCAGACGAGCAGAGGCAGCGGTCAAGTCGCCTGCAGGCTCGCGTCCCCTCCTGAAGCAACGGGAGAGCCCTCTCCACGACGTGAAGACGACGCGCCCGTGCCCCGTTCCTCGAACGGCTCGCGCGCGCAACGGGCGCCATGCGAACCACCCGTCCCGTCGCATTAACTTCGCGGCAGGGCAAGCGACACCTCTGGCAGGCGAAGCGGACGACGTTTCACCTCCACCATGATGACCACGTCAAAAAAGGTGCGCCACCTTGTTTAAATTCATATCCTTCCCCTCCTCCTCTCTCTCTCTCTCTTGCTACAGGGACCGGGAAAGGGGATGTTGTGGAAAGGATCCTTCTCGGCGAAGGAAGCGGGCCCCGAGCCCTCCTACTGATTAGGGGTTCGAAGGCTGGCCCTCGGAAGGGTTTCGACAGCCGCCCCAGAGCACACGGACTTCAAGCCCATTACTGATCAGGGGTTCGAAGGCTGGCCCCTCAGAAGGGTTCGACAGCCGCCCTAGAGCGCTCGGGCTCCGTGCCCACTACTGATCAGGGGTTCGTAGGCTGGCCCCTCGGAAGGGTTCGACAGTCGCCCTAGAGCACGCAGAGTGAGGGATGACTCTGGGTACGTTCGATACATAGCCGAGGCTCGGGCTACGCTCCCGAGGTACCCTAGGACATTTCCGAGACCGGCGGGAACGATTTGTAACGGAATCCCACCGGAGGGAGGCATCGAGCCCTCGGACCCTGTCGAAGGGGTCTGGGTCCGGCAAATCACCCGCAGGTACTTTTGGAGCGCGCCTCTGAGCCACCAGCCGACCCCTAACGAATGGGGCACGAGCGTCCACTCGGATCACCCATTAGCAGCTCGCTGGAAACACTATGTTCGGCGCCCTCCGAGGGCAACATGGTGCTTTCCCTCCTCCTCCTTGCGGAAAGGCGACGCAGGGGCGTATAATAAAAGTCGGAAAAGTCCTTGACCGTCCTCTCGCTCCGCGCAGAGGCTCGGGGGCTGCTCTCGCACCCGGCTACGGCCAAAACTGTTGACAGCGTCAACAAACCAGCTTGATAACTTAGAACCCGACCACGCACCCGGGCTACGGCCGAGCCGCATGAGGGAACGATCAGACCGGCTGAAGCACCACGAAAAGCATTAAGACCTTAGAGGAGTCAAACCACTCCTCCGAGGCCTCGGGGGCTACACCCGGCGGGTGCGCTCGCGCGCACCCACCAGAACAAGGCAAAAACCGAGAAAGGCCGGTCCCCTCACCGAAAATGCGGCAAGAGCCTCCAAGCGAGTACCATCACTCCCTTCGAGGCTTGGGGGCTACTGTCGGGTACCATAATTAGGGGTACCCCCAATGCTCCTAATCATGGCTGGTAAACACCCTCAGACCAACTGACGGGTACGGTTTAGGTCAAGACTTCGTATACCCGAGGGACGCGATCTCACCCGAGCCCAGTTTCGGGTTGGAACAGTAGTCCTAGACGAATTCACGCCTCGCTCGAGGGCCTCCTCAGGCAGCGGGCGCCCCCTCGGCTCTCCCGAGGCCCGGCTCGGGCAGGCTTCGTTGTGAAGCAACCTTGGCCAGACGGCCTCACCAACCGACCGCTTCGCAGGTGCATTAAATGCAGGGGATGCCTGACGTCGTATCCTAACACACGCGCTTCAGTCGGGCAGGCCGAAGTGACCACAATCACTTTGCCCCTCTTCTTTACTATCTGACATGACAGGAAAACAGCGCCGCTCGCTCCGCTCCGACTGCCGTGTCAGCCACCCCGGCAACGACTGACAACAAGTCACGATCAATCACCGAGTTCAGCCTCGGGCGCAACAGGAAGCTCTGCCTCGCCTGACCTCATGCTCCGGCCTCGGGAGGAGGTCTCCGCCTCGCCCGACCTCAGGCTCCGGCCTCGGGAGGAGGTCTCCACTTCACCCGACCCCCAGACTCGGCCTCAACCCCGGACTCGGGAGGAATCACGTCCTCGCCCGACCCCGGCCTCGGCCTCAAGAGAAGTCTCCGTCTCGACCGACCCTGGGCTCGGACCGACCGCGCTAACAGGGGATACATCATTTCCCTATTCCTAGCCTGCTCAGGCTAGGAGGAACAAGACCGGTGTCCCATCTGGCTTACCCCGGCGACGGGTAATGATGGCACCTCGCGTGCACCATGACGCTGGTGGCTCTCAGCCCGTTACGACAGCAAGGAGACGTCAGCAGGATCCTCGCCACGCTGCCAGCTATGCTCCTACAAGACTCAGGCGCTCCTCCGACTGCCATGCCATCACATGTACAGGGCCCAAGCTCTCTCCCAACGGCCACGTTGGCATGTACACAGGGCTTAGGCACTCCACTGCCGGACACGTTAGCGCATAGCTACGCCCCCGCTGTACGACTGGACTCTCTCCTTGCCTCTATAAAAGGGAGGTCCAGGGCCACCCTGAGGGGGGTTCGCGCGAGGAAAGCGGCGGACGGACTCTGTGTCTCTCCCTCTCTCACGCGACGCGCTTGTAACCCCTACTGCGAGCGGCACCCCTGGTACAGGATAATACAAGGCTTGTCCCACCTCTTGTGTTCCATCCCGCGCCAACCCATCTGGGCAGGGACACACAGCGATTTCACTAGTCGGTCCAAGGGACCCCCCGGGTCCGAGACGCCGACACCTGGCCATCGGTAAATTGCTGAAGCTTTGCGAAAGCACTCGAAATTTATGGCAGTATGTTGGTGCAAGCAATAAATATCGTAACGAATTCACTGGGTCGCCCAACTTATATAGCCTGGTAAGCGGTGGAGTCGAGGAGTCGTGTCGTTCAACTCTCTGCTAAGTGGACCATTGCAAAATACTTTTACTCTGTTTTTAATAACGTGCTCAAGGAAGGTGTTTTTCGAACCTTCGGCACGGGGCCTTCATTTATTCCATAGTCTGAGCTCGTTATAAAAACGGACTAATACCATAAGGGGCTACTATTGGGAGCATTCTTCTTTCGAAGGTCCTCAAAACACTAACTTAACATCTATTTTCTAACCTGTTTCAAGTGTTACAGGTGGAATATCGAAGATCATCTTCGACTAGAACTGCTACGAACGCAAGAACGAAGGTACCAACTTCGGATTAGCGATGTGTATGCGTAATTGAAGAAGCAAGATAGAGCTGTGAGAAGTCCTCAAGGCTTGCTCAACAAAACAGCTAAAGGAAATGATAACACTACCCTTAGTTTATTCACTAGTTCAAATGTATAGGCTTAATGACAGGACTATAATTTTGCCGAAGTTGTACCACACACCTATAAATAGAGGAACAATGTCATGCATTGTTCATGCTTTTTAGCCAAAGAGGAACAAATCGCTCTGCCTACAAAATTGTATTTTCTTACCTTCATCTTGTAATCCTACATGTCATCTTTTGTTAAATAATAAAAAAGGGAGAGAAAGTAATATCTCATTAGAGGTATACATGTCATCTTTTGTTAAATAATAAAAAAGGGAGAGAAAGTAATATCTCATTAGGTTAAATTGTGTGTTGTATCTTTGCCTTATGCACAATTTATCTTAAATGTTCTTTACACATATTTTCTACATCTTCATCCTTAAATCAATCTTCTCTATGAGAAGGAAGAACTAAAGGATGAAGATAAAGCTTGATCTAATTGTGTTACCTTGTTTTTTATACCCCGTAGGAATAAAAAACGAGTGACTGACAATTTAGGGATTTAATTATGTGAGTTGATTAGGGAATTTGATTTTTATGGCAGTCATGGACACAATCAGGGGATTCCCTTTTCATTGTACACATGTAAAATATGGCATGCGAGCATGCGGTACACTAGTGGACGCATTCCAGTTCGAGCGTAAAAATCTTCAGTTTTGATCATAAAAATCCACAGATTTGACCATAAATACCAAGTCAATGTGAGAGACGCTAATAACTCTGACGCGTTGTATTCATAATCATAAAAATCCTCAAGTTTAAGCATAAAATAGTGTTCAGATATAGCGTAAATGTTGATTGACTACCAACCAATAGTCCCCACATCCATGCAGCCACTATAAATCAAGGGATTTGATTAGGTGACTTGATTAGGCGATTTGATTTTTTTATGGCAGTTGTGAACACCATAAATCATGGGATTCCTATTTGATCTGCATGCAAAAAAATATGGCATGTGTTTCACTTGCGGACGCACTCTAGGTTTGAGCATAAAAATCTTTAGATTTGGGCGTAAAAATTCCCTGTTTTGAACATAAAAACCGAGCCAACGTGAAAGATATTAATAAATCAGATGTGTTGTATTTATGATCGTAAAAGTTATCAAGTTTGAGTGTAAAATAATAACAGATATAACGTAACTGTTATTACCATAAAAATATCATGTCACGTGAGAGACATCATAATATTTATCGTCAAAATATTCTTAAATGGAATGCATAAATATTGTAGCGACCAACATAAAAGATAATAGTGGAATGTATAGCACATGGAACGAATAAGGTCATCGTCGGAGGTTGCCCTAAAGCTGGCGGATCGGAGGAGATCGTCACTGGAAGATGCCCGAGGCGTGCCACATCGGAAGAAAACACCATTGATAATGTGTTACAAACGACCGTCTCTATTGATTGAGCTTGATAGGTACGGTGCAGAAGATTTCAGTCACTTAACTCGAATTAAAGTTGTCGGAAAAAAGCTTTTTTTTAGAAAACTTTGGGTAACATGCCCACTGGCCGGTCGGTCTATGACATATGCATTGGTAGATCTCTCCCAGTAATCCAAGAAGAAGCAAGCTAGCTAGCTGTTCCATTGGTTTGTCTTAGGCCCCGTTTCAATCTCATGGGATAAACTTTAGCTTTCTGCTAAACTTTAGCTATATGAATTGAAGTGCTAAATTTTAACTTTAATTACCACCATTAGCTCTCCTGTTTAGATTACAAATGGCTAAAAGTAGCTAAAAAAAGCTGCTAAAGTTTATCTCGCGAGATTGTAACAGGGCCTTACTGTCCTAATGAAGTAGACCCCTATGTAGCGTACCTGTTTTCTGCTTAGTTAATTATATGATGTACATCTTTATTAGTTTATCTCTACAGGTAAACCGGAAGAAAACAAATTGAACGGACGGATAATGCCTTACCGAAAAATAGTGTTCAGCAATCATCAATATGGCATGTGAGGCATGCATGCATGAACCGCGAACCCTAATCTAGCTAACCGCCTCGCGCGGATGGATATATAATATAGGCGGAAAACAGGAAGAAATAATGAATGCAAACTGCCGACATCGACACAGCAGCAGAAAAGAAATACTAGACTTGACTTCTCTGAACTGAAATAAAACGTTGTACGTAATAAATGCCGGTGTCGTCGTCACTCGTCACTAGCATCAGTGTCTCTGCTAATTAACTCCGCAATAACCCTGCTGCAGCCATGCATAGCCCATATAAGGCCCTGTTCCAATCTCGCGAGATAAATTTTAACAGCTTTTTTAGCTACTTTTAGCCATTTGTAATCTAAACAGGAGAGCTAATGTTGGTAATTGAAGCTAAACTTTAGCACATCAATTCATGTAGCTAAAGTTTAGCAGGAAGCTAAAGTTTATCTCGTGAGATTGAAACGGGGCCTAAGGTAAAAAGATAGCCTTTTGTAGATGAAAAACTAAAGATGAGACAATGACCATAATTATTCTGCTTTAATAATTTAGAAGATGTAAAAATGCATGTCAAGGCCTGAAAGGAAGCAAGTACTAGTGGCGCACAGAAAGCACCCACATTTCCACCACTACTGGTAATCAACCGGCGAACGAAAAGTTAGCACACAATTAATACCGTATCCCTGCAAAAAAAACCAGCAGACGTGTTATTCTTCCTCCTCTCAGACAATCTTTAACAGAAAGATCGAGCGACCGACGACGGCCGGATGAAAGGTGAAGCTGTAGTCTAAAGTTACTTGCTTTGCAAATGTACGAGCAAATGATCCACTACTGAGATAGATGCCAAAAAGGTAGGTTATTAGCAGCATGGAGATGATGTCACCCGAATGCAGACAGAACCTGGTGGGCCGGCTCCTCTTGCATTGCATTGAAGTAGCTAGTAATAATTGGAGGCAGCAGTACAGTACAGTACAGTGCCCAATAGCTCTAGCATTGATGAATCATTGAAGCTGCTAGCAGCGTTGTGGGACACTTAACAATACTCTAAAGAGCCTGTTTGAGTTGATCATAAGTATATATTTAATATGTAGCACGCACTAGTGAACTGTTGAGAATCGAACGGTCCATCGATCGATCCAAGCAAGAATAGTCTGCTGGTGTGGGGGGGTCTCCTAGCTCCCTGCTGTCCTCCTCCACTAGGGACAAAATAATTGATTCCAAGGCATTAGGCATCGATCGAGAATCTACGCATCTCATTAGGGTTCCACACTCGACTATATATATTATGCATGTTGTGCTTCGATCGTCAGCTTCCTCCGGCCGTATTTGTTATGCTCTACATGACTATGCATGCGAACTACTAGGAGGACGGGAGAGGGTTGTCAAATTTGCAGGCCCCGCGCGGCGGCATCAGATGCAATGCAAGCTAGCGCGCCACCGACGCACACGGCGCCGGCGGTGGGCGGGGCAAAACGACGACCGAGAGCTGGTGTGGGCAGGTGCACCGTCGAGTCTTCGACGCGCTGGCTAGCTAGGCCGCCTCCTGTCGTTTCTGTCATTGTTTATAATAATAATAACTTAACCACTCCCTCTCTCTCATGCATGATCAACGACGACGGTGTCAACACGAACTACGGATTGTCTGCACGCGCACGCATGAGTTCATGCACGTGCGTGCGTGTGAGGAGCGATCGACGACGAGAGGGCCGTAGTACGTGCATCGCGGCCGCCGCCTTTACTCGTGTGACGACGGAATCCTGAGTGCAACCACTGTGTAGCATTTACGTACGCATGTGTGGAGATTCATCGCTCGCGCAGGAGAAGACGATCCGAGCGAGAGAGAGAAAAAAAAATCACGGCTTATAGCTGTTCGGCTGCAAGAAGAGCAGCTGCTGCGCTGCAGCTTGTGTTACTCTGTTCGACTGTTGGGCTACCTGATTCAGCACGGCTGCTGAAACTAGCAGGGGACTAGCCGACTAGGGACGCTAATGGGCTCAGAGCTCTAAATTTTAGACTATAAAATTCAAGAAACGAATTGAATTAGGATTAGATTATTTCTTTTTATTTTTTAACTAAAATTAATTAAGTATTCAAATCAATTTTGAAAAAAAAGATCGTGATCTATTACCACCCGTGCTAGCTGGGACAGCCGCCAGCCCTATAGTTTAGGAGGCGTTTGGTTCTTATGGCTAAAGTATAAATTGTCTAATTGTTAATCACATATTAACTGTATCATTGCTCCAATATCACTAATTACATACTAGAATATGTTGCCGCTGCTAAAGATAGAAGAAATAAAAAAATTCTGTATAAATTATCCTCCTCTCATATTATAAAAAAATCAATTAAAATGTTTTCTAAAACTTGCATCTAAATTATCCACCTCTATCACTGCTACAGTAAACCTCTATACAGGCGGTTCAGTTAGCCTCTACACAGGCGGTTCCAGGAACTGCTTGTGGTGCACCGCCTGTGATGTAAAACAACATCACAGGCGGTCAATCAAAAACCGCTTGTGATAGACACACATCACAGACGATTTCTAATCCTAGCCGCTTGTGTTAGGCACACATTACAGACGGTTTCTAATCCTAGCCGCTTGTGTTAGACACATACCACAGGCGGTTTTAAATATAGGTCCGACTGTATTTCAATATACAGATTCTAGATTCATATGCAGATTCCAGATTCATATACAGAATTAATAACAGAATCCAGATTCATAACAAATCAATATACAGAATGATACACATATCAAGTTCCATACACAGATTCATACACAGATTCCAGAAATATACAGAATCCATATTCATACATCAGATTCATACAGATCACAAACACATTCACAGAACGATAACAGTACTAGTATTAGCACCAAACCACAATGATACACATATCAAGTTCCATATACAACTCAACATCTCAAGTTCCATATACAACTGAACATCTCAAGTTCCAAACTAAAGATCTAAACACTGTGTGATATCGTATACAAACTTAGTTCTGGGAAGTGTTGCAAATTTCCATTTGTATTGTAGAATAGCCCTTGTTGATGAAGAACTTCACGGCGCATAAAGTAAAGCAAGTCTTTTACAACCTTAGCCACGCCGACGGAAACCATATCTCTTTCTAACCATTCAGCATTGATCTTGGATTTAGGAACCTGCAATGAAAGCAAAAAGCAAGCAATGTTAAGAGTAATGTGATGAGCAACAATATAACATAAAAATTGCAACATAGACAATGATAGCGAACTTACATCCTCACGATTGACCATGTAATGGAAGGTGATACGACACCATTCGCATACATAATAACCGCACAAGACAGTACCCGGAGGTTGTTTGTCACCATATGGAAATAATGATATTGACAAATTAGGCTTGTCCTCTGGATGTTCGCCGCCAAGATCTTTCCAATAAAAACGGTATGCATTGCATATAAGAATAGCTGTTGGGGGCCTTCGTCCTCCGAAGGTCCTCAAAAACAAGATTTGACAATGTTTTCCAAGTGAATTATATGAACAGGTATCTTTGGACTCAGATTATGAACATGGAGTACGGTCAGGACGAAGCCTAAGCCAGACGAAGGGGGATTGAGATGAAGGACGGGCTGATTACCAAGCTGTACGAAGGATGGTGCACAGCCGAAGCTATGCGCAGGAAAGCTTCGTCGCGATAGCAGAAAGGGGAACCGACCCAAAGATGAAAAGACTACTTAGGCCTTAATAGATTCCCATAAGTCATTAGCAAATGTAATGGGCATGAATGTAATTTTACATGGGCTGCGTCCCACGCCTATAAATAGATGAACAGTACTCCCGTACTGTTCACGCTGACTTGGCATTTGCTTTTGCGTCATCCTTATACTTTTGCCTTCCTGCAATCCGAAGGTACACTTGTAATCTGAAATCATTTCTATTTTTCTATGATAATAAAATAGAAATGACGTTGTGATAATATTTGAATGTTTATATTACTTCTTATGTTACATATAAGTTCTTCATCATTGTTTATTGTGCTTACGAAGGTATGTTGTTTGTGATCTTCGTCCGAAATACATTATATCCCGAAGGGAAATAATGTTTCAGAAGACGAAGGACTTTATCATTTAACACTTTTTATGTTGCCTTGTTCTTAATTCGAAGCATTTGAGAACAAGTCCCCAACATTGGCGCCCACCTCCGGTGAACTCACTTCCACTCTTTGAGTTTTTGAACACCTTCGGCAGCCATAAACCTTCGCTATGGCGCCGAAGAAAGCTTCAGCAACTGGCACTGCAGCTCTCCAACCACTGGACCATAATCAGGAGACTGTCTCTCTTCGGGAAGCCCGAAGCCAGAAAAGGAAGGCTGGTAGCCCGACACAGCCAGAGGATGAGATAGACCAAGAAATCAGAGACATGGAGATGCTTCATCAACAGGTACAAAGGAAGAAGGAAAAGATGGCCAGGCTAGCTGAACTGCAAAGGCAGATAGACGAAGCCTCTGAGGAGGTTCGTCATCTTACTCAGGATGAGCAACACCGATTGCCTCAGCACCAAGACCTTCATCAGGAGGGTTTCCTCAATGAAGATGACTGGTATGACAATTTCCATCATGGGAATTTTGTTTTTGATGATGCTTCTCCTCTGTCCGCTGAGCTGCAGGCTACACCTTGGCCTCCGTCCTATAAGCCGCCTCAGCTTCCCATATTTGATGGCCACTCAGACCCGAAGCAGTTTTTGATGAGCTACGAAGCAACAGTATCTTCGTATGGTGGCAATGCTGCGGTCATGGCCAAATCTTTTGTTATGGCTGTCAGGAGTGTTGCTCAAACCTGGTACTCCTCCCTTCGACCAGGAACGATCACTTCGTGGCAAAAGCTGAAGGACTTGTTGTTAACTAGTTTCCAAGGGTTCCAGACGAAGCCGGTCATGGCTCAAGCTCTATTCCAGTGCACCCAGGATCACGAAGAGTACCTTCAGGCGTACGTCCGGAGGTTCTTGCGTTTGAGGGCACAGGCACCAACAGTGCCCAACGAAATTGTCATTGAGGCCATGATCAAGGGGCTTCGGCCAGGACCGTCAGCTCAGTACTTCGCTAGGAAGCCTCCTCAAACTCTGGAGAAGCTGCTCCAGAAGATGGACGAGTACATTCGGGCCGATAATGATTTTCGCCAAAGAAGGGAGGAGGCTTTCAGGTTTTCTGAAATGACCAGGGGCTTCGGAGGGAGGTTCTATCCGAGGCACGTTAGATCAATTCATAATTCTACCCAAAATGATGATACAGGGAGCCAACAGCAAAGGCCACAGTGTTCCTCACAGACTTCGGGGCAACAGCAAGGCTCCTTCCGACCACCAGCTCCGAGAGGCAGAGGTGCCAGGGGCTTCGGCGGAAGATTTGGCAATCAGCCAAGAAGAATTTTTTGCTTGTTCTGTGGTGAGAACAAAGGCCATACCACCAGGATGTGCCATGTTACCATCCAGAAGCAAAAGGAAATAGCCGAAGCTGCAGCACAACAGGCTCAGCCGAAGCAGGTCATGCACACTGCTTCGTATCATTCGCCTTATATCCCAGAGTATGTAGGCAATCACCCTGCAGTTTCTGTTGCTTCGGCGAGTCAACCTCAAGCTTCCTGGCAACAGCTTCCGCCTCCACCACCGCTGCAACAAGGCCAGCAGCCAGAAGGGAGCCAATATGCTCCACACCAAAGGGACTTCAGAGAACAGTCCGAAGCTCGCACAGTCAACAGCACTGTGCTAGAGTCAAAGCACATCTATTGACAAATATCCTACCTTAATAGCAATCTTTTTCATTCAGTTTTATTTTCCGTATAATAAAGGACATTGTTTAGGTTTCATGTAAATAATTTCGTTGATTCCCATAAGGAAAATATATTTTCTTCACAGGCTTAAGTTGTTGAAGCTTAAAGATTTGCGATAACAAAGAGGACCTTCAAATTATCGAAAATTTTTCGAAGCAACAAAAAGTCGTTCTAAGGAACGCAGAGTAAGTTTGCCGAAGTCACAAAAAGCCGTTCCGAAGGGAGCGCAGTGTAAGTTTTCTGCTCCAAAGTCGTTCCAAAGGGAATGCAGAGCATACAGCGAAAAGTCAACGCTGATTCCGCCGAAAGTAAAAGGCGAAGAAGCTCCAAAGTCGTTCCTAAGGGAATGCAGAGCTTACAGCGAAAAGTCAACGCTGATTCCGCTGAAGTAAAAGGCGAAGAAGCTCCTAAGGGAGGTTTACATCGAAAAGTCAGCGCTGATACAAAAAGATTGTTTGTTTTACGGGGATGTGTGTGCATCTTCGAAACAAATGTCATCTACATAACATAACATCATCACATCATTTTGCATAGCATAAGCATCATACATCATGTTGCATATGGCAAAAGAAGGGGACACAGTATCGACCTTCGGAACAATGCTTTGAGAAAGTGAAAATCGTGCTAAGTCACAAGGGGATACAATATTGATCTTCGGAATATAGCTTCGGAGAATGTTTTCACGAAGCTTGGATGTTCTTCATCAGAGCACTATGGACATTGTTGTGATGCATAAAAGTTTTTCTATCTTCACGAAGCATGAAAAGAAGGGAAGGTGTTTTTTCGCCGAAGGCTCAAAAACGGTACGTATGTAAAGTTTCATGCATCGTAAAGAATCGAATCATTAAAAGCAAATATATTACATTCAGGGTTACAAGATACCACACATATTATGTTTCAAATATTTTTACAATAACACCTAGTCTTCCCTAAGTACTACTTCAGCAGCTTCGTTCAGAAGTTGATTGACAACTTGATCCATGATAGCTTCAGCCATCTTTTTAATTTCATCGTCATCTTTCGGGGGAGGACCCGGAGACGCTTTAGTAGGATCTGAGGGAGGACAGAATACAGCTACATTGCCATTACAAATTGCGAACGAAGTTTAAAATTAAAAATTACAACACAATAAAAACCACTAGTTAATACCTATTTGCCCTTCGGGCTCTGAGCTTTTGTCAGCGGCCTTAGCTACTTCTCTAGCGTCGTGAATGCCCTTCTCGCTTCTCTGGATAATTTCTCGAGCCATTTCTCGGCCACCATTATCCCAGACATCGGTGAAAAATTTTCCACCAACCACGCTAGCTTCGGCCGAAGGATCTCTTGCATCTTCGAAGGACAAAGCAGCCTCGGATTGCGCTAAAATCTTTACATGCTCACAGCCCTTTTCTCCAAAATGGTGGCAATTCCCCTGGCACCCGAAAAAGCACATATATCTCCACGGCTATTTAAAATTTCTTCGAAGGCCTCAGCTTCGTGGCTAATCCATTCAATGGGGCCTTCGGGGTTGCCTCTCGTAAAGTCTTCTTCACTCGAAAATGCACCAACGCTGGCGAAGCTAGTTTTCATTTTCTTAACACATTCTATAGATTTGTTATAGCATCTTTTCTTGGACGAACGAAGCTCTTCGACAGTTCCTTCTAAATGATTTGCCCATTGGTCGCTAAGTTCTCGCTTCGTTTCTTCAAGTATGCGTTCTTCTTTAGCCCGGGCTAATTGCTTCCGAAGATCGTCAATCTCATGCTTTTGAGCTGCAACTTGCGCTTTAGACGCAGCTTCGTTCTCCTTTATTTTATCTACCAATGTAACTAGAATTTTGTCCTTTCCCAGGGCTTCGTTCCTTAGTTTGATAACCTCTGTTCGAAGGTTGTTGAAAGCAATTTCATAGCTCTCGTCTTCGGCATTCTTTTGCGCTCTCAGCGCGTTGCTTAGTATTAAACCCTATATGTAAAAAGTTAGTATAAGAATAAAACAATAGATTTCAAATCATAAAGTTTCCAAATGCGCAGATCTCGTACTTTCAGGCTATTATACGCAAGGCTGTCCGCAAGATCATCCTTTGTCATCGCGCAGAGGCCAGCCTCCAGCTTCGGAAACCCCATGCTTCGGGCCATTTCCCGGCAGACAAGTAATTCTTTGTTATCCGGGAGGCAGTATAGGAAATCTTCTTCATTTGTACCATTGAACACTAGTGCCCCCTTCGGATATTTCAATTCTTTGGCATAATGATTAGCTTCGAAAATTTCTTCTTCTGATAACTTTTTCCCCGAAGCATGTCGAACAATATAATCAAGGAGTTTGGGGGATGCTTCGGGGGCAATGACACTGATTTCTTCAACGAAAGTTGGCTCTGTCATTTTTTCTTCCTCGGTTTCCAAGGATTTTATCTTCGTGGCCTCTGAGGACCCAGCTTCGGCTTCAGTTTCTTGCTCTGGAGCTTTAGTATCAGAAATTTCAGTTTTCGCTTCGGGAATGGCAACAGTCTTCTTCGGAGGTGTGCTTGAAGATTTAATTGTTTCCAGAACATCTAGCACATTAGCCATTCTCTTTCTTTTCGGAGTCACTGCTGACACCTTTTGATTTTTTACTGTCTCAACATTTGCTGCAGGACTCAAAACTTCTGATGTTTTTTCCTCAGTTGGTTTTTTCGCTTCTTCCATTTTTTCTGTGGATGGCGCTTCGGCCATCTCTTTGGTTTCTGGTAACAAAATCTTCGGTTCTTCCAATTCCATCTTTGTTGGCGCTTCGGCCATTTCTGCGACTTCTGGCAGCAAGGTTGGTTTGGTTGGCTTTTCAGCTTCGGTGGCCGAAGAAGTTTCTCCGGTGAACTCAGGCACCGAAGCTGGTTCAATATAGCGTGGCCGATGTGTGAGGACCTTTATCCTCTTTCTTTTCGGTTCTGGCTTGCTAGGAGCAGTTGCAGCTTCTTCTTTCGCAGAGGTTCTGTTTTTTCTTTTCTGCCCTTGAATGGGATAACGATAGTCAGGGTAGACGAACCCGATTGCATCAAACACCCGGTTCAGCCTTTTTTTTCGGCCTCCGAAGGCTGCTGACAGTGCAGTATCTTCGGCCTTCGAATAAGCCCCAAGCAGTTCATCACTTAAATTTTCAATACTCTTTAACCAGTCATCATCTGGCTCAACGAATTTATCTCCGAACTTGAAAGTATACTTCAGCCTGATAAGTCCACCTTCGTCGGCCTCCTTCATGGTTTCTTGCGGCATTTCCCATTTCTCCGCGAGCGGCCATACTCTGAAGGCAATATGTTCTTGTACCAAATCTCTCGTTCCAATAAAAGAACAAATAACTCCGAAGGCTCTCTGGCATTCTTCGGCAGCTTCATTCATCTCAACCTTCGGCTTTCGCAGGCCGAAACTTTGCCAAATAGGGCGCATAATTATACCTTTAATATCTTCCCATGCTTTCAGGTCATTTTTCACATAGAACCATTCTGTCATCCAGTCGCCGGGCCATCTCTTCCGAAATGTTGGCACTGGACAGCTTGAACCAGACCGAGAAACGAAACTGTAGCAGCCAAAATTATTGTGATACTGTTCCTTACCCCAGGGTTTTGTCTCATATGATAACTCGTGTATGTTGCAGAAACTTTTCGCATCAGGTTCCAGGCCTTGGCTTCTTACGGCCCACACGAAGATATTCAGCCTTATAATTGCTTCGAGGGTAAGTTGATGAAGATAGATTTCAAACATTTTCAGCACTTCTACGACAAAGCTGCTCAGGGGAAATCGCAGTCCAGCCTTCAAAAAGCTTCGGAACACTACGACTTCATTTTCCTCAGGGGTCGGGCAAGTTTTCTCTCCTTCGTCGACCCTCACAATGGATAAATCCCGGAAGTATCTTCCCCTCATGTTGACAAGATGATTTTCTTTGATACCTGACTTGCCAAAAACTGAATGGCTTGGTCGCCAGGGGCGATCTTCGGAGTCTTCACCACCACTGTCCACATCATAACTGTCGCTGTCACCAGTATCTTCAGACAAACCTTCCAGAATCTCCTTGGTGATTTTTTCCGTATTGGTCTTCGACATCGCTATAAGAAACCCCAAGTTCTTCTCTTCGTCGAGACTCAGCTTCATCTCAGCAGCAGCCTTCTTATCTTCAGACATCTTCGAAAACACTAAAAAACTGTTTTCAAAGCCGAAGCTTCAAAACTAAAAGCTCAGCAAATCTTAGTGCGCAAGAGCTAAAAATTGAGTGAGCGGGAGCAGATGGCAAGAGAGCGTACCAAATGAGTTTGCGGTATGATCTTATTTATACGCCCAGTGCGTTGAAAATTGAAAGACCCCGCTTGTCAGTGAATGTTGCTATTCTAGCAAAGGGAAGGTGTTTTTTCGGACCTTCGGCTTAAGGCCTTCGTCCATATCGCAATCTGAATTTATCACTAACAAATTAATATTGCGAGGGGCTACTGTTGGGGGCCTTCGTCCTTCGAAGGTCCTCAAAAATAAGATTTGACAATGTTTTCCAAGTGAATTATATGAACAGGTATCTTCGGACTCAGATTATGAACATGGAGTACGGTCAGGACGAAGCCTAAGCCAGACGAAGGGGGATTGAGATGAAGGACGGGCTGATTACCAAGTTGTACGAAGGATGGTGCACAGCCGAAGCTATGCGCAGGAAAGCTTCGTCGCGATAGCAGAAAGGGGAACCGACCCAAAGATGAAAAGACTACTTAGGCCTTAATAGATTCCCATAAGTCATTAGCAAATGTAATGGGCATGAATGTAATTTTACACGGGCTGCGTCCCACGCCTATAAATAGATGAATAGTACTCCCGTACTGTTCACGCTGACTTGGCATTTGCTTTTGCGTCATCCTTATACTTTTGCCTTCCTGCAATCCGAAGGTACACTTGTAATCTGAAATCATTTCTATTTTTCTATGATAATAAAATAGAAATGACGTTGTGATAATATTTGAATGTTTATATTACTTCTTATGTTACATATAAGTTCTTCATCATTGTTTATTGTGCTTATGAAGGTATGTTGTTTGTGATCTTCGTCCGAAATACATTATATCCCGAAGGGAAATAATGTTTCAGAGAACGAAGGACTTTTTCATTTAACACTTTTTATGTTGCCTTGTTCTTAATTCGAAGCATTTGAGAACAAGTCCCCAACAATAGCATTGTGAGATTAAGAATACATTTGTTAAGTTGTAATAAGTACAAGTGTGCAATAATAATCATACTTCTATAAAATATTCAAGAAGTCATTATACGCATCCTTTTCCATTCTCAGTGAGTCGAAGACCACGACTTTACCATGCTTTGGAAAGATCATGATACAAATGTAGTGGTCACTATATAGACATAGACGAAAACACATGTTAAGATCACGATTGCCATAATTTGTAGTTCAAAACCATGTCGAGAACTTACTTAGAGTGGTGCGGAGCTATTATTAAGTCCTTGCCATGTTGTACATTATTATACATGGCTCGTCCAATGTATGCCGCCATTACCTTCATTTTCTTTCTCTGATTCTGTTTGATGGCTTTCTCAAATTCGTCATCATCCAAGTCTTTGTATTCTTCTCCATGTCTCCGAACAACTTCTTTGTAGCGAGCTTGGGATATCATCAACGGGTCAAGAAACCCTGTCTTAAGTTGTTTCTTCTTATCATCCATGTATTGCATCCTACGTGTAAAAAGTGTTAATCATTAGACTCTCGTTTATGTGTGCGTGTATAAAACTAACAAATATGAAAGTTTAGAGGTACTTACAAGCAAAAGAGGGTTAAGTAGTTGGTTTCCATCCTTTGTCAGTGGTACAACGACCACAGATCGTCAAAGAATAAATGCCGCACATGATCTATATTATCTTTGCTCCAAAATGCATCTTCTAGCACAACAAATGTGAAGTCCTCGAGTTTGTATTTGTTGCTAGCCACCATGTACCACTCATGCATTCTAATCTCCAGAGTCGACAACTTAGAAAGTTGCACCATCGTCAAGAACGGCCTCCCATTCACAAATTTAGGAGGAACATCCTCCTTCTTGTATATCGGGATATTGATTTTAAGACGTAATGATTCTCGAGTATGAATCATTCCATTTTCTTCCCATACTTCGAAATTGTCTATTTGGGACCGTGTGCGTACTCCACGAGATGTTGATTCCGCTTTTGATTGATCTGTCATAACTCTCTTCAATTTTTGCAGGTAGTGTGTCACTGATTCTGACGGTTTCTTGACATTGTCAATGGCGATTCGCTGATGAATTTTCTTTGAAGTTGTTGGCCCTTCAACATTGGTGTCAACATTTTGAGGGACAATTTTGTCTACGTCCCCCTCGTCGAGTTCCTTCGCAAGAGGTGATATGATTGTTTCAACGGTTTTTGTGGAGGTCGGTGTTATATTTTCCTGCACCATGGGGTATGGAATGATCGAACTATCTTTCTGTTGCATTGGTGTTGAATTCAGCGTTGGTGACTTATGACGCGATAGACGGCTTAAGATCGGCTCATCACCCAACTTGATGTCGCGTCGATGCCAAAGGACCAACTCGTTCATTGCCTCCTGCAAAGTTATGATCCCCTCAACTGGAAAGTCTATCTCCCAATCTTCACAACCACTGTCTGTGATCTCTATAACTTGGACCATAGCATAGTGTGGCGGGACATGATTATCCTTGTAGTTAACAAGTCCTGGTTTTACTAAACCAGTAGCAGCTTGTTTTGTTTTTGTCCCAGATCGATTGATTGAAATATGAAGAAAGCAAGGCTTGTCCTCAACAATATCGTCTACAGGGTACTTGGTGCCTGATACGAAGTCTTGCATAGATCCTACGCTGCTAGGGACTAGAGGTGGACTCATGTGGCCTGGCTTGAGTTCACATGATATGCATTCTGTTTTCTTCATTTTCTTCATCACGTCATTAATAGCCTTTTGTACCCTTTCATCAATAGTCTCTTCAAGGGTCCTTTTCGACTTCTCGTGTTTCCTATATGACACCGCATACTCTGGAAACGCCTCTCTCCAGGAAATCTTAGAAGAGATTCCCCGAGCCCGTCCAGTGTGTTCAGGATTGCCTAGTGCTGCAGTTAGTATGTCATTCTCCCTCCGAGGCTTAAATTCACCCTTCTTTCTCTTTTCTGCATATTCTTGATTTTTTGTCGAAACTTCACCTACCAATTCTGGATGCAAAAGTTTGCCGTCCTCAGTCAAACCTGCCCGACCTAAGATCCAACGAATAGCTCGCTCATCGATATCTTTTGATATTGGGTCCAAAGTGCCGTTAGCTATAGCTTCCTCGATTATCCTGTTCCACTGCACAACTTTATGGTGATATCCGGTTGACCCCAGGCGATGGGGGTGTTTGTTCATCTTCGCCCTCTGAGAATTAGTTTCGCCCAGTTCTTTAGCCTTCAGTTCGGTCTTCTGACGAACAAATTCCTCCCACTGAGCTTGAGTGATTTTCCCCATTTTCTTGGGTGGAGGAACCTTATTCTTCTTAACAAAATCCCTATTCATCTCGGTCTTCCACCCACGAAACATCTTGGCCATAGCAGAGAGCATCGACTTCCTTACTGCATCCTCTGTGCCTTTTGGGACCTTGAACGACTCAGACAACTTAGCCCATAGCTTATTGCGGGTGTCTTCATCTAAATCCTTCCATTTCTGAAGTGTGATTGGCACTATATCTCTAACAGTAGACCCACAGGAATTTTAAAACTTTGTAACCACGTCAAGTGGTTCTTCAGGAAACCCCTCTGCATTGAGTTTTGTTACGTACATAACTACACCTTTTGGTCCATGGGCCCTAATACAAAACCCCTAGGGGTGGGTACATAGGCTAAGTTAAGGTAGTGTTCTAGGGTATGAGGTCCATAAGCACATTTGCCCCAATGATTATCAAACAAAGATAGGTAGTCAAAAAACACTAAAAATAGACTTGTTGCACCAATCACTATGGAGATTTTCTACCAAGAAGGGGTCTTAGTGTCCCATACACATCTAGTAGTTGCATCAACTATCCATGACAAGATCAAACAACTGACATCGATGGAGGGACACAAAATTCTTCATTCGAAGGATACTAACACCTAAAGTGTCATGGTTCACCAATTTACATGGTCATAATTTCTCAATCTCTGAACTTATGGGCGGAAAAGGAAAAAACAATTCACACTTCACTGGCCACCACAGTTCACACAACACCAACATATATAATCCACCCTACTACTACTACTCCTCCTCCTATATATGCCAAAGAGGAGCAGAAAAAAGAAGAACTTGCAACAGAAACACAGGGGGTATCAGAACACAATATTTTCATCGCATGTTGAAAAGTAAGAACTCTGAATGAATATTATCAGTTTGTTAAATGAACTAACAGAAAATAGTGTATTAAGAATTGGGCTGTTCTGGGGATATAATTGAATTGCAAAAGTTAAGCAAAGCCTGCGCACAGTATACTGCCTATATGTGTCCCTTCCCAGTCTAGGCAGTAGGCATAGTAATTGATTGCAATAACATCTTAATGGTATACAAACATTTAATCAGAAGGGAGAAAAGAAATAAAAAAACTGATACATGAGAAGTAATTGACAACCAAGCAATAAGCATACACAGCTAGCAAGCATCTTATAACTGAGTGGCAACAAGCTACTAAAGCAAAAATGGTGACCTTAACAAAATATGTAAGTGAAAACACCAACAATATAAGCATAATGACCAGCAGTTCTGATAAGCATTTGATTAACCATTTCTTTTCTGGATAGCCATTTTATCCACGAGTCATAGTGGCCAAACCAGGGATGTTGTTTAGACGAATAATTAGCTTAATAATCATGGGAACAATACAGTAACAACACAAAGTCTGTAACAAGTAATCTGCCATCAATTAACTTCTGAAATTTGAAAAGCTATGATTCAAACACAAAGTTGTTTCTCTTGAATTTAAAAAGCAGACATCAGTTCATTGTCCCCTCTTTGTTGATGAGATGAAGTCAAGACTCCCAAAGTATTGTAAGCTTCATCTATTATATCTTTGAACTGTGACATTAATCCAGCATGCACACTGCTAGCAACAACAAAGAAACTACTATAGCATCTGATTAAGACTATGTTAAGTTCATTGATACTACAGCATCTGAAAACAACAGTTGATCACCATTTATAGTACACGAAGAGATACTAGCATAGCATCTGATTAAGACCGTGTTAAGTTCAGTGATGGTAACCACAAAAAAGCATAGCATCTGATCAAGAGTTGTATATATAGATGCAGAACACTGTAAAGCTAAGCACTCTATTCAGTGAAATCACAAAAATTCAAGAGAAACAACACTACTTGCCGCGATCTCTCTTAGGTGATTGGTTAGTTTTCCAAGCGGCGTTGGTTAGTTTTCGAGCACGAACCTGGCGGCGTGTCGGGGACGGCGGCGTTGGGTCTAAGCATGAACCTGGCGGTGTGTCCAGGACGGTGGCGTTGGGCTCGGGCTCGGGGGCGACGGCGTTGGGCTCGGGGGACGGCGTGACCGGCGCTCAGCTCGGAGACGGGGACGGGACGGCGGCGCTTGGGCTCGGGGACAGCGTGGCGGGCGCTCAGCTCGGAGACGGGGACGGGACGACGGCGCAGTATCAGCCTGACGGCGTGTCGGGCTCCGGGAGAGTTAGGGTTCCTGCTGGAACCAGCGAGCCCTTTTATATTGTATACACATCACAGGCAGATTTTTAGAAAAACCGCTTGTGATATATAACATCACAAGCGCTTTTTTAATTCAACCGCCTGTGATAGTTTAACTTCACAAGCGGTCGAAATAAAAAACGCTTGTGATGTTATATATCACAAGCGGTTTTTCTAAAAATCCGCCTGTGATGTGTATACGGTATAAAAGGACTAGCACACGGGTTCCAGAACCCTATCTCCCAGAAACAGTCACAACACTGTAGCGGCGACGGATTTTTTGAAATCTATGGGGAGAAGGTTTTGTTTTTGAGTTTATTGATTAATTTCAAGAGTTTATGCAAATATATGATCTCCGTTTGTTTTCTTTCTCATTTTGATACGATTTTTTGCCTCAATTTTGTAATATAGACTGGAATTGAAGAAAAACTCAGGAATTCCAAGATTTGGACTTGTAGTTGATCTAATTTAAAGATTCTTAATAAAGAGTTGTCTCACCTCAAGGTACCTATATTGCTGCAATCTTGTTTCATTTTCATGCACATTAATTAGTTCATGATTTAGGGATTAAATTCAATTAATTAGGGATATTTTAAATATTTTTTGTAGTTCATGTGCTAGGTACCTCTCGATATGATCTTGTTTCACTTTCATGTACATTTATTTTTTCATGTTTTAGGGATTAATTTAATTAATTAATTCTTTTATTGACATTAATCAATATAGGGATAGGTAATGGACCGAGGTTGGATGTACAATGTGCCAAGACCACATCCGTCGTACATTCGAAATTTAAGAAGCTTTATTGAAGCAGCCAACAAGCACGCGAATTTGTGAAAGAGTAAGGAGATATTATGTCTGTGCATTGATTATGATAATAAGATAGCTTGGAGAGATACATGAGTAATCCAATCACATCTGCTAAAAAGAGGGTTTAAAAACAATTACATGATATGGTCAGAACATGGTGAGTTGGATCCATGTGAAGTGCCTGGTAATGAAAGAGGAATTTAACAATAAACTGGAAAGTGAAGGTGCACCAAAGCCTTATAGTGGGAAACTTGTTTTTGAAATTGTAAAGAACATTCATGTTGTATTCAGAAAGGGAAAAAACAAAGGAGAAAAGAGAAAGAGAACTGACCCTTCAACTTACACAACTTTCAAGAAGCAATCAATTTTTTCAAGTACCTCCCATACTGGAAGGATATGGAAATTTGCCACAGCATTAATTTGATGCATGTAACAAAGAATGTTTTTGACAGCATCATTGGAACCTTGCTGGGCATGCCGAGTAAGACAAAGGACGGACTTAAATCACGCAATGACCTAGTAGATCTTCAAATCAGATCGGAACTTCATCCAGTGGATAGTGGCAAAGGGAAGCCTTACCTCCCCCCAGTTAGCTACAACTTGTCAGTTGAGGAGAGAACAAAAATTTGCAAATGTTTGCGTGGGGTCAAAGTGCCCATAGGTTTCTCATCCAATATCAGCAAACTAGTCAGGATGAAGGACTTGTCTCTATTTGGCTACAACTCTCATGACTGCCATGTGATGATGACGGTGTTCCTCCCAATTGCGGTAAGAGCCCTCGAAACAGAGCATGTCAAAGTTGTCATCACACGTTTGTGTTACTTTTTCAATGCGGTGTCACAAAAAGTAATAGCTTTAGAAGACTTGGACTATCTAAAGGCATACATCATCGAGACTATGTGCAAGCTTGAAATGTGTTTTCCTCCATCATTTTTTGATATGCAAGTACACCTAATCATACATCTCGTGGATCAGATAAAAATATTAGGGCCACTATATTTACATCATATGTTTTAGTTGGAGCGATACCTGGGAGTATTAAAAGGTTATGTGCGAAATCACGCTCACCCAGAGGGTTCAATCATGGAGGGATACACTACAGAAGAAGTGATTGAGAGTTGCATAGATTACATCAGAGACGGAACAATGATAGGTGTGTCTGTATCTAAACATGAGGGTAAACTATGTGGGAGAGGGAGAATGGGCAGGAAAACTTTTCGCGTTGATGATTACAAGCTAGTACATTGTGCTCATGGTAGTGTACTACAACATCTCGCGATAGCAGAGCCTTACATAGAGGAACACCTGGATTAGCTTCGTAAAGAAAATCAGAACCGCACAGAGGACTGGATCATGAGGGAGCACAAACATCGTTTCAGCGAATGGTTAATGGACAAAAACATCCCATTTGGAGACTCTTTGGAAGAGAAAACAATGAAGAATTTGGCTTCTGGGCCATCGTGTTTTGTGACATCATGGCAAGCATATGACATCAATGGGTGCACATTCTGCACTAAATCAAAAGACATGAAAAGTGTTGCACAAAATAGCGGTGTTCGTATCGATGCTTTTGACCTACAGGGACATAAGACCACATATTTTGGATTCATAGAGGAAATATGGGAACTTGATTATGGCCCAAGCATGAAAATACCCTTATTTAAGTGCCAATGGGTACAACATCCCGTGGGGGTGATAGTGGATAACTACGGACTCACACTGGTAGACTTAAAGAAAGTAGGATATAAAGATGACCCATGGGTTCTCGCCGAACGTGTTGCACAAGTGTTCTATGTACTCGATCCAGCAGATGAGAAGATGCATGTAGTTATTTCTGGAAAGCAAAAAAATGTTGGATTTGAGAATGTGGGAGACGAAGATGAGGAATACAATAAGTATGATGATGTTCATCTTTAACGGTCCAGAGAGAAACTGTACTAGTGTATCTTTATGAAATTTGAAATAACTTCTAAATTTTTGTATCTTCATACTTACATCTCCGTGTTACGAAAGATTGGTGGTTACTTGTATAGAGCCAAACTGTACTAGTGTATCTTTATGAAATTTGAAATAACTTCTAAATTTTTGTATCTACATACTTACATCTCCGTGTTACGAAAGATTGGTGGTTACTTGTCTTTGACTCTTAAAGGATATAAAAAACAAGGCAACACAAGTGATTAAATTTTAAGCTTCACCCTTTAATTAACTTCTACTTTAAAGATTAATTAAATGGAGAAGATAGAAAAACACATGAAAGGTAACAATAAGTTATAAAGCATAAGAGATAGGACGAGTTACTTAGTGATACATTATTGCCTTTCCTTATTATTTACAACATATTGTATAGATATACCTTCGGCTTCACAAGGGAGAACACAAAGATGACTTTGAAGGCAGATAGATTCAATACTCTTGTGTCCGGAAAAAAGCGTGTTTCTGCATGGTAGTGTGCTCTTTATTTATAGTGGTGAGACATGGTCTTGCATAAAATTATGAACATGTCCTCAAATCTCATACACATGAATCATAAGTCTCATAAAGGTAGGGACATCTTCTTCCCCCCTCTTTCCATGTTGAACAAGCTTCACGACTCTTCTCCTTTTCCTTTGCTTCGTACACTGGTGCTTGTGGAACTGGAGCCGACCGAAGCCGCCTCCTTTAGTTTATGCCTTCGCAATGGTCCTGCGAAGTTGAAGCTTCTCAGCTTCGACTCTATTTATCATACTGCCCTCGACAAAGGTTAGCTTCGCTTTTCTTTTACAGGGTTCCTGAAATATGTTTTAGTTCAACAACGTAGAGTTTTGAGGACCTTCAGTAATAGAGGCCCCCCAATAGTAGCCCCTTGCGGAATTA
Organism: Zea luxurians; assembly: GCA_029449295.1. Classification (NCBI taxonomy): domain Eukaryota; kingdom Viridiplantae; phylum Streptophyta; class Magnoliopsida; order Poales; family Poaceae; genus Zea; species Zea luxurians. The sequence continues at coordinate 116,075,135 of JAOPSE010000005.1, read as the reverse complement.
GTTTGTTTTTTCATATCGAGCTCATGGCACAAAATGTGACTTTAAAATGTTCAGTGTGAGATGCAATGAACAGTTGTTTCAAAATGTTCACCATGAGACTTGGTGAATGGTTCATTGTGGGATGCAATGAACTATTTTGAAGGATTACTTTACTATAACAGTTCACTATGAAGCTTGGTGAATGATTCATTGTGGATGCAATGACATTGAAGTTACTGGATTGTAATGGAGTTTTACATAACAAATGTTTTAAAAAATGATTTAGTATGCTTTATAAGTAAAAATAAAACCCGATCAACTAAAAGCAATCACTTGAGGCAAATCCACTATACAACCAACCCACTTACCAAATAATTGAATACTTGTTGAGTGCGAAAGTACTCACCCTAGCCTTTTCCCACCCAACCCATATATTATTTTGCTCAGATGGAGGAGAACAGGTGTCCTCCTAGACGCAAGAGAGAGTTCTAGGACTGTCAAGTTCTTGACCTAGGGTCAACAAGTCGACTGCGGACGGTCTACTAGTGGATTAATATAATGTCACGTTTATGTAATAAATGCTATATTTTGTTATTGACAAAGCACTATGTTTTTGTATAGTCCACTATATGACATCACTACACATGTGATTCTCGATCTGATTATATATATAGTGGACATTTGGTTTTGTCCTTAAAACCGGATGTGACGGTTGGTGGACCTTCTTAACGAGTAATTCCTAACATTTGAACTTAACTCCCTAAACCTCTAAATGATTTGATCATGCACCAAAGACTGATAATTTATGTTATGTAGGGCATCGACATGACTATGCAAAAAGTTGCTCCACCTAAAAGATTTTCTTAAGCTTATGGCAAACTTTCTTGTATGTATGTAGATTGCACATCTCGCAAGTTATTTGCCAATAACAATTCATAATTTTTTCTTGGTTTTAGTGTTTGACACATGTGTGGGGGAACAGAATTTGTTGATACTATATTTGTGGATATATTCACACCTTTATAGGAAATAAGTTAGTGGCAAAAGATCGAGGTGCATCAACGATGTCTATAGTAATAATATTGATTTTGCAATAATAAATTGTCTGAGATTTGAATTTAACATGATAATGTATTTTATTAATGTTTTTGGCAAGTCATAATTCATAAAGATGAAAAGCTATTCTTTTTAGAAAAGATCAGAACAATTCATAAACAACTAATAGGGTTTATATATAACAAGATTGTAACCAAAGACCAAGAGTTCTATTACGATGAACGAAACCCTTGACCCGTTCAGAAGACAAAGAGAATGAATATTGAGAATATATATATAAATAAATATTTAGTAGTTAGTATATTTTGTACTGCTTGCTTGTACAATTACATGTGTTATTATTCATTCCAATGTACACATATTAATTATCGATATCTCGCCTCATCATTATATCAACTAATATATATATATATATATATATATATATATATATATATATATATATATAGGCTGTTGGTAATGGAAGCCCTGTGCTTTCGATTGCCATGGAAAGCCCCAGACAGGTAGTGATCACGCGCGTGGTCAGGTTGGGCCAGTGGGGCGTGTGACTCCGCGCGATTGTGGGGCATGTTTATGCATGTGTAAACATGTGTTATGTTTTGTGTAAACAGAAGGTGCACACTTGGTGGGGTCGAGTTGGGATGGACGAAGGTGGGCTAGCGTCATGTTCGCTGGTCGGGTAGTTGGTTCCTACTCGTGTTTATGCTAGCATATTTAATGGTTTAGACTTGCATAATAGGAGAGCGGCAACAAACCTTTCATTGGTTCGTTCAGGTGGGTCCACACACCACCGTGATTAGCGCGCCCACGAAGCTAGAAGTTATCGTATATATCAGAACAGAAGATATGGAGCCAATCGTGCGTGAGAGCTCAGGCGTATTTTAGCGTAAGACGTGAACCAATACAACATAAATGAGTATGAATTTTAGTGTAAATCATCGATCTATTTCATAACGAAAACATGTATGGAAACAAAAAAATCTGACTTAAATGCTTTATTTTCTCCATAAATATAGGATCTCTCCAACATCCATGCATCAAGGCTCATTAGAACCAGTTTATGACATATACTGATACTAATTATACTACACGATTAAGTTATTGATGCACTACGGTAGACTGCGTAAAAATCTGTTTTCTACTGCATGTGCACAAATTTATGATGGCAAGAATGTGAGTTGAAAAGAAAATGGATCAGCATACGCGAGATTTATGGAATCATGGCAAATAACCTCATTTTTTTAGAGCGGATACCTTTTTCTAAATTTCCATTTTGTTGCGTAAATGTGTGGGTCATAAATATATCTTATACATATAGCATAAATGGTAGAAACCAAATACACACTGGATTAAGTAAACGAGATAATGCATTAAATCAATAATCTATTTGCGTAAAATGTGAATAGAAATATTATAAACAGACAAATAGATGGAAGCGGAGCCATTAACTGAAATATAGGTCGTAAAAACCTATTGACATTGGCATAAATATGTATACAAAATAGCATAAAATAGGACCGCCGCCTTGTGGAACCGCCGCCTCGCATCTCGGATGCGCCACCACTTCGTGCCTAGGGGAGGCTGTCGTCGTCGCTCGTGCCTAGGGAAGTCCACCATCGCCGCTCGTGCCTTGGATGGCATCACAGTCGTACGCGCTCAGGGTTCGACCCTCGCGCGCGTGCATCCAGAGATCCATCGCATCAGCCACTCCCACCTCGCCGTCATGCACGCCTTAGGGGTGTCGTCGTTGCTCACGTGCCCCTGAGATCCACCGTTGCACTGCCACAGCCGCTCCCACCTTATTGTCGTGCGCAACTCAAGGGGTCGCTCCACATGCACCTCAGGGAGACGCTGCCGCGCTCGTGCCCCTCGGGATCCGCCGCCGCGACCGCTGCCACCTCGCCGTCGTGCACACCTGGGACCACCGCCGCGTGCGTGCCCTCGGGATCCGATGCTGCAGCCACTCCCACCTCACCGCCGTGCGCGCCTCAGGGGGGCCTTCCCCGCGCGCTGGCCTCAGGGATCCGCCGCCGCGAGCGTGTCCCCCGAATCCATCGTCGCGAGCGTGTCCCCCAGATCCGTCGTCGCGCGCTTGCTCCTAAGATCCACCGCCGCGCGCGCCTCTCAGGGGTGGGGGCGTAACTGTCGGCATCGCAAAAACTGAACCCTACTGATCTGGAGCTTCTTTTATAGACAATTCGAACCTGGTGCGGCTGAACCGGCTGGCAAGATCGGGTCAGGGCTTTCACCGAGCTATTGAAAGCCCAAAACTCCATATACATACTATATATATATATATATGAATTTATATGAATTTACAAATTTAAAGAATAAAATGTTTTTGTATACTTTTGTATTGATTGATTACTAAAGTCGTACTAAATGATCCTCCACATAGCTGACGCTGGACCTTTTTAGTGATACTAAAGTTCTATTTGTTTACCTTTTAGATTATATAATGTAGCTTAAATAGGTTAAGAGAGACAAACAGACAACATAAATTATTAGGTGGATTATATTATCTAGATACTTAGATTATGATAATCTGTAAGCAGGCCGTATGGTGCTTATATAGATTATGTAATTGTGAAAGGAAACAAACGGAGTCTAAATGTCTGTTTTTTATCGGGTCATGTAATCTATATTAAAAATTGGTGTATTTTTTTAATTAGTCCTGGTTATCCAGTCCTGATTAGTGATGATACTATAGTCGGTTCCCACCAATAGTTGTGAAAAATGCAGTATACATTGAATGACATGCAGTCTTTACCAGTCCAGTCCAAGACCTTTATATATTCGGATGCTAGTTTTCTCCACAGGGATCGTGTACTCCAATTTGGCGGACCAGGCTGGCCGGCCGGTCATTCATTCTTCGTAAAACACTTAGCTTAGATTCACACTTCCTAGTTCCATTATTATCGTCACTTTATTCCTAGATCCCGTACAACTGCCGGCGGAATTGTATATGTACTTTCTAGTTCTTGTTAGTGGTCTATTAATCATGTTTACATCGACAGGCAAGAAGGTAGGTCCACAGCATTCCGCATTTCATGCCCTCCATGGCTCCATTACAAAGAGAGGAACGATAGATGGAAAAAAGAAAGCAAACAAGATGGAAAAGAGAGGATGACGAATGGTGGTGTGTGATAGCGTGACAGTGATGGGGGGCGGTGGTGGTGGACTGGTGATGGTGCCATGGTGCTTCCTGACCCAACCCATCGAGAAACAAAGTCGCAAGATGCATGGATTTGGAATTATGACGCCATATATGTATGATCGATGGATAGAGATAATACATGAGTTTTGTTGATGACAGACACTTAATAAAGAGACAGGTATGCAGGCTGACAAATCTCTACTATATAAATCACCGGTTTGAAAAGTCGTCCCGTCACAACAGGAATCGAATGACTCCCGTCGGCTTTTTAAAAAGCCGACGGGATAAACTAATTGACGTCGCCCATAAACGAGTCGACGGAAGTTAAGTTAATCCCCATCGACTCAGATGCTAACCGGCGAAGATAAAATAACTGTCGTCGGCCTCTAAAAACACCGACGGGATAAAAATAACTCCCGCCAGCCGTAGAGCCTGGCCGACGGGGATTAGCGTGGGCCCGCCAAAATATCTCTCGCACGTGCATCCGTTCACACGGAGACTTAATAACTCCTGGCGACCCTCGATCCTGGCCAATGGGGTTTAATGGTTTATGATTACAGCGCCCAACTTTTCACCGCACATGCTCACACTCGCATGTATTTTGATCTGCGCTCATGCTCACGCCGCCTACACAACGACTACATAATTGTCATACCATTACACAATGCTGAGTATTAAACGTTATTACAGACCATTGTCTTTAACATCACATAGTTCATCATACTCATGTGGAAACATAAACTAAGATAACTTGAGCCTCCACAAGCAACTAACTGGTCGTGATCACTTGCCTAGTCCTCGAACTCATTGAAGCCTTGGAACTCCTAGAGATTGGCTTTAGCAACATCTTCACCTGAGCATGGGTTGCACCGAGGGAAACCTATTGTTTGTATGAAAGCAAAGGTGAGTACACAACATACTCATCAAGTGCCCAAATTAGCTAAGGTGGACTAGCTTTTTGAGGTGTTGCTTTAAGTTCAACATGTAATTATTATTAGCATAAGTCAGGTTTTAGCATTATCCAATGATTATTATGCCATGGAAACAGAACTTCTCCGAGATACATATCATCATCGTAACCAAACCATCTCCATAACCATGTTATCTCTAATTAGAGAGGAGCTCCAGGCGGTCTTAACCGTGAGCACAACAAATATATTAGTTTCAATTAATCCTTTGCAAAGTTTTCACACTTTACCTATGAGTCATGATCCTTGTTGCCTCGGGTTGCACAGAACCTTAAAAACTTACAAGGTGAGAGGACATGGTTTCACTATGTACAAAGATCCCCCAATGGTAATAGCGCCCATTAGGTTTCTCAAGTTCCTAAGAACATGACTTGTCCCCAAGGTGGTGATTAACAAAACCAAATGAATAAACATTAGCACCCAACCTTGGTAGAGCAAGGACTATGATCTAGACCCCTTTTATGGCACGACGACAAAGAAAACTACACCTTTAGTTCCTCTAATTAACCAGCTAAGTGCATCTCATACCACCCTCATGGTTGCAATATTGTCCTAGGTGGTTCTCAACGAACCGATCCTTAGGGTGAAGCACTTGAGAAACAACTCAAACCTCTAGATTGTTACAAAACCAATTTTATTTCCATTAGAACTTTGTATCATTGACCTTATGAAGCGCCCCAGATCCTCTGGGACTCAAATGTGATACAATTACTAGTCCCAGGAGGCTAGTAAACACATTTATACATCAGATGATTCCAGATCTGCTTAAACGAGACAAACCTATAAAGGTGGTGATCAACTTTAAGAGTTGGTCCACAACTCGGGACATATCATCAGAGTGGGGCTGAAGCAGCCTGATATACGTAGCGAAGCAAATCAGCGGTCCAACAGCCACAGGCAAGGTTGGGAACAGTCGTAACTCTTACCCGATCTCCTTTTTCTGAAAAACAACAAATAAGCAAGGGTGAGTACAAACGTACTCAGCAGCCCACCTTCACCCGCGGAATGGGTAAATCAGATATAATGCACGGAATATGTAGAGCTCAGGATATTTGCAGAAACAGCAATATTTTATGCAGGGTTGTTTTGAAAAACATTTTGTATTTTGCAAAGCGCATCCTCTCCAAAAGGAGCAGGAAGTTTTTCAATATTAGAACAAAATCCCCTGGACTAAACCATCCAGGTATCTCAGCAGTTTCCCACTGGTTTTCATTTTCAAAAACAGCTACTGGACTTCCCGTCACCATAGTTCACGGCTCAACCGCCGGTCCTTTTAAAAACCACTTTTCTCAAACGCACCCTTTTTTTGGAAAACAAAACACTAATTGCCATACCACACCAGACTCGTCCATTCCTGTGGACACAGACTATTCAAATAGGTTTTCAAACTCTGCGCAGAGGTGTACACTTTACCCACTAGTCCGGCTCTGCGATCTCATGGCCGATGAGATCCGAATCCGAATCTCTTTCTTTCCTCGCACGTCCTAACCTTAACGGTTATACCGGAAGGAGTCAGGCCACCGCCATGTCCAAACCGGACAGAACATTCCCCCTCCTTATCCTCCCAGTGCTCCCCAGCCTTCATAAACCTGGGGTTGGACTATACGAGTTCAGATTGAGTGACTGCCCACACAGTCTCGAGTGGTTGTACTTATCATGAGTACAGGTAGTGAAAGATGACAAATCGGTCCTTATAAGAGGGGACAATCCTTCTGCTCACGCCTAAACCAGCTGAGCCATCACCTTAGGCCCTCCCCTAAACCAGGGAGTCCTTGATCATCCCTACTCAAAGGTGATAAGGGTGAAAACCCTTCATCAAACACATTTTGAAAAGCACTTTCTTTTGAAAACTCACCCCTTTCCTCAAATCATTTGCAACAATTATATCAGGGATTGATTGCGGCAAGCGGCTGGGTGGCCATAATAACTTGTCTCAAAATCATATTATGCATAAAATAACAGGCTAAGGGTTGTGGTTGAAAAATCAGAGGTAATTTATGCATCAAAGGGATCCAGTGAGCTTGCCGTGCTTATTCGGCGAAGGGGGAAGGGGAGCTCGCGGAACTGGCTTCTAGCTCCACCGCCTGGCGTAGACTTGCAGATCTGGCTTCCACGAGACGGCACGAACGCTCCGATAACTATGCAACATGAACAAGCAAACATACAAATAAGCAAGTATGCCAACAAATATTTAGTATAGTGGTCAGGATAGCGATATATGGATGGGTAGAGTCTTGAGTAGAATCTATGTCATGTGGTGTTGAGATACTACTAGTGGTGGAGTGGAGGTGCTTACCAGGAGGGTGGACTGGAGGCGAAGCGACACTATGCGTGTAGCCAGCGGAGCGGAGTAACTGAGTGGGTGGGGTGTTTGCCTTGGCTGAGGGTGTTGAGTGTGTGTGGAGAGGGAGAGGGTAGCTAGGTGTATTTATAGCTGGGTGTATGTGGTGTAGCACAGTGAAGTTCACTGTTGGTGAGAATAGTGACGAATGAATCGTCTGACTTAGTATGAACAGGAGAGTTATAGGTAGAATATGGGACAAGAGTATTTTGGGAGTCTTCTGAAATATGAACCATGTTTAAGGGATGACATGGTTGGGATAGGGAATAATTCAATAAGAATTTAGAAACAAGAATTATTGGAATCAGAGTTTGGAAGCCTGGTTCGAAGGAATCTCAAAGTCAAGCATGCTCAACTTGGAGAAACCTGGGATGGGTGACCAGATGGGAAGTTCCTACTGGAAGGAAAATCACAGTCACCGGAGTTCTGAGAGCACCTAGAGGGGGGGGGTGAATAGGTGATCCTGTAAAAACTTCAAACTTAAGCCACAAAAACTTGTTATGTGTTAGCACGATTATTGCCAAGTGGCTAAGGTGAAGTCTCAACAAAACACAATACCACAAGAGATCAAGACAGAGGTGACACGGTGGTTTATCCCGTGGTTCGGCCAAGCCAATGCTTGCCTACTTCCACGTTGTGGCGTCCCAACGGACGAGGGTTGCAATCAACCCCTCTCAAGCGGTCCAAAGACCCACTTGAATACCACGGTGTTTTGCTTTTCCTTTCACTATCCCGTTTGCAAGGAATCTCCACAAATTGGAGTCTCTTGCCCTTACAAGTATATGATCACAAAGAAAGCACAGAGTAAGGGAGGGAAGCAACACACACAAATCCACAGCAAAAGCGCACACACACGGCCAAGAATCGAGCTCACAAGAGTATCACACAGTTCTCACTAGAACAGAGCTCGAAACACTTAGAATGACAATCAAATGCGCAGAGACTGAGTGTGGATGATCACGAATGCTCAAGAGTTGCTTGTGTGTCTCCTCCATGCGCCTAGGGGCTCCTTTTATAGCCCCAAGGCAGCTAGGAGCCGTTGAGAGCAAATCCGGAAGGCCATCCTTGCCTTCTGTCGTCGGGGGCACCGGACAGTCCGGTGCACACCGGACACTGTCCGGTGCCCGATTTGTTTCCTTATCTGGCGCTGCCGACCGTTGCAGTCCGTTGGAGATCTGCGAGCCGTTGGCGCACCGGACAGTCCGGTGCACACCGGACAGTCCGGTGCCGTCTTCCGACCGTTGGCTCGGCCACGTGTCTCGCGCGGATTGCGCGGCCGACCGTTGGCCCTGGCCGACCGTTGGCTCACCGGACAGTCCGGTGCACACCGGACAGTCCGGTGAATTTTAGCCGTACGCCGTCGGCGAATTCCCGAGAGCGGCCAGTTCGAGCCGAGGCAGCCTGGCGCACCGGACACTGTCCGGTGCACACCGGACAGTCCGGTGCTCCAGACCGAGCTGGGTCTTGGCTGCTCCTCTTCTCTTTTCTTCTGTCTGTTTCTAACACTTAGACAATTATGTTAGTCCACAAAACCAATGTACTAAGGCTTAGAAACATACCTTTATCTCATGATTTGCACCTTGTTCATCCATGAATATAACTTCACAATTAAACACATGTGTTGGCACTCAATCACCAAAATACTTAGAAATGGCCCAAGGGCACATTTCCCTTTCAATCTCCCCCTTTTTGGTGATTTATGCCAACACAACATAAAGCCACTAGAACAAGTGCAAACTCAATTCAAATAACACTTAAATTTATTTTGAATCAATTTTGGCATATATGGATCATCCTTTGCCACCACTTGGTTTGTTTTTGCAAATCAAACACAAATCTCTATCTCTAAGTTAAACACACATGTTTAAGCATAAAGAGAGTCATTCAAAAAGAGATTGATCAAGGATTTCAAAAACTCCCCCTTTTTCCCATAATCAATACTTCTCCCCACAAGAAGCCAACTTTTGACAAGAGAGACAACTTAAGAATTTTGACAAACCAAAAACTCTATTCTACTATTTTCAAAATCTCTCAAGTGGTAGCTGATCCATTTATTGCTTTAGCCTTTATTTTCTCCCCCTTTGGCATCAAGCACCAAAACGGGATCAATCTTGGCCCTTTAACCCCATTGCCTCACAAAAATCTTCAATTAAGAGCAAATGGCAATAAGAGTTCATGAGATGGACTTGGAATAAGTTACCCCTCAACGGAGTGCAGTGGAAGTCTTTCAAGGTCCAAGTCCACCTTTTCCCTTTCAACTCTCCTTTGAGACTAAAACAAGCAAACTCAAACATATGGTTAGTCTCAAAGGGTCAAGTTGTAACACATCTCCCCCTAAACATGTGCATCACTTTGCAACGGACTTGTGAGATCCAGGGAGTGTTTGTACAACTTGAGCACCATAATAAGCAACAATATGCAGAAGGGAACATGATCAAAAGCATGAATACAGTATGCTACAATTCAATCCAAGTTCCGCGAATCTAAGACATTTAGCTCACTACGCAGCCTGCAAAAGGTCTTCTCATCTAAAGGCTTGGTAAAGATATCGACTAGCTGGTTCTTGGTGCTAACATAAAACACTTCGATATCTCCCTTTTGCTGGTGGTCTCTCAGAAAGTGATGCCGGATGTCAATGTGCTTTGTGCGGCTGTGCTCAACAGGATTTTCCGCTATTCGGATAGCACTCTCATTATCACATAGGAGTGGGACTTTGCTCAGATTGTAGCCAAAGTCCCTGAGGGTTTGCCTCATCCAAAGTAGTTGCGCGCAACACTGACCTGCGGCAACATACTCGGCCTCAGCGGTGGATAGGGCAACGGAGGTTTGTTTCTTAGAGTTCCATGACACCAGGGACCTTCCTAAGAATTGGCACGTCCCCGATGTACTCTTCCTATCGACCTTACATCCAGCATAGTCGGAATCTGAGTACCCAATTAAGTCAAAGTTAGACCCCTTTGGATACCAGATCCCGAAGCAAGGCGTAGCGACTAAATATCTAAGAATTCGCTTCACCGCCACCAAGTGACACTCCTTAGGATCGGATTGAAATCTAGCACACATGCATACGCTAAGCATAATATCCGGTCTACTAGCACATAAATAAAGTAAAGACCCTATCATTGACCGGTATGCTTTTTGATCAACGGACTTACCTCCTTTGTTGAGGTCGGTGTGTCCGTCGGTTCCCATCGGAGTCTTTGCGGGCTTGGCGTCCTTCATCCCAAACCGCTTCAGCAGATCTTGCGTGTACTTCGTTTGGGAGATGAAGGTGCCGTCCTTGAGTTGCTTCACTTGGAACCCAAGGAAGTAGTTCAACTCGCCCATCATCGACATCTCGAATTTCTGCGTCATCACCCTGCTAAACTCTTCACAAGACTTTTGATTAGTAGAACCAAATATTATGTCATCGACATAAATTTGGCATACAAACAAATCACCATCACATGTCTTTGTAAAGAGAGTTGGATCGGCTTTCCCAACCTTGAAAGCATTAGCAAGTAAGAAATCTCTAAGGCATTCATACCATGCTCTTGGGGCTTGTTTAAGTCCATAGAGCGCCTTAGAGAGCTTACACACATGGTCGGGGTACCGCTCATCCTCGAAGCCAGGGGGTTGCTCTACGTACACCTCCTCCTTTATTGGCCCGTTGAGGAACGCGCTCTTCACATCCATTTGGTACAGCCTGAAAGAATGGTGAGCGGCATATGCTAGCAAGATACGAATTGATTCTAGCCTAGCCACAGGAGCAAAAGTCTCCTCAAAGTCCAAACCTGCGACTTGGGCATAACCTTTTGCCACAAGTCGAGCCTTGTTCCTTGTCACCACTCCGTGCTCGTCTTGTTTGTTGCGGAACACCCACTTGGTTCCCACAACATTTTGCTTGGGACGAGGCACCAGCGTCCAAACTTCATTGCGCTTGAAGTTGTTAAGTTCCTCCTGCATGGCCAACACCCAATCCGGATCTAGCAAGGCCTCCTCTACCCTGAAAGGCTCAATAGAGGATACAAACGAGTAATGTTCACAAAAATTAACTAATCGAGATCGAGTAGTTACTCCCTTGCTAATGTCACCCAGAATTTGGTCGACGGGATGATCCCTTTGAATCATCGCTCGAACTTGGGTTGGAGGTGCCGGTTGCGCTTCTTCCTCCATCACATGATCATCTTGTGCTCCCCCTTGATTACACGCCTCCTTTTGATGAACCTGTTCACCGTCTTGAGTTGGGGGATGCACCGTCGTTGAGGAAGAAGGCTGATCTCGTTCATCTTGTTCCTGTGGCCGAACGTCTCCAATCGCCATGGTTCGTATAGCAGCCGTCGGAACATCTTCTTCATCTACATCATCACAATCAACAACTTGCTCTCTTGGAGAGCCATTAGTCTCATCAAATACAACGTCGCTAGAGACTTCAACCAAACCCGATGATTTGTTGAAGACCCTATACGCCTTTGTATTTGAATCATAACCTAATAAAAACCCTTCTACAGCTTTGGGAGCAAACTTAGAATTTCTACCCTTCTTCACTAGAATGTAGCACTTGCTCCCAAAAACACGAAAGTACGATACATTGGGTTTGTTACCGGTTAGTAGCTCATATGACGTCTTCTTGAGGAGGCGGTGAAGGTAGACCCTGTTGATGGCGTGGCAAGCCGTGTTCACGGCTTCCGACCAAAAGCACTCGGGGGTCTTGAACTCTCCAAGCATCGTCCTCGCCATATCGAGTAGCGTCCTGTTCTTCCTCTCTACCACACCATTTTGCTGTGGTGTGTAGGGAGCGGAGAACTCGTGCTTGATCCCTTCCTCCTCAAGAAATTCCTCCACTTGAAGGTTCTTGAACTCGGACCCATTGTCGCTCCTTATCTTCTTCACCCTGAGATCAAACTCATTTTGAGCTCTCCTGAGGAAGCGCTTGAGGGTCCCTTGAGTTTCAGACTTATCCTGCAAAAAGAACACCCAAGTGAAGCGGGAAAAGTCATCAACAATAACTAAACCATACTTACTTCCTCCTATGCTTAGATAGGCGACGGGTCCGAAGAGGTCCATATGCAGCAGCTCCAGGGGTCTCGACGTGGTCATCACATTCTTGCTGTGATGTGCTCCTCCCACTTGTTTACCTGCCTGACAAGCTGCACAAGGTCTATCTTTTTCGAAATAAACATTTGTTAGACCTATCACGTGTTCTCCCTTTAGAAGCTTGTGGAGGTTCTTCATCCCCACATGTGCTAAGCGGCGATGCCACAGCCAGCCCATGCAAGTCTTAGCCATTAAGCATGCATCTAGACCGGCCTCTTCTTTTGCAAAATCTACTAAGTAAAGCTTGCCGTCTAGTACACCCTTAAAAGCTAGTGAACCATCACATCTTCTAAAGACAGACACATCTACATTAGTAAAAAGGCAATTATATCCCATTTGACATAGTTGACTAACAGATAGCAAATTATATCCAAGACTCTCCACTAGGAATACATTTGATATAGAATGCTCATTAGAAATTGCAATTTTACCTAACCCTTTTACCTTGCCTTGATTCCCATCACCGAATATAATTGAATCTTGGGAATCCTTATTCTTGACGTAGGAGGTGAACATCTTCTTCTCCCCCGTCATATGGTTTGTGCATCCGCTGTCGATAATCTAGCTTGAACCCCCGGATGCATAAACCTGCAAGGCAAATTTAGGCTTGGGTCTTAGGTACCCAACTCATGTTGGGTCCTGCAAGGTTAGTACAAATATCCTTAGGGACCCAAATGCAAGATTTATCTCCCTTGCATCTAGCCCCTAATTTCCTAGCAACTACCTTCTTACCCTTTCTACAAATAGCAAAAGGAGCATTACAAGCATAATAAATGGTAGAAGGTTCATTCACTACTTTCCTAGGAGCATGAATAACATTCCTTCTAGGTACATGAGCAATATCTCTCCTAGGCATATGTACAACATTTCTCCTACACATATCTCTACCATGATTATAAGAAGAACTAGAAGCAAACATTGCATGAGAATCATAAACATGTGAATCAAAATGATTATAAGCATTTCTAGCATGTCTCCTATCATAATACATAAAAGCATGATTCTTTTTAGCATTACTAGCCATAGGGGCCTTCCCCTTCTCCTTGACGAAGATGGGAGCCTTATGGCTTGTTAAGTTCTTGGCTTCCCTCTTGAAGCCAAGCCCATCCTTAATTGAGGGATGTCTTCCAATTGTATAGGCATCCCTTGCAAATTTTATCTTTTCAACTTCACTCTTGCTAGTCTTAAGTTGAGCATTAAGACTAGCCACTTCATCTTTTAGTTTTGAAATTGAAACTAAGTGTTTGCTACAAGTGTTAACATCAAAATTCTTACACCTAGTGCAAATTGTAACATTTTCAACACAAGACTTAGATTTATTTGTTACTTCTAATTTAGCATTTAAATCATGGTTAACACTTTGTAAAGTAGCAATGGTTTCATGACAAGAAGATATTTCACTAGAAAGCACTTCATTTCTTTTCACTTCTAAAGCATATGATTTTTGTGCCTCTACAAACTTATCATGTTCATCATACAATAAATCCTCTTGCTTTTCTAAAAGCCTATCCTTTTCATTCAAAGCATCAATCAATTCATTGATTTTATCTATCTTAGATCTATCTAAGCCCTTGAACAAGCAAGAATAATCTATATCATCATCACTAGACTCACTATCACTGGAAGAAGCATAAGTGGAGTCTTGAGTACTCACCTTCTTCTCCCTTGCCATAAGGCAAGTGAGACGCTCGTTGGGGAAGAGAGCCGATTTGTTGAAGGCAGTGGCGGCGAGTCCTTCGTTGTCGGAGTCAGAGGAGGAGCAATCCGAGTCCCACTCCTTTCCTAGATGCGCCTCGCCCTTTGCCTTCTTGTATTGCTTCTTCTTCTCTCTTTTGTTCCCCTTTTCCTGGTCACTTTCATTATCGGGACAGTTAGCGATAAAATGACCAAGCTTACCGCATTTGAAGCATGAGCGCTTCCCCTTGGTCTTGGTCTTGCTTGGCTGCCCCTTGCGACCATTTAGCGCCGTCTTGAATCTCTTGATGATGAGAGCCATCTCTTCATCATTGAGCCCGGCCGCCTCGACTTGCGCCACCTTGCTAGGTAGCGACTCCTTGCTCCTCGTTGCTTTTAGAGCAATGGGTTGAGGCTCGTGGAGTGGTCCGTTCAACGCGTCGTCGACGTATCTTGCCTCCTTGATCATCATCCGCCCGCTCACGAATTTTCCAAGTACTTCCTCGGGCGTCATCATCGTGTACCTGGGATTCTCACGAATATTGTTCACGAGATGAGGATCAAGTACGGTAAAGGACCTGAGCATTAGGCGGACGACGTCGTGGTCCGTCCATCGCGTGCTCCCGTAGCTCCTTATCTTGTTGATGAGGGTCTTGAGCCGGTTGTATGTTTGCGTCGGCTCCTCGCCCCTTATCATGGCGAACCGTCCAAGCTCTCCCTCCACCAACTCCATCTTGGTGAGCAAGGTGACGTCGTTCCCCTCATGAGAAATCTTGAGGGTGTCCCAGATCTGCTTGGCATTGTCCAAGCCGCTCACCTTGTGATACTCGTCCCTGCACAAAGAGGCTAGCAACACAGTAGTAGCTTGTGCATTTTTATGAATCTGTTCATTAATAAACATAGGGCTATCCGAGCTATCAAATTTCATTCCACTTTCCACAATCTCCCAAATGCTTGGATGGAGAGAAAACAGGTGAGTACGCATTTTGTGGCTCCAAAATCCGTAATCCTCTCCATCAAAGTGAGGAGGTTTGCCAAGTGGAATGGGAAGCAAATGAGTATTTGAGCTATGCGGAATACGCGAATAATCAAAAGAAAAGTTTGAGTTAACCGTCTTTTGTTTGTAGTCGTTGTGGTCCTCGTCCTTTTGGGAAGAAGTAGACTCGTCGCTGTCGTAGTAGACAATCTCCTTGATGCGCCTGGTCTTCTTCTTCTTCCCTTCCTTCCGTCTTTGGCCCGAGCCGGAGTCGGTAGGCCTGTCATCCTTCGGCTCGTTGACGAAGGTCTCCTTCTCTTTATCGTTGATCACTATACCCTTCCCCTTAGGATCCATCTCTTCGGGCGGTTAGTCCCTTTGAGAAGAGAACGGCTCTGATACCAATTGAGAGCACCTAGAGGGGGGGGTGAATAGGTGATCCTGTAAAAACTTCAAACTTAAGCCACAAAAACTTGTTATGTGTTAGCACGATTATTGCCAAGTGGCTAAGGTGAAGTCTCAACAAAACACAATACCACAAGAGATCAAGACAGAGGTGACACGGTGGTTTATCCCGTGGTTCGGCCAAGCCAATGCTTGCCTACTTCCACGTTGTGGCGTCCCAACGGACGAGGGTTGCAATCAACCCCTCTCAAGCGGTCCAAAGACCCACTTGAATACCACGGTGTTTTGCTTTTCCTTTCACTATCCCGTTTGCAAGGAATCTCCACAAATTGGAGTCTCTTGCCCTTACAAGTATATGATCACAAAGAAAGCACAGAGTAAGGGAGGGAAGCAACACACACAAATCCACAGCAAAAGCGCACACACACGGCCAAGAATCGAGCTCACAAGAGTATCACACAGTTCTCACTAGAACAGAGCTCGAAACACTTAGAATGACAATCAAATGCGCAGAGACTGAGTGTGGATGATCACGAATGCTCAAGAGTTGCTTGTGTGTCTCCTCCATGCGCCTAGGGGCTCCTTTTATAGCCCCAAGGCAGCTAGGAGCCGTTGAGAGCAAATCCGGAAGGCCATCCTTGCCTTCTGTCGTCGGGGGCACCGGACAGTCCGGTGCACACCGGACACTGTCCGGTGCCCGATTTGTTTCCTTATCTGGCGCTGCCGACCGTTGCAGTCCGTTGGAGATCTGCGAGCCGTTGGCGCACCGGACAGTCCGGTGCACACCGGACAGTCCGGTGCCGTCTTCCGACCGTTGGCTCGGCCACGTGTCTCGCGCGGATTGCGCGACCGACCGTTGGCCCTGGCCGACCGTTGGCTCACCGGACAGTCCGGTGCACACCGGACAGTCCGGTGAATTTTAGCCGTACGCCGTCGGCGAATTCCCGAGAGCGGCCAGTTCGAGCCGAGGCAGCCTGGCGCACCGGACACTGTCCGGTGCACATCGGACAGTCCGGTGCTCCAGACCGAGCTGGGTCTTGGCTGCTCCTCTTCTCTTTTCTTCTGTCTGTTTCTAACACTTAGACAATTATGTTAGTCCACAAAACCAATGTACTAAGGCTTAGAAACATACCTTTATCTCATGATTTGCACCTTGTTCATCCATGAATATAACTTCACAATTAAACACATGTGTTGGCACTCAATCACCAAAATACTTAGAAATGGCCCAAGGGCACATTTCCCTTTCAAGTTCGTATGACTGGAACATGGGTCTGGCTGGTCTTAGGTGGACTGGACAGCATGATGGATGAGTAGTTGAAATTTGGGATAACTAGATGACCGATGAATAGTAACGATGATTAGTAACAATGAATAGTGGTGACGGAAAAGTAATTATAGATATCATCGATGAATAGTAACGATTATGAATAGTAATGGTAAATAGTAACGATGATGAATAGTGTTTGTGAATAGTAATGATGAATAGTAACGGTGAATAGTAATGGTGAATAGTGATAGTGAATAGTTCGTATGAACGAACGATGAACGATGAATAGGAACTATGAACGAACGGACGAACGATCGAATGATCGGACGAACGAACGATCGGAATTTCGGCAGCATAGCGGCAGGAAAAGATTATTTGGACGAACGAACGGACGAACGATCGAATGATCGGACGAACGAACGATCGGAATTTCGGCAGCATAACGGCAGGACAAAGATTATCGGGAAGAACGATGAATAGGGACTATGAATGAACGATGAACAATGAATAGGGACTATGAACGAACGATGAACGATGAATAGGGAACTATGAACGAACGATGAACGATCGAATGATCGAACGAACGAACGATCGGAATTTCGGCAGCATAACGACAAGACAAAGATTATCTGGAAGAACGATGAATAGGGACTATGAACGAACGATGAACGATGAATAGGGACTATGAACAAACGATGAACGATCAAATGATCGAACAAACGAACGATCGGAATTTCGGCAGCATAACGGCAGGAAAAAGATTATTTGGACGAACGAACGGACGAACGATCGAACGAATGGCTTGGGGTGGGATGAGAGGAGACCCTTGCCCCTCTATTTATAGCCATGGTGGGGGATTAGGGCGGAGGGATGAGAGGATTAGTGGGAGGATGAGAGGATTAGTGGGAGATTAGCATGTATTTGTCTTGTATGAGTGTAATTAGCTTGTAGAGCTCACCGTATGACACCGGAGGCATACGTATACGTATGAGCATGAGGAAAGTTATGAAGGAAATATTTGTAGGGACTTGAAAAATGATTCTGAAGGTATTTCTCAAGAGGAAAATACTTGGAGATATATCGGTGGAATATTTGGACGATATTTCTGGAAAGAAATTGAGGGGGGTTACTGGGGAAATATCTGGGCAGTATTTCTGGAAAGAATTTGAAGGGGATCATTGGGGAAATATTTGTAGGATATTTTGAGGAGGATTTTGGAGAGAATAAAGACCACTATATTTTATTTGTTGATATCAACTCGCAAACAAACATTTTGAAATGAAATTTGAAATTCATTTTGAATTTAGAGCGAGTTTGAGAAATTTTCAAGATTTGAATTTTGGGATGCTACAGATCTACCCCACTTAAAAGGAATCTCGTCCTCGAGATTCGGCTTAGAAGGGTTATGGGTATAACTTTACTTCAGCTACATATCTTCACTTTGCAACTCTTCGAGGAGATGGAACTTCAACAAGATCTGGCCTTGAGGAGCATCTGGTTGCTGATTGCAAACGCTGATTCTGGCTACTCAAAGATCATCTTCAGGCTTCTAGCTTTTGCTTGGCAGCTAGCTTATTGAAGAAGCATCGATGCCAACACGCAAACCTTTCTCTTGTGAACTCCCACATGGATTCCTTCCTTGATTGGTCTTCTGGTGCTTCATCAACAAAACTTGGGTGATCACTTCTCATCTAGAAACTTATATGCTTGGATGATCTGGTCCTCCACAAGCTTGCTACAGGCCTTCTTCTTTTTCTCCATAGCAGGAACATTACTAGAACACTACCCCACTTAAAAAGAATGAGGGTAGAACTCTTGAATATTGGGGATTTGAACTCCATGAAGTACCTCATAACAAGGGTGTTACATGGCCTTCTTCTGCTGTTGCTGCTTGAGCATGCTACGGAGAAATGACTGACACAGGGTTGATTCTGGGACAACCTTCTTCTCATCTTTTCTTCACTATCTTCTTTTCTCTTCTCACTTCTCACTTTTCACTGCCTCTTTCTTTCTCTTTGCTCTTCCCACTCGAGGATTCTATCAAAGAGTATTACTATCATACACTGGAGGAATCCAAAGACTATGAACCATGTGC
Organism: Zea luxurians; assembly: GCA_029449295.1. NCBI lineage: Eukaryota > Viridiplantae > Streptophyta > Magnoliopsida > Poales > Poaceae > Zea > Zea luxurians. The sequence continues at coordinate 116,056,138 of JAOPSE010000005.1, read as the reverse complement.
AACAGTCTTCAACCCAAGAATCACCAAGCATTGTGATCTTAGGGGCGAGGGAGTGGAAAAATGGAGTTGCTTGCGATTTGGTAGAGGGGATTTTTATCGGGAGTGTGCTTTGATTTGGATGGGAACTGAGGGAGCTGGTGGGGGGGATTTATAGGCGAACGAGGGTGTTCGGTTGCGGAGTAGTGGTGATGGAGTAGGTGCTACGCGGCAGCGGGTGCGACAAGGGGAGGGGGCCTGGTGTTGCCGGCGATGATGGCGGCGGTGGGCGCGCTGGAAAGGGGGGTGGGCGGCGGTAGTGCGCTGCAAAGGGGGCATGGGCGGTGGTGCTAGTGCGCATGGAGGCGGGCACGCATGCGGGGGGGCACAGGTGAGTGGTGGGGTCTATGACCCTGATGTTTGTGGTCTCTGGTTCCAAGAATCTTTGCCTCTCTGTATGGTAATAACTCCTTCTGTCCTCTTTTCCTGTTTACTTTGACTCAGGGGCAGTGCTTTGATTCTCACGGTCGGTCCTTTTGACTGAGCGACTGGATAGGTTCCTCTGTAGCTTATTCCAGTCTTCAAGGGTAAGCTTCCCGGTATCTTCTTGGGTAAGACACTTTTCTCTTCAGATGGGTTAAGATGAGAATGGAAGCATAAGGTAAGGATTAGCTCTAATTTGTGATCTATGTTTTTAGAGAAAACCTTTTTAAGAAAAACGAAAAGAAAACACACAAGCTCAGCAATGATAAGCACAAACAAATCAAATGTTTTGAATAAGGGAAGAATAGAGTTTTTCCAAAGCATGGACTACTCAGATTCGGGGGCTAAGCATAACTACTATTGCTCAGCTCCTGCATTGAGGACTATGCTAAATGCAACTTATGAGCACTAACGTTAAAGCATCACATATGCACTCCAAAGGGAAGAAAACATCAAGCGAAATTCATTTTGAAATGCCCTAGGGGGCCACACAATTAGAGTTTTTCAAAACACGGTCTACACGATTACCTCTCATACATGCAGGGTTCTAGCCAAAGTGAAGAAAACTTCACTACCCGATGCATGCAGAGGACTGGGCATACTAACTTCAAACCAGGCAGCTTCTCTTCTGGCAGGGCTGGCACACAACTTCAATCTGAGACATCTCCTGGATGGGTCAAGAGGGAGCTGATGTTGATGACTTCTTCTGGCGGCGACTGAGATGGCAGGACAGGGTCGAACTCTTCTTCAAGCGGAACTGGCTCGTGTAGCTCCTCTGAGGGCGGCGGTGCTGGCGGGGTGCTTGCAGCTTCTTCCTTGACCTCACGGGACGATGCTGGAATCTTCTTCATGGTGAGGGGCTCAAACAACTCCGGTGGGGGATCTTGGGAGGATTCAGGGTGCTCTTGCTTATCCATAGCCTGAGGGAAGACTGGAATTCCTTCCAAGACTATGGCTCCTTCTGGGAGTTCCCAAGCCTTCTTCTCTCCTCTGATAGAGACCGGGTGACCTTCAAGAATCTGGGGATCTTCAACTCTCATGGATTGAACTGGGTTGGATGAAGCGGGCTCTTGGATCCGCAGGGCTCTACGTTGGTTATGGGTTACCAAGTAGGCATCCATCAACTTCTGGACATGCTCATCCTTGGCTTGCTTCAGGGCTTCAACAGCAATGACTTCACGACTTTCCAAGGCAGTTGCACGGGCTTGAGCTGTGGTGAGATCCACATGGAGCTGACGGTTGCGCTTCTTTGCATCTTCTGCTCGGGCAATCATCTGACGGTGGTGTCGAGCCAAGAAATTATACTGGGCATCCAGGGTGAGCAGGTATGCAGTGAGGTACACGACTATGGGGTCGTCCTCAAGCAGCTGCTTCCCTTCTAATGCATGCATCCTGGCCATCCAAGCAGGACGGTCTCTCTGAAAGGGTGGAAAGAATCTGAGCGGGGTGTCGGCCACTTCTTCTTCATAGATCTGACACAGGGCCCTCAATGCCTTGCGAGCGACAACTTGGCAGGTGTCTTTGAATCTGTGCCCGACAGTAGTGACACTCCATTCCACATGGTGCGGACTGGATCCAATGTATACAGTCACGACACACTTCTCCGTGCCATGCTCGACGAATTCACGACCATCATACTCTGGCTGGCTCCTGATTCCGAGGCGGACTGTGCATGCTCTCAACAACTTGGGGAAACCATCTTCATTCTGGCAAAAGCTGGTTTGGCAACGGACCTCCATCTGACTTCTGAGAGAAGGAAAGGGGGAAAGCATTTTTGAAATGAAGGGATGAGAGCAACAATTTTTTTAAGAAAATAGTTTTGACTCAAAAACTTTTGGATCAGGCTAAGGGTTACGTCCTGCGGCCAACCTAACAGCTCTGATACCACCTGAAGCGCTCCAGATCCTCTGGGACTCAAATGTGATACAATTACTAGTCCCAGGAGGCTAGTAAACACATTTATACATCAGATGATTCCAGATCTGCTTAAACGAGACAAACCTATAAAGGTGGCGATCAACTTTAAGAGTTGGTCCACAACTCGGGACATATCATCAGAGTGGGGCTGAAGCAGCCTGATATACGCAGTGAAGCAAATCAGTGGTCCAACAACCACAGGCAAGGTTGGGAACAGTCGTAACTCTTACCCGATCTCCCTTTTCTGAAAAACAACAAATAAGCAAGGGTGAGTACAAACGTACTCAGCAGCCCACCTTCACCCGTGGAATGGGGAAATCAGATATAATGCATGGAATATGTAGAGCTCAGGATATTTGCAGAAACAGCAATATTTTATGCAGGGTTGTTTTGAAAAACATTTTGTATTTTGCAAAGCGCATCCTCTCCAAAAGGAGCAGGAAGTTTTTCAATATTAGAACAAAATCCCCTGGACTAAACCATCCAGGTATCTCAACAGTTTCCCACTGGTTTTCACTTTCAAAAACAGCTACTGGACTTCCCGTCACCATAGCTCACGGCTCAACCGCCGGTCCTTTTAAAAACCACTTTTCTCAAACGCACCCTTTTTTTTGGAAAACAAAACACTAATTGTCATACCACACTGACTCGTCCATTCCTGTGGACACAGACTATTCGAATAGGTTTTCAAACTCTGCGCAGAGGTGTACACTTTACCCACTAGTCCGGCTCTGCGATCTCATGGCCGATGAGATCCGAATCCAAATCTCTTTCTTTCCTCGCACGTCCTAACCTTAACGGTTATACCGGAAGGAGTCAGGCCACCGCCATGTCCAAACTGGACAGAACATTCCCCCTCCTTATCCTCCCAGTGCTCCCCAGCGTTCATAACCCTGGGGTTGGACTGTACGAGTTCAGATTGAGTGACTGCCCACACAGTCTCGAGTGGTTGTACTTATCATGAGTACAGATAGTGAAAGATGACAAACCGGTCCTTATAAGAGGGGACAATCCTTCTGCTCACGCCTAAACCAGCTGAGCCATCACCTTAGGCCCTCCCCTAAACCAGGGAGTCCTTGATCATCCCTACTCAAAGGTGATAAGGGTGAAAACCCTTCATCAAACACATTTTGAAAAGCATTTTCTTTTGAAAACTCACACCTTTCCTCAAATCATTTGCAACAATTATATCAGGGATTGATTGCGGCAAGCGGCTGGGTGGCCATAATAACTTGTCTCAAAATCATATTATGCATAAAATAACAGGCTGAGGGTTGTGGTTGAAAAATCATAGGTAATTTATGCATCAAAGGGATCCAGTGAGCTTGCCGTGCTTATTCGGCGAAGGGGGAAGGGGAGCTCGCGAAACTGGCTTCTAGCTCCACCGCCTGGCGTAGACTTGCAGATCTGGCCTCCACGAGACGGCACGAACGCTCCGATAACTATGCAACATGAACAAGCAAACATACAAACAAGCAAGTATGCCAACAAATATTTAGTATAGTGGTCAGGATAGCGATATATGGATGGGTAGAGTCTTGAGTAGAATCTATGTCATGTGGTGTTGAGATATTACTAGTGGTGGAGTGGAGGTGCTTACCAGGAGGGTGGACTGGAGGCGAAGCGACACTATGCGTGTAGCCAGCGGAGCGGAATAACTGAGTGGGTGGGGTGTTTGCCTTGGCTGAGGGTGTTGAGTGTGTGTGGAGAGGGAGAGGGTAGCTGGGTGTATTTATAGCTGGGTGTATGTGGTGTAGCACAGTGAAGTTCACTGTTGGTGAGAATAGTGACGAATGAATCGTCTGACTTAGTATGAACAGGAGAGTTATAGGTAGAATATGGGACAAGAGTATTTTGGGAGTCTTCTGAAATATGAACCATGTTTAAGGGATGACATGGTTGGGATAGGGAATAATTCAATAAGAATTTAGAAACAAGAATTATTGGAATCAGAGTTTGGAAGCCTGGTTCGAAGGAATCTCAAAGTCAAGCATGCTCAACTTGGAGAAACCTGGGATGGGTGACCAGATGGGAAGTTCCTACTGGAAGGAAAATCACAGTCACCGGAGTTCGTATGACTGGAACATGGGTCTGGCTGGTCTTAGGTGGACTAGACAGCAAGATGGATGAGTAGTTGAAATTTGGGATAACTAGATGACCGATGAATAGTAACGATGAATAGTGGTGACGGAAAAGTAATTATAGATATCATCGATGAATAGTAACGATGATGAATAGTAATGGTAAATAGTAACGATGATGAATAGTGTATGTGAATAGTAACGATGAATAGTAACGGTGAATAGTGATCATGAATAGTTCGTATGAACGAACGATGAATAGGAACTATGAACGAACGGACGAACGATCGAATGATCGGATGAACGAACGATGAGAATTTCGGCAGCATAACGGCAGGAAAAGATTATTTGGACGAACGAATGGACGAACGATCGGAATTTCGGCAGCATAACGGTAGGACAAAGATTATCTGGAAGAACGATGAATAGGGACTATGAATGAACGATGAACAATGAATAGGGACTATGAACGAACGATGAACGATGAATAGGGAACTATGAACGAACGATGAACGATCGAATGATCGAACGAACGAACGATCGGAATTTCGGCAGCATAACGGCAGGACAAAGATTATCTGGAAGAACGATGAATAGGGACTATTGTAACACCCCTGGTGTTACTGTAACTAAAACTTGAGCATGGCATCATAAGCATTGACATTGCATATGTTTGACACACCTAGAGTGCATTCACTAGGTAAAATTTTCAAACAAGTTGTATTGTTTAAGTGTTTTTGCAAATAGAACTCTGGTTAAGGGACTTGACCCTAAATAGAGATTAAAGGGGTAAAACCTAATCCATGATGAGAAAACCTAAAGACTTTAGGGAAAGAGTCATAAAATATCCCCAAAAACAAAGTTGAATCACATTTATGCCCCTGGGATATCAAGAATCTCAATTGGAACCCTGGAAAACCCTAAAACTAAAACCTAGGGGCCTATGTGCAAAATTAGTCCACTTTTGGACTAAAGTGCAAAAACCAAGCCAAATAAGTATTTTAAGATCTTTGGTTCACAAATGGGTGGGCTTAAAAGCCAAACATTGGGTTTTGGACTTAAATGCAAAATGGACCTCACTTGGGTTTCATTCTAAGTCTGAAATTCAGTGTTGAGGGCTCAACTTTGGAGTCCTGTATCTTTCAAATTCTAGAGTTTTTGCCCTAGGTCACCATATCAAAATTGTAGCCTAATTATAGAAGAACAACTTTGCTTAAGAGTGCAAGCCATGTTCTTGTGAGAAATTTGGAGATAATTAAGCCTAAAGATTGGCTGTCAGGCTGATTCAGTCTGAAATTCAGATGGGCAGTGTAACAAAGCCAACTTTGAGTATGAATTCAACCTTGATTTAGTTCTCAAATGGGTTCAAGTCCTATAGCCGAATTATTGTTGGTTTATAGCCCTACAACTTTGGTGCAGATAGATGACAAAGTTGTAATGCAAAAATTAGAGAAAATTGGCTCTGAAGTTGCTCTGTCAGGCATCATACACTGAATACCTGATGGTACAGTGCTTTCGGGGGGGGGGGGGAATTCAGAATACTTCACCGCCGACGATCCCCCGCCGCGATTCACGTCAACGGCGTGCAGATTCGTGCGCTGGTTGACGGATAACGTCGCGGGGTAAGGAGAATCTTCACCATCGGTGAGCTGGGCTCCACTCCGGCGACCCCCTCGTGCCTCCCCCTCTACCCTACGGCTGAGCAGATAAACTCGCTGGTGAACGCTGCCTCCCGGCTGTGCGCCGCGTGGCTTAGCTTTTCCACCGCGCCGCCGTGACTCCCTTGGGCCGTCCCATCGTCGCCGAAGAGGTTGCCACGCCGTTAGCCACGAATTTAGATGCGCCAGTGCTTTCCTCCACCTCTGGCCGCCGCGTTGCTCGACCGAATTGTGCGTCACCGACGAAGCCGCCTATAAATTGAGCCCTCCCCTAGCTGCATAACATCATCATCCACCTAGCCACCGCTAATCGCTAGTAGTCCTTCGCTAGAACTCGCGAATTTTGGATTCGCCCCAAATCCACTTTCCACCACCGTAGGATCAAGCTCACCGCGGCCAGCCCTTTCCAGGTTAGCTCGTCGCTCTCTCTCCCTTGTTTGAGCGCTATGGTTACTCTATGATGCTTGCCAAGCCACTGAATTGAATTAGGAGACCACCAGTCGCCGGGAACGTGATGATCTAGCCGTAATGTTCTCGGTCACCGTGGCCAGAGCTCTGTAATTGATCTCGTATGCCATTAAATTGGGGGAATGGCTTAGGGTAGCTCCAATTTGGTGTCGGTCGCGCGGGAGCGTCGGTCATCGCCTCAATCGGCCGGTACGGTGGCTCGCCGGAGCTCCTCAGCGCGCTGCCGCCGTCGGGGACCTCCCCCTGCGAAGAAACAAAAGTCGGGGGTCTCTTTTGCAAGTTGTCGGTGACTGAGAAACACAGTAAATAAACCTGCTTCAATTTAACCAAAACCCCGAGGTCCTCTGTGCAAAACCGCCAGCGAGGGCGCGCGCGCGGGCGTGTTTCTGCCTGGGTCTGGGCCGTCTGGGCTAGATTCAGCCCAACACTATTTATTCTTTCTCCTTTTCTTTTTCAGAATAACTTTAGAAATATGTAGAAAAATGTAGAAAAATGGTAAAATTTTGAAACCAATTTTCCTAGGCTTGTTATTTTTCCTAGAATTTAATAAAAATAGTTTTATGATTTTTAGGTTAAATAAGGAATTTTAAGGCATTTAAAGTAGTTCAAGGTAGTAGTTTTGGATTTTTAAAAGACAAGTTGTAATCCCAAAAATGCTCAAAATTTTTATATGAACTCCTTATATTATTTAGGAGCCTTAGGTAGAATTTGGGTTGATTTGGACCTTGTTTGATCACCAAACCCCAAAACACCCCCCCTGCCCTATGAACTCCTTTACTGACTCCGGAAACCCTAAGTTCTCGGAGTACCGTGAAGGAAAGTTGTATTCAAGACTTAGATAATAAGTTTATATTATCTTTGCACCCTCATGAGCATCCCATGGCATCCATTCTTATACATATATATGGTTTTGTTAGAACACGAAGAAGAAGAGGAAGTCACCGAAGAAAGGACACCACCACCCTCGGATTCTCTAGCAGGCAACTGCTTCTACTTTGATATTTGCGGATCCGAGCCAGACTCACCTGTTAACAAAGGCAAGCCCCGGTGCATTTGCCACCCCCCTTGTGTTTTAAATCTTTCTCACTTGTTTGATGCACTAGGTGATAGGTGTTGATTGCTAAAACAATTCCTGCATTACTTTCCTTAGAATTTGATTACCTTCCTTGATACCCTGTTTTACAAAAGGTTTTGTTATGCTTAGTGTTGCTCTAGCAAAATAAAAGGATTTGTTTTACAAAAGATGTTTGGCAAAGTGGGAGGGTTGTTTTCAAAATAAAACTTGATGGTGAATCTGTCAAAGGCCTTGATGGATTCAACATCGGAAAAGATGTACCTCTGACAGGTACCAACCTTTGGGGTTAATGATTAAGCTGAGACCGGGCGGGTGACTTGCACGAGAAAGAGAGTCTCGGTGTAGTGTCTCCGTCTGAGTCGATTAAGGGCCGTCTCGATGTAAGCCTGCTGACCGAGGACCCTTTAACTGGTCACATGCCTCGTCATGGGTAAGCTTTGCCTCGGGTGGACTAAGGCCAGAATAAGATAACACGAAATGGGCGTGGAACGGTGGCGAGAGTAGCGTGTACCCTCCGTGGCAAGAGGCCGGACGGTGGTGTATCTGTGCTCTCGGTTTGCGTGAACCTGATCTGGTCTTAAGAAACTCGGTGGCGGGTTGACATATGCAAGGGTTAAGTGCTACATATGTCGTGTGATCGGAGATCCTCAGCTGAGTATAATCGATTCGGATCGCCGTACCTCCGCGGTTATGGAGACTTGGCCACTGACTTACACGTAGCAATCCAATGAAGTTGAAGGGTTGATAAGAAAATTGGCTAGTGCAGGCAAAGTGATTGATCTAGGGTAGAAAGAACTCTAGCTGCAGGTAATTTTACTTAACCTGACAATAAAATTGGATTTTAAGGATCCACTCGTAGTAAGCTTTTCTGCAAAACAGAGTCTTTGATTCTTGATAAGAACTCCTTGAATCCCTCTAGCCAGCATACCCTTGAGAGTCTTTTCCTTAGTCGGGTAAGACTTGCTGAGTAATTCCATACTCAGGGTTTATCCCCTTGTTGTTTTTAGGTGAGGAAGCAGCAGAGTTCTGTTGCTTCTGTACCAAGGTGGTTCCTAATGAAGATAAGCAAGAATGAAGTGCGGGAGGAAAGGTTCCTCCATTAAGACTTTTTGTGTGATAGCTGTCGGGAGGAGATTTTACCTCCCTTGGTATGTGTAATAATAATACTCTGCACTCGTTTTATATTCCTAGTCTGTAATAAACAACGTGATCTTACTTTTTAATAAATGTAAGCTTATGTAATCGCTTCCGCATTTCTTTATCTCCGATGTTCTGTAATGTCTGCATGACGGGTGAGACGTTCCTGGAAAGGTAAGGAAAGATACCGAGCTTGTCGAGTAGTTCAGGGGCACCTATAGGGTTGTCTGAGGTCCGTTGGACAAGGACAACTGTAGGTGGGCCTAATTACTTGGGAGGTTCCGTCACAACTATGAACGAACGATGAATGATGAATAGGGACTATGAACGAACGATGAACGATCAAATGATCGAACAAACGAACGATCGGAATTTCGGCAGCATAACGGTAGGAAAAAGATTATTTGGACAAACGAACGGACAAACGATCGAACGATCGGACGAACGAACCATGAACGATCGGACGAACGATCGAACGATCGGACGAACGAATGAACAAACTAAGAACAGGGGGACGAACGATCGAAGAACGATCGAACGATCCTTGTGCTGGTGTGTGCTTGTGTGGAACATGGAGTGGGTGTGTGTGGGGGGGAAGAGAGTTGCCATGGAATGGCTTGGGGTGGGATGAGAGGAGGCCCTTGCCCCTCTATTTATAGCCATGGTGGGGGATTAGGGGGGAGGGATGAGAGGATTAGTGGGAGGATGAGAGGATTAGTGGGAGATTAGCATGTATTTGTCTTGTATGAGTGTAATTAGCTTGTAGAGCTCACCGTATGACACCGGAGGCATACGTATACGTATGAGCATGAGGAAAGTTATGAAGGAAATATTTGTAGGGACTTGAAAAATGATTCTGAAGGTATTTCTCAAGAGGAAAATACTTGGAGATATATCGGTGGAATATTTGGACGATATTTCTGGAAAGAAATTGAGGGGGGTTACTGGGGAAATATCTGGGCAGTATTTCTGGAAAGAATTTGAAGGGGATCATTGGGGAAATATTTGTAGGATATTTTGAGGAGGATTTTGGAGAGAATAAAGACCACTATATTTTATTTGTTGATATCAACTCGCAAACAAACATTTTGAAATGAAATTTGAAATTCATTTTGAATTTAGAGCGAGTTTGAGAAATTTTCAAGATTTGAATTTTGGGATGCTACACCTTAGTATCATCATAGCATCATGTTCATTCATTATGGTTAAGCACTAGCATCAAAACTAAACATCACATCCCATTCCCATGGAATAACAAGGATAGGAAAACAGAAAGCTAGTCATCCTTAGGCTGATCATGTTGTGCATGAAAAGTGGGTTCTCATGTGAGAACATGACACTAATAGGTCAGAGGACACTTTTCGTCAAACTTTTGCTTAGGGTCTTCACTAGAAACTCCTTCGGTTTCCACAAACCGATCATTGTCTACGTGATACAAAACATGCATTCGATATACTAGAAAGGAAGAGAACAATACACAAAACACATGCAACAGGGGCAACATCATTTTGGAAATAGTTTTGCATATGATACCTATAGGTTTAGGGATTATTTAAAATAGTTACTTGATATGTTAGTTACGATTAAAACAAAACATCAGGGTTATCCATTTTTTTACAAAATAAGTTTTTACATTATAGGGTTTAATTATAACAAGACCCTAATAGGGTAACAAGGGAGTGACAATATTTTTAAATAATCTGAAATGATATTGTAAATGTACAGTTAAAATTCATTGAAAATGATTTATTATGTTATGCATGAAATTGGGTCATGGACATAACTATAAAATATTCATAGGTCTAGGGGCCCTAGTGCTAAAAATCTGAATCTTAGCCTCTAAAACATTAAATTAGAGGGACCAAGGGACTAAAAACTAAGACAAGTACAGAACTAAAGAACGCACTAGGGTTTTAGGGGCTTATCTACAAGAAAACAAAGGCTCTAGTAAGAATTTTTGGATGGTGGGTTGATTCCTCAAAAGCTTTGAGACTCTTTAGCAATAATGTCTTGGTCGAAGGGGTATTGGCAATCCTCATCTATTGGATCCGATTCCCATGTCCTAGATTAGATCGACCAAAGATAGGGTCTGGCGAGCGAGAAGAGGGGTCGGTAGCGCTTCGATCCAGATCAGATGGTTGGGGTTTGAGCAGGCGTGTGGTCGGGTGAGAGAGGGGTTAGGTCCAAGTGGTCTTATGTAGATCAGATGGCTGGGCTCTAAACAGAAAGGCGGATGGCAAACCAGGAGTGGGGTCTCTCGAGCTTTAGTGGGCTCCAGCGAGGTCTAATGGCCTTTATTGGGCTCTAGCATGGACCGCGTGGTCTAATAGGGCATCAGTGGGCTCCGGCAGGGTCTAATGGGCTCTGGCAGGGTTCAAGAAAAGGAGAGGGTGGTAGTGATCATAACATAGAGATATGGCTGGAGTTCACTACTTTGTCAAGCAATTACGTGTGCACAAACGAGTAATTGAACGCGAGGGGGGGTTGTGTGTGTTCCTTGCCTTGGTGCAAAGCTTGGAAGGTGGCTGTGATGGTTGGTGCAGGCCTCAAGAATGGGGTTTGATGGTGGCAGTGCTCGATCTATGCAGAACCATGGCAACGATACTTGGGAAGATGCTAATGGAAACCTTGTAGATGCTAATGGAATCGTGTTGTGGATGCAGGGAAACCAAGGTGGTATTTACCCAGCAAACTCGACGACAAGAATGGTTGTGTCCTTAGACAACCAGCTACGGCGACAACTGCTACGACGACAATGCGTGGGCATAACAGAGGCAACCTGGCAGTGTCGATGAGTGAGGGTGGCCTAGCGGCGGCTCGGTTAAGGTGCAAGGTCGTGCGTATATAAAGGGAAGTGGGTGCATGCATGCAAGGTGGCCAAACCGCTCGCAAACTAGGCTGAGTGATACAGTGATGTGGTCCCTTTTGTGATGGAACGACGGTTGGAGGGCAAGCCCGCTGATAGGTGGGACCATGTTGTTGGCAAAGGCGCATGATTAGGTGCAGCTTTGGGTGATCCGGTGCACCAACGGTTGGCTACGAGCTACGATGTGGGTTGCGCCAGGGGTGACGCATGGCTGGAGCTTATGGACGTGAGCGTGGGCGCCACTAGGCTAGGCCAAAAGCAAAGAAAAAAGTTTTTATTTATTTATTTAGGGGTTTTGGCTATTTGATTTAAATTTAAAAGGATTTAGAAAACATACAAATTACCAAAAAATATGCATTAGCATGTAATGTTGCAGAACACTTGACCTTATATTCTCCTTATTGTTTTAATTTCTCCAAAGTTAAGGATTCAAAAGAACTTTTTGGTATTGATAAAACTAGGGTGTTACACACCATGTTGTTGAATGTTCTAGCTTTGGAACCCTCCCTTCTATCTGGTTGAAATGACCCTTGTGTTGGTTATTAAGGTTGGTTGAAAGGTGGTAGCTCATATTGTGGAGGACCTAGGAGCTACAAAAGATAGATTTCCCAATGGTTTGACTCTAGGTGCACTGAAGCATTGGATGCCAAAGGTTGTGCATTTGGTCCCTGATGTTGGATAAACTATGGGACATAAGTGGGTAGTAAGGTGTTGTATGACATATCTCCTCCAGCTGATTTCTCTAATTGGTATTTGTCAATTCTCTTTGCTTTTGTATGGTGAATGTATAGGACTTGGTTGTTTGGCCCTTGTTCACACTACAGAATACCTAGTGCAACCTTTGTTGCCATGTGTTTTTATTGGATCTACCTCCAAAGTTGTGGCATCTTCTACCACCTCTTGTTGCTGGTGGCTGCGGAAACCATTCTATGGTTTAGCATGTGGCCACTGGAGAATTGGATAGACCCTTGAGGTTGAGGATTTCTTTCTTCATGTTGCTAGGAGTTTAGGGTACTTCAGACATGCCTTATGTCCTTGTGAAAGCTCCTAGATGGTTCGTGGTGCATAAGGGCCCCTTATCAATGCAATCAAAAGTCATTATCTATCATGATGTATTCATTCATCTTCTGAAGGAATTTCTCTAGAGACTGAGATAGCTTTCTAGTAAAATGTTGTGGTGTTGGGCCTAATTGAAGCCCCCTTAACCATGGCCTCAATGATGATGTCATTTGGGACACCTTGTGCTTGAGCATGGAGTCGAAGGAACCTTTGGACATATGCTTGGAGGTATTCATCTAGTTCTTGAGCGCATAGAAGGAGGGCTTGGATCCTTATGGTTCCGCCATGATGTGATTAACCCTAGTTAAAGGGAGGAGTACTAGGTTTATGCTATGCCTCTTCCTGCCATGATGATGGACTTTGCCTATACTCCTTTGTTCCCATTGAAGGACGCAATAATTCCTTCATAGCTCATTAGGAGTTGTTTGGGATCAAAGTGGCCGCCACATGTGGGAAGCTACGGTGGCCTATATAAAGGTGGTCGTGATGTTGGTTAGAGATTGACTAACAAAGGAAATGTGTTGTTGTAGACGATGGTAGCATAATCTTGCCCTTGTGGGTGTAGGTCTCTTACATCATGATGACCTTGGTTGTGGGTGTGTTTTTCTTCTCTCGTCATATGGTAAAATTCTTCTGATGCTTCGTCAATCTATTCTTGGAGATGAGCGACCCAAAGCATCTTCTGCCTCTGTATTTCAACTTTTTTGGATAGCTTCAAGGTTCTCAGTCACTTGGTCGACATTATCCTATGGTGGTACTATGGCCTTCCTCTTCTCCCTTCTTTGGTCAGTGTCTTCCGATAGATTAATAACTTTGAGCTGCTCCTGGCCATCTAGATTTAGAGTAGAGCTAATATTACCAACTCCATTCTTCTTCAGAGGCATGATGGTTGTAGTGGTTTGTGAGTTCACCGGAGGTGGGCGCCAAATGTTGGTTACCTGTTAAAGCTCCTACAAGGAACCATAACAGTGCAACACAATTAAAATGATGGTACCTTCTCCAATTGCTATTGTACATAAAAGGCAAGATGGGAAGGGTCAAAACAATGAAAAGAGATGATGTGTAGTAATAATACATGGAAGAATAAACCAAGAGATAACATATTTGTAATCCTTTTATTCCTCTTATTGAATTCCTTTTTACAATATCATTACAAGTATTAGAATATTTATACAACTTCGATTACAAGGTATGTTTGGAACATGTATAGTGTCCAAAGGGAATACATTGTGAGGACTTTAAAGACGGAGACCTTCCAAGGCGATATAAGCATGTGAACTCCCATTTCAAAGGTGTTATATGCATGGGCACTGTTCACATATTTAAAGGTGCATGACATGGCACATTTTCATATGAAAATTACATTATTGCCACAACCCCTATATACATAATCTATAAAACCATTGAAGGGTGCTATTATCTTTTTGTTCACAAGATGTGGTGTGCACATCTCCTTTGGACCCCTTTGTTTCTGCAACACTCGGGTCAGATGAAGCCTCACTCGGTCTTTCTTTTTCCAAAGCAGTATTCTGATGAGATTGGCGAAGCTTCATTTCTTCCTTCGTCGGTCCAAAGCAGGCACTAAAAGCATGGATGACTTGCTTGAAACAAACCTAAAACAACAAGTTTTGCTATTTGAGGACCTTTCTCAAAGCCTTCTCCCAAACACATGACAATTCCTTCAAGCAAAGATACTATAGGCTATGAAATGGTGAATCGACCATGTTGGGGGCCTACCTTTGCCGAAGGTCCTCAAAATTACCTTTACTTTAGCATGAACAAGAGTGTTTCAAGTATATGGCGATGGGGTAGACAAAGTTAATCTTCAGACGGAGTAGGTACAAAACAAAGGATAGGAGAAGTTGGTCTTCGGGTATAAAAGCTTTGTCTGTAAAAGTGCACAACAAAGGTGCAAACCAAAGATCACCGAACCCAGCTTGAGATAGGCTTCGAGTATGAAGTCTCGAAGGGGGAGAAGATAGTCTTGAGTGGCAAGAAAGAAATTGAAAAGATAGTGCTGACCTTGTGTCATTTGTAAATCATGTATGTAAAACCTTGAGGGCATGAATGTAATTTTGTACGAGACTGTTCATCTTCTCTATAAATAAGTGAACAGTGCCAAGTATAAGGGGGACCTCGAGAAGGCCTTAGTTTTGTCTTGCTTGGCCTTCGAATAATCTTTGACCTGTCTTGTGTGGAGAAGTCGAAGGTACATTTGTAAATCTATTTAATATGAAGGAAAATGGAATGAGAATGCTAAGTCACAAAAGATGAGTCTCGTGCTTTGTTATCTACTTCAGTGTCATTTAACATTTTTTCGTTCATATTCCTTCTCAAAGAACCTTCATCTTCAAGTTGCTACTTTGAATAAGTATCAACATGTGGACGAAGGTTCATACTCTTAACTTATGTTGCCTTGTTTTTTATGCCATGTAGCAATTGAAAACAAGTGACCAACAGAACACAAATAAGCAGCTCTCAGGTTGAATTTCTGCTTCTTATAACAAGCATACGCTTCGACTTCTTCCCACAACGTTTCAAGTCTTAAACCAGGGGTTTCATCCTCACATTGAGCTTTGTTCTAGGATGTTCTAGACCAAGTATGACAAGACACAAGAATATAAAATTGTATTTCATTCAAAGAGCTAGTGGAATGTTATGAAAAATAGCAAACATGAGCCAACACAAATACGATGACGCAAATAGATTTAAAGGAGAGAAACTCGATGCGAACATTTCTCGCCCCTCTAACAAAAACTTGAGTGAAAGGCGTCTAGTGCCTTCCATGCATCTATATTAGTTGGGTGTGTCATCACATCGGGATCATCATGTACACTTTTTTGCCATCTCATGTGTCTAGTCGTATTTTTTGAGACACACAAATGTCTTAACCAAGGTACAAGAGGCATGTAATGAAGATGCTTACATGCTACCTCTGTTGTCATGATCACACCATCTTTGTTTACAACCTCTACAAACCTTGCCTTGCCACATATTACTCCTTCTCATTCATGGTCTCTTCCTAAAAAAGCATACTGTTATTATCACAGACATCAACATTTTCATAGTCCATACTGAGATATGTGAGAAATTTCTTGGATTGATACGTGTCTTTGGGCATCTTGTAATTTCCTAGAAGTACATCATTGATCAAGTTCATGAGCTCTTTGTAATAGTTGTTTGAAAATGCAAACTTCGAATTAATTATATACATACGCCGAGGCAAGAATGAAGGAATATGGGGAGGCTACAGAAGCGCAAAACAAAAATTTTGACCCAATAAAACCAAGAACTCATGCTGTTATGGGTCATGAAATTACCACTAGACGCATATGGCAGCGGAAGCTGTCTCAATGTAGACGTACACATCGAGCAGTGTTGTGCAGTCGTCGGCATCCTTCACATTCTCGTGTGGTTCATCTAAGTTCTCCAGATGCAGCACCTTCGAGGTATCCACACGTACAGGGAGGAAGCGTTGCGTACCGAACTGCTAGGTTCACAACAGCGACTTGGCGAGGGCGAGAGGGGCACCTTGGTATCCACACGTACAACTACTGGTTTGCTAGTCACGAATTAGGTAATCTTGTGATGGGCACCTTGGTCATATTGCCAAGTAAGCATGTTTCACATGTCTCGTATGATTCAAAATCAAACAAAGTTAAATGCCATCAAAATGAAGCTTTTTGATGTGATTCTCACTTATATGACCCAAACGATAGTGCCACATGTAGGTAGGACTTAAATCATTAGGCTAGGGCCTTTTAGCACTTATATTGCAGACATGTGCATCATCAAGATTTAAAATGAATAATCCATTCATAATGGATGCAAAATCCACAAACATGTCATTCTTAGAGATCACACAACCAATGTTTTCACTCGCAAATGAATAACCATCCTTCATAAAACATGAAGGAGACATAATATTTTGACTCATTCTAGGAACTAGATAACAATTATTTAATTCCAAATAAATCCTGATGGGAGGTGGAGTTGCATCGTCCCGACGGTCAACACATCAACTCTTGCATTATTGCCACTCAAAAATCAACTTCTCCCCTTTTCATGTTTCTACATCTTATCATCCCTGCATCGAATTGCAAATATGGGCAACCGTTCTGGTGTCAAATACCCAAGAATTGATATAAGAATCAACAAGAAAAAGTTTTGTAATGGGAATAGCAAGTGTACCTGTTATGGTTGTACCCTTCCCGTTGCGATCCTTAATAGAGGCCAAGTACTACTTGCAATTCCTCTTCCACTGACCAAGTTATTTGCAATAAAAGCACTCGGCATTAGCATTTGGTCCAGCCTTGGGCTTTTGGTTTGTCTTGGATATTGTATCTTTTGCCTTTCCCTTCTTCTTTTCAGATTTACCCTTCTTAAAGTTGGGTTTGTTTTGGACCACCATCACATGGCCGCTGCTACCAACGCTTTTCTTTGTCACCCTCTGCTATTTTCAGTATGCCACATAGGTCATTGAGGCCCTTCTTCACCCCATGCATATGGTAGTTCGTAATGAATTTTCTATAGCTAGGCGAAAGAGATGCCAAAATGAAATCAGTGGCCAACTCTTGGCCTATTGGGAAGCCTAGCTTCTCCAACCTCTGATAGTAACCAACCATCTTGATTACATGTGGCCCAACTATTGCTCCTTCTGCTAGCTTGCATTCCCGAAAGGCTTTGGATACATTGAACCTTTCAGTCCTAGCCTGAGTTGAACATATCCTTGAATGCCATGATCATATCATGCTCATCATGGTTTGTCTCAGACTGCACTTGCAGCTCGGGCTCCATGTAAGCAAGCATCAGGCAACTCACTTCAAGATTAGCATCCATTGCTTTCTTGTAAGCGATTTTAGCTGCAGTAGTTGCATCTTCACCAGGATCCTCTAGCAGTGGGGTGTCTAAAACATCTTCCTTTTTTCAGCCCTAAGAACAATTCTTAGGTTACGGATCCAATCCGTATAGTCTGTTCCATTTAACTTATCCTTTTCAAGAATTGATCGCAAAGTAAATGTTGGTGTGCTAGGTGCCATTTGTCTACAACAAAATAAAGCAAAATACTAAGACAAAAAATATCCATGATATAGTAAGTCATATTAAACATTTAATAGAATCTACTCCCACTAAAATCTATATCCCTTAGTTGATACTTAGTGATTCAGAACCCACAACTAACAAGTCTACTTGTGAGCTTTAGCATCATCGCTAGAAGACAAGGTAGATCGGTAAGCAACTCGTTGCTAATCATATCATATATGAGTTTTGTTGTTGGGTAACATCTCTATGTCTCGGCTCCAAACCTTATGCCCCAAAGTTCATAACCATTAAGCTGACTTTGTTCAAGTTAACCAACCCTTTATGTAGTTCCTATCCGATACAAACCTATCTAGTCAAGGAAAACTGGTCGCATCCTAATTTCATAGACCCACCACCAATTGTACAAGACTTATAATAGTGCAAGGTTTGGAGAGGCATTTAAAACTTAAACATGAGGTAGCGTCCTACTATAATCGTACGCAAAGATATATATGCAACATGAAGTAGAAACATTAAGGATGGCATTCACACAACAGTTGTGAGTCGGTAAGGCTTGCTGTCACATGGTGACCTCCATATCCATTTGTGTGTTCATCACGATGATCTCCATTTCCAAGATGTAGGTATGCCATCCTTCAGGTGATGAGTCCTTCAAGACCAATCTAACGTATGCTGATAAATAAATTACATATATGCTTTGGATCATCACATGTTGACACGCAGATCATTACATTAAATTTGGACAATACATATGGCTCCAGCCATATTGCCCTGGTCATGACACACGGGTCATGAATAATTCATTAATATCCATCATATACACAAAGCCATACCGATTACAAGATGTCCTACAAAAACACATTATACAAACACATCTCTATATGTTCGTCACTATAGCAGATAGCCACGATGGTACTATAACACATTAGAGACTATACCTCACAGGATTCCATGCATCATATGTACGGAATTTCCACTAGAAATCTCTTGCAATTGATCAAATCAACCCAAATTCGAGACTTTCGACCAGAAGAAGATTGCACTCAAGACATCGATCTATTACGTCAATTTGCTAGTTGTGTACCCGGTTATCCCCAATGGTGATTTCAGCCGGTAGGGGCAAGTCACGTACATAATAGAGAAGGATGAACTGATCTCTTCGGTCATATTCGATGTGATCTATCTCAACCCCTTATAACTAATTGATCTAATCAAACCGTGCATCAAATAGATCTATCTCATGAATCTAGATCCAGACCAAAAACTACGCAGAACCTGGCTCTGATACCACTGAGGGATTATCGGGAGGCTACAGAAGCGCAAAACAAAATTTTTGACCTAATAAAACCAAGAACTCCTGCTGTTATAGGTCATGGAATTACCACTAGATACGTAGGGCAGCAGAAGCCATCTCGATGTAGACATACTTGGAGGAAGCGCTGCATACCGAACTGCTAGGTTCGCGACGGCGGCTTGGCGAGGGCAAGAGGGGCACGACTACTGGTTTGCTGGTCGCGAATTAGGGTTATCCCTAAACATTCCTTCGCCCCTCATTATATAGGCGTTTTGATGGGCTTATGCCTCCAAGGCCCATCAGCAACACTAACAACTAGTCTATTTTTGGATCCAATCCGAGTTAGGCTTCCTTCCTCGTAAGTGTGACCCTATAGGTTCATGTACACATAGACATGGCCCGAGTACTCTTACTTGGCCCAATAATTGAGAACGACCTCTTGTAAGACGTGTCAACTCTCATGCGCACGTAAAGATCATATCAGACAAACCATTACAACATTATGTACATATTGTTTCCTTTGTCTCACGATATTTGGTCTGGCTCTAAGCTGACCTCTCTTTCTTGATACTATCAATTGGAATCCTTTCATGGTTAACACTTAACCCTAGCATGGCCATGTATTTCTTGATCCAATTACTCGAGGGGCCCAGAGATATCTCTCTCAAGAAGAGAGGGACAAATTCCATCTTGATTGACCATGCCTCACAACATGCTTCCTGACAAACCCAAAACTACCTTTATAACTATCCAATTACAGAGTATAGTTTGATAGTCCTTAAGTAGGCCAATTCACATCTTTAGAACATGCGACAATCTCAGGTCTAAGGACACAGTGTACATGTTGCAAAGAGAGAACTATATTACAATATCTCATGTTGGGTCGGTCTAACCTCATGTCATAAATGTGTCCACATTATTAGTTTGACACCTCCATGTCCTTGACTTGTGAAATGTAGTCATCAACTAATACATGTGCTAGTCATTGACTTTGACCAAGGACACTATTTAGAATAACCATACAAGTAAAGAATCTCACAAACAATTCACATAATTGCTAATCAATACAAGGTGCCTTTCATGGATACTCAATTAAGCAATATATATATCATGGATACAAAGAAATATGTTCATCTCTATGATTATCTCTAGGGCATATTTCTAACACTAAAAACGAGGACGGTCACTTTCGTGTGCTCGTGCAACGGCTCTTTAGAAGCCTTAAGAAGCTCGAAAAACTTTAGAACCTCTAGTGTAGGTGGATCCTTTGAATTGTCGGGTGGAGGTAGAATCTCTGAATCACCGAGTAGAAGCTCATGTCGTAGATCCTCAAGCATCTCTTCTATCCTTTTGAGCTTCATCTATCTGAACTTCTGATATATTCTCATGACGTAGCTCCTCACTGTGGTGTACCCACACCTCACAGACAGGCATAAAGCTATTCTTACAAAGATCTATTGCCATAGTCTTCTTGTCGTTGAAATAAATATTTCAACACTTGCTACAAAGGCACCCAACATCGGTACCGGTCTCTGACCTACCAAAAGCAAGGTCGAGAAATTCTTCGATCTTGACAGCCCACTCACTAGATAGAGCCCCTCTCTTCTTTCAACCTTCATACATCCATCAACGGTCCCCAACTATGTTAGAGGCAAAACATTATCTTAGATGATTCATTCACGAATTGCCATTATTATGAAGAAATCACGACACTATATGTAGATGAATGGATAGGTACCAAACCCTCAAGAGCTGACCGATAAAGCATAGATTTATGATAAGCCATGAGCATGAATGAAATTTCAGCAGCATAACTGGGAGCACCTAGAGGGGGTGAATAGGTGATCCTGCAAAATTCAATACTCAAAGCACAAACTCGGTTTACAATAATGTTAGTTCAATTGACCAAGTTGCTGGAGAGCAAGCCCTTGAGAAGAAAACAATCACAGAGAAAAATAGCACAAGAGACACGGTGATTTATCCCGTGGTTCGGCCAAGTAACACTTGCCTACCTCCACGTTGTGGCATCCTAATGGACGAGGGTTGCACTCAACCCCTTTCAAGTGATCCAGTGATCAACTTGAATACCACGGTCTTTTCCTTTTGAGTTCTTTTCCCGTTTGCGAGGAATCTCCACAAATTGGAGCCTCTCGCCCTTACAATATTGATTACACAAAAAGCACAGAATTAAGGGAGGGAAAGCAACACATAGAAGACTCAAATCGTAGTAACTACGCACATAAGCCAAGAAGTGAGCATAAGACACATCACAAGGAGTTTACAACTCAGAAGGTGCTCAAATCTCTAACACAGTGAATCGATTGTGTGATTGCAGAGTCTGGGAGTCTTAGGATGATTAGTGAAAGCTTGGTGTACTGCTCCATGCGCCTAGGGGTCCCTTTTATAGCCCCAAGGTAGCTAGAAGCCGTTGGAGATCAACTTGGAAGGCAAATCTTGCCTTCTATCGAGTGGCGCACCGGATAGTCCGGTGCACCACCGGACATGAACAGTACTAGTCTGTTGCATGATCTCTTTCCTTTTCTGGCGAAGCCGACCGTTGGATCTTCGGATCTGTTGGCGCACCGGACACTGTCCGGTGCACACCGGACAGTCCGGTGCGACTATCCGACCGTTGGCTCGGCCACATGTCGCCCGTTGATCGTGCAGACGACCGTTGGCCGTGGGCGCCTATGGCTCACCAGATAGTCTGGTGCACCACCGGACAGTCTGGTGAATTATAGCCACGACGCCTTCTCCATTTCCCGAGAGCGACGAGTACGTCGCCGAAGACTTGGGGCGCGGGCGCTGATGACTCACCGGACAGTCCGGTGCACCACCGGACAGTCCGGTGCACCACCGGACAGTCCGGTGATTTATAGCCACGTCGCCGTGCTGATTCCCGAGAGCAGCCAGTTCACCACCAGGCCAGCCTGGGCACCAGACAGTCCAGTGTGCCACAGGCTGGTGTTGGTTTGGCTGCAACGAGCCATACCTTCTCCAACTCTTTTCTTCTTTTCTTGGCACTGTCTCTAGCACTTAGATAAACATGTTAGCATTCAAAAACAATTTACTAAGTCTAGAAACATACCTTGTTCTTTGATGTGCACTTTTCACCTACTTAGCACATATGAGTTTAAAACAATGTGTTGGGCATCTAATCACCAAAACAATAATAGAAATGGCCCAAGGGCACATTTCCTTTTCAATCTCCCCCTTTTGGTGATTTATGCCAACACATTAAAAAGCAACTAAGAAGTGCAAATTTGAGACCAAATTTACTCACATAGGATTTGGCATATATGGATCACTTTTGCCACCACTTGGTTTGTTTTTGCAAATCAAATTCTTTTTCCTATCTCTAAGTCAAACACACTTGTTTGTGCAAATAGAGAGATATTCTAAGAGTAAAATTGATCAAGTGCTAAAAATTTCCCCTTTTCCCATAATCAGAATTCTCCCCCATAAGAGACCAAATTTTGCAATTAAAGGATTTTGAACTAAATGTAAGTTCTAACTTTACTATATTCAAAATTTACAAGTGGTTGGTTGATCCATTTGCTTTGGCCTTAATTTTCTCCCCCTTTGGCATTAAGCACCAAACGGGATCATTTTTGGCCCTTTAACCCCATTGCCTTACCAAAATGTCAAATGAGAGCAAAAAGGCAATGAGAGCATTAGTATGAACTTGGAATTAAATACACTTATACCGGAGTGCAGTGGAAGTCTTTTTGTCATCCAAGTTCATTTTCCCTTTCAATGTTCCTTCGAGACTACTTCAAGTGTACTCAAACAACCAAGTTAGTCTCAAAAAGGTCAAGTTGTAGTTCATCTCCCCCTAAACATTTGCATCATTTGCATATGGACTTGTGAGGTCCGGGGATGACTTGTACAACTTGAGCACCATAAATAAACAATAAATGATGTAAATGCTCAAGGTAACATGATCAAAGGCATAGAATTCATGTATGCTCTAGATCAATCCAAGTTACGCGAATCTAAGACATTTAGCTCACTATGCAACCTGCCGAATCTTTTCTCATCTAAAGGCTTGGTGAAGATATCAGCTAGCTGGTTCTCGGTGCTAATATGGTAAACATCGATATCTCCCTTTTGCTGGTGGTCTCTCAAGATGTGATCCCGGATATCTATGTGCTTAATGCGGCTGTGTTCAACAGGATTATCCGCCAAGCAGATTGGACTCTCATTGTCACATAGGAGTGGGACTTTGCTCAGATTGTAGCCAAAGTCCCGGAGGGTTTGCCTCATACAAAGCAGTTGCGCGCAACACTGTCCTGCGGCAACGTACTCGGCCTCAACGGTGGATAGGGCAACAAATGTCTGTTTCTTGGAGCTCCAGGACACCAGGGACCTTCCTAGAAACTGGCACGTCCCTGATGTGCTCTTCCTATCAACCTTGCACACGGCATAGTCGGAGTTTGAGTATAAAATTAAGTCAAAGGTAGACCCCTCTGGATACCAGATCCCAAAGCAAGGCGTAGAAACTAAATACCTAAGAATTCGCTTAATGGCCACAAGGTGACACTCCTTGGGGTCGAATTGAAATCGAGCACATATGCATACACTAAGCATAATGTCCGGTCTACTAGCACAAAGATAAAGTAATGAACCTATCATTGACCACTATGCCTTTTGATCAACAGACTTACCTCCTTTGTTGAGGTCAAGATGTCCGTCAGTTCCCATCAGTGTTTTTGTGGGCTTAGCATCCTTCATTCCAAACCTCTTGAGAAGATCTTGAGTATACTTCGTTTGGGAGATGAAGGTGCCGTCCTTGAGTTGCTTCACTTGGAATCCAAGGAAGTAGGTCAACTCGCCCATCATCGACATCTCAAATTTTTGCATCATCACCCTGCTAAACTCCTCACAAGACTTTTGGTTAGTAGAACCAAATACTATGTCATCAACATAAATTTGGCAAATAAAAAGATCACCATTATGGGTCTTTGTGAAAAGAGTGGGATCGGCTTTCCCAACCTTGAAAGCATTAGAAATAAGAAAATCTCTAAGGCATTCATACTATGCTCTTGGGGTTTGCTTTAGTCCATAGAGCGTCTTAGAGAGCTTATATACATGGTCGGGATACCTGTCATCCTCAAAGCCAGGGGGTTGTTCCATGTATACCTCCTCCTTGATTAGCCCATTGAGGAAAGCGCTCTTCACGTCCATTTGGAATAGCCTAAAGGAGTGGTGAGCAGCATAGGCTAATAAAATTCGAATTGACTCTAACCTAGCCACAGGAGCAAAAGTCTCCTTAAAATCCAAACCTGTGACTTGGGCATAACCTTTTGCCACAAGTCGAGCCTTATTTCTTGTCACCACTCCGTGCTCGTCTTGCTTGTTGCGGAACACCCACTTGGTTCCCACAACATTTTGCTTTGGACATGGCACCAGGCTCCAAACTTTATTCCTTTTGAAGTTGTTGAGTTCTTCCTGCATGGCCAACACCCAGTCCGGATCCTACAAGGCCTCTTCTACCCTGAAAGGCTCAATAGAAGAGACAAACGAGTAATGCTCACAAAAATTAGCTAATCGTGATCGAGTAGTTACTCCCTTGCTGATGTCACCCAGAATCTGATCGATGGGGTGATGTCTCTGGATTGTCGCTCGGACTTGGGTTGGAGGGGCTCGTGGTGCTTCTTCCTCCATAACCTGTTCTTCTTGTGCTCCCCCTTGATCCTGCCCCTCTTCTTGAGGTACCTATACATCGTCTTGATTTGGGGGATGCACCATTGTTGAGGAAGGAGGTTGATCTTGTTCATGTAGTTCCTGTGGTCGCACATCTCCTATCGCCATAGTTCGCATTGTGGCCGTCGGAACCTCATCTTCATCTATGTCATCAAGATCAACTTGCTCTCTTGGAGAGCCATTAGTCTTATAAAATACAACATCGCTAGAGACTGCAACTAATCCTGATGATTTGTTGAAGACCCTATCACCTTTGTATTTGAGTAATATCCTAGTAAAAACCCTTCTACTGCCTTGGGAGCAAATTTCGAATGTCTACCTTTCTTCACCAGAATGTAGCATTTGCTCCCAAATACACAAAAATAAGAAACATCGGGTTTGTTACCAGTTAGGAGTTCGTAGGAGGTCTTCTTGAGGAGACGGTGCAGATAGAGCTGGTGAAAGGGAATTAGGCTTACACCTTGTTCCTAAATAATTTTGGTGGTTGAATTGCCCAACACAAATATTGGACTAACTAGTTTTCTCTAGTGCATAAGTTATACAGGTGCTAAAGGTTCACACTTAGCCAATAAAAAGACAAAGTATTGGGCTCAACCAAAGAGCAAAGGGACAATCGAAGGCACCTCTGGTCTGGCGCACCGGACTGTCCGGTGTGCCACCGGACATGTCCGGTGCACCAGAGGACTCCAACTCCGAACTGCTCACCTTCGGGAATTTCCAGAGGCGACTCCGCTATAATTCACCGGACTGTCCAGTGCACACCGGACATGTCCGGTGCTCCAAGGAAGAGCGGCCTCCGGAACTCGCCAGCCTCGGGAATTCGTTGAAGCTGCTCCGCTAAAATTCACCGGACTGTCCGGTGTACACCGGACTGTCC
Organism: Zea luxurians; assembly: GCA_029449295.1. Lineage (NCBI taxonomy): Eukaryota > Viridiplantae > Streptophyta > Magnoliopsida > Poales > Poaceae > Zea > Zea luxurians. The sequence goes on along the minus strand of JAOPSE010000005.1, from coordinate 116,030,498 downwards.
GGTGTAACAGCGAGGCAACGGCTATTTCGGCGCCAACGGCTACCTGCGACGCATTTAATGCACGCCAGAAGCGCGCAGTCGTCAGGCACGTGGGAGCAGGCGCACCGGACAATCTACAGTTCATGTCCGGTGCGCCACCGGACATCAAGGCGGGCCCAGAGACAGAGCTCCAACGGTCGAATCCCAACGGCTTTGGTGACGTGGCTGTCGCACCGGACATGTCCGGTGTGCACCGGACTGTCCGGTGCGCCATCGAACAGACAACGTCACCAAACGGCTAGTTTGGTGGTTGGGGCTATAAATACCCCCAACCACCCACCATTCATTGCATCCAAGTTTTCCAGCTTCCAACCACTATACAAGAGCTAGCATTCATTACAAAGCACACCAAAAAGAGATCAAATCCTCTCCCAACTCCACACAAAGCCCTAGTGACTAGAGAGAGTGATTTGTAGTGTTCATTTGAGCTCTTGCACTTGGATCGCTTCTTTTTCTTTGGCATTCTTTCTTGTAATCAAACACTCACTTGTAATTGAGGCAAGAGACACCAATCGTGTGGTGGTCCTTGTGGGAACTTTGTGTTCCAAGTGATTGAGAAGAGAAAGCTCACTCGGTCCGAGGGACCGTTTGAGAGAGGGTAAGGGTTGAAAGAGACCCGGCCTTTGTGGCCTCCTCAACGGGGAGTAGGTTTGCGAGAACCGAACCTCGGTAAAACAAATTCGCGTGTCACACTCCTTATTCGCTTGCGATTTGTTTTGCGCCCTCTCTCGCGGACTCGATTATATTTCTAACGCTAACCCGGCTTGTAGTTGTGATTATTATTGAGAATTTCAGTTTCGCCCTATTCACCCCCCCCTCTAGGCGACTTTCAGCTGGTTTATGGCATGGCAAGCTGTGTTCACAGCTTCCGACCAAAACCGCTCAGGCATTTTGTACTCTCCAAGCATCGTTCTCGCCATGTCGATTAGCGTCCTGTTCTTCCTCTCTACCACACCATGTTATTGTGGTGTGTATGGAGCGAAGAACTCGTGCTTGATGCCTTCCTCCTCAAGAAACTCTTCAACTTGAAGATTCTTGAACTCGGATCCATTGTTGCTTCTTATCTTCTTCACCTTTAACTCAAACTCATTTTGAGCTCTCCTTAAGAAGCGCTTTAGGGTTCCTTGGGTTTCAGATTTGTCCTGCAAAAAGAAAACCCAAGTGAAGCGGGAAAAATCATCAAATATCACAAGACCATACTTACTTCCCCCGATGCTGAGATAGGCAACGGGGCCGAAGAGATCCATGTGAAGAAGTTCCAGTGGTCTTGACGATGTCATCACATTCTTGCTGTGATGTAACACCCGGGTTTTAAGGGACAAAGCTAGGTGCATCTCATACTTGCGCCAAAGAAGACAACACATATAATAACAGAGTGTATTGTCACACCCGGAGTTAAGGGACAAAGCTGGGTGCATCTCATACATGCGCCAAAGAAGACAACATATATAATAACAGAGTGTATAGAGATAAATGTCACAATATAATTAGAGTACTTATTACATAGCGGAAGTCTTACAGAATAAATTATAAATGTAAAAGGATCTAAAATCCATCCTTGGCGTCAGAAAGTCAACTGGGAGACGCCACCTAGATCAAATCGAACTCCTCGACGTGTGGCTCCATTTGAACCACATGTTCTTCTCCTGTGGGGGGTGTGAGACAGCAAGGGTGAGCTCACACATGTTCATCGCTCAACAAGTTGTGGGTAATAATGTGGCATGAACTCGCCAAAGGTGGGAGCTCATGAAGTGTAAGGCTTACCAAAGTGAATGGTTAAAGCTGAGCATTGCTTTTAGAGTTGGTCAAAATTTTATTAGCAATTACTAGATGTAAGTAAATATCAAACCATAACAATAATAATAGAACAAAATTAATAAATAAACCCATGCAAATGCAAATGACAAATTAAATTTAAGTTTCATAATTTAATCATGCGAGGGTCCTTTGCTGCTCTTGACCGTGAGCTCGGCTAGTATACCAGTTTACACTCTGTAGAGGTTGTACCCTTTACCCACAAGTCGTGTTTCTCAAGTTAAGCTCTATGTTCCAATTAAAATATAATGATCTTGACATGAACATAAATAACATAACAGAATAATTGGAACATGGATATAATGAAATATTAATCCCAAAACCATATAGAGCAATAGCAAAGACTACCCAAGTGATTCAGGGGTAAACAAGGTAAAAGATAATCAGACTAGGGTGACCTATTGGGTCCCATCAAAATTAAGCCTATGCATGAATAAATGATTATAAAGAACATTATTGGGTAAATAAAGGTGATCAAGGGCACAACTTGCCAGACACTTGAGATTCCAGGTACCAGAATGATCTTCAGATCCTCGTGACCTCACTGCTAGTCGTAGCAATACACACTAACATGGTATAAACAAAATTAACATCACACCAAATATAAGTACAAAGTGAATAATAATAATCTATGCGTTGCTACGAGATCGTGGGAACGAGAATCACTAAGATCGGAGTCATGGTTAAGGAGTTATGATTTTATAGAAGATCTATGTGATTAAAATATTAAACTATATTATAAATTAGTTGGTATAAATCATATGAAATATTATTCTATAAGTAATTATCTCCACTTTAATCTAAGTTATAAATTGACCATAGATCGTATTCTATTACAGTGATAAGCAGATTAACAAGACTAACCAACATAAGTTAAATAAAAGTCTAGTTATAAAAGAATGAAACATGGTACAATAAATGTTATTATTGCATAGTAAATATTTATACGAGACTAACGCAACTAGAACGAATCAAATCGGAGTTAAAACGGAGGAGTTATGAATTTCCAAGGGTTTTATGTGTTTAGTACAAGATTAAATAAGAAATAAATTTTATTACTGTTCTCATGACAAAATAGAGACACTAAGTATTAAACAATATTAATATAAAATTATAGGAACTGAAATGGGTCAATTTGGACTTCAAATGAATTTTCTAAGGGTTAAATAAGTTTCTGTAATTAATTTTGTATTGAAAATCATTTCTAAAATAAATTTATCTGTCTCTGGTCCACGCACACTAATAAATGGAAATCCAGGGGCCTCAGCGCAAGTGTTCCGAAGACACAAAACCTATCCACGTGGACCGCGGATTGATATCTAAATACGTCGGGGGCTCATAAGGAAAACGCGCCCACGAAGGGGTATCGCAGGATGAGGGCCGTTGGATCTTTTTTGGATGGCTTCGATTAGATCTAACCCGCGCTGAGTCGGTATGCAACGCTGACCCTCTAAACAGAGATCGACGGTCGAGGGAGTACCACGCCTATGACTTAGCCTAGCCCTCAAATCAAAAATTTGCGGCTCAGATTTTATTCTCGAAGCGGTACGCGAGCTTCTAATCTTGTACGCACATTCGGATCAGACGGTTGTCACACACCAACGCACATAGGTACGACATCAGCTAATCTTCACTGTTGAACCCTGATCCAATGGATCCTAGTGCATCTTCCCCAACCGAACCAGCGAGAGACGCAGAGACACGCCTCTGCGGTAGAGCCCGCCGGTGATCTTTCTCCCCGGCGCATCGATGTTTCCCCGCGGCATAGGGTAGATGTAAACCCTAATTGGAGCTATGAAGAATGCGAGGGGGTTTTCTTACCGGAATTTTGAGTTGCGCCGACACCGGACCACGACGAGGTACGGCGCCACGGAGTTTCGCCCACTCCGGCGAGCAATTCGCCGAGATTTGGTCACCCACGGCACCGAATTCCCCGTAGAAACGCCCGCAGTGCTTCAACGAAAGCCCCAATCACCCAGCTGAGCCCCCAATGCGCTCTGCCCTAAGGATTCGACCACGACGGCAGTCACCCCTCTCTTCTCCCTAGTGCCGCCCCTCTCTACTTTTGCTTTCCCGAAAATGTTGCTAGCTAAGTTGACGGGCCGGGCGGCAACAAATCCCCACTTATTGGCAGCCTTCCACCGAAGAAACTGCGTGCCCGAGATTCCAAGGAGCAAGGCGAGTCGAGCACGTCTGTTAGCGAGGAAGCCGAGAAGGAGGAAGAAGCTGATGAGGCGGGCCCACGCGACAGTGATTCCAGCGAGCTTGGCACGCCCGGGAGTCTGACGAAGCGGACCCACATGTCGGCACACCAGTCCCCAGCTTTAACGCGCGCCAGAGTGACTGACCGCGCGGGCCCAGCCTGGTAGTGAGTCCGAGCCCCAGCACAGCGTGGGTGACGGCAGGGAAGGAGTGGGCCGTGCGGAGGGGTTCCCTGGTGGGCCAAAAAGGAGGGATTTGGCCCAGCAGCAGGGCTTTTCCTATTTTATTTCTTTTATATTTCTGTTTTATTTCCTTTTCATTTCCAAATTCAAAATTCAAATTCTCCTTTAAGTTCAAACTTCGTGGTAATTTGTACTCAGACTAAATGTTTAATTTGATCATACCAAATTGTGATGAAGTTATCTATACTACTTATTAAAAAAGTAAGAGTAGTCTGCCGTTCTGCCCTCCCCTGTGTTCTGTCGTTCTGCCCTCCCTCGTTCCGTGCGCAGAAAAAAATCAAATCGTGGCTGCTCAGGGATCAAACCTTGGATCTATTGAGTAGAATGCCTAGCCTTCCACCCTCTAGCCAACCTGACTCATGTTGAATTGTGTACAACTTCAACTAAGACTTTATTTGTGTTTAACCCGTCGTCTACTCTGTATGCTCACTGAGTCTAGAAAAACATTTATAGCTTGGCCCCCTGATCTTTCTGAAATTTGGGACGCAGTCAAGGAAATAAAGAAAATAGGGAAAAGGAGTTTACAAATTGATTTTTAGTTTAAAAATAATTGCAGAAACCCATTTAATTCATGGAAATTTCATATTAAATCCAAATGAGTTCATTCCAATTTCTATAATTCTATAATATTATTTTTTATCACATAATACCTCTGTTTTGTCATGAAAACAACAATAAAATTGATTTCCTAATTAATGCAATATCGAATACATATAAACTTTGGAAATTCGTAACTTCCCCATTTTAATTCCAAATTGAACCGTTCCAGTTGTGTTAGTCTCGTATGAATATTTACTACGCAGTAACAACATTAATTACACCATGTTTCATACTTTTATAATTAGATATTTATTTATCCTATGTTAATTGGGTTAATCTATGTCTATTGGATTAATTTATTTAATATATTAATATAGTATTCTAACTTTATGGTTATACGATGTTTAACCAATAGTCTTGCAAACACACACACTTACCTTTTTGTTTAAGCAAAAGCGTATGGTGGTACGTGTCCGATGACTAACGATGTACGAGGGAATTTCTTCCGGTATGTGTGAAACGTGCTCTCCAATAATGAGACCATACAAATCGTGACATATATCGAAGTCTGCATGATACTGATGGTTGCAATGTAGTGGTGAAACAGATAGATTATAAAAAACAAAATTTATGTATGGTCAGAATCACAAATTGATTATGAAACATTTTCTCATAACCTGCCTTTGACCCGTTCTGCCTCCGACGGTCGTAGTCGTACAGCCTCACGCCCAAAAATCATCTTGTTGCGGCACCAGAGACGTTAGTCTGAGCAACAAATAATACACACCAACGCTTATAAGTCACGTTTCGATGCTCTGTGTGGCTGGTATGGCACTAATCAAATAACACCATAGCAGTGCCTGTGTAGCGGTGTATGCGGCCCAACGATTGGTGCGACCCATTCTGCAGCCCATCCTGTGAGCCGCTGCAACAGCTCCTGCGGATCGCGCGCCGCGGCCACCCCGCGTCTGATGCTGTGATGAGCGCTTTAAACGGCAGCCGAGATTTCTTGTGACCCAACTCCCCGTTTCTTCCCTTTCCTGGTAGACGCACGATAATGCGGACACCCTAATCCCCGGATGCAACTGAAATGGGTCCAGATTCAACAAACTTTTTCTGCAGCCTCATGCAGCTCAGCAATTGTACGCGTGCAGAAAGGCGTCCGAGAGACTGGAATCAATGCGGGGCACGAGCGCTCGACTTGACCGCCAAGTTTTTGCAGCTGGAAAAAATAAAAAAGAAACAACTCCAGTGAAGGTCTCATCTCATCACACAGGAGACGTGACGCTGAGCACCGGACATACACTGTACGGACTACTTTGTGCAGTTCCTGAAGGCGTACTTGCTACTCTGTAGTGTACTCTGTAATCGTAACGCAGTGGCAGTACAGGGTTTGGGGGTAACGATCGACCATTGCTTGATGATTTTCTATGGTGGTCTTCTTAGGACGCTCACATCTATAAATGAATTTCAGAAGGAAGGCATTCTTTGTAACTATAGATTATATAATCTATATTACATAATTTGAACGTACCTATTTGGCAATCCAGCTTATTGAAATTTTGATTATTAATTTTAGTCAAGTGTTACGTAGCGAGAGCAAGGAAAAATAAATGAAATGTTTTTTAAAAGAGTGGTAATAGTGGTTAATTTCTTCTGAAGTTGAAATGGTATTGGGTCCTTTCCAAAAAAAATAATATCAAATAAACACCCCTTGAGTAGATTATGGGATTACGATAATCTAGCCTCCATATTATATAATCTGACATAATAATCTAGATTATTCAACATAGATTATATAATTGAGATAGAATATAGTCTGAAACAAACATGCACTAAGCAACTAAAGAGGAGGGCATAGTGCGTGCGTGCCTCTAAAAACGACTCTTCAAATCTACTAACTATTAAGAGAGCATTGTAGGCTGCCCCCGCCTCCCTACCCCGCCCGCCCGCCAGACGCGACAGCCACGATCCGCCCGCCCGCTGCAATCCCCGCCCGCCCTCCGCAATTCCCGCCCGCCATGTGAGGCATGCTGGAAGTCCATCAACCACCGGATCCTCTCCAGCCGCCTCACCCCCGCGGTCCTCCCCAATGAGCACGCGCTCGCGGAGTCCATCAAGCGCCGCCTCACCGCCTCGGGCTGCCCCGATGATGCGCTCTCATCCGCTGACCTCCACTCCAAGCTCTCCGTCCGTGTCCCCGAGCGTCGCTGTGGCCGCTCCTCTACCTGCTCGACTCACTCTCCTCGCATACCGCGCCGCCGCCACGGCTTCATGCCTCCCAACTCTTCCCATCGCCGCCCCACCGCGGAATGCCACCTCGGGGAGAGCGAGTCGAGCAGGACAACTCTTCCCATCGCCGTCCGCCCGCTCACCGCTGACCACCCGCTCTGGCGCTCGGCCTTGGCCCCGTTTCTGCCCTCGCCCCTCAGCCACCTCGACGCCTGTTCGAGACCGACGTCCTCGCTCCATCCAGTCAGTTGACCAGCTCGACTGCTCTAGCTCGTGCTCTCCGTCCTCGACTTGATTTCTTCCTTTCAGCCCAACCCAGCCCAAAGCCGTTAGATCGTGGCACTCTGTCCAACCCTCCTGGGTACGACGACAACGACGATGAGGCCATCGTCACCCCCTTCGTCCCCTACGACCCGATGGCGCTAAGGAAGGCGTTCGAGAAGGCCGTGGTGAAGCGACTGATGACATACGGCCTGTTCGGCGTCTTGCTCTCCGGCGGGCTGGACTCGTCGCTGGTGGCGGCCATCGCCGTTCGCCACCTCACCGGGACAGAGGCCGCTAGGCGCTGGGGCACCAAGCTCCACTCCTTCTACGTGGGCCTGGAGGGGTCCCCTGACCTCAAGGCGGTCAAGGAGGTGGCGGAGTACCTGGGCACCCTGCACCATGAGTTCCACTTCACCGTTTAGGACGACATCGACGCCATCGAGGACGTGATCTACCAAACGGAGACGTACGACGTCACCACAATCAGGGTGAGCACGCCCATGTTCCTCATGTCGTGCAAGATCAAGTCCCTCGGGGTCAAGATGGTCATCTCCGGCGAGGGCTCCGACGAGCTCTTCGGAGGCTACCTCTACTTCCACAAGGCGCCCAACAAGGAGGAGTTGCATCGAGAGACGTGCAGGAAGGTCTGTGTCAGTTTCTTTCACTGACTGACTGGCTGGCATTGGTGGATGGATGGATGATCGATTCTTGCTCTGCAGGTTAAGGCTCTGCAATAGTATGACTGCCTGAGAGCCAACAAGGCGACGTTGGCTTGGGGCCTGGAAGCTCGCGTCCCATTCCTGGACAAGGAGTTCATGAATGCAGCCATGAGCATCGATCCTGAGTGGAAGATGGTACTTACTGACACTACCCTAGCTGAGAACGGAAAGAGAGCTCATTGCCTTTTCAATCAAACAAAGCAAATCAAAGAAGTATGTATATGTGAACAGATGAGGGCTTTAATTTGCAGGTCCAACCTGATCTTGGAAGGATTGAGAAGTGGGTGCTGAGGAAGGCATTCGACGACGAGGAGCAGCCATTCCTACCCAAGGTGGTAGCCAACCTGCGTTTCAGCTGCTTCTACTGAATCTTCCGTAGCCAAAATTTGGACGTTCAGACAGACATCTAAAAAGATTTTGCCTTGCAGCATATCCTCTACAGACAGAAGGAGCAGTTCAGTGACGGCATCGGGTACAGCTGGATCGATGGCCTGAAGGCTCATGCAGCATCAAATGTAAATGCTGCCATGTCAATTTAAGGACAGCTCTATTTTTTCTCTCTCTCCATGGATCATGATCCATATACATACACTATTTGAATGTAGGTGACTGACAAGATGTTGTCGAATGCAAAGTTCATCTTCCCACACAACACTCCGACCACCAAGGAGGCCTACTACTACAGGATGGTCTTCGAGAGGTTCTTCCCACAGGTGGGTGGAGCTAATTTAAATTCGTTTAGGTTCTTAATAAATTCATACAATAATTGATATATGTTCATTTATTTGAATATAGACATAAAAATCAAGATCTAAACCCTTTACTAATTTTAGGAGGATGGAGGGGCATTCTTCAGCCAGCAGACATTATCAACTAACATGTAAATATATTACTAAATCATTGGCCATACAGAAATATGCTATCCTGACGGTACCTGACGGCCCAAGTGTGGCGTGCAGCACAGCTAAGGCCATCGAGTGGGACACCTACAATAGGGTCTTATAGAGTAGTAATATATTTGTGAGTCGTTGCAACGCACGTACACCTAACTATCATATATATAGGTCTGCATGATATTGATGGTTGCAATGTAGTGGTGAAACAGGTAGATTAAAATAACAAAATTTATATGTATAGCCAGGATCACCAATGGATTACAAAATCTTCTCATAACAATGTAACACATTTTTATATAAGTTATTATGATATTATATGTTCCCGTTGCAACGCACGGGCACACACCTAGTTTATTTATACATTTATTTTGTGTTATATAATATTTCTCTCTTTCTCTAAATTCTTGAATTTCCTAATTTATGATTAAATTCCCAATTTGAACATTGATGTCTTTCTATAGATTTTTATTACTAATATATGCACACATAATTAAACTCCAACATGATATAATGGATATATGTTTATTTTAATTGTTTTATTTGTTTGGTGGATGTTTGCACTATCAAACACACTCATATTGTTTTCTTCCTTTTTAGAAAACAATTAATATTTTGAATGTGGGATAAGAAGTAAGAGTTACTTCAAACTTAAATATTCGTGTAAATAAAGGCTTTTGGTGCTTCATTTAAGGATATGCATAATTATTTTGTTGAATAGAAAACTTTTTTGTATTACTTCTTTTCTAAAACAATTCTTGGTTTTCAAAGTTGATTCCTCAAATTTCAACACTCAAATATAATTTGAGATATCTGAGTTTACTATTTTATTTCTTTCTTTATTTATTTTATTATTAAAATTTTTATACAGATTTTGGGTCTTTTATATGATGAGTGCTTCCCACCTGTTTCCCTGCTTGGCATGCTGCACAAGGTCTGTCTTTCTCAAAACAGACATCGGTTAGTCCTAACACATGATCTCCCTTTAGAAGCTTATGAAGGTTCTTCATCCTAACATGTGCTAGACAGCGATGCCAAAGCCAGCCCATATTAGTCTTAGCTATTAAGCATGCATCTAGATCGGCATTCTCTTTCGAAAAATCTACTAAATAGAGATTGTCGTCTAATACACCCTTAAAAGCTAGTGAACCGTCACTCCTTCTAAAGACAGATACATCAACATTTGTAAATAAACAATTGTAGCTCATGTGACACAATTGACTTACAGACAGTAGATTGTACCCGAGCAACTCTACTAAAAATACATTTGATATTGAGTGCTCGTTTGAGATGGCTATCTTGTCCAAGCCTTGGACCTTGCCTTGGTTCCCATCTCCAAAGATAATAGTATCCTAGGAATCCCTGTTCTTGACATAGGAGGTGAACATCTTCTTCTCCCCTGTCATGTGGTTTGTGCATCTGCTGTCGATAATCTAGCTTGAGCCCCCGGATGCATAAACCTGCAAGGAATTTAAGCTTGGGTTTTAGGTACCAAACTCTTGTTGGGTCCAACAAGGTTAGTCACAACAATTTTTGGAACCCAAATGCAGGTCTTGTCTCCCTTGCATTTAGATCCCAATTTTCTAGCTACAACTTTTGCATTTTTACATGAAAATACAATAAGGCATTGCAAGCATGATAAACAGTAGTAGGTCCATAGCAAACTTTCCTAGGTGCATGAGAAGGAGCATAATTTCTCCTAGGCCTACTTCTACCATGAACAAAAGTAGAACTTGATGCAAACATAGCATGAGAATTAAATGTATAATCATGAGAAACAATATGAACATGGCATCTATCATTATGAGCATGACTAGTGAATTTCCTATTATACATATAGGCAAGGTTCTTTTGAGAACTACTAGCCATAGGAGCCTTTCCTTTCTCCTTGTTGAGACCGGAAGTCCTTTGGCTTGTTAAGTTCTTGGTTTCCTTTTGAAAACCAAGTCCATGCTCAATTGAGTGGTGTCTACCAACGGTGTAGGCATCCCTAGCAAATTTTAATTTCTCATAATTATCCATGCAAGTCTTAAGTTGAGCATTAAGACTTGCAACATTATTGTTTAATTTAGCAATTGTGGAGACATGTTTATTACAAGCATCAATATCAAAGTCTTTACATCTATTGCAAATAACGACATGCTCTACACATGAACTAGTTTCATTAACTTTCTCTAGCTTAGCATTTAATTCATCATTTAAATTCTTTAAGCTAGAGATAGATTCATGACAAGTAAACAATTCAGAGGATAGCATTTCATTTCTCTTAATTTCTAGAGCAAGAGATTTTTGAACACTAATAAATTTATCATGTTCCTCATACAAGATATCTTCTTGCTTCTCTAGCAATCTATCCTTTTCATTAAGGGCATCAATTAATTCATTTATTTTGTCTATTTTAGTTCTATCTAATCCCTTAAACAAATCAGTGTAGTCTACTTCATCATTAGATGACTCTTCATCACTAGAAGAAGTATACTTGGGAGTGTCACGAATACATACCTTCTTCTCCTTAGCCATAAGGCACGTATGGCGTTTGTTGGGGAAGAGCGAAGATTTGTCGAAGGCTGAGGTAGCTAGTCCTTCATCGTCGGAGTCGGATGAAGAGCAGTCAGAGTCCCATTCCTTTCCAAGGTGCGCCTCGCCCTTCGCCTTCCTGTAGTTCTTCTTTTTCTCCTTCTTCCCATGCTTTTCTTGTACCTGGTCATTCTCATTATTGGGACATTGAGCAATAAAATGACCAGTCTTACCGCATTTGAAGTAGGAGCGCTTTCCCCTTGTTTTATTCTTGTTGGGGTATTCCTTGCGTCCTTTCAAGGCGGTTTTGAAATGCTTGATGATGAGCGCCATTTCGTCCTCGTTGAGCTCGGTAGCCTCCACTTGTGCTACCTTGCTGGGTAGCGCCTCCCTGCAGTTGGTTGCTTTGAGAGCAACGGGTTGTGGCTCATAGACGGGTAGTGGACCGTTCAAGGCGTCATCCACGTATCGTGCCTCCTTTACCATCATGCGCCCGCTCATGAATTTTCCGAGGATTTCCTCGGGCGTCATCTTGGTGTACCTGGGGTTCTCACGAATAAGATTTACAAGATGGGAGTCAATAACTGTAAATGACCTGAGCATGAGTCGGACGACATCATGATCCGTCCATCTTGTACTCTCGTAGCTTCGGATTTTGTTGACCAGGGTTTTGAGCCTGTTATAGGTCTGTGTTAGCTCCTCTCCCCTGATCATCGCGAATCTCCCTAGCTCGCCTTCCACCAGTTCCATCTTGGTGATCATGGTGGCATCATTTCCCTCATGAGAGATCTTGAGGGTGTCCTAGATTTGTTTGGCGTTGTCCAAGCCGCTAACCTTGTTATGTTCATCCCTGCACAGAGATGCTAGCAAAACAGTAGTGTCGGCGTTTCGACCCTGGGGGGTCCCTGGACCGACGAGTAAATTGTCGCCGCGTGTCCCAGCCCAGATGGGTCGGCGCGAGGCGGAGCACGAAGGGGGGTAGAAGAGAGGGAGAAAAGGGGAAAACCCGTGGCCTCCGTGTTGCCCTGCGCCCAGGTCGGGTGCGCTTGCAGTAGGGGGTTACAAGCGTCCGCGCGGGGGGAGAGCGAGGGACTCTACGCGTCACCCCGTCCTCCCGCGCGGCCAACCTTCTCGTAAGGGAGCCCTGGACCTTCCTTTTATAGGCGTAAGGAGAGGGTCCAGGTGTACAATGGGGGGTGTAGCAGTGCGCTATCGTGTCTAGCAGAGAGGAGCTAGTGCCCTAAGTACATGCCGTCGTGGCAGCCAGAGAGGTTTTGGCACCCTGTTCATGTGATGTCATGGACGTCGGAGGAGCGTTGGAGCCTTGCGGAAGGACAGCTGTCGGGGCTGTCGAGTCCTTGCTGACGTCTCTTTGCTTCCGTAAGGGGCTGAGAGCCGCCGTCGTCATGGAGCACGCGGGGCGCCATCATTATCTGTTTTCCGAGGCGAGCCAGATGGGACGTCGGTCCTGTTACCCGTAGCCTGAGCTAGCTAGGGATAGGGTAATGATGCCCCCCCCTGCGACGTGGTCGGTCCGAGCCCTGGGTTGGGCGAGGCGGAGGCTCCTCCGAGGTCGGGGTCGAGTCGGTCTTCCGAGGTCGAGGTCGTGTCCGAGCCTGGGTCGGGCGAGGCGGAGTTCGTCGTCTTTCGGGGCTGAGCCCGAGTCCGAGCCCTGGGTCGGGCGAGGCGGAGTTCGTCGTCTTCTGGGGCCGAGCCCGAGTCTGAGTCCTAGGGTTGGGCGAGGCAGAGTTCGTCGTCTTCCGGGGCCGAGCCCGAGTCCGAGCCCTGGGGTCGTGCGAAGAGGAGTTCGTCGTCTTCCGGGGCCGAGCCCGAGTCCAAGCCCTGGGGTCGGGCGAAGCGGAGTTCGTCGTCTTCCGGGGCCGAGCCCGAGTCCGAGCCCTGGGGTGAGGCGAAGTTTCCTATGGCGCCCGAGGCCGGACTTGGCTGCTGTCAGCCTCACTCTGTCGAGTGGCACAGCAGTCGGAGCGACGCAGGCGGCGCTGTCTTCTTGTCAGGCCGGTCAGTGGAGCGGCGAAGTGACTGCGGTCACTTTCGGCTCTGTCGACTGAAGGGCGCGTGACAGGATAAGATGTCAGGCCATCCTTGCATTAAATGCTCCTGCGATTCGGTCGGTTGGTGTGGCGATCTGGCCAAGGTTGCTTCTTGGCGAAGACTGGGCCTCGGGCGAGCCGAAGGTGTGTACGTCGCTTGAGGGGGTCCTCGGACGAGACGTGAATCTTCTGGGGTCGGCTGCCCTTGCCCGATGCTGGGCTCGGGCGAGGCGAGGTCGTGTCCCTTGAGTGGACCGAGCCTTGGCTTAATCGCACCCATCAGGCCTTTGCAGCTTAGTGCTGATGGGGGTTACCAGCTGAGATTAGGAGTCTTGGGGGTACCCCTAATTATGGTCCCCGACAGTAGCCCCCGAGCCTCGAAGGGAGTGTTGATACTCTCTTGGAGGCTTTTGTCGCACTTTTTTGCAAGGGGACCGGCCTTCCTCGGTTGCCTTTTGTTCCGGTGGGTGCGCACGAGCGCACCCACCGGGTGTAGCCCTCGAGGCCTCGGAGGAGTAGTTTGACTCCTTCAAGGTCTTAGTACGTTTCGTAATGCTTTGGCCGGTCTAGCTGCTCCCTCATGCGAACTGGCCGTAGCCCGGGTGAACAGTCGAGTCCCAAGTTCTCGGGCTGGTATGTTGACGCTGTCAACGGTTTGGCCGGAGCCGGGTTTGCGAGAGCAGCCCCCGAGCCTCCGCACAGAGCGAGAGGACGGTCAGGGACAGACTCGGCTTTTTACATACGCCCCTGCGTCGCCTTTCCGCAAGGAGGAGGGGGGAAAGCGCCATGTTGCCCTCGGAGGGCGTCGAACATGGTGTCTCCAGTGAGTTGCTAACGGGTAATCCGAGTGGACGCCCGTGCCCCATTTGTTAGGGGTCGGCTAGTGGCCCGGAGGCGCGCTCCAAAAGTACCTGCGGGTGACTTGCCGGACCCGGTCCCCTTTTGACGGGGTCCGAGGGCTTGATGCCTCCCTCTGGTGGGATTCCATTACAAAATCGTTCCCGTTGGTCTCGGAAATGTCCTAGGGTACCTCGGGAGCGCAGCCCAAGCCTCGGTTATGTATCGAACGTACCCAGGGTCATCCCTCACTCTGTGTCTGAGGCGGCTGTAGAACCCTTCGGGGGCCAGCCTTCGAACCCCTGATCAGTAGTGGGCGCGGAGCCCGAGTGGCCTAAGGCGGCCGTTGAACCCTTTCGAGGGGCCGGCCTTCAAACCCCTGACCAGTAGTGGGCGTGGAGCCTGAGCGCTCTGAGGCGGCTATTGAACCCTTCTGAGGGGCCAGCTTTTGAACCTCTGATCAGTAGGGGGGCTCGGGGCCCGCTTCCTTCGCGGAGAAGGATCCCTTTCGGAGTATCCCCTTTTCCGACCCCTGAGGCAAGAGAGAGAAAGAGGAAGTGAAAAGGATACGAAATCGAATGACGTGGCGCACCATTTTTGACGCGGTCATTATGGCGGAGGTGAAGCGTCGCCTGCTTCGCCTGCCAAAGGTGCCGCCTGCCCTGCCGCAGAGTTAATGCGATGGGACGAGTGGTTCACGGGGCGGCCGTTGCGCGTGCGCGAGCCGTTCGAGGGACGGGCGTCTCTTTGAGTTTTGAACCTTGCGGCGGGTTCGGGCGAAGTGTTGAATGGGTCTCGCCTGGGCCTTTATATATTCGGGAGAGGGGCTGGTGACGGTTCTTTACTCAGCGGCTTGCCTCCCACTTAGGTTTTCGCAACCCGAGGGAATAGCCAGAGAAAGGAAACTGCGCACCCAGTTCCTCCGCCGCCACCTCTTCCGCTTGGGGATGGCCGACCGGGTGACCATTGTCCCGCCGCGTGACCCATGGCCTTTCTCCACCGTCACGGCGGATGACCTTGAGGCCCTTGTTGCTGAGGGTTTGCTTCGCCCTCTCTCTGGTGACTCGCAGCCGGAGTGGATGGCCCCTCCGAGCGGAGCCACCCCGTCCCCGCTGCCGGGGTATGTCATGAGCTTTGTCTCCTTTCACGAGCGGGGGTTCGGAGTGCCGGCAAGCCGTTTTATGCGGGCGATTCTGCATGTCTACAGGGTGGAGCTGCACAACCTCAGACCCAACTCCATCTCGCAAGCTGCCATCTTTGCGGCGGTTTGTGAAGGATACTTGGGGGTTGACCCTCATTGGGACTTGTGGACCCATCTCTTCTTTGCGGAGCTTTTTGCCTCGCCGACGGGGGAAAGGAGGGTCCGCATGGCAGTGCGGGCCGGTGGCTGCATCCTCCAGCTGAAGAGTGGCAGCGCCGGTGGTTCTATCTCCGAAATGACGATGGGAGGCTCCCGTCGTTTTCTCAGCGAGTGGTGACCGCCGCCGCCGATAACTGGCGCTACGGGACCCCGCACGACAGACAGAAGAATCTCCAGCCCCTTCTGAAGGCCCTGGAGGAGCTGCGGAAAGGAGGGCTCATCGCTGCGGGGGTGGTTGCCGCCATTCACCGCCGGAGGGTGCTTCCTTTGACGGGGCGGCGCCTGCCGCTTTGGGAGATGACGCCGGGGGTCGACTTGGAGGGTTCGCGGATGTCCTCGGATCCCCTTGCCATCGAAGACCTCCACATGCGGGTAGCGGGCACGTTGGGGAAGCCGGACGCCGGTGCCCTTTCCCAGCTCTCGATGCGTCCCGATCGCGGGTGTGTGTCCCTGGTGAGTGTTCGCTCCTTCTTCCTTCTTGTGTCGGATTGCCCTTGGTTCTCACAGCCGAGACCTTTCGTCCGTCTCCAGGAGGTGGGGTTTCACAAGTCTTCCCTGCCACGGTCCCGGAGGACGCGGTGGGCCGAGCTGCGCGGAGGGTCGCCGCGGAGAAGAGGAAGGAGAAGAAGGACGCGGAGAAGGCTCGGGCCTGCGAGCGGATGCGGGCTCGGGACGCCTTGGAAAGGCTTCGTCGTCGGCAGGAGAGGGATGGGCTCCCGAGGGAGCCATCGCCGGAGACGCCTGATGATGACGACGACGACAATGAAGACGATGATGAAGACGACGACATGGCTGCCCGCCTCAGCCTCAGCCCGGATCTGAGGCTGGGCTAGGGGTCGTCGAGCCAGCCCCCGAGCGGGCTGGCGCCGTCGGTATCCGGGGCCGGGACGTCGGGGTCCCGGTCCAAAGAATGGGGGCAGGCCAAGGGGGTACTTGACCCCTTGGCCGAGGTAGTTGAGGTGACCCCGGGGAGTCAGGCCGAGCCGCTTGTTTCCCAAGAACTGTTGCCCGTGCCGACTGTGCAGGAGGGTGACCCTCGGGTCGCCGTGGCTGCGCCTGGGCAGTCCGTCCCTCTGGTGCCTCGGGCGCCCGAGGCAAGGATGGTGTCGAAGCCGGCGGCGGGGCTGACCTTGGTGGTACCTTCGGGGATCGAGGCTCGAGAGACCTCCCCACAGGCACGATTTATCGTGGCCCAGAGTGGGTAAGTATCTTAGGATATCTTTGTCCTGGCTCCTCCTTCATGTGTTCTGATCCTGCTCTTCCTTTTCTTCCCAGCAAACGGAGGCATGGTTCGACCGGTCTGGCTCCCCGGAAGGCCCTCAAAACGGCGTCGGCTTCTGCAGCCAGTGCCGCACCGGGCCTCGCCGGCCAGCTGGCCTTCTTATAAGATGCCCCAAAGTGGGGGCCCAGGCGGCACAAGTCGCCATGGGGCGAGCTCCCGAGGCTGACTCTTCTGCCGAGGCGGCCGTCGTGCTGAGGGAGACTGCTGACGCGGCTGCGGCCTCGAGCCCACCAGACGTGTTGCCGGCGCTGTCACCGGCTTCTGCAGAGGCTGCTGCCGTTCTGGCCGTGGAGCCACCCGTCGTCGCCGACGCTGAGATGGCCGAGGCGTCGCTACTTGATGCCTCGGAGGAGGGGGGCGCAGAACCACGACCCGCCCCGCCGAGCGGCAGCCTTGTCCCCGCGCGGCACAGTTCCAAGGGGCGGCACCAGTTGCTTCGGTTCCGGACCCGTTGGGCCTCGGATCCCCTCTTCGTTCTTGACGATGAGCGGGAGGAGCAGTCTTGGGACGGGCTTCGTGAGTGTGCCGAGGCAACAGTGGGATCGCTTCGGTCGACCTTGGAGGTCCTTTATAGGGACGTTCCCAAGATCCTCCAGGTAATGACTTCAGGCATACCTTTCTCGTGATTAAGGCGTTCTTTGTGATGCCCCGCTTCCTTCCCTTAGGATCTGACGGATCTGAGCGCCGCTAAGTCGTCGTTCATCCGCCGTGAGGTTGATGTCTGGGGTTCACTGCGGTCCCTGAGGACCACGCTTGCCAGTGCTACCGCGCGCCTCTCCCAACAGAGCGCCGAGGTGGCGGACCTTCGGTTGCTCTGTGCCGATCTGGGAGCATAGGCGGTGGAGGCACGCGCAAAGGCGCAGCGGCGGCAGTCGGAGCTTGACCAGGCCACCAGCGAGCGGGACCAATCTCGGGGCCGGGCCGACGAGGCCAAAAGCCGGGCTGAGGCTCTTGGAGTCCAGTTAGCCGAGGCGTCTGCTCGGGCTGGAGCCCTTGCAGCAGACCTCGCCGTGGCCCGAGCTGCATCCTCGGAGCAGCGTGCCCGAGCCGAAGGTATGTCTCGGCTGTTTGAAGATTTTGTTTCAGCTCGGTTCCTCAACTCGTGTTTGAGGTCTTCCGCTTTGGCTGTTCGCAGAGCTCGAGTCTGCCCTTGATAAGTCCACCAGGGCGCTTGCTCAGGCGGCCGAGCAGAGGGAAGCCGACCACGCGGCCATGTCCGAGGCCATCTCGGCCTTCTGCTGGGTCTTCGGCTTCGACGACGTCCCCTCGGGAAGCTCCCCTCAAAGTCGCCTGCAAGCCTTGGGTGACCATTCGCGTGGTAGACTTCACGAGGCACTGCATCACGGTGTCAGGCGGGCCTTCGCCGTGCTCGCTTCCCACTATGACGTGGATCTAGAGCGGGTCAGCGAGGGGTATTGCCTCCCCGACGAAGATGAAGCCGCCCTGGCCGAAGTCCAGAGGCTTAACGCGGCCGCCGCGGGCCCAAGCGCGGTGCTGGCAACCACCTTCGAGGCAGAGATCCTCCCGCTTGTGCCGTCATCCGAGGCCGGGGCAGATCTTGCCGAGGGTGGAGACGAAGCCGAGGGCGCGGCTCCTTCTCCGGGCGACGCCTGATTCTGCCGGAGCGGTTTTCTTTGAATGCATATGTGTCTTTTGCGGCCGCCGAGGCCTGAACACTTTATTATCGTAATATAAGATTGTGTTTCTTTTCCTTCCTTTTTATTCGGACCCATTCGTCAGTAGCAGGGTAGCTTGCCCAAGTAAGGGTCATTTTTCGTGGTAGGCGACGAGTGAGGTATCCGTATCCCAGAGGCGTAGGAGTCCCTCGGCTCGGTCGGCCTTGCCACCTACATGCACCCTTATTCGTTTCTTGGGGTCCTGTTACTGACATAGCCGGGGGACGCGAAAGCTTTTTGATGGAAGTCTTTTTTCGAGGAAAATTTTGACACAGAGGGGGTTCCCCCCTTTTAGCCCCCGAGGGAGGGTTGGGCTTTGCCGAGGCAAGGCTGACCCTTCCTTGATGGTTAGACTTTGAACGTGAACGAGGTGTACGAACGCCCAAGTAAGGGTAGAAGCGACGTAGCTGTCGGATGTTCCAAGCGTTGCTGTAGACCTCGCCTTAGCTGTTGGCCACCTTGTATGTCCCGGGCTTCAAAACCTTGGCGATGACGAACGACCCTTCCCAGGGAGGCGTGAGCTTGTGCCGCCCTCAGGCGTCTTGTCGCAGCCGAAGCACCAGGTCGCCTGCTTGGAGGTCTCGGGACCGAACCCCTCGGGCGTGGTAGCGTCGCAGAGACTGCTGGTACCGCGCCGAGTGTAGTAAGGCCATGTCCCGAGCCTCTTCGAGCTGGTCCAGTGAGTCTTCTCGGTCGGTCTGGTTTCTTCGGTCGTCGTACGCCCTCGTCCTCGGGGAACCATATTCTAAGTCCGTGGGCAAGACGGCCTTGGCCCCATAGACTAGAAAGAACGGTGTGAAGCCCGTGGCTCGACTCAACGTTGTCCTCAGACTCCAGACCACCGAGGGGAGTTCCTTCATCCATCGCCTGCCGAACTTGTGGAGGTCGTTGTAGATCCTCGGCTTGAGTCCTTGCAGAATCATGCCGTTGGCATGTTCCACCTGCCCATTCATCATGGGGTGAGCCACGGCGGCCTAGTCCACCCAGATGTGGTGATCCTCGCAGAAGTCCAGGAACTTTCTACCAGTGAACTGGGTGCCGTTGTCAGTGATGATGGAGTTCGGGACCCCAAAGCGATGGATGATGTTGGTGAAGAATGCCACCGCCTGTTCGGACCTGATGCTGTTCAGGGGTCGAACCTTGATCCACTTGGAGAATTTGTCGATGGCGACCAGCAATTGCGTGTAGCCCCCGGGTGCCTTCTGCAAGGGACCGACGAGGTCCAGTCCCCACACAGCAAATGGCCAGGTGATGGGTATTGTCTGCAGAGCCTGAGCGGGTAGGTGGGTCTGCCTTGCGTAGAATTGACACCCTTGGCAGGCGTGGACAATCCTAGTGGCGTCGGCCACCGCGGTCGGCTAGTAGAAACCTTGTCGGAAGGCGTTTCCAACAAGGGCTTGGGGCGCTGCGTGATGACCGCAAGCCCCCGAGTGTATTTCTCGTAAGAGCTCCTGGCCTTCGGCGATGGATATGCACCGCTGGAGGATGCCGGATGGGCTGCGGTGGTAGAGCTCCTTTCCATCACCCAGTAAGACGAACGACTTGGCACGTCACGCCAGTCGCCGAGCCTCGGCTCGGTCGAGGGGCAGCTCTCCTTGGTGGAGATATTGCAGGTACGGGGGCTCCTTGGTGGAGATATTGCAGGTACGGGGTCTGCCAGTTTTGATTAGGCTGGAGCCCACTCCGCCCTTCCTCGACGCGCAGTGCCTCACCCTCGGGGACCGAGGGTGCCTCGGGCTGAGCCGAGGGCGCCTCGGGCCGAGTCGAGGGCGCCTCGGGCTGTGCCGAGGGTGCCTCGGGCTGGGCCGAGGCCTTCTCGGGCTCGGGCGTGTCGTCGGTCTTGACTAAGGGTTGATGTAGGTCTCGGGAGAAGACGTCCGGGAGAACCGTTGTCTGCCCCGAGGCTATCTTAGGTAGCTCGTCCGCAGTCTCGTTGTGTCGTCGGGTGATGTGGTTGAGCTCGAGCCCGTAGAACTTGTCCTCCAGGCACCGAACCTCATCGCAGTAGGCTTCCATCTTCGGGTCGCGGCAGTGGGAGTTCTTCATAACTTGGTCGATGACGAGCTGCGAGTCGCCGCGAGCGTCGAGGCGTCAGACCCCTAGCTCAATGGCGATGTGCAACCCGTTGACCAGAGCTTCGTACTCAGCCACGTTGTTGGACGCCTGGAAATGGAGGCGCAGTACGTAGCGGAGGTGTTTCCCGAGGGGCGAGACGAAGAGCAGGCCCGCGCCTGCCCCTGTTTTCATCAGCGACCCATCGAAAAACATGGTCCAGAGTTCTGGCTAGATTGGAGCCGCCAGGAGCTGGGTGTTGGCCCATTCAGCCACAAAGTCCGCCAAGACTTGGGACTTGATGGCCTTCCGAGGGGCGAACGAGATCGTCTCGCCCATGATTTCCACCACCCACTTTGCAATCCTACCCGAGGCCTCTCGGCACTGGATGATCTCCCCCAGAGGGAAGGATGACACCACAGTCACCGGATGAGACTCGAAGTAGTGTCGCAACTTCCGCCGTGTCAGGATCACCGTGTACAGCAGCTTCTGAATTTGCGGGTAGCAGATCTTGGTCTTGGATAGTACCTCACTGATGAAGTAAACTGGCCTCTGGACGGGCTATGCATGCCCTTCTTCTTGTCTCTCAACCACGATCACGGCGCTGACCACCTGAGTGGTAGCGGCGACGTAGATCAAGAGGGCTTCTCCGGCGGCGGGGGGGCACCAAGATGGGCGCGTTAGTAAGGAGTGCCTTCAGGTTCCCGAGGGCTTCCTCGGCCTCGGAGGTCCAAGTGAAGCACTCGGTCTTTCTTAAGAGGCGGTACAGAGGTAGGCCTCTTTCGCCGAGGCGCGAGATGAAGCGGCTTAGAGCCGCAAGGCATCCCATGACCCTCTGTACGCCTTTCAAGTCCTTGATGGGCCCCATGTTGGTGATGGCCGCGATTTTCTCCGGGTTGGCCTCGATGCCCCGCTCGGAGACGATGAACCCCAAGAGCATGCCTCGAGGGACTCCGAAGACACACTTCTCGGGATTGAGTTTTACGCCCTTTGCCTTGAGACACCGGAATGTCGTTTCAAGGTTGGAAAGGAGGTCGGAGGCTTTCCTCGTCTTGACTATGATGTCATCGACATAAGCCTCGACCGTTCGACCAATGTGTTCGCCGAACACTTGGTTCATGCACCTTTGGTACGTCGCACCCGCATTCCTCAAAACAAATGGCATAGTAATATAGCAGTACATGCCAAAAGGTGTGATGAAAGAAGTCACGAGCTGGTCAGACTCTTTCATCCTGATTTGGTGATACCCTGAGTAGGCATCGAGGAAAGACAGGGTTTCGCATCCCGTAGTGGAATCCACGATTTGATCGATGCGAGGCTGAGGATAGGGAACTTTTGGGCATGCTTTGTTTAGACCAGTGTAGTCTACACACATCCGCCATTTCCCTCCTTTCTTTCTCACAAGCACGGGGTTGGCAAGCCATTCGGGATGGAATACCTCTTTGATGAACCCTGTGGCCATCAGCTTGTGGATCTCCTCGCCTATGGCTCTGCGCTTTTCTTCGTCGAATCGGTGCAGAGGTTGCTTCACGGGTCGGGCTCCAGCTTGGATATCCAGCGAGTGCTCGGCGACATCCCTCGGTATGCCAGGCATGTCTGAGGGACTCCACGCAAAAACTTCGGCGTTTGCGTGGAGAAAGTCGACGAGCACTGCTTCCTATTTGGGGTCGAGCTCGGAGCCGATCCAGATCTGCTTGGAGGCGTCGTTGCTGGGGTTGAGAGGGACGGACTTAACCGTCTCCGCTGGCTCAAAGTTGCCGGCATGGCGCTTCACGTCTGGCGCCTCCTTGGGGAGGCTCTCCAGGTCGGCGATGAGGGCCTCGGATTCGGCGAGGGCCTCGGCGTACTCCACGCACTCTACGTCGCATTCGTACGTGTGTCGGTACGTGGGGCCGACGGTGATGACCCCGTTGGGGCCCGGCATCTTGAGCTTGAGGTAGGTGTAGTTGGGGACGGCCATGAATTTGGCGTAGCATGGCCTCCCCAGTACCGCGTGGTAGGTTCCTCGGAACCCGACCACTTCGAACGTGAGGGTTTCCCTTCTGAAGTTGGAGGGAGTCCCGAAGCAGACGGGCAGATCGAGTCGTCCGAGGGGTTGGACGCGTTTCCCGGGGATGATCCCGTGAAAAGGCGCCGCACCGGCCTGGACCGAGGACAGATCGATCTGCAGGAGCTCGAGGGTCTCGGCGTAGATGATGTTGAGGCTGCTGCCTCCGTCCATGAGGACCTTGGTGAGCCTGACGTTGTCGATGACGGGGTCGACAACGAGCGGATATTTCCTCGGGCTCGGCACTCAGTTGGGGTGATCGCCCTGGTCGAAGGTGATGGGCTTATCGGACCAGTTTAGGTAGACCGGCGCCACCACCTTCACCGAGCAGACCTCCCGACGCTCTTGCTTGCGGTGCCGAGCCGAGGCGTTCGCCACTGGCCCACCGTAGATCATGAAGCAGTCGCAGACCTCGGGGAACTCCTCTGCCTGGTGATCCTCCTTCTTGTCGTCGTGGGGGGCCCTGACACCCTCCGCAGGTGGCCCGGCCCTGTGAAAGTGACGCCGAAGCATGGCGCATTCCTCAAGGGTGTGCTTGACGGGTCCCTGATGATAGGGGCACGGCTCCTAGAGCATCTTGTCGAATAGATTGGCGCCTCCGGGAGGTTTCCGAGGGTTCTTGTACTCAGCGGCGGTGACAAGGTCCACGTCGGCGGCGTCGTGTTTCGCTTGCAACTTCTTCTTGCCTTTCTTCTTGGTGCCGCGCTGAGCGGACGCCTCGGGAACATCTTCCGGCTGGCGGCCCTAGGGCTGCTTGTCCTTCCGGAAGATGGCCTCAACCGCCTCCTGGCCAGAAGCAAACTTGGTGGCGATGTCCATCAGCTCGCTCGCCATGGTGGGGGTCTTGCAACCCAGCTTGCTCACCAGGTCGCGGCAGGTGGTGCCTACGAGGAACGCGCCGATGACATCCGAGTCGGTGACATTGGGCAGCTCGGTGCGCTGCTTTGAGAATCGCCAGATGTAGTCCCGAAGAGACTCTCCCGGCTGCTGGCGGTAGCTTCAGAGATCCCAGGAGTTCCCAGGGCGCACATACGTGCCCTGGAAATTACCGGCGAAGGCTTGGACCAGGTCGTCCCAGTTGGAGATCTGCCCCGAAGGCAGATGCTCCAGCCAGGCCCGAGCGAAGTCGGAGAGGAACAGGGGGAGGTTGCGGATGACGAGGTTGTCATCGTCCGTTCCACCCAGTTGGCAGGCCAGCTGGTAGTCCGCGAGCCACAGCTCCGGCCTTGTCTCCCCCGAGTACTTTGTGATGGTAGTCGGGGTTCGGAACCGGGTCGAGAACGGCGCCCGTCGTATGGCTCAGCTGAAAGCCTGCGGGCCGGGCGGTTCGGGCGAGGGGCTCCGATCCTCCCCGCTGTCGTAGCATCCCCCACGCCTGGGGTGGTAGCCTCGACGCACCCTCTCGTCGAGGCGGGCTCGATGGTTGCAGTGGTGGTGCTCATTGCCGAGGCGTCCCGGGGCTGCAGGCGCTGTGTTGCGCGTGCGCCCGGTGTGGACCGAGGCTTCCCGCACGAATCGGGAAGTCGCAGCGCGGTGCTCCGAGGGGTATCCCTGCCTTCGGGAGGTAGAGCTCTCGGCCCGTCGGACCACGGCATCCTCTAGGAGATTCTTGAGCTCTCCCCAGATCCGCCGCCCTTCGGTGGTTGATGGTTCCGGCATCGCGTGGAGAAGTATCGCTACTGCAGCCAGGTTCTGGCTGACCCCACTGGAAGCCGGTGGTGGCCTTGCCCTGACATCGTCGGCGATGCGAAGCTGGATGCCCTGGGGTAGATGACGCGCTTCTCCGGCCAGAGCTTGGTCTACCCATTCCTGCCCGATGTTCCGGCGGAGCGGCACAAGTGTTCCTGCCCCCTCGTCGAGCCTGGCCTGCATCTCGCGGATTTGCTCGAGCTGTGCGTCCTGACCCCCCGCAGGGACTGGGACCACAGCTAGCTCCCGAAGGATGTCAACGCGAGGCGCAGGCCTAGGGGGATCACCGTTTTCCGGTATACCAAGATGGTTGCCTTCGTCGGGACCCCATAGATCGACGTGGAAACATTCACGACTTGGGCCGCTGTCTCCGTTGCCAAAGCTATGGCTACCGTCGGAACAATCGGAAAGGCAGTAGTCGCATGCGGTCATGAAGTCCCGCATGGCACTAGGGTTACCGAGCCCGGAGAAATCCCAACCAAAGTCGGGCTCGTCATCTTCCTCGGAACTCGAGGGTCCGTAGGTCGAGACGGCCATCAGCCGGTCCCAGGGTGACCGCATATGATACCCCGGAGGGTTGGTGCATGCCTCTATGAAGGCTTCCACCAAAGCGGGGTCGCTTGGTGGGTCGAGGCCGAATCCAAAAGGCATGAGATGGGAGTCGGTCGATACCTCTTGGTCGACAGGTGGTGGCGTTGTCACGTCAGGGGCGGACTGCACCGTCGTCTCAGGTACGAGCGTGACGCCTAGCAAGTCCTTCACGAGCGTGCTGGCGTCGTCTGTTCGCTTGGGGTTGGCGTGTTGCGGGGAAACGGCGCTCGTCTTCGTCTCAGACGCGAGGTCGACACCCGACGTGTCCCCCGTCGGGGCGCCGGCGCCGTCGACTCGCTCGATAGCCGATGAGGTGCCGCCTCCTGCTTGGCCACGGTTGCCCCGCCTCCTCCTCCTCCGGCGGGGGAGGTGACGGGACAAACTCGGACGTCGTTCTTCCGCCTCGTGGGGAAGACGTCGTTGATTCCCCCACCGGCGGGCGGGTTGTCGGCCGCCATTGTCGCCGTCGCGCGGCGGAGGAAGGAGTATCATGTCGTAGCTGCCGTCGAGGGACATGAACTCAAGACTCCCGAAACGGAGCACCGTCCCGGGTTGGAAAGGTTGCTGGAGACTACCCATCTGGAGCTTGACGGGGAGCTATTCATCAACACGCAGCAGGCCCCTACCTGGCGCGCCAACTATCGGCGTTTCGACCCCGGGGGGTCCCTGGACAGACGAGTAAAATGTCGCCGCGTGTCCCAGCCCAGATGGGTCGGCGTGAGGCGGAGCACGAAGGGGGGTAGAAGAGAGGGAGAAAAGGGGAAAACCCGCGGCCTCCGTGTTGCCCTGCACCTAGGTCGGGTGCGCTTGCAGTAGGGGGTTACAAGCGTCCGCGCGGGGGGGGGAGAGCGAGGGACTCTACGCGTCGCCCCGTCCTCCCGCGCGGCCAACCATCTCGTAAGGGAGCCCTGGACCTTCCTTTTATAGGCGTAAGGAGAGGGTCCAGGTGTACAATGGGGGGTGTAGCAGTGCGCTATCGTGTCTAGCAGAGAGGAGCTAGTGCCCTAAGTACATGCCGTCGTGGCAGCCAGAGAGGTTTTGGCACCCTGTTCATGTGATGTTGTGGCCGTCGGAGGAGCGTTGGAGCCTTGCGGAAGGACAGCTGTCGGGGCTGTCGAGTCCTTGCTGACGTCTCTTTGC
The DNA here is from genome assembly GCA_029449295.1 of Zea luxurians. NCBI lineage: Eukaryota > Viridiplantae > Streptophyta > Magnoliopsida > Poales > Poaceae > Zea > Zea luxurians. The sequence goes on along the minus strand of JAOPSE010000005.1, from coordinate 116,004,310 downwards.
TTCCTTAAGAGGCTGAGAGCCGCCGTCGTCATGGAGCACGCGGGGCGCCATCATTATCTGTTTTTCGGGGCGAGCCAGATGGGACGCTGGTCCTGTTACCCGTAGCCTGAGCTAGCTAGGGATAGGGTAATGATGGCCCCCCTGCGACGTGGTCGGTCCGAGCCCTGGGTCGGGCGAGGCGGAGGCTCCTCCGAGGTCGGGGTCGAGTCGGTCTTCCGAGTTCGAGGTCGTGTCCGAGCCCCGGGTTGGGGGAGGCGGAGTTCTTCATCTTTCGGGGCCGAGCCCGAGTCCGCGCCCTAGGTCGGGCGAGGCGGAGTTCATCGTCTTCAGGGGCCGAGCCCAAGTCTGAGTCCTGGGGTTGGGCGAGGCGGAGTTCGTCGTCTTCCGGGGCCAAGCCCGAGTCCGAGCCCTGGGGTCGGGCGAAGCGGAGTTCATCGTCTTCTGGGGCCGAGCCCGAGTCCGAGCCCTGGGGTCGGGCGAAGCGGAGTTCGTCGTCTTCCGGAGCCGAGCCCGAGTCCGAGCCCTGGGGTCGGGCGAAGCGGAGTTCGTCGTCTTCCGGGGCCAAGCCCGAATCCGAGCCCTGGGGTGAGGCAGAGTTTCCTATGGCGCCCGAGGCCGGACTTGGCTGCTGTCAGCCTCACTCTGTCGAGTGGCACAGCAGTCGGAGCGACATAGGCGGCGCTGTCTTCTTGTCAGGCCGGTCAGTGGAGCGGCGAAGTGACTGCGGTCACTTTCGGCTCTGTCGACTGAAGGGCGCGTGACAGGATAAGATGTCAAGCCATCCTTGCATTAAATGCTCCTGCGATTCGGTCGGTTGGTGTGGCGATCTGGCCAAGGTTGCTTCTTGGCGAAGACTGGGCCTCGGGCGAGCCGAAGGTGTGTACGTCGCTTGAGGGGGTCCTCGGGCGAGACGTGAATCTTCCGGGGTCGGCTGCCCTTGCCCGAGGCTGGACTCGGGTGAGGCGAGGTCGTGTCCCTTGAGTGGACCGAGCCTTGGCTTAATCGCACCCATCAGGCCTTTGCAGCTTAGTGCTGATGGGGGTTACCAGCTGAGATTAGGAGTCTTGGGGGTACCCCTAATTATGGTCCCCGACAAGTAGTGGCTTGGGCATTTTTATGAATTTGCTCATTTATAAACACAGGATTATCTTTACTATCAAAATGCATCCCATTTTCTACAATTTCCCATATGCTAGGATGGAGGGGGAATAAATGACTACGCATTTTATGACTCCAGAAAGAATAGTCCTCTCCATCAAAGTGTGGGGGTTTTCCAAGGGGAATTGATAGTAAATGCGCATTTGAATAGTAAGGAATGCGAGAATAGTCAAAGAGTAATTTTGATTGACCGTTTTCTTTTTCGACGAGGAGTCGTCGTCGTCGTCATCCCTTGGTGAAGAAGAGGAGGCGTCGCTGTCGTAGTAGATGATCTTCTTGACGCGCCTCTTCTTCTTCCCATCCCTCTTCTTGTGACTCGAGCCTAAGTCAGTGGGCTTGTCGTTTCTTGGCTCGTTGAAGAGGGACTTCTTCTCCTTGTCGTTGACCAACATCCCCTTACCCTTAGGATCCATCTCTTCAGGTGGTTTGTCCCTTGGATGAAGAGTACGGCTCCGATACCAATTGAGAGCACCTAGAGGGGGGTGAATAGGTGATCCTGCAAAATTCAATACTCAAAGCACAAACTTGGTTTACAATAATGATAGTTCAATTGACCAAGTTGCTGGAGAGCAAGCTCTTGAGAAGAAAACAATCACAGAGAAAAATAGCATAAGAGACACGATGATTTATCCTGTGGTTCGGCCAAGTAACACTTGCCTACTTCCACGTTTTTGCGTCCCAATGGACGAGGGTTGCACTCAACCCTTTTCAAGTGATCCAGTGATCAACTTGAATACCACGGTCTTTTCCTTTCGAGTTCTTTTCCCGTTTGCGAGGAATCTCCACAAATTGGAGCCTCTCGCCCTTACAATGTTGATTACACAAAAGCACAGAAGTAAGGGAGGGAAAGCAACACACACAAGACTCAAATCGCAGTAACTACGCATACAAGCCAAGAAGTGAGCACATGACATGGCGCAAGGAGTTTACAACTCAGACGGTGCTCAAATCTCTAACACAGTGAATCGATTGCGTGATTGCAGAGTCTGGGAGTCTTAGGATGATTAGTGAAAGCTTGGTGTACTGCTCCATGCGCCTAGGTGTCTTTTTTATAGCCCCAAGGCAGCTAGGAGACGTTTGAGATCAACTTGGAAGGCAAATCTTGCCTTCTGTCGAGTGGCGCACCGGACATGAACAGTACCAGTCCGGTGCGCAATCTCTTTTCTTTTATGGCGAAGCCGACCGTTGGATCTTCGGATCTATTGGCGCACCGGACACTGTCTGGTGCACACCGAATAGTCCGGTGCGACTATCCGACCGTTGGCATGGCCACGTATCGCCCGTTGATCGCGCAGACGACCGTTGGTCGCGGGCGCCTATGGCTCACTAGACAGTCTAGTGCACCACAGGACAGTCCGGTGAGTTATAGCCACATCACCGCGCTGATTCCTGAGAGCAACCAGTTCACCGTCGGGCCAGCCTGGGCACCGGACAGTGTCCGGTGCACCACCTGACAGTCCGGTGTGCCACAGGCTGGTGCTGGTGCTGGTTTGGCTACACCGAGCCATACCTTCTCCAACTTTTTTCTTCTTTTCTTGGCACTGTCTCTAGCACTTAGATAAACATGTTAGCATTAAAAAACAATTTACTAAGTCTAGAAACATACCTTGTTCTTTGATGTGCACTTTTCACCTACTTAGCACATATGAGTTTAAAACAATGTGTTGGGCATCTAATCACCAAAACAATAATAGAAATGGCTCAAGAGCATATTTACCTTTCAATAACTCCGCTCCATTTTAACACCTAATAATGGTGTATAGAATAACAGTGGAGTTATACTACCAAAATTTCGTTCAAGCGGATAGCTTGTCATATACATGTTTTATCAATCACTCTAAGGTTGTCTAGGAACAATTCCGGACTAGTACACCTCACATATGTCACATGTAAAGTATGTTGGTCCAAAATAGGTGATATATAGTTTTGGTTTTGTAACTCTGCGACATATTTACGATACAATCATCAACTTATGTCTTATAATAAATAATTCATTATATTTATTTTTAATGGTTTATCTAACTGTCGTCCGATATTATATTTATTTTTTATGGCTACTATGGACCTTCGGAAGTAGCGTTAAAGTTCAATGTTTGTCAGATAAAGCATCGGAGGTTACATGACCATCAGAAATTCGCTTGTTTCGTGTAGTGCTAGAGAACTAATGTACCTAAAGCTCAACATGAGAACCCTCTCATGGTCATGGATAGGGCTAGACAAAATATTTATATCTCGTGAGCTCGTTTGACTCGTGGTCAGCTTCTTTCTGCTCTGCTCGACTCGTCATAAGCTAAGCTAGCATCTCAGCTCGGTTTGTTAATGACCTATCTCGACACGTGCTCGAACCTGCTCGTTTGCTCGAACGAGCTAACATTTATCAGCAAAACAAAGCCTACACTTAGATGAATTAATAAGTGATAAATTATGCTAATTTGGGGTTTAGTTGATGTGATATAGAAAATTATGAGTATTATTACTCTTTTCTAATGTTAAATTAGTATGAAATTAACTAGCAATTGATTATATTGTTGTGTATATATATATATATATATAGGGTGATGGTAATGGGAGCCCTGGGCTTCCATTAGTATGGGAAGCCCCAGTCAGGTATATCTACGCGCGCTCGATCTAGTTCTGGTTCTGGTTCTGGCTCGAGCGGATTGCAGCGTAAAACGTAACTTAAAACAGCGTAAATGAGTACGAAATTTAGCGTAAATCTTATATCTGTTTTGTAACAGCAAACGGGGCCTAAAATTACGGCGTAAAAATCGCATGCAGCCGATCGTGCGCGGGTTCTGGCTCGGGCGGATTCCAGCGTAAAACGTGAGCTAAAACAGCGTAAATGAGTACGAAATTTAGCGTAATTCCTATATCTGTTTTGTAACAGCAAACGGAGCCTAAAATTACGGCGTAAAAATCGTGTGCACCCGATCGTGCGCGGGTTCTGGATCGGGTGGATTTTAGCGTAAAACGTGAACCAAAACAGCGTAAATGAGTACAAATTTTATCGTAAATCATCGATCTGTTTCGTAACGACAAATGGGTCTCGAATTACGGCATGAAAATCGCCACAGGCGCTGTCTCGGGCGGATTTCGGCATAAAACGTGAACCAAAACAGCGTAAATGAGTATGAATTTTAGCGTAAATCATCGATTGATTTCGTAACGGCAAATGGGGACAAATTACGGTGTAAAAATCGTGCGCGGGTTCTGGCTCGAGCGGATTTAAGTGTAAATCGTGAACCAAAACAGCGTAAATGAGTATAAATTTTAGCGTAAATGAATAGAAATATCAGAAACAGACAAATAGATGGAAGCAGATCCATGAACTGAAATATAGGTCATAAAATCCTATTGACATTGGCATAAATATGTATACAAAATAGCATAAAAATAGGATCGCCGTCCTGCGGAACCAGCGCCTCGCATCTGGGATGCGCCACCACTTCGTGCCTAGGGGAGGATGCCGTCGTCGCTAGCGCCTAGGGAAATCCGCCGTCGCGAACGCTGGCACATCGCCGTCGTGCGCACCGCAGCGTGTCCCTAGATTCGCCGTCGCGCCACAGGAATCCGCCATCGCGAGCGTGTACCCAGATCCGCCGTCGCGCCTCAGGGATCCGCCGTCGCGAGAGTGTCCCCAGATCCGTCGTCGCGCCACAGATGCTGGAGCGGCGGTGGCGGTGGCCATCGCAGAGACGGACGGGACAACCGTCGTTGTCACGGGGCCTAGGATGCGCTGCCGTCGTCCGTCCGCTTCAAGAGCGCCGTCACCGCTTGCTCGCCTGCCTCGGAGCGTCGTTGTCGCTCGTTCCTGGTGGAGCGCCGCCGTCGGTCGCCTGCCTCGAGGTGACACCGCTGCTGGCCCCCTGGATCACCGCCGCTCGCACGCCCTAGAGAACCGCCGCCGCCGCTAAAACCTAATTCCTGGCGGCGTGGGGGTGTTTTTATAGTGGTGGCGTGGGCCGGATCGTGGGCCCGATGCACGTAATATGCGCAGACTATATTTGCATAAACTGATACACACATCAGCATAACTCGTATTATATTTTGGCGTAAGCAGTTAGGTACAATAAGCCAAAAAGGGTCCGGTGCGGTCGCGCACCTGGTCGGTACGTGGTCGGGGCTTCCTATAGTTAAATAGAGCCTAGGGCTCTAAATACATATACTATATATATATATATATATATATATATATATATATATATATATATATATATATATATATATTTTGGTTGTAACTCGCGAGCTAAATGAGCCACCTCAAGCTTGCAGATGAGTCGAACCAAGCTGATTTTGTGGCTCGGTTGCTTAACAAGCTGAGCCAAGCCAGCTCGATACCTTAACAAGCTAGCTTGACCTCGATCGAGCCGAGCTCACTCGATACCAAGCCTCCGTCGAGGAGAATATGTCTAGGGAACTAATATATACGTTATGAATTTCACAATATATAATATACTTTAACACTATATGCACAAAAGAAACCAGGAATGGCACACGTCTTGTCATCAACACGACAGCAACAAAAAGCACCAGATGTGGTGAAGGTGATTAAAGAACACGAGAGGTATATGCGGAACAAAAGCATGGCACCATGGAGGCAATTAAGCGCAAAAGTCACTCCTTTCCGCCTGACGTCGCCCCCCGGATAAGAAAACTACGGCCATTAGTTTTGAAGGCCAACCAATTGGATGTCAGGATTCTACCAATCTTGGTCCCTCTCCCTCCCACTATGGTTGGAGTAGCCACACTCACTCAAAGCTCCCCTTTGCAATTTCTCGAAAAGACATCCTAACTTTAGAACTACCCTATGCCATGGAAGGAAAGGAAACCTGCTCACTGCAACCATAATGCTTAAACAAAGCCATTAAAGATGCTGGACGACCAAGAGCTCAAAGTATATATGCAACCAGGAACCGAAAGCATAAAAGGTGACGATCCTGAGGTACAAGACTAAGATGTATAGTGTCTCAATTCGTTTACATACAATACTCTTTATTCAAACACAAATCCAGATGCAGGCATTTACATACACGTATGTAAACTCACATCTATAAGGGCATGTTCGTTTTAATCTTAATGTTTATGGATTACGTGTGTTTAAATCCCTAACAACTCAAAATTCTTCCTAATTTATCCAAAGTCATCCAATTCACGTGAAATGGAAATAACCGAAAAGTGTCCCACACCAACGAACACCACGTCACTTGTCCCTGTGATAAATTCAAGAGTTACCACATGGCAAGCGTGTGACTTAAATTTGAATGGGTAGGTTTTATTATGAAAAACTTAACCAGGTAAGCTATAGTTGATTTGGAAAGAAGAAGAAATTTACAAAGTAAAAAAGAAAGAAAAACGGTTTAACATAGATTTTTGGTTTGTTTGGCAGAGATCTAGATTCACCAAATCATAATTTCTTTCTAGATAGCTTTGCCTTAAATGTTTTTCTGGTTTTTAGTGCTTTGCTCAAGTTTATCCCCTGTAAAGACGAAGAGGAAATAAGAATTAAGTTATATAACATTCTGTTAATCCAAAGTAGCAAAAAGTATCGCGAATCAAAACTTCAAAAGTGTATATGTGAGGCAATCTGAAAACTCATCGAAGGGCATCATAGACAACACAACTTAGAGCTTCGGGAAGCCTATGTTGTCTGCCATATAGCGGCACACCTCAGTTTCACAGCTCTCTAGGCAACAGTACAAATAATCATTTGACCCTCCTTTAAAGATTATGGATCACAAATGGTATCCCAATTGTTCAGCAAAGCCAAGGCCTCGGCCATTTGCTTCATGCCCATTTCCTTTCCAGCCGAATAAACTCTATAATTTTGGCCACCAAATTCTTGGTCAAATGGACCTTCGCCTATAGACATGTCCTCCTCTATAGCCTTCTTAGCTTCATCAATTTCAGTGGCACCTTTGCTCTTTGTATCTGCTAGCACAGGATGTGCAGATTTTTCCTTCGTCTCAGCTACCTTGGCTAGCGAAGATACCACTGTTAGGAATGTGTAAGGAAAATGTACCCCGACCCATTTGTCGATGTTCCTGGTGCTGAAATCCCAATGGGTGTATCTGGAGTTGAGATCCCAATGGGTGTTGCGCTTAGCCTGAATGATCAGGTTCCTTTGATGCTTGGCCCTACTCATGATGCGGCTTCCGTTAATGTCCTTTCTTCTAAGAGCACGTCGACACTTCCCGCTTTGGGGTTTCCCTTGTTCTTGTCCAAATTACAGGTATTTCCGTCCCCTGGCACCTTATTTTTACCAATGGGTATTCCCTTTGCTGACTTCTGCATCCACATAGTGTCCTGGACTTGGTGGCTAATAAGCTAGAAGCACGTGGTGCTCTAGTGCCTGAGCAGATTTCTTCCTTATCACGGTGGAACCCTCTTTCTCTTCAAAAGCAAATAGATGATCTGAAATCAGCTAACGCTGGTGAGTTTGTTGATGATACTTCTTGTGGATTCTTCTTTTTGTTCATATCACTGATGGTTGCTAGTCATTTCTTCAGTTTTGACTCGATAGTGCTCTGATGCTGAGGATAGGTGTGCCCAAAGTCAAACAGAGCTTGATCAAGTGACTATGTTTCTTGATGGTGCCCGTGCCATGAACGCTTCCCCGTAGTTAAAGTTTGATTTGGAGAAGAAAACCCACGAGGTAACCCGCCAGGAGCTTCAGGTTGCTTATTCCAAGCTTTCTACCTATTACCAAAGGTTCTCCCATCTGCAGGAGGAGATGCAGAAACTTTTTGCTTCCCGAAACAATCTTGATAAGTTGTACTGGATTGCCTCTAGTTCCCTTACCACTCTGGAGAGGAGACATCGCTTCACCATGGGGGAGTTGGAACGCAAGAGGAACGAGCTAAAGGAGTCCCAGGATGAGGTGTCGATGCTTAGCGTGTCTCTGTCTTCAAAAAATTCTACCATTAAAGAGCTTCGTGCCTCGAAGAAGATAGTGTCGTAGGAGTTAGAAACTGCTCGCCAAGACATCAAGGTGTTGGAGGACGACCGTGAAATCGTGAAGGCGTGGTGCAACAAGTTGATGGACAAGGTGGTCCAAGCTGGCCGCATCTTGATGAAAATATCTGACGTTGTGGTACCTGATGATATTGTGGCTGACATTCTTGCTGCGTCGGGTACCTCAAGCAAACATCGAGCTTCTAGTGATCCTGTGGACAATATCCCCCATGAAAATGATCCTGCATAATGCTCTGTAATAATAGAAAGCTGAATATTGGTCGGTTAGGTAGGAGACCAGTTCATTTTACGAACGTTCTTTGACAATTTGGGTCTGAGTTTTAAGACTTTGTTGATGAGGCATTTCACGCCCTCTTTGATTGGTAGTTTAGGACGTGCAACATCGTCTTGAGTTGTTTCCAACTTTAGCTGGTTGTTTTGTTGACATCGTATAGTAGGCACCCTTTGTTTTGTAAGCGTGAGCATGTTGCATCGACTTAAGGCATTTCTGACTTAAGTCAATTGCTCCGTTAGTAGGGTATAGTAGGCACCCTTAGTTTTATAAGCGTGAGCATGTAGCACTGACTTAAGGCATTTTCGACTTAAGTCAATTGCTTCGTTCGTAGGGTATAGTAGACACCCTTAGTTTTGTAAGCGTAAGCATGTAGCGTCGACTTAAGTCATTTTCAACTTAAGCCGATCGCTCCTTGGGAGTTTGTTTGTATGTGGACGAACGCAGAAGCTTTATTCATAATGAGGTCACCTATTTACAAATTGTAGTCTACCATCTAGAGTTTATGGTGCAACTATGGGTAGAACTTCCTGAGGTGCTCGACATTCCGTGAGTTCCCTACTGGAGTATCGTCCATCTAAGTTAACCGATATGACCCTGTCTGAGTTACTTCTGCGATCACGAAGGGCCATTCCCATGGTGGTGACAATTTGTGTCGTCTGTCTCCTGACTGTAAGCGACGAAGCACCAGGTCTCCTACTGCAAATGTCCGGTGTCATATAGCCTTATCATGGTAGTGCCTCAGGGTTTGTTGGTATCTGACTGACTGAATGACAACATTCAAACGTTCCTCCTCTAGCACATCGATTTCCTCAAGCCGGGTTGCTTCTGCCTCTGCAATTTTTTCAAAGGTTAATCTAGGTGCTCCGAAGGCCAGGTCTGCTGGTAACACTGTCTTTGATCCGTATACCATAAAGAAAGGAGTATTCCCATGCAAGGCTTGGTTGGGTTGAGTTCGCAAACTCCAGACTACATAAGGAAGTTCTCTGATCCACTTTCCTGCGAGCTTTTCGTTTTTTTCAAATACTTTCTTTCTGAGTGCCTCTAATATCATCTCGTTCGCTCTCTCCACTTGCCCATTAGCTCTTGGGTGTGCTACTAACGCATATTTGACTTGGATACATTTTTGCTCACAGAAGTCAAAGAATTCTGCGCTGGTGAAGTTCGATCCCAGGTCTGTGATGATACTTTTGGGTATCCCAAATCTGAAGATGATTTCATGGATGAACTCCACTGCCTTCATTGAGGTAAGGGTTGCAATCGTCTTGTACTCTATCCACTTTATAAATTTATCGATAGCCACCAGCACATGGGTGTACCCTCCCTGAGCTTTTTTGAATGGCCTGATCATATCTAGCCTCGAGCATGCGAAGGGTCAGATGACCGGAATAGTCTGCATCTGTTGTGCTGGTAAGTGTTGCTGCTTAGCTAGGAATTAGCATGCTTCACATCTTTGGACTAGGTCGTCTACATCTTTCTTTGTTGTTGACCAATAGAAGCCTGCTCTAAAGGCCTTCCCTACAAGAGTCCTTGATGTTGCATGTACTCCACACTGCCCCTGCTTGAATTTCTTCCAGCAAACGCTTCCTGACACCTGAGTTGATGCATTTTATGAGGACTCCTGCGACCCCTCTCTTGTATAGTACCTCTCCTATGACAGCATAATGGGCTGACTGCCTCGCAATGCGCTCGGCAGCGGCCTTGTCATTTGACTCCTCCTTGTTTTTATGTATATGATAATTGGTACTCTCTAGACATTTGGGTCAAGTTATGTCTGCTACACTGCCTTGCATTCCTTCACTGGTCCTGATGCGATACTCGACTATTGTATTTCCTAGACAAAGATGCCTGGTGGAGCTTGGGTCTGCTTGATGCTAGCTTTGATAGAGTATCTACCGCTGCATTGCGATCTCTTTCTATGTGATGAAACTCCAAGCCTTCGAATTTATCTTCGATCTTCTTGACCGCAACGCTGTAATTGCCCATTGAATCGATAGAGCAGTCACAATCCTTGTTGACCTAGTTGATGACAACTAGGGAGTCTCCATATACCATCAGCCTCTTAATGCCGAGTGACACAGCAGTGTTGAGCCCATGTATCAAGGCTTTGTAGCTTCAAAATTTATATAGCAAGTCAGCCTCTTGTACCCGAAGCTGGTAGGGATGGGAGCCTGAATTATATCTTTAACCTCAGCTCTCTCTTTCAAATTGTTCTTCATGTAGAACCATTCCTTTACCCATTCATTTGGCCATTTGCTTCGGTACGCCAGGGCCGGGAACATAGCTCATTTCCGGTAAGCAAAGTTATACCAACCAAAGTTATTATGAAGGCCCCTAGTTGCCTTCGACTGGAAATGTAACCCATGAGTTTGGAAAAAAAGCTTTGGCATTGAGAACAACACCCTGGCTTCGAATAGCCCAAATAAAAATTCCTAGCCTCACTATGGCATTCAGAGTAAGTTGATGAAGATATATGTTAAACCTTTTCAAAACATCCACTATCATCTTGTGCAAGAGAAATCTAAGCCCAACCTTTAAAAAGCTTCGAAATACAACGATTTTGTCTTCCTTAGGCTTCGGCACTAAATCTTTGCCCCCTGGCGCACCCACTCAATATTGTCAATATAATCAAACTTAGTAACTACCTCAATATGCTCTCCCTTGATTTTAGATATTTTAATGTCAACATGACTCGGCTTTGTGGGGCGAATGATGGTGTTGTCCTCTTTAATATCAATGTCATTGTTGTCGTCCTCCGACCCCTCAGTTGGATCCACAACAGCATCTTTATCTTGCGGTGTAGTGGCTTCAGATGCCACAACTGAGCTTTCCTCCTTCATCTCTAGGTTTCTGAAGCAAGCACTAAAGGTAGCTCGGGGACTGGCTGCTCTCCAGCCATTTCTGTGAAGGCAGAGGTCGCTGCGCGCAGGCTAAGGCTGGTTTCAAGGCAAAAAAGTGTTCGAAGCAAGCTTCGAAGGCAGAGGAAGCTTTGTAAGCAGAGAGTGTGACACAGCATATGTTGTGCCAACAATCACAATTATCACCCCTTTTATACGAGAGATGTTTTTAAAGTAAACTATTTTACTCACTGAGCACTTGACCCCACTAGTCAATCATCCAAAGTAACTTTTCATAATGAGCTTCGAGAAGGTGTTTCTTAGACCTTCGGCACAAGGACTTCCAATCATATTTTATGTGGTCTAAGCTCGTTATGAAAAACAAAGTCATTCCGCAAGGGCTACTAGTGGGCCCTATATTGCCAAAGATTCTCAAAACCCTTTGTTTTCAGGTTTAAAAAGTGTGTTTCAGGCACAATATGAAGAATAGACAAAGCCAACCGTCGGGCAAAGAGGCTAGTGAACCAGAAAAGAAGATCTTCACGTGCATGTCGAAGCCACTAGCTTAGGCACCGAAGGGCTTCCGCACGAAGCAGGAAAGAAAGAGAATTGGAAGACTTGTGCAGCAAGAAAGAAGTAGGAGGAAAGAAAATATTACACATGTGATACTTGTAAACTTTGTGGGCATACTTGTAACTCATACGAAGTTGTACCTCTCTCATATAAATAGAGAAACAGTACCATGCATAAATTCACCTTTCGAGGGCTCATAGCTTCGTTTAGCTTAGTTTTTGAAGTACCTTCGAGCTATCTCTCGTGCTAAGCCAAAGGTAGTTTGTAATCACATAATATATCGCAAAGGATGAAATGATAAGTTGTGAGGTATAAATATGACTAACATGTTTTACTCTTTGTTTTTCCTTTTATACTTATTAATATACATTCATTCTTACCTTACATCTTCTCTCTTTAATTACTCTTCAAAGAAGGTGTAATCTATATCTATACTAATCTATTAAGAACCTAATGTGGGCACCTGGTGATACCACGACTTCACCCTCCATGCTACCACGCACCCACACTCCGTAAAAAATAGTGTAGAGCGAGCACTCAAACCCACGCCTCTTGCTCTATAAATTTGGGGCTAACCATCAGACCACACGTACTTTAGTATTTATAAATACAAAAAATAATGCAAAACAAGCACTTGAACCCACACCCCCTTGCTCTAAACATTTGGGAGTAACCACTAGACCACGCATACCTTAGTGTTTATAAATAAACATTTGAATAAATACTTTAATACCTATTTATCTATACTACTCTATTAAGAACTTAATGTGGGTAGCTAGTGCTACCACAGCTTCACCCCTCCACGTTGACACTCTGGGCCTGCCCCACGCGCCGCGACTGGCTCCCATCCGTCTCTTAGCTACTGTCATGTGGACACGCTGACACTCTAGGCCTGCCCCACGTACCGCGACTAGTTCTTCCGCCCCTTCTCTCAGCTACTGCCCTATAGATCCCAACGCTCGACCCCACCCACACAGCTACTGCACCGCGCAGAAAAAAGTGAAGAGCGAGCACTCGAATCCACACCTCCAGCTCCAGAAATGTGGGACTAACCACCAGACCACACATACCTTAGTGTTTAGAAATAAACAATAATTATATTTGAATAAATATCTTAATAGCTATTTATATAATATATAAAAACCGTAGCAAAGCTCGGGCAACTGGCTAGTTGAAGAGAGGAGATGACAACCATATAACTTGTGTTGCCTTGTTTTTGATACCATATATTAATCAAAAGCGAGTGACCAACAACTTCTAATATCTTTCTTAAAGGTTTAACCATCCATATCGCTATTTTGCCTGAGTCCAAATCCATTTGACATCTTGTTGAACTACATAAAATACACTAGCAACCACCATTAGCTTAAATAATCACGTCAATCATTAAATACCAAAGTCCAAACTTAAATAGTCTTAGGTCTATTTTCCTTACACACTAGTTAGCCTGTGATTTGGAGGTGATTAAACTAAAGATTGATAGTCTATGTTTAGTAAAGGTGTAAGATCGCAAGCGGGAAATGAAAGAGAAAGTTAGACTAATACAGACCGCAAACTGTGTCACTTAATTTGATGTCAAATCATGCTTAACAGACCAATTAAAACATGGCAAGTTGCTTCGCTTCCAATTGGTAGGCTCTATTATGAGGGTTTTCTAATACCGAGGAGTGGAGTGGTGGACACTTGCGTCATCTCCAACGTTCCAAAGTGTATTGCTTTCGATCGCCTGCTTTTTATGCACCTAGCTTGGTTGCGTTGTTAAGGTAAGTGACCGGCTACGTCTAAGTTGAATGAGTTGTGTACTATTTGCTGAGGTGTCACGGCATGTCAAAAGCCTTTTCCTGGTGACTAAAGGGATCACCCACGTTTTGAACCCTATAAACAAGGTGGACGTGGCGAAAAGGACCTGCATCTGCATCCAAGCATATTTAGCTAGGCTCGTAGTACTGCATGTATATTAGAAAGAACCCCCACCCCCACATGACACTTCAGTATTCTTCCAAGCCATCAATCATTTCAAGGTTGGACTACAAAATATACTTTTTTCCGGAGTAAGTTAGAATGATTTGGAAGCAATTAGGGCTGGATATCGACGTTAAGCTAACGAGCTGGCTCGGCTCGTTAAGGTAGTGAGCCACAGAGTCAGCTCGGCTCTGCTCGTTTACGAGCTCGAGCTGGCTCGTTTAGCTCGCGAGCTAGAGCAAAAAAAATAATATTTATATAATAATCAATTTCTAGTTAATTTCAAACTAATTTAACAACAGAAACTAGTAATTATACTCATAGTTTCACAGACCACATCAATATAACATCAAATTAACACAACTCATCACTCATCAATTCACTATTCACACACATGTTCAGCAGTTTAACCCACATTTATATTCGCATAGACCAATTTTATACATAGACATAATTCATCAATCATTAGTTTAACTTATAGGTTATAGACACCACACATACATATAATATATTCATCAATTGTTACGTACATGATATGTATATAGTTTTATTTTTGCTGAAATGTGATAGCTCGTTTAGCTCGCGAGCTGGCTCGTTAACGAACCGAGCTACGATAACCTAGCAGCTCAGCTCGTGAAAAAATTCAAACAAGCCGATCCGAGCCGAGCCGAGCTGGCCACGAACCGAGCGAGCCGACGAGCCGCGAGTATTTTGTCCAGCCCTAGAAGCAATGATGCAAGTAGATTTATCACGAGAGAGGCCATATTCATTGATATATTAATCAAAGTTTATAATGGGTGACTCCATTCAGCCTCAAAACATAACCTTTTGAGGACCCAAAGAAGTATGCAGTAGTTTATTTCAAATCAAATAAATTCAATAACTAGATTTTTTTTTAAAAAAAAAACCAATACCAAAAAAAAAATCTTGAGCATATGAAAATTTTATTATTGATGGCATGTGGATTTTTACAAGTTAGAATCTTAATATTACTAACTAGAGGGAAGCACCATATATTAATTCTCATGAAATGACTTAGAGAAGACACAAATTCTAGATTATTTCAGGAAAACAGAAACATAACGTCATCAATTCGGTAGGTTATTATTAACAAAAAGCCATCGGGTTCACCCTATTTTCTATAAATTACTCATCTTTATCCTTATAAATCAGATATAACTTGCTTCCTCCGTTCCAAACTATAAGACATTTTAGCTTTTCTAGATTCATTGCTTTTACTGTATTGTATCTAGACATGCATGATGTATATACTAATATATGCAAAAGCTATATATGTATTTAGAACCAGAAAAGCCAGAACATTTTATAATTTAGAATGAAGGGGATAACTCACTAAATCTGCATCCAAGTTACACACTTCTACCATTGTAACAATAATCTAAAATAACCCTGCATCTTTATTAAGATTACACAATCTATGCCATTATAAGAAATAATCTTTAGTTATTCACTTAATGTATATCTAATCTATGTTATTATTCAAAATAATTAATTGAAAAATAATTCTACACTAATTTAGCTTCGTTTGTCAATAAGAATCAAAATTACTTCTAACACGCTCGTAAGTCATTTAACTAAACTTACAAATCCATGTAGGAGCAAAAGTTGTTGGGATAGTTAATCTAATTGTTTGCTTAGTTTTGTTATTTCATGAAATTTTTAACAATTTGAGTTCATGGTCATAAGGCGACCTTGTTTGATAGACCTTTACCTTCAAGAAATTAGTTTTATTGTTTCACGGAATTTTTGAACAGTTTGAGTTTTCTGATTATAAGGTCACTTTGTTTCACGGAGCTTAGCTTCCAAAACTCTATATTTGTAGCAGTTGAAAGAAATCTAGTATATACAGCTACAGTACATCAAAAGCATCTAGCTACCTGCATGGCTGTCGTTTGCATGGCTGTCGTTTTTTATTATGGAAACAAAAATGTTCTAGCCTTTTGCAATTTCTTGCATAAGCCTTACAAAACGAAAAATAACAAACATCCACCATAAACATTCTTTGAAAGAAAACATCAATGAATCAAGCTCCCTCTAATCTGGTGTTAGGCACTAGTACACTGAAGCTGTATAGTGGCGGTTCTAAACCAATTTACACTGGCGTTTTTCAGTACCGCCAGTGCTAGGGGCCAGCATTTCCACTGGCGGTTATTTTGGAGCCGCCAGTGAAAAGTGCATTTCCACTGGCGGTTTTCTTAAGAAAACCGCCAGTGATAATAGAATTTCCACTGGCGGTTTGCTTTATAAAACCGCCAGTGGAAATGCACTTTTCACTGGCGGTTTTCTTTATTTAGCCGCCAGTGGAAGTTTTCCCGCCTTTTTTCAAAATTTCAAACAATACTGAATTATATATATATTTATTTACACACACACAAACATATATATATATATACATATAGATCTATATTGATATTGAAAGCAACATGAAATTAAATTCTATCATACATTTATATACATCAAAGTATTCTGTTTACAACCATATATGCTTCATGCATTCTATACATCATAAGTTTTCACCTAAGCTCTAATAACTATCTCGGCTAAGAGATAATCTACTAATTTCTGTTAGTATTCTAAACTCTGGCAAAGCTAATGTTCTGCAAGCATCGTGATATTTTCCTTCTGCGGGAATGACCTCTTTCAATATGAATGTGCAGAGGTCCTCGACTATGCCATACAATGCAGCTTCGGTCAAGTTCTCCGGGTTTCCTCGTTGAAATTGCTGTAAAGGAATTTTATAAACATCATCTATTTATACTCAATAATAACACATTTGCATCTTTAATGACATAAATACATACTTGACTATTACTAATAATACTGTCGGCGTTTCGAGACCGGGGGTCCCTAAGCCGACGAGTGAGTGTGCCGCGTGCCCCAGCCCAGATGGGTCGAGCGCGTGGGCGAGCGCGAAGGGGGGAAAAGCGAGGTGGCCGGAGACGAGTCGTGAGAGAGGTGGGAATCCCGCGGCCTTCGTGTTCGTCCCGCGCCTAGGTCGGGTGCGCTTGCAGTAGGGGGTTACAAGCGTCCACGCGGGTGAGGGAAGCGAGCGGCCCCAAGAGAGCGCCTGCCCCGTCCTCGTCCCCGCGCGGCCAACCTTCTCTAAGAAGGCCCTGGTCCTTCCTTTTATAGGCGTAAGGAGAGGATCCAGGTGTACAATGGGGGTGTAGCAAGGTGCTACGTGTCTAGCGGGGGTGAGCTATCGCCCTAAGTACATGCCAATGTGGCAGCCGGAGAGATCTTGGCACCCAGCTGGTGTGGTGTCGTGGCTGTCGGAGGAGCAACGGAGCCTGGCGGAGGGACAGCTGTCGGAGCGGTTGGGCCCTTGCTGACGTCCCCCTGCTTCCGTAAGGGAGCTGAGAGCCGCCGTCGTCATGGGTCTAGCGGGGCGCCATCATTGCCTATCTGGCGGAGCTAGCCAGATGGGACGCCGGTCTTGTTTCCTGCGGCCCGAGTCGGCTCGGGGTAGGGTGATGATGGCGCTTCCTGTTGACGTGGCGGACTTGTGTCCTAGGTCGGGCGACGTGGAGGCTCCTCCGAAGCCGAGGTCGAGTCTGTCCTGCATGGCCGAGGCCGAGCCCGAGCTCCTGGGTCGGGCGAGGCGGAGGTCGTTCGGCAGAGGCCAGGGCGGAGTCCGACCCCATGGGGTCGGGCGAAGCGGAGTTCGTCGTCTTCTGGGGCCTAGCCCGAGTCCGAGCCCTGGGTCGGGCGGAGCGGAGTTCGCCGTCTTCCGGGGCCTTAGCCCGAGTCCGAGCCCTGGGTCGGGCGGAGCGGAGTTCGCCGTCTTCCGGGGCCTTAGCCCGAGTCCGAGCCCTGGGTCGGGCGGAGCGGAGTTCGCCGTCTTCCGGGGCCTTAGCCCGAGTCTGAGCCCTGGGTCAGGCGGAGCGGAGTTCGCCGTCTTCCGGGGCCTTAGCCCGAGTCCGAGCCCTGGGTCAGGCGGAGCGGAGTTCGCCGTCTTCCGGGGCCTTAGCCCGAGTCCGAGCCCTGGGTCGGGCGGAGCAGAGTTCGCCGTCTTCCGGGGCCTTAGCCCGAGTCCGAGCCCTGGGTCGGGCGGAGCTTCCTATGGCGCCTTTGGCAAGGCCTGACTGCCTGTCAGTCTCACTCTGTCAAGTGGCACTACAGTCGGAATGGCGCAGGCGGCGCTGTCCTTCTGTCAGACCGGTCAGTGGAGCGGCGAAGTGACGGCGGTCACTTCGGCTCTGCCGGGGGGCGCGCGTCAGGATAAAGGTGTCAGGCTACCTTTGCGTTAAATGCCCCTGCGACTCGGTCGGTCGGCGCGGCGATTTAGTCAGGGTTGCTTCTTAGCGAAGGCAAGGCCTCGGGCGAGCCGGAGATGTGTCTGCCATTAAAAGGGGGCCTCGGGCGAGATGGAAACATCTCGGGGTCGGCTGCCCTTGCCCGAGGCTAGGCTCGGGCGAGGCGTGATCGAGTCGCTCGTATGGACTGATCCCTGACTTAATCGCACCCATCAGGCCTCTGCAGCTTTATGCTGATGGGGGTTACCAGCTGAGAATTAGGCGTCTTGAGGGTACCCCTAATTATGGTCCCCGACAGTAGCCCCCGAGCCTCGAAGGGAGTGTTAGCACTCGCTTGGAGGCTTTCGTCGCACTTTTTTGCAAGGGGACCAGCCTTTCTTGGTTGCATTTTGTTCCGGTGGGTGCGCGCGAGCGCACCCGCCGGGTGTAGCCCCCGAGGCCTCGGAGGAGTGGTTTCACTCCTTCGAGGTCTTAATGCCTTGCGTAATGCTTCGGCTGGTCTGGTGGTTCCCTCATGCGAACTGGCCGTAGCCCGGGTGCACGGTCGAGGCCCAAGTTCTCGGGCTGGTATGTTGACGCTGTCAACGGTTTGGCCGGAGCCGGGTTTGCGAGAGCAGCCCCCGAGCCTCCGCACAGGGCGAGAGGGCGATCAGGGACAGACTCGGCTTTTTTACATACGCCCCTACGTCGCCTTTCCGCAAGGAGGAGGGGGGGGAGAGCGCCATGTTACCCTCGATGGGCACCGAACATGGTGTCTCCGGTGAGCTGCAAGCGGGTAATCCGAGTGGACGTCCGTGCCCCGTTCGTTGGGGGTCGGCTAGGGGCCCAGAGGCACGCCCAAAAGTACCTGCGGGTGATCTGCCGGACCCGATCCCCTGGCGACGGGGTCCGAGGGCTCGATGCCTCCCTCCGATGGGATTCCGTTACAAAATCGCTCCCGCTGGTCTTGGAAATGTCCTAGGGTACCTCGGGAGCGCAGCCCGAGCCTCGGTTATGTATCGAACGTACCCCTGGTCATCCCTCGCTCGGTGTCTGAGGCGACTGTGAACCCTTCGGGGGCCAGCCTTCGAACCCCTGATCAGTAATGGGCGCGGAGCCCGAGTAGCCTGAGGCGGCCGTGGAACCCTTCGGGGGGCCGGCCTTCGAACCTCTGACCAGTAGTGGGTGTAGGGCCCACGCGATCTGAGGCGGCTGTTGAACCCCCCAGGGGGCCAGCCTTCGAACCCCTGATCAGTAAGGAGGCTCGGAGCCTAGTTCCTTCACGGGGAAGGATCCCTTTCGGGGTATCCCCCTTTCCCGGTCCCTGTCGCAAGAGATAGAGAAAGAGGAAAAAAGGAAAAAGGATACGAAACCGAACGACGCGGCGTACCTTTTTTGGCGCGGTTGTTTCGGCGAAGGCGAAGCGTTGCCCGCTGCTCCTGCCAGAAGCGCCGCCTGTCCAGCCGCGGGGTTGATGCGACAGGGCGAGTAGTTGGCAGGGCTGCCGTTGCGCGTGCGCGAGCCGTTCGAGGAACGGATCACGGGCGCGTTGTCTTCACGCCGTGAGAGGGGGTTCTCTCGTGGCCTCCGGATGGGACGTGAGCTTGGCTGACGACGTGACCGCTGCTCCCGCGCGCCTGCCACCGTCATTACTGCCGGCCCACCTTTGGCCGCGTTGGCCGCTGCGTCAGGCTGGCGCTGCTGGGTCGTGCGCTGGGTCGCCTCGAGTCGCGGTATTGGTTCCGCGATCGAGGAGGCGCGGTGGTGGCGCAAGTGGTACAGTTGCTTGCATGCTGCATCCGGCGCGCCGGTCGCGCGACGCGTGGGCCTGGGCCTCCATGCTGGCGTGTCGGAAGTCGGAGAAGCGCGCCCACTTGGCGCGGTTGCATGCCGCCTGCATGGCTGCCCGCCCCTTTCGCCCGTTGGTCTGGGCAAAAGTGGAGGGTCACTTGTAACCGCTGGGCGGCTGCGAGCACCACGCGCGGTGGTTTGGCTTCTTCTGCTTGGAGCCGGTCTGCATGACATGTGGGACCCAGCCCCCGCGCCGCAGGGGAGGGCTTTGGAGCGTGTTGGAGAAGACTCAGCCCGTGACGGTTGGGGGCGCAAGCAGGGAGAGTCGCCTTTAAAAGGAGGGCGACCCCTTTCGTAAGGCGACCATGTCTTCTTCCTCCCTTATGCACCGTGTCTTTCCACCTTCCAAGCCCCCGGATGGGGGGAACCGCCGTCTTTTCGCCTCATCGTTGGAGGAACGCAACTCCGTGGGAGTTGGTACCTTTCAGCCATCATTCGGCTTCAAGGATTTTCATCACATAGCCCGGTTGCTCCCCTCCGCTGGTGGTCACCCAAGACGGTGACCTCCAGCTCCTGGATGGGGAGAGGCAAACCGGGCTGTGATCCCGGTCCCGCCCTCAGTGTTGAGGGTGTTCGTCATCCTCGCTGGGGCGGGGGGCGAGGCGAGCCGGGGCTCCACCTCCTGCGCGGGTAGGCGGACCACCTCTTCTTCCAGCTTCTGGTGGTGGCAATCGCCCTTTAGCCCTATGGCGGAGACATCCTCCAGCCATGCCGGGGAAGGCAAACTGTTGCTGCCCAGCTAGGATGCAACATTCCGTCTTCTTCCTCGCATTCGCGGCGAGAACGGCTGCGAGGATCTGCCGGGATGCTCGGGGGCGTCCCGCGTTTTGCTGGTGATTCGCCCAGAGCTTGTCGCTCCACGGGCTTCCCTGGCGGGGAGGTTGTCCATACCCGTGGAGACGGAACCGGAGTTTCGTTTGTAATGGCACTTCGAATGCCAGGGTTTTTTGTTCGTTACGGCTTTCGGGGCCTGAACATGTATGTAACTTCGGCACGGAGCCGTGTTTTTTCCTCATTCTTGAGCACTAAGACTCGTCTGTTGACTATCTGAACCGCTTCACCAAGCATGAGTCGCCCCGTGTCAAGGTGACGAGTGAGGTATCTGTATCCCGGAGGCGTAGGAGTCCCTCGACTCGGTCGGCCCTGCTGTCCGAGGCTCCTCTAGCTTAGTTAAAGAGACCCCTCGGCCGCTCTTCGACGAGCCGAGGCCGGGGGTAGCGATATCAGCATGAACAGAGGCGGAGTTCGCTCGAAAATGAAACCTAGTTGGCCGGAGCCTAGCCGGGTTGTCCGTTGGCAGGATCGACGTCGGAGTTGATCAGCCGAGGCTTCGGACCGGGCTGGCGCCCTCGGAAGATGGTTGGCCGAGGCCCCAGGGGTGACCGGCTGAGCCGCCTGCTCGGGCTGGATTCCCAGAGAAGTCCCTGGCAGCGATTGCCCGGGCGTGGTGATGACGTCGTCCTTCGGAGCAGAGTCCCTCGGACCACGTCGCCGTCCGAGGCTAGGTCGGGCCTCGCCGATGGTGCCGTCGACGCCGAGGGTGTTGCTGTCCTCTTCCAGCGTCAAGACCCGAGCTTGCAGGATCAGATTGTCTTGTAGCGTGCGCCTTGTGCGGCCGTCGAGGCCAGAACACACACCCTCGCTGCGTTGTAAAGCTGCGTCTCTTTTCCTCTTGTTTCGAGTATCTGGACTTTTTGTCGGTAACAGGGATGTTTGTGCGAGCGAGAGTTGCTTCTCGCGGAAGGTGATGAGTGAGGTATCCGTATCCCGGAGGCGTAGGAGTCCCTCGGCTCGGTCGGCCTTGCCGCTTATGCGTACTTTCACCCATCCATGAGGCTCTGTCACCAACTCGGTCGAGAAGGCTCGAAGGATCGCTTCGGCAGAAGGGCTTCCGAGCGTAAAGACTTGTTCAATCCGCGGAGTCACTTTATCCGAACGCGAGTTACTTATCGCAGAAGGTGATGAGTGAGGTATCCGTATCCCGGAGGCGTAGGAGTCCCTCGGCTCGGTCAGTCTTGGCTGCTTACGTGTACTCCGTCGTTTCCAGGACCCACTTTTCGAAGTAGTCAAAAAGCACGAAAGATATTCTGGTAGAAGAGATTTTTTTTCGAAGAAAATTTTGACGCAGAGGGGGTTTCCCCCCTTTTAGCGCCCGAGGGAGGGTCGGGCTTTGCCGAGGCGAGGCCGACCCTTCCTTATTGACTAAACTTTGCGTGGGTGCGAGGTATATGAACAACTTGGAAACATCTTAAGGGTAGAAGCGACGTAGCTGTTGGATGTTCCAAGCGTTGCCGTAGACCTCGCCTTGACTGTTGGCCAGCTTGTACGTTTCGGGCTTCAGAACTTTGGCGATGACGAATGGCCCCTCCTAGGGGGGCGTGAGCTTGTGCCTCCCTCGGGCGTCTTGCCGCAGCCGAAGCACCAGGTCGCCCACCTGGAGGTCTCGGGGTCGGACCCCTCGGGCGTGGTAGCGTCGCAGGGACTGCTGATACCGCGCCGAGTGTAGTAAGGCCCTGTCCCGAGCCTCTTCCAGCTGGTCCAGCGAGTCTTCTCGGCTAGCTTGGTTGCTTTGATCGTCGTAGGCCCTCGTCCTCGGGGAGCCGTATTCCAGGTCAGTGGGCAAGACGGCCTCGGCCCCGTAGACCAGGAAGAACGGCGTGAAACCCGTGGCTCGGCTCGGCGTTGTCCTCAGGCTCCAGACCACCGAGGGGAGTTCCTTCATCCATCGCTTGCCGAACTTGTTGAGGTCGTTGTAAATCCGAGGCTTGAGCCCTTGTAGAATCATGCCGTTGGCACGCTCTACTTGCCCATTCGACATGGGATGAGCTACGGCAGCCCAGTCCACCCGGATGTGGTGATCCTCGCAAAAATCCAAGAATTTTCTGCCGGTGAACTGGGTGCCGTTGTCGGTGATGATGGAGTTTGGGACCCCAAAGCGATGGATGATGTTGGTGAAGAACGCCACCGCCTGCTCGGACCTGATGCTGTTCAGGGGTCGGACCTCGATCCACTTGGAGAATTTGTCGACGGCGACCAGCAGGTGCGTGTAGCCCCCGGGCGCCTTCTGCAGAGGGCCGACGAGGTCCAGACCCCACACAGCGAAGGGCCAGGTGATGGGTATCGTCTGCAGAGCCTGAGCGGGCAGGTGGGTCTGCTTCGCATAGAATTGACACCCTTCGCAGGTGCGGACGATTCTAGTGGCGTCAGCCACCGCCGTCGGCCAGTAGAAGCCTTGCCGGAAAGCGTTCCCGACGAGGGCTCGGGGCGCTGCATGATGGCCACAAGCCCCCGAGTGTATCTCTTGCAGGAGTTCCTGACCTTCGGCGATGGAGATGCATCGCTGGAGGATGCCTGAGGGGCTGCGGTGGTAAAGCTCCTTCTCATCGCCCAGCAGGACGAACGACTTGGCGCGTCGCGCTACCCGCCGAGCCTCGGCTTGGTCGAGGGGTAGCTCTCCTTGGCGGAGATAGTGCAGGTACGGGGTCTGCCAATCTCGATCAGGCGTGACCTCGCTCCACTCCTCCTCGATGCGCAGCGCCTCGCCCTCGGGGGCCGAGGGTACCTCGGGCTGAACCGAGGACGCCTCGGGATGGGCCGAGGGTACCTCGGACTGAACCGAGGACGCCTCGGGCTGGGCCGAGGGTACCTCGGACTCGGGCGCGTCGTCGATCTTGACGGAGGGTTGGTGCAGATCCCGGGAGAAGACGTCTGGGGGAACCGTCGTTCGCCCCGAGGCTATCTTTGCCAGCTCGTCCGCAGTCTCGTTGTAGCGCCGGGTGATGTGGTTAAGCTCGAGCCTGTAGAACTTGTCTTCCAGGCGCCGAACCTCATCGCAGTAGGCCTCCATCTTCGGGTCGCGACAGTGGGAGTTCTTCATGACTTGGTCGATGACGAGCTGCGAGTCGCCGCGAGCGTCGAGGCGTCGGACCCCTAGCTCGATGGCGATTCGCAATCCGTTAATCAGAGCTTCGTACTCAGCCACATTGTTGGACGCCGGGAAATGGAGACGCAGCACGTAGCGTAGGTGTTTCCCGAGGGGCGAGACGAAGAGCAGGCCCGCGCCGGCTCCCGTCTTCATCAGCGACCCGTCGAAAAACATGGTCCAGAGCTCTGGTTGGATCGGAGCCGTCGGCAGCTGGGTGTCGACCCATTCGGCTACGAAGTCCGCCAGTACCTGGGACTTGATGGCCTTCCGGGGGGCGAACGAGATTGTCTCGCCCATGATTTCCACCGCCCACTTTGCGATCCTGCCCGAGGCCTCTCGGCACTGGATGATCTCCCCCAGGGGGAAGGATGACACCACAGTTACCGGATGAGACTCGAAGTAATGTCGCAACTTTCGCCTCGTCAGGATTACTGCATACAGTAGCTTCTGAACTTGTGGGTAGCGGGCCTTGGTTTCGGACAGCACCTCGCTGACGAAGTAAACTGGCCTCTGCACGGGCAATGCATGCCCCTCTTCTTGCCTTTCGACCACAATCGCGGCGCTAACCACCTGAGTGGTCGCAGCGACGTAGACCAAGAGGGCTTCTCCATCTGCTGGGGGTACCAAGATAGGCGCCTTGGTGAGGAGCGCCTTCAGGTTCCCGAGAGCTTCCTCGGCCTCGAGGGTCCAAGTGAAGCACTCGGCCTTCCTTAAGAGGCGGTACAGAGGCAGGCCTCTTTCGCCGAGGCGTGAGATGAAACGGCTCAAGGCCACGAGACATCCCATGACCCTCTGTACACCTTTTAAGTCCTTGATGGGCCCCATGCTGGTGATGGCTGCGATCTTCTCCGGGATGGCTTCGATGCCGCGCTCGGAGACGATGAACCCCAGGAGCATGCCTCGGGGCACCTCGAAGACACACTTCTCGGGATTGAGCTTGACGTCCTTTGCCTTGAGACACCGGAATGTCACTTCAAGGTCGGAGAGGAGGTCGGAGGCTTTCCTTGTCTTGACTACGATGTCATCGATGTAGGCCTCGACCGTGCGACCGATGTGTTCGCCGAACACATGGTTCATGCACCGCTGGTACGTCGCACCCGCGTTCCCCAAACCGAACGGCATGGTGACATAGCAGTACATGCCGAAGGGCGTGATGAAAGAAGTCGCGAGCTGGTCGGACTCTTTCATCTTGATTTGATGATACCCTGAGTAGGCATCGAGGAAAGACAGGGTTTCGCACCCAGCAGTGGAATCCACGATTTGATCGATGCGAGGTAGAGGGTAGGGAACCTTCAGACATGCTTTGTTGAGACCAGTGTAGTCTACACACATCCGCCATTTCCCCTCTTTCTTTCTCACAAGCACAGGGTTGGCAAGCCATTCGGGATGGAATACCTCTTTGATGAACCCTGCTGCCATTAGCTTGTGGATCTCCTCGCCTATCACTCTGCGCTTCTCCTCGTCGAATCGGCGCAGAGGCTGCCTGACCGGTCGGGCTCCGGCCCGAATATCCAGCGAGTGCTCGGCGACATCACTCGGTATGCCGGGCATGTCCGAGGGACTCCACGCAAAGACGTCGGCGTTTGCGCGGAGAAAGTCGACGAGCACTGCTTCCTATTTGGGGTCGAACCCGGAACCGATCCGGACCTGCTTGGAGGTGTCGCCACTGGGGTCGAGAGGGACGGCCTTAACCGTCTTTGCTGGCTCGAAATTGCCGGCGTGTCGCTTCACGTCTGGCACCTCTCTGGAGAGGTTCTCCGGGTCGGCGATGAGGGCCTCGGACTCGGCGAGGGCCTCAGCGTACTCCACGCACTCCACGTCGCATTCGAACGCGTGTTTGTACGTGGGGCCGACGGTGATGACCCCGTTGGGGCCCGGCATCTTGAGCTTCAGGTAGGTGTAGTTGGGGACGGCCATGAACTTCGCGTAGCATGGCCTCCCCAGTACCGCGTGGTAGGTCCCTCGGAACCCGACCACCTCGAATGTCAGAATCTCCCTTCGGAAGTTGGAGGGCGTTCCGAAGCAGACAGGAAGGTCGAGCTGTCCGAGGGGCTGGACGCGCTTCCCAGGAATGATCCCGTGGAAGGGCACAGCTCCTGCTCGGACGGAGGACAGATCGACGCGCAGGAGCCTGAGGGTCTCGGCGTAGATGATGTTGAGGCAGCTGCCCCCATCCATCAGGACCTTGGTGAGCCTGACGTCGCCGATGATGGGATCGACGACGAGCGGGTATTTCCCCGGGCTCGGCACGTGGTCGGGGTGGTCAGCTTGGTCGAAGGTGATGGGCTTGTCGGACCAGTCTAGGTAGACTGGCGCCGTCACCTTCGCCGAGCAGACCTCCCGACGCTCTCGCTTGCGATGCCGAGCCGTGGCATTCGCCGCATGCCCTCCGTAGATCATGAAGCAGTCGCGGACCTCGGGGAACTCTCCTGCTTGGTGATCTTCCTTTTTGTCGTCGTCACGGGCCCTGCCACCTTCTGCGGGTGGCCCGGCCCTGTGGAAGTGGCGCCGAAGCATGACGCACTCCTCGAGGGTGTGCTTGACAGGCCCCTGATGGTAAGGGCACGTCTCCTTGAGCATCTTGTCGAAGAGGTTAGCACCTCCGGGGGCTTCCGAGGGTTCTTGTACTCGGCGGCGGCGACAAGGTCTGCGTCGGCGGCGTCGCGTTTCGCTTGCGACTTCTTCTTGCCTTTCTTCTTGGCGCCGCGCGGAGTAGACGCCTCGGGAGCATCTTCCGACGGGCGGCCCTGGGGCTGCTTGTCCTTTCGGAAGATGGCCTCGACCGCCTCCTGGCCAGAAGCGAACTTGGTGGCGATGTCCATCAGCTCGCTCGCCCTGGTGGGGGTCTTGCGACCCAACTTGCTCACCAGGTCGCGGCAGGTGGTGCCGGCAAGGAACGCGCCGATGACATCGGAGTCGGTGATGTTGGGCAGCTCGGTGCGCTGCTTCGAGAATCGCCGGATGTAGTCCCGAAGAGACTCTCCCGGCTGTTGCCGGCAGCTTCGGAGGTCCCAGGAATTCCCGGGGCGCACGTACGTGCCCTGGAAGTTGCCGACGAAGGCTTGGACCAAATCCTCCCAGTTGGAGATCTGCCCCGGAGGCAGGTGCTCCAACCAGGCGCGAGCATTGTCGGAGAGGAACAGGGGGAGGTTGCGGATGATGAGGTTGTCGTCGTCCGTTCCACCCAGTTGGCAGGCCAGGCAGTAGTCTGCGAGCCACAATTCCGGTCTCGTTTCCCCCGAGTACTTGGTGATAGTAGTTGGGGGTCGGAAACGGGCCGGAAACGGCGCCCGCCGGATGGCCCGGCTGAAGGCCTGCGGACCGGGTGGTTCGGGCGAGGGACTCCGATCCTCCCCACTGTCGTAGCGTCCCCCACGCCTGGGGTGGTAGCCTCGGCGCACCCTTTCGTCGAGGCGGGCCCGACGGTCGCGACGATGGTGCTCGTTGCTGAGGTGGCCCGGGGCCGCAGGCACGGTGTTGCGCGTGCGCCCGGTGTAGACCGAGGCTTCCCGCATGAATCGGGAAGTCGCGGCATGAGGTTCCGAGGGGTACCCCTGCCTTCGGGAGGCAGAGCTCTCGGCCCGCCGGGCCGCAGCGCCCTCCAGGAGATTCTTGAGCTCTCCCTGGATTCGCCAACCCTCGGTGGTTGATGGCTCCGGCATCGCATGGAGGAGCATCGCTGCGGCTGCCAGGTTCTGACCGACCCCGCTGGATGCGGGTGGCGGCCTGTCCCTGACATCGTTGGCAACGCGGTGCTGGAAACCCTGGGGCAGGTGACGTATTTCTCCGGCCAGGGGTTGGCCCGCCCATACCTGCCCGACGTCCCGGCGGATCGACTCGAGCGCTCCTGCTCCCTCGTCGAGCCTGGCCTGCGCCCCGCGGACTTGCTCGAACTGTGGGTCGTAACCCCCCGCCGGAATGGGGACCACAGCTAGCTCCCGCGGGATGTCAGCGCGAGGCACCGACCTAGGGAGATCACCGTCCTCCGGCATGCCGAGATGGTTGCCTTCGGAGCTCGGGGTTGCCAAATCCAGAGAAATCCCAACAGATGCTGGGATCGTCATCTTCCTCGGACCCAGAGGGCCCGTAGGTCGAGACGTCCGTCAATCGGTCCCAAGGTGACCGCATACGAAACCCCAGAGAGGTTGCACTCGCCTCAATGTGAGCGCCCGCCAAAGCGAGGTCGCTAGGCGGGTTGAGGCCGAGTCGAAGTGACGTAGGATGGGAATCAGTCGGTACCTTTTGGTCGACGAGGAGCGACATAGTCACGTCGGGGACTGATTGCGCCGTCGTCTTGGGTACGAGGGCGACGTCCTGCAGGCCCTCCGCGAGCGTGCTGGCGTCGTCCACTTGCTCGGGATTGGCGTGTCGCGGGGGGACGCCGCTCACCTTCGTCTCAAATGCGAGGTTGACGCCCGACGCGCCCTCCGTTGGGGCGCTGGGAACGTCGGTTCGCTCGACAGCCGACGGAGCGCGGCCTCCCGCTCGGCCCTGGTTGCCCCGCCTCCTCCTCCGATGGCGGGGGAGAGGACGGGGTGAGCTCGAATGTTGTTCTTCCACCACGCGGGGAAGACGTCGTCGATTCCACCGCCGGTGGGCGGGCTGTCGGCCGCCATTGTCGTCGTTGCGCGGCGGCGGAAGGAGTATCATGTCGTAGCTACCGTCGAGAGACATGAACTCGAGAATCCCGAAATGGAGCACCGTCCCGGGTTGGAGAGGTCGTTGGAGACTGCCCATCTGGAGCTTGACGGGAAACTGCTCGTCAACACGCAGCAGGCCCCTACCTGGCGCGCCAACTGTCGGCGTTTCGAGACCGGGGGGTCCTAAGCCGACGAGTGAGTGTGCCGCGTGCCCCAGCCCAGATGGGTCGAGCGCGTGGGCGAGCGCGAAGGGGGGAAAAGCGAGGTGGCCGGAGATGAGTCGTGAGAGAGGTGGGAATCCCGCGGCCTTCGTGTTCGTCCCGCGCCCAGGTCGGGTGCGCTTGCAGTAGGGGGTTACAAGCGTCCACGCGGGTGAGGGAAGCGAGCGGCCCCAAGAGAGCGCCTGCCCCGTCCTCGTCCCCGCGCGGCCAACCTTCTCTAAGAAGGCCCTGGTCCTTCCTTTTATAGGCGTAAGGAGAGGATCCAGGTGTACAATGGGGGTGTAGCAAGGTGCTACGTGTCTAGCAGGGGTGAGCTATCGCCCTAAGTACATGCCAATGTGGCAGCCAGAGAGATCTTGGCACCCAGCAGGTGTGGTGTCGTGGCTGTCGGAGGAGCAATGGAGCCTGGCGGAGGGACAGCTGTCGGAGCGGTTGGGCCCTTGCTGACGTCCCCCTGCTTCCGTAAGGGAGCTGAGAGCCGCCGTCGTCATGGGTCTAGCGGGGCGCCATCATTGCCTATCTGGCGGAGCTAGCCAGATGGGACGCCGGTCTTGTTCCCTGCGGCCCGAGTCGGCTCGGGGTAGGGTGATGATGGCGCTTCCTGTTGACGTGGCGGACTTGTGTCCTAGGTCGGGCGACGTGGAGGCTCCTCCGAAGCCGAGGTCGAGTCTGTCCTGCATGGCCGAGGCCGAGCTCCTGGGTCGGGCGAGGCGGAGGTCGTTCGGCAGAGGCCAGGGCGGAGTCCGACCCCATGGGGTCGGGCGAAGCGGAGTTCGTCGTCTTCTAGGGCCTAGCCCGAGTCCGAGCCCTGGGTCGGGCGGAGCGGAGTTCGCCGTCTTCCGGGGCCTTAGCCCGAGTCCGAGCCCTGGGTCGGGCGGAGCGGAGTTTGCCGTCTTCCGGGGCCTTAGCCCGAGTCTGAGCCCTGGGTCGGGCGGAGCGGAGTTCGCCGTCTTCCGGGGCCTTAGCCCGAGTCCGAGCCCTGGGTCGGGCGGAGCGGAGTTCGCCGTCTTCCGGGGCCTTAGCCCGAGTCCGAGCCCTGGGTCGGGCAGAGCGGAGTTCGCCGTCTTCCAAGGCCTTAGCCCGAGTCCGAGCCCTGGGTCGGGCGGAGCTTCCTATGGCACCTTTGGCAAGGCCTGACTGCCTGTCAGTCTCACTCTGTCAAGTGGCACTGCAGTCGGAATGGCGCAGGCGGCGCTGTCCTTCTGTCAGACCGGTCAGTGGAGCGGCAAAGTGACGGCGGTCACTTCGGCTCTGCCGGGGGGCGCGCGTCAGGATAAAGGTGTCAGGCTACCTTTGCGTTAAATGCCCCTGCGACTCAGTCGGTCGGCGCGGCGATTTAGTCAGGGTTGCTTCTTAGCGAAGGCAAGGCCTCGGGCGAGCCGGAGATGTGTCTGCCGTTAAAAGGGGGCCTCGGGCGAGACGGAAACATCTCGGGGTCGGCTGCCCTTGCCCGAGGCTAGGCTCGGGCGAGGCGTGATCGAGTCGCTCGTATGGACTGATCCCTGACTTAATCGCACCCATCAGGCCTCTGCAGCTTTATGCTGATGGGGGTTACCAGCTGAGAATTAGGCGTCTTGAGGGTACCCCTAATTATGGTCCCCGACAAATACCTTGTCAGGGTTCGTGATGTATCGTCCGTTCACTCTCATGAACTCGCACGCATAGAATCCACATAGGACCGATCCTTGTGGTTGCTTGTGGCACTACATAACGGGAGATTGGTTATTTAGTTGCAACATTGTGTATGATATGTATTCATAAAATCACATACTTACCGGCCAGTGATGATGGATGTCTAGTGGCACGCGTTGTTTCGACAGGTCGTACTTTCCACCTCTCATCTTATAGAATCTATAAGCCCTGTGATCTCAAATAGAATCACCATGTTATTCTCAAATTTTAATCGATAAAAGTATGCATGCATAGAAAAGGCTTACAGCTCTAAGATGCTGAGGAATTCTGCATATGTCGAAGGGTCGAAGTTCAAGGAGTCGAGCACCAGCACCTTTCCAACCTTAGGATAAATGAGGAAGCATATCCAGTGGTCCCTGTACGAATCAAATTTGTGATGCATGTGTATTGAAATTATTAATTTTATTTATGCAAAATCACACTTACTTAAAGTTGTACGGGGCCATTATGGCTTCCCTGTCTTGAAATTGAAGCATTGCATGTCCTATGTAGGTGGCGTATCGAGCTTCAAAATCCTTCTTCATATCCTTTATACGCTTCTCAACTTCTTCGTCCGTCTTTCCCCGTATTTCATCGTTGTCTTTCCCGATTCTAAAAGTGTGGCTTTCCTCGGATATAAGTATTGGGTTGAGATACCCAACCCTTTTACTGGCACTAGCATTGGGCTTGGTACCGTAAAGGATCTCCTGCTGATCATGTTGCATTCTGCAAGTCACACGTGCATGTCAGATATTGAAATTTTATACAGCTCACTAATAATAACACACATATGTGGAAGTATGAGCGACACTTACAATGCAAACATCGTTACAAGTTGCACGTCGAGTCTCTGAAGGTTCATCATTAACCACATGTCCTCGAATGTAACAACGGCCTTTTGGTCCGAACCAATAAAAGCATGGTCTGGTATATGCACACTGATGGTGTCGATGCCAACCGATGATGCCCGCATGTACCAGTCATGCAACCTTTTAACACCAGCCAGGACCTTTCTTAGTTTCTCAAGAGGTAGCAGAGGTCTACCCGGCATATATTTTTTAGGCACGTTTTTGTAATCTGCCTTAGTTGGCTTCTTTATCTTTGCGACCATTGCCTCAGCCTTTTTTGCAGACTCCTCGTGCTCGGCCAAATCAACAGTTTGTGACGTGAGGCTCCGTCCAATCCCTTTCAAAAACCGAGCTGTGCCAGCAGTACTAGCTTTACTCTTCTTTTTCTGATACGGGGACACCAATTTTGGTATAGGAAGTTTAGATTTCTTTGATGGCCGTGGATCCTTTGATGGCTGTGGAGAAGGTGGATCCCTTGATGGTGGCGTAGACAGTGGGTCACCAAGAGGATGGGGAGGAGAAGGTGGTGGAGCCCTGAATGGTGATGCTTGTGGCGGAGACGGTGGGTCAGAAAAAGGATGAGGAGCAGCATGTGAAGTTTGAGGAGGTGATGATGGATGTACAATAGGAACAGCAATTTGAGAAGGCGGAGACGGTTGGGCCTGCGACGCCTGCGACGAATTCGACCAATCAAGCAATTCGACATCCCTTCGAGGCCAAAGGATAAAATTCTTGATAGCTTGTCCAAGTTTCTCGATACCTTCAGGCCCAGGGATGTCTAGCATGTCGTCCTCAGATCCTTGGACGACCGTCGTCACTTCTACTTTGCAATAATCATCTGGAATATTGTTTCCATGGAACTTGCATCCTGGGATCGCAAGGCCTATGGCTACTTTCTTTGTACGTTTATTGTTAATACCATATCTTATAACCAGTGTGCACGCCACAGGCCTTGTGATGTCATCAACTGGATAATGGACCTTATTTCCCGTTGAAGCAACAGAGCTTGGGAATGTCGTACAATCGGTGGAAGCCGGCGGTTGAGCTGCTGGAATTATTTGTATTTGTGAAATCCTGTTGAAAAAGTAGCACAACCGTGTGATTGCCATCTTTAAAAACAAAGGATTTATAGCCCTGATGGCAATAGGTAGGAATGTAGTCAGCATGACATGGCAATCATGTGAGTTGTAGTTGGTGATTGTCAGGTCTTTCATTGACACAATACTCCGTATGCTAGAGCAGAATCCGGATGGGACTTTCAAATTCTTGAGCCAAACACACATCGCATGTTTCTCATCTACATTGAGATTGTAGCTTGCTGCTGGGAGATGGTACTTCCCATTTTCTTGAAGAACGGGATGTAGTTCCTTTTTTATGCCTAAATCTACCAAGTCCATGCGTGAATTGAGCCCTTCTTTTGTTTTGCCCTTTATGTCTAGCAAGGTGCCCATTATGCTTTCAAACACGTTCTTCTGAACGTGCATACCATCGATCGCATGCCGCACATCTAACTCTTTCCAGTAAGGCAAGTACTCGAAGAAAATAGACTTCTTCTTGAATATAGCCCCCGGAGCTGGTTTGGCATCCTTCCTTGTTTTTCCGTCTTTTGTCTTCTTCCCGAAAACAAACTTGATATTCCTGACTATTTCAAAAACTCTATGACCTCTATTGTTACCCGATGGAGCAGTAGAATGTAGTTCACCATTATTGTCGAAGTACTTATCCATCTTTCGCATGCGGTACCTGTGTCCTTCCAATAAAAAGCGTCTGTGCCTCATGTAAACTATCTTCTTAGATGCAGCAAGGGATACGTAAGCAGTTCCATCAATGCATACTGTGCAACCAACCTTTCCCTTAAACTGGCCTGATAATGTGAAGAGAGCAGGGTAATCGTTGATCGTAACAAAAAGAATTGCTCTCAGCGTGAATGAACCTTTACGATACTCATCCAACATTTGAACACCCGTTTCCCACAATATTTTCATATCCTCCATTAAGGGCTCCAAAAATACATCCATGTCAACTCCAGGTTGTGTAGGTCCAGAAATAAGGATGGTTAGCAAAATGTACTTCCGTTTCTGCATCAACCATGGAGGAAGGTTGTATATGGTGAGGATCACCGGCCATGTGCTATGCTTGCTGCTCCTCTCAGCAAATGGGTTCATTCCATCAGTACTCAGTGCGAACCTAACATTTCTTGGTTCATCGGCAAAGTCTCGGTGGTTGTCATTGAAATCTTGCCACTGCTTCCCATCGGCTGGATGTCGAAGCTTCCCATCGTTTTTGTGCTCATCAGAAGCATGCCAGCTCATAAGTCTGGCATCCTCAGGATTAGCGAACAAACACCTCAATCGATCGACAACGGGGAGGTACCACATCACCAAAGCAGGAATCTTTTTGAGCGCATAATAGTCTACTTCTTTTCTTTGCTCGTGGATTTTGAAGTCTTTTTTTGGGCTTTCTTTCGCTTCTTCCCTTTAGACACGGATGCAACACACTCTTCCTCTCGATAGTCTTTATTCGTCTTGTACCTACTTGCACCGCACTTTGGGCAGCTCTCCAAGTCTTTATAATCATCACCTCGATAAAGGATACAATGATTTCTACACGCGTGGATCTTCTCCACACCCATAGTGAGCGGACTGATTAGTTTCTTTGCATAGTACGTGTTAGCAGGCATTTTGTTCTCCTTTGGAAGCATGTCTGCGATAATACTCAAGAACGCATCGAAGCCAGCATCAGACACACCATATCTAGCTTTTAACATCAACAGCTTTAGCACAGACCGGAGCGTCGTGAACTCTTTGGTACAACCCTTAGACTCGTCGTACAAAGGCTCTTCTGCTGCCTTCTTCAGGGACTCCATACCTTTCATTAAGAACATCGATTGATCTGTATGACGACGCAACATTGCCTCTAGAAACTCTGCATCTTCCTCATCCATAACACTTGGCAGAACATGAGGTCTATCATGTTCATTTCCTCCAGCGTAACCATGATCAGTAACATTTTGCACTACATGTTCGCTCTGTGGAAGAGGTTGGTGTGTCTCGTGAACGAACTGAAATCTGTCGTCGATGTAATTAGGGTTTCCAGTCGTATAAGGCGAAGAGCTACCCTCTGCATGCTTTGTCCAAATTGTGTAATCCTTCATAAATCCTCGGCATACCAGATGAGATATGATTTGTTCTGTGTCATTAAATACAGCAGCATTTTTGCAGTCCATGCATGGACAATATATGTGTTTTGTCTTTGTTCTCCAAGCATGGTTCGTAGCGACATCAATAAACCTATGGACCTCGGATATGTATGATGGATCTAGCCTTGATAAGTTATACATCCAGGAGGTCCTCTCCATCACCACCTGTAAAAAAGTAACATAAACACACAAGAACCAACCTTTCTTAGCAACCTTCTTCCAAAAAATAAAGATAAAAACCTCCCCCCTTGTATTTTGTGAAATCTGGCCCTCCAATGGAAGTTGGGCTACGAGCTATAGTTCTTGTCGGGAAGGATGAAGGGGTGAAACCCTATATCCAAAATGTGGCTAAATTTAAGGAAAATGAACAAAAATTGGCAAGAGGAACATAAAACCAAACTTTCCTAGCCATACTCTTCTCTCTAACACATGGTGAAGGCCTAGTTCCAAAATTGAGAAAAGATGAACAATAATTGGCAATTAAAACATAATTAAACCAACCTTTCATAGCAACTAATAAAAACAATCTTAATTACCAAACCTATCTTCTTCTCTCTCCACACAACACATGAACCATTCATTAAACAACTTAATATGTCATGGATAAACTGATTTGAGAACTAAACATGAAAAAGGAGAGAGGATAGACAAAATCTAACCATATTAAACAACTTTATTTGAGGGAATAGAGAAAATAACCTAGCTATACACTTTCTCTCAAATGGTGAAACCCTAGATCCAAAATGTGGCTAAAATTGAGCAAAAATGAATAAAAATTGACATTAGCAACATAAACCAACCTTTCTTAGCAATCTTCTTCCAAAAAATGAAGATCAAAACCTCTCCCCATGTATTTTGTGAAATCTGGACCTCCAAAATCGCCTCCAATGGAAGTTGGCTGCGAGCATACAGTTCACTGTCGGGGGAAGAAGAGGGGTATTTATAACAGACAGTTCACTGGCGGTTGGCTTTAAAAACCGCCAGTGGAAATTGATTTCCACTGGCGGTTATCTTAACACAACCGCCAGTGGAAATAGGATGTTTCCACTGGCGGTTAAGTTAAGATAACCGCCAGTGGAAATCAATTTTCACTGGCGGTTGGTGTTACACAACCGCCAGTGGAAACATCCTATTTCCACTGGCGGTTGTGTTAAGATAACCGCCAGTGGAAATAGGTTTCCACTGGCGGTTTTTAAAGCCGGGCCCACCTGTTTCTTTCACTGACGTTTGATAACGGAAACCGCCAGTGAAAAGTTGAACGTGCCGCAGGCTTTGAGCTCTTTTCTACTAGTGAGGTCTTCATCCATGGCTTGCAAAGATCTTCATAGTCATCACTTCTAAGAATCGACATACTGCAAGGACCTCATACTGAGTTTGGTCCTTATGCAACAATCTCTAGAATCTGAGCCAGTATGTTCCCCTAAAAATAACATGCATAATTGGTGGTTCTGGTTTAAAAACAAAGACAACATCATTACGACAAAGACAGATAGACCAAAATATTGTTGCCACTCCAATTAGAAGCTTTTTCCTATGTGTGGCTCCCTTGTTAGCAATCTAAGACCCATTTATATGATTAATACTATTGAGTCTCTTTATATTTTGAAAGTAAATAATTCTCCAAATATTTTTAGCAAGATAACAATCAAATAACAAATAGTCTCATTTTGATTACAATAGCTGCATTTCGAACTACATTTCCAACCATGCTTAGCTAAGTTGTCTTTAGTGAGAATAACTTCCCTACCTAAATACTACAAGAAAATTTTAAATTTTAGAGGAAGTTTCAATCTCCAAAGAATATTGTGATTTTATGGAGGAGCATTCATTAAAAGAAAGTTGAAAGTCGCCTAGAGGGGGGTGAATAGGGCGAAACTGAAATTTACAAAGTTAATCACAACTACAAGCCGGGTTAGCGTTAGAAATATAATCGAGTCCGAGAGAGGGCGTAAAAACAAATCGCAAGCCAATAAAGAAGTGAGACACAAGGATTTGTTTTACCGAGGTTCGGTTCTCTCAAACCTACTCCCCGTTGACGTGGTCACAAAGACCGGGTCTCTTTCAACCCTTTCCCTCTCTTAAACGGTCCCTCGGACCGAGTGAGCTTCTCTTCTCAATCAACCGAGAACCAAACTTCCCCGCAAGGACCACCACACAATTGGTGTCTCTTGCCTTGATTACAATTGAGATGATCGCAAGAAAGAATGAGAAAAAAGAAGCAATCCAAGCGCAAGAGCTCAAATGAACACAACAATCACTCTCTCTAATCACTAAAGCTTTGAGTGGAATTGGGAGAGGATTTGATCTCTTTGGTGTGTCTAGAATTGAATGCTAGAGCTCTTGTAAGTAGTTGGAAGGTGGAAAACTTGGATGCCATGAATGTGGGGTGGTTGGGGTATTTATAGCCCCAACCACCATAAAGTGGCCGTTGGAAGGCTGCAGTCGCATGGCGCACCGGACAGTCCGGTGCGCCACCGGACACTGTCCGGTGCGTCAGCCACGTCAGCAGACCGTTAGGGTTTGACCGTTGGAGCTCTGTCTTGTGGGCCCACCTGGCTGTCCGGTGCTGCACCGGACAGGCCCTGTAGGCGGTCCGGTGTGCCACCCGCGCGTGCTCTGCTCCTCTGTGCCCGCAGGCGCGCATTTAATGTGTTGCAGTCGACCGTTGCGCGCGAAGTAGCTGTTGCTCCGCTGTCACACCAGAAAGTCCGGTGTGCACCGGACAGTCCGGTGAATTATAGCGGAGCGGATTCCCGAAGCTGGCGAGTTCAGAGTCGCTCTCCCCTGGGGCACCGGACACTGTCTGGTGGTGCACCGGACAGTCCGGTGAATTATAGCGAAGCACCTCTGAGATTTCCCAAAGGTGAAGAGTTCAGCTTGGAGTCCCCTGGTGCACCGGACACTGTCCGGTGGCACACCGGACAGTCCGGTGCGCCAGACCAGGGCAGCCTTCGGTTGTCCCTTGCTCTCTTTGTTTGAACCCATTCTTGGTCTTTTATTGACTTTTTGTGATCCTTTGGCACCTGTAGAACTTATAGACTAGAGCAAACTAGTTAGTCCGATTATTTTGTGTTGGGCAATTCAACCACCAAAATCAATTAGGAAACAGGTGTAAGCCTAATTCCCTTTCAATCTCCCCTTTTTGGTGATTGATGCCAACACAAACCAAAGCAAGTATAGAAGTGCATAATTGAACTAGTTTGCATATTTTTAAGTGTAAAGGTTACTTAGAATTGAGCCAATAGAAATTCACAAGATATGCATGGATTGTTTCTTTATAATTTTAACATTTTGGACCACGCTTGCACCACATGTTTTGTTTTTGCAAATTCTTTTGTAAAATCTTTTCAAAGACATTTTGCAACTAGTCAAAGGTAAATGAATAAGATTTTTGAGAAGCATTTATAAGATTTGAAAATTTCTCCCCTGTTTCAAATGCTTTTCCTTTGACTAAATAAGACTCCCCCTCAATAAAAACTTCCTCTTAGTGTTCAAGAGGGTTTTAAGACATCAATTTTGAAAATACTACTTTCTCCCCCTTTTGAACACAATGAGATACCAATTTGAAAATCATAAGTTTTAAAATTTGGTGGTGGTGCGGTCCTTTTGCTTTGGGCTTAATACTTTCTCCCCCTTTGGCATGAATCGCCAAAAACGGATGTTCGAGTGAAATATAAGCCCTTTTACTACTTTCTCCCCCTTTGGTAAATAACATATGAGTGAAGATTATACCAAAGATGAAGAATTGCTCGGAGCGACGGCGAAGGATGAGTTATGGAGTGGAGTGGAAGCCTTTATTTTCGCCGAAGACTCCAATTCCCTTTCAATATACCTATGACTTGGTTTGAAATATACTTGAAAACACATTAGTCATGGCATATAAAAGAGATATGATCAAAGGTAGAGTAATGAGCTATGTGTGCAAGAGATCAAAAGAAATTCATAGAATCAAGAATATTTAGCTCATGCCTAAGTTTGGTAAAAGTTTGTTCATCTAATGGCTTGGTAAAGATATCGGCTAATTGATCTTTAGTATTAATATATGCAATCTCGATATCTCCCTTTTGTTGGTGATCCCTTAAGAAGTGATACCGAATGGCTATGTGTTTAGTGCGGCTATGTTCAACGGGATTATCCGCCATGCGGATTGCACTTTCATTATCACATAGAAGAGGAACTTTGGTTAATTTGTAACCATAGTCCCTAAGGGTTTGCCTCATCCAAAGCAATTGCGCGCAACAATGGCCTGCGGCAATATACTCGGCTTCGGCGGTAGAAAGAGCGACGGAATTTTGCTTCTTTGAAGCCCAAGACACCAAGGACCTTCCCAAGAACTGGCAAGTCCCCGATGTGCTCTTCCTATTAATCTTACACCCCACCCAATCGGCATCCGAATAACCAATTAAATCAAAAGTAGATCCCCGAGGGTACCAAAACCCAAACTTAGGAGTATAACCCAAATATCTCAAGATTCGTTTTACGGCCGTAAGGTGAGCTTCCTTAGGGTCGGCTTGGAATCTTGCACACATGCATACGGAAAGCATAATATCGGGTCGAGATGCACATAAATAGAGTAAAGATCCTATCATCGACCGGTATACCTTTTGATCTACGGATTTACCTTCCGTGTCGAGGTCGAGATGCCCATTGGTTCCCATGGGTGTCTTGATGGGCTTGGCATCCTTCATCCCAAACTTGTTTAGAATGTCTTGAGTATACTTCGTTTGGCTAATGAAGGTGCCCTCTTGGAGTTGCTTCACTTGAAATCCTAAGAAATACTTCAACTCCCCCATCATTGACATCTCGAATTTCTGTGTCATGATCCTACTAAATTCTTCACATGTAGATTCGTTAGTAGACCCAAATATAATATCATCAACATAAATTTGGCATACAAACAAATCATTGTCAAGAGTTTTAGTGAATAGAGTAGGATCGGCCTTTCCGACTTTGAAGCCATTAGCAATAAGGAAATCTCTTAGGCATTCATACCATGTTCTTGGGGCTTGCTTGAGCCCATAAAGCGCCTTAGAGAGCCTATATACATGGTTAGGGTACTCACTATCTTCAAAGCCGGGAGGTTGCTCAACATAGACCTCTTCCTTGATTGGTCCATTGAGGAAGGCACTCTTCACGTCCATTTGGTAAAGCTTGAAGCCATGGTAAGTAGCATAGGCTAATAATATACGAATTGACTCAAGCCTAGCTACGGGTGCATAGGTTTCACCGAAATCCAAACCTTCGACTTGGGAGTATCCCTTGGCCACAAGTCGAGCTTTGTTCCTTGTCACCACACCATGCTCATCTTGCTTGTTGCGGAAGACCCATTTGGTTCCTACAACATTTTGGTTAGGACGTGGAACTAAATGCCATACCTCATTCCTCGTGAAGTTGTTGAGCTCTTCTTGCATCGCCATCACCCAATCCGAATCTTGAAGTGCTTCCTCTACCCTGTGTGGCTCAATAGAGGAAACAAAAGAGTAATGCTCACAAAAATGTGCAACACGAGATCTAGTGGTTACTCCCTTATGAATATCACCGAGGATGGTGTCGATGGGGTGATCTCGTTGAATTGCTTGGTGGACTCTTGGGTGTGGCGGTCTTGGTTCTTCATCCTCCTTGTCTTGATCATTTGCATCTCCCCCTTGATCATTGCCGTCATCTTGAGGTGGCTCATCTTTTTGATCTTCTCCTTCATCCTTATTTTGAGTTGTTGGAGATGCTTGCATGGAGGATGATGGTTGATCTTGTGCTTGAATGGGCTCTTTGGATTCCTTAGGACACACATCCCCAATGGACATGTTCCTTAGCGCGACGCATGGAGCCTCTTCATCACCTATCTCATCAAGATCAACTTGCTCTACTTGAGAGCCGTTAGTTTCATCAAACACAACATCACAAGAAACTTCAACTAGTCCTAAGGACTTGTTAAAGACTCTATATGCCCTTGTGTTTGAATCATATCCTAGTAAAAAGCCTTCTACAGTCTTAGAAGCATATTTAGATTTTCTACCTCTTTTAACAAGAATAAAGCATTTGCTACCAAAGACTCTAAAATATGAAATATTGGGCTTTTTACCGGTTAGGAGTTCATATGATGTCTTCTTGAGGATTCGATGTAGATACAACCGGTTGATGGCGTAGCAGGCGGTGTTGACCGCCTCGGCCCAAAACCGATCCGATGTCTTGTATTCATCAAGCATGGTCCTCGCCATGTCCAATAGAGTTCTATTCTTCCTCTCCACTACACCATTTTGTTGTGGCGTGTAGGGAGAAGAGAACTCATGCTTGATGCCCTCCTCCTCAAGGAAGCTTTCAATTTGTGAATTCTTGAACTTCGTTCCGTTGTCGCTTCTTATTTTCTTGATCCTTAAGCCGAACTCATTTTGAGCCCGTCTCAAGAATCCCTTTAAGGTCTCTTGGGTTTGAGATTTTTCCTGCAAAAAGAATACCCAAGTGAAGCGAGAATAATCATCTATAATAACTAGACAGTACTTACTCCTGCCGATGCTTATGTAAGCAATCGGGCCGAATAGATCCATGTGTAGGAGCTCCAGTGGCCTGTCAGTCATCATGATGTTCTTATGCGGATGATGAACACCAACTTGCTTCCCTGCTTGGCATGCCCTACAAATCTTGTCTTTCTCAAAATGAACATTTGTTAATCCTAAAATGTGCCCTCCCTTTAAAAGCTTATGAAGATTCTTCATTCCAACATGGGCTAGTCGGCGGTGCCAGAGCCAACCCATGTTAGTCTTAGCAATTAAGCAAGTGTCGAGTTCAGCTCTATCAAAATCTACCAAGTATAGCTGACCCTCTAACACTCCCTTAAATGCTATTAAATCATCACTCCTTCTAAAGACAGTGACACCTACATCAGTAAATAGATAGTTGTAGCCCATTTGACATAATTGGGAAACGGAAAACAAGTTATAATCTAAGGAATCTACAAGAAAAACATTGGAAATGGAATGGTCAGGTGAAATAGCAATTTTACCCAAACCTTTGACCAAACCTTGATTTCCATCCCCGAATGTGATAGCTCGTTTGGGATCTTGATTTTTCTCATAGGAGGAGAACATCTTCTTCTCCCCTGTCATGTGGTTTGTGCACCCGCTGTCGATTATCCAACTTGAGCCCCCGGATGCATAAACCTACAAAACAGTTTTAGTTCTTGACTTTAGGTACCCAAACGGTCTTGGGTCCTTTAGCATTAGAAACAAGAACTTTGGGTACCCAAACATAAGTCTTGGAACTCTTCTGTTTGCCCCCAACATACTTGGCAACTACCTTGCCTGATTTGTTGGTTAGCACATAAGAAGCATCAAAAGTTTTAAATGAAATACTATGATCATTTGATGCAGCAGGAGTTTTCTTCTTAGGCAACTTGGCACGGGTTGGTTGCCTAGAGCTAGATGTCTCACCCTTATACATAAAAGCATGAATAGGGCCAGAGTGAGACTTCCTAGAATGAATTCTCCTAATTTTGTGCTCGGGATAACCGGCAAGGTATAAAATGTAACCCTCGTTTTCCTGAGGCATGGGAGCCTTGCCCTTAACAAAGTTAGACAATTTCTTAGGAGGGGCATTAAGTTTGACATTGTCTCCCTTTTGGAAGCCAATGCCATCCTTGATTTTAGGGCGTCTCCCACTATAGAGCATGCTTCTAGCAAATTTAAACTTTTTCATTTTCTACGTCATGCTCATTTATTTTAGCATTAAGTTGAGCTATGTGATCATTTTGTTTCTTAATTAGAGCTAGATGGTCATGGATAGCATCAACATTAATGTCTCTACATCTAGTGCAAATGGAAGTATGCTCAACGGTAGATGTAGAGGGTTTGCAAGATTTTAATTCTACAACCTTAGCATGTAATATATCATTTTCACTTCTAAGGTTAGAAATAGTAACATTGCAATCATCAAAATCTTTAGCCTTAGCCGTCAATTTTTCATTTTCATTTCTAAGGCTAGCAAGAGAATCATTCAATTCTTCAATCTTAGCAAGTAAATCAACATTATCATCTCTAAGATTGGGAATTGAAACATTACAAACATTAGAATCAACCTTAGCAATAAGTTTAGCATTTTCATTTCTAAGGTTGGCAATAGTATCATGGCAAGTGCTTAGCTCACTAGACAATTTTTCACATTTTTCAACTTCTAGAGCGTAAGCATTTTTAACCTTAACATGCTTTTTGTTTTCCTTGATTAGGAAGTCCTCTTGGGTGTCCAAGAGTTCATCCTTTTCATGGATGGCACTAATTAATTCATTTAATTTTTCTTTTTGTTGCATGTTTAGGTTGGCAAAAAGGGTACGCAAATTATCCTCCTCATCACTAGCATTATCATCACTAGAGGACTCATATTTAGTGGAGGATTTTGATTTAACCTTCTTCTTTTTGCCGTCCTTTGCCATGAGGCACTTGTGGCCGATGTTGGGGAAGAGAAGTCCCTTGGTGACGACGATGTTGGCGGCGTCCTTGTCGGAGGAGGAGTCGGAGGAGCTCTCCTCGGAGTCCCACTCTCGGCACACATGGGCATCGCCGCCCCTCTTCTTGTGGTACCTCTTCTTTTCTCTTCTCTTGCCCTTCTTGTCGTCGCCCCTGTCACTGTCACTAGATAGTGGACATTTTGCTATAAAATGACCGGGCTTACCACATTTGTAGCACACTTTCTTGGAGCAGGGCTTGTAGTCCTTCCCCCTCCTTTGCTTGAGGATTTGGCGGAAGCTCTTGATGATGAGCGTCATCTCCTCATTGTCGAGCTTAGAGGCGTCGATTGGTTGTCTACTTGATGTAGACTCTTCCTTCTTCTCCTCCGTTGCCTTGAATGCGATGGGTTGTGCCTCGGGCGTGGAGGGTGTGCCTTGCTCGATGATTTTCTTTGAGCCTTTAATCATTAGCTCAAAGCTCACAAATTTTCCTATAACCTCCTCGGGAGACATTAGCTTGTATCTAGGATCACCTCGAATTAATTGAACTTGCGTAGGGTTAAGAAAAAACGAGAGATCTAAGAATAACCTTGACCATCTCATGGTCATCCCATTTTTCGCTCCCGAGGTTGCGCACTTGGTTCACCAAGGTCTTCAAGCGGTTGTACATGGCTTGCGGATCCTCCCCTTGGTGAAGCATGAAGCGACCGAGCTCCCCCTCGATCGTCTCCCGCTTGGTGATCTTTGTCACCTCGTCTCCTTCGTGCGCGGTCTTGAGTACGTCCCAAATTTCCTTCGCACTTTTTAACCCTTGCACCTTATTATACTCCTCTCGACTTAGAGAGGCGAGGAGTATAGTGGTGGCTTGGGAGTTAAAGTGGTGGATTTGGGCCACTTCGTCGGAGTCGTAGTCTTCATCCCCTACGGATGGTACCTGTATACCAAACTCAACAACATTCCAAATGCTTGTGTGGAGTGAGGTTAGATTATGCCTCATTTTGTCACTCCACATATTATAATCTTCACCGTCAAAAACCGGTGGTTTGTCTAATGGAACGGAGAGTAAAGGAGTACGTTTTGAAATACGAGGATAACGTAGGGGAATCTTACT
Source organism: Zea luxurians (assembly GCA_029449295.1). Taxonomy (NCBI): domain Eukaryota; kingdom Viridiplantae; phylum Streptophyta; class Magnoliopsida; order Poales; family Poaceae; genus Zea; species Zea luxurians. Next base: position 115,960,381 of record JAOPSE010000005.1, on the reverse strand, counting down.
ATACTTCTTGCGCTCATGGCGCTTAGAAGTTACTGACGGCGTGTCGGAGCCGGAGGTCGATGGTGATGAAGAGTCGGTCTCGTAGTAGACCACTTTCCTCATCTTCTTGTGCTTGTCGCCTCTCCGATGCGACTTGTGGGAAGAGGATTTCTTCTCCTTCCCTTTCCCTTTGTTGCGGGACTCTTCCGATGAAGCCTTCCCGTGGCTTGTAGTGGGCTTGTCGCCGGTCTCCATCTCCCTCTTAGCGTGATCTCCCGACATCACTTCGAGCGGTTAGGCTCTAATGAAGAACCTGGTTCTGATACCAATTGAAAGTCGCCTAGAGGGGGGTGAATAGGGCGAAACTGAAATTTACAAAGTTAATCACAACTACAAGCCGGGTTAGCGTTAGAAATATAATCGAGTCCGAGAGAGGGCGTAAAAACAAATCGCAAGCCAATAAAGAAGTGAGACACAAGGATTTGTTTTCCCGAGGTTCGGTTCTCTCAAACCTTCTCCCTGTTGAGGTGGTCACAAAGATCGAGTCTCTTTTAACCCTTTCCCTCTCTCAAACGGTCCCTCGGACCGAGTGAGCTTCTCTTCTCAATCAACCGGGAACCAAACTTCCCCGCAAGGACCACCACACAATTGGTGTCTCTTGCCTTGATTACAATTGAGATGATCGCAAGAAAGAATGAGAAAAAAGAAGCAATCTAAGCGCAAGAGCTCAAATGAACACAACAATCACTCTCTCTAATCACTAAAGCTTTGAGTGGAATTGGGAGAGGATTTGATCTCTTTGGTGTGTCTAGAATTGAATGCTAGAGCTCTTGTAAGTAGTTGGAAGGTGGAAAACTTGGATGCCATGAATGTGGGGTGGTTGGGGTATTTATAGCCCCAACCACCACAAAGTGGCCGTTGGAAGGCTGCAGTCGCATGGCGCACCGGACAGTCCGGTGCGCCAGCCACATCAGCAGACCGTTAGAGTTCGACCATTGGAGCTCTGTCTTGTGGGCCCACCTGGCTGTCCGGTGGTGCACCGGACAGGCCCTGTAGGCTGTCCGGTGTGCCACCCGCGCGTGCTCTGCTCCTCTGCGCCCGCAGGCGCGCATTTAATGCGTTGCAGTCGACCGTTGCGCGCGAAGTAGCTGTTGCTCCGCTGTCACACCGGACAGTCCGGTGAATTATAGCGGAGCGGATTCCCGAAGCTGGCGAGTTCAGAGTCGCTCTCCCCTGGGGCACCAGACACTGTCCGGTGGTGCACCGGACAGTCCGGTGAATTATAGCGAAGCGCCTCTGAGATTTCCCGAAGGTGAAGAGTTCAGCTTGGTGTCCCCTGGTGCACCGGACACTGTCCGGTGGGGCACCGGACAGTCCGGTGCGCCAGACCAGGGCAGCCATCGGTTGTCCCTTGCTCTTTTTGTTTGAACCCATTCTTGGTCTTTTATTGACTTTTTGTGAACCTTTGGCACCTGTAGAACTTATAGACTAGAGCAAACTAGTTAGTCCGATTATTTGTGTTGGGCAATTCAACCACCAAAATCAATTAGGAAATAGGTGTAAGCCTAATTCCCTTTCAAAAGTACATTGAAAAGTCCATCAATATGTCCCCAAATAAATTTGCCTCTCGATTCTCCTAATAAATATAAATATGTAGGCTATTTAAATTTAATTAGACTATAGGTCAATCGTAGATCTAAGAGCAAAAATTATGCCAAATCGGTAAATCATATATTCTGTTATAGAAATTTGGGTTGTATAGCATTGTTACTGATATTGACATTGACTCTCTCTCTCTCTCTCTCTTCTGATCTTTATAAACTCTTTCGAAATCTCTAGCTCATTATACATGTATATATATATCATATATTTGTAGATAGGTAGTGTGGCCGATGAATGGCATGAACATATACTAACATATCAATAATCTCAACTATATAAAGCTCCCCCACATTTAAATGGTAAGAAAGCTAAAATTATACACAAATGAGGATTCTAATCATGGTTGTTGCCTCTAAACCCACATTCACCCCCACCTAGCCAATAGAACACATATATATTTATGTTTTATACTATATACTCAAGCATAAATAAAAATCATAGCAACATACGAGCACTTTGCTAGATTGTCTCTACATGAATGTACTATTTAAAGCACCAGTTTCCATAGTTTCCACCATCATCGTGCTCCCTAACATTTAAATGGTAAAAAGCTAAAATTATGCACAAATAACGATTAAAACCATAGTTGTTGGCTCCAAACCCACATTCACCCCACCTAACTAACAGAACACACATATCTTTATGTTTTATACTCTATACTCAAGCATAAAAAGAAATTGTAGCAATATACGAGCACTTTGCTAGTAATTAAGGAAGGTACACTTCTACCGAGAGGATTATTGATTTAGAGGCAACGAGACTAAACGCTGCAGAGCTACTCTAGGTGGATCCCACTTTTACCTTTGAGAAAACTCTTAGTATGCCATTGTAATTGTATTCATTACCTTATTTGTTATCACAAATGGCATGGAAGGATAAGAAAAACTAATGTCCTAATCCCTTTTATACCACTGGTGATGACATTGAAAGGTAAGAAATTGCATTAGAGTGTCATAAAGGGATTAGGACATTTGCGATGGTAAATAAGGTACTGGACAAAATTGTGGTGGCATATAAAAATTGTACCATTACTTTAGTATCTCATTGTGTCCTCATTCTAGCACCCAAATGCCAAAATGTTCTCTGCACATGCCGCCGCTAGCATGGCTGGATTTAGTCTTCATTTTGCCATCTTACCACTTGCCCCCTCATATATCCACTCACCACCATTACCAAAGTTGTGTCCTACCATAGTTGTTGACCCTAATCCTCAATGGGGGCAACAATAACCTCTGTCATCTTTGCTCTCATTGCTCACAACATACCAGTAGTCTCCTAACATATCAGGGCCTGTTTGTTTTAATCTCAATCCATATGAATTGGACAAGATTGAGTGGGTTTAAATCCCTAGTAAATCAAAATTCTTTATATTTTTTCAATCTCATCCAAATGTTATAGGAATAACCAAACAAGGCCACATTGGAAAACGCCACAATAACCTATGGTCCCCTCACCACTACCGGTCTAGCTATCTCATGTAGGCATCCCTATAGAAATCATAGATCCCTTATCTAACCAAAGATTCCTAGAGTTGATGGATGCCATTGGATCATCGTTGTCGTTTTCATTTCAATCCTTAATTCTTTTATCCAACTTCTCCATTGTGGCCTCTTAGTTGTTTTATTGTAAAGATTTTTTTCATTTTAATGTGAATCCTTTTGTAAGGTATATTTGACATGGCTTCTGTTCAAGTACTCTTGCTCTTTTGTATGGTGTATTTGGTGTGGCTCCTCATCAAGTGTCTTGGATCTTTCGGAGAAGCTAGGGCACTCGTGGATGAAGAAATCATGATGCCTAAGGGGGAAGGTGAATTAAGCAATCTATTGCATTAACCAAGGCCTCTAAGTTTTCCTTAGCCAAAACCTCTACAATAAATTAACTATCTATATGCATCTATGATTTTCACTAAGTTTGTTGCTATCTTTACCGCAAAGAGTTATATAACCCTAAACCCTTCCAAAATTAACAAACTAACCTATCAACTAAGTTAGTAAGATATACAACTAAGGTATAAAATATAAATGTTGAAGCTAAAAGGCAATAAAGATACAAACTTCCTTCAATAACTCTAGTATTTTTATTGAGGTATCAAGAAGTGTGTAAGCTTCCTCCTAGTTTTTGATAGAGCACCTCGCAAATATGCTCATGCAGTGGTCATGCTCTTGGTTTAGTAACTCCATTAATAGCATGGGCTTTCTCTAGGCGCAAGTGGATCTTCGAATAGCCTTTTTTGAATGCTCTATGTTACCTTCACTATTGTGTTTATGGTGGAAACGACACATGGATCGTTCCTTCTAGTATACGATGACATCCACACCACAAACATAGTTGGTATGATCTTTCAAGACTACAAGCCCCTTACAACAAAAACGGTGCATGCAAATACCAAGGGATAAGGTGTATACTAATTTGCACTTAAACACTAGGTATAAACTTAGAGAAAGCGCTATTGCAAAGCACCTATGCTAGTCACCGAGTGATTCTCTAAGAATTTGAATGTCTAGACCTAGTAAAGATGAGCCTCAACTCTCTTGATATGATCCTCAGCTCCCACACTTCTCAAATGTTCATTTGGTGTCCAATTTGTAGCCCTTTGGAAAGGTATAGTCATTGCACCCTCAATGGTCGTCATTATTGTTTGTTGGACCGTTCGACGTCTAGACCATTATGTTAGAGTCTGATGACTCTTAATAGCTACTATGTCAGTTCTAACTATTACCAACTGATGGGGTACGTATCCATGACATATAGTTTGATATCCACCATTGGACTAGTTTGATGCCCTTTTTCTCTATAAAACCTTTCTGGTGACCATTGTACTCTATCTTCAATGATCTGATGTCTCTGTACAGGCTCATTCTGACGCTCCTTTGAACATGAATAGTGGGACCATATGGTTCACGCCCTGCTTTACTATGAGTTTGATACTCGGTTCGACGCTCTTCCGAGCATGTAGAGTAAGACTGTATAGTTCGATGCCTTCTCCACTACTAGTCCAATGCTCGGTCCTAAGAGTGTGTTTATTACTCGCTAGAGTTAACTCGGATGTATGTTCTGACACTACTCAGGACAATCTGATGTCTCTATCTGACGTGTGTTGAAACCCTCGATCTCTTTGTTACTTTGTCATCTTCTCGTCTGACTTGTCTCCATTCTTGCTTCTTGAACTTTTGTATGTTCTAGTAGGTCTTCAATATGTCTTCTATTGTTTTACTTGATGTGTTGATTGTTCCAACCACCCATATGCCTTAGTCTAAGTCTACTTTATATCCTATATATGCCTTAGTCTAAGTCTACTTCATATACTTTGAACTGTATCAAAAACACTAGCAAATAATGTTAATTTAATATGGTCATATTGATCATCAACACCAAAATCTAATTATAAATGGGCCTTGGTCCATTTTTTACCGTGAAACCACAAATTGCAACTCCTCCTAAATTAAAATAGTTTCAGTTCTACTGTTTATCAGAATAGTTCTTTCTACTAAAGTGTTTGGTACCATATAGACCCTAAGGTGCTATTTGGTTCATGAAATGTAACCTAAATGGTAACCATAATAATTTACACTCGAGTACCCGCGGTAATAAGTTTTAATAGGTCAGTATCAATTTCTAGTGTGATATCTAATTATAGTTAGACTTAAACAAACATAATTTAACGTTATCGGTTACCTATTACATTACAAATATGTGAATAGGCACCTAAATCGGACTAATTTTGAGGCTTCTACGATTTAGCTTTTATCTCCATAAAAAAACGTGGGTGGCGCCAGGGCCGGCCCTGAGGGGTGTGGCGGGTGCGGCCGCACCGGGCTCCCAAAAACAGAGGGCCCTCTAGCTACTGGACGCTAGCATCTTTTTTATTAAATCTATCTATTCTAGACACAAATATGTAAAAAGCGATGCGCTATCGAGTTATCGACTAGTCTCGTTTATATTGTTAAACTAATGTCTCAATTACTTATCGAATACATCATCCGTTTCAAAATAGTATTTGGTTTAGCTCTTAATTTTTATGTTTATATTGATGATGATAAATCCACTAAAGAAGCAAAACAAATTTTATTTTGATCTAGAGAGAGTATTATAAACTATACATATGATGGTTGCTTTGGTAGAGAGAAGCTTTTTAAAATTAAAATTTTTTATGAACTATTTATGGTCAACAATAACTCAAGGGAGGTTAAATGGCTTGGCGATTCTATATATCGAAAAAAAAGCTGTTGGGTGACATTGATCTCGATGATATAAGCGATGACTTTGTATCACAAAATGTTAGAAGATATTTTTAATAATATCATATAACAATTAAGTGTTTTTGCTATATTTTATATCTGTTATCTTATAAACTTTAAAACAGTGCATAATAATTTTTATACGTCAAATAATCGGTTATATATATATATGCGTGGATGGAGCCTCCCTAAAAAGCCAGGAACGTCCCTGGGTGGCGCGCATGTACGAGTACTATCTACTATGGTAGTTGACAGGAGACACGAAGCCTCGGTGACGCACAGAAGATCCTGGCCACTGGCTTCGCAGCTGGTGCGTCCACGCCATAGGGCTCCCGGTCATGGGCCGTGAGGTGCGCGCCCGAACAGCGACGTCAACGGATGCCCCGCGCGCCACGTGGCCCACACCATGCTCGCCGGACGGGGACCGCCCACGAGCGGACGGGCCCTTGCCTTGGAGGCTTGGACGCATGGTGAGCGGAGGGCTGGAAGTCTGGAACGGGATCGAGTCGGTGGGTGGGTCTGCTCGGACTGGGCGTGACACTGTTGTTCCTTTCCGTGGGCATTGCCTCGTCAATCCTCAGGATTGCTTCGCACTGGAACCGTCCTTGCCCGCATGCTGAGAATGATAGGAGATGCATAAAATGATAAAAGAAAACACTTGATGTATCTATAGTTACATATGTACTAGTATAATATGGCGTTGCGACGAGACACAAATTATTTAATAAAAACTTAGTATACAACGATTACATAAAAATGAACAACACATATATTATCATCGATCTTAATATCTAAAAATTATTGGCAACAACTAATACATTGCTGAGGTGAAGACGCGCGCTCCGGCACAAGCCATCCCGGTGCCATCCATCTCATATGCCGCGTCGCGGAGGTGGCTCACGCTATCTGCCATGTTATCTAGACAATCGCACATGAGGCCAACAGCCGCCAACCTGACCCCTTCGTGTCGGCGCCACGATAGGGGTGCTGCCACCACACTTGGCCTAGGAGCTCCACGAGCGGCCCACGTACGCACGCAGACGCGACACGCGCGTGGTCCGCAGGTTCTGCAGCGTTGGGAAACCTCTGTACGACGTTAGATTCTACCGCACACCGACAAATAGGTAAGAGAAAAGCTAGCAGAATCAGAATTTTGGACTACATACATGCATGTAAAATTGCATGCAGTTAGGTGACATGTCCTAATTCTGTTGTCCTTATCCGATCACATGCATGAAAGCTTATATGTGGTCGCGCATGCAAGAGATAATGCTTATCGAGGTGTCATCATTATTGTTACTCCCTGCTTGTTGGGCCAAACGCGCGGGACGGTGGGAGAGGAACGATAGAGCAACACGTTTTGTATGTGATGCACGAAGATGTTGAAAACCAGTTTTTTATAATAGTAGAGAAGTTGCTCTTCTTTTCTCATGGACGGCCCGAAAGAACCAACATATCTCGATAGAGGAGACGATCAGACTTAACACGATTCCTATTCAATTGAGTTAGAATCTTGGCATTTTGTATGAACCAATATATGATTCCTATATAGTGAAAGTGTTTTGTTCGCCTAAGGATTTTTTTTTGTTTTGTGCATTCAAGAATCATCTAAGAATATAATGACTGAAATTAATCAATATTTCTCCTTTGAAACTATAAAATGTTTTGACTATTCACATATATACACTTATAGCCCTAAAACTATAAAATGTGTCATTTAGATCCATAAAAGGACCCTTATATGTTATTCATCAGCGTACCTTGCTTACATGGCGCATCAACTTGTTATATATTTATGCAGTAAAATATAGGGTCATGAGAGACGTTTTTGAAAACTGGTATGGAATCCAAACTCATTTAAGAACAAAAAAATGTATATAAAGTTGGTGATACATACATGTTTTAATGCACACAAAGATAGCCCTCATAGATATCCTTTCTTGCCTTCAGGAACTTGTCGATTCCCTCTCGACCAGTTTCGGTTCTGTCTATAGATCAAATATGTTTATAACTTGTATAATAGAGACATATAGAGGAGCAGGGTGAATGAGTATACATAGCTTATACCTGAGTCTGTGGTGAATAACAACAGTCAGGGCTTGTTTGGGAGCAAGACTAATGGAGAGAATTGAGGAGACTAAAATCCCTCACTATTCAATTTTAAATAGTGAGGGATTCTAGCCCCCTCAATTCCCTTTATTCCACTTGCTTTCAAACAAGGGCTCGAACTCGTTGTAGGATGCATGTGGCTGTTGAGCTCCTCCATCCTAGTTTGGTTCTTCTCATCTTAGCAAAGTAGGGCCTTGGTTGAGAGCCGGTGGCACCGACGACGTAGGACCATTGGTCGCTACGGATGCCATGGCGATTTTTCAGTTGGACGATTTCGATCATTAGGCGCTACAGAGAGATTAGGTCTCAACTAGATGTTTGTGATGGCTAGGGTTTGGTGGAAACATAGGATGTGTTGGCTTGCAGACCAGCCCCTTCATCAATTTATGTAGCACATGTGAGCCCTACAACCATATGATACGATTGTGCCTCCGATGAGTCCGCAATTTCGTTCTCAAGATGATCCTTTGACCGAGCCCAAGGACATATTTAACATTTTTCATTTGTTCCTGACTTTCTTGTTCTTTACTTTATTTGTTCCATCCTTTGACAAAGTGACACATCAAGACTAAACCATTATGGAGATCAATTATGTGCCAGTGATCTCATTCATTATAACATGCCCCTCTGCCTCAAGATAGGTAACCTTCTCAGTCTTGTGAGATGGATGTTTATAGCACCTTGATCTAGAAGGATATGCTTTCCTTTAGTCCTATGTCGGCTATATGTTGTCTAAACAAGTTGGGTGGAAGGTCTTTTGTGAGAAGATCCACTAACATATGATGAGTTCTGATATGCTCAACTTGATGTCAACATACGTGGTAGACCCACTTGACTAGTTCTAGGAGTATAATACTAATGACTCATTATTATAGTATATTTTTAGTGGCCTTTCTAAGCTATCAACCGCTCTTAGTCTAGGTACAAATTTCTTTACCCATATTGCCGAGCCATTTGCCTTATATGTTGCCACAAACTCAATGTGCATTATCGATGATATAATGTCGGTCTGTTTGCATCTCTTCCAGAAACAACCCCTAGCAATTGTCAAGATATATCCAGGAGCGGATTTTAATGTACCAACACAACCTATTATAAGGATTTGCTAATCCTAGAGGGGTGAAAAGGAATGTCAACAACAACACTTCCTGACTAATATAAAGCACGAGTTTAGTCGTGCATCGTCCCCCTCCCCACGTGCATGCGTAGCGAGCATTCCCCGCGCACCAGCTAAATATCAAAAAATGGGATTCAAATTGTGGTCTCTAGGAAGAGAGCACTCGCCTCTAACCACTGTAGCTCATGTTGGTTTGTGTTGTACAAAGAAACTGTATATCATATATAAAAACCGGAACGATACACGAGCAACTAACTAGTACTAATATTGTCGGGGACCATAATTAGGGGTACCCTCAAGACTCCTAATTCTCAGCTGGTAACCCCCATCAGCATAAAGCTGCTAAGGCCTGATGGGTGCGATTAAGTCAGGGATCAGTCCATTCGAGTGACTCGATCACGCCTCGCCCGAGCCTAGCCTCGGACAAGGGCAGCCGACCCCGGAGGATTTCCGTCTCGCCCGAGGCCCCCCTCCAACGGCGGACATATTTCCGGCTCGCCCGAGGCTCTGCCTTCGCTAAGAAGCAACCCTGACTAAATCGCCGCACCGACCGACCAAGTCGCAGGAGCATTTAATGCAAAGGTGACCTAACACCTTTGTCCTGACGCGCGCCCCCCGGCAGAGCCGAAGTGACCGCCGTCACTTCACCGCTCCACTGACCGGCCTGACAGAAGGACAGCGCCGCCTGCGCCACTCCGACCGCAGTGCCGCTTGACAGAGTGAGACTGACAGGCAGTCAGGCCCTGCCAAAGGCACCATAGGAAGCTCCGCCCGACCCAGGGCTCAGACTCGGGCTAAGCCCTGGAAGACGGCGAACTCCGCTCCGCCCGACCCAGGGCTCGGACTCGGGCTAAGCCCCGGAAGACGGCGAACTCCGCTCCGCCCGACCCAGGGCTCGGACTCGGGCTAAGCCCCGGAAGACGGCGAACTCCGCTCCGCCCGACCCAGGGCTCGGACTCGGGCTAAGTCCCGGAAGACGGCGAACTCCGCTCCGCCCGACCCAGGGCTCAGACTCGGGCTAAGTCCCGGAAGACGGCGAACTCCGCTCTGCCCGACCCAGGGCTCGGACTCGGGCTCAGCCCCAGAAGACGACGAACTCCGCTTCGCCCGACCCCAGGGCTCGGACTCCGCCCTGGCCTCTGCCGAACGACCTTCGCCTCGCCCGACCTAGGGGCTCGGACTCGGCCTCGGCCATGGAAGACAGACTCGACCTCGGCTTCGGAGGAGCCTCCACGTCGCCCAACCTAGGGCGCAGGCCAGCCACGTCAACAGGAAGCGCCATCATCACCCTACCCCGAGCTGACTCGGGCCGCAGAGGACAAGACCGGTGTCCCATCTGGCTAGCTCCGCCAGATAGGCAATGATGGCGCCCCGCATGCTCTATGACGACGATGGCTCTCAGCTCTCTTACGGAAGCAGGAGGACGTCAGCAAGGACTCAACCGCTCCGACAGCTGTCCCTCCGCCAGGCTCCGTCGCTCCTCCGACGGCCACGACATCACACCAGCTGGGTGCCAAAATCTCTCCGGCTGCCACATTGGTATGTACTTAGGGCGCTAGCTCTCCCCCGCTAGACACGTAGCACTCTGCTACACCCCCATTGTACACCTGGATCCTCTCCTTACGCCTATAAAAGGAAGGACCAGGGCCCTCTTAGAGAAGGTTGGCCGCGCGGGGACGAGGACGGGACAGGCGCTCTCTTGGGGCCGCTCGCTTCCCTCTCCCGCGTGGACGCTTGTAACCCCCTACTGCAAGCGCACCCGACCTGGGCGCGGGACGAACACGTAGGCCGCGGGATTTCCACCTCTCTCACGCCCATCTCCGGCCACCTCACTTCCCCCCTTTGCGCTCGGCCTCGCGTCGACCCATCTGGGCTGGGGCACGCGGCGACATTCACTCGTCGGCTTAGGGACCCCCCGGTCTCGAAACGCCGACAGTTGGCACGCCAGGTAGGGGCCTGCTGCGTGTTGACGAACAGCTTCCCGTCAAGCTCCAGATGGGCAGTCTCCAGCAACCTCTCCAACCCGGGACGGTGCTCCATTTCGGGAGTCTTGAGTTCATGTCCTTCGACGGTAGCTACGACATGATACTCCTTCCACCGCCGCGCGACAACGACAATGGCGGCCGACAGCCCGCCCGCCGGCGGCGGAATCGACGACGTCTTCCCCGCGTGGTGGAAGAACAACATTCGAGCTCGCCCCGTCCTCTCCCCCGACAACGGAGGAGGAGGCGAGGCAACCAAGGCCAAGCGGGAGGCCGCGCCTCGTCGGCTGTCGAGCAAGTCGACGTCCCCAGCGCTCCAACGGGGGGCGCGTCGGGCGTCGACCTCGCGTCTGAGACGAAGGCGAGCGCCGTCTCCCCGCGACACGCCAATCCCGAGCAAGTGGACGACGCCAGCGCGCTCGCGGAGAGCTTGTAGGACGTCGCCCTCGTACCTGAGACGACGGTGCAATCAGCCCCCGACGTGACTATGTCGCTGCTCGTCGACCGAAAGGTACCGACCGATTCCCATCCCACGTCATTTAGATTCAGCCTCAACCCGCCTAGCGACCTTGCTTTGGCAGGCGCTCTCGTAGAGGTGAGGTCAAACCCTCTGGGGTTTCGCATGCGGTCGCCTTGGGACCGGCTGACGGACGTCTCGACCTACGGGCCCTCTGGGTCCGAGGAAGATGACGACCCCAACATCTGTTGGGATTTCTCTGGATTTGGCAACCCCAGTGCCATGCGGGACTTCATGACCGCATGTGACTACTGCCTCTCCGACTGTTCCGACGGTAGCCGCAGCCTCGACGACGAGGACTGCGGCCCAAGCCGCGAATGTTTCCACGTCGATCTAGGGGATCCCTCCGAAGGCAACCATCTCGGCATGCCGGAGGGCGGTGATCTCCCTAGGCCGGTGCCCCGCGCTGACATCCCGCGGGAGCTAGCTGTGGTCCCCGTTCCGGCGGGGGGTCATGACCCACAGCTCGAGCAAGTCCGCGGGGCGCAGGCCAGGCTCGACGAGGGAGCAGGAGCGCTTGAGCCGATCCGCCGGGACGTCGGGCAGGCATGGGCGGGCCAACCCCCGGCCGGAGAAATACGTCACCTGCCCCAGGGTCTCCCGCTCCGCGTCGCCAACGACGTCAGGGTCAGGCCGCCACCCGCATCCAGCGGGGTCGGTCAGAACCTGACTGCAGCAGCGATGCTTCTCCGCGCAATGCCGGAGCCATCAACCACCGAGGGTCGGCGAATCCAAGGAGAGCTCAAGAATCTCCTGGAAGGCGCTGCGGTCCGACGGGCCGAGAGCTCTGCCTCCCGAAGGCAAGGATACCCCTCGGAACCTCATGCCACGACTTCCCGATTCATGCGGGAAGCCTCGGTCTACACCGGGCGCACGCGCAACACCGCGCCTGCAGCCCCGGGCCACCTCGGCAACGAGCACCATCACCGCGACCGTCGGGCCCACCTCGACGAGAGGGTGCGCCGAGGCTATCACCCCAGGCGTGGGGGACGCTACGACAGCGGGGAGGATCGGAGTCCCTCGCCCGAACCACCCGGTCCGCAGGCCTTCAGCCGGGCCATCCGGCGGGCACCGTTCCCGACCCGGTTCCGACCCCCGACTACTATCACAAAGTACTCGGGGGGAAACGGGACCGGAATTGTGGCTCGCGGACTACCGCCTGGCCTGCCAGCTGGGTGGAGCGGACGACGACAACCTCATCATCCGCAACCTCCCCCTGTTCCTCTCCGACACCGCTCGCGCCTGGTTGGAGCACCTGCCTCCGGGGCAGATCTCCAACTGGGATGACCTGGTTCAAGCCTTCGCCGGCAATTTCCAGGGCACGTATGTGCGCCCCGGGAAATCCTGGGACCTCCGAAGCTGCCGACAGCAGCCGGGAGAGTCTCTCCGGGACTACATCCGGCGATTCTCGAAGCAGCGCACCGAGCTGCCCAACATCACCGACTCGGATGTCATCGGCGCGTTCCTTGCCGGCACCACCTGCCGCGACCTGGTGAGTAAGTTGGGTCGCAAGACCCCCACCAGGGCAAGCGAGCTGATGGACATCGCCACCAAGTTCGCCTCTGGCCAGGAGGCGGTCGAGGCTATCTTCCGAAAGGACAAGTAGCCCCAGGGCCGCCCATCGGAAGATGCTCCCCAGGCGTCTACTCAGCGCGGCGCCAAGAAGAAAGGAAAGAAGAAGTCGCAAGCGAAACGCGACGCCGCCGACGCGGACCTTGTCGCCGCCGTCGAGCACAAGAACCCTCGGAAGCCCCCCGGAGGTGCCAACCTCTTCGACAAGATGCTCAAGGGGCCGTGCCCCTATCATCAGGGGCCCGTCAAGCACACCCTTGAGGAGTGCGTCATGCTTCAGCGCCACTTCCACAGGGCCGGGCCACCCGCGGAGGGTGGCAGGGCCCGTGACGACGACAAGAAGGAAGATTACCAAGCAGGAGAGTTCCCCGAGGTCCGCGACTGCTTCATGATCTACGGAGGGCATGCGGCGAATGCCTCGGCTCGGCATCGCAAGCAAGAGCGCCGGGAGGTCTGCTCGGTGAAGGTGGCGGCGCCAGTCTACCTAGACTGGTCCGACAAGCCCATCACCTTCGACCAAGCTGATCACCCCGACCACGTGCCGAGCCCGGGGAAATACCCGCTCGTCGTTGACCCCGTCATCGGTGACGTCAGGCTCACCAAGGTCCTTATGGATGGGGGCAGCAGCCTCAACATCATATACGCCGAGACCCTCAGGCTCTTGCGTGTCGATCTGTCCTCCGTCCGAGCAGGCGCTGCGCCCTTCCACGGGATCATTCCCGGGAAGCGCGTCCATCCCCTCGGACGACTCGACCTTCCCGTCTGCTTCGGAACGCCCTCCAACTTCCGAAGGGAGACCCTGACGTTCGAGGTGGTCGGGTTCCGAGGAACCTACCACGCGGTATTGGGGAGGCCATGCTACGCGAAGTTCATGGCCGTCCCCAACTACACCTACCTGAAGCTCAAGATGCCGGGCCCCAACGGGGTCATCACCGTCGGCCCCACGTACAGACACGCGTTCGAATGCGACGTGGAGTGCGTGGAGTACGCCGAGGCCCTTGCCGAATCCGAGGCCCTCATCGCCGACCTGGAAAGCCTCTCCAAAGAGGTGCCAGACGTGAAGCGTCATGCCGGCAACTTCGAGCCAGTGGAAACGGTTAAGGCCGTCCCCCTCGACCCCAGCGGCAACGCCTCCAAGCAGATCCGGATCGGTTCCGGGCTCGACCCCAAATAGGAAACAGTGCTCGTCGACTTTCTCCGCGTGAACGCCGACGTCTTCGCATGGAGTCCCTCGGACATGCCCGGCATACCGAGGGATGTCGCCGAGCACTCACTGGATATTCGGGCCGGAGCCCGACCCGTCAAGCAGCCTCTGCGCCGATTCGACGAGGAGAAGCGCAGAGCGATAGGCGAGGAGATCCACAAGCTAATGGCAGCCGGGTTCATCAAAGAGGGTATCACCAAATCAGGATGAAAGAGTCCGACCAGCTCGCGACTTCTTTCATCACGCCCTTTGGCAAGTGCTGCTATGTCACCATGCCGTTCGGTTTGAGGAATGCGGGCACGACGTACCAGCGGTGCATGAACCATGTGTTCGGCGAACACATCGGTCGCACGGTCGAAGCCTACGTCGATGACATCGTAGTCAAGACGAGGAAAGCTTCCGACCTCCTCTCCGACCTTGAAGTGACATTCCGATGTCTCAAGGCGAAAGGCGTCAAGCTCAATCCCGAGAAGTGTGTCTTCGGGGTGCCCCGGGGCATGCTCTTGGGGTTGATCGTCTCCAAGCGGGGCATCGAAGCCAACCCGGAGAAGATCGCAGCCATCACCAGCATGGGTCCCATCAAGGACTTAAAGGGCGTACAGAGAGCCATGGGATGTCTCACGGCTCTGAGCCGCTTCATCTCACGCCTCGGCGAAAGAGGCCTGCCTCTGTACCGCCTCTTAAGGAAGGCCGAGCGCTTCACTTGGACCCCTGAGGCCGAGGAAGCTCTCGGGAACCTGAAGGCGCTCCTCACAAAGGCGCCTATCTTGGTGCCCCCAGCTGATGGAGAAGCCCTCTTGGTCTACGTCGCCGCCACCACCCAGGTGGTTAGCGCCGCGATTGTGGTCGAGAGGCAAGAAGAGGGGCATGCATTGCCCGTTCAGAGGCCAGTTTACTTCGTCAGCGAGGTACTGTCCGAAACCAAGATCCGCTACCCACAAGTTCAGAAGCTGCTGTATGCAGTGATCCTGACGCGGCGGAAGTTGCGACACTACTTCGAGTCTCATCTGGTAACTGTGGTGTCATCCTTCCCCCTGGGGGAGATCATCCAGTGCCGAGAGGCCTCGGGCAGGATTGCAAAGTGGGCAGTGGAAATCATGGGCGAGACAATCTCGTTCGCCCCTCGGAAGGCCATCAAGTCCCAGGTCTTGGCGGACTTCGTAGCCGAATGGGTCGACACACAGCTACCGACGGCTCCGATCCAACCAGAGCTCTGGACCATGTTTTTCGACGGGTCACTGATGAAGACGGGAGCCGGCGCGGGCCTACTCTTCATCTCACCCCTCGGGAAACACCTACGCTATGTGCTACGCCTCCACTTCCCGGCGTCCAACAATGTGGCTGAGTACGAGGCTCTGGTCAACGGGTTGCGGATCGCCATCGAGCTAGGGGTCTGACGCCTCGACGCTCGCGGTGACTCGCAGCTCATCATCGACCAAGTCATGAAGAACTCCCACTGCCGCGACCCGAAGATGGAGGCCTACTGCGATGAGGTTCGGCGCCTGGAAGACAAGTTCTACGGGCTCGAGCTTAACCACATCGCTCGGCGCTACAACGAGACTGCGGACGAGCTGGCAAAAATCGCCTCGGGGCGAACAACGGTTCCCCCGGACGTCTTCTCCCGGGATCTGCATCAACCCTCCGTCAAGATCGACGACACGCCCGAGCCTGAGGCGCCCTCGGTCCAGCTCGAGGTGCCCTCGGCACAGCCGGAGGCACCCTCAGCTCGGCCCGAGGCGGCCTCGGTTCAACCCGAGGTACCCTCGGCCTCCGAGGGTGAGGCACTGCGCATCGAGGAGAAGCGGAGCGGGGCCACGCCTGATCGAAATTGGCAGACCCCGTACCTGCAATATCTCCGCCAAGGAGAGCTACCCCTCGACCGAGCCGAGGCTCGGCGGGTAGCGCGACGCTCCAAGTCGTTCGTCTTGCTGGGCGATGAGAAGGAGCTCTACCACCGCAGCCCCTCGGGCATCCTCCAGCGATGCATCTCCATCGCCGAAGGTCAGGAACTCTTGCAAGAGATACACTCGGGGGCTTGCGGCCATCACGCAGCGCCTCGAGCCCTTGTCGGGAATGCTTTCCGGCAAGGCTTCTACTGGCCAACGGCGGTGGCTGATGCCACTAGAATTGTCCGCACCTGCGAAGGGTGTCAATTCTATGCGAAGCAGACCCACCTGCCCGCTCAGGCTCTGCAGACGATACCCATCACCTGGCCCTTTGCTGTGTGGGGTCTGGACCTCGTCGGCCCCTTGCAGAAGGCGCCCGGGGGCTACACGCACCTGCTGGTCGCCATCGACAAGTTCTCCAAGTGGGTCGAGGTCCGACCTCTGAACAGCATCAGGTCCGAGCAGGCGGTGACGTTCTTCACCAACATCATCCATCACTTCGGGGTCCCGAACTCCATCATCACCGACAACGGTACCCAGTTCACCGGCAAAAAATTCTTGGAATTCTGCGAGGATCACCACATCCGGGTGGACTGGGCCACCGTGGCTCATCCCATGTTGAATGGGCAAGTAGAGCGTGCCAACGGCATGATTCTACAAGGGCTCAAGCCTCGGATCTACAACGACCTCAACAAGTTCGGCAAGCGATGGATGAAGGAACTCCCCTCGGTGGTCTGGAGCCTGAGGACAACGCCGAGCCGGGCCACGGGTTTCACGCTGTTCTTTCTGGTCTACGGGGCCGAGGCCGTCTTGCCCACTGACCTGGAGTACGGCTCCCCGAGGACGAGGGCCTACAGTGATCAAAGCAACCAAGCTAGCCGACAAGACTCGCTGGACCAGCTGGAAGAGGCTCGGGACAAGGCCTTGCTACACTCGGCGCGGTACCAGCAGTCCCTGCGACGCTACCACGCCCGAGGTGTCCGACCCCGAGACCTCCAGGTGGGCGACCTGGTGCTTCGGCTGCGGCAAGACGCCCGAGGGAGGCACAAGCTCACGCCCCCCTAGGAGGGGCCATTCGTCATCGCCAAAGTTCTGAAGCCCGGAACGTACAAGCTGGCCAACAGTCAAGGCGAGGTCTATGGCAACGCTTGGAACATCCAACAGCTACGTCGCTTCTACCCTTAAGATGTTTTCAAGTTGTTCATATACCTCGCACCCACGCAAAGTTTAGTCATCAAGGAAGGGTCGGCCTCGCCTCGGCAAAGCCCGAACCTCCCTCGGGGGCTAAAAGGGGGGGGACCCCCTCTGCGTTGAAATTTTCCTCGAAAAAAGATCTCTTCTGCCAGAATATCTTTCGTGCTTTCTGACTACTTCGAAAAGTGGACCCTAAAAACGACGGAGTACACGTAAGCAGCCAAGGCTGACCGAGCCGAGGGACTCCTACGCCTCCGGGATACGGATACCTCACTCATCACCTTCTGCGATAAGTAACTCGCGTTCGGATAAAGTGGTTCCGCGGACCGAACAAGTCTTCACGTTCGGAAGCTCTTCTGCCGAAGCGATCCTTCGAGCCTTCTCGACTGAGTCGGTGACAGGGCCTCATGGACGGGTGAAAGTGCGCGTAAGCGGCAAGGCCGATCGAGCCGAGGGACTCCCACGCCTCCGGGATACGGATACCTCACTCATCACCTTCCGCGAGAAGCAACTTTCGCTCGCACAAACATCCCTGTTACCGACAAAAAAGTCCAGATACTCGAAACAAGAGGAAAGGAGACGCAGCTTTACAACACAGCGAGGGTGTGTATATTCTGGCCTCGGCGGCCGCAGAAGGCACACGCTACAAGACACTCTGATCCTGCAGGCTCGGGTCTTGACGCTGGAAGGGGGCAGTAGCACCCTCGGCATCGACGACACCTTCAGCGAGGTCCGACCTAGCCTCGGACGGCGACGCGGTCCAGGGATCCCCACTCTGGAGGACGACGTCATCGTCACGCCCGGACAATCGCTGCCAGGGACTTCTCCGAGAATCCGACCCAAGCAGGCGGCTCGGCCGGGTACCCCTGGGGCCTCGGCCAACCATCTCCCAAGGGCGCCAGCCCGACCCGAGGCCTCGGCTGATCAACTCCGGTGTCGGTCCCGCTAACGGACAACCCGGCTAGGCTCCGGTCGACCAGGTTTCATTTTCGAGCCAACTCCGCCTCTGTTCATGCTGATATCGCTACCCCTGGCCTCGGCTCATCGAAGAGTGGCCAAGGGGTCCCTTTAACTAAGCTAGAGGAGCCTCAGACGACAAGGCCGACCAAGCCGAGGGACTCCTACGCCTCCGGGATACGGATACCTCACTCGTCACCTTGACACAGGGCAACTCATGCTTGGTGAAGCGGTTCAGATAATCAACAGGCGAGTCTTAATGCTCGAAAATGAGGAAAAAACATGGCTCCGTGCCAAGATTACATACATGTTCAGGCCTCGACAGCCATAATGAACAAAAACACTGGCATTCGAAGTGCCATTACAAACGGAACTCCGGTTCCCCCTCCGCAGGTACGAACAACCCCACTCCATGGGGGAGGGCCTGCGGAACAATAGAAGACTGACGAGCGGCTCGCGGCCGCCCGCTCTGACTACGACGACAACGACCCCCGCCCCGGGCGACGAAGCAGCTTCAGCAGCGGCTTCGGGGCAAATGCTACGGCAGGAGGACTCTCACCCGCCGAGGACGAGAGCCAGCCATTCAGGCCGGGAGACGGAGACTTAGGGCAACCGGCGGAGTTGGCAATCTCATCGGTAGAGAAGCCATCTCCGGCTGTCGACGCCTCGAAGCGTGCCGGCAGCTCTTCGCCCTAGCCAGAACCGCCCAGAGCGCGGGCGCCGCCCTCGCGGTACGCGGCGCAACCGTCGTCCGGACGGAGGGCGTAGTGCTGCGCCCTGGCTGAGTGATGGCGGCCCGCCTATCCCGGCATGGCTGGAGGAAGTCTCCGCGAAGCTGGAGGATGCCATTCTCCCCCGGACGCCAGGGGAAGAAAGGGGTAACCGACCCACGCGGAGGCAGCCCCCGACTCGCCTCATCCTCCATCTTGGCCTGGATGACGAAAATCCTTGAGGCTGAAGGAGGGGCAGAGGCCGCAGCCTGGCTCGCTTTCCCCCCCCCCCCCATCAAGCTGGAGGTCACCATCTTGGGTGACCGCCGGTGGAGGGGTGCAGCCGGGCTGCATGATGAAAATCCTTGAAGCCGAACGATGGCTGAAAGGTACCAACTCCTACGGAGTTGCGTTCCTCCAACGATGAGGCGAAAAGACGGCGGGTATCCCCTATCCGGGGGCTTGGAAGGTGGAAAGACGCGATGCATAAGGGAGCGAGAAGACATGGTCGCCTTCCGAAGGGGGTCACCCTCCTTTTAAAGGCAACTCTCCCTACTTGCGCCCCCAACCGTCATGGGCTGAGTCTTCTCCAACACGCTCCAAGGCCCTCCCCTGCGGCGCGGGGGCTGGGTCCCGCATGTCAAGCAAACCGGCTCAGAGCAGAAGAAGCCAAACTACCGCGCGTGGTGCACACAACCGCCCAGCGGTTACAAGTGACCCTCCACTTTTGCCCGGACCAACGGGCGAAAGAGGCGGGCAGCCATGCAGGCGGCATGCAACCGCGCCAAGTGGACGCGCTCCTCCGACTCCCGACACGCCAGCATGGAGGCCCAGGCCCACGCGTCACGCAACCGGCGCGCCGGATGCTGCATGCAAGCAACTGCACCGCCACTTGCGCCACCACCGCGCCTCCTCGATTGCGGAATCAATACCGCGACTCGAGGCGACCAGGCGCACGACCCAGCAGCGCCAGCCTGACGCGGCGGTCAATGCGGCCAAAAGTGGGCCGGCAGTGATGACGGTGGCAGGCGGGCGGGAGCAGCGGTCACGTCGTCAGCCAAGCTCACGTCCCATCCGGGGGCAGCTAGAGAACCCCCTCTCACGGTGTGAAGACAACGCGCCCGTGATCCGTTCCTCGAACGGCTCGCGCACGCGCAACGACCGCCCTGCCAACAACTCGCCCCGTCGCATTAACTCCGCGGAGGGATAGACGGCGCTTCTGGCAGGAGAAGCGGGCGACGCTTCGCCTTCGCCGTAAAAACCGCGCCAAAAAAGGTACGCCACGTCGTTCGATTTCGTATCCTTTTCCTTTTTTCCTCTTTCTCTATCTCTTGCAACAGGGACCGGGAAAGGGGGATACCCCGAAAAGGATCCTTCCCCGTGAAGGAACCAGGCTCCGAGCCTCCCTACTGATCAGAGGTTCGAAGGCTGGCCCCCTGAGGGGTTCAACAGCCGCCTCAGATCGCGTGGGCCATACACCCACTACTGGTCAGAGGTTCGAAGGCCGGCCCCCCGAAGGGTTCCACGGCCGCCTCAGGCTACTCGGGCTCCGCACCCATTACTGATCAGGGGTTCGAAGGCTGGCCCCCGAAGGGTTCACAGTCACCTCAGACACCGAGCGAGGGATGACCAGGGGTACGTTCGATACATAACCAAGGCTCGGGTTGCGCTCCCGAGGTACCCTAGGACATTTTCGAGACCAGCGGGAGCGATCTTGTAACGGAATCCCATCAGAGGGAGGCATCGAGCCCTCGGACCCCGTCGCCAGGGGACCGGGTCCGGCAGATCACCCGCAGGTACTTTTGGGCGTGCCTCTGGGCCCCTAGCCGACCCCTAACGAACGGGGCACGGACGTCCACTCGGATTACCCGCTTGCAGTTCACCGAAGACACCATGTTCGGCGCCCATCGAGGGTAACATGGCGCTCTCCCCCCTCCTCCTTGCGGAAAGGCGACGCAGGGGCGTATGTAAAAAAGCCGAGTCTGTCCCTGATCGCCCTCTCGCCCTGTGCGGAGGCTCGGGGCTGCTCTCGCAAACCCGGCTCCGGCCGAACCGTTGACAGCGTCAACATACCAGCCCGAGAGCTTGGGCCCCGACCGTACACCCGGGCTACGGCCAGTTCGCATGAGGGAACAACCAGACCAGCCGAAGCATTACACGAGGCATTAAGACCTCGAAGGAGTGAAACCACTCCTCCGAGGCCTCGGGGGCTACACCCGGCGGGTGCGCTCGCGCGCACCCACCGGAACAAAATGCAACCGAGAAAGGCTGGTCCCCTTGCAAAAAAGTGCGACGAAAGCCTCCAAGCGAGTGCTAGCACTCCCTTCGAGGCTCGGGGGCTACTGTCAGGGACCATAATTAGGGGTACCCTCAAGACTCCTAATTCTCAGCTGGTAACCCCCATCAGCATAAAGCTGCTAAGGCCTGATGGGTGCGATTAAGTCAGGGATCAGTCCATTCGAGTGACTCGATCACGCCTTGCCCGAGCCTAGCCTCGGACAAGGGCAGCCGACCCCGGAGGATTTCTGTCTCGCCCGAGGCCCCCCTCCAACGGCGGACATATTTCCGGCTCGCCCGAGGCTCTGCCTTCGCTAAGAAGCAACCCTGACTAAATCGCCGCACCGACCGACCAAGTCGCAGGAGCATTTAATGCAAAGGTGACCTGACACCTTTGTCCTGACGCGCGCCCCCCGGCAGAGCCGAAGTGACTGCCGTCACTTCACCGCTCCACTGACCGGCCTGACAGAAGGACAGCGCCGCCTGCGCCACTCTGACCGCAGTGCCGCTTGACAGAGTGAGACTGACAGGCAGTCAGGCCCTGCCAAAGGCACCATAGGAAGCTCCGCCCGACCCAGGGCTCAGACTCGGGCTAAGCCCCGGAAGACGGCGAACTCCGCTCCGCCCGACCCAAGGCTCGGACTCGGGCTAAGCCCCAGAAGACGGCGAACTCCGCTCCGCCCGACCCAGGGCTCGGACTCGGGCTAAGCCCCGAAAGACGGCGAACTCCGCTCCGCCGACCCAGGGCTCGGACTCGGGCTAAGTCCCGGAAGACGGCGAACTCCGCTCTGCCCGACCCAGGGCTCGGACTCGGGCTAAGTCCCGGAAGACGGCGAACTCCGCTCCGCCCGACCTAGGGCTCGGACTCGGGCTCAGCCCCAGAAGACGACGAACTCCGCTTCGCCCGACCCCAGGGCTCGGACTCCGCCCTGGCCTCTGTCGAACGACCTCCGCCTCGCCCGACCCAGGGGCTCGGACTCGGCCTCGGCCATGGAAGACAGACTCGACCTCGGCTTCGGAGGAGCCTCCACGTCGCCCAACCTAGGGCGCAGGCCAGCCACGTCAACAGGAAGCGCCATCATCACCCTACCCCGAGCTGACTCGGGCCGCAGAGGACAAGACCGGTGTCCCATCTGGCTAGCTCCGCCATATAGGCAATGATGGCGCCCCGCATGCTCTGTGACGACGACGGCTCTCAGCTCTCTTACGGAAGCAGGAGGACGTCAGCAAGGACTCAACCACTTCGACAGCTGTCCCTCCGCCAGGCTCCGTCGCTCCTCCGACGGCCACGACATCACACCAGGTGGGTGCCAAAATCTCTCTGGCTGCCACATCGGCATGTACTTAGGGCGCTAGCTCTCCCCCGCTAGACACGTAGCACTCTGCTACACCCCCATTGTACACCTGGATCCTCTCCTTACGCCTATAAAAGGAAGGACCAGGGCCCTCTTAGAGAAGGTTGGCCGCGCGGGGACGAGGACGGGACAGGCGCTCTCTTGGGGCCGCTCGCTTCCCTCTCCCGCGTGGACGCTTGTAACCCCATACTGGAAGCGCACCCGACCTGGGCGCGGGACGAACACGAAGGCCGCGGGATTTCCACCTCTCTCACGCCCATCTCCGGCCACCTCACTTCCCCCCTTCGCGCTCGGCCTCGCGTCGACCCATCTGGGCTGGGGCACGCGGCGACATTCACTCGTCGGCTTAGGGACCCCCCGGTCTCGAAACGCCGACAAATATAAAGCACAAGTATGATCGTGCATCATCGACCCCCTTCGCACACGCGTAACAAGAGTTCCCCGCGTGCCAGCGAAATATCAAAAAAGTACAGCTACCAAGATTCGAACCGTGGTCTCTAGGAAAAGAGCAATCTCCTCTAACCACTACAACTCATGTTGGTTTGTGTTGTACAATGAGATCATATATCATATATAGAAAATGTAGTGATGCATAGACAACTAACTAGTAAAAACTTATTAGCACCATGAGCGACAGTCCTGACACTGTCGTGCACACAAATATGTACAAGCTCAATTTTGATCCCACCCGATGAAAACTAGATCGAGTAAATTTCTAATTATCTTTAGGTAGATTAAATTATAATGCAATAGTAGAAAGAATTATAGATAGCTCAAAATCATATATTGACACTAGACCCTAATTAACTCACATGAACAGATATATGATGAAATAAGTAAAGAAACAAAAAGGAACACATGTATTTATCACGTGGTTTAGCTCACCATAAAGGCTAGTCTACCTAAAAGCCACTAAGGCTTGGATTTTTTTAACCCTATCCTTGTTCTCGGGTCAAGAGGCAAAGCCCTTTAGATGAGTGGTTCTTACGTGATTGCAAAATGTTGATTACAAACATCCAAGGCTACCATAAATCATAGTATAGCTCATCGAATGCAGTAGCCAACTAGGAGCAAGGCTTCAAGAGTAAAAGATCCAACCACCAGCTTGAATGTGAACCAAATGCTCTTAAGCTCGAGAATAGTTTGGTGAGATCTATTTCACAAATTTGGAGGCACAATCCCTCAAGAATCATAAGGGAGATGAATGGAGAGGATTGAGGAGATCCAATGAAGTGAGGGAGAGTGAGAGAAATGTATTTTGTGCACAGGCGGGTTCTTGTCGAGATATTACCATTGGGGGAGATGTAAGGGAGTATAAATACAACTCACCTACCCCAACTAGTATTTTAAGGTGTGGCACAGCTAGGCTATAATCTGTAGTACGGGGAGGGGTAGTGCCACTCACTGAGCAGTAGTTTGAGCATTCAAGCTTATGAATTGAATTCCCTTTATAGTATGGTTTTTTATACTCAAATCCAAAAATATGAAATCAAATTTAAACTCCATAATCAATTGGAGTTACCACCATAGTAAACATAAACTTTCTTTTCATTTAACATGCAATGACACTCAACAAATCATATTAGTTATCTATTTGCATGGTCATTATCAACAAAACCCATAATTACAACCTGATTGCACATAAAATCTTTCCCTTTTTGGTGATTCACAACAACACAAATAGATCTTACAAAAGATAAGAATGTAATATTATTTTTGAGCCACAAATTTAGGGTCTTTCCCTAAGACTATGAAGAGAGAATTGAATTCTCACTTTGGCATAAAATGCGCCAAGAATTCAGAGAAGAAACAACAGAAAATTTTGCACAACATCTAAAAGACAGTGAAAATAAGATGAGAGTAGCATACAATGAGACCATTTAGAGTATAGTATATGAAATATTACAAATGTAAGGAAAATGGACCCCGAGCCATTTGGCTAATTGAGTTTTGGTGTTTGATGAACAACACAATCCGTGAACTAATAAGTTTTCTAGTGTTTATGTTTGTAGTTCACAGGATGCAAGATTTACTTGAACTAAGGAATTGAGGAAAGCAACACCTCAAAAGAAGACATTAATAAGATCCAAGAAAAGTCCAAGTGTGCTGCTGCGGACTGTCTGTGCAAGGCGCACCGGACTGTCCGGTGCACCAGAGAACTCCAGCCCAACGGCTAGTTCCAGGTGGCACCTGGAGAGAAGACCATCGGACTGTCCGGTGTGAGCACCAGACTGTCCGGTGTGAAAAGCCTGTGGCACCAACGGTCACCTGCTCTGACAGGGCAACGGCTAGGCGCACCGGACATGCTACAGTGCGCTGTCCGGTGCACCACCGGACTATCCGGTGTGCCACAGAGAACTGCAGCTTTTCTCCAACGGCTATTTTGGAGTTGGGGCCTATATATACTTCACCCAACCGGCCATTTGAAGGTGTGGGAGCCCAAGCAACATACCAACGCATATAGTGCACATTTCCAAGAGCTCAAACACCCAAGTGATTAATAGAATCACTCAGTGATTAGCGTAGGTGCTTTGCGAAGTGCTTAGATTAGTTAGACCGCTTTAGCGCTTGCTCTAGGTGAACCCTAGTTAGTTGAGTGAGTTTAGACAAACCACACAACCCCTCGGCTCTTGCGTGAGCCGTTGTAATTGTACCGAGTGGGGCGAGAGTCTTGCGAGACCGTGACAACTGCGTTTGTGTCACGGCCGCCACCGTGTACCGGAGGGAACGAGGCCTGCGGCGTTTCGGTCGGAAGCTCGATAGTGGAGACGGCAGGGAGCGTCCGAGAGGAGCCGGAAGCGGAGCACCACTTGCGCGTGGAGAAGGCCCGCGGCTCTCTACAGAGTTATTCGACCGTGGTGCTTGGCCCTCGCGTGGGCTTCCCTTTGCGTAGGGACACCAACGAGGATTAGTCGGGACCTTGCGTGGTTCCGGATACCTCGGTAAAAATACCGGCGTCATCCACAAGAGTTTGCTTCTCTACTTTGCTCTTTAAGTTTCCACATTTATATTAAGCATTTAAGTTTCAATCTTGTATTCATACTTATTTAGTGTAGATTGAAACTTAGCCTTTACGGTAGAGATAGCAACACTTAGACAAAACCTAGTTTGCACATTCTAGTTTGATTACTTGCATAGGTTTTGCTCTAGGGATTTAATTGTGGCCTAGTTTAGTAAAAGTTTTAGAAGTCCTAATTCACCCCCCCTCTTAGGCGTCACCCGTTTCCTACAAGTGGTATCAGAGCCCGGTTTGGCTCATTTGAAATGCTTTAGCTTAACCGCTAAAAGAGTCGACGCTTTTTAGAGGAAGGGATGGATACCCATAGGCCACCACACTTCAATGGCACTAACTTCCCATATTATAGTGCTAGAATGGCTTGTTACCTAGAGGTTGTTGATCTAGGTGTTTGGAGAGTCACTCGTGACGGAATGAAACCCCTCAAGAATCCCGAGAAACCCACCACGAGTGAGGAAAAAGAAATTCATTTAAATGCTAGAGCCAAAAATTGCTTGTATGAATCTCTTAGCATGGATATTTTTAATCAAGTATTTACCTTAAAACTGCTAATGAGATTTGGCTAAAATTGCATGAGCTCCATGATGGCACATCGAATGTCCATGAGCAAAAACATTGCCTAGTCTTAAATGAGTATAATTCTTTTGCTATGAAAGATGATGAGCTTGTTAGAAACATGTATTCTCGTTTGAATCTAATTATCAATGAGCTCAATTCTATTGGCATTAATAAGCTAGGTGATGCGGACATTGTAAGGAAGATTATCTCCCTGCTACCACAACAAAGATATGGGAGCATCATCACCATCCTTCACAACATGCAGGACTTGAGCAACATGACCCCGACCATTGTGATTGGGAAAATTGCGGCTTTTGAGATGTCGCGAAAAATGTGTCGGGGAGAGGAGCCAACTTCCTCAAGACCATATGCTTTTGCATGTGATGAAAGGAAGGGCAAAAAGAAGGCTCCCACTCCAAGTTCCTCAAGTGAAGAAGAGGAAGAAGAAGAAAATGATGATGATGAAAATAATCAACCATGCACATCATCCTCCGAGGACGAAGAAACAATCCGACACGTCAGAAAGGTAATGAGGATGATCCGCAAGATTAATCTAATGGGTGTGCCCCTGCAGGTCAAAGATCTTCTCTTTAACATTGACAGGAAAAAGCAAAGGAAGAGAGGATGCTTCGCATGTGGGGAGAAGGGCCACTTTAGGGACAACTGTCCAAATATGGCTAAACCCAAAAAGGAGAGGAGCAAAGGCAAGGCGCTAACAAGTGTTAGAACTTGGGATGATTCTTCAAGTGAAGATGAACCTCCAAGGACGCGCAGCCACTGGTCCTCATCACGCTCATCACGGTCATCACACAAATGCCTTATGGCAAGAGATAACAAAAGCATTCCATCCTCTAGTGATGAAAGTAGTAGTGATGATGAAGGTGAGGGAAAGCCCTCTGTAGATGAGCTTGCGGAAGCCGTAGAATTTTTCCAGGATGTTTGCACTAAGCAAAAGGCTCAACTTAAAACTTTGAAAAATAAGTTGATTAGCTCCCAAAATGATTATAAAGGTTTGCTAGAAAAATTTGAAACTTTTGCAAACTTAAATAGTGAGCTGTCAACTAAAATTGAGCTATTAGAATCCCGATAATGGTCTCATTATAAAGGTTTCAAATTATAAAGGTTTGCTACCGATGATGGTCTCATTAAAAAGAATGAAAAACTTAAGGCGAAGTTAGCTAGCTCCCAAGAAGCTATTGAAAATTTGCTAGATAAAATGGAAATTCTTAGCATACACAATAATGAGCTAACTACTAAGCTAGAAAACATTGGTAGCACCCCAGTAGCATCTTTAGTTGAAATACCTGAAATTATTAAGAAAGATGCTTCTACTTCTTGCTTTGATTTAATTGATGATTCTAACCCCTGCAACCAAGTTCTTGTTAAGAATATTGTTGTAGAAACATGCTCGGATGAGGTTGCAAAGGAAAATGAACAATTAAAGCAAGAAGTGGCTCGCCTTGGCAAGGCTCTGTATGACAAGAAAGGCAAAGCCAAACAAATCCGACCTCCACAGGATAACACCACTGCAAGAGTGAACAAGCCTGTAGAGGAAGAAACTGTGATTTGTAGGATATGCCACATGGAAGGCCACAAGTCTTTCCAATGCAAGGCGATGACCGGGGATAAACAAAAGCAAAAGCTCAAGCAAAAGCCATCAAGCAAAATCTCCAACACCTACATCAAAAAGGTGAACAAAAAGGATGCTACACCATATTTGATCAAGAAGAAAAAGAATGGAAAGGTGATAGCTATCAAGGCCAACAAGCAAGTCAACAAAGGAAAGGGGGCCAAACGCATCTGGGTGCCAAAGGAAATAATTTCAACCATGAAAAGCACCAAGAAGGTTTGGATCCTGAAAGGGAAGTGAGAGGACCGAAGGTCGTTGGGAAATTTGGAGGCTTGGCAAATTTGGGATGTATATCATGGGATACATCATATTGGATCAAGTTTAATTTCCAAGTGTGTTAGTGAAAATTTTGAACCCAATTTTCTCGCCCATGATTAAGGTAACTTGATTTATTGTATTTCTTGTTTTTAGATATGCATGTCTATTTACCTTGTATCTAGTTTACCTTTCTTGCCTAGTATTACATTTGTCATTTACTTTTGTTTAAAATTATGCATACTAGGTAAATCACATGGTAGGATTGCTTGCTTTCAATTCATATACTTAAGCAAATCTACATGGTTTAAAATGTTTAGTTAAGCACGGCACATAGCTTCTATATCACTCCATAGTAAATGATGCATCAATTGAAAATTTTGAATTCTACAAGTTGTATCATTTAACTTATATGTGCCAAAGTTCAGATTATAGATAATTTGCCCCTCTTGATATCAAATCAAAGTGCATGTCTCCTACAAGTATTCAAAACTTGTATGCACACCTACAGGGGGAGGTTACTCTATAATCTAATACTTTGAGACTAACACCTTTTCAAGTCTATTTCATGTGATAGTCTCATTGTAAGGAAAATGAAGTCCCCGGAGAAAGACAACAATCTTCCACTGCAAAATCTCCAAGAACTCTCATGTCTCTCAAGCTCGCCATTGAATTTCAATCGGTATCTTTTGAGACTACATCTAGTATCATTTACATGTCTTCTCCAATATTTGATTAGACTATATTTCATAACTTATACTTCCATGTTGCTAAAAATGCATAAGTACTTAACTCATATTCTGTTACCTATGCATAAGGGAAGTTAGTCTTTTCAAGTCATGTCTTGTACCTCTAATTTTCACATGCTTTTTCCTAAGATCTCTGTCAGGGGGAGCTTTTCTTCATCTCTAAAGGGGGAGAAAACTCTTTCTAAAGGAGAACACTCATTTAGGTGGAGTAATCTTTTGAGGACAAGCCTTTATTTACTTCCTACATGCTTTTAATGTCTTCCTTTTCGGTGGTTGATGCCAAAGGGGGAGAAGTTTAGGGACCAAAGCAATGAAAACTATATCAAACACCAAACACCACAATTTTAAAATTTTATATCTACAAATGGTATTTCAAGTGGTTTTGGTTATTTGGTCCTAAAATAGGAAGTAAGTGAATTATGGAATTAGGGGGAGGCTTAAGTCCATAATATCACATTGTGGGGACAAACATGCATCCTAGCAAGTAGATTGCATATTTTCATTCAAATACTTGTATTATTTGCTTGCTTTGGTTGTGTTGTCATCAATCACCAAAAAGGGGGAGATTGTAAGGAAAATGGACCCCGGGCCATTTGTCTAATTGAGTTTTGGTGTTTGATGAACAACACAATCCGTGAACTAATAAGTTTTCTAGTGTTTATGTTTGTAGTTCATAGGATGCAAGATTTACTTGGACTAAGGAATCGAGGAAAGCAACACCTCAAAAGAAGACATTAAGAAGATCTAAGAGAAGTCCAAGTGTGCTGCTGTGAACTATCTGTGCGAGGCGCACCAGACTGTCCGGTGGCACACCGGACTGTCCGGTGCCCACATGCCGGACTGTCCGGTGCACCAGGAAACTCCAGCCCAATGGCTAGTTCTAGGTGGCACCCAGAGAGAAGACCACCGGATTGTCCGGTGTGAGCACCAGACTGTCCGGTGTGAAAAGCCTGCGGCGCCAACGGTCACCTGCTCTGACAGGGCAACGGCTAGGCGCACCGGACATGCTACAGTGTGTTGTCCGGAGCACCACCGGACTGTCCGGTGTGCCGCAGAGAACTGCAGCTTTTCTCCAACGGCTATTTTGGAGTTAGGGCTTATATATACTTCACCCAACCGGCCATTTGAAGGTGTGGGAGCCCAAGCAACATACCAAGGCATATAGTGCACATTTCCAAGAGCTCAAACACCCAAGTGCTTAATAGAATCACTCGGTGATTAGCGTAGGTGCTTTGCGAAGTGCTTAGGTTAGTTAGACCGCTTTAGCGCTTGCTCTAGGTGAACCCTAGTTAGTTGAGTGAGTTTAGACAAACCACACAACCCCTCGGCTCTTGCGTGAGCCGTTGTAATTGTACCGAGTGGGGCGAGAGTCTTGCGAAACCGTGACAACTGCGTTTATGTCACGGCCGCCACCGTGTACCGGAGGGAACGAGGCCCACGGCGTTTCGGCTGGAAGCTCGATAGTGGAGACGGCGGGGAGCGTCCGAGAGGAGCCGGAAGCGGAGCACCACTTGAGCGTGGAGAAGGCCCGCGGCTCTCTACGGAGTTACTCGACCGTGGTGCTTGGCCCTCGTGTGGGCTTCTCTTTGCGTAGGGGCATCAACGAGGATTAGTCGGGACCTTGCGTGGTTCCGGATACCTCGGTAAAAATACCGGCGTCATCCACGAGAGTTTGCTTCTCTACTTTGCTCTTTATGTTTCCGCATTTATATTAAACATTTAAGTTTCAATCTTGTATTCATACTTATTTAGTGTAGATTGAAACTTAGCCTTTGCAGTAGAGATAGCAACACTTAGACAAAACCTAGTTTGCACATTCTAGTTTGATTACTTGCATAGGTTTTGCTCTAGGGATTTAATTGTGGCCTAGTTTAGTAAAAGTTTTAGAAGTCCTAATTCACCCCCCCTCTTAGGCGTCGCCCATTTCCTACAACAAACCAAGTTTTTAGGATGTGCATGGCACCGAACCTAACTCAACTACTCTCATCTCCCAACTAAAACTAGTCCATGGCCACAAAAAATGAAATTAACCCCCTTTCATCTTACTTCTCCCCCTTTGGTATCAAACACCAAAAAGAGAAAGAAGAATAAGAGAGGAATCAAAAGTAAAATCAGTAACCATCTTCCTAAAATGTGTCCTACTGAACCTCACCACCATCCTATCTACAACATTGTGGTCGTAGGAGGCCACATCCTGACCACACCGGTCAAAGGTACAAGTGTGTAGCAAGGAGCATGGGTTGATCATCGAGCGGAGGAACCATAAAGCTCCTAAATCTTTTCCTCATCATCATCATCCTCATCACTAGATATATCACTGCAATCTTAGGGAGGACAAGGAGCTTTAAGCGGGGGAAGACCGAAATGCTCGTGCAGTTTGCAAATTTCAAGACGGACCTCATAGGTCATATTAGTTGCATAGGTACAAGTCCTAAAATGGTGCTAAGCCAACATGAAAGCTTACCCTTCTTCTTCAAATAAGAAGAAGAGGAAGGGCAAGAAGTACCAGGTTGGTCACTCGCTAAAGATGACTTTGGAGGTTGTTGCCACCAAATCCTGATTGGATTGGTGCAACTATATTGGCAGATGGGTTCAACAACATGAAGGTATTTGGCCTATGCAATGAGATAGGCCCTACGAGCCATGGATTTGTAGATAGGTCTCTGTTAGATTAGAAGAAGTGCTTATGACTTCAAGTTCAAAGACTATAAAATGTACATTTCATGATAATAATAAATAAAAGGCTGACGTTTCATGATAATACTCATGCAACCCTGGCCGTTAGATCCCGATCCAAGGGATCACTTCCACCAACTCGAACCGGTATCCAATCCCTCTAATCTCCGATGTCCGATCTCCACGCGACACCCTAGATTTTATAACGCAAACAGGTACACCAGCTTCTAGTCTAGTCTATTTAAGGACGGATCAATGGCCCATGCCTTCTCTTCTCCCCTAGATATTAGACGGTGGCGACGTTGAGCCGAGCGTGGCGGCGCCCACCACCGGCGAATGGTGAACCGACCCTCCGCTAGTCAAATCTAATCAAAACTAAGCATATAAGAATGAGAAATGATTGTGAACGTTATAGGAACACTTACCGTCGATGGAGGATGATGGGGCGAGTTGGCCACGGTGATTGGCGGCTCCACGGTGGTGTCCTATTCCAAAGAGAAATTGGGAGGGCTCTGACCATCAATCGTGCACGGCGAGGGCACAACATCCAACTGCATGTCCTAGCGAGGCTCCCATACCACACTTCAACACATTAGCGGCGATGGAGGTGAGTTGCCCACGACGAGGTGTGGAGTCCGCGCAGTAATATTGCTCATGTGAGCACTCCCGATCATGGTGGATTCTCCTTACACCTCAAGCACACCATTGCACATCCTCCCCACCCCTCCACAGATGTCGAGCATCGGCGCACTAGGATCCCAAGGGCGATGACTCACTGACTCTCTCTCCCTCCTATCTCTATTCGCATTAACGAGTTGCACTCGGCGTGCGTGTAGGCTGGTGTATGTGATGGCCAAAGGGGCGAAGGGATCCTTATTTATACTGGAGGAGGCTGGCTGAGGATGGCTTAGATCAGCCGTAAGGATCATCGCGGGATTCTATTGGAGTTATGTTTTGGACTCAAGGAAAGCGACAGTGCTAACTATTGGGTCCCACAAGGCAGAGAAACGGAGTCGCGGTGACCAAAGAACTCAGGCGCGCGTGGGCGTGAGACCTATGCCTGATTGGTGGGCCCGCATGGCGATGAGCGCAGGTGGGGTATAAGTGGGCCGCATGGGTTGGCTTCCTGGGCCAATGGAGGAAAGAGGCCCGAAGCAGGTTGGCTTTTCTTTTTTCTATTTTCTAGACTTATTCTATATTTTGTTTTAAACTTCAAATTTGAATCTCAAACTTCAAATTAAGTGCAGAAAGAAAACTCTAGTATGTATGCAATATACTTAGAGGTAGGCATATTTATATTAATCGCTTTATTCATTAATTAGGAAAATGTTTCAAATATGAAATGCACATTAACTGTTTTACTATTATTTTGAATGTGTAGCCAAATTTAGAAGTACAATAAAAGATGAATATTCCTAACATAATTGTTTTAAGAAAATATAACTCCTAATGTAAAATCTTTATTAAGAGATAATTAACTTAATTCATTTAGAGAATAGATCTTAAATATATATCTTAACAAAGGATAATTTAATTCAAATAAGAATCTTTAATATAATTTTTATTTGAAAACACATTTATTTAAGTTACAACATGAGTTTTCCCAAATTACCCAAAATAGGATTTTGGGGGCGTTACACCATGTAGGAGATGTCAAAATCAGTAAAGTCATATAGGGTCCCTAGACATGCATCCTCCTTAATGGACCAACAATACATCTCAATTTGCATCTCATGTGTTGGCCTGCTGGTGGGGGCTCTCTACCTCTAGCACCACCTCTACAACATCGGTGAGAGGGTTGCTTCTATCTTCTTAGGGCATTCATCTTCATATTGGTCCATCGCTCATGGCGATCAACAATATCCATCTATGCAGTTAATTTAACGATTGTATTAGCGATCATATGGTGAGTAGCAAGTAGTGATTGCAATGAGTGAATAAGTGTGAGAAACTGAGGTTGAGGACAATTCACAGGGAGCAACACTACTAGATGGCACCCGACACTGCCATGCCTAGAGTGGCACTGCCACACATACTATTCACTGACTCAAACCTAAAGTCCTGAATCCAATTGATTCCAGTCTTACAACTACTACGCAGCCTATACATGCACCAAAAACAACATTCTTCAACAAACTTGAATCCATTTTGCATAGAAATGGAGTTACGGATAGGTACCCTAAGGTTGAGGGGATGAGAGGAGCATGGCTTTGGTCTCCTAGGTCCTCTGGCCACCCATAGGCAACTGAGGATAAGGATCTATTCTCAACCCAAGGATGGAGACCATAAGGAGATGTGTGTGTTAGAGAGAATTAGAAAAAAAGAGAGGGAGAAGAGAGAGAGACAAGACACTCGCGGAAGCGGAGCCACAAGCTTTCAGGAAGAGGTAAGTATCTCCCAAGCCATAAAAAGGATAATAAATGTGTCAGATTAAAATAGTGGCAA
This sequence comes from Zea luxurians, assembly GCA_029449295.1. Classification (NCBI taxonomy): domain Eukaryota; kingdom Viridiplantae; phylum Streptophyta; class Magnoliopsida; order Poales; family Poaceae; genus Zea; species Zea luxurians. The sequence continues at coordinate 115,926,293 of JAOPSE010000005.1, read as the reverse complement.
TCGGCATTACCAGGTGACACCCAACATTGTCGGGGGTCTGGCACTGTTGTGCCTAGAACGGCACTGTCATTGCCAATATGCTTTGAGAAAAATAAGTTGGATTGTTCCAACAACACTCATATACATAAATATTTATCAAGCACATATTCTGGTCATAAAAGTTTTAAAAGAAACATAATAGGTGCAGAAATATATCATTCATTGAATCATATGGGCATGATCACATTTAAATTTTATTTTTATTATGCTAGACCATCAACCCGATTATGTGAGATTTCAAGCAACGTTTCAAAAATCAATAATGTTTAGTTCACTCCTCAATGTGCAAAACATTGAATCATCAAGAGGGTTTATGAAGATATTGGCTAGTTGTTTTTTGGTTCATACACGATGGATTATGATTTCACCTTTTGTTTCATGATCTCTAAAGAAGTGATGGTATATGTCTATATGTTTAGTTCTTGAGTAGATAGCTAGATTCTTGGTTAGATTTATGGCACTTTCGCTGTCACATAAGAATGGGATTTTGGTGGAGTGACATCCAAATAACTAAATGTTTGTCACATCTAAAGAAGTTGTGTAATAAAGTGCTCAGTGCTTACACAATTGCAGCAAGTTCTCTTTTTCTTGTTTGGAAATCTCCTTTTCACATCCTTGTATCCTTCCTTATTTGGCCCTTTATAATATCTCTTCACAAATAAGGCAATATCGCCAATCTCTTCACTTAATGAGGATGTTGATTCTAGCCTTTCTTTAGTCTTTTTGTGCACTTCTACCCTACTAGATGATGGTTCTTTGTTGGTTTTTGTCTTCCTGTTGATGGATTGCTTGGTAGTATTGTTGGCCATTAAACCTATAGATTTATGAGCCATGACTAGGCTAGCCTGATCAAGGCTACATGGAAATAATTCGCCATAACCTATGGCAACAAGGATGACAGTAGCATAAATTTGGAGAAATTTGATGGGTTGATGGTCCCATTGTGTTACTCTAGAAGGTGAGGGCAAAACTATTTTGTCCATTCAACCTGATAAAGAACGGAGAATAGTGACATGCAGCGCACACCAATTGGGTGCCCCAGGTTCGATGCTATGCCCCTAGTAAAGGTGCTTTAAACTGGCACCATGGTTTTCTGGTCCTATGATTAGGCTCTGAAGTCTTGGAGGAGCTTCAAGCGATCGGAGCAATGATACTATCGACAAGGAATGATACCATCATGTCTGCATGTTGGTTTTAGTTGCATTTCTCGAAATAGGAAGCAATCTAGGGTTACCTCTAGCCATCAAAATGAACTTGGTGACATCACGTCGTCATTGCTTGGTGACCACCTTGCCGGTGTCTGTCCCGTCGTATCGCAACTGTGAGGAGCCCTAGACCTCGTCATTGCATACATCCTTTCTTTTTTAACTTTCGTATACCTGCTATCCTAAAAATAATAATAACTCATACAATCTAAATAGTGGGATATGAATTTAGACAATAGAAGCACTATTGGTCATTTTATCAATTTTAGCACTATTTAAGAATACGTTTAATTAGAGAGTCAACTAGAATAAAGTAGTTTTATTCTAATTTTGTTTTAGAATGAAGCCGTTCTATTACCGGCCAGATCAATCCGCCACCCGCGGGTCGAGGTTGCTCGCGCAGCTGAGGATCCCTACGCTACGCACGCTATTCTTTTTGGTGAGCGCGCGTCGGTATCGCTATATGAGCCCCACGCGCACCGAAGCGAGGGGGGTCGCACTTTGCTTCAAGTCCCTTCCCTTCCCGCTCGTCCACCACGTGACGCCATCTGGGCCCCACCGTTGGGCGTCGCCTTCCGCCTGACGTCACTCCTCCATGTGCGGCAGCTCCTATATATACGGGCCTCCCCCGCGTCCTCCGGCCCGGATCTTGACGGCGACCACCCTACTAGGCACTGACGCCGTGAACTAGTTAGTCATAGCCCCCCCGCCCTGAAATCCCAGTCTCCCACTCCCAACCAAGGAGCCTTGTGCCCATCCGATCCGTCGTCGTCTCGTCTCGACATGCAGGGAGGTGTGAGCTGCGTCGGCGGGCGGCTGGGCCTGACCATCGACCCGGCTGGCGACGGGGAGGCCCCCGCGGAGCGCGTGGGGCGGTTGGTCCGCGAGAGCCCCGTGGTGATCTTCGCCTGGCGCGGGTGCTGCATGTGCCACGTGATGCGGCAGCTGCTGGCGGCCGTGGGCGCGCACGCGACGGTGATCGAGCTGGAGGAGGCCGCCGAGGAGGCCGCGGCGTCGGCCGCCGCCGCCGCCGCCGTGCCGGCGCTGTTCGTGGGCGGCGCGCCCGTGGGCGGGCTGGACGGGCTCATGGGGCTCCACCTCAGCGGCCTCCTAGTCCCGCGGCTCCGGGAGGTCGGCGCGCTCTGCGGCTAGGCACTTGCTGGTGGTCTGGTCTCTCTGTCGATACACGGGTAGGGTACGGTACGGTACGTAATTTAGGGGAAGCTGAGGGGGGGTTGGAGCGAAATGGCCGTGTGACGTTTTATATACAGACGTCGTTGCTAGTTCTGTCTGTGCTTTGCTGTATGGCGCTGGGGCCGGGTGAGGTGGTTGGCTAAAGTTGAAGACCTATGTGAGAAATGCCTGGGTGTAACTGTAATTAATACGTTTGTCCTGCACGAGTTTGTTAACTGCGCTGCGTCCCTGGTTCTCCTCTGCTTTTGCTTGGCTGATTATTGCACAATTTCGCCCACGCTAAATATGCGTATTGTATGTATGCATGCGTGTATTCGACTGCAATATAGTCGAATGGGAGAGAAGAATTGAATTCAAAATGGAAAAGTGTACTCTGGTCCTACTTGTAGTTGGAGTGACCATCGGCGAGCGAGCGAGATAAGCTATTAAACGAGGAGGGTGAATGGGTGCCGTAGACGTCACTGGATCGACTCAGCATATATGCAATGCAACGCTAGCTCAAGGCAGGTAGGTAATTTGTCTACGTCTGTCTTCCCTGCAAAACTGGTCTTGAACCTGTCCATCTTTTTTCGGCCGCGCCCAGTCTTACGACAAGGAATCGGTCGGCTCGAGTGGCCCAATGCCGATGATGCCTTAACTGGGGCTAAAAATTAATAACCTTACACCAATTCTAAGAAGTAGATTAACTATTAGCCAAACACAGGACTACTACATCCGTTCATTATAGATGCATTCGAAGACTGTGTTCACCTACAATTAGGACGTGTAATCAGAACGACTTTGGACGGATATCACTGAAATCATATCTGTTTTTATATTTTTATTCGGATTCGGGTTCAAGTACGGATAGCTTCAAATACGAATACAAATACGAATAGTCGTGTACTCGTGTGTTGAATCTAGAACTAGTCAGACACAGATAGCATCGGTAACAAATATTTTTTTTCCAGATATCGTCTAAAACACCATTCCACACATATCATAGTTCTTGTAATCATTTAACTCTTTCTTAAATTCAAACATTTTTTTAGGATTATATGTAGACATATGCTACACCTCCATTAAATTCCATTATTTTTTATGCTACTTTGTGTATTATTAATTTCTTTATTTAGAAAAACGTTAAAGTTCAATTAAATTCATAAAATATATATTCCAGTGTTGATCGAAAGTTGCAAATAATAACCATTCTACAAGAAAATGACCTCAACTACCCACACAAAAATGATAAAAGTTAAGTAATGTTTATGTTGAAACTTGGACACTCGTGCTGATTTTACATGTAACTCACGCTATAAGTGGAAGTGAAATGAAAGAATCACTAACATCTTATAGACTTTATGGTTAAAATATTTTTTTGAGAATTCTATGTGAACATATGTTACCCCCTACGTCAAATTTCATGAACTTTTTAGACTATTTGTGTATTATTCATTTCTTTCTGTAGAAAAAATCATCAAAATGCAATTAAATCCATAAAATATTCTAATGTCGACAGAAAATTGCAAACAAGTTACCAAAACTAATAAACATTCTATACGAAGATACTCAACTCCCCCGTGTGAAAATGATAAAGTGAAGTGTTGGTTTATGTTGAAATTTGGATACTTAGAGTGATTTCACATGTAACTCATGCAACAAATGAAAGTGAATCGAAAGAAACGTTGATATTTTATAGTCCAAACATTTTTTTAGGATGCTATATGGGCATATATTGACCCTCCTTCAAATTTCATTAATTTCTGAGAACTATTTGTGAATTATTATTTTTTTCTATAGAAAATTATCAAAATGCAATTAAATTCATAAAAATGTTCAAGTGTCGACCAAAAATTGCAAATAGGTTACCATGACTAATAACACATTCTATAAGATTTGAAGCTTACATGAGAATAAGATTTGAAGCACAAATTTTGAATTCTAAGTTTATAGAATGCTCCCCCTAAATATGTGCTTTCTTCAAAAACATAATTTTGGCCTCAGACGCCAATTTGCACATACTTAGGCAATTCGAAACATTTCTATATCTTAGCAATTTTAGAATGCATTGTATCTAGAATCAAACCATGATGCTATAACACACAAATGCACATAATCAGAGTTAAACACCATTCAAATTAGTGGATATATCACAGGAATATCAACCTACCACTATTCACCATTAAGATGCCAATTCAAACTAATACCAATTTAAGCTAAGACACTAAATTTAAGACAATCTTAAAGCACCATTAAATTTAAGACAATCTTAAAGCACCATGACAATCTTACAGCATCTTAAAGCACCATTAAATTTAAGACAATCTTAAAGCACCATGACAATCTTACAGCACCATTAACCACATGACTATCTATTACACTCTAAATAATTCATATAATACTGCAGGAAGCATATGAATGACACACTAGCAAAGCTAAACTAACACACCCCTTTAAGACAATCTTAAAGCACCATGACAATCTTACAGCACCATTAACCACATGACTATCTATTACACTCTAAATAATTCATATAATACTGCAGGAAGCATATGAATGACACATCACCCCTTAGGATAAGCTTTCCTCTCAGGTTGAGATAAGCTTTAATACACAAATTCTCCCCCTTTGACATCAAACACCAAAAACCATACTCAAGCAAGAACATAGGATGATGTCAAGGGACAGCACGGTGTTAAGGAGGAAAAATGACTATCAAAACTCCCCCTTACTTATTGAACATATGCACTATCAACATTTAGGTAAGATACATATATGCAAAAAGATTAATACTTCCTTTTGTACCTTTACCATGTTGTAGTGTACTTCCCATCTTGAAAGTATTTAATCTCTCGAGAGCTTCTCCACACTTGTGCCTGATTCTTTATCCTAACTTTTCCTTGTTGCTAAGACACCAAACTTAGAACAAGTTATAGTATTGGGCACAAGAAGAAACTTCTATTCTAATGATTATCAAAAGATGTCAATTGAAGCAAACTATCACGGCTACCAATTGAAAGATACCAATTGCAAAGTTCATTTATTATCATAGCTCCATGATATTTAAGAATAAGCATCTATTATCACCAGATATTATAGAGCATGAGCAATCTAAAAATATGTACTTACTCACGACTTGAGATACCAATTTCTTGACTTACAGAGGTACCCAAGTCCTGATTGCTCCATTTCTTGCTTATCTTCTCTTTTCCACCTAGAGACTATACAAGATTGCTCAAGAAACAGTTAGTCTCAAAAGACACAAGTTATGTGTGCTCCCCCTCAAGTTGTGCATCAAGTATTTGAATGACTTGCACTTTGCACATTCTAGCTTCCTTAGAACTAGAGGGGATCACAACATACCTTGGTCAAGGCATACTCTATCACTGTCATCACACAAGGATGCCAATATGAATATCAATTGTAAAACCACTTAACACAAATTTAAGGCTAAATGAAAGGTTGACTAAATTCAACAATGCATGCCTTAGGAGCACCTAAGCCATTTGAATACTAACAGAAAGTCTAACATTTCCGCAATTTGGACATGCTTCATACTCAACTATCATTGCATATACCAATTGAAGATCAACACAACCATGTGTATAAAGCGTAATTTCTAAGCATGCCATAATTAAGAAGGTTTCTTAGGTGCACAAAAGAAACATTACTTTAAGGCATAAGTCTCCTAAGCCACGATGCTACCAATGAAATGCAAGAACACAGCTATGTTCACTATCAATGGAACTTTAAGATATTCAATAAAATTGCACAGTTCCATTTTCCATACCTTTGCCTTTATGAGAGCACTTGTTATCACCAATTCAGGGCTCCTTTTGCTCATGCACCACATAGCTCAAAGGGCACAACATGGATTTGAAATTCACACAGTACAAAACTAGGGTAATCATGTGAACATGGATTAAACAATATGTCAATATTTGCACATAGCATGACTTACACAAAGTTACAGGTTTATCCATATACACAAGAGAGTTAATCGTTGTGGATATAACAAATGAAGGAGCTACCAATGAATGATTCAAAAGATATATCCTATATAGCACTAGTCATGATTAAGCGAGCATCATTGTGATTCATTTAACACAGGCAATCATAAAGCGTAACTACTCCAAAGACAGGTAGCACAACAAACCAACTTAAGAGCAATACTAAATTGCAATTATGTACTTAAAGCACACGGGTACCATCCTTTGGAGAGCAAGGTGTAAATCCTCATCAAAGTCCTTTACTTGATACACCAATAATGATTTAGGACCTATACACCTTATTTCACTTGAGATGAACATGGGATTAGTGTTTCACAATAATTCAACCTTGGGTCAATAACCACCACAACAATTAATAGCTTAAGCATAGAGTTTTAGATAACCGCCTTAAGCTCTCCCATGGTCTCCAGTCCATCTCAAGGCACCTGCATGGTCTAGTTAGCACAGTTTTGGTACCCATCTTGGGATGGGTCCATAATGATCATCTAAATGTGCCTTTGGTACCCAAATTGCCTTTGTGCTAGTTTTAGATGATCTCGTTATAGATCTAGCACAAGTATATGATATGGGTCTCCTACTCGAATAAGATTGACACAAATTCACTTGCTTAGGAATCTTACCTTTATAACATACCTTGGATATATGACCCTGCTCACCACACTTGTAGCAGAAGCGTCGCTCAACTTGACACGACGCTTGTTGTGTGTTATTTTCCTTGGTGAGGGTCACCTTGGAGGATGCACATCCTTGATTCTTCATGACCGGACATGAAGTGATCGTGTGGTCCTTTTTGTTGTATCCAAAACAACTCCTTGTCCCTTCATTCTTGTCTTTGTATGGACAAGACGCGATGAGGTGGCCTAACTTCTTGCACTTGAAACACCTCCTTTTTCCTTTTCCCTTTTTATACTTGAATGACATGGAGAGAAGGTCAGTGCAAACAACATGATTAATTGAATCCTTACCTTTTTCCTTTTTCATGTTGATTTCTTCATTTATAGCTTTGGGAACATTTCTCTTATTGAGCTTGACACTTGCTGCAGTTTTTCCTTTCTCAAGCTTCTTCACCACGCGCCCGTGGATATCTTGAGAGAGTTGAGCAAAGTGTCTTCTCCTCAGTTGTCGTTGCTTCTTATTCCCACAGAATTTCTTTTGTGACCCTAAAACTTGTTGCTCAATCAATGATTGACTTTCTTTTGAGCAACAGGGGTTAGCACATGATGATATACAATTCAAATGCGCACACGTGCGAGAATGAGGTTTACATGAATTTAAGTTTACAATTATAACCTCATGAGCAACATTGAGCATGATATGGTCATCAACTAGTTTATTATGAGAATTTGACAACATATCATACTCTTCACCTAGAGCAAGTTTTTCTAAATTTAGAATTTCTACTTGACTCTTAAGCATGGCGTTTTCCATTTTAAGTTGAGCAACACAGGATAAAACATCATCATTATTTCTTTGCTCAAATAAAATAGATTCATACCGTTGGACCAAATCGTCATGAGAGCACTTTAGCTCCTCATGTTCTTTGGTCATCTTCTCCAGGCTGTTGTTGGTTTTGATGAGGGTCTCCTCTAGCCTGAGAAGCGTCTCGCCTTGTTCCTTGTTCCTTCTCAACAGCTTAACCAAGAGAGCTTTGTCCTCTTTGTTGAGATGGATGTAGAAACGGCGAATCTCCTCTTCTTCCACATCATTGGTATCATTTTCCCTGTCATTAATGTCAGTGGAAGCCAAACAGGAAAATGTACCTTGAGGTGATGAAGATTCATCCTCGCTATCATCCTCATATTCCTTCTCATCATGGCTTTTGTCTCCACCGTCATTGTTAGCAATAAAACATTTATCACTAGTGGAGAACAAGCCTGTTGACGAGGTGGATTCATCGTTTGGGTGCCATCGTTCTTGTTCTTCTCCCTTTGAATGGTTAGTATCACAAGTAATATAGGGAGTAGGAGCATCACAGTTTGCTACAAAATATCTTTCTTTAATCCTATTCCATAAATCATGAGCATCAACAAATAGATCACTATCACTACTCATGATGGCAAAATAAGCACTTCTAGAAAGAGAGTCAACTAAGATGTTGCAAGCATGATGATTGAGAGATAAACATCTTAGTTCTTCATTAGAAGGATTTTTACTAAAATCAGAGGGAAAAATACTTCTACTAAAGATCTGTCTTAAATCAGAATCAACATTCATGAATGCTTTGTAAATAGAGACAGACCAAGATTTGTAATTAGAACCATCGCCTAAAAGAAGTTCTACAGTTACCTCTTGTGACGACATCGTTATCTCCGGACGGCTAAGCCCACACTGGAGAGGCCTAGCTCCGATACCAATTGAAAGTTCCCTTTGGCCCGGGAACAGGATCTAGATGTCGCCTAGAGGGGGGGGGTGAATAGGCGAATAAAAATTATCACTTTAAAACTTAAATCTTACTCTACTCGAAGACAAGATCGCAGTGGAGTGAAGAACCCTTCGAGTAGGTTGCAGTGGTATTGAAGTTCCTGTCTTACGAATATCCTGCACTTCAAGGAAAGCTAGTACCACAAGTGAGTAGTGAAGTGCAGATATATAAGCGAGTAAGACAGAGAGCAGAGTACAATACAAAACAGAGCACACAGACGCAAGGATTTATCCCGAGGTTCGGCCAAGCCTGAAATGCTTGCCTAGTCCTCGTTGGAGTTAGCCACACCTGGGCTTGGAGTCTATTTCAACTCCTTCCTCCGTTTGCTCAGATCTGTCAGTATGACAGATAGAGCCTTTCACTATTGAGTGGGGTTACAACAGAACCGCGGCTGCTTACAAACTTCTTGGCAGCACCCCGGCAGAGTAACGATACGCTCAAGACCTTGCTCTAGCTCTTAGCAGCACTGCTCCTCTCTCTAAAGGCTTATAGCTGTGCCTTCTACACAAACTATAGAGTTACACACAAGAGGGAGAGCGAGAATTGATTTCAATGAAGTCTACACTTGTTGGCTGCTCTGTACTTCTCCTCCATGCGCCTAGGGGCCCCTTTTATAGCCCCAAGGCAGCTAGGAGCCGTTGAGAGCAAATCCGGAAGGCCATCCTTGCCTTCTGTCGTCGGGGGCACCGGACAGTCCGGTGCACACCGGACACTGTCCGGTGCCCGATTTGTTTCCATAACTGGCGCTTCCGACCGTTGCCGACCGTTGGAAGATCTGGAGCCGTTGGCGCACCGGACATGTCCGGTGCACACCGGACAGTCCGGTGCCGTCTTCCGACCGTTGGCCCGGCCACGTGTCCCGCGCGGATTGCGCGGCCGACCGTTGGCCCCGGCCGACCGTTGGCTCACCGGACAGTCCGGTGCACACCGGACAGTCCGGTGAATTTTAGCCGTACGCCGTCGGCCAATTTCCCGAGAGCGGCCAGTTCGAGCCGAGTCAGCCTGGCGCACCGGACACTGTCCGGTGCACACCGGACAGTCCGGTGCTCCAGACCGAGCTGGGTCTTGGCAGCACACAGCCAAGTCTTTTCTCCTCTTCTCTCTTCTTCTTCTTTCTGTTTCTAACACTTAGACAAATATATTAGTACACAAAACCAATGTACTAAGGCTTAGAAACATACCTTTACTTAATCATTAGATCTATATCATTTCACATGCTTGAGCTTTGATGTTGGACTCATAGATCATCAAGTCGGCTTGACTTGATCTAGATTGACATTTCTTAGTTCCATCATCCTGCAAAGGTCACATAGAACATCTCCAAACATAGGAACAACCCAAACTAAAGATTAAGGTGAACTTAGCTCTTTTGGGCTGCTTCCAGTTCTGGTTTTGGCACTTGTTCTCCTTCTAGTGACCTTGATCTCTTTCTTAGAGCTTGGTCTTGAGCCTTATGACTTACACCACATAACTGTACCTGTTACCTCATTGGTTGTAAGTCACGTCCTTATGTAGTGATCCTTGATGTGCTATAGCTCTTCTCAACTCGATCACCCTTGACTTTGCAAGCCTTCTTCTTCACCCTTGGCTTTGGGTTCCTCAGCCTCCTTGACCTTCTCCCGTGCACTTGGTACCTCGAAGCTTCTCTTGCCTCCGTCCTTGGCTTGATCAGTTGTCTCCGAGCTTCGCACCTGAGTCTCACTTTATGCAATGTCCATCTTACTTGTGATGTCCATTATGTATCCATAATCCAATCCATAATCCAATTCTTGGACAATCACATTTGTTCACTTGTGTTGAACCCTGTAAGCTTTACCTTAAGCACCTGTTCAACACTTAGTACACTTGTTAGTCCTTTAATTGAGTTGTCATCCAAACACCAAAACTCACAAGAGAGCTTTCAATAACCTCATGTAATCACGCATTTAGGCCCCATTCGGTTTGACCTAGAACGACCTGGAATACAGCACAATCCGTCTGAAATTATGTCACTTGGATTAAAACTGGACCAACCTTAAATAGTTGTTCGGATAGATTTAAATCCTGAACGAAACCAGAGCATTTCCGGCCTTTTGACCCCTTTTCCAATCGGATTGTAGCCACACTTAGGCCCCGTTCGTTTGTTAGGTATTGAAGAGAGGCACGTTTTTGTTCCTGGACCAAATAGGGTGGATCCGGCTGGTTTACTCAAAACTGGTCAGGGATGGATCTGGCTCTGGAATAAAAACTGGTGGTCCACTGAAGGCTGTTCGCTTTGGTCAGGATTGCTGCTACCTAGTTTCGGTCAGGATAGCTGCTGCCCAATTTCGTCCTCCGTCAGCGCTCGCCAAGATTGGATCCGGAGGTCAGAAGACCTGGATTCGTACCGGACCGTGGTAGAAGAAAAAACTCCAAACCGGATCACTCTTGGCTTTGATTCAAGTCGAAACGAACAGCTTTTGGACAAACAAACCAATTCTTAACCAGGTCATTTTATTCCGTCCGGAATAAGGGCCGGAATGCGCCAAACCGGTCGAACCGAACCAGGCCTTATGAACATCTGGAATCAAACCAGACCAGGATTTAATAAAATAACCAGGATCCACTGTATCCTGGCGTGGAACTGTTCCTGAGCAGGAACCAACCTTGGACTGCCGAACGGGCCCTTAAGGGCCTGTTCGGTTGTTTCGAAATGCAACCAGGTTTTATTCCAGTTCATCGATAGTTATATTAATTAGGCAAGCAATCCGGCCCGGAATCCTTCAGGGCCACCGTTCCTACGGAACTAAACAGGCTCTAAGGCCTTGTTGTTTCCATCGGATTGCACCCGGAATCATTCCAGCTAATCAAAGTTTATATAAATTAGAGAAGCGATCCGATTAGGAATCGTTCCGACCCACCAATCCGGCACAAATGAATAAGGTCTAGATCTAAGAAACCGGGTGGATCCAAACGGGGCGTATACATGCGAGATCAATATGAGTTCAGTTTTTAGGACTATTTACTGGATAAGAAATAAGAATTAGTTGTGGTCCATGTACCTGGGGCTACGATTTGAAGTGCACGCCAACTCGTTTGGCGACTGAACGATCCCCAAAACATAGGTTCCGTTTGGTTCATAAAATGTAACATAAATAATAATGGTAATAACTCATACTCGCTGTGTTTTGAATAGGCCGGTAACAATTTTCTACTATAATATCTTATTATAGTTAGAGTTTAACGAACACACTCAACCAGCAGCAGCCGTACTGGTGATATAAAAAAACACAGCAGCCGTACCCCCTACGGCAGCAGTCAAATTACCTAGCGGGAGAAATAATTGAGAAACTACAAACTAGTAGTGGCAGCGGATGCTGTACGTACACGTAATTCTTCTTGATAATAACACGTATGTGTATGCGCCAGCCCCCCGGTTCGGCCAGCCGCATCATCGATCCCGTGACGCACGTACGAACGCGCGAGCGTGGCTGCGCCTGCTGCGGCCTGCGCGCGGCTATACCCAGCTGCTCAGTCTCCCTCTCCCGTGCGCGTCCAAGGTACGGGAGCACGCAAGCCGACGACGGAGAAGCGGCCTCAGCCGGATCTGTTTGTACGCTTGCTTCCTGGCCGCATCATTCCTCGCTCCGGCCAGGAGCTGGTGCAGCTGCAGCCTCATCAGCCTAGCTTGCATTGCATTGGCTGGCTCACTCCCTGCACCGTACCGATCGACCACTACGACGTACTGTGCTTCGTTAAGTCAGCGTCGCTCGGCGGCGTAGCAGCGTGCTCGGGCTGACAGCCTCGCGTCGCGTACGTCCTACTACTACTACTCCGTAGGGACTGTACCCGTCTTCCAGAGTTGCAGTTCGCGCTCCCTTGTCTCTAGCGGTCGCCCTGCGCGCTGCAGAAGCAGCATGCGGCTCTGGCTAGCCGCCGTACCGTACAAACGAAAAACAGAGGACCATCCAGCCTCCAGGACAGGACAGGGAGACGAAGATGCGCTCAAGGCCTCACTGTACGTCACCGGGCCTCAAGGACACTGCTGGGCCACGGCCCGATCAGTGGCCCAACAAGTCAAGGCCCGGGTCATAAGCGAGCTTCCCACTTTTTTTACTTCGGATAGTTTGCGGGTTATCAATATTCGGTTTTTTTTTGGGTGAATTCCAAAATGTTTTGCTTGCAGCTGTTAGCATTTTACGCACACGTAGAAATGCCCATTGCTGGCCAGCACAGGTATCTAATACTGTATGTAAATATGTAATAGCATCGATGGACATCTTTGGTTGTTGACTGTTGATGACATGACCATTGACATCTCTCTGCCTCGGGCATGTTGGAGCAGTGAACTGAAGTAGAAATTATATGACGCTGCTGTCGAATAAATGGACATATTCTAGATATTAGGTCCGAATATAACTCATGAACAAAATAAATAAATAAACTAGCGAGTTGTTTCCTAACATATTAGTAAGCAGTATGTAGAATACATCTATAACAACAGATAAACTGGAGTACGAGATCGGATCAAATGATGTGTACCTATTGACGGCGTGGAAGCGGCAGAGCCAACGACGTCGGCGGCAGTCGTGGACAAGAACGCGAGCGGTCGCGTGAACACGCTTCCCAAAAACTTTATCCGTCTTCTCGCGGTGTAGGATCTCGAAGGCGATGGGTTCCGAAAACATGCTCTCCCGATCGCAGGTGCACTTCGGCGCTGTCGGAGCGAGGACAAAACGACCCCTCGATCGCTTTTTGAAAGTCGCCTAGAGGGGGGTGAATAGGCGAAACCTAAAAATTAAAACTTTATTCCCCAACTAGATCCCTTGATTAGTGGTTAGAACAAGATATACAAATATAGGAAAATAGAAACTAAGTTCTTGCTTGAAAAGAGTATTGCTAAATAACGCGGAAGTGATAAATCAATACAACTAGTAAGTTATAGAATAACAAAGCAAGAAGCCTTAGATGAGAAGAGCACTAGGACAAGTTCTTTCTTGCAACGTGTTGCTTCACTAAATGAGAATTTAACTTGAAGCAACACCAAATGATATTAGCAAATAAAGGTGCAAGAAAACTTAGAGCAAGGGAAAACAAATCACAAGCAATAAACACAATGGACACGGGTGATTTGTTTTACCGAGGTTCGGCCCTCGAAGGCCTAGTCCCCATTGAGGAGTCCACTTAAGGACGGGTCTTTTTCAACCCTTTCCCTCTCTCCCCCGATCACACAAGGATCGGTGAGCTCTTCTTCTTCTCAAGGATCACTCTCGATCCCACAAGGACCACCACAATCTTTGGTGTCTCTTGCTAGCTTTTACAAGCCTCCAAAACTTTGGAGGAAGTTCAATGGGAGTCAAAACTCCACGCGCAAATGAACACAAAGATGAAGCCCACACTATCTCTCGATGAATCTCACAAGGCACTAGTGCTAAACTCAAATTAGTAGCTCTCTTTTGCTTGCTCTCTCTTTTGTGGCACTTGTGTTGGTTGTAGTGGTCTAAATCTTGTGTATAGGATGGATCAATGAATATATGTGGTTGGGAGGGCTTGAGTATGTCAACTAGATGACTTAGAATGTTGCTTGGGCTCCCACACCTTGAAGTGGCCGGTTGGGGTGGTATTTATAGCCACCAACCAAAATCTAGCCGTTGGTGAAGGTTGTCTGTTCGATGGTGCACCGGACAGTCCGGTGCACACCGGACATGTCCGGTGCGACAGCCACGTCACCCGACCGTTGGGGTTTCGACCGTTGAAGCTCTGACACTGGGCCCGCCTTGATGTCCGGTGGCGCACCAGACATGAACTGTAGCGTGTCCGGTGCGCCTGCTCCCGCGTGCCTGACGACTGCGCGCTTCTGGCACGCATTAAATGCGTCTGCAGGTGACCGTTGCCGCGAAGTAGCCGTTGCCCCGCAGTTACACCTGACAGTCCGGTGTACACTGGACAGTCCGGTGAATTTTAGCGGAGCAGCTGAAATGAATTCCCGAGGCTGGCGAGTTCCGGAGGCCGCTCTTCCTTGGAGCACCGGACATGTTCGGTGTACACCGGACAGTCCGATGAATTATAGCGGAGTCGCCTCTGGAATATCCCGAAGGTGACGAGTTTGGAATCGGAGTTCTCTGGTGCACCGGACAGTCCGGTGCGCCAGACCAGAGGTGCCTTCGGTTGTCCCTTTGCTCCTTTGTTTGAACCCAATACTTGGTCTTTTTATTGGCTAAGTGTGAACCTTTGGCACGTGTATAACTTATACACTAGAGCAAACTAGTTAGTCCAAATATTTGTGTTGGGCAATTCAACCACCAAAATTATTTAGGAACTAGGTGTAAGCCTAATTCCCTTTCAATCTCCCCCTTTTTGGTGATTGATGCCAACACAAACCAAAGCAAATATAAAAGTGCATAATTTGAACTAGTTTGCATAATGTAAGTGCAAAGGTTGCTTGGAATTGTGCCAATATAATTACTTACATGATGTGCATGGATTGTTTCTTTGTCTTTAACATATTGGACCACATTTGCACCACAAGTTTTGTTTTTGCAAACGCTTTTGTAAATTCTTTTCAAAATCCTTTTGCAAGATAGTCAAAGGTAAATGAATAAGATTTTTGCAAAGCATTTTCAAGCTTGAAATTTTCTTCCCTTGTTTCAAATGCTTTTCCTTTGACTAAACAAAACTCCCCCTCAAATAAATTCTCCTCTTAGAGTTCAAGAGGGTTTTAAGATATCAAGTTTTGAAAATACTACTTGCTCCCCCTTTAGAACACAAAGAGATGCCAATTTGAAATTTTCTAATTGAAAACCATTAATTTTAAAATTAGGGTGGTGCGGTTCTTTTGCTTTGGGCCAATACTTTCTCCCCCTTTGGCATGAATCGCCAAAAAACGGATACTTAGAATGAAATATAGGCCCTTTTCCTAACTATTTTCTCCCCTTTGGCAAATAAAACATATGAGTGAAGATTATACCAAAGATGGAAAGACATTGTGGAGTGATGGCGAAGGGTAGATAATACCGATAGAGTAGAGTGGAAGCTTTGTCTTCGCCAAAGACTCCAATTCCCTTTCAATGTACCTATGACTTGGTTTGAAATTTACTTGAAAACACAATAGTCATAGCATATAAAAGAGATATGATCAAGAGGATATATCAAATTAAGCATGATCATAGTTCTATATAACATAGATTGCTCCCCCTAAGTATGTGCATGGAGAGGAACACATATTTTGGCCTTAAATGCCAATTGCACATAATTAGGTTAATGAGAACATATCTATATCATACAGATTGTGAAGTGCATTGTGTCATAGTATAAGTGTGATGCTCATGACAATTTATGCACTTACGAAAGCATGTTGTAAACAATTTAAGCATTTTCCCTTAAGGATTTCAAAGAGACTTAAGGACCATCCACCTTTGAAAACAAAGGCAGCTTATCCTCGTTACAAGGTTAAGCTTTAAGCTCTTTGACAATAAAAGTACTTCATCTAGTTTTACCAGAGATGCACTAAAGCAGGAATGAATTTTGGAAATTAAACTAGGTATGAAGCAGGGATAATACATGGACATGCTTTCTCTTCCTTTCATACAAGATATGCAAAGAATGTATAGAAAAAGGAAGATTTAGGTACAAGTTTAATTGAAAGGAGATAGTTTTACCTTTTTGTACCTTTACATAGAGACGCTCGCTCCATTGTGCTTTGTCCTTAGTCTTAGATGCTTAAGACCTATTCTTAATGACAATATATGGAAATATTTTGCACAAGAGGGAGTTCTACAACTAGTGATCTTTTCAAATTATTGTTAGCAAATATCAAATGGATCACAAGTTGCATAAATGTATCATGAATTCTCCTTTTAACTTAGTGCATATCAAGAGAGATATCGATTGAAAGAATATGAGACACTAAGAGGCATGGTTGTTAATGAAAGTCATCCAATGATCAAACAAATAACACATGTGATCAAAAGAACAACATACGTATTAGATTATCAATTAAGCTTAGGATAGGAGAATCCAGCAAATACTTCATGAGAAACTCATTCTCATGCAAGAGACTATATGAAATTTCTAAGATAAAGTAATAGTCTTAACAAAATCAAGATATATAAAAAGAGTCTCCCCCTAAAGATATGCATCAAGTATTTGAATGAATTGAATGGATGCATTTA
Source organism: Zea luxurians (assembly GCA_029449295.1). Taxonomy (NCBI): domain Eukaryota; kingdom Viridiplantae; phylum Streptophyta; class Magnoliopsida; order Poales; family Poaceae; genus Zea; species Zea luxurians. The sequence continues at coordinate 115,909,315 of JAOPSE010000005.1, read as the reverse complement.
CTTTAAAGACAAATAGGGAGAAGCATTATATATCTTGATCAAGGCTCATTAAATTTGTAATAAACAACTTGAGCCTAGTATTCTCATAATGAAAGTATTTAGAATACTCACAACCACACCATTGATTGTTTTGTAGACCTTATTATCCAGGTAGGTGTTGTTGTTCTTGATGTCCTCCTCTTTCATTTGAGAGTCCTCCCTTTGTAGTTGTTTCCTTTTCCTTTCAAACTTATTGAAAATACTCAAGAAAGATGTTAATAGTACAAGGGAGTATATAAAGATGATCTCTTTAGATAGAAAATATAGACAGTTCATCATTCATTAGTCACACAGACATGAAGTAAATTCCTTAATGTTAGTGCACATTAACAGAAAAGAGGAATGAGCACCTTTTTTAATCATTTTTGATCAATCAAAGGAATTTTACCTTTTCTTTATATTGAATTTATTATCATGACTTAGAAGCGCATCAATATGAGAATGGATATAGCAAAGGCATGAATTAGATTCTAATGGACAAGCGCATTTATGAAAATGATATTGAATGCACACTTAGTTAATTTCGGTCCAATAAAGAATCTATTTCTCACAAGGGTAGAATATGATAATTTAGATTAAATATTAAGATGGGAACCAAACTTAAGAAGATGAGTTCCCATACCTTGGCTTTTACCTTTCTTCCTTTGGGTGAAGATCAACCCATGAGGCTTGTGCACTTTCTCTCTTGTAGATTTTCATAATTGAACTCAAGAAAAATGTTAGTAGCAACACAAGCACTAGTTTCCATTTTTGTAATCATTTTGATAAGAAATGAGAAGCTAGATTACCAAAACATGGAAACTCCATAGCATGAACTAGATTATCCATAGATGATGTTATGCTCAATTTTAACTCATAAAACAAGCATAAATAATCCTTTGAGATTATAGGAATAAATCTAATTCATGATTTGGAAAGCGATAAATGTAAAAGAATCATATCCAATTTGAGCAAGTAAAAATACATCATAAAACATTTGGATTGATTTTTCTTTTCATGTTAGATTACATGCTTCCAAAGAGAAACTCATTCTCTACAAGTGAGACTACTTGGGTTACTTAGATAATAATCATTAGTCTCACTATTCTAGTTATAGAGAGAGTTTTCCTTTTACAAGTGTCCTAAGGATTTGAATTCCTTACATGACACCTTATTCTTTTAAGAACATGAAATATCTCTCTATATCTAGAATCATGGCAATAATAGAATAACTTAGCGAAAAACATGCCATGTGATACTTCCAACAATTTAAAGCATGTAGATTGCCATGGGATGGAAATGATGAGTATGCAATCTACCATTAAGATAGGAAATTCTTCAAAGAAGGTAATATAAAATTAAAGGCATTTGAAGTGCTTCAATTTTTTCTATGTGACTACACAAGACACATAAGAAATGATATTCTAAAATACTTGCACTTAAAAGATAAGTGTTACCATCCTTTGGCTTTCCTCCATGTTGTAGGCCTTGATTTTTCGCAAATGATATCTCTTCACTTCCTACAACATATAATATCTTCCTCGAGATGATATGAGTTTAGGACATAGCAATTTGAAAAAATAACCTTGGGTCAATCATATATATAGATCATTGAAGATTGATAGTTGAGTTGATTGAATGGACTCTCTCAAGCATCCCAAGGCTTCATATCATCTCCTTCTCCTACAAAGCTTGTCAATCATATTTTGGTACCCATCGTTTGATGGGTCCATCATGGTTAGTCAACAAAGATCTAGGAACCCAAAAGTCCTTTGTGTTAGCACTAGGTAAACTCATTACCTTTCTAGCACAAGTTGCAATTTTGGGTTGCCTAGTTACATGAGAATCAATTGACAAGTTAGGAGTGAAATTGTTACCAATGGGACAATCCTTGCATTGATGTCCCTTTTTTCGGCATGTGTAGCATAGGCGTTTTTCAAGATTTGAAGTTTTCTTCTTTCCTTGTTTGTTGCCTGCTACATGGTTAGTAAAAACTTTCTTTTCTAACCCTATGCCTTTTTGTTTTAAATGGGGACAAGATCTAAGCAAGTGTCCCTTCTTGGAGCATTTAAAACAAAGTCTATCATCCTTGTTAATAATCAAGCCATTTTTAATGTAGGGACATGACCTAATCAAGTGCCCCTCTTCAAAGCATTCACTACACCTCTTAATGTGAAGTGTGGCTTGATCATTACCTTGGATGTTACCTTTTGTGGAGGCGTGGTTGAGGCTTTTGGAGGAGGTGTTGAATTTCATCTTTTGTTTCTTCCTCTTGGCAATGCTCAAATCCTTGACATTTTCTTTAAGGGATGTATTGCATGCCACGGTTGTTTCCGTCTCAAGCTTCTTCACCATGTGATCACGGTTATCTTGAGAAGGTTGGGCAATGCATTTCCCTTTTAGTTGTGTCAAGCTCATCTTTAGCCTCTCATTCTCTTCTTTGAGCTTTTGATAAGTGTCATCTTTTGTTCCTGCAAGTTCTAGCTCAAGAGAAGATATGCTCGTTGACGGACAACAAGCATTAGCACATGGTAATATAGTATCAATTTGAATACATGTGCATGAGTGAGGTTGTTGGGATTTTAAGTTTTCTATCACAACCTCATGAGCAATGTTTAATATGATATGATCATCTCTAAGATTTTCATGAGAGCATAGGAGCATATCATATTTTTCTTGAAAAGCTAGATTTTCAATTTTTAGCTTTTCTACTTGGTCCTTAAGCATGGTATTCCTATTTACTAATTGAGCGATACAATGTAAAGCGTTATCTTGCTCAATTGAAATAGTTTCATACCTTTGGACCAAATCAACATGAGAGCACTTTAGCTCCTCATGTTCTTTAGTCAACTCGTCAAAGTGTAGCATTTTCATGGAGAGAACATTTTCTATCCTTTGACGAGCTTCGCTTTGCTCTCTTGCTCTTTCTAGAAGTTTGAGCATGACCGCCTTATCTTCTTGGCTTAGGCGAGCGTAGAGTTGCACAAAGCTTCTTTCTTCCTCCTCATCCTCATTTGTGCTTCCGCTATCATTTGCATTAGCCACACAACACATGTGGGAATCGAAATGGGAAGACAAACCTTTTGGAGAGGTGGATTCATCGTTTGGTCTCCACCATTCATTTTCTTCTTCTTCCTTGCAAGGGTTAGTATCACAAATACCAAAGGAAGTAGAAGCACAAAATGAACTATCATGTTTGGACTCATTAAATTTGCTTTTAATTCTAGTCCAAATATCGTGCGCATCATGGATGGATTCGTCATAGTTTGATATGAAGGCACGATAATCTTCTTTGCTAAGAGAATTGCTTAAGATGTCAAAAGCAAGGTAGTTTAAGCGAAAACATCTTTGATCCTCCTCGGAGATAATTTTTTCATTGAAACTAGGAGGGAAGATACTCTTGTCTATAATTTGTTCTAATTGTGGATCTATGGTTCTAAAAGCATTTATTACTCTAGTAGACCAAGAAACATAATTAGAACAATCGGAAAGTAATATCTCAAGAGTTACCTCCTTGTTCTCCTGGGTCTTCTTATTCTTTTGGGATCTTCTGCGAGCCATCACTTCGAGTTGTTAGACTCAAGATGAAGTGCCTAGCTTTGATACCAATTGAAAGTCGCCAAGAGGGGGGTGAATAGGCGAAACCTGAAAATTAAAACTTTATCCCCCAACTAGATCCCTTGATTAGTGGTTAGAACAAGATATACAAATATCGGAGAATAGAAACTAAGTTCTTGCTTGAAAAGAGTATTGCTAAATAACGCGGAAGTGATAAATCAATACAACTAGTAAGTTATAGAATAACAAAGCAAGAAGCCTTAGATGAGAAGAGCACTAGGACAAGTTCTTTCTTGCAACGTGTTGCTTCACTAAATGGGAATTTAACTTGAAGCAACACCAAATGATATTAGCAAATAAAGGTGCAAGAAAACTTAGAGCAAGGGAAAACAAATCACAAGCAATAAACACAATGGACACGGGTGATTTGTTTTACCGAGGTTCGGCCCTCGAAGGCCTAGTCCCCGTTGAGGAGTCCACTTAAGGACGGGTCTTTTTCAACCCTTTCCCTCTCTCCCCCGATCACACAAGGATCGGTGAGCTCTTCTTCTTCTCAAGGATCACTCTCGATCCCACAAGGACCACCACAATCTTTGGTGTCTCTTGCTAGCTTTTACAAGCCTCCAAAACTTTGGAGGAAGTTCAATGGGAGTCAAAACTCCACGCGCAAATGAACACAAAGATGAAGCCCACACTATCTCTTGATGAATCTCACAAGGCACTAGTGCTAAACTCAAATTAGTAGCTCTCTTTTGCTTGCTCTCTCTTTTGTGGCACTTGTGTTGGTTGTAGTGGTCTAAATCTTGTGTATAGGATGGATCAATGAATATATGTGGTTGGGAGGGCTTGAGTATGTCAACTAGATGACTTGGAATGTTGCTTGGGCTCCCACACCTTGAAGTGGCCGGTTGGGGTGGTATTTATAGCCACCAACCAAAATCTACCCGTTGGTGAAGGCTGTCTGTTCGATGGTGCACCGGACAGTCCGGTGCACACCGGACATGTCCGGTGCGACAGCCACGTCACCCGGTCATTGGGGTTTCGACCGTTGAAGCTCTGACACTGGGCCCGCCTTGATGTCCGGTGGCGCACCGGACATGAACTGTAGCGTGTCCGGTGCGCCTGCTCCCGCGTGCCTGACGACTGCGCGCTTCTGGCACGCATTAAATGCGTCTGCAGGTGACCGTTGCCGCGAAGTAGCTGTTGCCCCGCATGTACACCGGACAGTCCGGTGAATTTTAGCGGAGCAGCTGAAATGAATTCCCGAGGCTGGCGAGTTCCGGAGGCCGCTCTTCCTTGGAGCATCGGACATGTCCGGTGTACACCGGACAGTCCGGTGAATTATAGCGGAGTCGCCTCTGGAATTTCCCGAAGGTGACGAGTTTGGAATCGGAGTTCTCTGGTGCACCGGACATGTCCGGTGGCACACCGGACAGTCCGGTGCGCCAGACCAGAGGTGCCTTCGGTTGTCCCTTTGCTCCTTTGTTTGAACCCAATACTTGGTCTTTTTATTGGCTAAGTGTGAACCTTTGGCACCTGTATAACTTATACACTAGAGCAAACTAGTTAGTCCAAATATTTGTGTTGGGCAATTCAACCACCAAAATTATTTAGGAACTAGGTGTAAGCCTAATTCCCTTTCACTTTTCCCTTGCACACTAACCTGTTATCGAAGTGTCAGGCGTAGGCCATTCAAACACGGAAGAGGCGAATGCCCGGTGACGGATCCCGAGGGCCATGGTATCCACCCCTAGGCGAGGTCAATCGGATGAACTCACCTATAAAGAGGCCAGCCTTGGAATACCACACAAAGGCCTAACAGAGTCGAAGGCGTGTGACTTCGTCATATCGGCAAGAGCGAGAGGTCCACGTCTCCATGGGCAAAGACAGGAAGGTAGACGCCAGGTCCTCGTGCCACACAACCACTGCGAGATGGCACTCAACTACTCCGGGTCCACTTGTCAGTGACTAGAGAGCATGCCAATTCTGGTGTAATAAGGAAACTTGTACTAACAGTCCTGTAATTTTCTCGTTATACAATGCATGTTAGGAATATAGTTGGTAACTGGGGTGTAACAATACTTGGGCCCACCGACTCCCGGCTACCCCTATAAATACCCTCGTCCTGTAGCCGCATAGGGCACGCTTGACAAAACATTACACACTCTCAACTTACTATTATGTCTTGCCCCCTAACTCACCGCGATCGAGTGTTTGGGCCCACAGTTTCCCATCCCAACATTTAGTGGCCACCGTTTGTGCTCCAAGGATCAACACCCATGATGGCTCCTATAACCACCAGGGCCAACTCCTCCCCGGACGAGGCCACACAGGTAGCCCTCAAGGACAAGAAAGGCAAAGCAGCCCTCGCAGATAACACCTAGCCCCTCGTAGCTAAGAACAATGGAGTAGACACAATCAACAACAAGCACCCTCAGACTGAAGACTCGTCTACACTAGAGGGCAACGTCCACACTTGCATCTCCGAATGCCTCCCACACGATGACCCGCCAACCGGATTACCACCCATGGGAAACCCCCTAGCCCAATGAACTCAAAAAACATATTTAGAACTTTTGAAAATGTTTTTAAGTATCTCCAATAAATAAATTTTGAATTTAGAAAAAAGAAAATATTTAGAAAAATATGACATTTATCAAAAACTTCTACAAGGTATATTAACATGTTTCAAACACTTTTCGCACATAGAAACACTATGCAACGACATGAATGCAACAACCAAAGTGCCTCTAGGGCTCACTTCACTAGGCTTACACCAATATATGAAAAAATAACTCTCCTTTATTTTAATAGAGGAAAAAGAAAAGCGAAAAGAGGAAAGAGTAACACCTGAATTTTGAGTATATAGCAAAGAAATTTTTATACCACAGAATTCATGGTGTTAGACTACAGCAAAGTACTACCATGTTGAAAATCACTCATCATAAACCCACACTAATAGGGTCAAGTCAAATGTGTTCGCAAATAGGCATATGCAATGTATCTAAAGGTTCAAACCTCACAATTTTACCCTTTTTGCACACAGTTTCATTTCCAGGCCTATTTTGAGCACATTTGGACTTAATGAAAGTCACCTAGAGGGGGTGAATAGGCAAAACCTGAAATTTATAAACTTAAACACACACTAAGGCTGGGGTTAAGCGTTGGAATTAAATCCGAGGCGAAAGATTGTTTCTCTTGCCACGAGTTGCTCAAATGATGCGGACGACGTTTGAGAGCAAACTCAAATCAATATTGCAAGGAAACTTTAGAGAGAGAAAAGGGGGCAAACAAATCAAGTGATAATCAAAGCAAGTGGATATAGTGATTTATTTTACCGAGGTTCGGTTTCAAAGAACCTAGTCCCCATTAAGGAGGCCACAAAGGTCGGGTCTATTTCAACCATTTCTCTCTCTCAAACGGTCACTTAGACCGAGCGAGCCTTCTTCTTAATCATGGGTCACTAAGACCTCGTGTAATGCCCAAAATTTGTCTCAGGAAAATAATAATAATAAATGATATAAATAAAAATAATAATAACTATGTAGTGTTTTGGGATTATGGAACCCTCGGAGATTATTGGTGTTCTTTTATTTGTGCATACTCAATTATGGAAATTAAAGTAGTCAAATAGCAAATAAATAAATAAGGAATTATGCATCACATGCTGAAGTTATTGTACTGTTGCACTTTGTATTCAAATTTGCGAGACAAGTTTAAATTCGGAAATTAGAATTTGAAAATGGAAATAGAAAATAAATGGGATGGAAAGAAAAATAATATTAATGCACATAGTGGATGTTATATCTTCATTAGGGATGAGTTTTACATTTGTAAATGGGAAGTTCAAAACATGAATTTGAATTTGGTTTGGATAATTCAAATTGGAAATAGAGAAAAGAAAATAAAAACAGAAAAAAGGAATTGGAAAATAATATACATTACAAAAAAATAGATATAAATAAATTACAATTCATCATGCTAGCACTTCATTTATGCACTTGATTTCTGTGACAAATTTGAATTCAAATTTTGAATTGAAGAGGAAAAACAAAACAGGAATTAAAAAATAACAAAAAGGAATTCCTGGCATTTGGGCCGCTCCCCTCTCCCTTCGGCCCATCTATTCCTTATCCCCTTTCCAACCGCGCAGCCCACTGCTCGGCCCACTCCCCTTCCACTGCGCACCGCGCCTGCCAAACCCTAGCCGCCAGGTCCTTGCTCCCTGGTGTGTCTGCATCGCTGTTGGCCGGGGCCCACTCGGCAGCACTGTCGTGTGGTGCACTCGTGTCGCCTACATGTGGGCCTCGTCAGCGACCAACCCACGCGGGCGCCTCTGCCTTCGCTGGCTTATGGGGCCGGATGTTAGGATGTTCTTCCCCACGGTTTTCGTCAACAGAAACTGAATCCCCGCGTCTGTCGCGTGAACTCCGCGCTTATCGCGGCAATCAACCATGGTATTGGGCACGAGTTCGTCCTTCCTCATGCCTATATATCATACACCTCCTTTCCCCTCCACCAATCCATCTATGTGCTTTCCTTGACCTCAGGACGTGGGCGTGAGCGCAGAGGGAGCCACCATTGTCGTTCCATGGGAACACGGACAACTATGCCTCGACCAAATCAACCTAGGGCTTCGCTTGGGTGCTTCGGATGCCGAGCAGCTGAATAAGGGAGGAAGACTTCACCATCATGGTTGGGATGTACCACCGACACCACCACGACCGTTTGCATCGTTGCGATTCTGGTTGGTAGTCGTGGAGCTGGACCTAGGCGTTTCAAGGAGGTCGGCGAGGAGTACATGACGCACGCGCTTCGGTTCCTGGAGCTTTGGGTGACGGGAGGAGCAGCAATTACTCGTCGTAGCTCCATCATCGTCGTGGATCCACGGGTCACCGCGGACGGGAATTCTAGCGCATCATTAGCTAGTAAGAGATTGTACCTAGTGTTTGCACTCACCTTCTCCTTGCGTAGCACCTATTTAATTCGTGTATTATGTGTTCGGGCACCAATTTGGGAGTTACCGGCGTTGGCGCTCCGCCGAGCCGGGTGTGCGGTGTCGCCGTGCTCTGGGTCTGGTGGGTGAAGACGCCGAGGGAACCATTGGATCGTAGGGGTGTGGTCGTGATTAGATCTAGTAGTGGGATGGCAGCCAGCCGTTAGATCAGGATCGTGTGGTCCCATGCGCATACCGGTTGGGTGATGGACCCTTTTGATCCGTGCCATAAATCGTGGATCCAACGACTCAAAACACAAGTTACCCCTTCAGACGAGCAGTTTTGCAAAAAGAGACCCCGAGTGAAATAGAATTCAACCCGAAGTACACTTAGCGGTTAGCTGAGTCTAGGCGAGTTTTATAAAGGAACCCCTGAGCTTTTCTGTAATAGCGCGCATGATCCAGAGGATAAAGAAAATGAATAAATGATTATGGAAATAGGTTTTTAGTATAAATTTAATTGTAGAAACTTGTTTAATCCATAGAAAATACATATTAAGTCCAAATGAGTCTATTCCAATTTCTATAATTATATAATATTATTGTTTATCAAATAGTGCCACTGAATTGACATGAAAGACAATTTAAAATTTATTTCCTAATTAACCTTATACCAAAACACATAGAATCTTCAGAAATTCATAACTCACAATCTGTAACTCCGATTTGATCCGTTCAAGTTACGTTAGTTTCGTATAAATATTTACTACGCAGTAGAAACATTGATTATATGATACCCCATAATTTTATATTAGGTAACTAATTTGACTAATCTATGTTTCTCTGGATTAGCTTATTTTAATATTAATATGGTACTATGATCTTATGGTTATAATGTGGTTAGATGATCTTTAATCAAACAATGATTTAGATTAAATTTGAGATAATTATTTATAGGTTAACCTCTCTTATGATTTATACTAACCAATTTATAATATGGTTTAATATTTTAAAACACATAGATCTTTTATAAATCATAACTCCTTAATGGTAACTCCGATTTTAGTGGTTCTCGTTCCCACGATCTCGTAGTAACGCGTATATCATTATTATGCATTATGTACTTATGTTTGGTGTGATGTTAATTTTGTCTATACCATGTCTATTTGTATTGCTACGACTAGTAGTGAGGTCACGAGGATCTGAAGAACCACCCTAGTAACTGGAATCTCAAGTGCTAGGCAAGTTGTGCCCTTGATCCACTTTTGTTACCCAATAATGTTCTTTAATATCACTTATTCATGCATAGGTTCAATTTAGATGGGACCCAATAGGTCACCCTAGGTTGTTTATCCGTGTTACCTTGTTTATCCCTGAATCAATTGGGTAGTTATGCTATTGCTTTATATGGTTTTGGGATAATATTTCATTACATCCATGTTTCAATTATTCTGTTATGTTATTTATGTTCATGATAAGATCATTATGTTAATTGGAACATGGAGCGACCACCCGGAAAAACAGTGCTACCACAAGGGTTTAATGGGACGCCCTTGGCTGATTAATTAGGAAAGCTAGTCGATGACTACCTTACCTGAAAGGGGTAAGGGTAGTAGGGGAGTGGTTAGTGTAGGGAGGTCCTTGGGTTGACTTTGCTGCGATGGCGGTCAGGCGAGGGATTCCTGCACTGGAGCTTCCTATAAACTGTAGCAGGTTTTCTGAAGCTAGTGGAGCTTTGTAAAGGCCTCGTAGTGTTACCCTGCCTCGCTTCCTTGGTAGAGGTGTATGGGATTCATGACCCCTTGGCAGATGGGTAACACGGCTTGTGGGTAAAGATACGCAACCTCTGCAGAGTGTAAAACTAGTATACTAGCCGTGCTCACGGTCATGAGCGGCTCGGACCCTCACATGATTAATTTATGGAACTTAAATTAAATTTATCATTTGCATTTGCATGGGATTATTTATTAATTTTGTTCTATTATTTATTATGGTTTGATATTTACTTACACTTAGTAACTGCTAATAAAATTTGACAAACTTATTAAAAGCAATGCCCAGCTTTAACCCCTACTGTTGATCAGCTTCACACATAACATGAACTCCCACCTTTGATGAGTTCATACCACATTATTCCCCACAACTTGTTGAGCGATGAACATGTGTGAGCTCACCCTTGCTGTCTCACACCCCCCACAGGAGAAGAACAGGTGGTTCAAGAGGAGCCACAACGAGGAGTTCGATTCGATCTAGGTGGCGTCTCTCAGTTGACTTTCTGGCGCCAAGGAGGGATTTTAGATCCTTGTATATTTATTTTTTATTTTGTAAGACTTCCGCTATGTAATAAGTACTCTGATTATATTGTGACATTTATCTCTATGCACTCTGTTATTACATGTCGTCTTCTTTGGCGCATGTATGAGATGCACCCGACTTTGTTCCTTTAAAACCGGGGTGTTACAGAAGTGGTATCAGAGGAATGTTGACTATAGGACGAAACCTGGATAGAAATGGACAAACCCTTACCTACTTACCTTACTCTGATTCTTTCCTATACTTATCTTGATCTTTTCTCATCTATTTCCGCTTTACTCTGATTATTCTTACCCCTTCTAAAGACAAATGTGGATTTTACACTTTGAATTCCTGTACCTAAAGTGATCTTTAGGAATAGGAGACGTACTCTTTGGAACAAAAACAAAACTATTTTTATAGGTATCTATACACTTGAGTGCTTGTCTTATGATACTTGTTTGATTTGGATCTTTGATTGAGTGTGATTAGTTGTGGAGTAATGTCCACAATTACATCTGCATATAAATATACGTATAGATATAAATAAATAAAATTCATGAGATAACTAAACAACTTAGATTATCCTCTATTAAAGTGTATCTATTTTATATAGACCCCTCTTATCTAAAAGACTCTCTTATCTTAATAGATCCATCTCATGTTAAAATATTCTTTCTTACCTTAATGATCCATCTTATCTCGAAAAGATTCTATGCTATCCTAATAGATCTAACTAAACTCAAAAGACTCTATCTTATTCTTAGAAGCTCATCTTGTCTTAATAAGCATACCTATCCTTTGCTTATCTTAAAACAGTGTAACAAACATGATCTATTCTAAAATAAATTAAGTAGATCTTATCTAGTCTAATCCGGTTACACCAATTTAATTCTGATCCCATCTAATTTGGTCAGATCTAATCTAATGGACAAACATGTTAGATAATACTGGTAAAATAAGATTGGATCCTACTCATACAAATATGTTTTAATCTAAATTGGAGCCTTAGTCCAACCTAACCATATGCAACTACCTTAACCACCCGATAGTTGCATAACCCCTCTGTTTTAACCGATAGAGATTCTGACTCACTTACACCATATAATCCATCCTATTCCAAAAGATTTTAACATATCCTAATAATATGTAGCCTCTCCTAGTAGATCGATCTAACTTCAACTAGTCTAATCTAATCATATCCAATCCAATCTAGATCTGATCTAATCTAATCTAGTGTGAGTTACTTAACGCCTACACAAAGGATAATACCATACTCCTAATTCACTTAAGCCTAAGTTAGTGCCATAGATCAACTCAGCCATACACTCCCAATAGGTTACATACTCCATCTATGTGAACCTATTAATAGAAAAAAATGTCCTACCCATAGATCCCAGCTATCTTAACTATATCTCCCTAGCTCAGATAGACCAACTCAAGTCTTCAAGGATCAAGCAGGATCACCAAATGAGCCAAGATCCACATTCCGGGATAGAGTCCTTCCTTACCCTACTCCTTCTTACCCAAACCTAACCATGCTTTAGAGGCATCTTCTATCCTACATAATAAAGTAGCTAGATACATATGCTCTCCTAATCACCACTATAAAAAAGTGACCCTGGATTCTTGAACTAGTTGCAGACTAAAAAGCTGAATTTACATACCAATCCTTCTGTATCCCTTTTCTTACAAATCTTGAGGACGAGATTTCCGTTAAGGGGGTAGGATTTGTAATACCCAAAATTTGTCTCAAGAAAATAATAATAATAAATGATATAAATAAAAATAATAATAATTATGTAGTGTTTTGGGATTATGGAACCCTCGGAGATTATTGTTGTTCTTTTATTTGTGCATACTCAATTATGGAAATTAAAGTAGTCAAATAGCAAATAAATAAATAAATAAGGAATTATGCCTCACATGCTGAAGTTATTGTACAGTTGCACTTTGTATTCAAATTTGCAAGACAAGTTTAAATTCGGAAATTAGAATTTGAAAATGGAAATAGAAAATAAATGGGATGGAAAGAAAATAATATTAATGCAAAAAGTGGATGTTATATCTTCATTAGGGATGATTTTTATATTTGTAAATGGAAAGTTCAAAACATGAATTTGAATTTGGTTTGGATAATTCAAATTGGAAATAGAGAAAAGAAAATAAAAATAGAAAAAAGGAATTGGAAAATAATATACATTACAAAAAAATAGATATAAATAAATTACAATTCATCACGCTAGCACTTTATTTATGCACTTGATTTCTATGACAAATTTGAATTCAAATTTTGAATTGAAGAGGAAAACAAAACAGGAATTAAAAAAATAACAAAAAGGAATTCCTGGCATTTGGGCCGCTCCCCTCTCCCTTCGGCCCATCTATTCCTTATCCCCTTTCCAACCGCGCAGCCCACTGCTCGGCCCACTCCCCTTCCATTGCACACCACGCCTGCCAAACCCTAGCTGCCAGGTCCTCGCTCCCTCGTGTGTCTGCATCGCTGTCGGCCGGGGCCCGCTCGGCAGCGTTGCCGTGTGGCGCACTCGTGTCGCCTACACGTGGGCCCCGTTAGCGACCAAACCACGCGGGCGCCTCTACCTTCGCTGGCTGGTGGGGTCGGATGTCAGGACGTTCTTCCCCACGGTTTTTGTCAATAGAAACTGAATCCCCGCGTCCGCCGCGCGAACTCCGCGCTTATCGCGGCAATCAACCGCAGTATTGGGCACGAGTTCATCCTTCCTCGTGCCTATATATCATACACCTCCTTTCCCCTCCACTGATCCATCTATGTGCTTTCCTTGACCTCGGGACGTGGGCGTGAGCGCAGAGGGAGCCGCCATTGTCGTTCCATGGGAACACGGACAACTATGCCTCGACCAAATCAACCTGGGGCTTCGCTTGGGTGCTTCGGATGCCGAGCAGCTGAATAAGGGAGGAAGACTTCACCGTCATGGTTGGGATGTACCACCGACACCGCCACGACCGTCTGCATAGTTGCGATTCCGGTTGGTAGCCGTGGAGCTGGACCTAGGCGTTTCGAGGAGGTCGGCGAAGAGTACTTGACGTGCGCGCTTCGGTTCCTGGAGCTTTGGGTGATGGGAGGAGAAACAATTACTCGTTGTAGCTCCATCATCGTCGTGGATCCACAGGTCACCGCGTACGGGAATTCTAGCGCATCATTAGCTGGTAAGAGATCGTACCTAGCGTTTGCACTCACCTTCTCCTTGCGTAGCACCTATTTAATTCATGTATTATGCGTCTGGGCGCCGATTTGGGAGTTGCCGGCATTGGCGCTCCACCGAGCCGGTTGTGCTGCGTCACCATGCTCTGGGTCTAGTGGGTGAAGACGCCTGGGGAACCATTGGATCGTAGGGGTGTGGTCGTGATTAGATCTTGTAGTGGGATGGCAGCCAACCGTTAGATCAGGATCGTGTGGTCCCGTGCTCATACCGGTTGGGTGATGGACCCTTTTGATCCGTGCCATAAATCGTGGATCCAACTACTCAAAACACAAGTTACCCCTTCAACCGAGCAGTTTGCAAAAAGGGACCCCCGAGTGAAATAGAATTCAACCCACAGTACACTTGGTGGTTAGCTGAGTCTGGGCGAGTTTTATAAAGTAACCCCTGAGCTTTTCGGTAATAGCACTCATGATCTAGAGGATAGAGAAAATGAATAAATGATTATGGAAATAGATTTTTAGTATAAAATTAATTGTAGAAACTTGTTTAATCCCTAGAAAATACATATTAAGTCCAAATGAGTCCATTCCAATTCCTATAATTATATAATATTATTGTTTATCAAATAGTGCCACTGAATTGACATGAAAGACACTTTAAAATTTATTTCCTAATTAACCTTATACCAAAACACATAGAATCTTCAGAAATTCATAACTCACAATCTGTAACTCCGATTTGATCCGTTCAAGTTACGTTAGTTTCATATAAATATTTACTACGCAGTAGAAATATCGATTATATGATACCCCATACTGAGAGCACCTAGAGGGGGGGTGAATAGGTGATCCTGTAAAACTTGAAACTTAATGCCACAAAACTTGATTAGGAGTTAGCACAATAATGCCAAGTGGCTAGAGAGGAGTCTTAGCAAAACACAATAACCACAAAGAGATCAACACAGAGATGGCACAGTGGTTTATCCCGTGGTTCGGCCAAGTCCAGTACTTGCCTACTCCACGTTGTGGCGTCCCAACGGACGAGGGTTGCAATCAACCCCTCTCAAGCGGTCCAAAGACCCACTTGAATACCACGGTGTTTTGCTTTGTTTACTATATCCCGCTTGCGAGGAATCTCCACAACTTGGAGCCTCTCGCCCTTACACTTTGATTTTCACAAAGAAGCACGGAGAAAGGGAGGGATGAGCAACACACACAAGACACAAAATCACAGCAAATACGCACACACAAGACCCAGACTTGAGCTCAAAAGAATATCACGAGGTTCTCACTAGAACGGAGCTCAAATCACTAAGAATGTCGAACAAGTGCGCAAGAATGAAGTGTGAGTGATCAACAATGCTCAAAGGATGCTTGGTGTGCTCCTCCATGCGCCTAGGGGTCCCTTTTATAGCCCCAAGGCAGCTAGGAGCTGTTGAGAGCATTCCAGGAAGGCAATTCTTGCCTTCTGTCGCCTGGCGCACCAGACACTGTCCGGTGCGGATCTCTTTCCTTATTTGGCGAAGCCGACCGTTGCAGATTCAGAGCCGTTGGCGCACCGGACAGTCCAGTGCCCCCTTGTGACCGTTGGCTCGGCCACGCGTCACGCGCGGAATCCTCGGTCGACCGTTGGCCCGGCTGACTGTTGGCTCACCGGACAGTCCGGTGCCTCACCGGACAGTCCGGTGAATTATAGCCGTACGCCGTTAATCGCTTCCCGAGAGCGACGACTTCGCCTGTGAATGGCTCACCGGACTGTCCGGTGATTTATAGTCGTACGCCGTTGATCGCCTCCCGAGAGCAGCCAGTTGACAGTCGCCAGCCTGGCGCACCGGACACTGTCCGGTGCACCACCGGACAGTCCGATGCACCCAGACCGAGCTATCTTTGGCTGAACAAAGCCATCTCTTTTCCAATTTGATTTCTCCTGTTTCCAGCACTTAGACACAATACATTAGTTCTTAAAACAATGTACCAAGTCTAGAAACATACCTTTAGACTTGATTTGCACTTTGTCCATCACTTTGCATAGATTACCATAAGTCCACTTGTGTTGGCACTCAATCACCAAAATACTTAGAAATGGCCCAAGGGCACATTTCCCTTTCAATCTCCCCCTTTTTGGTGATTTATGCCAACACAACAAAAAGCAACTAAAGGAAGTGCAACATCAATACAATTGAGAACTCAATATTGTTTTGATTCAAATTTGGCATATACGGATCATTCTTTGCCACCACTTGGTTTTGTTTTTGCAAATCAACCTCAACTTTCTATCTCTAAGTCAAACACATTTGCTGAGACATAAAAAGAGTTGTTCCAAGAGAAATTGATCAAAGATTTCAAAAACTCCCCTTTTTCCCATAATCGACTATTCTCCCGACAAGAGGCCAACTTTTGACAAAAGAGACAACAATAGAGTTTTTCCAAACCAAAAGCTCTATTCTACTATTTTCAAAATTCTCAAGTGGTAGCTGATCCATTTATTGCTTTGGCCTTATTTTCTCCCCCTTTGGCATCAAGCACCAAAACGGGATCAATCTTGGCCCTGGAACCCCATTGCCTCACCAAAATCTTCAAATAAGAGTACAAAGGCAATAAGGATATTGAGATGGACTTGGAGTAAGTTACCCTCTCATCGGAGTGCAGTGGAAGTCTTGCATGGTCCAAGTCCACCTTTCCCTTTCAATCCACCTTTGAGACTAAATCAAGCAAACTCAAGCACACGGTTAGTCTCAAAGGGTCAAGTTGTAGCACATCTCCCCCTAAATATGTGCATCACTCACACATGGACTTTTGAGGTCCGGGGAGTGTTTGTACAACTTGAGCACCAAATAAACAACAAAATGCATAAGGAACATGATCAAAGGCATAAACACATGTATGCTATAAGTCAATCCAAGTTTTGCGAATCTAAGACATTTAGCTCACTACGCAGCCTACAAAAGGTCTTCTCATCTAGAGGCTTGGTAAAGATATCGGCTAGCTGGTTCTCGGTGCTGATATAAAACACTTCGATATCTCCCTTTTGCTGGTGGTCTCTCAAAAAGTGATGCCGGATGTCAATGTGCTTTGTGCGGCTGTGCTCAACAGGATTGTCCGCTATGCGGATAGCACTCTCATTGTCACATAGGAGTGGGACTTTGCTTAGATTGTAGCCAAAGTCCCGGAGGGTTTGCCTCATCCAAAGTAGTTGTGTGCAACACTGTCCTGCGGCAACATACTCGGCCTCAGCGGTGGATAGGGCAACGGAGGTTTGTTTCTTAGAGCTCCACGACACCAGGGACCTTCCTAAGAATTGGCACGTCCCTGATGTACTCTTCCTATCGACCTTACATCCAGCATAATCGGAGTCTGAATATCCAATTAAGTCAAAGGTAGACCCCTTTGGATACCAGATCCCGAAGCAAGGCGTAGCGACTAAATATCTAAGAATTCGCTTCACGGCCACTAAGTGACACTCCCTTGGATCGGATTGAAATCTAGCACACATGCATACACTAAGCATAATATCCGGTCTACTAGCGCATAAATAAAGCAAAGAACCTATCATGGACCGGTATGCTTTTTGATCAACGGACTTACCTCCTTTGTTGAGGTCGATGTGTCCGTCTGTTCCCATCGGAGTCTTTGCGGGCTTGGTGTCCTTCATCCCAAACCGCTTTAGCAAGTCTTGTGTGTACTTCGTTTGGGAGATGAAGGTGCCGTCCTTGAGTTGCTTCACTTGGAACCCAAGGAAGTAGTTCAACTCGCCCATCCTCGACATATCAAACTTTTGAGTCATCACCCTGCTAAACTCTTCACAAGACTTTTGGTTAGTAGAACCAAATATTATGTCATCGACATAAATTTGGCACACAAATAAGTCACCATCACAAGTCTTAGTGAATAAGGTCAGATCGGCTTCCCAACCTTGAAAGCATTAGCAATTAGAAAGTCTCTAAGGCATTCATACCATGCTCTTGGGGCTTGCTTAAGTCCATAGAGCGCCTTAGAGAGCTTACATACGTGGTCGGGGTACCGTTCATCCTCGAAGCCAGGGGGTTGCTCCACGTACACCTCCTCCTTGATTGGCCCATTGAGGAAAGCGCTCTTCACATCCATTTGGAACAACCTGAAAGAATGGTGAGCGACATAGGCTAACAAAATACGAATCGACTCTAGCCTAGCCACAGGAGCAAAAGTCTCCTCAAAGTCCAAACCTGCGACTTGGGCATAACCTTTTGCCACAAGTCGAGCCTTGTTCCTCATCACCACCCCGTGCTCGTCCTGTTTGTTGCGGAACACCCACTTGGTTCCCACAACATTTTGCTTGGGACGAGGCACCAGTGTCCAAACTTCATTACGCTTGAAGTTGTTGAGCTCCTCCTGCATGGCCAACACCTAGTCTGGATCTAGCAAGGCCTCTTCTACCCTGAAAGGCTCAATAGAAGAGACAAAGGAGTAATGCTCACAAAAATTAACTAATCTAGAACGAGTAGTTACTCCCTTGCTAATGTCACCCAAAATTTGGTCGACGGGATGATTCCTTTGAATCGTCGCTCGAACTTGGGTTGGAGGTGCCGGTTGTGCTTCTTCCTCCATTACATGATCATCTTGTGCTCCCCCTTGATCACATGCCTCCTCTTGACGAACCTGTTCATCATCTTGAGTTGGGGGATGCACTATTGTTGAGGAAGAAGGTTGATCTTGCTCCTTTTGTTCTTGTGGCCACACATCTCCCCATGGTGCGTATTGCGGCTGTTGGAACGTCTTCTTCATCTACATCATCAAGATCAACAACTTGCTCTCTTGGAGAGCCATTAGTCTCATCAAATACAACGTCGCTAGAGACTTCAACCAAACCCGATGATTTGTTGAAGACTCTATATGCCTTTGTATTTGAGTCATAACCTAACAAAAACCCCTCTACAGCTTTGGGAGCAAACTTAGAATTTCTACCTTTCTTCACTAGAATATAGCATTTGCTCCCAAATACACGAAAGTAAGACACATTGGGTTTGTTACCGGTTAGAAGCTCATACGAAGTCTTCTTGAGGAGGCGGTGAAGGTAGACCCGGTTGATGGCGTGGCAAGCCGTGTTCACGGCTTCCGACCAAAACCGCTCGGGGGTCTTGAACTCTCCAAGCATCGTCCTCGCCATGTCTATGAGTGTCCTGTTCTTCCTCTCTACCACACTATTTTGCTGTGGTGTGTAGGGAGCGGAGAACTCGTGCTTGATCCCTTCCTCCTCAAGGTACTCCTCCACTTGAAGGTTCTTGAACTCGGACTCGTTGTCGCTCCTTATCTTCTTCACCTTGAGCTCAAACTCATTTTGAGCTCTCCTTAGGAAGCGCTTGAGGGTCCCTTGGGTTTCAGATTTATCCTGCAAAAAGAATACCCAAGTGAAGCGGGAAAAATCATCAACTATAACAAGACCATACTTACTTCCTCCTGTGCTTAGATAGGCGACGGGTCCGAAGAGGTCCATATGAAGCATCTCCAAAGGTCTTGATGTGGTCATCACATTTTTGGTATGATGAGAGCTTCCCACCTGTTTACCTGCTTGACAAGCTGCACAAGGTCTATCTTTTTCGAAAGTTACATTAGTTAGACCTATCACGTGTTCTCCCTTTAGAAGCTTGTGAAGGTTCTTCATCCCCACATGAGCTAAACGGCGATGCCACAGCCAGCCCATGCGAGTCTTAGCAATTAAGCATGCATCTAGATCGGCCTCCTCTTTTGCAAAATCAACTAAATAGAGTTTGCCGTCTAATACACCCTTAAAAGCTAATGAACCATCACTTCTTCTAAAGACAGACACATCTACATTTATGAATAAACAATTATATCCCATATTGCATAATTGACTAACGGATAACAAATTATATCCAAGTGACTCAACTAAGAATACATTAGAAATGGAGTGCTCGGATGAAATAGCAATCTTTCCTAACCCTTTCACCTTGCCTTGGTTCCCATCACCCAATATGATTGAATCTTGGGAATCCTTGTTCTTGACATAGGAGGTGAACATCTTCTTCTCCCCCATCATGTGGTTTGTGCATCCTTTGTCGATAATCCAGCTTGTACCCCCGGATGCATAAACCTGCAAGGCAAATTTAGGCTTGGGTTTTAGGTACCCAACTCTTGTTGGGTCCTACAAGGTTAGTCACAATGGTCTTAGGGACCCAAATGCAAGTTTTATCTCCCTTGCATCTTGCCCCTAACTTCCTAGCAATCACCTTCTTATCCTTTCTACAAATAGCAAAGGAAGCATTGCAAGCATGATAAATTGTAGAAGGTTCATTAATCTTCCTAGGAACATGAGCAACATCTCTCCTAGGCATATGATGAATGACATTTCTCCTAGGCATATTTCTACCATGCATATAGGAAGAACTTGAAGCAAACATTGCATTTGAATCATAAGCATTACAACTCCTATCATGATGAATATTTCTAGAAAATTTCCTATAAATAAATGCATGATTCTTTTGAGCACTATTAGCCATAGGGGCCTTCCCTTTCTCCTTGGTGGAGATGGAAGCCTTATGGCTTGTTAAGTTCTTGACTTCCCTGTTGAAGCCAAGACCATCCTTAATTGAAGGGTGTCTACTAATCGTGTAGGCATCCTTTGCAAATTTTATTTTGTCAAATTCACTCTTGCTAGTCTTAAGTTGGGCATTAAGACTAGCCACTTCATCATTCAATTTAGAAATTAAAACTAGGTGTTCACTACAAGCATCAACATTAAAATCTTTACACCTATTGCAAATTGCAACATGTTCTACACAAGATGTTGATTTATTAGCTATTTCTAACTTAGCATTCAAATTATCATTTATGCTCTTTAAGCTAGAAATAGAGTCATGGCATGTAGACAATTCACAAGAGAGCATTTCATTCCTTTTAATTTCTAAAGCAAGGGATTTTTGTGCCTCTACAAACTTATCATGTTCTTCATACAAAAGATCCTCTTGCTTTTCTAATAGCCTATTCTTATCATTCAAGGCATCAATTAATTCATTAATCTTATCAACCTTAGTTCTATCTAGGCCCTTGAATAAACATGAATAGTCTATTTCATCATCGCTAGATTCTTCATCACTTGAGGAAGCGTAAGTACTAGTATTACAAGTGCTTACCTTCTTTTCCCTTGCCATGAGGCAAGTGTGATGCTCGTTGGGGAAGAGGGATGATTTGTTGAAGGCGGTGGCGGCGAGTCCTTCGTTGTCGGAGTCGGATGACGAACAATCCGAGTCCCACTCCTTGCCAAAGTGTGCCTCGCCCTTAGCCTTCTTGTAAGACTTCTTCTTTTCCCTCTTGTTCCCTTGTGCCTGGTCACTATCGTTATCGGGACAATTAGCGATAAAATGACCAATCTTACCACATTTGAAGCATGAGCGCTTCCCCTTCGTCTTGGTCTTGTTGGGATGCTCCTTGCGACCCCTTAGCGCCGTTTTGAAACGCTTGATGATGAGGGCCATTTCTTCATCATTAAGCCCGGCCGCCTCAACTTGCGCCACCTTGCTAGGTAGCGTCTCCTTGCTCCTCGTTGCTTTGAGAGCAATGGTTTGAGGCTCTTGGATTGGGCCATTCAACGCATCATCAACGTATCTAGCCTCCTTGATCATCATCCGCCCGCTTACAAACTTTCCAAGTATCTCCTCGGGCGTCATCTTGGTGTACCTAGGATTCTCACGAATATTGTTCACAAGATGTGGATCAAGGACGGTAAAGGACCTTAGCATTAGGCAGACGACGTCGTGGTCCGTCCATCGCGTGCTCCCATAGCTCCTTATTTTGTTGACGAGGGTCTTGAGCCGGTTGTACGTTTGGGTTGGCTCCTTGCCCCTGATCATTGCGAATCTCCCAAGTTTGCCCTCCACCAACTCCATCTTGGTGAGCATGGTGACGTCATTCCCCTCATGTGAGATCTTGAGGGTGTCCCAAATCTGCTTGGCGTTATCCAAGCCGCTCACCTTATGGAATTCATCCCTGCACAATGAAGCTAGAAGAACAGTAGTAGCTTGTGCATTTTGTGAATTTGCTCATTAATGAACATGGGACTATCAGTACTATCAAATTTCATTCCACTTTCTACTACCTCCCATATGCTTGGATGGAGAGAGAACAAGTGACTACGCATTTTGTGACTCCAAAATCCGTAGTCCTCTCCATCAAAGTGAGGAGGTTTACCAAGTGGAATGGAGAGTAAATGAGCATTGGTACTTTGCGGAATACAAGAGTAATAAAAAGAAAAGTTCGAATTGACCGTTTTCTTTTTCTCGTAGTCGTTGTCGTCGTTGTCCTTTTGGGAAGAAGAGGACTCGTCGCTGTCGTCGTAGTAGACGATCTCCTTGATGCACCTGGTCTTCTTCTTCTTCCCATCTTTTCGTTTGTGACCCGAGCCCGAGTCGGTAGGCTTGTCATCTTTCGGCTCGTTGACGAAGGACTCCTTCTCCTTATCATTGATCACAATCCCCTTGCCCTTAGGATCCATCTCTTCGGGCGATTAGTCCCTCATGTGAAGAGAACGGCTCCGATACCAATTGAGAGCACCTAGAGGGGGGGGGGGGGTGAATAGGTGATCCTGTAAAACTTGAAACTTAATGCCACAAAACTTGATTAGGAGTTAGCACAATAATGCCAAGTGGCTAGAGAGGAGTCTTAGCAAAACACAATAACCACAAAGAGATCAACACAGAGATGGCACAGTGGTTTATCCCGTGGTTCGGCCAAGTCCAATACTTGCCTACTCCACGTTGTGGCGTCCCAACGGACGAGGGTTGCAATCAACCCCTCTCAAGCGGTCCAAAGACCCACTTGAATACCACGGTGTTTTGCTTTGTTTACTATATCCCGCTTGCGAGGAATCTCCACAACTTGGAGCCTCTCGCCCTTACACTTTGATTTTCACAATGAAGCACGGAGAAAGGGAGGGATGAGCAACACACACAAGACACAAAATCACAGCAAATACGCACACACAAGACCCAGACTTGAGCTCAAAAGAATATCACGAGGTTCTCACTAGAACGGAGCTCAAATCACTAAGAATGTTGAACAAGTGCGCAAGAATGAAGTGTGAGTGATCAACAATGCTCAAAGGATGCTTGGTGTGCTCCTCCATGCGCCTAGGGGTCCCTTTTATAGCCCCAAGGCAGCTAGGAGCCGTTGAGAGCATTCCAGGAAGGCAATTCTTGCCTTCTGTCGCCTGGCGCACCGGACACTGTCCGGTGCGGATCTCTTTCCTTATTTGGCGAAGCCGACCGTTGCAGATTCAGAGCCGTTGGCGCACCGGACAGTCCGGTGCCCCCTTGTGACCGTTGGCTCGGCCACGCGTCACGCGCGGAATCCCCGGCCGACCGTTGGCCCGGCTGACTGTTGGCTCACCGGACAGTCTGGTGCCTCACCGGACAGTCCGGTGAATTATAGCCGTACGCCGTTAATCGCTTCCCGAGAGCGACGACTTCGCCTGTGAATGGCTCACCGGACAGTTCGGTGCACCACCGGACAGTTCGGTGATTTATAGCCGTACGCCGTTGATCGCCTCCCGAGAGCAGCCAGTTGACAGTCGCCAGCCTGGCGCACCGGACACTATCCGGTGCACCCAGACCGAGCTGTCTTTGGCTGAACAAAGCCATCTCTTTTCCAATTTGATTTCTTCTGTTTCTAGCACTTAGACACAATACATTAGTTCTTAAAACAATGTACCAAGTCTAGAAACATACCTTTAGACTTGATTTGCACTTTGTCCATCACTTTACATAGATTACCATAAGTCCACTTGTGTTGGCACTCAATCACCAAAATACTTAGAAATGGCCCAAGGGCACATTTCCCTTTCACATACTTTTATATTAGGTGACTAATTTGACTAATCTATGTTTCTCTGGATTAGCTTATTTTATTATTAATATGGTACTATGATCTTATGGTTATAATGTGGTTAGATGATCTTTAATCAAATAATGATTTAGATTAAATTTGAGATAATTATTTATAGGTTAACCTCTCCTATGATTTATACTAACCAATTTGTAATATGGTTTAATGTTTTAAAACACATAGATCTTTTATAAATCACAACTCCTTAATGGTAACTCCGATTTTAGTGGTTCTCGTTCCCACGATCTCATAGTAACACGTATATCATTATTATGCATTATGTACTTATGTTTGGTGTGATGTTAATTTTGTCTATACTATGTCTGTTTGTATTGCTACGACTAGCAGTGAGGTCACGAGGATCTAAAGAACCACCCTAGTAACTGGAATCTCAAGTGCCAGGCAAGTTGTGCCCTTGATCCACTTTTGTTACCCAATAATGCTCTTTAATATCACTTACTCATGGATAGATTTAATTTTGATGGGACCCAATAAGTCACCCTAGTCTGTTTATCCTTTTTACCTTGTTTATCCCTGAATCAATTGGGTAGTTATGCTATTGCTTTATATGTTTTGGGATAATATTTCATTACATCTATGTTCCAATTATTATGTTATGTTATTTATGTTCATGATAAGATTATTGTGTTAATTGGAACATGGAGCGACCACCCGAGAAAATAGTGCTACCACAAGGGTTTAATGGGACGACCTTGGCTGATTAATTAGAAAAGCTAGTGGATGACTACCTTACCCGAAAGGGGCAAGGGCAGTAGGGAAGTGGTCAGTGTAGGGAGGTCCTTGGGTTGACTTTGCTGCGATGGCGGTCTGGCGAGGGATTCCTGCACTGGAGCTTCCTATAAACTATAGTGGGTTTTCTAAAGCTAGTGGAACTTTATAAAGGCCTCGTAGTGTTACCCTGCCTCGCTTCCTTGGTAGAGGTGTATGGGATTCATGACCCCTTGGCAGATGGGTAACACGGCTTGTGGGTAAAGATGCGTAACCTCTGCAGAGTGTAAAACTGGTATACTAGCCGTGCTCACGGAGTCACGGTCATGAGCGGCTCGAACCCTCACATGATTAATTTATGGAACTTAAATTCAATTTGTCATTTGCATTTGTATGGGATTATTTATTAATTTTTTTCTATTATTTATTATGGTTTGGTATTTACTTACACTTAGTAACTGCTAATAAAATTTGACCAACTTATTAAAAGCATTGCTCAGCTTTAACCCCCTACTGTTGATCAGCTTCACACATCATATGAACTTCCACCTTTGGTGAGTTCATGCCACATTATTCCCCACAACTTGTTGAGTGATGAACATGTGTGAGCTCACCCTTGCTGTCTCACCCCCCATAGGAGAAGAACAGGTGGTTCAAGAGGAGCCACAATGAGGAGTTCGATTCGATATAGGTGGCGTCTCCTAGTTGACTTTCTGGCGCCAAGGAGGGATTTCAGATCCTTGTATATTTATTTTTTATTTTGTAAGACTTCCGCTATGTAATAAGTACTCTGATTATATTGTGACATTTATCTCTATACACTCTGTTATTACATATGTCGTCTTCTTTGGCGCATGTATGAGATGCACCCGGCTTTGTTCCTTTAAAACCAGGGTGTTACACCCCGCAAGGACCACCACACACTTAGGTGTCTCTTGCTTAGCTTTACAAGCACTTAGAAATGAATGAGGAAGGAAGAAAGGCAATCCAAGCGACAAGAGCAACAAAAGAACACAAAACACCCTCTCTCAAGTCACTAATGGAATTGAGTTGATTTGGAGGCTTGGAGAGGATTTGATCTTTGGAATGTGTCTTGGAGTGTAGTCTTTTGCTCTTGTATTGAATGTAAACTTCAGAATGCTTGGATGCCAATGAATGAGGTGGTTGGGGGTATTTCTAGCCCCCAACCACTTCCTAGCCATTGGCCAAGTCTGCTAGCGATGGGCACACTGGACAGTCCGATGGCGCACTGGACAGTCACTGTTCACTATCCGGTGTGCGCCACGTCAGTGCGTCCGTTAGGGTTTGGAGCTGTTGACCGTTGGAGCCGTTTGTCTTTTTGCTGCATCGGACAGTCCAGTGCCACACCGGACAGTACGATGACCTCTGACTTTTGTGCTCTGACTTTTGTCGCGGCACTGTTCATCACTATTCATCTAAGCAGTCGACCATTGGCGTATAGGGAGTCGTTGCTCCGCTGGCTCACCGGACAGTCCGGTGGCACACCGGACGGTCCGGTGAATTATAGTGGAGCGTGCCTAGAAGAAACCCGAGAGTGGCTGGTTCGCTGGCTACCTGGCCAGGTGCACCAGACAGTGTCCGGTGCGCCACTTGGCAGCACTCTCTGAGTCTTGCTCCAATTTTTTATTGTGTCCCTAACCGAATTTCTTTCTTGGTTTGTGTTGAACCTTATGCACCTAAGATAAATGATATCTAGACAAATTAGTTAGTCCACATGGTTTGTGTTGGACTTCAACCACCAAAATCGATTATAGGAAATGATTAAGTCCATTTCCCTTTCAATCTCCCCCTTTTTGGTGATTGATGCCAACACTAACCAAAGCAAATATGAAGTGTAGAAATGTAACTAGTTTGCAATTGAGATGGATGTGCATAGGTTACTTAGAATTAAACCAATGAAAGATTTCATACATATGAATGGATTGCTTTTCTCTCATTTAATATTTTGGACCACATTTGCACCACTTGTTTGTTTTTGCAAATCTTCTGGAAAATTCTTTTCAAACTCGTTTGCAAATAATCAAAAGTATAAGAATATGATTTCAAGAAGCATTTTTAAGATTTGAAATTTCTCCCCCTATTTCAAATGTTTTTTCCTTTGACTAAATAAAAGCTTCCCCTGAATGAATTCTCCCCTTAGCTTTCAAGAGGGTTTTTAAAATAGATACCAAGTGATATTATATCAATTGAAAATTTTATACTAACTTGATATTTTGAATTTAAATAAGATACCAATTATAAATTGACTTTTAAAGATATCGATTGAAAATTCAACTTGAGGCTAACTCAATTACCAATTGGGATAAACTCAAATACTAATTGAAATAAACATTTGTGAAATTTTTTGAAATGGTGGTGCGGTTCTTTTGCTTTGGGCTTAATACTTTCTCCCCCTTTGGCTTGAATCGCCAAAAACGGTGAACTTGAGAGCCCTTTAGAACTTTCTCCCACATTGGTAAAGTAAATATAAGTGAAGAATTATACCAATTTGAGAGTTGCATGAGTAACAATAAAGGGTAAATGATACCGTCAGAGTTGGAGTGGAAGCCTTGTCTTTGCCGAATACTCTATTGCCCTTTCAATCTAAGACTAATCATAGAGATATACTCGAAAACACATTAGTCTTAGCCTTTGCACAAGAAGAATAAGAAATGTACATTTGTACCAAATGGAAGTGACATGATCAAAGGTATATAAATTAGCAATGTGTGCCATGTTTCAATCAAAGTTCCGAGAATCAAGTATATTTAGCTCATTCCTAAGTTTGCTAAAGGTATTCTCATCTAGTGGCTTGGTAAAGATATCGGCTAATTGGTTGTGGGTGCTTACATAAGCAATTTCGATATCACCCTTTTGTTGGTGATCTCTCATAAAGTGATACCGAATGTCTTTGTGCTTAATGCGGCTATGTTCAACAGGATTATCCGCCATGCGGATTACACTCTCATTATCACATAGGAGAGGAACTTTGCTCAATTTGTAGCCATAGTCCCGAAGGGTTTGCCTCATCCAAAGTAATTGTGCACAGTAGTGGCCTGCAGCAATATACTCGGCTTTGACAGTGGAAAGAGCTACTAAATTTTGTTTCTTTGAAGCCCAAGGCACCAGGGATCTTCCCAAAAACTGACAAGTCCCTAATGTGTTCTTTCTATCAATTTTAAATCCAGCATAATCGACATCGGAATACCCAATTAAATCAAAGGTAGATCCCTTGGGTACCAAAGCCCAAACTTAGGAGTGTAAACTAAATATCTCATGATTCTTTTCACGGCCCTAAGGTGAACTTACTTAGGATTTGCCTGGAACCTTGCACACATGCATACAGAAAGCATAATGTCCGATCGAGATGCACATAAGTAGAGTAAAGATCCTATCATCGACCGGTATACCTTTTGATCTATGGATTTACCTCCCGTGTCAAGGTCACGATGCCCATTGGTTCCCATGGGTGTCTTGATGGGTTTGCCATTCTTCATCGCAAACTTCTTAAGTATATCTTGAATGTACTTCGTTTGGCTGATGAAGGTGCCCTCTTGGAGTTGCTTGATTTGGAATCCAAGGAAATACTTCAACTCCCCCATCATAGACATCTTGAATTTCTGTATCCTAATCCAACTAAACTCTTCACAAGATGACTTGTTAGTAGACCCAAATATAATATCATCAACATAAATTTGGCATATAAACAAGTCTTTTGCAATAGTTTTAGTGAAGTGAGTAGGATCGGCTTTTCTGACTTTGAAGCCATTTGTGATAAGAAAGTCTTGCAGACATTCATACCATGCTCTTGGGGCTTGCTTGAGCCCATAAAGTGCCTTTGAGAGTTTATAGACATGGTTAGGATACTCACTGTCTTCAAAGCCGGGAGGTTGCTCAACATATACCTCTTCCTTGATAGGGCCATTGAGGAAGGCACTTTTCATGTCCATTTGATAAAGCTTAAAGCCATGGTAAGTAGCATAGGCTAATAATATACGAATTGACTCAAGCCTAGCTACAGGTGCATAGGTTTCATCAAAATCCAAAACTTCAACTTGTGAATATCTTTTGGCAACAAGTCGGGCTTTGTTCCTTGTCACCACACCATGCTCATCTTGCTTGTTGTGGAATACCCACTTGGTACCTACAACATTTTGATTAGGACGTGGAACTAAATTCCATACCTCATTCCTCGTGAAGTTGTTGAGCTCCTCTTGCATTGCCACCACCCAATCCAGATCTCTTAGTGCATCCTCAATCCTATATGGCTCAATAGAAGACACAAAAGAGTAATGTTCACAAAAATGTGCAACTCGAGATCTAGTGGTTACCCCCTTGTGAATGTCACCAAGAATGGAGTTAACGGGGTGATCTCTTTGAATTGCTTGGTGGACTCTTGGGTGTGGTGGTCTTTGTCTCGAATCTCTTGATCATCTTCCTTGTCATTATTCTCTTCATCTCCACCTTGATCAATGTCCTCCTCTTGAGGTGGCTCATCGTCTTGATCTTCATCTTCTTGAGCCAGATCCTCATCTTGAGTTGGTGGAGATGCTTGCATGGAAGATGATGGTTGATGTTGTGTTTGTGGAGGCTCTTTGGATTCCTTCGGGGGCCACTGTCTTGTAGAAGGGATGATGAGTACGGTGCACCTCTCGGCATGGGCGCACTGTTTGCCAACTGACCGGTCAGACACGCCGCTTGCTAGATGACCCTGACGCCGCCTGCCATTGGATTGGATAGGACGCATTAAATGCTGGGAGGGCGCGTTGCCCGCTGGCGTTGTGGTAGGCGGCGCGTCCTTTCAGCAATAAATGCAGAGGCCACTCGGCTTGGTGGGCTTTATGCCAGGCTTGGCCCGTTGGTTTATGTGTCAGGCCACAAGCCACACGGCAGCAGTGGGCAGTGCAGGACAAGGTCTGGACACGTGCCAGCACCGGACCCCTACCTTTGCCGGGGTCCTCCCCGTCTCGGGACCCTGCCAACGTTGGGGCCTTCCAGGGGATCCGACATACCTTCTTGGGGCCCCGGACTAGTATGTATAGGGGTCCGGTGTCCTTCTGCGGGGTCCGGACCTAGCGACGAACACCGGGATGTACTCCCTTTCCTTGCCAGCGGCGCTCCTGGACCTACCCATTGGGCGCCATTCTCCACGTGGTCTTGAGGCGTTGCACGGGTGCGGCGCCTTTATGCAGTAGCAGAAGGTTCCCCTGATTGAGGGTACTGACAGTGGCCCCCGGGCCCGCCTTAGGGGAGGAGGCGAGCCTACAGGTGGGGCCAGAGCCTGATTGGCGATCTGCCTACTGCTCTTGCGGGCCTGTTGGCGCAATTACTGCCGGCCCGCCTATGGCTATGCCGACTATCACGCTCGTTCCCACGGCTGACCTGCTCGTGACCTTCGTCACCGCTGGGCCATGCGCAGGGTGCCTCGAGTCGCTGCATCAGCCCTGAATGCTTATCTTTTTCAGTCTTCTACGACGGCCTCGAGGGGGCGCGTCATTGGCGCAAGCGGCGGTGCGGTTCTTCCGCACCTAGTAGCCGATCGCGCCGGCTGCATGACGCATGGGCCTAGATCCGCATGTTGGACCGTTGATTGTGGCGAAGCCGAGGGAGCGCACAACCGTGGGGCGGCTGCTGACCTCCCGCGTGACGGTTCGCCTTCTTGACCGCCGGTTTTGGCGAAAAATGAGGGGGCACCTAACCGCGGGATGGTTGCATGCCCCTTGTGCGGCGGTTCTCCTTCCCGACCGCTGGTTGCTTCGAAAGTGAAGGGGCGCATAACCCCAGGGCAGTTGCAGGCCGGCCTACATGACGCATGGGGCCTGGCCCCCATGTCATAGGGCGGACCCTTTGGTGCACACCGAGAGACTTTGCCCGTGGCGCTCCGGGGCGCAAGAGGGGGACATCTCCCTTTAAAAAGGGGTCGACCCCCCGGGTAGAAGTCATGCCTTGCTCCTCTTGCATCCTTCGCGCCCTCCCGCCTTCTGGGCCTCTGGATGGGGTGTGTCGATGTTCACTGGAGGGGAACGTGTCAGAGCCATCCCCTCTGGTGGTCCTATTGTCGGAGAGCTTGCGATTGCAGTTGGGCTACCGATCTTGTCTTCCTTTTGCTGCCGTTAGAGGAGTGCAACCCCATGGGGGTCGGTGCTCTTCCGTCATCACTCGGCTTCAAGGATTTTCATCATGCAGCCCGGCTGGAGTCCCCCGCCAGTGGCCATCCAGAAGGATGACCACCGGCCTTGCGGTGGGGAGAAGCAAGACGGGCTGCGGCTTCCCCCTAGCCTCAGCTTCAAGGATGTTCATCATCCTTGTTGGGGTGGGGGGCGAGCCAAGTCGGGGTCCTACCCTCCGCGTGGGCTGGCGACCCGCTTCTTCCTCCAGCATTCGGAGGAGAAGGGTGTTCACCAGCCTTGCGGAGGAGGCGAACCTTGGCTACACGGGGCCGGCTGGCTACAGCGTGTCCGACCCTTTGTGCTGGACGGTTTCGGCGCCGCCTCCGACGCTGCCTCCTGCCGCTCTGGCCGGGGCGTGGCTGTCCGTCCACCGCAAGGGTGACGGTCGCGCCGTGCGCATGTCCGACACATCCACCCCTTCTCCTGCCCGCCGGCCACACTGGGGGGATCGTACAAGACGTCGCACGTCGCGGTGGTGGCGGTGGCGTTCTTGGATGGTCTTGTCCTCACTCCCGTTGGCTAGACGGGAGCAAGGACCCCTTCGTGCGTGCTGAGGCAGCCGTCGCCGACTGGTACAGGGGTGGTCGCTGTCGTCGGTGCTGAGGTGGTCGCCGCCGCTGGCGAGGCTACCTGCTATAGAGGTGGTTGCCTCCGCTAGCGGGACCATCAAAGCCTCCCGCCGCCGAGTCCTTGACTCTTTGGCTTTAATGGCCTCGTTGTCACCCCCCGTGAGAGGCCAGGGGCGAGGACCTTCTCATAATGGCGCACACCCTGAGGTGGTCGCCACCGCTGGTAAGCCGCTCAGAGCGGTGGTCGTTGTCGCTGCTGGTGCAGAGGTGGTCGCTGTCGCCGGCGATCCGTCGATGCAGAGGTGGCCGCCGCCGCTGGTGAGGTTGCTCGGAGCCAATTCCCAGCACAACTCCTGCTGGTGCAGCGTTGTTCATTCCTGCAGAAATGGAGCTAGGGCCCCGCTTGTAAGGGAATGTAATAACATATGCTTGCTTGGAAGCAAAACGTAATAACATATGTATACATGATCTTTGTCTGGGAAGCCAAGTTGTGCGTCCGGACCCCCTGGATGGTGGTTCTAGGTAATAGGACACCTGCCGCAGGGTAGTGGAGCGTGCAGGCCCACGGTACGGGACCAGGCTGAGCGGCTACATGGCTCCGGACTACCCCAGGAGACAAGCATCGCTTTTCTAGTTCCGGACCCCAAGTTGTCAGACGCACAGGAGTTATAGTTCCAAATACTAGGGCACCTGTCACGGAGTGATGGAGTGTGCAGGATTTTGGGTACGGAACCAGGCTAACTGGCCACACAGGCTTCGGACCACCCCATGGAACGGGCATCTGTTCTTTAGAACCGACCCCAGGCTTTTTCCTGTTTTTGTAAGGTACTTCTGAGTATTATTTATAAAGCAGTGTTTAACACTTATCTGTGCATTTGCTCGTTCCTGTTGTTGACTTCCCTTGGTACCTGGCCCCCTGCCTAGGGTGCAGGCTCGATGTGTCGAGGTTGGGCACCAGCGTATATGAAAGGATTGTTAATGACCTTCGGGAGGCAGCCTCGCCGAGACCTGGATCTGTACACAGCTTTAGCTTTAAAGAGCGTTAGTGATACACCCGTAGGACCAGCCATCTGACACTAGCCATCCTTTGATACACGCTCGGGACTTGCATGGTCTAGCCTGAGGGAGCCAAGTTGTGCGTCCGGACCCCCTGGATGGTGGTTCTAGGTACTAGGACGCCTGCTGCAGGGTGGAGTGTGCAGGCCCACGGTACGGGACCAGGCTGAGCGGCTACACGGCTCCGGACCAGCCCAGGAGGCAAGTATCTTTTTCCTATTTCCGGACCCCAGGTTGTGGACCCATAGGACTTATAGCTCTAAATACTAGAGTACCCGTCACGGAGTGGCGGAGTGTGCAGGGTTTTGGGTACAGAACTAGGCTAACCGGCCACACAGGCTCCGGACCACCCCATGGAACAGGCTCCCATTCTTCAGAGCCGGCCCCTAGGCCGTCGGGCCCTCCTGCTTTCGCATAGAGGTCCTAAGCCGCAAGCCCTGTTCAATTCAGATGTCATCATGCCTGATAGGATGGGAACTGGTCGGGTGGGTTAGCTAAAATATAATCTAGAAACTGCAGGAGAAGACCTTGGGGCGGAAGGACAATACTATCATAGAGGTACATCTGAGAGGGTAGTTTTCTTTTATAACTTATCATGCATGGGTGCGGACCAACAGGCTGGGTTTACGGGGACAGACCCCACCGGGTTGGCGTACACGTATGCGCTACCTAGTTACAAAAAGGAAAAAACTTCGACCCCTCAGACTTGCTCTTATAGATAAAACTTACAGAGATGTTCCGGCACTGGGGGAGGCACTCCTTCGGTCGCAGCGAGATAGTTGCCCTTGGGTCGGGGGATTCCATTACCATGAAGGGTCCTTCCCAGCTGGGGGAGTGTTATAGAGCCCTAATTTGTTCTGGTACTTCCGTAAGATTGGGTCCCAACCCTGGGTACCCATCTGCGTTTGATAAAGGAGGCCCCACCTTTGGCTGTGGTCATTCTTAGGTGAACCTGTCAGAAATCTGGACCCATGGGGAGTCCAGATGGGGTCCCACCGGCGGTCCGTCTAGTTGTCGCCATCGGAGTGGGAGTCCCTAGTGAAGATGTCCTTTAGGTCCCCCTCGGGCGACTGATACCCAAGGTCTCGCTCAGCCGTGGCTACCTCATCGTCGACCTTTTCCTTGCCTGGACGGTGGTGAGGTGGGGAGCCGTCCTTGGAGGACTGCTCACACCGCTCGCTGACGCGCTTTGCGAGATCAATGATCTCGCGACACTCCGCGGCACTGTGGCGACCGTTGGGGTGTACACGGCACGAGCCGTTGCTACCCCTTTGTGGCCGTGGGCGCTTGTTGCGGTCGCCCCGGCCCCCGGTCGCAGCTGCAACGACCAGCACGGTTGACTGTGGCCTTTCGTAGCCGCGACCCTTCTTTTTCTTTTTGCCGTCCCGGGGGCGGCGCCTGAGCCACCTGTCTGGGCGACTCCGGTTTGTGGGGCCGAGTGCCATGCACGGCCCTCGGTGGCTCTGGCGCATTTGTCAGCCAGAGCAAAGAGCGTGGGGACAGTCTCCACGTCATGTGTGGCCAGCTTCTCCAACATTTTCTTATCACGCACCCCCTGACAGAAGGCTGTGATGATGGAGGCATCGGAAATACGAGGAATAGTACCTCGTACTTTGGTGAAGCAGGAGATAAACGTCCGGAGGGTCTCTCCGGGCTCCTGCCTCACTGCATGTAGGTGGGCCTCCATGCCATGCTGCTGGTAAGCGCTGGCGAAGTTCGCAACGAACCGTGCACAGAGCTCTTCCCAGGTGTAGATTGACCCTAGGGCGAGGTTCATGAGCCAAGTCTGGGCAGGCCCAGATAGGGCGACATGAAAATACGTTGCCATCACCGCGGTGTTTCCACCTGCTGCCGTGATGGCGGTGACGTACACCTACAGGAACTCCGACAGGTTTGATGTTCCATCGTATTTTTCCGGCAGGTGCGGCCGGAACTTGGGCGGCCATGACGCCGCGCGTAGATGGTCTGCGAGGGCGGCGCAGCCCACGCCGGCCAAGGGGACACCCGTTGGGGACCGGGCACCCATTGGTGTCTGCGGTGCTTCCGCAGCGAAATCTCGGTCGAGGTTTCGACCCTCGATATTTTGTCGGCGCTCCTGCGCCCCTTCCAAAGAGATCCGGGCGTCCTCTCCCATACGCCTACGGTTGAGCTCTGCCCGGAGGTTGTCGGTCTGTGCTCCCCTTACGGAGGGCGAGCGCACAGACGCCGTCACCTCGCGTTGGCATCGGGATCACCGAGGCCTAGACCTGGTCGAAGTGGAATGCGCCATGCCGAGTAGCCGGTCAACGTCGTCACGACACTGTTTCATGGCCCCTGGCGAGGCCATGGAGCTAGGGGGTGGCGTAGTAACTCTCTAGCTGCAGACAACGACGTAGGCGCTGCCCTCGATGGAGTCCGGGACGCCTGCGCTGGCGTGTGTTGCTATACGTTGTGTACGGCAGCAGTCCTAGAGTCGGGGCTATCAGGTACTTGTGGTGCGGAGGATGCAACCTCTTGCTCCATCACGAAACCCTCCGAAGCCCTGGCGCGGTGCTCGACGATCCGCACCATCATGCTGAGCAAGAAAACAAGCAAAAACTTGAAGCCTAACCCCCTACCTGGCGTGCCAAATGTCGGAGAGGAAATCTCCCCGGCCGGGTGGTGGATTGCAGCCGCCCTAGATCCTAAAAAGAGGAGGGGCCTAAGCGTTTTGCTTGTTACGAGACTGGTGGATCAACACATGGGAGCACGCAAGGGTTTAGAGTGGTTCGGGCCGCCGGAGCGTAATACCCTACTCCACTGTGTGATGTATTGCTTCAGGAGCTTGTATGAACTTGTGAGTGTCTGCCTAAGATTGGGTGTGTCTTATAACGCCGCATGCCTCCCCTTTTATACCTGAAGGGGGGCATGCACAAAGGTACTGAGCCCCGACATGTGGGCCCAGGGGTTTAACGAATATTGTACTTGGAGCCACGAAAGTGTGCTGCTGAGGCGATCTTCTAGCGCTCTGACACCCGAGATCTTCATATCCTCGGCATGCAGGGGAGGCTTCTTATAGAAGGGATGATGAGTATGGTGCACCGCTCGGCACGGGCACACTGTTTGCCAACTGACCGGTCAGACGCGCCGCCTGCTGGATGACCCTGACGTTGCCTGCCATTGGATTGGACAGGACGAATTAAATGCTGGGAGGGCGCGTCGCCCGCTGGCGTGGTGGCAGGCGGTGCGTCCTTTCAGCAATAAATGCAGAGGCCGCTTGGCTTGGTGGGCTTTATGCCAGGCTTGGCCCGTTGGTTTATGTGTCGAGCCACAAGCCACGCGACAGCAGTGGGCAGTGCAGGACAAGGTCTGGACACGTGCCAGCACCGGACCCCTACCTTCGCCGGAGTCCTCCCTGTCCCAGGACTCTGCCGACGCTAGGGCCTTTCAGGGGATCCGACATACCTTCT
This sequence comes from Zea luxurians, assembly GCA_029449295.1. Classification (NCBI taxonomy): domain Eukaryota; kingdom Viridiplantae; phylum Streptophyta; class Magnoliopsida; order Poales; family Poaceae; genus Zea; species Zea luxurians. Next base: position 115,873,502 of record JAOPSE010000005.1, on the reverse strand, counting down.
TGGGGCCCCGGACTAGTGTGTATAGGGGTCCGGTGTCCTTCTGCGGGGGTCCAGACCTAGCGACAAACACCGGGATGTACGCCCTTTCCTTGCCACGCGGCGCTCCTGGACCTGCCCATTGGGCGCCATTCTCCATGTGGTCTTGAGGCATTGCACGGGTGTGGCGCCTTTATGTAGTAGCAAAAGGTACCCCTGATTGAGGGTACTGACATACATGTTCCTTAGTGCGATGCATGGAACCTCTTCATCATCTAGTTCATCAAGATCAACTTGCTCCACTTGGGAGTCGTTAGTCTCATCAAACACAATGTCACAAAAAACTTCAACTAGTCAAGTGGATTTGTTGAAGACTCTATATGCCCTTGTGTTTGAGTCGTAACCAAGTAAAAATCCTTCTACTGCTTTAGGAGCAAATTTAGAACTTCTACCTCTTTTAATAAGAATAAAGCATTTGCTTCCAAAAACTCTAAAATATAAAACATTGGGCTTTTACTAGTGAGGAGTTCATATAATGTTTTCTTGAGGATTCGGTGAAGATATAACAGGTTGATGGAGTAGCAGGCGGTGTTAATCGCCTCCGCCCAAAACCGGTCCGGTGTCTTGTACTCATCAAGCATGGTTCTTGCCATGTCCAGTAGAGTTCTATTCTTCCTCTCCACTACACCATTTAGTTGAGGTGTGTAGGGAGAAGAGAACTCATGCTTGAGGCCTTCCTCCTCAAGAAATTCTTTGATTTGTGAGTTCTTGAACTCTGTCCCATTATCGCTTCTTATCTTTTTTATTCTTAATCCGAACTCATTTTGAGCCCATCTCAAGAATCTCTTTAAGGTTTCTTAGGTCTGAGATTTTTCTTATAAAAAGAATACCCAAGTGAAGCGAGAATAATCATCCACAATAACAAGACAGTACTTACTCCCGCCGATGCTTATATAAGCGACCAGGCCAAATAGGTCCATGTGGAGCAGCTCAAGCGGCCTGTCAATCGTCATGATGTTCTTGTGTGGATGATGGACTCCAACTTGCATTCCTGCTTGACATGCGCTACAAATCCTGTCTTTCTCAAAATGAACATTGCTTATTCCTAAAATGTGTTCTCCCTTTAGAAGTTTGTGAAGATTCTTCATCCCAACATGGGCAAGTCGGCGGTGCCAGAGCCAACCCATGTTAATCTTAGCAATTAAGCAAGTGTCTAGTTCAGCTTGGTTGTCATTAAAATCAACTAAATATAGCTGACCATCTAACACTCCCTTAAATGCTATTGAATCATCACTTCTTCTAAAGACAGTAACACCTATATCAGTGAAAAGACAGTTGTAGCCCATTTTCCATAATTGAGAAACAGAAAGCAAATTGTAATCTAAAGAATCTACGAGAAAAACATTTGAAATGGAATGGTCAGGAGATATAGCAATTTTACCCAAACCTTTGACCAAACCTTGATTTCCATCCTCGAATGTAATAGCTCGTTGGAGATCTTCATTTTTCGCATATAAGGAGAACATCCTTTTCTCCCCTATCATGTGGTTTGTGCACCCGCTATCGATTATCCAAGTTGATCCACCGGATGCATAAACCTACAAAACAAATTTAGGCCTTGTTCTTAGGTACCAAAACGGTCTTGGGTCCTTTGACATTAGAAGCAAGCACCTTGGGTATCTAGACACAAGTTTTTGGACTATTGTGTTTGCCCCCAACATACTGAATTGTTAGTGAGCACATAAGAAGCATCAAAATTCTTAAATGAAATATTATGCTCATTTGATGCATTAGGAATTTTCTTCTTAGGCATTTTAACATGAGTGGAATGCCTAGAGATACAAGCCTCATTTTGATACATAAATGCATGATGAGAGACAGTGTGAGGTTTTCTAACATGAATTTTCCTAATCTTATGCTTAGGATAGTTTGCAGGATATAAAATATAGCCTTCTCTATCCTGAACCATGGTAGCTTCACCCTTAACAAAATTAGATAATTTCTTGGTAGCATTAAGCTTGACATTGCTTTGGTTCCCTTGTTGGAACCCAATGTCATCCTTAATGTCAGGGCGTCTCCCATTATAGAGCATGCTTCTAGCAAATTTGAAATTTTCATTTTCAAGTTCATGCTCGGTAATTTTAGCACTTAATTTAGCTATGTGATCAATTTGTTGTTTTACCATAGCAAGGTGATCATCAATAGCTTCAACATTTACATCTCTACATCTAGTGCAAATGGTAACATGCTCAACAATGGATGTAGAGGGTTTGCAAATATTCAATTCCTCTATCTTAGCACTTAATCTAGCATTCTCATCTCTAAGACAGGAAATTGATTCATCGCAGACATTCAATTTTTCAATCTTAGAAACTAGTTTATCATTTTCAATTCTAAGACAACAAATTGAATCATTGCATATGCTAAGCTCCTTAGTTAAGTGTTCACATTTTTCTACTTCTAGAGCATAGGCATTTTTCAACTTAACAATTTTTTTGTTCTCCTTAACGAGCAAGTCCTCTTGGCATTCCAAGAGATCATCCTTCTCGTTAATGGTCTCTATTAATTCATTTAATTTTTTCTTTTGGTCCATGTTAAGGTTGGCAAAAAGGGAGATTAAATCATCTTCATTATCGCTAGAGCTATCCTCATCATCGGATGTAGTATATTTAGGGGTGGCTCTAGAGTGTACCTTCTTCTTTTTGTCGTCCTTGGCCATGAGACACTTGTGGCCGACGTTGGGGAAGAGAAGTCCCTTGTTGACGGCGATGTTAGCGGCTTCCTCATCGGAGGAGGAGTCGGTGGAGCTCTCATTGGAGTCCCATTCTCGCCCCATGTGCACCTCGCCGCCCTTCTTCTTATAGTATCTTTTCTTCTTCTTCTTCCCCTTCTTGTCTTTGTCCCTGTCACTTTCACTAAAATATGGACATTTAGCGATAAAGTGACCGAACTTACCACACAGGTAGCACACCCTTTTGGAGCGGGGCTTGTAGTCCTTCCCCCGTCTTTGCTTGAGGATTTGGTGAAAGCTCTTGATGATGAGCGCCATCTCCTCGTTGTCAAGCTTGGAGGCGTCAATTGGAAGCCTACTTGGTGTAGAATCTTCCTTTTCTTTCGTTGCTTTGAACGCAACGGGTTGCACCTCAGGTGTAGAGGTGGTGCCTTGCTCCAAGTTGACAATGTGTTTGGAGTCTTTGATTATAAGTTCAATGCTCACAAACTTGCCAATCACCTCCTCGGGAGACATCTGTTTGTATCTAAGATCCCCACATATTAATTGAACTTGAGTAGGATTATGAAATACGAGGGATCTAAGAATAACCTTAACCATTTCATGGTCATCCCATTTGGTGCTCCCAAGGTTGCACACTTGGTTGACCATTGTCTTGAGGCTATTGTACATGGCTTGCGGCTCTTCCCCTTTGTTGAGGACGAATCGACCAAACTCTCCCTCGATCGTTTCGCGCTTGGTGATCTTAGTCACCTCATCCCCTTCGTGCGCGGTTTTGAGGACGTCCCAAATCTCTTTGGCATTCTTTAACCCTTGCACCTTATTATACTCCTCTCGATACAAGGAGGCGAGAAGTATAGAGGTTTCTTGGGAGTTGAAATGCCTAATTTGGGCGGCCTCATCCGAGTCGTAGTGTTCATCCCCCACCTGTGGTGCCTGCGCTCCAAACTCAACAATACCCCAAATACTTTCGTGGAGTGAGGTTAGATGGTGCATCATTTTATCACTCCACATGTAATAATCTTCACCATCAAAATATGGTGGTTTGCCTAGGGGTACGGAAAGTAATGGAGCACGCTTTGAAATACGGGGATAGCGTAGGGGCATCTTATTATACTTCTTGCGCTCATGGCGCTTAGAAGTAGTGGACGACTCGTTATTGGAGGTGGAGGGTGTTGAAGAGTTGGTCTCGTAGTAGACCACCTTCTTCATCTTTTTATTCTTCTTGTCACCCCTCCTATGTGACTTGATGGAGGAAGAGGATTCCACCTTGTACTTGTTGCCAGATTCCCTTGAGAGAATCCTCCCCGAGCCCACGGGCTTGTCACCGATCACGATCTCCCTCTTGGCGTGATCTCCAGGCATCACTTCGAGTTGATTAGACTCTTAATGAAGCACTGCTTTGATACCAATTGAAAGTTGCCTAGAGGAGGGTGAATAGGCAAAACCTAAAATTTATAAACTTAAACACACCCTAAGGCTGGGGTTAAGCGTTAGAATTAAATCCAAGGTGAAAGATTGTTTCTCTTGCCACGAGTTGCTAAAACGATGTGGATGACATTTGGGAGCAAACTCAAATCTATATTGCAAGGAAACTTTAGAGAGAGAAAAGGGGGGCAAACAAATCAAGTGAGAATCAAAGCGAGTGGACACAGTGATTTGTATTACCGAGGTTCAGTTCCAAAGAACCTAGTTCCCGTTGAGGAGGCCACAAAGGCCAGGTCTATTTCAACCCTTTCCCTCTCTCAAATGGTCACTTAGACAGAGCGAGCCTTCTCCTTAATCAATCGAGTCACTAAGACCCCGCAAGGACCACCACACACTTAGGTGTCTCTTGCTTAGCTTTACAAGAACTTAGAAAAGAATGAGAAAGGAAGAAAGGCAATCCAAGCGATAAGAGCAACAAAAGAACACAAAACACTGTCTCTCAAATCACTAATGGAATTGAGTTAATTTGGAGGCTTGGAGAGGATTTGATCTTTAGAATGTATCTTGGAGTGTAGTCTTTTGCTCTTGTATTGAATGTAAACTTCAGAATGCTTGGATGCCAATGAATGAGGTGGTTGGGGGTTATTTATAGCACCGAACCACTTCCTAGCCGTTGGCAAAGTCTGCTGGTGATGGGCACACCAGACAGTCCGGTGGCGCACCTGACAGTCACTGTTCATTGTCCGGTGCGCGCCACGTCAGCGCGTCTATTAGGGTTTGGAGCTATTGACCGTTGGAGCCGTTTGTCTTTTTGCTACACCGGACAGTCCGGTGACCTCTGACTTCTGTGCTCTAACTTCTGTCGCGGCACTGTTCATCTAAGCAGTCGACCGTTGGCGCGTAGGGAGTCATTGCTCCGCTGGCTCACCAGACAGTCCGTGGCACACCAGACGGTTCGGTGAATTATTGAAAGTCGCCTAGAGGGGGGTGAATAGGCGTAATCTGAAATTTACAACTTAAAACACAAACTACAAGCTGGAGTTAGTGTTAGAATTAAATTCGAGTCCAGAAGAGAGGGGGAAAACAAATCAACCAAGAAATAAAGCGGATGAACACGGTGATTTGTTTTACCGAGGTTCGGTTCTAAAGAACCTAGTCCCCGTTGAGGTGGTCACAAAGGCCGGGTCTCTTTCTACCCTTTCCCTCTCTCAAACGGTCACCTAGACCAAGTGAGGATTCTTCCTTAATCTCACGGGTCACTTAGACCCCGCAAGGACCACCACACAATTGGTGTCTCTTGCCTCACTTACAAAGCTCTTGAGAGTAAGAAGTGAGAAAGAAAAGAAAGCTAAGCCAAGCAAACAAGAGCAACAAAGGAACACAAATGATCGTCTCACAAGTCCTAATGCGCTAGAGTTAGATTGGGGACTTTGAGTGGATCGATCACTTGAATTATGTCTTTGGAGTGGAGTCTATTGCTCTTGTATTGAATGCAATGTGTTGAATGCTTGGATGGTTGGAGTGGAGGTGGTTTGGGGGTATTTATAGCCCTCAACCACCAAACAACCGTTGGGGGTGGCTGCTGTCGATGGGCGCACCGGACAGTCCGGTGCGCCACCGGACACTGTACGGTGCGCCAGCCACGTCACCCAACCATTACGGTTTGGGAGCTTCTGACCGTTGGAGGCTTTGTCTTCTAGTGGCACCGGACAGTCCTGTACCGCACCAAACAGGTACTGTTCACTGTCCGATGTGCCTCTGACGGGCGGCTCTAACTCTGCGCGCACTGTTCTTCACTGTTCATCTGAATCTTCAGCTTTTGCAGTCGACCGTTGCACGAAGGAGCCGTTGCTCCGCTGGTGCACCGGACAGTCCGGTGGCACACCAGACAGTCCGGTGAATTATAGCGGAGCGCGCCTGGAGAAACCCGAGAGTGGCTAGTTTGATCTTGTACGGTCCTGGTGCACCGGACACTGTCCGGTGCGCCAGATCGAGGCACACTCGGTTTCTATTTGCTCCTTTGAATTGAACCCTATCTTGTATATTTATTGGTTTGTGTTGAACCTGTATGCACCTGTAGAACATATATTCTAGAGCAAACTAGTTAGTCCATTATTTGTGTTGGACATTCAACCACTAAAATTAATTATAGGAAAAGGTTAACCCTATTTCCCTTTCAATCTCCCCCTTTTTGGTGATTGATGCCAACACAAACCAAAGCAAATATATGAAATGCAGAAATGAACTAGTTTGCATAAGGTAAGTGCATAGGTTACTTAGAATTAAACCAATATGAAAGTCTTGTTGCATATGAATACGAGTGAATGGATTGCTTTCTTTTATTTGATATTTTGGACCACATTTGCACCACATGTTTTGTTTTTTGCAATTCTTTTTCAAATTCTTTTGCAAATAGTCAAAGGTATATGAATAAGATTGCAAGAAGCATTTTCAAGATTTGAAATTTCTCCCCCTGTTTCAAATGCTTTTTCCTTTGACTAAACAAAAGCTCCCCCTGAATGGAATTCTCCTCTTAGCTTTCAAGAGGGTTTTGAAATGAGTACCAATTTTGAAATTTTATAAGCATAGATACCAATTTTAAATCTACCAATGTGAAAATTATCTTGAGTACTACATGAAAAACAAACATTTGTGAATACCAATAAAATCTTCCATTTCGATTTTTTTTTGAAATGGTGGTGATGCGGTCCTTTTGCTTTGGGCTTAATATTTTCTCCCCCATTAGCATTAAGCGCCAAAAACGGAGAACGTTGGAGCCCTTTGATATTTTCTCCCCATTGATAATATAGATATGAGTGAAAGATTATACCAATGTGGAGAGATGGTGGAATACCGGTAAAGGGTAAATAATACCGATGGAGTTGAGTGGAAGCGTTGTCTTTGCTGAATACTCCATTTCCCTTTCAATCTAAGACTAAGGATACAAATATACTTGGAAACACATTAGTCTTAGCCTTGGCACAAAAAGAATGAGAAATATGTATATGTACCAAATGAAAGAGATATGATCAAAGGTATATAAAAGAGCTATGTGTGTAATTTTTCAATCAAAATTTCGAGAAACAAGTATATTTAGCTCATTCCTAAGTTTGATAAAGGTTTTCTCATCTAATGGCTTGGTGAAGATATCGGCTAATTGATCTTTGGTGTTAACATAAGCTATTTTGATATCCCCCCTTTGTTGGTGATCCCTCAGAAAGTGATACCGAATGTCTATGTGCTTAGTGCGGCTATGTTCAACGGGATTATCTGCCATGTGGATTGCACTCTCATTGTCGCATAGGAGAGGGACTTTGCTCAATTTGTAGCCATAGTCCCTGAGAGTTTGCCTCATCTAAAGTAATTGCGCACAACAATGTCCTGTGGCAATATACTTGGCTTCAGTGGTGGAAAGAGCTACTGAGTTTTGTTTCATTGAAGCCCAAGACACCAGGGATCTCCCCAGAATTGACAAGTCCCTGATGTGCTCTTCCTATCAATTTTACACCCTGCCCAATCGGCCTCTGAATATCCTATTAAATCAAATGTGGATCCCCTGGGGTACCAAAGCCCAAACTTAGGAGTGTAAACTAGATATCTCATGATTCTCTTCACGGTCCTAAAGTGAACTTCCTTAGGATCGGCTTGGAACCTTGCACACATGCATACGGAAAGCATAATATCTGGTCGAGATGCACATAAATAGAGTAAAGATCCTATCATCGACTGGTATACCTTTTGATCTACGGATTTTGTCACACCCGGTTTTGGAAGGCATACCGAATGCGAACCATGTACGTGCCAGGATCAGAAACTCACGTACACAGTGATTACATAATTGGACATCATCACACAATGCTCGAAATAAATAGCGGAAAGGTACTTTATTACATCAAGATGTCTAAGACATCCATAGAGTCTAATACATAACCATTGTTCAACATAAATATCAAAGTGCGGAATTACGATACGTAGATGCTAAGCCTACATAGGCAGCTGACTGGGGGTTTGCCACTAAGAAGGAACTAGACCTCGTCGTAGTCCTGAAACTCCTCAAAATCTTCCATGTTGCCAGCATCACCTCCTGAGTACTGAGTACAGAGGGGACAACCTGGGTGGGGTGGTGCGTAAAGCAAGGGTGAGTACACATCAACGTACTCAGCAAATGTCCCGTTTGGCTAAAGTGGACTAGCTGTATATGGGGTTGAGGCCAAGCAGTTGCTTTTAGGTTAGTCAAGTATTTATTATTAGTAGAGCCAACTTTTAGTAATAAACACAGTTATTACCCAAAAGTACTTCCTCAAAAAGAGGAAATACCAGAGATCAGGTTTTATAACATCATTATTAATCATCATCATAAAAATATCCGAAGTTCTTCTAATCAAAGAGGATCCCAAGGCTGCTCTTAACCGTGAGCTCGGCTGATATACTAGTTTTTAACACTCTGCAGAGGTTGTGCACTTTACCCACAAGTCGTGATCCCTTTCCAGCCTGGGTTGTACAGACCCGATCTTCACTACCAAGGTGAATGGCCAGGGATACACTACGTAGCCTTTACAAAGACTCCCCTGGTGCATAGCTACTTGTTAGGTTTTGCCAGTCGTACAAACATAGTACACCTCCCCAAGGTGGGTGACTAACAAAACAAAATCGAAAGAACCTCTGCACCCCAACCATGGCAGAGCGAGCACTACGGCCCGGCCTCCATTGACGGCCCTCCGGCAAAGCCAACAATACCCCTAGGTTCATCTAATTAATCAGCTAAGGGCGTCCCATTCCACCCTCATGGTTGCACTATTATCCCGGGTGGTCACTCAACGAACAGATTCTGAGAGGTACTTAGGAAAAAGGCCTGAGCCCCCTAAGGTATCACAAGATCATCCATGTATTCAGGATAACAGTATCGTATCATAAATGTTCACATCATGTTCATTGATTAAGTTAAGGCAATAGCAACATGCTAACCATGGTAACCCAAAAAGGTAAACAAGGATAAGGTAAATAGAAAGCTAGTCAATCCTTAGGTTTCATAAAGTAATGTGGCACAGTGAATTATAAAGTAAGTAGGACATGTTGGGTCAGAGGACACTTGCCTTCACCAGGTTGTTGCTGAGGGAGGTCTCCAACAACACACTCAGAAACCTCGGACTGCTCGTTGTCTAAATAAAGCGAGCATGCATTCAATACATTTGGAAAGTACAAATGAACAATACACCAAACATGTATAAACATAGGAATGCATCTTAAAAAGACACAATACTACATAAGGGATAATGATTTCAGAGTATGGCATAAACTATAACATAAACTAACTTCATTTGGAAATAGATTATTACTTCTGTAAGTGTTACTCACAAATACATAACATAGTTAAATTTATTTTATTGTGACCTAAAAATTAGAACAGAGATGATTTCATGTAATACACATTATTAATCTCACAAGATTAAACATGTTTAAATCTCTAGGGCTCTCCTTTTATTTATTTTATTAAATAAATAAATCTACACCTACACTAGTTCATACTTAACCATAAAATTAGAATGTGCAGACAGTAAATGAAACCATTTTATTTAGACAGAGAATAATTCTATGAACATTTTGCAATTTGAATCACTAAATTTGGAGTTCATATGCAAAAGATATGAAATAAATAAGTTTGGGAATTCAAAATATGAAATTAGGTCAAATTCTGTGAATATTTAGAAGTCCAGGGTTAAATCTGCAAGATTATAGGGGCCTGCGCGCGAAAACCAGGGACGGCGGGTTGATTTCCAATAAACCGAGGGTCTCTTTAATAAAACTGTCGTGTGAAGGTGTATCGGGTGAATCTAACCGACATATCTAAAACCAACGGCTGAGATTAGATCTGCGGCGAAGGCGCGTGCGCGCGGGCGGGCCAGGGGCGTCAGCGATAGATGGGGAGAGCGCACTAACCGAGCGGGCCCAGCGCCAGGGGGCTTGGGCGCTGACAGGCGGGCCAGGGCGTCAGGTGCGCGTGCGCGAAGCGCCGAAGCGTTATCCGTGATCTGGGTCGTGTGATCAAAATCAGACGGAGGGGATCAGACTGGGAGGGGTGAACGGCTGCAGGCGGCGTTGGTCTTCTCCACGGCGGTGAGGTCGTCGGAGTTGAGGCAAGCGCGAGCTAGGGTGGCTCCGTGGTCGCCGGAGTTGGGCAGAGTGGGACAGGACACCACGACGAACTCAATGGCGCGAAAGAGGCCACGAGTTCGAGGGCAGAGAGGGGAGAACGGTGGGGAGAGGGTCTCGGGCGGACCGGAGTAACTCCGGTGAGCAATCCCGGCCGCTAGAGGGGGCAATCGGCTGTGATAGGGCTCAGGCTAGTTCCAATAGAGGTGGGGGAACACCCTGGGCCAAAGCCCAGGCACTAGACGAGGTCGGGGATGGCCGGACACCGCACGAGCATGGAGGACCGCCGTGACCGAGCATCGGCGAGCCAAAATTGGCCGAGCACAGAGCGCAATAGGGAAAATTAGGCACGGGGACAGGTGTCTCACCTCGGGGCGGAGCTCGGAGAGGCTTGGCGCGGTCTCCGGTGAGCTGGATGGTCGGGAACACGGGCACGGGTCTCCGGCGGCGTCTGGCGGCGAGCGCAGAGCACGAGAGAGGGTAGAGCTGCGTGAAATGAGGCGGGGGGGTGAGTGCGGGGCAGTGGCGGGGCTCTAAGAAGGGAGCTGGGCGCGTGGGCGGGCGTCGTGGCCAAGAAATCCGGCGACGTGCGCGAGTGCACACGCGCCAGTCCACGACGAGTGCGGAGGGGGCGGAACTGACAGGGAGGGTCCACGGCGCAGAGAGAGAGGAAAGGGGCGCGCGGGGCAACGGCTCAGTGCCTGGCAGAACGGGCCTACGAAGCAGAGAGGAGAGGGGGCGCGCGGGTGAAGGCAACTGGCGCCGACAAGTCGGCCCCACTGGGCAGCGAGCGAGCGAGAGAGAGAGAGAGACAGAGAGAGAGAGAGAGGATAGCGCGCGGGCAGACTGGCGCTGACAGGCAGGGTCCGCCTGTTAGGGGCGGCAGTCACGCGGGCGCGGGCGCGCGCGTGGGGCTAGGCCTAGCTAGGCCGGCTAGGCTGCTAGGCTGCTTTCCTTTTTCCTTTTTCTCTAAATTTTCCAATTCCTTTTCTTTTTCTTTTCTATAGGGTTTTCAAATCCAAATTCAAACTAGGTTTCAAATTCAACTAAATTCACACTTGTGCAACACTTCAAGGAATATTTTAAGCTCAGCATGATGCAACATGTCATGACTCATAATGTTTTGGCAAAAGTAAGTAATTAAATCCCCCTAACTTTAAGCTAATTCTACTTAAAGGGAAAAAGGGAGAGAGAATCTAGAGAGAGATAGAACCTAGGGTGAGAGAGAGAAGAGTAACACATGATTTTGGGTGATCATTAGAAAGAAATTTTATACCCCCAAAATTAGGGTGTTACAGACCTATCCCCCTTAAAAGAATCTCGCCCTCGAGATTCAGGGCTCGCTAGCAAAGAGCTCAGGGTACTTGGCTTTTAAATTATCTTCTCGTTCCTAGGTTGCTTCTTCTTTTGAGTGATGACCCCATCTGACTTTGCACATCCTAATGGTACTTCTCCGAGTGACCTGGTCTATTGTCTCTAGAATTTGAGTTGGCTTCTCAATATAAGTTAGATCTTCTTGAATTTCAAGATCCTCTGCTAGCAACTGCTCTTCTGGCACTCTCAAGCATTTCTTCAACTGAGACACATGGAACACATTGTGTACAGCTGACAGATTCTTCGGCAAGCTGAGTTGATAAGCCACTTCTCCACGTCTTGCTTGAATCTGATACGGTCCGATATATCAAGGTGCTAGCTTGCCTTTGACTCCAAACCTTTTGGTTCCTCTAATAGGTGACACCTTCAAATAGACGTGGTCTCCCACTTCAAAATTGAGTTCCCTTCTTTTGGTGTCAGCATAGCTTCGCTGTCTGGACTGCGCTGCATTTAAATTCTCTCAGACCATTCTGATGTTCTCTTCGGCTTCGAGCAAAATATCTAGACCGAACACCTGTCTTTCACCAGGTTGATCCCAATGCAATGGAGTTCTGCAATTCCTCCCATAAAGTGCTTCAAACAGGGACATCTTTAGGCTGGCTTGGTAGCTGTTGTTGTAGGAGAATTCTGCATATGGTAGTCTCTTGTCCCAACCTATCTTATCTTGCAAATCACTAGCCCTCAACATATCCTCCAGAATCTGATTGGTCCTCTCTGTTTAGCCATCTGTCTACGGGTGATAAGCTGAGCTGAACTTCAAATGCGTGCCCAAAGCTTCATGCTACTGCTGCCAAAAATGAGAGGTCAACTGAGTGCCTCTATCTGATACTATCTTCTTCGGAACGCCATGCAAGCACACAATCCGATCCATGTATAATTTGGCTCACACCGCACTGTTGTAGGTGGTCTTGACTGGTATGAAATGGGCTGCCTTTGTTAAACGGTCCACTACCACCCAGATGGAGTCATAACCAGCTCAAGTGCGGGGCAGACCAACTATAAAGTCCATCCCAATCTCATCTCATTTCCACTGCGGAATCTGCAACGGCTGCAACAAACCTGCAGGTCTCTGATGTTCTGCTTTAATCCTCTGGCAACTATCACACACTGCCACATACTCTGCTATCTCTCTTTTCATGCCGTACCACCAGAATCTTTTCTTCAGGTCTTGGTACATCTTGTCACTGCTAGGGTGTATAGAGTATGCTGTCTCATGAACTTCCTTGAGAATCAGTTTCCGGATCGATTTGATGTCAGGAACACACAGTTTGTCCTTGAACCATACCACTCCGTTTGCATCTTCACGGAAATCCTTGCCTTTCCCATCTATGATCAGCTGCTGGATCTCGTTGATTTTCTCATCATCCTTCTGACCTTTCCTGATGTCTTGCTCTAGTGTGGGTTCCAACTCGATTGTCACTCCTTGGGTGTTGTTCAGAAATCCGAGACTTAATCTGTCGAATTCCTTCGCTAGCTCGTACAGCATCGGGTGAGCGGCCAACATATTGACTTGACTCTTCCTGCTAAGAGCATCTGCAACCACATTTGCTTTGTTTGGGTGATATGAATCTCCAGCTCATAATCTTTGATCAACTCTAGTCATCTTCGCTGCCTCATGTTTAACTCTGACTGAGTGAATATGTATTTGAGACTCTTGTGGTCCGTGTAGATATCACACTTCTGCCCATAAAGATAGTGCCTCCAGGTCTTCGATGCATGAACCATGGCTGCTAACTCCAGATCATGAGTAGGATAGTTCTTCTCATGAATCTTCAATTGGCGAGACGAGTATGCCACTACACTCCCTTCCTGCATTAACACACATCCCATTCCGGTGTATGAAGCATCGCAATATACTGAGAATGGCTTGTGAACATCTGGCAGAATCAGTACTGGTGCCATTGTCAACTTCTCTTTCAATGTCTCAAAGGACTTCTGGCATGCTGGGGTCCACTTGAACTCAACCTTCTTTGTCAATAAGACTATCATTGGTCTGGCGATCTTGGAGAAACCTTCAATGAAATGCCGATAATAACCGACCATTCCGATAAAACTCTTGATTCCTCAGACATCTTTTGGTGCTTTCTAGTCCAAGATAGTTGTTACCTTCTTCGGATCTACAGCCAATCCTTCTCAGTTTATAATGTGACCCAAGAATAGGACTTCAATGATACAGAACTCGCACTTGCTAAGCTTGGCATACAGCTGACAATCTCGTAGCCTCTGAAGTACCTTCCTCAAATGCTCCTCATGCTCTTGCTCATTCTGGGAATATATAAGAATATCATCAATGAACACCACTACAAACTTGTCGAGATAGTCCATGAACACACTGTTCATTAAGTACATGAAGTAAGCTGGCGCATTCACCAATCCGAATGACATAACCGTGAACTCATACAGTCCATACTTGGTGATGAATGTTGTCTTCGGTATATCTAAAGGTCAGATTCTGAGCTAATGATAGCCTGACCTTAGATCTATCTTCGAGAACACACTAGCTCCTCTCAACTGATCAAATAAATCTTCAATTCTGGGTAGGGGGTACTTGTTCTTGATAGTAACCTCATTCAAGGATCTGTAGTCAATGCACATCCTCTTTGTTCCATCCTTCTTCTCCACAAATAGCACTGGGGCTGCCCAAGGCGAGGTATTGGGTCTGATGTAGCCTTTCTCTAACAACTCATCAATCTGCTTCTTGAGTTCCACCAACTCTGGTCCAGACACTCGATAGGCTCTCTTGGAGATAGGGGCGGTGCCTGGTATAAGCTCTATGGCAAATTCAACCTTCCTTTCAGGTGGCATACCTGGTAACTCCTCGGGAAACACATCTGGGAAATCTGATACTACACTGATAGCCTCTGATGGTTTAATCTCCTCAATGTGAGCGATAACTTGGTGACAGCTTCCTTTCCTTGGTCCAGACAAGACTAACTCCACTAACACTTCTTCTCCTGATAGGGACACTAACTTCACTGTTCTCTTGTCACAGGTAAGACTGGCTTGGTACTTGGTTAACCAATTCATCCCTAGGATGACATCTATAGTTGTATCCTGGTTACCCATAACTATTAAATCAACGGGAAACTCTATCCCCCTTATTTGAACCTTTGCACTAGGGCAAAATCTATCCGTTTAGGTTCTTCCACCAACTAAACTAACCCTCATAGGTGGATACATGGGTGCTACTGGTATATTATGTGATTCTACCCATGATACAGTCACAAAAGAATGCGTTGCTCCAGTATCAAATAAGACATTTGCAGAATGGTACTCGACTGAAAACGTACCTAGTGCCACTCCTAGAGTCTCCTGGACTGTGTCGGCCTCCAAGTGATTCACCTTTCCATACTGGGCACGAGGCTGCCCACAGTTGTTGCCTCCTCGCTGTATTACATTCTGTCTAACTGGGGCATTGGGAACTAGCTACTGTTGAGCTGCTTTCTTTGGGCAATGGTTCGCCAGTGGCCTTGTTCCCCACAGTGGAAACATGCACGACTTCCTCCTTGCACTGGCGCTGCTTGGTTGGTCTGGTTGGTTGCTGGGGCAGGAAGATGGGCTACCTGGTTGCTCTGACGCTGGTATTGATTTCCTCCTTGCTGGTTATTCTGACGATACTGCTGCTGTTGCTGAGGAAACTACCTCTGGTACTGCTGCTGCTGGTTCTGACGCTGATGCTGGTGCTGGTGCTGGTGACCTTGCTTGAATGGCTGAGGTGGGTTCCCTGAGTAGCGAGGACGACTGATACTCCCGATCTAAGATCCACCAATCTTGTGTTTTCTATCCTCCATCTCTCGATGCTTCCTTTCTGTCATGATTGCCCTGTCTATCAAGTGCTAGAAGGTAGGGAAGGTGTGGTTCATCAGCTGGTAATGGAGGGGATCAACCAATCCTCTCAAGAAGTGGTACTGCCTCTTGGCATCCGTGTTGACATTTTCTGTGGCATAACGCGATAGCTGCAGAAACTTGTCCCTGTACTCGCTGACGGATAGAGGACCTTGCTTCAGAGCGAGAAACTCCTCCTTCCTCACTATCATCAGTCCCTCGGGCACAGGTAGCGACGAAAGTTATCCCTGAACTCTTCCCAAGTGATGGCTTTAGGGTTGGCATGGGTGGCGAGGTAAGACTCCCACCAAGACTGTGCTGCTCCCCTCAGCTGTTGGGGACCGTACAACACCTTCTCACGATCGTTGCACTAGGCAGTGTGCAACTCATGCCCCATGGTACGCAGCCAATCTTCCACGTCCATGGGATCAGTAGAGTGGGCAAAGACTGGGGGATGACCCCTCATGAATTCTGCCCGCTTGTCTCTGGGCACTTGTGGCATCTGAACTTGCACTAGAGGCTGAGGTGGTGATGGCTGCTGCTGCACCTGCTGCATAGCTGCTAAGGTCTGACCAATTGCCTAGACCGCTTGGGTCTGCATCAAGAACATTTGCTCAATGGTCATCGGTGGTGGCGGTGGCAAATGCTGCCGCGGGGCTGCCTCCTCTTGGAGTGCCTACTGTTCTGGCTGAGCACGCCTTGCACCTCTGCGCATGTTCTCAGACATCTACAGAAATCACACATACATATCAAATCCGACTCTGCAGTCTTTCAGCATAAGAAAAGATGTATAGAAAAATCTTCATAGCACTGAACAAATGACCATCTTCACTGACAGCTTCTCAGATAAAGAGGAAAGTGGATATAAATGGATTACCCAACTAAATAACTGACTTTATTAATAACTACACCAAGTTGCAGGGGATACCCACACCTTGGTGACAATCATTACAAAGATCCAACTTCAGTACATGTCCATCATAACAAGCATCCAACATAAGATAAGCAAACTAATTCTAACTAAGACTAAATAGACTAAGACACCGAACTAAGCATTATTACAGACTCCGACTCTGTCGATCTAAGGATCCAAATCTATCCGAGTCCTGTAGTCTGGGGTATCATAGTCGAAGCGACCATGGGGCGGCGAACGGTAAGGGTGCTGAATCCCAACAGGGGCGGGAGAACCACCATCCAGATAGTGGCGTGCTGCGCACTCAGCACGCAATTCCGCAACCTCCGCCTAAACCTTGCCCAACTCGTCAAGGGTGTGGTCCAACTCTGTGTTGAGCATGGCAGCCAAGTTGACCATGTTGTTTAGCCTGGGATTGCCCTCACCAACTAGTGAGACAATCACACCTCCAGCACTGCCGGTCGAATGGTGTGGGTAGTACTTCAGGTCAAGGCCATCAGCTACCCCGCTGAACAACGAGCAATACTGAGAAAGTGCCCATCGTGCTGCATCTTGCATGGCTGCCTCGGTAGTATCCCTCTCAGTAATAGAATAGTGCTCTAAGAAGGCCTCTACACCCTGGAGATCAACGTCCGGATGGCGCACCAAGCAAGTAGCCTCCCACTAGTCCGGGTATAGCCCACGACGATGCCGGTAGACTACACAATGGTACTCGATAGACCAGGTGTGTCGGTCGAAGGCCTGACGCAACAAGGTATCGAGAGCGTCATGGAAGTGACTCCCGTGAGTAGCGTCACGAGTGATGGGTCTAGCGATCCATCCCTTCGGCTCTGGCTCCTCTGAGTGCTTCGTGTCGTGGCTCGAACTGCCACCGGCGTCATCGTTGTCTCCGTCTCCGTCGAGGTCTCCTCCAGCAGCCAGGATGCCCTATGGTGGTGCAGGGGGCATCTCTGGCTGAGGTGCAGGAGAAGGCGGCCTCTCAGACTCCACCTCCTGCTAAGGCGATGGGGAAGAGTCCTGCTGCTCCTGCTCCTGCTCCTGACATCGACGCTCCTGTTCCTCGTGCAGGCGACGATGCAGTCTCTCCAGGTGACTGGACTGACCTGACACCGTGCGACGTAGTGGACGCTCCGCCAGGCGAGAGGGCAAAAAGGAGATCACAGACTTACGTGTAGTGCACCTGATACGGGCCATCTACAAAAGACATCGTAAGCATAAGAGTAAGAGTAGATGTAGAACTATGAGACCAGAAAGTAACAGAAAGAAAAGTGAGACAAAACTTTTTGAGATAAGTAGATAACATAGAGTTGGTCAAGATGACCAACTTTTGAAAGGACTCTAAGGTTAAGGTATGAGTAGGGGTCTATAGTCCTTAGGTCGACCATTCTAGTCTAGGTTAGCGGTCCTACAGTCAGCAAGGGCTTAGATACCACTTATATCACACCGGTTTTGGAAGGCAAACCGAATGCGAACCATATACGTGCCAGGATCAGAAACTCACATACACAGTGATTACATAATTGGACATCATCACACAATGCTTGAAATAAATAGCGGAAAGGTACTTTATTACATCAAGATGTCCAAGACATCCATAGAGTCTAATACATAACCATTGTTCAACATAAATATCAAAGTGCGGAATTACGAAATGTAGATGCTAAGCCTACACAGGCAGCTGACTTGGGGTTTGCCACTAAGAAAGAACTAGAACTCATCGTAGTCTTGAAGCTCCTCGAAATCTTCCATGTTGCTAGCATCACCTCCTAATTACTGAGTACAGTGGGGACAACCTGGGGTGGGGTGATGTGTAAAGCAAGGGTGAGTACACATCAACATACTAGCCAATGTCCCGTTTGGCTAAAGTGGACTAGCTGTATATGGGGTTGAGGCCAAGCAGTTTCTTTTGGGTTAATCAAGTATTTATTATTAGTAGAGCCAACTTTTAGTAATAAACCCAGTTATTACCCAAAAGTACTTCCTCAGAAAGAGGAAATACCAGAGATCATATTTTATAACATCATTATTAATCATCATCATAAAAATATCCAAAGTTCTTCTAATCAAAGAGGATCCCAAGGCTGTTCTTAACCTTGAGCTCGGCTGATATACCAGTTTTTAACACTCTGTAGAGGTTGTACACTTTACCCACAAGTCGTGATCCCTTTCTAGCCTGGGTTGTACAGACCCGATCTTCACTACCAAGGTGAATGGCCAGGGATACACTACGTAGCCTTTACAAAGACTCCCCTGGTGCATAGCTACTCGTTAGGTTTCGCCAGTCATACAAACGCAGTACACCTCCCCAAGGTGGGTGACTAACAAAACCAAATCGAAAGAACCTCTGCACCCAACCTTGGCAGAGCGAGCACTACGCCCCGGCCTCCATTGATGACCCTCCAGCAAAGCCAACTACAGCCTCAGGTTCATCTAATTAATCAGCTAAGGGCGTCCCATTCCACCCTCATGGTTGCACTGTTATCTCGGGTGGTCACTCCACGAATAGGTCCTGAGAGGTACTCAGGAAAAAGGCCTGAGCCCCCTAAGGTATCACAAGATCATCCACATATTCAGGATAATAGTATCGTATCATAAATGTTCACATCATGTTAATTGATTAAGTTAAGGCAATAGCAACATGCTAACCACCGTAACTCAAAAAGGTAAACAAGGATAAGATAAATAGAAAGCTAGTCAATCCCTAGGTTTCATAAAGTAATGCGGGACAGTGAATTATAAAGTAAGTAGGACATATTGGGTCAGAGGACACTTGCCTTCACTAGGTTGTTGCTCAGGGAGGTCTCCAACAACACACTCAGGAACCTCGGACTGCTCATTGTCTAAATAAAGCGAGCATGCATTCAATACATTTAAAAAGTACAAATGAACAACACACCAAACATGTACAAACATAGGAATGCATCTTAAAAAGACACAATACTACATAAGGGATAATGATTTCAGAGTATAACATAAACTATAACATAAACTAACTTCATTTGGAAATAGATTATTACTTCTCTAAGTGTTACTCATAAATACATAACATAGTTAAATTTATTTTATTGTGACCTAAAAATTAGAACAGAGATGATTTCATGTAATACACATTATTAATCTCACAAGATTAAACATGTTTAAATCTCTAGGGCTCTCCTTTTATTTATTTTATTAAATAAATAAATCTACACCTACACTAGTTCATACTTAACCATAAAAATTAGAATGTGCAGACAGTAAATGAAACCATTTTATTTAGACAGAGAATAGTTCTATGTACATTTTGCAATTTGAATCACTAAATTTGGAGTTCATATGCAAAAGATATGAAATAAACAAGTTTGGGAATTCAAAATATGAAATTAGGTCAAATTCTGTGAATATTTAAAAGTCCAGGGTTAAATCTGCAAGATTACAGGGGCCTGCGCGTGAAAACCAGGGACGGCGGGTTGATTTCCAATAAACCGAGGGTCTCTTTAATAAAACTACCGCGCGAAGGGGTATCGGGTGAATCTAACCGACAGATCTAAAACCAACGGCTGAGATTAGATCTGAGGCCGAGGGCGCGCGCGGGCAGGCGAGCACTGACAAGCGGGCCAAGGGCGTCGACGACAGAGGGGGAGAGCGCACTAACCGAGCGGGCCCAGCGCCAGGGGGCTTGGGCGCTGACAGGCGGGCCAGGGCGTTAGGTGCGCGTGCGCGAAGCGTTATCCGTGATCTGGGTCGTGCGATCAAAATCGACGGAGGGGATCAGACCGGGGAGGGGTGAACGGCTGCGGGTAGCGCTGCTCTTCTCTGCAACGGTGAGGTCGCTGGAGCTGAGGCAGGCGCGAGCTAGGGTGGCTCCAGGGTCGCCGGAGTTGGGCAGAGAGGGACAAGACGCCACAGCGAACTCAATGGCACGAAAGAGGCCATGAGTCCGAGGGCAGGGAGGGGAGAACGGCGGGGAGAGGGTCTCGGGCGAATCGGAGTAACTCCAGTGAGGAATCCCAGCCGCTAGAGGGGGCAATCAGCCGTGATAGGGCTCGGGCTAGTTCCAGTAGAGGTGGGGGAACACCCTGGGCCAAAGCCCGGGCAATGAACGAGGTCGGGAGTGGCCGGACACCATGCGAGCACAGCGGACCGCCGTGACCGAGCACCGACGAGCCAAAATTGGCCGAGCATAGAGCGCAATAGGGAAAATTAGGCACGGAGATAGGTGCCTCACCTCGGGGCGGAGCTCGGAGAGGCTTGGCACGGTCTCCGGCGAGCTGGATGGTCGGGAACGCAGGCGCGGGTCTCCGGTGGCATCTGGCGGTGAGGGCAGAGCGCGAGAGAGGGTAGAGGTGCGCAAAATGAGGCGGGGGGGCGAGTGCGGGGCACTGGCGGGGCTCTAAGAAGGGAGCTGGGCGTGTGGGCGGGCGTCGTGGCCGAGAAATCCGGCGACGTGCTTGAGTGCGCACGCGCTGGTCCACGGCGAGCGCGGAGGGGGCGGAACTGATAGGGAGGGTCCACGACGCAGAGAGAGAGGAGAGGGGTGTGCAGGGCAACGGCTCAGCGCCTGGCAGAACGGGCCCGCGAAGCAGAGAGGGGAGGGGGCACGAGGGTGAAGGCAACTGGGCGAGAGAGAGAGAGAGGAGAGTGCGCGGGCAGACTGGCGCCGACAGGCAGGGTCTGCCTGTCCGGGGCGGCAGTCGCGCGGGTGCGGGCGCGTGCGCGGGGCTGGGCCTGGCTGGGCCGGCTAGGCTGCTGGACAGCTTTCCTTTTTCATTTTTCTCTGAATTTTCCAATTCCTTTTCTTTTTCTTTTCTATAGGGTTTTCAAATCCAAATTCAAATTAGGTTTCAAATTCAACTAAATTCACACTTGTGCAACACTTCAAGGAATATTTTAAGCTCAACATGATGCAACATGTCATGACTCATAATGTTTTGGCAAAAGTAAATAATTAAATCCCCCTAACTTTAAGCTAATTCTACTTAAAAGGGAAAAGGGAGAGAGAATCTAGAGAGAGATAGAACCTAGGGTGAGAGAGAGAAGAGTAACACATGATTTTGGGTGATCATTAGAAAGAAATTTTATACCTCCAAAATCAGGGTGTTACAGATTTACCTCCCGTGTCGAGGTCGAGATGCCCATTGGTTCCCATGGGTGTCTAGATGGGTTTGGCATCCTTCATTCCAAACTTGTTAAGTATGTCTTGAATGTACTTGGTTTGGCTGATGAAGGTGCCCTCTTGGAGTTGCTTGATTTGAAATCCTAAGAAATATCTTAACTCCCCCGTCATAGACATCTCGAATTTTTGAACCATGACCCTACTGAACACTTCACATGTAAACTTGTTAGTAGATCCAAATATGATATCATCAACATAAATTTGGCAAATAAACAAGTCTTTTTCAACAGTTTTAGTAAAGAGTGTAGGATCGGCCTTGCCGACTTTGAAGCCATTAGTGATCAGAAAATCTCGCAGGCATTCATACCATGCTCTTGGGGCTTGCTTGAGCCCATAAAGCGCCTTTGAGAGTTTATACACATGGTTAGGGTACTCACTATCTTCAAAGCCAGGAGGTCAACATAGACCTCTTCCTTGATGGGTCCATTGAGGAAAGCACTCTTCACGTCCATTTGATAAAGCTTAAAGCCATGGTTAGTAGCATAGGCAAGTAATATGTGAATTGATTCAAGCCTAGCTATGGGTGCATAAGTTTCATCGAAATCCAAACCTTCGACTTGTGAATAACCTTTGGCTACAAGTCGGGCATTGTTCCTTATCACCACACCATGCTCGTCTTGCTTGTTGCGGAATACCCATTTGGTACCTACAACATTTTGATTAGGACGTGGAACCAAATGCCATACCTCATTTCTCGTGAAGTTGTTGAGCTCCTCTTGTATAGCCATCACCCAATCTGAATCTCTTAGAGCATTGAAAGGGAAATAGGGTCAAACCTTTTCCAAATGAATTTTGGTGGTTGAATTACCCAACACAAATTATTAGACTAACTAGTTTGCTCTAGAATATATGTTCTATAGGTGCCAAAGGTTCACAGCAAACCAATACAAAGATAAAAGAAAGGGTTCAAAACAAAGGAGCAAAGTTAAACCGAAGGCAGCCATGGTCTGGCGCACCGGACTGTCCGGTGTGCCACCGGACAGTGTCCGATGCACCAGGGAGGATTCACTCGAACTTTCCAGCTTCGGGAATTTGGGGAAGCTACTCCGCTATAATTCACCGGACTGTCTGGTGTAACACCGGACTGCCGGTGTGCCAGCAGAGCAACGGCTACTTCGCGCCAACAGCCGTCTGCAAGGAACAGTGAAAGTGAACAGTGCGCGCGCAGAAGTCAGAGCAGGCGTAGAAGGCGCACTGGACAGTGAACAAGACCTGTCCGGTACACCACCGGATTGCCTGGTGGCCCCACTTGTCAGAGCTCCAACGGTCGAACTCTAACGGTTGGGTGACGTGGCTGGCGCACCGGACTGTGTCTGGTGGCGCACCGGACTGTCCGGTGCGCCACACGACAGCAGCCATCCCCAACGGCCACTTTGGTGGTTGGGGCTATAAATACCCCCAACCACCAAAACTTCAAAGCATCCAAGTTTTCAGCCATTGCATTCAATACAAGAGCTCTAGACTTCACTCTAAGACACAAACAAAGAGATCAAATCCTCTCCCAGGTCCAAAGATCATTCCAATCAAATAGTGACTAGTGAGAGAGACAATTGTGTTCATTTGAGTTCTTGCGCTTGGATCACTTTTCTTCTTCTTTCTTTCTTGTTCCCAACTCAATTGTAATCAAGGCACGAGACACCAATTGTGTGGTGGTCCTTGTGGGGACTTAGTGTCCCGATTGATTGAGAAGAGAAGCTCACTCGGTCTAGGTGACCGTTTGAGAGAGGGAGAGGGTTGAAAGAGACCCGGTCTTTGTGACCACCTCAACGGGGAGTAGGTTTGAAAGAATCGAACCTCGGTAAAACAAATCACCGCGTCTCACTCTTCATTTGCTTGTGATTTGTTTTCGCCCTCTCTTTCGGACTCGATTATATTTCTAACACTAACCCCGGCTTGTAGTTGTGCTTAAGTTTATAATTTTCAGATTCCACCTATTCACCCCCCTCTAGGCGACTTTCAATTGGTATCAGAACCCGGTGCTTCATTAGAGCCTAACCGCTCGAAGTGATGTCGGGAGAACACGCCAAGAAGGAGATGGTGACTGGCGAGAAGACCGCCACAAGCCACGGGAAGGCTCCATCAGGAGAGTCCCGCAACAAGAAGAAGGAGGAATCACCTCCTCACAAGTCGCATTGGAGTGGCGACAAGAAAAATAAGATGAAGAAGGTGGTCTACTACGAGACCGATTCTTCGTCGCCATCCACCTCCGGCTTCGACGCGCCATCCGTAACTTCTAAGCGCCATGAGCGCAAGAAGTTTATTAAGATCCCCTATGCTACCCTCGTATTTCAAAGCGTACTCCTTTACTTTCCGTCCCATTAGGCAAACCACCTATGTTTGATGGTGAAGATTATAATATGTGGGGTGATAAAATGAGGCACCATCTAACCTCACTCCACACTAGCATTTGGGATGTTGTTGAGATTGGAGTACAGGTACCATCGCTGGGGGATGAAGATTATGACTCGGACGAGGTTGCCCAAATTCGGCACTTTAACTCCCAAGCAACTACTATACTCCTCGCCTCTTTAAGTCGAGAGGAGTATAATAAGGTGCAAGGGTTGAAGAGCGCCAAGGAAATTTGGGACGTGCTCAAGACCGCGCACGAGGGAGATGAGGTGACCAAGATCACCAAGAGGGAGACGATCGAGGGGGAGCTCGGTCGTTTTATGCTCAACCAAGGAGAAGACCCGCAAGCCATGTACAACCAGTTAAAGACCTTGGTAAATCAAGTGCGCAACCTCGGGAGCACTAAATGGGATGACCATGAAATGGTCAAGGTTATTCTTAGATCACTCGTTTTTCTTAACCCTACTCAAGTTCAATTAATTCGTGGTGATCCAAGATATAAACTAATGTCTCCCGAGGAAGTGATAGGAAAATTTGTGAGCTTTGAATTGATGATCAAAGGCTCCAAGAAAATCAACGAGCAAGGCGCCTCCTCCACACTCGAGGCACAACCGGTCGCATTCAAGGCGGTGGAGGAGAAGAAAGAAGAGTCTACATCAAGTAGGCTCCCCATAGACGCCTCCAAGCTCGATAACAAGGAAATGGCGCTCATCATCAAGAGCTTTTGCCAAATCCTCAAGCAAAGGAGGAGGAAAGACTATAAGCCCCGCTCCAAGAAGGTTTGCTACAAATGTGGTAAGCCCGGTCATTTTATCGCTAAATGCCCTTTGTCTAGTGATAGTGACAGAGATAACGACAAGAGGGGGAAGAAGAAGGAGAAGAAGAAATATTACAAGAAGAAGGGCGGCGGTGCCCATGTTTGCCGGGAGTGGGACTTCGACGAGAGCTCCACTGACTCCTCCTCCGACGAGGACGCCGCAAATATCACCGTCAACAAAGGCCTCCTCTTCCCCAACGTTGGCCACAAGTGCCTCATGGCAAAGGACGGCAAGAAGAAGAAGGTAAAATCAAGATCCTCCACTAAGTATGCAACTTCTAGTGACGAGGATAATTCTAGTGATGATGAGGACAACTTGCTTACTCTTTTTGCCAATCTTAACATGCAACAAAACGAGAAATCGAATGAATTAATTAGTGCTATTCATGAGAAGGATGAACTCTTGGATAGCCAAGAGGACTTCCTTATTAAGGAAAATAAAAAGCATGTTAAGACTAAAAATGCTTATGCTCAGGAGGTATAGAAAAATGAAAAATTAACTAGTGAGCTAAGTACTTGCCATGACACTATCTCCAACCTTAGAAATGAGAATGCTAATTTGATTGCTAAGATTGAGAAGTCAAATATTTGTGATGATTCAATTACCAGTCTTAGAAATGATAATGTTAGTCTAATTGCTAAGATTGAAAAATTGAATGCCTCTCTTGCTAGCCTTAAGTTTGAGAATGAAAAATTAATTGCTAAGGCTAAGGAATTAGACGTTTGCAATGTTTCCATTTCCAATCTTAGAGATGAGAATGCCATTTTACATGCTAAGATTGTTGAATTAAATGATTGTAAACCCTCTACATCTACCATTGAGCATGTTTCTATTTGCACTAGATGTAGAGATATTAATATTGATGCTATTCATGATCACCTTGCTATGATTAAACAACAAAATGATCATATAGCTAAACTAGATGCTAAAATTGCTGAGCATGAACTAGAAAATGAGAAATTTAAATTTGCTCGTAGTATGCTTTATAGTGGGAGACGCCCTGGCATTAAGGATGGCATTGGCTTCCAACAGGGAGACAATGTCAAGCTTAATGCCCCTCCTAAAAGATTGTCTAATTTTGTTAAGGGCAAGGCTCCCATGCCTCAGGATAACGAGGGTTATATTTTGTATCCTGCTGGTTATCCTGAGGATAAGATTAGGAGAATTCATGCAAAGAAGACGCATTCTCACCATGCTTTTATTTATAAGAATGAGGCTTCTAGCTCTAGGCGTTCTACACATGTTAAAATGCCTAAAAAGAAATCTCCTATTGCATCAAATGATCATAATGTTTCATTCAAAACCTTTGATGCTTCTTATGTGCTAACTAACAAATCAGGCAAGGTAGTTGCCAAATATGTTGGGGGCAAACACAAGGGGTCAAAGACTTGTGTTTGGGTACCCAAGGTGCTTGTTTCTAATGAAAAAGGACCCAAGACCGTTTGGGTACCTAAGAACAAGGCCTAAATTTGTTTTCTACATTTATGCATCTGGGGGCTCAAGTTGGATCATCGACAGCGGGTGCACAAACCACATGACTGGGGAGAAGAAGATGTTCTCCTCCTATGAGAAAAACCAAGATCCCCAAAGAGCTATCACATTCGGGGATGGAAATCAAGGTTTGGTCAAAGGATTGGGTAAAATTGCTATATCACCTGACCATTCTATTTCCAATGTTTTTCTTGTAGATTCATTAGATTATAACTTGCTTTCAGTTTCACAATTATGTAAAATGGGTTACAACTGTCTTTTTACGGATGTAGGTGTTACTGTCTTTAAAAGAAGTGATGATTCAATAGCTTTTAAGGGAGTGTTAGAGGGTCAGCTATACTTAGTTGATTTCAATAGAGCTGAACTCGACACTTGCTTGATTGCTAAGACTAACATGGGTTGGCTCTGGCATCGCCGACTAGCCCACGTTGGGATGAAGAATCTTCTTAAGCTTCTAAAGGGAGAACACATTTTGGGACTAACAAATATTCATTTTGAGAAAGACAGGATTTGTAGCGCATGCCAAGCAGGGAAGCAAGTTGGTGTTCATCATCCACACAAGAACATCATGACGACTAACAAGCCACTGGAGCTACTCCACATGGATTTATTCGGCCCGATAGCTTACATAAGCATCGGCGGGAGTAAGTACTGTCTAGTTATTGTGGATGATTATTCTTGCTTCACTTGGGTGTTCTTTTTGCAGGAAAAATCTCAAACCCAAGAGACCTTAAAAGGATTCTTGAGACGAGCTTAAAATGAGTTCGGCTTAAGGATCAAAAAGATTAGAAGCAACAACGGGACGGAGTTCAAGAACTCACAAATAGAAGACTTCCTTGAGGAGGAGGGCATCAAGAATGAGTTCTCTTCTCCCTGCACACCACAACAAAATGGTGTAGTGGAGAGGAAGAATAGGACTCTATTGGACATGGCAAGGACCATGCTTGATGAATACAAGACTTCAGATCGGTTTTGGGCCGAGGCGGTCAACACCGCTTGCTACGCCATCAACCGGTTATATCTACACCGAATCCTCAAGAAGATATCTTATGAACTCCTCACTGATAAAAAGCCAAATGTTTCATATTTTAGAGTCTTTGGTAGCAAATGCTTTATTCTTGTTAAAAGAGGTAGAAAATCTAAATTTGCTCCTAAGGCTGTAGAAGGCTTTTTACTTGGTTATGACTCAAACACAAGGGCATATAGAGTCTTTAACAAGTCCACTGGACTAGTTGAAGTTTCTTGTGACATTGTGTTTGATGAGACTAACGGCTCTCAAGTAGAGCAAGTTGATCTTGATGAACTAGATGATGAAGAGGCTCTGTGCATCGCGCTAAGGAACATGTCCATTGGGGATGTGTGTCCTAAGGAACCCGAAGAGCCTCCACAAGCACAAGATCAACCATCTTCCTCTATGCAAGCATCTCCACCAACTCAAGATGAGGATGAGGCTCAAGATGATGAAGGAGAAGATCAAGAAGATGAGCCACCTCAAGAGGAGGGCAATGATCAAGGGGGAGATGCCCATAATCAAGACATGGAAGATGAACAAGATGCAGGACCGCCACACCCAAGAGTCCACCAAGCAATCCAACGAGATCACCTCGTGAACACCATCCTCGGCGATATTCATAAGGGGGTAACCACTCGATCTCATGTTGCTCATTTTTGTGAACATTACTCTTTTGTTTCCTCTATTGAGCCACATAGGGTAGAGGAAGCACTTCAAGATTCGGATTGGGTGCTGGCGATGCAAGAGGAGCTCAACAACTTCACGAGGAATGAGGTATGTCATTTAGTTCCATGTCCTAACCAAAATGTTGTAGGAACCAAGTGGGTCTTCCGCAACAAGCAAGATGAGCATGGTGTGGTGACAAGGAACAAAGCCCGACTTGTGGCCAAGGGGTATTCACAAGTCGAAGGTTTGGATTTTGGTGAAACCTATGCACCCGTAGCTAGGCTTGAGTCAATTCGCATATTCCTTGCCTATGCTACTTACCATGGCTTTAAGCTATACCAAATGGACGTGAAGAGTGCCTTCCTCAATGGACCAATTAAGGAAGAGGTCTATGTTGAGCAACCTCCTGGCTTTGAAGATAGTGAGTATCCTAACCATGTGTATAAACTCTCAAAGGCGCTTTATGGGCTCAAGCAAGCCCCAAGAGCATGGTATGAATGCCTAAGAGATTTCCTTATCACTAATGGCTTCAAAGTCGGCAAGGCCGATCCTACTCTCTTTACTAAGACAATTGAAAATGATTTGTTTGTATGCCAAATTTATGTTGATGATATCATATTTGGGTCTACTAACAAATCTATTTGTGAAGAGTTTAGTAGGATCATGATACAAAAATTCGAGATGTCTATGATGGGGGAGTTGAAGTATTTTCTAGGATTTCAAGTAAAGTAACTCCAAAGGGCACCTTCATTATCCAAACGAAGTACATTCAAGAATATACTCACCAAGTTTGGAATGAAGGATGCCAAGCCCATCAAGACACCCATGGGAACCAATGGGCATCTCGACCTCGACACGGGAGGTAAATCCGTAGATCAAAAGGTATACCGGTCGATGATAGGATCTTTACTCTATTTATGTGCATCTCGACCGGATATTATGCTTTCCGTGTGCATGTGTGCAAGGTTCCAAGCCGATCCTAAGGAAGTTCACCTTAGGGCCGTGAAGAGAATCTTGAGATATTTAGTTCATACACCTAAGTTTGGTCTTTGGTACCCCAAGGGATCCTCTTTTGATTTATTAGGATATTCAGATGCTGATTGGGCAGGGTGTAAAATTGATAGGAAGAGCACATCAGGGACTTGTCAGTTTTTGGGAAGATCCCTGGTGTCTTGGGCTTCAAAGAAACAAAATTCAGTAGCTCTTTCTACCGCCGAAGCCGAGTACATTACCGCAGGCCATTGTTGCGCGCAATTGCTTTGGATGAGGCAAACCCTTAGGGACTATGGCTACAAGTTTAGCAAAGTCTCTCTCCTATGTGATAATGAGAGTGCAATCCGCATGGCGGATAATCCCATTGAACACAGCCGCACTAAGCACATAGCCATTCAGTATCACTTTTTGAGAGATCACCAACAAAAGGGGGATATCGAGATAGCCTATATAAACACCAAATATCAATTGACCAATATCTTTACCAAGCCATTAGATGAGAAAACCTTTACCAAACTTAGGAATGAGCTAAACATTCTTGATTCTCGGAATTTTGATTGATACTTTGCACACATAGCTCATTTATATACCTTTGATCATATCTCTTTTATGTCTATGACTAATGTGTATTCAAGTGTATCCTCATGCTTAGTCATAGAATTGAAAGGGAAATGGAGTATTCGGCAAAGATGACGCTTCCACTCAACTCCATCGGTATTATCCACTCTTTGCCGGTATTCCACATAATTCTCCACTTTGGTATAATCTTCACTCATATCTATTTGTTTGCCATTGGGTAGAAAGTTCAAGGGCTTATATTTCACTCACAAGTATCCGTTTTTGGCGATTCATGCCAAAGGGGGAGAAAGTATGAGCCCAAAGCAAAAGGACCGCACCACCACCAAATTTTAAAATGAAGTTTTTCAAATTAGTATCTTATTGTGTTCAAAAAGGGGAGTATCTTAAAAATTTGTAAAACCCTCTTGAACACTAAGAGGAGAATTTTATTGAGGGGAAGTTTTGTTTAAGTCAAAGGAAAAGCATTTGAAACAGGGGGAGAAAATTTCAAATCTTGAAAATGCTTCTTTCAATCTTACTCATGTACCTTTGACTATTTGCAAAGTTTTTGAAAAAGAATTTTACAAAGAATTTGCAAAACAAAACTCGTGGTGTAAGCGTGGTCCAAAATTTTAACTAAGAAGAAAACAATCCATGCATATCTATTGAAATAATTATTGGTTTCAATTCCAAGCAACCTTTGCACTTACCTTATGCAAACTAGTTCAATTCTGCACTTTTATATTTGCTTTGGTTTGTGTTGGCATCAATCACCAAAAAGGGGGAGATTGAAAGGGAAATAGGGTCAAATCTTTTCCAAATGAATTTTGGTGGTTGAATTGCCCAACACAAATTATTGGACTAACTAGTTTGCTCTAGAATATATGTTCTACAGGTGCCAAAGGTTCACAGCAAACCAGTACAAAGATAAAAGAAAGGGTTCAAAGCAAACGAGCAAAGTTAAACCGAAGGCAGCCCTGGTCTAGCGCACCGGACTGTCCGGTGTGCCACCGGACAGTGTCCAGTGCACCAGGGAGGTTTCACTCGAACTTGCCAGCTTCGGGAATTTGGGGAAGCCACTCCGCTATAATTCACCGGACTGTCTGGTGTAACACCGGACTGTCCGGTGTGCCAGCGGAGCAACGGCTACTTCGCGCCAACGGTCGTCTGCGAGGAACAGTGAAAGTGAACAGTGCGTGCCTGCGCGCGCAGAAGTTAGAGCAGGCGCAGAAGGCGCACCGGACAGTGAACAGGACCTATCCGGTGCACCACCGGACTGTCCGATGGCCCCACTTGTCAGAGCTCCAACGGTCGAACCCTAACGGTTGGGTGACGTGGCTGGCACACCGGACAGTGTCCGATGGCGCACCGGACTGTTCGGTGCGCCATACGACAGCAGCCATCCCCAATGGCCACTTTGGTGGTTGGGGCTATAAATACCCCCAACCACCAACACTTCAAGGCATCTAAGTTTTTAGCCATTGCATTCAATACAAGAGCTCTAGACTTCACTCCAAGGCACAAACAAAGAGATCAAATCCTCTCCCAAGTCCAAAGATCATTCCAATCAAATAGTGACTAGTGAGGGAGACAATTGTGTTCATTTGAGTTCTTGCGCTTGGATCGCTTTTCTTCTTCTTTCTTTCTTGTTCCCAACTCAATTGTAATCAAGGCAAGAGACACCAATTGTGTGGTGGTCCTTGTGGGGACTTAGTGTCCTGATTGATTGAGAAGAGAAGCTCACTCGGTCTAGGTGACCGTTTGAGAGAGGGAAAGGGTTGAAAGAGACCCGGTCTTTGTGACCACCTCAACGGGGAGTAGGTTTGAAAGAGCCGAACCTCGGTAAAACAAATCACCATGTCTCACTCTTCATTTGCTTGTGATTTGTTTTCGCCCTCTCTTTCGAACTCGATTATATTTCTAACGCTAACCCCGGCTTGTAGTTGTGCTTAAGTTTATAATTTTCAGATTTTGCCTATTCACCCCCTTCTAGGCGACTTTCAAGCATCCTCTACCCTATATGGCTCAATAGAGTAAACAAAAGAGTAATGTTCACAAAAATGAGCAACACGAGATCTAGTGGTTACCCCCTTATGAATGTCACCGAGGATCGAGTTGACGGGGTGATCTCGTTGGATCGCCTGGTGGACTCTTGGGTGTGGCAGCCTTTGACCATGTATTTCTTGCTCATCTTCCTTGTCTTGATTATCTTCATCTCCCCCTTGATCATTGACCTCTTCTTGAGGTGGCTCATCTTCTTGATCTTCTTCTTCATTACCTTGAGCCTGATCCTCATCTTGGGTTGGAAGATGATGGTTGATCTTGTGCTTGTGGAGGCTCTTTGAATTCCTTAGGACACACATCCCTAATGGACATGTTCCTTAGTGCGACGCATGGAGCCTCTTCATCATCTAATTCATCAAGATCAACTTGCTCCACTTGGGAGCCGTTAGTCTCATCAAACACAATGTCACAAGAAACTTCAACTAGTCCAGTAGACTTGTTAAAGACTCTATATGCCCTTGTGTTTGAGTCATAACCAAGTAAAAATCCTTCTACAGCCTTAGGATCAAATTTAGATTTTCTACCTCTTTTAACAAGAATAAAACATTTGCTTCCAAAGACTCTAAAATATGAAACATTGGGTTTTTTACCAGTAAGGAGTTCATATGATGTCTTCTTGAGGATTCGACGAAGATATAACCGATTGATGGAGTAGCAGGTAAGGTGTTAATTGCCTTAGCCCAAAACTGGTCCGGTGCCTTGTACTCATCAAGCATGGTTCTTGCCATGTCCAGTAGAGTTCTATTTTTCCTCTCCACTACACCATTTTGTTGAGGCGTGTAGGGAGAAGAGAACTCATGCTTTATGCCCTCTTTCTCAAGAAAGACTTTGATTTGAGAGTTCTGGAACTCCATTCCGTTGTCGCGTCTTATCTTTTTGATTCTCAATCCGAACTCATTTTGAGCCCGTCTCAAGAATCCTGTGAGCATATCTTGGGTTTGAGAGTTTCCTGCAAGAAGAATACCCAAGTGAAGCGAGAATAATCATCCACAATAACTAGATAGTACTTACTCCCGCTGATGCTTATATAAGCTACCGGGCCGAATAAATCCATATGGAGTAGCTCAAGCGGCCTGTCCGCTGCCATGATGTTCTTGTGTGGATGATGGGCGCCAACTTGCTTTCCTGCTTGACATGCGCTACAAACCCTATCTTTCTCAAAATGAACATTGGTTAGTCCTAAAATATGCTCTCCCTTTAGAAGTTTGTGGAGATTCTTCATCCCAACATGGGCAAGTCGGCGATGCCAGAGCCAAACCATATTAGTCTTAGCAATTAAGCAAGTGTCAAGTTCAGCTTCATTAAAATTGACCAAGTATAGCTGACCCTCTAACACTCCCTTAAATGCTACTGAATCATCACTCCTTCTAAAGAAAGTAACACCTACATCTGTGAATAGACAGTTGTAGCCCATATTGCATAATTGAGAAACAGAAAGTAAGTTGTAATCTAAAGAATCTACAAGAAAACATTGGAAATAGAATGGTCGGGTGATATAGCAATTTTACCAAGTCCTTTGACCAATCCTTGAATTCCATCCCCGAATGTGATAGCTCTTTAGGGATCTTTGTTTTTCTCGTAGGAGGAGAACATCCTTTTCTCCCTTGTGATGTGGTTTGTGCATCCGCTATCAATTATCCAACTTGAGCCCCCGGATGCATAAACCTGCAAAACAATTTAGGCCTTGTTCTTAGGTACCCAAATGGTCTTGGGTCCTTTCACATTAGAAACTAGTACCTTGGGTACCCAAACACAAGTTTTTGAACCCTTGTGTTTGCCCCCAACATATTTGGCAACTACTTTGCCTGATTTGTTAGTAAGCACATAAGAAGCATAAAATGTCTTAAATGAAATGTTAGGCTCATTTGATGCAGCAGGAGTTTTCTTTTTAGGCATTTTAACATGGGTGGAATGCCTAGAGCTAGAAGCCTCATTTTTATACATAAAAGCATGGTGAGAAACATTATGAGGTTTTCTAGCATGAATTCTCCTAATTTTGTGCTCAGGATAATTAGTAGGATATAAAATATAGCCCTCATTATCTTGAACCATGGGAGCCTTGCCCTTAACAAAGTTGGACAATCTCTTAGGGGCATTAAGCTTGACATTGCTTCCCTGTTGGAAACCAATGCCATCCTTAATGCCAGGGCGTCTCTCACTATAGAGCATACTTCTAGCAAATTTAAATTTTTCTTTTTCAATCTCATGCTCATTAATTTTTGCAGTTAATTTAGCTATGTATCATTTTGTTGTTTAATCATGGCAAGGTGATCATCCATAGCTTCTACATTAATATCTCTACATCTAGTGCAAATAAAAACATGATCAACAGCAGATGTAGAAGGTTTGCAAATATTTAATTCTTCTATCTTAGCATGTAATATGGCATTCTCATTTCTAAGACAGGAAATAGAATCATTACAAACATTTAAATCTTTATCCTTAGAAATTAATTTATCATTCTCGGTTCTAAGGCTAGAAATTGATTCATTCAATTTATCAATCTTAGCAATTAAACTAGCATTTTCATTTCTAAGACTGACAATTGAATCATTACTAGCATTTAGCTTTTCAACCTTAGCAATTAAACTAGCATTCTTAGTTCTAAGGTTGGAAACAGTGTCATGGCAAATGCTAAGTTCCTTAGTCAAATTTTCATTTTTCTCTACTTCCTGAGTATAAGCATTTTTTACTTTAACATGCTTCTTGTTTTCTTTAATAAGGAATTCCTCTTGGTTGTCCAAGAGTTCATCATTCTCATGAATAGCTCATATTAATTCATTCAATTTTTCTTTTTGTTGCATGTTAAGGTTGGCAAAAAGTGTAAGCAAATCACCTTCATCATCACTAGAACTACCCTCATCACTAGATGTAGTATACTTGGGGGTGGTTCTAGGTTGTACCTTCTTCTTTTTTGTCGTCCTTTGTCGTGAAGCATTTGTGGCTAACGTTGGGGAAGAGGAGACCCTTGTTGATAGCGATGTTGGCGGCATCCTCGTCGTAGGAGGAGTCGGTGGAGCTCTCATCGTCATCGGAGTTCCATTCCCGACACACGTGGGCATCACCGCCCTTCTTCTTGTAACACCTTTTCTTCTCTTTCTTCTTCCCCTTCTTGTCGTCGTCCCTGTCACTATCACTAGACATAGGACATTTAGCGATAAAATGATCGAGCTTACCACATTTGTAGCATATCCTCTTGGAGCGGGGTTTGTAGTCCTTCCTCCTCCTTTGCTTGAGGATTTGACGAAAACTCTTGATGTTGAGTGCCATTTCCTTGTTGTCGAGTTTGGAGGCGTCGATGGGAAGCCTACTCGATGTAGACTCCTCTTTCTTCTCTTCTGTCGCTTTGAATGCGACGGGTTGCACCTCAGGTGTGGAGGTGGCGCCTTGCTCCAAGTTGACAATGTGTTTGGAGCCTTTGACCATTAGTTCAAAGCTCACAAACTTTCCTATCACTTCCTCGGGAAACATTAATTTGTATCTAGGATCCCCACGAATTAATTGCACTTGAGTAGGATTGCAAAAAACAAGGGATCTTTGAATAACCTTGACCATCTCATGGTCATCCCATTTGGTACTCCCGAGGTTGCGCACTTGGTTCACCAAGGTCTTGAGCCGGTTGTACATTGCTTGTGGCTCCTCTCCTTGGTTGAGGACGAATCGACCGAGCTCCCCCTCGATCGTCTCCTGCTTGGTGATCTTGGTCACCTCATCTCCTTCGTGCGCGGTCTTGAGTACGTCCCAAATCTCCTTAGCACTCTTCAAGCCTTGCACCTTATTATACTCCTCTCGACACAAGGAGGCGAGGAGTATAGTAGTTGCTTGGGAGTTAAAGTGTCAGATTTGGGCGACTTCGTCCGAGTCATAGCCCTCATCCCCCACCGTGGGTACCTGCGCTCCAAACTCAACAATGTCCCAAATGCTTGCGTGGAGTGAGGTTAGGTGATGCCTCATTTTATCACTCCACATAGAATAATCTTCACCATCAAAAAATGGTGGTTTGCCTAAGAGAACGGAAAGTAGAGGAGCGTGCTTAGAAATACAGGGATATCGAAGGGGCATCTTACTATACTTGCGCTCATGGAGCTTAGAAGTGACGGACGCCGCTTCGGAGCCGGATGTGGAGGGCGACGAAGAGTCGGTCTCGTAGTAGACCACTTTCTTCATCTTCTTCTTGTCGCCACTCCGATGTGACTTGATGTGTGAAGGGGATCCTTCCTTTACCTTGTTGCCGAACTCCCTTGACGAAGCCTTCCTAAGGCTTGCGGGCTTGTCACCGCCGGTCACAATCTCCCTCTTGGTGTGATCTCCCGACATCACTTCGAGTTGTTAAACTCTAATGAAGTACCGAGCTCTAATTCCAATTGAAAGTCGCCTAGAGGGGGGGTGAATAGGCGTAATCTGAAATTTGCAACTTAAAACACAAACTACAAGCCGGGGTTAGCGTTAGAATTAAATCCGAGTCCGGAAGAGGGGGAAAACAAATCAACCAAGAAATAAAAAGCGGATGAACACGGTGATTTGTTTTACCGAGGTTCGGTTCTGAAGAACCTAGTCTTCGTTGAGGTGGTCACAAAGACCGGGTCTCTTTCAACCCTTTTCCTCTCTCAAACAGTCACCTAGACCGAGTGAGGCTTCTTCCTTAATCTCACGGGTCACTTAGACCCCGCAAGGACCACCACACAATTGGTGTCTCTTGCCTCACTTACAAAGCTCTTGCGAGTAAGAAGTCGGAAATAAAAGAAAGCCAAGCCAAGCAAACAAGAGCAACAAAGGAACACAAATGATCCTCTCACAAGTCCTAATGCGCTAGAGTTAAATTGGGGACTTTGAGCGGATCGATCACTTGAATTGTGTCTTTGGAGTGGAGTCTATTGCTCTTGTGTTGAATGCAATGTGTTGAATGCTTGGATGGTTGGAGTGGAGGTGGTTGGGGGTATTTATAGCCCTCAACCACCAAACAACCGTTAGGGGTGGTTGCTGTCGATGGGCGCACCGGACAGTCCGGTGCGCCACCGGACACTGTTCGGTGCGCCAGCCACATCACTCAACCGTTAGGGTTCGAGAGCTTCTGATCGTTGGAGGCTTTGTCTTCTAGTGGCACTAGACAGTCCGGTGCCGCACCGGATAGGTATTGTTCACTGTCCGGTGCGCCTCTGACGGACGGCTCTAACTCTGCGCGCACTGTTCTTCACTATTCATCTGAATCTTCAGCTTTTGCAGTCGACCTTTGCGCGAAGGAGTCGTTGCTCCGCTGGTGCAAAGGACAGTCCGGTGGCACACCGGACAGTCCGGTGAATTATAGCGGAGCGTGCCTGGAGAAACCCGAGAGTGGCTAGTTCGATCCTGTACGGTCCCGGTGCATCGGACACTGTCCGGTGGCACACCGGACAGTCCGGTGCGCCAGACTAGGGCACACTCGGTTTCTATTTGCTCCTTTGAATTGAACCCTATCTTGTATATTTATTGGTTTGTGTTGAACCTGTATGCACCTGTAGAACATATATTCTAGAGCAAACTAGTTAGCCCATTATTTGTGTTGGACATTCAGCCACCAAAATTAATTATATTAAAAGGTTAACCCTATTTCCCTTTCAATTATAGTGGAGCGCGCCCAGAAGAAACCCGAGAGTGGCTGGTTCGCTGGCTGCCTGGCCTAGTGCACCGGACAGTGTCTGGTGCACCACTTGGCAGCACTCTCTCATTCTTGCTCCAATTTTTTATTGTGTCTCTAACCGAATTTCTTTTTTTTGTTTGAGTTGAACCTTATGCACCTGAGATAAATGATATCTAGACAAACTAGTTAGTCCACATGGTTTGTGTTGGACTTCTACAACCAAAATCGATTATGAGAAATGATTAAGTCCATTTCCCTTTCACTTAGAAACCTCATAATTGTATCTGAGTGAACCTATACTCATACACTTAGCAAACGGGTTAGTCCACGATGTTGTGTTGGTCATTCAATCACCAAAATAGGTAGAATTGGTTATCTAGCCCATTTCACATGTGCAGAGTGTAAAACTGGTTAATCAGCCGTGCTGATAGTCAAGAGCAATCTTAGAATTCTCACATATTAGAGTTTTACAAATTCAAAACATCGAGGGGCTGATGCTCGTGATAGTTTCAAAAGGTTCGCAATGAGAATTGCGAATGGTTAATTGTGATATGCAATGAATGATTTTCAAAACGTTCACCATGAGAATTAATGGATGGTTTATTGTGGGATGCAATGAACGTGTTTTCAAGGGTTACTTTACTGTAGCATTTCACCATAAGACTTGGTGAATGGTTCATTGTGGGATGCAATGAACATTGAAGTTATTGTGTTGTAATGAAGTTTTACATGATAAATGTTTTACGAAAAGGGATTCATACGCTTTATAAGTGCAAATAAAACTTGACCAAAGCAACTGCTCTAGCTAGTCCACCATATAGCCAGTCCACTTTTACCTAAAATGGGATACTTATTGAGTTTGAAAGTACTCACCCATGTCTTTATCCACTCCACCCTATGTATTCTAGTGTCATATACCCAAGAGTTAGTTACATGACTATGGCGAGATCTAGGTTTCTGATCAACTAGTCGTCTGTGGAGCGTTTACTGGTGGATTGAAATAATATCGTGGTCGTGCAATAAATATTTTGTTTTGTTATTAGTAGAGCACTGTGTTGATATAATCCATTGTATAACATCGCTATACATGTGATCCTTAATCTGATTACATTTGTAATGGGCATTCGAGTTTGTCTTTAAAATTGGTTGTGACAGTCAAGGAGTGGTATATATTTTTTACATGTTCATCGAATTGGAGTTGATAAAGTACACCTCACAAGCTCTATCTAAGGTTATATTTAGCAGTTACTCATCCACGTACCAATATTCAAAGTCTAACCTACTAACAATACATTGTATAATGAACACATCTAAAGTGTTATAGGAGGTGTTTGGGATGCCTCCAGGTTCCATCTCCAGTGTGGAACTGTAATTTATAATATAAATTTAAATAGTTTTAAAGATATTTTTAATCTAAATAATAAATGAAATGATTTATCTAAATGTCTTCTAAAGACTTACGCTTCATCTCCACGATTTTGTGTAGCATCTGGGCCTGTTTGGTTCAGCTTTTTTCTGACCAGCTTTTCTGAGAATCTGGCTGTGGGGAGAATCTGGCTGTGGGGAGAATCTGAGTATTATTACGATTACGTGTGGAGGAAGATAAAGTTGTTCATAGGGCTCAGGATCTAGAAAGTAATGGATTCCTACTATTACAACGACTCAATCGATTATGTGTTTATGTTGATTTTGGATGGTTTTTGCCCTAACGAATTTTATATAAGCTGGCTGAAAAGCTGAGTGTTTGGCAGTCCGCAGCAGTTTTTGGTGGCCAGAAGCTGCCAGAAGCCGAAACAAACATGCCTTACTCTATCAACTCTACTAAATTTTCTAGATGTGGAGCTATACTAAAGAGGGCGATAAAGCGTCTAATTGGTTTACTGCGCCCACACAACCAATCGCACGTGAGCCTGTCCGGTCAGGTACGACCATTTCCGGTGTATGTACAGATGCCGATAAATAGTATCAGAATAACTTTTTTCATTCACTTATATAGTCACCGTTTATCACGTACAGACAATCAAACAGACGCTCGGTGTAAGTTAACGCACGCAATGATTTATGATAGAATGGAATGGTGCGGAATCAGCTGGAAATTGACTTAATTCGCGCTAATACCAATATACCATGGGCAAATGCTGCGCAATCTGGAATCTGGGCGACCCGGGGACCTCGTAGCACCTCCGCGTGGGCCCCACGACACTTCGTCACTATGTCGACATGGTTTGGCCACGCCCCCACAACTCAATGCACGCCTTCACCACGTGACCTCCACCGCTAACACTTATCTGCCACCATAGTCCCTATCAATAGGGCCCCGCTTACCTGGGTCCCACAGATCAGACGTATACCCGAGAAAAGCACCGCACAAGCTCCTCCGTACGTGGGGTCCAGTTAGGCAGTTAGTATATGCGGATACGGCCGCGAGGTCCCGCATCCAAATGCTAACGACATGGAGACAGCATCTACACCGTTCATAGAACAGATCGACGGCTGACTTGCCTCCTCGCTCATTGACACGGCACGGCCATGACCGTCACAAGCCTTCCTGATCCCACATGTCAGTGACTCCCAGGCGTAAACCACCTGGGTGCCGCGGTGGCGGTCGATGTCGCGGACGCACCGTTTCGATGTTGGGTGCACAGTGCACTCGCACCACCATGACGACATCCCCTCTCTTCTCCGCTCTTTCCCCTGCGACTTCAACCTCTCTCAATCTCCTCTCCTTGTCCACTGGCCTGGGCGTGCCTTTGCGTGCGACGGGAGCTAGGAATCCACGGCATCGGAAAAGTGGCCGCCTGAAGAACCGATTTCTCCAAGATTTTTTTGTCCGTCCCATCGCTTGCAGGATCGGATTCGCCGTCTCTGGCCATGGTTCTCGCCGGCCTCCGCCGGCACGTCGGCCAGTTCTTGACCAGCAGTAATGGTACGCAATTCGGTTGCTTTTCGAGCTTTTCTTTGGTCCTTGCGCCGTCCAGCGTTGAGATTGACGGCCTGATGTGGTGCGTGCGCAGAGCTTATGGCGGCGTCGCTCTCGGCCGTGAGCTGCGCGGACGAGGTGCAGAAGGCGGAGGGGGCGGGGTGCCGTGACGACGCCGCGGCGCTGCGGCTCAAGAAGGTGGCCATGGCGGCGATACTGGTGGCCGGGGTGCTCGGGGTGGTCCTGCCGCTCGCGGGGCGGAAGCGGCGCGCGCTGCGCACGGACAGCGCCGCGTTCCTGGCGGCCAAGGCGTTCGCCGCCGGGGTCATCCTGGCCACGGGGTTCGTCCACATGCTTCACGACGCCGAGCACGCGCTGTCCAGCCCGTGCCTCCCCGCCGCGCCGTGGCGACGGTTCCCAGTCCCCGGGTTCGTCGCCATGGCCGCCGCGCTAGCCACGCTGGTGCTCGACTTCCTGGCCACCAGGTTCTACGAGGCCAAGCATCGCGACGAGGCCGCGCGCGTCAAGGCGGCCGCCGCCGCCGCACTGGTTGCGACCTCCTCTGGGAGCGACGAGGACATCACCGTGGTCACCGTCGATGAGGACGAGCGCAAGGCCCCGCTGTTGCAAACGCACTGCCATGGACACGGTCACAGCCACAGCCACAGCCATGTGCATGAGCCGGTGCAAGTAGAGGGTAGCGAGGGGGAGGTGTCGGCACATGTGCGCTCCATTGTCGTGTCACAGGTGCTTGTTTGATCGGTTCATTTGGGATGCTTTGGTGTTTCATCGTGCACGCTGTGATAACCAGTGCCTTGGTTGCAGATACTGGAGATGGGGATTGTGTCACACTCTGTGATCATCGGATTGTCACTGGGAGTGTCGCGGAGCCCATGCACAATCAGGCCGCTTGTCGCAGCACTTGCATTCCACCAGTTCTTCGAGGGGTTTGCACTAGGTGGGTGCATTGCTCAGGTGAGAATTGCAGTGAACTGCGGTTGAGAGCTGATCCATTCTCATGACTTGATCAACAATTGATTTGGCATGTTTTAATAGCAGCCTGCTGTATGATTTTGCACATACTGTTGAAATTCTTGATTTTCTTGATACTCTGCACACTGTACTGTAAGTACATTACTTTCATGTGAGACTTGCTCCTTTATCAATTTGATGGTTGGGCAATCGGCATTTAAGAACATGGACCCATCCTTGAAACTTCAGGATTCAAACATTTGGCTTCAATAATATAACTGAGCATTGTACATTGTTGGAATATATTTCTCTCTCCCAATTTATGCCTGTTTATCCATGTAAATGACCACCTTCGATTTAACTTCTAAAATAAACTATGGTTGTCTAGTACTTTGTGAATACCCGCCAGCCGAAAATTTTAGTACTTCATGAAAAGTATTGCGGAGTTATGACAATTAGGTTGGATGTCCATTTACTCATTAGATTGCTTCAGCACTGAATGGTCCCAGGAAAAACATACATGGAGATGTTTATGCATTACTACTTAATTACTTTGTCTTCCCTTTTTTTTTCCTTTAATTTCTTTTTTCCTTCACTTCTTCTACTGTGCTGCTTCCTTTTCTTACTTCAATTATTAATGGAGACACTACCACATTTCTCCCAACAGGCACAATTCAAGAACCTTTCAGCAGTTCTAATGGCATCTTTCTTCGCCATCACAACACCGGCAGGAATAGCTGCTGGGGCAGGCATGACCACATTCTACAATCCCAATAGCCCAAGGGCCCTTGTGGTCGAGGGCATTCTTGACTCGGTGTCTGCTGGCATTCTCATATACATGTCACTAGTGGATCTCATTGCTGTAGATTTCTTGGGTGGAAAGATGACAGGGACCCTGCGACAGCAAGTGATGGCATACATCGCATTGTTCCTCGGTGCGCTCTCTATGTCATCACTTGCAATATGGGCTTGAGACATGACCTTGATTAAATATCAGATAAAAGGTGAAGCAGTGTCCATATAAAATTTCTGGGGTATATGTACAGTTTTAATGTGTAGTATCCTGTTGTGTCCCATAGTATGGTAGCTTCCTTCGGGATCATCATAGGATAACATGCACTGTTTTTTAAGGGCATGAAAAAAACACCGCTGATGTACTCAAGGGTGAACTATGTGGTTTCTTTAAGCGATGATCAAGCAATGATATGTTTGACTGCCGCTGAATGACTGCTTGCACTGCTGGCTTTGTGTCAATTGTGGGTGTGGCTGGTCTTGGCATTTCAGTATTTGCAAAGTGTAATGGTTGGGTTGTCTTCTGTCAAATATGAAATATTAACAACGTTGATTTGATCTGCAGCAAATGGTTTGGGCTCATTTAGGGCCTGATCGAACCCCATTAGACCTAATAGTGAGCGGCTGAAATTGGCTGCATGAGGATCCAATCCGACTTGCTAAGTACGTGCTAACAATTAGCCCATTTGGACATGTATAACCCAGAGATCATAGATCGATTTTTTAAATATAATCTCTACTACCTGTTTTCACGTGCATCCCACGTCTAGCTAAAATTAAATTAAAAAAACATAAATATGACCCCAATGGGATTCGAAAATATAAATATGACCCAATGAGATTTGAACCTGTGACCTCTCAAGCAAATATACTTGTAGCTACCACTACACCACATGTGTGTTTATGTCAATATCTGTTACAGTAAAATATCTACTACATCTCTCCCAAAGCCTACCTGCTACCTTTGCACAATATGTAGTAGTAGATAATTATCAACGAGATTCCTAAATTATATTTTTGGATGGAGGGAGTAGTATTTAAATAAGAGCCTTGCATTCAATTTCTTTTGTTTGAATAATGTTTTCAACATAAATTCTTTTTTATATGTGTGACATTTATTCTCCGTAATATTTTTTCCATGGATCTGACTTGTGAGTCGTTTTCATAAACCAACTGAAAGTCGCCTAGAGGGGGGTGAATAGGCGGAATCTGAAAATTATAAACTTAAGCACAACTACAAGCCGGGGTTAGCGTTAGAAATATAAACGAGTCCGAAAGAGAAGGCGAAAACAAATCACAAGCAAATGAAGAGTGAGACGCGGTGATTTATTTTACCGAGGTTCGGTTCTTGCAAACCTACTCCCCGTTGAGGTGGTCACAAAGACCGGGTCTCTTTCAACCCTTTCCCTCTCTCAAACGGTCACTTAGACCGAGTGAGCTTCTTTCCTTGATTTCCCGGGTCACTTAGACCCGCAAGGACCACCACACAATTGGTGTCTCTTGCTTTGTTTACAAGGTTTTGAGAGTAAGAATGAGAGAAAGAAGAAAGCCAACCAAGCAACAAGAGCAACAAAAGAACACAAGTCGACCTCCTCACAAGTCCTAAAAACTAGAGTTGAATTGGGGACTTTGATTCGATCAGAGGCTTTGATTTGTGTCTTGGAGTGTTGTGTATTGCTCTTGTATTGAATGAGATGTAGTGAATGCTTGGATGCCTTGAAGAGTGGTGGTTGGGGGGTATTTATAGCCCCAACCACCCAAATGGCCGTTGGGGAGGCTGTCTGTCGACGGGCGCACCAGACAGTCCGGTGCGCCATCAGACACTGTCCGGTGCGCCAACCACGTCACCCAACCGTTAGGGTTCAACCATTGGAGCTTCTGACAACTGGGCCACCGGACAGTCCGGTGGTGCACCGGACAGGTCCTGTATACTGTCCGGTGCGCCCTCTGGCGCCTGCTCTGACTTCTACGCGTGCAGGCGCGCACTGTAGCGCATTTAATGTTCTCTACGGACGACCGTTGGCGCGAAGTAGCCGTTGCTCCGCTACAGTCCGGTGAATTATAGCGGAGCGACCTACCAAATTCCCGAAGCTGGCAAGTTCAGAGTCGATCTCCTTGGTGCATCAGACAGTCCGGTGTGCCAAACCATGGCTGCCTTCGGTATACTTGGCTCCTTTGTTTTGAATCCTTTCTTTTGACTTGTATTGGTTTGTTGTGAACCTTTGGCACCTGTAGAACTCATAATCTAGAGCAAACTAGTTAGTCCAATTGTTTGTGTTGGGCAATTCAACCACCAAAATTCATATAGGAAAA
Source organism: Zea luxurians (assembly GCA_029449295.1). Taxonomy (NCBI): domain Eukaryota; kingdom Viridiplantae; phylum Streptophyta; class Magnoliopsida; order Poales; family Poaceae; genus Zea; species Zea luxurians. The sequence continues at coordinate 115,829,385 of JAOPSE010000005.1, read as the reverse complement.
GGTTTGACCCTATTTCCCTTTCAATCTCCCCCTTTTTGGTGATTGATGCCAACACAAACCAAAGCAAATATAAAAGTGCAGAATTGAACTAGTTTGCATAAGGTAAGTGCAAAGATTGCTTGGAATTGAAACCAATATACTTATTTCAATAGATGTGCATGGATGGTTTTCTTCTTATTTAAAATTTTGGACCACGCTTGCACCACTTATTTTGTTTTTGCAAATCCTTGTAGAATTCATTTTCAAAAACTTATACAAATAGTCAAAGGTACATGAATAAGACTGAAAGAAGCATTTTCAAGATTTTGAAACTTTCTCCCCCTGTTTCAAATGCTTTTCTTTTGATTTAAACAAAAACTCCCCCTAGATAAAATTCTCCTCTTAGTGTTCAAGAGGGTTTTGCAAGTTTTGAAGATACTACTTTCTCCCCCTTTTGAACACAATAAGATATCAATTTGAAAACTTCATTTTTAAAAATTCGGTGGTGGTGCGGTCCATTTGCTTTGGGCTCATACTTTCTCCCCCTTTGGCATGAATCGCCAAAAACGGATACTTGAGTGAAATATAAGCCCCTTTACTTTCTCCCCAATGGCAAATAAATAGAGATGAGTGAAGATTATACCAAAGTGGAGAACTATGCGGAATACCGGCAAATATCGATGGAGTTGAGTGGAAGCGCCTTCTTTGCCGAATACTCCATTTCCCTTTCAATTCTATGACTAAGCATAATAATACACTTGAAAACACATTAGTCATAGGCATAAAAGAGATATGATCAAAGGTACGTAAATGAGTTATGCGTGCAAAGAATCAATCAAAATTCCTAGAATCAAGAATATTTAGCTCATTCCTAAGTATGGTAAAGGTTTTCTCATCTAAAGGCTTGGTAAAGATATCGGTCAATTGATCTTTGGTGTTTATATAGGCTATCTCGATATCCCCTTTTGTTGGTGATCTCTCAAAAAATGATACCGAATGGCTATGTGCTTAGTGCGGCTGTGTTCAACGAGATTATCCACCATGCGGATTGCACTCTCATTATCACATATGAGAGGGACTTTGCTAAATTTGTAGCCATAGTCCCTAAGGGTTTGCCTCATCCAAAGCAATTGCGCGCAACAATGGCCTGCGGCAATATACTCGGCTTCGGCGATAGAAAGAGCTACGGAGTTTTGTTTCTTTGACGCCCAAGACACCAGGGATCTCCCTAGAAACTGACAAGTCCCTGATGTGCTCTTCCTATCAATCTTACACCCTGCCCAATCAGCATCAGAATATCCTAATAAATCAAACGTGGATCCCTTGGGGTACCAAAGACCAAACTTAGGTGTTTGAACTAAATATCTCAAGATTCGCTTCACGGCCCTAAGGTGAACTTCCTTAGGGTCGGCTTGGAACCTTGCACACATGCATACGGAAAGCATAATGTCCGATCGAGAAGCACATAAATAAAGTAGAGATCCTATCATCGATCGATATACCTTTTGATCTACGGATTTACCTCCCGTGTCGAGGTCGAGATGCCCATTGGTTCCCATGGGTGTCTTGATGGGCTTGGCATCCTTCATTCCAAACTTGGTGAGTATGTCTTGAATGTACTTCGTTTGGCTAATGAAGGTACCCTCTTGGAGTTGCTTGACTTGAAATCATAGAAAATACTTCAACTCCCCCATCATAGACATCGCGAATTTTTGGATCATGATCCTACTAAACTCTTCACAAATAGATTTGTTAGTAGACCCAAATATGATATCATCAACATAAATTTGGCATACAAACAAATCATTTTCAATTGTCTTAGTAAAGAGAGTAGGATCGGCCTTGCCGACTTTGAAGCCATTAGTGATAAGAAAATCTCTTAGGCATTCATACCATGCTCTTGTGGCTTGCTTGAGCCCATAAAGTGCCTTAGAGAGTTTGTAGACATGGTTAGGATACTCACTATCTTCAAAGTTGGGAGGTTGCTCAACATAGACCTCTTCCTTGATTGGTCCATTGAGGAAGGCACTCTTCACGTCCATTTGGTAAAGCTTAAGGCCATGGTAAGTAGCATAGGCAAGTAATATACGAATTGACTCAAGCCTAGCTACGGGTGCATAGGTTTCACCAAAATCCAAACCTTCGACTTGTGAATACCCTTTGGCCACAAGTCGTGCCTTGTTCCTTGTCACCACACCATGCTCATCTTGTTTGTTGCGGAAGACCCACTTGGTTCCTACAACATTTTGGTTAGGATGTGGAACTAAATGCCGTACCTCATTCCTTGTGAAATTGTTGAGCTCCTCTTGCATTGCCAGCACCCAATCCGAATCTTGAAGTGCTTCCTGAAAGTCGCCTAGAGGGGGGGTGAATAGGGCGAAACTGAAATTCTCAAAAATAATCACAACTACAAGCCGGGTTAGCGTTAGAAATATAATAGAGTCCACGAGAGAGGGTGCAAAACAAATCGCAAGCGAATAATGAAGTGAGACACACGGATTTGTTTTACCGAGGTTCGGTTCTCTCAAACCTACTCCCCGTTGAGGAGCCCACAAAGGCCGGGTCTCTTTCAACCCTTACCCTCTCTCAAACGGTCCCTCGGACCGAGTGAGCTTTCTCTTCTTAATCACTTTGAACACAAAGTTCCTACAAGGACCACCACAAGATTGGTGTCTCTTGCCTCAATTACAAGTGAGTATGATCGCAATGAAGAATCAAGAAAGAAGAAAGCAATCCAAGCGCAAGAGCTCGAAAGAACACAAGCAAATCTCTCTCTCTAATCACTAGGGCGTTGTGTGGGATTTGGAGAGGATTTGATCTCTTTGGTGTGTCTAGAATTGAATGCTAGAGCTCTTGTAAGTAGTTGAGAAGTGGAAAACTTGGATTACTTGAATGTGGGGTGGTTGGGGGTATTTATAGCCCCAACCACCAAACTAGCCGTTTGGTGAGGCTGTCTGTTCGATGGCGCACCGGACAGTCCGGTGCACACCGGACATGTCCGGTGCGACAGCCACGTCACCAAAGCCGTTGGGTTCCGACCGTTGGAGCACTGACTTCTGGGCCCGCCTGGATGTCCGGTGGCGCACCGGACATGCACTGTAGATTGTCCGGTGCGCCAGTATGGGCGTGCCTGACCTCTGCGCGCGCAGCGCACGCATTTAATGCGTCGCAGGTAGCCGTTGGCGCCGAAATAGCCGTTGCCCCGCTGTTACACCGGACAGTCCGGTGTACACCGGACAGTCCGATGAATTATAGCGGAGTAGCTGAAGTGAAATCCCGAGGCTGGCGAGTTCCGGAGGCCGCTCTTCCTTGGAGCACCGGACACTGTCCGGTGTACACCGGACACTGTCCGGTGTACACCGGACAGTCCGGTGAATTATAGCGGAGTCGCCTCTGGAATTTCCCGAAGATGACGAGTTTGAAGTCGGAGTCCTCTGGTGCACCGGACATGTCCGGTGCGCCAGACTAGAGGTGCCTTCGGTTGTCCCTTGCTCCTTTGTTGAACCCAATACTTGGTCTTTTTATTGGCTAAGTGTGAACCTTGGGCACCTGTATAACTTATACACTAGAGCAAACTAGTTAGTCCAAATATTTGTGTTGGGCAATTCAACCACCAAAATTAATTAGGGACTAGGTGTAAGCCTAATTCCCTTTCAATCTCCCCCTTTTTGGTGATTGATGCCAACACAAACCAAAGCAAATATAAAAGTGCATAATTGAACTAGTTTGCATAATGTAAGTGCAAAGGTTGCTTGGAATTGAGCCAATAAATGTTACCTACTAGATGTGCATGGATTGTTTCTTTATTTTTAACATTTTGGACCACGCTTGCACCACATGTTTTGTTTTTGCAAATTCTTTTTGTAAATCCTTTTCAAAGTCCTTTTGCAACATAGTCAAAGATGGATGAAATTTTTGCAAAGCATTTCAAGTTTAAAATTTTCTCCCCTTGTTTCAAATGCTTTTCCTTTGACTAAACAAAACTCCCCCTCAAATAAATTCTCCTCTTAGTGTTCAAGAGGGTTTTAAGATATCACGTTTTGAAAATACTACTTGCTCCCCCTTTAGAACACAAAGAGATACCAATTTGAAATTTTCCAATTGAAAACCATTAATTTTAAAATTAGGGTGGTGGTGCGGTCCTTTTGCTTTGGGCCAATACTTTCTCCCCCTTTGGCATGAATCGCCAAAAACGGATACTTGGAATGAAATGTAGGCCCTTTCCTAACTACTTTCTCCCCTTTGGCAAATAAAACATATGAGTGAAGATTATACCAAAGATGGAGAGCGATGCGCAGCGACGCCGAAGGATGAGTAGTAGAGTGGAGTGGAAGCTTTTTCTTCGCCGAAGACTCCAATTCCCTTTCAATATACCTATGACTTGGTTTGAAATATACTTGAAAACACATTAGTCATAGCATATATAAAAGAGACATGATCAAAGGTATACTTTAAGAGCTATGTGTGCAATTTAGCAAAAGAAATTCCTAGAATCAAGAATATTGAGCTCATGCCTAAGTTTGGTAAAAGATTGTTCATCAAGAGGCTTGGTAAAGATATCGGCTAATTGATTTTTAGTGTTAATGTATGCAATCTCGATATCCCCCTTTTGTTGGTGATCCCTAAGAAAATGATACCGAATGGCTATGTGTTTAGTGCGGCTATGCTCAACGGGATTATCCGCCATGCGGATTGCACTCTCATTATCACATAGAAGTGGAACTTTGGTTAGTTTGTAACCATAGTCCCGCAGGGTTTGCCTCATCCAAAGCAATTGCGCGCAACAATGTCCTGCGGCAATGTACTCGGCTTCGGCGGTAGAAAGAGCGACCGAATTTTGCTTCTTTGAAGCCCAAGACACCAAGGATCTTCCCAAGAACTGGCAAGTCCCTGATGTGCTCTTTCTATTAATCTTACACCCGCCCAATCGGCATCCGAATAACCAATCAAATCAAATGTGGATCCCCGAGGGTACCAAAGCCCAAACTTAGGAGTATAAGCCAAATATCTCAAGATTCGTTTTACGGCCGTAAGGTGGGATTCCTTAGGGTCGGATTGGAATCTTGCACACATGCAAACGGAAAGCATAATGTCCGGTCGAGATGCACATAAATAAAGCAATGAACCAATCATCGACCGGTATACCTTTTGATCGACGGATTTACCTCCTGTGTCGAGGTCGAGATGCCCATTGGTTCCCATGGGTGTCTTGATGGGCTTGGCATCTTTCATTCCAAACTTGGTTAGAATGTCTTGAGTGTACTTCGTTTGGCTAATGAAGGTGCCCTCTTGGAGTTGCTTCACTTGAAATCCTAAGAAATATTTCAACTCCCCCATCATAGACATCTCGAATTTCTTTGTCATGATCCTACTAAATTCTTCACATGTAGATTCGTTAGTAGACCCAAATATAATATCATCAACATAAATTTGGCATACGAACAAATCATTGTAAAGAGTTTTAGTGAATAAAGTAGGATCGGCCTTGCCGACTTTGAAGCCATTAGCAATAAGAAAATCTCTAAGACATTCATACCATGCTCTTGGGGCTTGCTTGAGCCCATAAAGCGCCTTAGAGAGCCTATAAACATGGTTAGGATACTCACTGTCTTCAAAGCCGGGAGGTTGCTCATCGTAGACCTCCTCTTTGATTGGTCCATTGAGGAAGGCACTCTTCACGTCCATTTGATAAAGCTTGAAGCCATGGTAAGTAGCATAGGCTAATAATATGCGAATTGACTCAAGCCTAGCTACGGGTGCATAGGTTTCACCAAAATCCAAACCTTCGACTTGTGAATACCCCTTGGCCACAAGTCGAGCTTTGTTCCTTGTCACCACACCATGCTCGTCTTGCTTGTTGCGGAAGACCCACTTGGTTCCTACAACATTTTGGTTAGGACGTGGAACTAAATGCCATACCTCGTTCCTAGTGAAGTTGTTGAGCTCCTCTTGCATCGCCATCACCCAATCCGAATCTTGGAGTGCTTCCTCTACCCTGTGTGGCTCAATAGAGGAAACAAAAGAGTAATGCTCACAAAAATGTGCAACCTGAGATCGAGTGGTTACCCCCTTATGAATGTCGCCGAGGATGGTGTCGACGGGGTGATCTCGTTGGATTGCTTGGTGGACTCTTGGGTGTGGCGGCCTTGGTTCTTCATCCTCCTTGTCTTCATCATTTGCATCTCCCCCTTGATCATTGCTGTCATCTTGAGGTGGCTCATCTCTGTGATTTTCTCCTTCATCAACTTGAGCCTCGTCCTCAATTTGAGTTGGTGGAGATGCTTGCGTGGAGGAGGATGGTTGATCTTGTGCTTGTGGAGGCTCTTCGGGTTCCTTAGGACACACATCCCCAATGGACATGTTCCTTAGCGCTATGCATGGAGCCTGTTCTTCACTTATCTCATCAAGATCAACTTGCTCTACTTGAGAGCCGTTAGTCTCATCAAACACAACGTCACAAGAAACTTCAACAAGTCCTGAGGACTTGTTAAAGACTCTATATGCCCTTGTGTTTGAGTCATATCCTAGTAAAAAGCCTTCTACAGTTTTAGGAGCAAATTTAGATTTTCTACCTCTTTTAACAAGAATAAAACATTTGCTACCAAAAACTCTAAAATATGAAATATTTGGCTTTTTACCGGTTAGGAGTTCATAGGATGTCTTCTTGAGGATTCGGTGTAGATATAACCGGTTGATGGCGTAGCAGGCGGTGTTGACCGCCTCGGCCCAAAACTGATCCGGTGTCTTGTACTCATCAAGCATGGTTCTTGCCATGTCCAATAGAGTTCGATTCTTCCTCTCCACTACACCATTTTGTTGTGGGGTGTAGGGAGAAGAGAACTCATGCTTGATGCCCTCCTCCTCCTCAAGAAAGCCTTCTATTTATGAGTTCTTGAACTCCGTTCCGTTGTCGCTTCTAATTTTCTTGATCCTTAAGCCGAACTCATTTTGAGCCCGTCTCAAGAATCCCTTTAAAGTCTCTTGGGTATGAGATTTTTCCTGCAAAAAGAACACCCAAGTGAAGTGAGAATAATCATCCACAATAACTAGACAGTACTTACTCCCACCGATGCTTATGTAAGCGATCGGGCCGAATAGGTCCATGTGTAGGAGCTCCAGTGGCCTGTCACTTGTCATGATGTTCTTATGTGGATGATGAGTGCCAACTTGCTTTCCTGCTTGGCATGCGCTACAAATCCTGTCTTTCTCAAAATGAACATTTGTTAGTCCTAAAATGTGCTCTCCCTTTAGAAGCTTATGAAGATTCTTCATCCCAACGTGGCCTAGTCGGCGATGCCAGAGCCAACCCAAGTTAGTCTTAGCAATTAAGCATGTGTCGAGTTCAGCTCTATCAAAATCTACCAAGTATAGCTGACCCTCTAACACACCCTTAAATGCTATTGAATCATCATTTCTTCTAAAGACAGTGACACCTACATCAGTAAAGAGACAGTTGTAGCCCATTTGACATAATTGAGATACAGAAAGCAAATTGTAATCTAAAGAATCTACAAGAAAAACATTGGAAATAGTATGGTCAGGTGATATAGCAATTTTACCCAATCCTTTGACCAAACCTTGATTTCCATCCCCGAATGTGATAGCTCGTTGGGGATCTTGGTTTTTCTCATATGAGGAGAACATCTTCTTCTCCCCTGTCATGTGGTTTGTGCACCCGCTGTCGAGTATCCAACTTGAGCCCCCGGATGCATAAACCTACAAAACAATTTTAGTTCTTGATTTTAGGTACCCAAATGGTCTTGGGTCCTTTGGCATTAGAAACAAGAACTTTGGGTACCCAAACACATGTTTTGGAGCCCTTGTGTTTGCCCCCAACAAACTTGGCAACTACCTTGCCGGATTTGTTAGTCAAAACATAAGATGCATCAAAAGTCTTAAATGAAATGCCATGATCATTTGATGCACTTGGAGTTTTCTTTCTAGGCAACTTAGCACGGGTTGGTTGCCTAGAGCTAGATGTCTCACCCTTATACATAAAAGCATTGTTAGGGCCAGAGTGAGACTTCCTAGAATGAATTTTCTTAATTTTGCTCTCGGGATAACCGGCAGGGTACAAAATGTAACCCTCGTTATCCTGAGCCATGGGAGCCTTGCCCTTAACAAAGTTAGACAAGTTTTTAGGAGGGGCATTAAGTTTGACATTGTCTCCCCTTTGGAAGCCAATGCCATCCTTGATGCCAGGGCGTCTCCCATTATAGAGCATACTTCTAGCAAATTTAAACTTTTCATTTTCTAAGTTATGCTCGGCAATTTTAGCATCTAATAATGCTATATGATCATTTTGTTGTTTAATTAAAGCCATGTGATCATGAATAGCATTGATATCAACATCTCTACATCTAGTACAAATAGAAGTGTGCTCAACGGTAGATGTAGAGGGTTTGCAAGATTTTAGTTCTACAACCTTAGCATGCAACATATCATTCTTAGTTCTAAGGTCGGAAATAGTAGTATTGCAAACATCAAAATCTTTAGCCTTAGCAATTAAATTTTCATTTTCTACTCTAAGGCTAGCAAGAGAATCATTCAATTCCTTAATCTTAGCAAGCAAATCAACATTATCATTTCTAAGATTAGAAGTTGAATCAATACAAACATGAGAATCAACCTTAGCAATTAATTTAGCATTTTCATTTCTAAGGTTGTTAATGGTCTCATGGCAAGTGCTTAGCTCACTAGACAATTTTTCACATTTTTCAACTTCTAAAGCATAAGCATTTTTAACCTTAACATGCTTTTTGTTTTCCTTAATAAGGAAGTCCTCTTGAGAGTCCAAGAGATCATCCTTCTCATGAATAGCACTAATCAATTCATTTAATTTTTCCTTTTGTTGCATGTTAAGGTCGGCAAAAAGGGTACGCAAATTATTCTCCTCATCACTAGCATTATCATCACTAGAGGATTCATATTTAGTGGAGGATTTAGATTTAACCTTCTTCCTTTTGCCGTCCTTTGCCATGAGGCACTTGTGGCCGACGTTGGGGAAGAGGAGTCCCTTGGTGACGGCGATGTTGGTGGCGTCCTCGTCGGAGGAGGACTCGGTGGAGCTCTCGTCGGAGTCCCACTCCCGACAAACATGGGCATCGCCGCCCTTCTTCTTGTAGTACTTCTTCTTTTCTCTCCTCTTTCCCTTCTTGTCGTCGCCCCTGTCACTGTCACTAGATATATGACATTTTGCAATGAAATGACCGGGCTTACCACACTTGTAGCAAACCTTCTTGGAACGGGATTTGTAATCCTTCCCCTTCCGTTGCTTGAGGATTTGGCGAAAGCTTTTGATGATTAAAGCCATCTCCTGTCGAGCTTGGAGGCGTCAATTGGTTGTCTACTCGGTGTAGACTCCTCCTTCTTCTCCTCTGTCGCCTTGAACGCCACCGGTTGAGCTTCGGACGTGGAGGGTTCGTCAAGCTCGTTGATCTTCTTTGAGCCTTTAATCATACATTCAAAGCTCACAAAATTCCCGATAACTTCCTCGGGAGTCATTAGTGTATATCTTGGGTTGCCACAAATTAATTGTACTTGAGTAGGGTTAAGGAAAATAAGAGATCTTAGAATAACCTTAACCACCTCGTGGTCGTCCCACTTCTTGCTCCCGAGGTTGCGCACTTGGTTCACCAAGGTTTTGAGCCGGTTGTACATATCTTGTGGCTCCTCCCCTTGGCGAAGACGGAAGCGACCGAGCTCCCCCTCGATCGTTTCCCGCTTGGTGATCTTGGTGAGTTCATCACCCTCGTGCGCGGTCTTGAGTAGGTCCCAAATCTCCTTTGCATTCTTCAACCCTTGCACCTTGTTGTATTCCTCCTTGCTTAGAGAGGTGAGGAGTATGGTTGTAGCTTGAGAGTTGAAGTGCTCGATTTGGGCCACTTCGTCCGTATCATAATCTTCATCCCCTATGGATGGTACCTGTGCTCCAAACTCAACAACATTCCTTATACTTTTGTGGAGTGAGGTTAGATGAAATTTCATTAAATCACTCCACCTAGCATAATCTTCGCCATCAAAGGTTGGCGGTTTGCCTAATGGAACGGAAAGTAATGGAGTATGTTTAGATGTACGAGGGTAGTGTAAGGGGATCTTACTAACCTTCTTGCGCTCTTGGCGCTTAGAAGTTACGGACGGCGCGTCGGAGTCGGAGGTCGATGTTGATGAAGTATCGGTCTCATAGTAGACCACCTTCCTCATCCTCTTTTTCTTATCCCCACTCCGATGCGGCTTGTGGGAAGAGGATTTTTCCTTCTTCTCTTTGTGGTGAGAGGAAGAAGATCTTTTCTCCTTCCGTTTGGAGGAGTCCTTCTTCTTCTCCTTCCTCTTGGTGCGGGACTCTTCCGATGAAGTACTCCCTTGGCTCGTAGTGGGCTTGTCGCCGGTCTCCATCTCCCTCTTGGTGTGATCTCCCGACATCACTTCGAGCGGTTAGGCTCTAATGAAGCACCGGGCTTTGATACCAATTGAAAGTCGCCTAGAGGGGGGGTGAATAGGGCGAAACTGAAATTCTCAAAAATAATCACAACTACAAGCCGGGTTAGCGTTAGAAATATAATAGAGTCCACGAGAGAGGGTGCAAAACAAATCGCAAGCGAATAATGAAGTGAGACACGCGGATTTGTTTTACCGAGGTTCGGTTCTCTCAAACCTACTCCCCGTTGAGGAGGCCACAAAGGCCGGGTCTCTTTCAACCCTTACCCTCTCTCAAACGGTCCCTCGGACCGAGTGAGCTTTTTCTTCTTAATCACTTGGAACACAAAGTTCCTACAAGGACCACCACAAGATTGGTGTCTCTTGCCTCAATTACAAGTGAGTATGATCGCAATGAAGAATCAAGAAAGAAGAAAGCAATCCAAGCGCAAGAGCTCGAAAGAACACAAGCAAATCTCTCTCTCTAATCACTAGGGCGTTGTGTGGGATTTGGAGAGGATTTGATCTCTTTGGTGTGTCTAGAATTGAATGCTAGAGCTCTTGTAAGTAGTTGAGAAGTGGAAAACTTGGATTACTTGAATGTGGGGTGGTTGGGGGTATTTATAGCCCCAACCACCAAACTAGCCGTTTGGTGAGGCTGTCTGTTCGATGGCGCACCGGACAGTCCGGTGCACACCGGACATGTCCGGTGCGACAGCCACGTCACCAAAGCCGTTGGGTTCCGACCGTTGGAGCACTGACTTCTGGGCCCGCCTGGATGTCCGGTGGCGCACCGGACATGCACTGTAGATTGTCCGATGCGCCAGTATGGGCGTGCCTGACCTCTGCGCGTGCAGCGCGCTTTTAATGCGTCGCAGGTAGCCATTGGCGCCGAAATAGCCGTTGCCCCACTGTTACACCGGACAGTCCGGTGTACACCGGACAGTCCGGTGAATTATAGCGGAGTAGCTGAAGTGAAATCCCGAGGCTGGCGAGTTCCGGAGGCCGCTCTTCCTTTGAGCACCGGACATTGTCCGGTGTACACCAGACAGTCCGGTGAATTATAGCGGAGTCGCCTCTGGAATTTCCCAAAGGTGACGAGTTTGAAGTTGGAGTCCTCTGGTGCACCGGACATGTCCGGTGGCACACCGGACAGTCCGGTGCGCCAGACCAGAGGTGCCTTCGGTTGTGTTGGGCAATTCAACCACCAAAATTAATTAGGGACTAGGTGTAAGCCTAATTCCCTTTCACTTCCTCTATCCTATGTGGCTCAATAGAGGAAACAAAGGAGTAGTGTTCACAAAAATGAGCAACACGAGATCAAGTGGTTACCCCCTTATGAATATCGCTGAGGATGGTGTTCACGGGGTGATCTCGTTGGATTGCTTGGTGGACTCTTGGGTGTGGCGGCCTTGGATCTTGTTCATCCTCCTTGTCTTGATCATTGGCATTTCCCCCTTGATCATTGCCATCCTCTTGAGGTAGCTCATCTTCTTGATCTTCTCCTTCATCATCTTGAGCCTCATCCTCATCTTGAGTTGGTGGAGATGCTTGCATGGAGGAAGATGGTTGATCTTGTGCTTGTGGAGGCTCTTCAAATTCCTTAGGACACACATCCCTAATGGACATGTTCCTTAGCGCGACGCACGAAGCCTCTTCATCATCTAGCTCATCACGATCAACTTGCTCTACTTGAGAGCCGTTAGTCTCATCAAACACAATATCACAAGAAACTTCAACTAGTCCAGTGGACTTGTTAAAGAATCTATATGCCCTTGTGTTTGAGTCATAACCAAGTAAAAAGCCTTCTACGGCCTTAGGAGCAAATTTAGATTTTCTACCTCTTTTAACAAGAATAAAGCATTTGCTACCAAAGACTCTAAAATATGAAACATTGGGCTTTTTACCGATGAGGAGTTCATAAGATGTCTTCTTGAGGATTCGGTGTAGATATAACCGGTTGATGGCGTAGCAAGCGGTGTTGACCGCCTCAGCCCAAAACCGATCCGAAGTCTTGTTCTCATCAAGCATGGTCCTTGCCATGTCCAATAGAGTTCTATTGTTCCTCTCCACTACACCATTTTGTTGTGGCGTGTAGGGAGAAGAGAACTCATGCTTGATGCCCTCTTCCTCAAGAAAGCCTTCAATTTGCGAGTTCTTGAACTCTGTCCCATTGTCGCTTCTTATTTTCTTGATCCTCAAGCCGAACTCATTTTGAGCCCGTCTCAAGAATCCTTTTAAAGTCTCTTGGGTTTGAGATTTTTCCTGTAAAAAGAATACCCAATTGAAGCGAGAATAATCATCCACAATAACTAGACAGTACTTACTCCCACCGATGCTTATGTAAGCTATTGGGCCGAATAGGTCCATGTGGAGGAGCTCGAGTGGCCTATCAGTCGTCATGATGTTCTTATGTGGATGATGAACACCAACTTGCTTCCCTGCTTGGCATGCGCTACAAATCCTGTCTTTCTCAAAATAAACATTTGTTAGTCCCAAAATGTGTTCTCCCTTTAGAAGCTTATGAAGATTCTTCATCCCAACATGGGCTAGTCGGCGGTGCCAGAGCCAACCCATGTTAGTCTTATCAATTAAGCAAGTATCGAGTTCAGCTCTATTGAAATCAACTAAGTATAGCTGTGTCGATGTTTTGGGTCCGACCGCACACCCGGGGTTGCCCCTCAAGGTGTTTTTACGAGTAGGATGGTGTCGCCGACTGTAGCAAAATGGTTCGTGCTAGATGCACGAGGGACAATAGACAATGTTTACAGGTTCGGGCCGCTTAGAGATGCGTAACACCCTACGTCCTGGCGGGGGTGCTTTGTGTTATGGGTTACAAGGTGGTTCTCTAGAGCGAGAACGTGGGGAGTTTAGGTAGATGGCTGGGTAGTGTGTTCGATTGTTCTGAAGTGGTGCCCCCTGGGCCTTATATATTCGACCGTGGGGCAATACATGCGGATATGATAACAACGTGCACCTAAAAGATAGTGAACTATTTGAGTCTATCTTCCTATGATTCAGCCGACCTATCCTCGCCTGGCTCTGCTGCATGGTGCTCCAGCGCGGGAAAGTCGGATCTTCTGTTGTGGTTTCTCGCTCAACGTCGTGGGGCCATCTGGACTTGCGTCGACCCGGCTTTACGTCGGTCTGCTTTGCTGATTGTCCCCCCTCCAAGCCCATGAAGGAATGACCTTACGATTTATTGAGCCCTTGGGCCTTTCGTGAGGTCTTTTACCCTTCCAGTGGACCCGGGGGATATCTGTCCCCCACAAGCCCCCGATCTTTGGGTTGATTTTGAGATAATCGGCCCAAAGATCCTAGGCCCAACTTGCAGGTTTTGTTTACAACAGGAAATGCTTCTCGGGCAGTCTGGTGAAAATGATTTCTTACTGTCTTCTTCTGCTTTGCTTCACTCTAAATCTGTAGTTTTGCCTCACACTTGTGCCTTAGAGGTCGACTTCTCATTTTGTAGGACCTTGAATTTCATTGGGTGCACCAGAGGTGCACCCAATGGGTGTAGCCCCCGAGCTTCGAGTAGATTTTAGAAGATGTTGGGGGCTTGTTCTCAAATGCTATAAATTAAGAACAAGACAACACGAAGATGTTAAGTATTAAATACCCTTCGTCCGCTGAAGCATTATCTCCTCGAGGATTTAATGAACTTCGGACGAAGGATAAGGTTACAAAGGAAAAGACCTTCGTTAAGTTGGTAAATGAGTAAACAGAATAAACATATATATATAAAGTGCGAAAATGACAATACCAGCGTTATCATCAATACATTTCCATTATTAAATTCATGAAAACGAGTTACAAATGTACCTTCAGACTGATGTAAGGCAAAGGTACGAGTCGTGATGCAAAAAGACGTGTATTCAGTCAGCGTGAACAGTACGAGAGTACTGTTCACCTATTTATAGGCACGGGACGCAGCCCGTGTAAAATTACATTGATGCCCTTTACATTTATCAATAACTCTATAGTAATTCTTCGAGGTCCAATTTGGCTTTTCATCTTTAAGTCGGTTCCTCTTTTCTGCTGTTATGCCGAAGCTTTTCTGCATATGGCTTCATGATCGTCTTATCCTTCGTCATGACCGCTTTTCATTCTAGCTTCGTCTTGAACATGCCCTTATATATTCGCGACCTGACTCCGAAGGTGCCTGTTCCGAAGGTGCCTGTTCACATTTTACACTTGGAAAACATTGTCAAACTGTGTTTTTGAGGACCTTCGGGAGCCAAAGGCCCCCAACAGTAGCCCCTCGCAATATCAATTTATTGTAAAGATAAATTTATATTGCGACATGGACGAAGGCTTTAAGCCGAAGATCCGAAAAAACACCTTCCTTTTGCTAGAATAGCAACAATCACTGATAAGCGGGGCCCTCCAGTTTTCGACATACTGGGCGTATAAATACAAGCTCTCCGCGAGTTTATTTGACACGCCCTTTTGCCACCTGCTTTTTACTCACCAGCTTTCAATCTGCGCACCCTGCCCTTAGCCTGCGCGCGACAGCATTTGCTCGGTCTTAAATTTTTAAGCTTCAGCTTCAAGTCTAGTTTGCCAGCATTCGCGAAAATGTCTGAAGATAAGACAGCTGCTGGTGCTTCGAAGCTAAGCCTTTCGGAGGAGATGCATCTGGGTTTTCTTGAGTCAATGTCAAAGACCAATACTGAAAAGATTGTCAAGGAAACTTTGGAGGGTTTATCTGAAGATACTGGCGACAGTGATAGCTATGATGTGGATAGTGGCGGAGAGGATTCCGAAGATCGCCCGTGGCGACCTAGTCACTCAATCTTCAGAAAATCAACTATAAAGCAGAGTCACCTTGAAAACATGAGGGGGAGATACTTCCGAGATATATCCATCGTGAGGGCGGATGACGGAGAAAAAACTACGCCGACCCCCGAAGATAATGAGGTTGTGATCTTCCGAAGCTTTTTACAGGCTGGGCTACGATTCCCCCTAAGCAAGTTTGTAGTAGAAGTTTTGAAAATATATCAAATTTACCTTCATCAACTTACCCCTGAAGCAGTGATAAGATTGGGAATCTTCGTCTGGGCCGTGAGGAGCCAGGGTTTGGAGCCAAGTGCTAAAAGCTTTTGCAATATACACGAGCTAGTATATGAGACGAAACCGTGGGGTAAGGAACAATATCATAATAATTTTGGTTGTTATAGCTTCGGTGCCCGCTCTGGGTCGAGTTGTCCCGTGCCAACC
The DNA here is from genome assembly GCA_029449295.1 of Zea luxurians. Classification (NCBI taxonomy): domain Eukaryota; kingdom Viridiplantae; phylum Streptophyta; class Magnoliopsida; order Poales; family Poaceae; genus Zea; species Zea luxurians. The sequence goes on along the minus strand of JAOPSE010000005.1, from coordinate 115,813,770 downwards.
TTTCGGAAGAGATGGCCCCGGGAATGGATGAAGGAATGGTTCTATGTGAAAAACGATTTGACGGTTCGGGAAGATATCAAGGATATCATCATGCGCCCTATCTGGCAGCGCTTCGGACTTCGGAAACCAACGGTAGAAATGGATGAAGCAGCTGAAGAATGTCAGAGGGCCTTTGGCGTAGTCTGTTCCTTTATTGGGACCAGGGATTTAATGCAAGAGCACATTGCCTTCAGAGTGTGGCCACTTGTAGATGACTGGGAAATGCCGAAGGAGACCATCAAATAAGCTGACGAGGGTGAACTTATTAGACTGAAATATACATTCAAGTATGGAGATAAATTTGTTGAACCGGATGATGATTGGCTAAAAAGTATTGAGAATGTAAGTGATGAATTGCTTGGGACCTATTCGAAGGCTGAAAAGACTGCATTATCAGCGGCTTTCGGAGGCCGAAAGAAGAAGAGGCTCAACCGAGTATTTGATGCTATTGGGTTTATCTATCCGACTACTATTATCCAATGCGAGGTCAAAAGAGAAAAAATACTACTCCTGCAAAGGACACTACTTCGGCTGCTCCCGGGGAGCCAGCACCGGAGAGGAAGAAAGTAAAAGTGTCCACACACCCTCCACGTTGTATTGAGCCGGCTACAGTGCCCGAGTTTATTGGCGAGACCTCTTCGGCCACCGAAGCCAGAGAATCAAGTGCAGCGCTAAAGTCCGAAGGAATGGCGAGGCACCAGCAATAAGAAAGGAGAAATCTGAAGAAAGAGAAACACCAGATGTTATAAGTCCTTCGACAAAAGTTGAGACAGCTAAAAGCCAGAAGGGGCCAGCAGCAACCCCGAAAAGAAAAAGAATGGTAAATGTGCTGGATGTCCTGGAAACAATTAAATCTTCGAGCACAACTCCAAGGAAAATTATTGAGGCGCCTATTGAAGCCTTTGCTGCTGAAACTTCGAAGCAACAATCTGAAACTGAAGCTGGGCCTTCGGAATCCACCAAGATACAACCTTTGGAGGTCAAAAAAATGTCAAAGGCAAGTTTAGGAACTGAAAAAGCAACAATAACAGAACCGATTCTGATTGGAGAAATTGGTACTGCCACCCCCGAAGCATCCTCCAAAATACATGATTATATTGTGCGACATGCTTCGGGGAAGAAGCTGTCTGAAGAAGAACTTTTTGAAGCCAATCACTATGCCCGAGAACTGAAATATCCGAAGGGTGCCATAGTATTCAACGGGACAAACGAAGATGACTTCTTATATTGCCTCCCAGACAATAAAGAATTATCCGTGTGCCAGGAAATGGCTAGAAGCATGGGATTGCCGAAGCTTGAAGCTGGCCTTTGCGCCATGACGAAGGAGGATCTTGCGGATAGTCTTGCATATAACAGTCTAAAGGTACGAAGATTGTAAATTTTAAATTTTGTGGGTTTTGAATGAATCCTTTACTTGTTGTGTTAATCCATTCATTCTTTTTGAATAGGGCCTAATTCTCAGCAATGCCTTAAGGGCACAAAAGAATGCTGAAGACGAGAGCTGCACCATTGCTCTCAACAACCTTCGAACAGAGGTTATTAGGCTACGAAACGAAGCCTTGGAGAAAGACAGAATTCTGCTTACATTAGTGGAAAAAATGAAGGAGGACGAAGCTAACTCTAAAACTCAAGCCGAAGCGCAGAGGCTTGAGATTGAAGATCTTCGTAAACAACTAGCCCGAGCCAAAGAAGAACGTATTCTTGAAGAAACAAAACGAGAGTTAAGCGAACAATGGGCAGATCATTTGGAAGTTAATGTTAAAGAGCTTCGTGCTTCTCAAAGAAAATGCTATGTTAAATCCATAGAGTGCGTTAAGAAGATAAAATCCAGCTTTGCCAACGTTGGCGCATTCTCTAGTGAGGAGAATTTCTCAAGGGGCAATCCCGAAGGTCCGATGGAATGGATTAGTAACGAAGCTGAGGCCTTCGAAGAAATCCTGAATAGCCGCGGAGACATATGTGCTTTTTCGGGTGCTAGAGGAATTGCTACTGTTTTGGAGAAGAAAGGTTGTGAGCATGTAAAATCTTTAGCGCAATCCGAAGCTACCTTGTCTTCCGAAGACATTAAAGACCCCTCAGCCGAAGCAAGCATGATCGACGGAAAATTTTTCACTGATATCTGGGACAACGGCGGCCGAAAAATGGCACAAGAAATTATTCAAAAAAGCGAAAAAGGCATCCATGATGCCAGAAAAGTAGCGGCGGCTGCCGAAAAAAGTACCGAGCCCGAAGGGCAAATAGGTATTAATTAGTGATTTTTATTATGTTGTAATTTTTGATTCCAAACTTTGCTCACGGTTTGTATTAGTAATATAGACGTATCTTCTCTTCGCTCAGAACCTGTTGAGGCATCTCCGAGCCCCCACCCGAAGGGGGACGATGAAATTAGAAAAATGGCCGAAGCCATTATGGACAAGGTTGTTGACCAGTTACTGAACGAAGCTGCAGAAATAGTTCTAAGAGAGGATTAAATGCTACTGTAAAAACATTTGGAACGTAACGTATGTAATATATTGTGACTTTGAATGTAATATATAATCCATGTACAGTTTTAATTCTTTACGATGCATGAAATCTTGCGTACATACCGTTTTTTGAGCCTTCGGCGAAAAAACACCTTCCCTTCTTTTCATGCTTCGTGAAGAAAATTTTATATCGCCAGAAGTTGCATACGTTCGTGGTGAAGATTATCCAAGCTTCGTGAAATATTCTCCGAAGCTATAGAAAAGTTTTTGTTGCCTCTCTAATGAAGCTACACTTCTTGTCGGCTTGTCCTGTGGTTTAGCACGATTTTCTCTTTTCCGAATTATTCTCCGAAGATCAATACTGTATCCCCTTCTTGTTCCATATGCAATATGCTGTATGATGCTTATGTTATGCAGAATGATGTGATGATGTTATGTTATGCAAGATGACGTTTGTGCCATAGATACATATCCCTGTAATAGAGCATACACACTTTTTATATCAGCGTTGACTTTTCGCTGTAAGCCTCCCTTAGGAGCTTCTTCGCCTTTTACTTTCAGCGGAATCAGCGTTTATTTTTCGCTGTAAGCCTCCCTTAGGAGCTTCTTCGCCTTTTACTTTCGGCGGAATCAGCGCTGACTTTTCGCTGTAGGCTCAGAAAACTTACATTGCGCTCGCTTAGGAACGACTTTTTACTGTTTCGAACAACTTGCTCTGTGTCTATTAAAACAAAATTTCGATAATACAAAGGTCCTTCATGCCACCATAAATTCGTATGCTTCAACGATTCAAGCCTATGAAAAAGACACATTTTTATTAAAGTGGAAGACGAAAGTGTTACAAGGAATTAAAAAATGATAAAGGACACTTGATCTTCCCATAATTGTTCCTTATTAACAAAAAAGTAATACCGAATGTAAAAATGCGAAAAAACTGCTGTTGAGGTAGGATATTTATCAGTAAATGTGCTTCGACTCTGGCACAGTGCTATTGACTGTGCGAGCTTCGGAGCCCTCTCTGAAATCCCTCAGATTGTGGTGACTCCCTTCTGGCTGGAGCCCTAGCTGCGTCGGTGGCGGTGGTGGAGGCTGTTGCCAGGATGCTTGGGGTTGACTTGCCGAAGCAACAGAAGCTGCAGGGTGATTGCCTACATATTCTGGAATGTAAGGCGAATGACACGAAGCAGTATGCATGACCTGCTTCGGCTGATTCTGTTGTGCAGCAGCTTCTGCTAGCTCCTTTTGCTTCCGGATGGTGATGTGACACATCCTGGTGGTGTGGCCCTTACCTTCACCACAGAATAGGCAGTATATTTTTCTTGGTTGATCCCCAAATCTTCCCCCGAAGCTCCTGGCGCCTCTGCCCCTTGGCACTGGCGGCCGGAAGGAGCTTTGCTGCTGCCCCGAGGCTTGGGAGGAGCACTGTGGCCTTTGCTGTTGACTCGCTTTGTTGTCATTTTGAGTAGAATTGTGAATTGACCTGACGTGCCTTGGATAAAATCTTCCTCCGAAGCCCCTAGTCATTTCAGAGAACCTGAGGGCTTCCTCCCTTCTTTGGCGAAAATCATTGTCAGCCCGAATGTACTCGTCCATCTTCTGGAGCAGCTTCTCCAGAGTTTGGGGAGGCTTCCTGGCAAAGTACTGAGCTGCAGGTCCTGGCCGAAGCCCCTTGATCATGGCCTCAATGACAATTTCATTAGGCACTGTTGGTGCCTGCGCCCTCAGACGTAGGAACCTTCGGACATATGCTTGAAGATATTCTTCATGATCCTAGGTGCACTGGAATAAAGCTTGAGCAGTGACTGGCTTTATCTGAAAGCCTTGGAAGCTGGTTATCAGCATGTCCTTCAAATTTTGCCATGAGGTGATTGTCCCTGGCCTAAGGGAAGAGTACCAAGTTTGTGCGACGCTTCTGACAGCCATGACGAAGGATTTTGCCATGACCGCCGTGTTGCCACCGTACGAAGATATAGTTGCTTCGTAGCTCATCAAGAATTGTTTCGGGTCTGAATGACCGTCGTACATGGGGAGCTGAGGTGGCTTGTAAGACTGTGGCCAAGGAACAGCTTGTTGTTCTGTTGACAAGGGAGAAGCATCATCAAAAGCAAAGTTTCCGTGATGAAAATCTTCATACCAGTCATCCTCGTTGTAGAAACCCTCTTGATGAAGCTCTCTGCGCGGGGGCCTTTGGTTCTGGTCATCTTGAGCAAGATGCCGAAGCTCTTCAGAGGCTTCGTCTATCTGCCTTTGAAGATCAGCTAGACGAGCCATCTTCTCCTTCTTGCGTTGAACCTGTTGATTGAGCATTTCCAAATTTTGGATTTCTTGATCCAATTCGTCCTCCGGAGGCACTGGACTGGTGGCCTTTCTCTTCTGGCTTCGGGCCTCCCTAAGAGAAACGACATCTAGATTGGGATCTAGCGGCTGCAGAGTAGCAGCCCCTGTTGCTGAAGCTTTTTTCGGCGGCATGACGAAGGTGATGCTTGCCGAAGATTTTCAAAACTCAAAAAGTGGAAGTGAGTTCACCGGAGGTGGGCGCCAATGTTGGGGGCTTGTTCTCAAATGCTATAAATTAAGAACAAGACAACACGAAGATGTTAAGTATTAAATACCCTTCGTCCGCTGAAGCATTATCTCCTCGAGGATTTAATGAACTTCGGACGAAGGATAAGGTTACAAAGGAAAAGACCTTCGTTAAGTTGGTAAATGAGTAAACAGAATAAACATATATATATAAAGTGCGAAAATGACAATACCAGCGTTATCATCAATACATTTCCATTATTAAATTCATGAAAACGAGTTACAAATGTACCTTCAGACTGATGTAAGGCAAAGGTACGAGTCGTGATGCAAAAAGACGTGTATTCAGTCAGCGTGAACAGTACGAGAGTACTGTTCACCTATTTATAGGCACGGGACGCAGCCCGTGTAAAATTACATTGATGCCCTTTACATTTATCAATAACTCTATAGTAATTCTTCGAGGTCCAATTTGGCTTTTCATCTTTAAGTCGGTTCCTCTTTTCTGCCGTTATGCCGAAGCTTTTCTGCATATGGCTTCATGATCGTCTTATCCTTCGTCATGACCGCTTTTCATTCAAGCTTCGTCTTGAACATGCCCTTATATATTCGCGACCTGACTCCGAAGGTGCCTGTTCCGAAGGTGCCTGTTCACATTTTACACTTGGAAAACATTGTCAAACTGTGTTTTTGAGGACCTTCGGGAGCCGAAGGCCCCCAACAGAAGATAATCTACTCGAAGGTCTTCATCAGAGATTATTTTTATTTTCTTCTCGTGCTCTGGTTGAGGGCCAGCCTTGTCCTCTAATCTTGTCTTATGCCTTAGGAGTCGGCACTATCTTGGCTTGAAATGGTGATCCATGGGGTGCACCGAAGGTGCACCCAATGGGTGTAGCCCCCGAGCTTTGAGTGGATTTTTGAAAACAATCCTCTCAAAGGTCTTTACCTCGTGTCCTTTTACCGAGAGTCATACTTTCTCTCTTTTTTTGGATGCCTTAGAAGTCGGCATTATGTCATCCATATTATGCTTTAGAGGTCAGCATTATGTCATCAATATAATGCATCCGAGGTCAGCATGTATTTTGTCTTTTGCAGCCGAGTTCGTGATCTGCCCATATCTTGCTAAGTGGTGCAATTTATTTGCTCTGTGACTGATTGGACATTTGATGGACGTTCCCTGGCTGGTCTTCACGTCGCTTCCATCGGTCAGATTTTGTACTTCACCGGCTATATTTGGCTTTCCTCTGATCCTTACTGATATCTCATTTTTGTATTGAGATGTTCATTGCACGCCCTGCACGGATGTGACAGTTTTTTTTGAAAAATATACTGATAATTACTGGGCGTCCCCCCAATGGGTGTGGGTAAGAGACGGCTTGGTACGCTGAGTGTTTTAGCCGGCTGCTTCTGAGTAGTAATGTGATGTGACGGCGGGTGTAATCATATCTTCTGTGCGGTTGACTGGAGTCCCAATGGGTGTTGCATTGCGTGAAACGGCGTCAGCCGCGCGTGTTTAGACGAGTTGAAGTGTGTATTGAATGCTTCGCGACTGTTCAGTGACCGTGGTTGGAGGTGAGCGGTTGCCTTCTTCTCCTATAAATAGTGCCTTTGCCTCTCTAGTTTTTTCACATCTCTTGTCGTTCTTCACTGCTTGTTTCCTTCTTCTCCCTGCATTTCCACCATGGGCAAGAAACGCAAGCGCGAACCGACTCCTCCGTCTGAAGACTTTGGTGACTCGGAATACTCAGGGAGGAGTTCTCCTCTGAGTCCGAGGTGTCTCCGGCTCCTATCCCTCTGCGTGAGTCGTCTGACGATTCAGACGACTCCCAGGGGCTCGCGGCGGAGGTCTAGACTTACATCCGGGCCGTCGAGCGCTCCGGGCTCGCGGGCTCGGATGAGTCGGAGTACTCATCGGACGAGGAGGACTCGTCCGAGGAGGACGAGGAGGACTCGTCCGAGGAGGACGACGGCGGCGGCGAGGGCGACGACGACGATGACGACGGAGGCGATGGCGGCGACGACGACGGTGACGACGACGGCGGCAGCAGGGGCGGCAACGGTAGCAGCAGGGGCGGTAGCAGCGGCGGCAGGGGCGGCAGTGGCGGCAGTAGGGGCGGCAGCGGCGGCAGCAGGAGCGACAACAAGGCCAGTGGCTAAATGCCACTGGTTTTTAAATATTAGTATAGATTAGAAGTAGTATAGTGAAATAATGTAGTAGTATTAGTAATGTAAAGTAGTATAGTGTAGCGTAGTAGTAGTAGTAGTGGTAGCAGTAGCAGTAGCAGCAGTAGTAGTAGTAGTAGTATGAATAGGGAAGTTATAAACTCATAATGAGTTGATTTGTAAGTATGAAAACTTCCCTTAATGAAGAACAGTTTCGTCCTCTCTGTGCAGATCATCTTGCTGTTGTGTTTGTGGCGAAACTTAGAGTTTTTGAGTCCTTCCTCCGCCTGCCTTATTTATGAAGTTGACTCCTTTGGGATAGTAACTAAATAACTCGGGCATCACACCGACGTTTTGTGATGGCCGAGCTGTTATTGTCAACATTTGCGCTTTTAAAATAGCGTCCGAGTGATTACGAAACTGTATCAGCGACGGAATGACTGAGGGCCATGTCGGCGCTCTTAGATGTGACAGCCGAGTGACTTGTAGCGTCGTCGGCGTTTTAGGAGCAACTGCCGAGTGACTAAGGACATCGTTGGCGCTTTAGAGATAGCTGCCGAGCGACTGATGATAACGTCAGCGTTTTAGAAATAATCGCCGAGTTAAAACGGGCCGTGTCGGCCACTTTTGAGGATAGTAGCCGAGTGATGATGTGGCACGCTGGGGTTTTAGAGGTAACCGATGAGTGACGACGTGGCACACCGGTGTTTTAGAAGTAACGGCCGGGTGCTGACTGGGCGCTTTTGGAGACGGTATCCAGCTCGGGAATATCCCGCCTATACAGCGCTTTCAGCCGCCTCTGCTTTCTGTGCCCTAGTTCTTGTTTTTCTGCCTCTAAATCCTCCCTGCAATTTGGCTCTCGCTCTGTTCGCTAATAGATTTGAGATGGCGCCCAAGAGAAAGGCCTCGAGTTCATCCGCTGCGGTAATTCCCCCTATCGACCCCAACAGCCAATTGCCTTTCGCAGGTAATCACATGTCTGTTGTTTCCGAGTCTGATCTCCTCCACCTCGTGTCCATCGGGGTTCTTCCCCCGAGGGAGCTTTGTTCTTGGCGGATTTGTCATGGGGTCACTGTCCCGACAGAGGATACCCATGAATCCGTGATTTACGTTCCTTTTCTTCTCCGCGGTCTTGCTCTCCCCATTTCACCTTTCTTCCGCGGCCTCCTTGATTTTTATCACCTTAACTTGACCCACTTGAATCCCAATTCTATTCTTCAAATTTCTATTTACGTTCATTTGTGCGAAGCTTTCCTGGGCGTGCTGCCACATTTTGGGTTGTGGAAGTACTTGTATCACTGCCGCCCTGGAATGGCCGGGGGTCAGCATCAGCTGGTCGGGGGTGCTAGTTTGGAGATGCGCCGTGGGAGGAAGACTGAGTATCTTGAAATTCCTCTCAAAGATAGTATCGAGGGGTGGCGCTTGGAATGGTTTATTGTTGAGAATCATGGAAATTCCCTCCCCCCACGGTCGGGAAGACAACTGGATGTTCGCACTCCAAGTTGGACTGAGTCTCCCACGGATCAGGAGGTAGATGAAGCGAGAGCTTTGCTAGCTGAAGTTGGTCTGCTGAAAGAAATGGGTCTGACTGCTGAAGCTGTGGTTGCTGATTTTGTTTTCAAGAATGTTCAGCCGTTGAAGGACAGAGCATATCCGGCTTATCTGTATAGAGGCCTAGCTGACCCGACTCGGGTTACCAACAGGAGAATTCCCTCTGTAGACTTGGTGAACCGACTTGAGATGATCCTTAGAGGCAAGGTATCAAATATTGGCGCCCCAGTGGCATATCCAGCATGGAACCTGCCTTCTCCCAAGACCTTCACTCTTTTTGTGTCGAATCCACCTGTCACTGATGGCGGTTTGGGCCTTAGAGTGCGACCCTCTGCCGAAGAGGTTAACACTTTGATTGCTTCGCTCGGGGAAGTTCCTGACGACGAACGACAAGTCCACTTTGAGGTGCCTTTGGATCCTAGTGACGCAGAAATAAGTGCTATGCTTGATTTGCTGGCTGAAGACTCTCCTGATGCTGCTCCTGCTGGGACATTGGTGGTGGCGCTTCTCCCGGAAGCTAGTATAACTTTGGATGTTCAGAAGCCTGCTAGTGCTCGCCCGAGACGCCCTTGCCGAGCCAATCAGCTTGATCCTTCTGCGGATGAGCAGAAAAAGAAAAAGAGATGTCTTCGGCAAGTATCTAGTTTGGATCGGGGTGCTGGTCCTTCGGCTCCTGCTGCTGAGGAGGTTCCCGTGCCTGATTTCATTGACGCCGACCCCAATGGGTGTGCTCCATCCGCTGCTGATCCCAATGGGTGTGCCCCATCCGATGCTGAACCCAATGGGTGTGCTTCTTATGTTGTTGATGAAAACGACAGGGAGGAAGAAGATGAGGTCCCTCTGACCCGGAAGAACAGACAGCAGTATATTGCTAGTGGGGAGAGTAGTGGAGTTCCTTCTCCTGCTTTGTCAACCCTCATTGGCCTACAGGAGTTATCTCTGGCAAACTTTGATCAGACCCTGGAGGATATGGTTCCAAAGGACCTTTTGTTAGAGCTAATGGATGATGGTGTGATGGAGGTTTGTGCTGATGTGCTCGATGCTGGGTTGAGGTCGTCCCGTGCCTCATCGACCTTAGAGCGCGGTCTTGAGGGCCAGGAGACTGATTTGGATCGTCTTGGTCCCATGGAAGCAACTGAGGGGCCTTCAGCCTTAGAGGTGGCCACTGCAGGGGACTCGGCTCTCAAGGATGGTGTTGACGCTTACCCAGCCCCCGAGGGTGTTGCCGAGGGTGACTCGGCTCGGGTGGGAAGTGCGAGCCACTGTCCAGCCCCCGAGGGTACTGCCGGAGATGATCCGGCTCACGTGGGTAGCGCAAACTATGACCCAGCCCCCGAGAGTGTCCGAGCGGGGTCCCCTTCTTGTACTTCCATGGACGTTCATGCGGGATCGCCCCCGCACTCCGGCTGCATGGTGGTTGCCCAAGCTTCGAACCAGGGAGTCGCTTTAGAGGGCAGCGTCCCCGCGGGCCAAGTTTTGAGCTCTGCTGATGGCACTGAGTTGGTTTCTGCCGGTTTGTTGCAAACTGCTTCGGGTGGTGACCTTACGCTAGGTCATCAATTGATCTCTCATGATTTGGGAGTCCCTTCGTTCTTCTCCAATCTCCAGGTACTGTAATATATCTTATCTTGACTTTTGCACCACGTGAACTGCTGTCATTACACTCATCTGTTCTTCTTATCAGGCTTTGGTGGACGGGATGGCTAGCCAGCTGAGGTTGCAGGGTGCTTCTGTTCCAGAAGGAGCTTTGTCTCTTGCACGTTGGAATCCAGTGTTACTTCAACAACGTGTCTCTGACTTGGAGGCGACCAATACTGGTTAGGGCCTTTCCGCTTCTCTTTGTCTGTATTATTGAACTGCTTTACATCCTGATCCTTTTTGTTTGATTGTCTCCTGCTAGATATGACTCGGCAAATTTCCACTCTTGAAGAAAAACATTCTCGAGATCAAGTTGAACTGGTTCAGCGGTGCTCTGATTTTGAAGAAAAGTATTCTCAAAGCCAGACTGAACTAGCCCAGGTTTCTGCTGCCCTAGATGATGCCAATGCACTGAGCTCTTCTCTTTGCACTCAGCTTGATTCTGAAAAGGTGACTTATGAAGCTGTACCTTGCATTGTTGTGTTCCTATTGCTTGTTTGATGTTTGAAAAGAGTTGATTCTTGTTTGCAGGAAGAAAAACGTGTCCTTACTGCATCTCGCGACAATCTTGACAGACTGTATCGCGATTCTAGCAACTCGTTGACCATCCTGGAGAGGAGTCATCACTTTTCCATGGAGGAGTTAGATAACCTTCGCTGCAGACTGCAGGAATCCACAGATGACGTGATCCGTCTCAGGCAGTTGATATCGGCTAAGGATGCTACTATCAAGGAACTCCGTGCTTCCAAGAAATCCATCACCCAGGAGCTAGAAAATGCTCAATTAGCTGCCAAGGTTGCTGAAGAAACTTCCATTACTCTGAGAGCTCAGCGCGACAGAGCCATGGATAAAGCCATTCGAGCGGGACGAATCTTGATGAGGAGACCCGGTGTAGTCGTTCCTGAAGATATAAGGGCTGACGTGAATGCTGCGCCTGATTCCTCAAGTCGCCCTTCCTCGTCGGTTGCTCCTAAGAAAGACATCGCGAAATAGAGAAATGTTTTGCATGCTTTGAGCGCGCGGTTAGCACGGTCATATATTTGTTAGAGGACACCAGTTTAGCATTTGAATGATATTGCTACTTTCCTTATTGTTTTAGAGTTCAACAGTACATAGATTTGCAGTGGTAAAAAGGCTGTGTGATGGTTTTCGAAACTTGTTCACGGGATATAGAAGTCATCCCTATATGAGTAGTCGTAAGCACGTCAGATTGCCTTAAATCGCTGCTGACTTAAGCCGATTGCTTCTGTTTATAGGGCATAGTGGTCACCCTGAGTTACGTAAGCATGAGCATGTTGCATCGCCTTAAGTCGTTGCCGACTTAAGTTGATTGCTCCGTTAGCTGGGCATAGTGGTCACCCCTGAGTTAAGTAAGCGTGAGCATGTCGCACCGTCTTAAGTTATTGCCGACTTAAGCCGATTGCTCCGTTAGCAGGGCATAGTGGTCACCCCGAGTTAAGTAAGCGTGAGCATGTTGCACCGTCTTAAGTCTTTGCCGACTTAAGCTGATTGCTCCGTTAGCAGGGCATAGTGGTCACCCCGAGTTAAGTAAGCGTGAGCATGTTGCACCGTCTTAAGTCTTTGCCGACTTAAGCTGATTGCTCCGTTAGCAGGGCATAGTGGTCACCCCGAGTTAAGTAAGCGTGAGCATGTTGCACCGTCTTAAGTCTTTTGCTGACTTAAGCTGATTGCTCCGTTAGCAGGGTATAGTGGTCACCCCGAGTTAAGTAAGAGTGCTAGTCAAGCATGAGTAAATTGAGTATCTTTGAGACCTTCTTTATTGATGACATATCTCCCGTTTTACAGAGTACATTGTCGTCCCGATAGCCTTTGAAATTCAGCTAGGGGTAAAACTTCCTGAGGTGTTCTATATTCCAGGAGTTCCCAATTTTTGTGCCGTCCATCTGAGTTAGACGATATGATCCTGGCCGAGTGACTTCCGCTATTATGAATGGCCCTTCCCATAAGGGTGACAACTTGTGCCGTCCCTCCCCCGTTAGAATTCGGCGGAGGACGAGATCTCCTACTGAGAAGGATCGTTGTCGCACGGCCTTGTCGTGATAGCGTCTCAGAGTCTGCTGGTACCGTGCTGATTGAATTACTGCGTTCAGCCGTTCTTCTTCGAGTACATCGATGTCCTCCAGTCTAGTAGCTTCTGCTTCTGCTATGCTTTCGAAGACCAATCTTGGTGCCCCGAACTTGAGATCGGCGGGCAATACTGCCTCTGACCCATAGACCATGAAGAAGGGAGTGTTTCCATGTAGAGCTCGGCTAGGTTGAGTTCTTAGGCTCCAGACAACATAGGGCAGTTCCCTTATCCACTTTCCTGCGAACTTTTCATTTTTTTCGAAGACCCTTTTCCTGAGTGCCTCCAGTATCATCCTGTTAGCTTGCTCAACCTGCCCGTTGGCCCTCGGGTGCGCTACCGAAGCATACTTGATCTGAATGCCCTTTTGCTCGCAGAAATCGAAGAATTCTGAGCTTGTGAAGTTGGATCCCAAGTCAGTTATGATATTGTTTGGTATTCCGAATCTGAATATTATGTCTTGTATGAATTCCACGGCCTTGGCTGAGGTTAAGGAAGCAATGGGTTTGAATTCTATCCATTTGGTGAACTTGTCGATTGCTACCAGTACATGAGTGTATCCTCCTTGAGCTTTCTAAAAGGTCCAATCATATCCAGTCCCCAGCATGCGAATGGCCAAGTTACTGGTATGGTCTGCAATTGCTGTGCTGGTAAATGTTGTTGCTTTGACAAGTACTGGCAAGCTTCGCACCTCTGAACTAACTCGGCTGCATCGTTTTTCGCTGTTGGCCAATAGAATCCTGACCTGAAGACCTTCCCGACTAGTGTCTTGGATGCTGCCTGTATTCCGCATTGCCCAGCATGGATCTCATCTAGAAGTTGCTTCCCAGTAGATGAGGGAATGCACTTCATGAGGACGCCTGATGCACCCCTTCTGTATAATGTTTCCCCAATGAGTGTGTAGTGGGCTGACTGTCTGGCAATGCGCTCGGCTACATTTTTGTTATCTGGTTCCTCTTCATTCTTTATGTATCTGATGATCGGCCTTCTCCAGTCGTCAGAGTCTGACTCGGGTTGATCCACGATATTACATTCTTCTACTTGATCTGTTGAGATGCTCGGTTGTGGTATTTCTTGCACAAAGACTCCGGGTGGGACCTGAGTTCGGCTGGATCCTAACTTGGATAATACATCAGCTGCCGTGTTTCGATCTCTCTCTACATGATGAAATTCTAGACCTTCAAACTTATCTTCTAGTTTCCGGACGGCAGTGCAGTATTTTCCCATTGAATCATTCGAACAGTCCCATTCTTTGTTTATTTGACTTATGATCACCAGAGAATCTCCGTATACCATTAATCTCTTGATGCCCAATGATATGGCGATGTTTAGTCCATGGATCAGAGCTTCATACTCGGCTGCATTGTTAGAGGCTGGAAATAACAGTTGGAGGGCATATTTGAGGTGTTCGCCTCCAGGCGCAATGAAGAGAATTCCTGCGCCTGCTCCCTGCAGCTTCAGCGAGCCATCAAAATACATCCTCCATACTTCTGCAGTTTCTGGGTTCTCTGGTACTTGTTGTTTAGTCCATTCTGATACGAAGTCAACCAATGTTTGGGACTTAATGGCAGTATGAGGTCGAAATTCGATGTCATGAGATCCCAGTTCACAGGCCCACTTGGCTATTCGGCCAATGGCTTCCTTATCGTGGATAATATCCCCTATCGGAAAACCGGTGACTACTATGACTTTGTGGTCATCAAAGTAGTGACGCAGCTTGCGGGCAGTTAGAAGTACTGCGTATAATAGCTTTTGCACTTGAGGATACTTTTTCTTCGAGGGACCCAGAACTTCACTGATGAAATAAACGGGGTGTTGCATAGGGTAGGCATGTCCTTCTTCTGCTCGCTCAACTACCAACACGGTGCTTACCACGTGAGTCGTGCAAGAAATATATAGCAGCAGATCTTTCAGCTGGTTGAGTTGACGTGGCTCGCCGTGGTGGTTTCAGTACTGGTGGGGTTGTCAAGAATTTTTTCAGTGCGTCCAGGGCTTCCTACGCTTCTGAAGTCCACTGAAACTTGTCCACTTTCTTGAGTAGCTTGTAAAACGGTAAACCTTTTTCTCCCAGCCTAGATATAAATCTGCTCAGAGCTGCCATACATCCGGTAAGTCGTTGAACCTTCTTTTGTGATCGCGGAGCTTCCATTTTCATGATAGCTTCAATCTTTTCCAGATTAGCTTCAATTCCCCGGTGGCTTACAATAAATCCGAGTAGCTTCCCTGCTGGTACCCCAAAAACACATTTTTCGGGATTAAGCTTCCACCGATACCGTCGTAGACTGTTGAAAACCAGCTGCAAGTCTTCAATGAAGTTTTCTGAGTTCTCCGTTTTGATTACCACATCGTCTACGTAGGCTTCCACGCGCTTGCCCCAGTGATCGGCTAAGCATGTTTGAATGGCTCTCTGATAAGTCGCTCCAGCGTTTTTGAGGCCGAACGGCATGGAGGTATAACAGAAAGCGCCAAACGGAGTGATGAACGCCGTTTTTTCCTCGTCTTCCTTTGCCAAGCTGATCTGATGGTATCCGGAATAGCAATCCAGGAAAGACAGTACAGAACACCCAGCGGTGGAGTCTACCACCTAATCTATCCTTGGGAGCCCGAAGGGATCCTTCGGATAATGTTTGTTGAGATCAGTATAGTCGACGCACATGCGCCAATCCACTTTATTCTTTTTGAGTACAAGAACAGGGTTGGCTAACCACTCGGGATGTAACACCTCCCTGATAAACCCAGCCGCGACCAAGCGGGCCAGCTCAGCGTGAATGGCCTCTCTCTTGTCGGGCGTAAAACGACGTAGTTTTTGCCGGATCGGTCTTGCTTGGGGGTAGACCTTCAGTTTGTGCTCGGCCAGCTCTCTCGGGACTCCCGGCATATCCGCAGGTTGCCATGCGAATACGTCTCGGTTGTCTTGCAGAAACCGGACGAGCGCGCTTTCCTATTTATCATCCAGGCTAGAGCTGATGATGGCAGTCTTGCATTCATCAGCAAACCCCAGATTGATCCTTTTAGTTTCTTCAGTCGGCCGCATAGAGGTCGCGGCTTGAGCTTCATTCGCCGGTGCTGTATGGTCTTCCTCAGGCTTAGAGTTTGCCTGGATCGAAGAAGTTGCCGACGGTTTAGTGGTGAGGGCTGCCTGGATGGCCACTCGGAAACATTCTGCGGCGCCTTGGAGGTCAGCACGCACAGTTATGATTCCTTGTGGTCCCGGCATCTTCAATATCATGTACGTGTAATGCGGGATGGCCATGAACTTTGCCAATCCCGGCCTTCCAATGATGGTGTTGTACCCGCAGTCGAAGTTTGCTACCTCGAACCTCAGGAATTCGGTTCTGTAGTTCTCCGGAGTTCCGAAGGTGACGGGCATGTAGATGTGGCCCAGCGGGTATTCTCCCTCAGTCGGCACGATGCCGAAGAAGGGAGTGTCTCACTCGTGGAGTTCTTTGAGGTGAACTCCCAAGCCTCGGAGTGTCCGGGGGAAGGCGACGTTGATGCTGCTCCCCCCGTCCACTAACACCTTCTTCACCCTGCTCTCTCGGATCACCGGATCGACGAGGAGCGGGTATTTGCCCGGGTGGTCAAAGTTGAGCCATTGATCTGCCCGAGTGAAGGTGATTGGGTGCTCCGACCATCGGTACGGAGCGGGTGGACCGGTGGTTGCCACCAGTATCTGGCAATCGTTGAGCTTTTGCTGTCTTTTGTTCTCCTGCGATCCGTGTCCGCCGAAGATGACGTTGACCTCCCTATCAACGCGCGGGAAAGCTCCTCCTCCTCCCCCCTCCTGTTGCTGGGGTTGTCGTGGTTCTTCTGGTCCTCCCCGCGGCGGAGGAGGAGGTAGAGGTTGGAAGGGTCGGCCGTGCCCGACGGAATGCTTGAAGTCCCAGCAGTTCCGAAGAGTGTGGCGCATGTCCTTGTGGTACGGGCACTGGGCGTCGAGGATGTCGTCCAGCGTGCGCTCGCCTCCGCGAGGTCCTCCCCGGGCGCGAGAGGCAGGTGGTCCGGCGGCATGCACCTCTTCGCGCGGTCTCTTCTCCCAGCGTTTGTCAGGTTGCTGGTTCGCGTCGCGTCGTGGCGCTGCCGGTGCAGGCTTCGCTCCTCCGATGAGGTCCTGGGCTCGCTCGTCGGCGGTGATGTAGAGGTCGGCTTCCTGGAACAGCTCCTCGGAGGTAGTTGGCGCCTTCTGTAATATGGCTCGGACAAAAGCCGAGTCATTGGATCCTCTGTAGAAGTCCTCGATCACGGCCGCCTCCGTGACCTCAGGGATACGATTTCTCATGGTCTGGAACCTTTTGAGGTACGATCGGAGAATTTCGTCCCCCCGACGCTTGATGGATTTGAGGTCCCATGGTTGCGCCGGTTTATCGGAGAGGGACTGAAAATTGGCAGTGAAGCGTCGACTGAAGTCGCTCCAGTCGTCGATGCAGTGTCGAGGTAGATGTCGTAGCCATTGCAGTGCGTCTTGCCTGAGGACAATGGGTAAGTACGCAGTCATCATGTCCTCGGATGCTTCGGCGGCTCAAGCGGCGGTGGTGTAGACGGCCAGCCAGCCTCCTGGATCCTGCTTAGGTTCATACTTGTCGACGTTGGATACCTTGAAGTTAGGGGGCCACTGAATAGCCCTAAGGCGCGGAGTAAGGGCGGATACTCCACATGTGTCCTCCTGTCGTCGGGGATGATGTCTGTCCCGGGGAGGGGAGTAGTTGTTGTGGTTCCTCGACCGTCCCCGGGTAGTTCCGCCAGTTGAGGCCGTCGTTGATTCGGCTCTGGTGGCTTGACTCCGAGTTGGGATGCCATGGTCCCTATCGTACTCCTCCCGGCGGCGGATCTCGTTCTCATGCCGTCGTTCACGCGAAGCGTTGATGGAGCTCCGCGTGTCTCGACGACTGTTGATGGCGTGTCGCAAATCGTTCGGCGGGTGAGCGAGAGGTAGGAGATGGTTGGCTGCTTGGGTGAACAGGCGTCGATAACCCTCGGCGTCTGGAGTCCGAGGGAGTCCGTCAGCTATCCGAGCTAGCACTCCTCCGACTTCACTCGGCGTGTTCATGGCTCGGGCGAAGTCGGGGTTCAGGTTGCGACCGAAGAGTGGATTTTCCCGGCGCTGCCTCGCGTCTTGCTCGGCTTGTTCCTGAGCTCGTCGACGATCGCGCCATCGGGAGTTCCTTCGTTCCCTGAAGACGCGTTCTTCCGGAGTTTCTCCCATCTCCGAGACCTCGTCTCGCGAGACAGGCTGCTCCAGATCCCGTTCTCCAGCTTGGTGATGTCTCCGGATGTTTCGGCGCCGATTTCTTCGTCGACGGGATTCCCGCTGAGGTGGTTCTTCCCTAGGCGCGGTCGGCTCATCGTTAGAGACGGGAGGCGACTCCACTCTCCCGATGAAGAGAACGTCGGGGTAGAATGACGTGGCTGTCATGGCGATCTTCTTTCGGAGAGCCAGAGATTGCGCTTCTCCGGTATTTTTGGAGTGTGTTGGGGGAGGCTTCTTTCTCGGCGGATCTGCAACGCGGTGTAGAGTTCCCTCTTCGTCGGCTATGGACGAGATCATCCCAAAGCAGAACATGGATCCGGGACGGAAGGTGATCTTGCTGTGGATGGTGACGGCCATTGAGCTAACTTAGATCGTTGACACACCCCTACCTGGCGCGCCAGCTGTCGGTGTTTTGGGTCCGACCGCACACCCGGGGTTGCCCCTCAAGGTGTTTTTAGGAGTAGGATGGTGTCGCCGACTGTAGCAAAATGGTTCGTGCTAGATGCACGAGGGACAATAGACAATGTTTATAGGTTCGGGCCGCTTAGAGATGCGTAACACCCTACGTCCTGGCGGGGGTGCTTTGTGTTATGGGTTACAAGGTGGTTCTCTAGAGCAAGAACGTGGGGAGTTTAGGTAGATGGCTGGGTAGTGTGTTCGATTGTTCTGAAGGGGTGCCCCCTGGGCCTTATATATTCGACCGTGGGGCAATACATGCGGATATGATAACAACGTGCACCTAAAAGATAGTGAACTGTTTGAGTCTATCTTCCTATGATTCAGCCGACCTATCCTCGCCTGGCTCTGCTGCATGGTGCTCCAGCGCGGGAAAGTCGGATCTTCTGTTGTGGTTTCTCGCTCAACGTCGTGGGGCCATCTGGACTTGCGTTGACCCGGCTTTACGTTGGTCTGCTTTGCTGATTGTCCCCCCTCTAGGCCCATGAAGGAATGACCTTACGATTTATTGAGCCCTTGGGCCTTTCGTGAGGTCTTTTACCCTTCCAGTGGACCCGGGGGATATCTGTCCCCCACAAGCTGACCCTCTAATACTCCCTTAAAAGCTACTGAATCATCACTTCTTCTAAAGACAGTAACACATGTATCCGTAAAAAGACAGTGTAACCCATTTTGCATAATTGAGAAACAGAAAGCAAGTTGTAATCTAAGGAATCTACAAGAAAAACATTGGAAATTGAATGGTCAGGAGATATAGCAATTTTACCCAATCCTTTGACCAAACCTTGATTTCCATCCCCGAATGTATAGCTCATTGGGGATCTTGGTTTTTCTCATAGGAGGAGAACATCCTTTTCTCCCCTGTCATGTGGTTTGTGCACCCGCTATCAATGATCCAACTTGAGCCCCCGGATGCATAAACCTACAAAACAAATTTAGTTCTTGATTTTAGGTACCCAAACAGTTTTGGGTCCTTTGACATTAGATACAAGAACTTTGGGTACACGAACACAAGTCTTGGAGCCTTTGTATTTGCCCCCAACATATTTGGCAACTACCTTGCCTGATTTGTTAGTTAGCACATAAGAAGCATCAAAAGTTTTGAATGAAACATTATGATCATTTGATGCAGTAGGAGTTTTCTTCTTAGGCAATTTAGCATGAGTGGATTGCCTAGAACTAGATGTCTCACTCTTATACATAAAAGCATGATGAGGTCCAGAGTAAGACTTCCTAGAATGAATTCTCCAAATTTTGTGTTCGGGATAACCGGCAGGGTATAAAATATAACCCTCGTTATCCTGAACCATGGGAGCTTTGCCCTTAACAAAGTTAGATAATCTTTTAGGAGGGGCATTAAGCTTGACATTGTCTCTCTGTTGGAAGCCAATGCCATCCTTAATGCTAGGGCGTCTCCCACTATAAAGCATACTACGAGCAAATTTAAATTTTTCATTTTCTAACTCATGCTCGGCAATTTTAGCATCTAATTTTACTATATGATCATTTTTTAATCATAGCAATGTGATCATGAATAGCATCAACATTAATATCTCTACATCTAGTACAAATAGAAATATGCTCAACGGTAGATGTAGAGGGTTTGCAATCATTTAATTCAACAATCTTAGCATGTAAAATGTCATTCTCATCTCTAAGATTGGAAATGGGAATATTGCAAACATCTAGTTCCTTAGCCTTAGCAATCAATTTTTCATTCTCATTCCTAAGGCTAGCAGGAGAGATATTCAATTGATCAATCTTAGCATTTAAACTAGCATTATCATTTCTAAGATTGACAATTGAATCATTACAAATATTTGACTTCTCAACCTTAGCAATCAAATTAGCATTCTCAATTCTAAGGTTGGAGATAGTGTCATGGCAACTACTTAGCTCACTAGTTAAATTTTCATTTTTCTCTACCTCCTGAGCATAAGCATTTTTAGTCTTAACATGTTTTTTGTTTTCTTTGATAAGGAAGTCCT
Source organism: Zea luxurians (assembly GCA_029449295.1). Classification (NCBI taxonomy): domain Eukaryota; kingdom Viridiplantae; phylum Streptophyta; class Magnoliopsida; order Poales; family Poaceae; genus Zea; species Zea luxurians. Next base: position 115,793,613 of record JAOPSE010000005.1, on the reverse strand, counting down.
CTTGGCTATCCAAGAATTCATCCTTCTCATGAATGGCACTAATCAATTCATTTAATTTCTCTTTTTGTTGCATGTTAAGATTGGCAAAAAGAGTAAGCAAATTGTCCTCATCATCACTAGAATTTTCCTCATCACTAGAAGTGGCATACTTAATGGAGGATCTTGATTTTACCTTCTTCTTCTTGCCGTCCTTCGCCATAAGACACTTGTGGCCGACGTTGGGGAAGAGAAGTCCCTTGTTGACGGCGATGTTGGCGGCGTCCTCGTCGGAGGAGGAGTCGGTGGAGCTCTCGTCGGAGTCCCACTCCCGGTAAACATGGGCATCGCCACCCTTCTTCTTGTAATGCCTCTTCTTTTCCTTCTTCTTTCCCCTCTTGTCATTATCCCTGACACTATCACTAGACAATGGACATTTAGCGATAAAATGACCGGGCTTACCACATTTGTAGCACACTTTCTTGGAACAGGGTTTGTAGTCCTTCCCCCTCCTTTACTTGAGGATTTGGCTGAAGCTCTTGATGATGAGCGCCATCTCCTCATTGTCGAGCTTGGAGGCGTCGATGGGGACCCTACTCGGTGTAGAGTCTTCTTTCTTCTCCTCCGTTGCCTTGAATGCAAGGGGTTGTGCTTCGAGTACGGAGGAGGAGGCGCCTTGCTCGATGATCTTCTTGGAACCTTTGATCATCAATTCAAAGCTCACAAATTTGCCTATCACTTCCTCGGGAGACATTAGTTTATATCTTGGATCACCACGAATTAATTGAACTTGAGTGGGGTTAAGAAATACGAGTGATCTAAGAATAACCTTGACCATTTCATGGTCATCCCACTTGGTGCTCCCAAGGTTGCGCACTTGGTTCACCAAGGTTTTTAGCCGGTTGTACATGGCTTGCGGGTCTTCTCCTTGGTTGAGCATGAAGCGACCGAGCTCCCCCTCGATCGTTTCCCTCTTGGTGATCTTCGTCACCTTGTCTCCTTCGTGCGCCGTTTTGAGCACGTCCCAAATCTCCTTGGCGCTCTTCAATCCTTGCACCTTGTTATACTCCTCTCGGCTTAGAGAGGCGAGGAGTATTGTGGTGGCTTGTGAGTTAAAGTGCCGGATTTGGGCAACTTCGTCCGAATCATAGTCCTCATCCCCTACAGATGGTACCTGTACACCAAACTCAACAACATCCCAAATACTAGTGTGGAGTGAGGTTAGGTGATGCCTCATTTTATCACTCCACATGTTATAATCTTCACCGTTAAAAACCGGTGGTTTGCCTAATGGAACGGAGAGTAATGGAGTACGTTTTGAAATATGAGGGTAGCGTAGGGGAATCTTACTAAACTTCTTGCGCTCATGGCACTTAGAAGTTACGGACGGCGCGTCGGAGCCGGAGGTGGATGGCGACGAAGAGTCGGTCTCGTAGTAGACCACCTTCTTCATCTTCTTTTTCTTCTCGTCACTCCGATGCGACTTGTGAGGAGGTGATTCCTCCTTCTTCTTGTTGCGGGACTCTCCCGATGGAGCCTTCCCGTGGCTTGTAGCGGGCTTCTCGCCGGTCACCATCTCCTTCTTGGTGTGTTCTCCCGACATCACTTCGAGCGGTTAGGCTCTAATGAAGCACCGGGCTCCGATACCAATTGAAAGTCGCCTAGAGGAGGGGGTGAATAGGCGAATCTGAAAATTATAAACTTAAGCACAACTACAAGCCGGGGTTAGTGTTAGAAATATAAACGAGTCCGAAAGAGAGGGTGAAAACAAATCACAAGCAAATGAAGAGTGAGACGCGGTGATTTGTTTTACTGAGGTTCGGTTCTTGCAAACCTACTCCCCGTTGAGGTGGTCACAAAGACCGGGTCTCTTTCAACCCTTTCCCCCTCTCAAACGGTCACTTAGACCGAGTGAGCTTCCTTCCTTGATTTCTTGGGTCACTTAGACCCCGCAAGGACCACCACACAATCGGTGTCTCTTGCTTTGCTTACAAGGTTTTGAGAGTAAGAATGAGAGAAAGAAGAAACCAACCAAGAAACAAGAGCAACAAAAGAACACAAGTCGATCTCCTCACAAGTCCTAAAAACTAGAGTTGAATTGGGGACTTTGATTCGATCGGAGGCTTTGATTTGTGTATTGGAGTGTTGTGTATTGCTCTTGTATTGAATGAGATGTAGTGAATGCTTGGATGCCTTGAAGAGTGGTGGTTGGGGGTATTTATAGCCCCAACCACCTAAGTGGCCGTTGGGGAGGCTGTCTGTCGACGGGCGCACCGGACAGTCCGGTGCGCCATCAGACACTGTCCGGTGCCCCAGCCACGTCACCCAATCGTTAGGGTTCGACCGTTGGAGCTTCTGACAACTGGGCCACCGGACAGTCCGGTGGTGCACCGGACAGGTCCTGTAGACTGTCCGGTGCGCCCTCTGGCGCCTGCTCTAACTTCTGCGCGCGCAGGCGCGCACTGTAGCGCATTAATGTTCTCTGCAGACGACCGTTGGCGCGAAGTAGTCGTTGCTCCGCTGGCACACCAGACAGTCCGGTGTTACACTGGACAGTCCGGTGAATTATAGCAGAGCGGCCTACCAAATTCCCGAAGTTGGCAAGTTCAGAGTCGATCTCCCTGGTGCACCGAACACTGTCCGGTGGTGCACCGGACAGTCCGGTGTGCTAGACCAAGGCTGCCTTCGGTATACTTGGCTCCTTTGTTTTGAACCCTTTCTTTTGACTTGTATTGGTTTGTTGTGAACCTTTGGCACCTGTAGAACTCATAATCTAGAGCAAACTAGTTAGTCCAATTGTTTGTGTTGTGCAATTCAACCACCAAAATTCATATAGGAAAAGGTTTGACCCTATTTCCCTTTCACCAACGCTAAAGATGAATCCATGTTTCTTACTTGTAAACCCCAAACAAACCCCACTGGCAGGAGGCGCTCGCGTTGGCGTCGCTCATCGACGACGAGAAGAAGCTTGGCGACTGCCAGTTCGACGTCTAGAAGCAGTACTACGTGACTGCATGCGTCGTTGTGTTTGGCAAGCTCCACCGCAGCCGCCGCTTGGACGCGGTCTAGAGCGGCTGCACCGTGCTATCCATCTCAAACAGGGGGACCTCATGGTCGTCACCAACGCTGGCGACTCTTGGGTTGTTCTGGGCACCGCATCCGACAACGGCGCTGTCACACCATCCAGCTCATCATCACCTGAAGCTCAACCTGCCACGTAAGTCACTACTGACCGGCCATGAATTCTTGTGTGCTGGGACGACGGCCGTTGCTGACGTTGTGTGAGTGTCCTCGAACAAGATGTATGTAGAGGAGTAGCACATCCGGTGGTGCAACGGCTAGGTATACTACCTCGCTGATGAGATCGGGGTGCACTTCGTTTGGCAGCCCAACCAAGAGTCATCGGTACTCACCATGTCGTGCATGTTCGACGACTACTATATCAAGGACTATGGCATCATCTTGGCGCCAGAGGTGACATAGAGGAGGACCGACAGTAATGACCACTCGCCATCGTCGGGGTAGCTTTTGTGCCGGCCTGCCATTAATTCTCTTCGTAAACACATACACTTGCTTTTTTTTGTTTAAGCAAGCGTGTATGGTGGTGCGTACCTGATGACTGACAATGTACGAGGGAACTTCTACCGGCAGGTGTTAGGGGTGAAACAGGTCGGGTATACCAGTCGGGTACCGGATATAGGTAGTGCTAATACCCGTTTTTCGGATACGGATTCGGGTAGTTTTATATTCGGGACGGATACGGGTAATACCCGGATACTGTAGCTTCGAATTCGGGTCGGATACGGAGTAAGAACTACCCAGAAAATACCTGGATATTCGGGTCGGATACGGGTACCCGGAATTCGGGTACCCATTTTTTCTTTTTCTGCATAATCTTTACTACTCTATAAGGCTCTAACGTAGGCGTCCACCATACTACACCATGGCTCCGCCTGGACGCACCCTCGCCCCTGCTCACGATGCCCCCGCTCGCCTCCACGCTGTGAAATCCGCCTCCACGTCCGCCGCCCCTTTCGACCACCACGCCCGCCGCGAGCTCCGCCGCCCCTGCCCTTCCCCACCGGAACCCTGCTACGCGTCCTACACCATCGGCACATCTCTCACACCACCTCGCGCTGTCGACCTCACCCCCTCGCTCCTCACCAAAGTAGCCAAAACCCTAGCGTCGCTGCCGCGAATCTAGCAGCCACCACCACAACCAGGTTCGTGCTAAGCTGCCATGCCCCGGGCACAGTCCATCGCTTTGGGCACGGCGAGGAGGCCAGCACAGGTGGCCCGGCAATGGGGGAGGTGGCCACGCTGCGCCAGCTCGACATGCAGCGGATGTCGTCGTCGTCCGACCTCGAGCAGCTGGTGTGGCCCCCGTCGTCGCCGCGCTTGCTGTAGACAGGGGAGGCGCACCGGATCCGGCAGTAGCGATTCGCCTAATGGCCGTACAATGCGCCAGGGACGCGGACGCGATCTACGCGATGCTCATGTCGACCCGGTCGCTCGCCGACCAAACCTTCTCGTGGCGAAGAAGTACTATTGTTGTCTTGTCGATGCCCATCCTCCCTAGCCCCTATCAACCCTGCTAGTTGTAGCCTGGCAGTATTTGCAGCGTTAATTCGTTTGTGCTCTTATACGTATTGGTTTAATTACTGGTGAATAGCTGTTTGGGAAATTTCATTTTGCACTTGTATTAGTTAGTCTTTCTACTTTGTTGGACTTCTCATTAGTGAGTCTTACATTTACTATGCCTTATACCATTGATCCAGCGACGAAGTTTTCGAACGCAGATCGGTGCGCATGATATTGAAGATGCATTGGCACAGAAAAAGAAAATAGAGCTCCCCATTGATCAGGTGCACAAGTATTTGTTTCAGCCTCTTTTTTTACATCTATGACACAATCGCTAGAAGCATGTCTTGAAAAGGCTTGGATTTCATATACCCTTTTCCATATATTATTTAGGTTGGTTAACAAGTTGACAACAACATATTACTTTGGTAATTAAATACTCCCTCCATCCCAAAATAGTAGTCGTTTTAGAGAATTAGTAGGTTCATACAATTCTTGATGTATGTGTTTTATATGTGTCTAGATTCATCCCCATCCATTTGAACATAGACATAAAAATCAAGAGCTAAAACTACTACTATTTTGGAACAGAGGGAATAGTAGGTAGTAATGTTTCACAATAAATCACAGTGCTACAATGAGATATGACCTTAGATCCCATAGCTCATTGCATAAAAGTACTTGACCAGTTGGTCACTGTCTTTCAGAAAAACCGTAGCTTAATTAAACTTAATGGCTGATGGATCAGATGCTAGATAGCACTATATCTTAATTCGTTTTGCATGAACACCTTATGACACAAAACCTTTTCTTTTCTTCCAGCAACCAGACTCTGCATCCATTGTGGAAATGTGAACCTTGGTTCGTACATGACAAATAATACAACATATCATGCTACTTATGCAACACTAAGCTGATTTCAATCCTTGGTTTACTTGCCACATCATACTTATGGTATATTTGGGTAAAAAGTAGATGTTTCAAACAGTTTGTAAATCCTAAATACATCATGCTTTACTCTGTTGCTATAGCTACTGTTTTAAAGATGAATGAATTAGCTTTGGGATCATCCAGAATATTAGCAGAGCATCAACTTCAGGCACAACTACAAGAGCAACACTTGAAGGGGTAAAATTCAGTGCTACCTACGTAAATCATAAAAAAATTATTTGTCTGAATTCAAGTGTTTTGGGGGTTCAATAATGATTCTATGTAGCTATATTTTTTTGTTGATTTCATGTCATATTGATTATTGGATTGATTACACCTGTTTTCTTATTGTCAGCCAGAACCAGCTTACTATTTCGGATGTTGCAATGAAGGCATTCCTTCACAGTGTATGTGATAGTTCTCTTTATACATGTAAGACAGTGTACAAGGGCAAAACTTTGTTTGAAACTCTGTACCGACTTACAATGATTATAGGGCATACCTGTAGTGTTTGAGGAGCAAGAGACAAAACTCTACATTTTAGATTTATAAAGCAATAGTTCTTTAGCTCAAACCAGTATCTGGATTAGTCTTGAGCACTTTCTAATAATCATATAATGCTCATGTACCTCAATAACTGCTTCAGTTAATCACATCTTTTAGTTTAGCACTATGTTATGATAGTTTACAAAGTACATTGTCAGCTTATTTTCCCCATAGGTTCTTTAATCATATCTATTGTGCTATATTTTACTCTGTCCCATTAGAAGACAAACAAGTTCGTTCAATAGCATATATATGACACTTGTATGCTGGTAAAATGATTGAATATTTTGTTTGACACCTATTTTTTGAAGGATGTAAGCAATCTCATGCACCTGCTGTTGCTCGCAAGGTTCATCCCTCACAAGTACAAGATCAAAGATTCGAATGCTTAGGTCTGAACCCATAAAACTGAATACTTAATATGGGCACATAGTGATGTTTTTACTAGATTGCATTACCCACCCCCTAAGAGTACTATTGAAGAAAAGTAAACCAAGGATTTTTACAGACATATGATGTTGGCAAAGAAAATGCTCCAGGAATTATGGTTTTGCAGGAGTGGTGGGGAGTTGACTATGAGATAAAGAATCATGTGATCCACATTTCCCAACATGGTGGAGGATACAGGGCACTCATTCCAGAGTATAATCTTGTCTTGTGTTGCCACTTATTTATCACTTGAGCATATACAATGAATGCTTCTTAAGATGTCAATATTTGCTTATAATATAGTGACTTCCCAGTTTATGTTCAGTTTTGTTTCTTGCTTGGTGATCAGAAAAAAGCAAGTGTTCTATTGGTTTAATTAATCTAAACTACACTATTCAAGCAATAATTGAGTTTATTCCCTATAACTTGCAAAGTGTGGCCATGTTATGCCTTGTGGTTGTGTGTGGCCATCTGATCTCCACGTCTATGTTTCCCGCTGCTAGGTTGCTTTGAGCCGTGGTGGATCTCCAAGTGTGACGACATGGGGCTGGGTCTGGGAGCGCTTCTCAAATCCGGGGGCTCTCAGTCTGCTTCTCTCAATTTAGTGTTATCTTTTTCTTTTAGAACAATGCAAAAGAAACATGACAGACTGCTTTGCTTGTTTTTGACATGATGCAAAAGCAATGGAGTCTTTACTTTTAAACCATTGTTATTTTTGTTTTGATTCAATTCTGATACTGCTGAAATGTACGGATATCTATTATTTTGATGCAATAGTGGTGTTTTGCAATGTTTAACAGCTTGTGTGATACAATTATTAACCATGCATTGTATAGAAGAGTTTCTTCAGAATATATCTGTCGGGGACCATAAATAGGGGTACCCTCAAGGCTCCTAATTCTCAGCTGGTAACCCCCATCAGCACAAAGCTGCAAAGGCCTGATGGGTGCGATTAAGTCGGGGATCGGTCCATTCAAGGGACTCGATCACGCCTCACCCGAGCCTAGCCTCGGACAAGGGCAGCCGACCCCGGAGGATTTCCGTCTCGCCCGAGGCCCCCCTTCAGCGGCGAACATGTTTCCGGCTCGCCCGAGGCCCTGCCTTCGCCAAGAAGCAACCCTAACCAAATCGCCGCACCGACCGACCAAATCGCAGGAGCATTTAATGCAAAGGTCGCCTGACACCTTTATCCTGACGCATGCCCCCCAGCCGGCAGAGCCGAAGTGACCGCCGTCACTTCGCCGCTCCACTGACCGGCCTGACAGAAGGACAGCGCCGCCTGCGCCACTCCGACAGCGGTGCCACTTGACAGAGTGAGACTGATAGGCAGTCAGGCCCGGCCAAAGGCACCATAGGAAGCTCCGTTCCGCCCGACCTAGGGCTCGGACTCGGGCTAAGTCCCGAAAGACGGCGAACTCCGCCCGACCCAAGGCTTGGACTCGGGCTAAGCCCCGGAAGATGGCGAACTCCGCCCGACCTAGGGCTTGGACTCGGGCTAAGTCCCAGAAGACGGCGAACTCCGCCCGACCCAGGGCTCGGACTCGGGCTAAGTCCCGGAAGACGGCGAATTCTGCCCGACCCAGGGCTCGGACTCGGGCTAAGTCCCGGAAGACGGCGAACTCCGCCCGACCCAGGGCTCGGACTCGGGCTAAGTCCCAGAAGACGACGATCTCCGCCTCGCCCGACCTAGGGCTCGGACTTGGGCTCAGCCCCAGAAGACGACGATCTCCGCCTCGCCTGACCCAGGGCTCGGACTTGGGCTCAGCCCCAGAAGACGACGAACTCCGCTTCGCCCGACCCCAGGGCTCGGACTCCGCCCCGGCACCAGCCGGCGATCTCCGCCTCGCCCGAACCTGGGGCTCGGACCCGACCTCGGCCACGGAAGACAGACTCGACCTCGGCTTCGGAGGAGCTTCCACATCGCCCAACCTAGGGCGTAGACCAGCCACGTCAACAGGAGGCGCCATCATCACCCTACCCCGAGCTGACTCGGGCCGCAGGGAACAAGACCTGCGTCCCATCTGGCTCGCCCCGCCAGATAGGCAATGATGGCGCCCTGCATACTCTATGACGACGGCGGCTCTTAGCCCCCATATGGAAGCAAGAGGACGTCAGCAAGGATTCAACCGCTCCGACAGTTGTCCCTCCGCCAGGCTCCATCGCTCCTCCGACGGCCACGACATCACACCAGCTGGGTGCCAAAATCTCTCCGGCTGCCACAACGGCATGTACTCAGGGCGCTAGCTCTCCTCCGCTAGACACGTAGCACTCTGCTACACCCTCCATTGTACACCTGGATCCTCTCCTTGCGCCTATAAAAGGGAGCACCAGGGCCCTCTTAGAGAGGGTTGGCCGCGCGGGGACGAGGACGAGACACGCGCTCGCTCGGAGCCGCTCGCTCCCTCTCCCGCGTGGACGCTTGTAACCCCCCTACTGCAAGCGCACCCGACCTGGGCGCGGGACGAACACGAAGGCCACGAGATTCCCACCTCTCTCACGCCGGTCTTCGGCCGCCTCGCTCTCCCCCCTTCACGCTCGCCCTCGCGCTCGACCCATCTGGGCTGGGGCACGCGGCGACATTAACTCGTTGGCTCAGGGACCCCTCGGTCTCGGAACACCGACAGTTGGCGCGCCAGGTAGGGGCCTGCTGCGTGTTGACGAACAGCTTCCCGTCAAGCTCCAGATGGGCAGTCTCCAGCAACCTCTCCAACCCGGGACGGTGCTCCGTTTCGGGAGTCTTGAGTTCATGTCCCTCGACGGCAGCTACGACATGATACTCCTTCCACCGCCGTGCGACAACAACAGTGGCGGCCGACAACTCGCCCGCCGGCGGTGGAATCAGCGACGTCTTCCCCGCATGGTGGAAGAACACTCTTCGAGCTCACCCCATCCTCTCCCCCGCCGACGGAGGAGGAGGCGGGGCAACCAAGGCCAAGCAGGAGACAGCGCCTCGTCGGCTGTCGAGCGAGTCGACGGCCCCAGCACCCCAACGGGGGGCGCACCGGGCGTCGACCTCGCGTTTGAGACGAAGGCGAGCGCCGTCTCCCCACGACGCGCCAATCCCGAGCAAGCGGACGACGCCAGCACGCTCGCGAAAAGCTTACCGGACGTCACCCTCGTACCTCAGACGACGGCGCAGTCAGTCCCCGACATGACCTTATCGCCACCCGTCGACCAAAAGGCACCGATCGATTCCCATCCCACGTCTTTCGGATTCAGCCTCAACCCGTCTAGCGACTTCGCTTTGGCGGGCGCTCTCGTAGAGGCAAGTCCAAACCCTTTGGGGTTTCGTATGCGGTCACCTTGGGACCGGCTGACGGACGTCTCGACCTATGGGCCCTCTGGGTCCGAGGAAGACGACGAGCCCAGCATCTGTTGGGATTTCTCTGGACTTGGCAACCCCAGTGCCATGTGGGGCTTCATGACCGCATGCGACTACTGCCTTTCCGACTGTTCCGACGATAGCCGTAGCCTCGGCGACGAGGACCGCGGCCCAAGTCGCGAATGCTTCCACGTCGATCTAGGGGGTCCCCCCGAAGGCAACCATCTCGGCATGCTGGAGGACGGTGACCTCCCTAGGCCGGTGCCTCGTGTTGACATCCCACAGGAGCTAGCTGTGGTCCCCGTTCAGGCGGGGGGGTCATGACCCACAGCTCGAGCAAATCCGCGGGGTGCAGGCCAGGCTCGACGAGGGAGCCGGAGCGCTTGAGCCGATCCGTCGGGACGTCGGGCAGGCATGGGCGGGCCAACCTCCGGCCGGAGAAATACGTCATCTACCCCAGGGCTTCCAGCACCGCATCACCGACGATGTCAGGGTCAGGCCACCACCCGCATCCAGTGTGGTCGGCCAGAACCTGGCGGCAGCAGCAATGCTTCTTCGCGTGATGCCGGAGCCATCAACCACCGAGGGGCGGCGAATCCAGGGAGAGCTCAAGAATCTCCTGGAAGGCGCCGCGGTCCGACGGGCCGAGAGCTCCGCCTCCCGAAGGCAGGGGTACCCCTCGGAACCTCATGCCGCGACTTCCCGATTTATGCGGGAAGCCTCGGTCTACACCGGGCGCACGTGCAACACCGCGCCTGCGGCCCCGAGTCGCCTCGGCAACGAGCACCATCACCGCGACCGTCGGGCCCACCTCGATGAGAGGGTGCACCGAGGCTACCACCCCAGGCGTGGGGGACGCTACGACAGCGGGGAGGATCGGAGCCCCTTGCCCGAACCACCCGGTCCACAGGCCTTCAGCCGGGCCATCCGGCGGGCGTCGTTCCCGACCCGGTTCCGACCCCGGCTACTATCACAAAGTACTCGGGGGAGACGAGACCGGAACTGTGGCTCGCGGACTACCGTCTGGCCTGCCAACTGGGTGGAACGGACGATGACAACCTCATCATCCGCAACCTCCCCCTGTTCCTCTCCGACTCCGCTCGCGCTTGGTTGGAGCACCTGCCTCCGGGGCAGATCTCCAACTGGGACGACCTAGTCCAAGCTTTTGCCGGCAATTTCCAGGGCACGTATGTGCGCCCCGGGAATTCCTGGGACCTCCGAAGCTGCCGACAGCAGCCGGGAGAGTCTCTCCGAGACTACATCCGGCGATTCTCGAAGCAGCGCACCGAGCTGCCCAACATCACCGACTCGGATGTCATCAGCGCGTTCCTCGCTGGCACCACCTGCCGCCACCTGGTGAGCAAACTGGGTCGCAAGACCCCCACCAGGGCGAGCGAGCTGATGGACATCGCCACCAAGTTCGCCTCCGGCCAGGAGGCGGTCGAGGCTATCTTCCGAAAAGACGAGCAGCCCCAGAGCCGCCCATCGGGAGATACTCCCGAGGCGTAAACTCAGCACGGCGCCAAGAAGAAGGGCATGAAGAAGTCGCAAGCGAAATGCAACGCTGCCGACGCGGACCTTGTCGCCGCCGCCGAGTACAAGAACCCTCGGAAGCCCCCCGGAGGTGCCAACCTCTTCGACAAGATGCTCAAGGAGCCGTGCCCCTATCACCAGGGGCCCGTCAGGCACACCCTTGAGGAGTGCGTCGTGCTTCGGCGCCACTTCCACAGGGCCGGGCCACCCGCGGAGGGTGGCAAGGCCCGCGACGACGACAAGGAGGATCACCAGGCAGGAGAGTTTCCCGAGGTCCGCGACTGCTTCATGATCTATGGTGGGCAAGCGGCGAACGCCTCGGCTCGGCACCGCAAGCAAGAGCGCCGGGAGGTCTGCTCGGTCAAGGTGGTGGCGCCAGTCTATCTGGACTGGTCCGACAAGCCCATCACCTTCGACCGAGACGATCACCCCGACCATGTGCCGAGCCCGGGGAAATGCCCGCTCGTCGTCGACCCCGTCATCGGCAACGTCAGGCTCACCAAGGTCCTCATGGACGGAGGCAGCAGCCTGAACATCATCTACGCCGAGACCCTCGGGCTCCTACGTGTCGATCTGTCCTCTGTCCGGGCAGGCGCTGCGCCCTTCCATGGGATCATTCCCGGGAAGCGCGTCCAACCCCTCGGACAGCTCGACCTTCCCGTCTGCTTCGGAACACCCTCCAACTTCCGAAGGGAGACCCTGACGTTCGAGGTGGTCGGGTTCCGAGGGACCTACCACGCGGTACTGGGGAGGCCATGCTACGCGAAGTTCATGGCCGTCCCCAACTACACCTACCTGAAGCTCAAGATGTCGGGCCCCAACGGGGTCATCACCGTCGGCCCCACGTACAAACACGCGTTCGAATGTGACGTGGAGTGCGTGGAGTACGCCGAGGCCCTCGCCGAGTCCGAGGCCCTCATCGCCGACCTGGAGAGCCTCTCTAAGGAGGTGCCAGACGTGAAGCGTCATGCCGGCAACTTTGAGCCAGCAGAGACGGTTAAGTCCGTCCCCCTCGACCCCAGCGGCGACACCTCCAAGCAGATCCGGATCGGCTCCGGGCTCGATCCCAAATAGGAAGCAGTGCTCGTCGAATTTCTCCGCGCGAACGCCAACGTCTTCGCGTGGAGTCCCTCGGACATGCCTGGCATACCGAGGGATGTCGCCGAGCACTCGCTGGACATCCGAGCCGGAGCCCGACCCGTCAAGCAGCCGCTGCGCCGATTCGACGAGGAGAAGCGCAGAGCCATAGGCGAGGAGATCCACAAGCTAATGGCGGCAGGGTTCATCAAAGAGGTATTCCATCCCGAATGGCTTGCCAACCCTGTGCTTGTGAGAAAGAAAGGGGGAAATGGCGGATGTGTGTAGACTACACTGGTCTCAACAAAGCATGTCCAAAGGTTCCCTACCCTCTGCCTCGCATCGACCAAATCGTGGATTCCACTGCTGGGTGTGAAACCCTGTCTTTCCTTGATGCCTACTCAGGGTATCATCAAATCAGGATGAAAGAGTCCGACCAGCTCGCGACTTCTTTCATCACACCCTTCGGCATGTACTGCTATGTCACCATGCCGTTTGGCTTGAGGAACGCGGGCGCGACGTACCAGCGGTGCATGAACCATGTGTTCGGCGAACACATTGGCCGCACGGTCAAGGCCTATGTCGATGACATCGTAGTCAAGACGAGGAAAGCCTCTGACCTCCTTTCCGACCTTGAAGCGACGTTCCGATGTCTCAAGGCGAAAGGCGTCAAGCTCAATCCCGAAAAGTGTGTTTTCGGAGTACCCCGAGGCATGCTCTTGGGGTTCATCGTCTCTGAGCGGGGCATCGAAGCCAACCCGGAGAAGATCGCAGCTATCACCAGCATGGGGCCCATCAAGGACTTGAAAGGCGTACAGAGGGTCATGGGATGCCTCGCGGCTCTGAGCCGCTTCATCTCACGCCTCGGCGAAAGAGGTCTACCTCTGTACCGCCTCTTAAGGAAGACCGAGTGCTTCACTTGGACCCCTAAGGCCGAGGAAGCCCTCAGGAACCTGAAGGCGCTCCTCACAAAGGCGCCTATCTTGGTGCCCCCAGCTGCCGGAGAAGCCCTCCTGGTCTACGTCGCCGCGACCACTCAGGTGGTTAGCGCCGCGATTGTGGTCGAGAGGCAAGAAGATGGGCATGCGTTGCCCGTTCAGAGGCCAGTCTACTTCGTCAGCGAGGTACTGTCCGAAACCAAGATCCGCTACCCACAAGTTCAGAAGCTGCTGTACGCGGTGATCCTGACGCGGCGGAAGCTGCGACACTACTTCGAGTCTCATCCGGTAACTGTGGTGTCATCCTTCCCCCTGGGGGAGATCATCCAGTGCCGAGAGGCCTCGGGTAGGATTACAAAGTGGGCGGTGGAAATCATGGGCGAGACGATCTCGTTCGCCCCTCGGAAGGCCATCAAGTCCCAGGTCTTGGCGGACTTCGTAGCTGAATGGGTTGACACTCAGCTACCGACGGCTCCGATCCAACCGGAGCTCTGGACCATGTTCTTCGATGGGTCGCTGATGAAGACAGGAGCCGGCGCAGGCCTACTCTTCATCTCGCCCCTCGAGAAGCACCTACGCTACGTGCTACGCCTCCATTTCCCGGCATCCAACAATGTGGCTGAGTACGAAGCTCTAGTCAACGGGTTGTGGATCGCCATCGAGCTAGGGGTCCGATGCCTCGACGCTCGCGGTGACTCGCATCTCGTCATCGACCAAGTCATGATGAACTCCCACTGCCACGACCCGAAGATGGAGGCCTATTGCGATGAAGTTCGGCGCCTGGAAGACAAGTTCTACAGGCTCGAGCTCAACCACATCGCTCGGCACTACAACAAGACTGCGGACGAGCTGGCTAAAATAGCCTCGGGGCGAACGACGGTTTCCCCGGACGTCTTCTCCCGGGATCTGCACCAACCCTCCGTCAAGATCGACGACACGCCCAAGCCCGAGGCACCCTCGGCCCAGCCCGAGGCACCCTCGGCCCAGCCCGAGGCACCCTCGGATCATCCCGAGGCACCATCGGCTCGGTCTGAGGCATCCTTGACTCAACCTGAGGTACCCTCGGCCCCTGAGGGCGAGGCGCTGCACGTCGAGGGGGAGCAAAGCGAGGTCACGCCTGATCAGAACTGGCAGACCCCGTACCTGCAATATCTTCACCGAGGAGAGCTACCCTCCGACCGAGCCAAGGTCGGCGGGTGGCGCGGCGCGCGAAGTCGTTCGTCTTGCTGGGTGATGAGAAGGAGCTCTACCACCACAGCCCCTCCGGCATCCTCCAGTGATGCATCTCCATCGCCGAAGGTCAGGAACTCCTGCGAGAGATACACTCGGGGGCTTGCGGCCATCACGCAGCGCCTCGAGCCCTTGTCGGGAATGCTTTCCGGCAAGGCTTCTACTGGCCGACGGCGGTGGCCAACGCCACTAGAATTGTCCGCACCTGCGAAGGGTGCCAGTTCTACGCAAGGCAGACCCACCTGCCCGCTCAGGCTCTGCAGACGATACCCATCACCTAGCCTTTTGCTGTGTGGGGTCTGGACCTCGTCGGCCCCTTGCAGAAGGCACCCGGAGGCTACACGCACCTGCTGGTCACCATCGACAAATTCTCCAAGTGGATCGAGGTCCGACCCCTGAACAGCATCAGGTCCGAGCAGGCGGTGGCGTTCTTCACCAACATCATCCATCGCTTCGGGGTCCCGAACTCCATCATCACCGACAACGGCACCCAGTTCACCGGCAGAAAGTTCCTGGACTTCTGCGAGGATCATCACATCCGGGTGGACTAGGCCGCCTTTGCTCACCCCATGTCAAATGGGCAAGTAGAGCGTGCCAACAGCATGATTCTACAAGGGCTCAAGCCTCGGATCTACAATGACCTCAACAAGTTCGGCAAGCGATGGATGAAGGAACTCCCCTCGGTGGTCTGGAGTCTGAGGACAACGCCAAGCCGAGCCACGGGCTTCACGCCGTTCTTCCTAGTCTACGGGGCCGAGGCTGTCTTGCCCACAGACCTAGAATACGGCTCCCCGAGGGTGAGGGCCTACTCCGACCAAAGCAACCAAGCTAGCCGAGAAGACTCGCTGGACCAGCTGGAGGAGGCTCGGGACAAGGCCTTACTGCACTCGGCGCGATATCAGCAGTCCCTGCGACGCTACCACGCCCGAGGGGCTCGGTCCCGAGACCTCCAGGTGGGCGACCTGGTGCTTCGGCTGCGACAAGATGCCCGAGGGCGGCACAAGCTCACGCCCCCCTAGGAGGGGCCGTTCGTCATCGCCAAAGTTCTGAAGCCCGGAACGTACAAGCTGGCCAACAGTCAAGGCGAGGTCTACGGCAACGCTTGGAACATCCAACAGCTACGTCGCTTCTACCATTAAGATGTTTTCAAGTTGTTCATATATCTCGCGCCCAGCAAAAGTTTAGTCGTCAAGGAAGGGTCGGCCTCGCCTCGGCAAAGCCCGACCCTCCCTCGGGGGCTAAAAGGGGGGGGAACCCCCTCTGCGTCGAAATTTTCCTCGAAAAAAGATCTTTTCTGCCAGAAGGTCTTTCGGGCTGTTTGACTACTTCGAAAGTGGATCCTGAAAACGACAGAGTACACGTAAGCAACCAAGGCTGACCGAGCTGAGGGACTCCTACGCCTCCGGGATACGGATACCTCACTCATCACCTTCTGCGATAAGTAACTCACGTTCGGATAAGTGATCCCGCGGACCGAACAAGTCTTCACGTTCGGAAGTTCTTCTGTCGAAGCGATTCCTCGAGCTTTCTCGACGGTGTCGGGAACAGAGCCCCATGGACGGGTAAGAGTGCGCATAAGCGGCAAGGCTGACCGAGCCGAGGGACTCCTACGCCTCCGGGATACGGATACCTCACTCGTCACCTTCCGCGAGAAGCAACTCTCGCTCGCACAAACATTTCTGTTACCAACAAGAAGGTCCAGATACTCGAAACAAGAGGAAAGGAGACGCGGCTTTACAACACGGCGAGGGTGTGTTTTGGCCTCGGCGGCCGCAGGGAACACACGCTACAAGACAATCCGATCCTGCAGGCTCGGATCTTGACGGCTGAAGGAAGCAGCAGCACCCTCGGCATCGACGACACCTGCGGCGAGGTCCGACCTAGCCTCGGACGGCGACACGGTCCGAAGATCTCCACTCTGAAGGACGACGTCATCGCCACGCCTGGGCCATCGCTACCAGGGTCTTCTCGGGAATCTAGCCCGAGCAGGCGGCTCGGCCGGTCACACCGGGGCCTCGGCCAGCTGTCCTCCAAGGACGTCAGCCCGATCCGAGGCCTCGGCTGGTCAATTCTGGCGTCGGTCCCGCTAACGGACGACCCGGCCAGGCTCTGGCCAACCAGGTTTTTCTTTTCGAGCCAACTCTGCCTCTGTTCATGTTGACGCCGCTACCCCTGGCCTCGGCTCGTCGAAGAGCGGCCGAGGGGTTCCTTTAATTAAGATATAAAAGCCTCGGACAATAAGGCTGACCGAGCCGAGGGACTCCTACGCCTCCGGGATACGGATACCTCACTCGTCACCTTTACACGGGGCAACTCACGCTTGGTGAAGCGGTTCAGACAACCAACAGGCGAGTCTTAGTGCTCGAAAATGAGGAAAAAACACGGCTCCGTGCCGAAAATACATACATGTTCAGGCCCCGACAGCCACAATGAACAAAAACACTGGCATTCAAAGTGCCATTACAAATGGAACTCCGGTTCCACCTCCGCAGGTACGAACACCCCCACTCGACGGGGGAGAGACCTGCGGAGCAACAGAAGACCAACGAACGGCTTGTCGTCGCCCGCCCCAGCAGCGGCGACGACGATGACTTCCGCTCCGGGGGTCCGAACAGCAGCAGCGATGACCTCAGGGCGGATGCTGCAGTCAGGAGGCCCCCGCCCGTGCCCAAACTCGAGAGGCAAGGATGGGCGGAAGGCCGTAGAGTTGGAGGTCGGTCCGCGGATGGCGCCGGCAAACTCATCGGCGGCGGAACCTCTTCCAGCTGCCGTGGCGGGAGGCGGCACCGGGAGCGGCTCCGAAGCCGCTCGGCTCAGAGAGCCGGGCACGGTGCAGCTGTCAGCGCCACGGACGACTCCCACCCTTCCCCCCGATCACTGAGGGAAGGAGCGGGCCACCGCCCACGCAGGGGCCGACCCCAACTCGGCACACTCCCCTCCCCAGCACTAGTGATGAAAATCCTTGAGGCTAAGGGAGGGTCAGAGGCCGCAGCCCGGCTCGCTTTCCCCCACCATCGAACTGGAGGTCGCCATCTTGGGTGACCGCCGGTGGAGGGGTGCGATCGGGCTGCATGATGAAAATCCTTGAAGCCGAACGATGGCTGAAAGGTACCAACTCCCACGGAGTTGTGTTCCTCCAACGACGAGGCGGAAAGACGGTGGATATCCCCCATCCGAGGGCTTGGAAGGCGGAAAGACGCGATGCATAAGGGAGCGCGAAGACATGGTCGCCTTCCAAGGGGGTCACCCTCCTTTTAAAGGCGGTTCTCCCTACTTGCGTCCCCAGCCGTCACGGGCTGAGTCTTCTCCAACACACTCCAAGGTCCTCCCCTACGGCGCGGGGGCTGGGTCCCACACGTCATGCGAGCCGACTCAGAGCAGAAGAAGCCAAACCGTCGCGCGCAGTGCGTACAACCGCCCAGCGGTTACAAGCGACCCTCCACTTTTGCCCAGACCAGCGGGCAAAAGGGCGGGTAGCCATGCAGGCGGCATGCAACCGCGCCAGGTGGGCGCACTTCTCCGACTCCCAACACACCCGGCATGGAGGCCCAGGCCCACGCATCATGCAACCGGTGCGCCGGTTGCTACGTGTGAGTAACTGCACCGCCACCTGCGCCACCACCGTGCCTCCTCGACTGCGGAACTGTCACACCCGGTTTTGGAAGGCAAACCAAGTGCGAACTATGTACGTGCCAGGATCAGAACTCACGTACACAGCGATTACATAAATGAACATCAATGCACATTGCTCGAATAATAACTTAAGAGAGTATTAACTTATTACATCACAGAGTCATAATCATCCACATAGTCATCACTTAACAGTTAAATCAAAGTGCTAGCGAAACGCAGTAAAGATAGGGCCTTCACAGGCAGCTGACTGGGGGTTGCCGCCAACCCACACCTAGAATTCGTCGTAGTCTTGGAACTCCTGGAAGTCTCCTTCCACGGCTTCGCCTTCTCCTGAGCAGTGGTTACAATGCGGACAACCTGGTGTTTTGTGGTAAAGCAAGGATGAGTACACATCAACGTACTCAGCAAATGTCCCGTTTGGCTGAAGTGGACTAGCTTTATGTGGGGTTAGGCTCAAGCAGTTGCTTTTAGTTGGTCAGGTATTTATCATTAGTAGAAGCCAGATTTTAGCATTAACCAACCCATGAACCATTTCCTCATCGAGGAACAACATCATCATATTCGAACCAAAACCATAACATAATCCTTGTATCTCGAACCATCTGTATCTCTAATCAAAGAGGATCCCAAGGCTGCTCTTAACCATGAGCACGGCTGATATATCAGTTTCACTACCCTCTGCAGAGGCCGCACACTTTACCCATGAGTCATGATGCCCTTTCTGCCCGGGGAGAGCTAATCCCCATTGACCACTACCTAGGTGGTCCGGCAGGGTATCACTACGTAGCTGTTACAAAGATTCCCTAGAGATCGTAGCCGTCCGTTAGGTTTCTCCAGTTTGATAAACACAGTACCCCTCCCCGCAGGAGAGTGACTAACAAAAAGCAAAACGAAAGAACCTCGGCACTCAGCCTCGGCAGAGCAAGCACTGTGCCTGGACCCCATTGACGGCACGACGGCGAAGCAACTACACCTCTAGTTCCTCTAATTAATTAGCTATGGGCACCCCATTTCACCCTCATGGTTGCACTGTTATCCCGGGTGGTCTCTCAACGAACAGGTCCTTACGGAGAAGTACTCAGGAAACAGCCTGAGCCCCCTAGAGTATCACAAGATCATCAATATCATCAGGATAACAGTATCATACATAGTCACATCATGTTCATTGATTAAGTTAAGGCAATAGCAGAATGCTAACCATAACAGCCCATAAGGTCATCAAGGATAAAGTAAAGTGTAAAGCTAGTCAATCCTTAGGTTTCAAGTAAGTAATGCGGGGTAGTAAGTTATAAATGAATAGGACATAATGGGTCAGAGGACACTTGCCTTCACCAAACAGATGCTCAGGGACTTCCTCTGCAACTTCCTCGGGAAACACAGACTGCTCGTTGTCTACGTAAAGTAATCATTCACACTATGCACTTGGGAAATAACAAACAAAAATAATATACCAAACATATGCAGCAGAGAGATCACAAGTTCATAATAGAAAAGGGATAGGCACTCTGGTATTCCCTAGGTCTAGGGTAGAGGACTATACAAAATGATTCATTATCCACTAATCAGGTTTAAGTCAGTAGTGGGGTTAAATCATTACATGGTTTTAAGTTCCTAAACTTAGGTGCTCCCACTTTTATTAAAGTCTTCTATCTTTTATTTATCTCAAATAGGGGTTCCAATAACCTTAATCCTATCCTAATGATCAACTATTAATTGGGACATAAAAACAGCAGGGAAACATTGGTTAAATAGATAGACAAAAATACTATGAGCATTTTGCAATTTGAAGCACCTAATTTGGAGTTCATATGACAAAGTTATGAATTTTACAAGTTTAGGGATTAAAAATATACCCTAAATACTTATTTTGAATTAAATAAAAGGTCCGAGGACCTAACTGCGAGAATCCAGGGACGGCGGGTTAAATTTCAGAAAACCGGGGGTCTCTTTAAGAAAACGCGCGGGTGAAGGGGTATCGGGCTCCTATGGCCGTTGGATCTCGGATCAACGCCCGAGATTAGATCCGCGGGCGGGCGCGCGAGCGCGCGGCGGCCTGAGCGGCTGACAGGCGGGGCCGGGCGGGCAGCGCGAGGCGGACGGCTGACAGGCGGGGCCGGGCGGTAGAGCGGGCGCTGGCGGGCTGACAGGCGGGGCCCAAATGGCAGGAAGGCGGGGTGCGGGGGGGGGGGACAGCCCTGGGCCGTTGGATCTCAGGCGGACGGCTAGGATTGGGCTCGGCCTATTTGAATCAGGGCCGCTCGATCTGGGATAGACGGCGGGGATTGGGTGGCCGGCTTCTGTCTTCTCCTCCGGCCAGCAAAGGCGACGGCGCCCATCCCGCGGCGGAGAACTCACCGGAGACGAGGGGCGCGGGCGCTCTGCGGGTCCTTGGGGCGACCTGGGCGGCCGGGGAGGTTGGGGAGGGCGCGGGGAACCTTTTGGTGGGGACTAGGTCGGGGCAGGGGCACCGGAGGGGGGCGGTCCACGACGAAGCGGCTCGGCGGTGGCGCTAAGGGACTCCGGCGAGCAATTAAACGCGACAGAGTGCAATAGAGGGGAAGGGAGAGGGCATGGGAGGTTCCTTACCTCAAGACGGACTCCGGGGACTCCTCGGTGGCGGCAATGGCGCGACGACGGCCCGGGTCGGCAGTGGCGGACCCCCGCGGCTGCACGGAGGACGGCGGGTGAGCGCGGGCAGAGGGAAATAGGGAGGGGAAGGGGAAATTGGAGCGCGTCCTGGGTTGCGGACGTCGGGGCGGAGCTCACCGTGGCAAAGGGCACGGCGGGGCTCCAACGGCGACGGAGGAACGAGCTCGGGCGGCGGTGGTTTAATGGCGGCGGCGCTCTGGCGTGCGCGCAGCGAGGGGGAGGTGGGAGAGAGGCCTGCAGGTGCGCAAATGAGGGAGGGGGAGAGGGCGAGTGGGGTCCTGGGCTCAAGTGGCCGGGGGCGGGGCGGTTGCGAGCTCCACGCGCGACGTGGACGCGGAGTCCGCGGCAGCGCGCAGCTCGGGCGGCGGTTACGCGGGGAAGACGGGGCTGACAGCCCGGGCCCGCGAGCAGAGAGAGAGGGAGGCGGGCGCGGAGACGGCGGCCGCGCTGACGGGCGGGCCCGCTAGGGCAGAGACAGCGGGGGGGGAGAGGCGCGCGCGCGAGGTTGGGCCGGCTGGGCCGAAAGGCCGAGGGGGCGGGGGAAGCGGGCTTCTTTCCTTTTTCTTTTATTCTGGCATTTGTTTTCCCTTTTTCTTTTTATTTACTCTATTTGATTCAAATCTAAATAAGCCACAAATTCAAATTAACATTTCTAAGAATTATGCACCAAACAAAAGTAGAATTTAGGGTTTGACATGATGCAACATTTCATACCCCTTGGAGTTTTAGTCTAATAAACTTTAATTACACAAAGTAAATAGCCCCTTTTCTTCTATATATAAAAAAAGAAAGAGGGGATTGGGAAGGGTGTGAAAAGAGAAGTAACACCTGAATTTGTGAATATGAGCAGAGAAATTTTATACCCCCAAATTCAGGGTGTTACAAACCTATCCCCCTTAAAAGAATCTCGCCCCGAGATTCAAGGTTGGTCAGCAAAGAGTTCAGGGTATTTGGCCTTCAGATCATCTTCTCGTTCCCAGGTTGCTTCTTCCTCCGAGTGGTGACCCCATCTGACTTTGCACATTCTGATGGTGTTCCTCCGGGTGACTCTGTCTGCAAACTCCAGAATCTGCGTTGGCTTCTCTATGTATGTCAGATCCTCCTGGACTTCCAAACCCTCCACTGGCAACTGTTCTTCTGGTACTCGCAGACACTTCTTCAATTGCGACATGTGGAACACATTGTGCACTGCCGACAAACTTTCTGGTAGGTTGAGTTGGTAAGCCACTTCTCCACGCTTTGCTTGAATCTGATATGGTCCAACGTATCGGGGTGCTAACTTGCCTTTAACTCCGAACCTTCTGACTCCCCTGATAGGTGACACCTTCAGATAGACGAAATCCCCCACTTTGAAACTCAGTTCTCTTCTCCTTCGGTCCGCATAGCTTCGCTGTCTTGACTGGGCTATCTTCAGGTTCTCCCGAACCATTTTGATATTCTCTTCGGCTTCGAGCAGGATGTCGGGGCCAAACACCTGTCTCTCTCCAGGCTGGTCCCAATGCAGCGGAGTCCTACAACTCCGCCCATAGAGTGCCTGAAACGGCGACATCTTCAAGCTGGCCTGGTAACTATTGTTATAGGAGAATTCTGCATAAGGTAACCTTTTGTCCCATCCTGATTTGTCTTGCAACGCACAGGCTCTCAGCATATCTTCTAGGATCTGGTTAGTTCTTTCAGTCTGACCGTCTGTCTGCGGATGATAAGCCGAGCTGAAGTTCAAATGTGTGCCCAAAGCTTCTTGTAGCTGCTGCCAAAAATGAGAGGTGAACTGCGTTCCTCGATCTGAAACTATCTTCTTCGGCACACCATGAAGGCAGACTATCCGTGACATGTATAACTCAGCTAACGTTGCTCCGGTGTATGTTGTCTTCACAGGTATGAAATGGGCCACCTTTGTTAAGCGGTCCACAACCACCCAGATGGAATCATAGCCGGCCCGGGTACGAGGTAGGCCAACTATAAAATCCATCCCGATCTCATCCCACTTCCACTGAGGAATCCGCAATGGCTGCAACAATCCGGCGGGCCTTTGATGCTCTGCTTTGGTTCTCTGACAGCTATCACAGATGGCGACATATTCTGCGATTTCTCTTTTCGTGCCATACCACCAAAACCTCCTCTTTAAATCCTGGTACATCTTTTCACTTCCCGGGTGTATGGAGTAGGCTGTCTCATGAGCTTCCTTTAGGATTAGCTCCCGAATAGGTTTGAGGTCGGGGACACACAATCGGTTCTTGAACCATATTACCCCCTCTTCATCCTCTCGAAAGTCTTTGCCTCTTCCTTCTAAGATTAGCTGCCGGATCTTGTTGATGCTTTCATCATCCTTCTGCCCTTCTTTGATCTCCCGCTCTAGGGTGGGCTCTAATTCCACTGTTACTCCTTGCGTACTGTTCAGGAAACCGAGACTCAGTCTGTCGAACTCCTTGGCTAACTCATATGGCATTGGATACGTGGCCAACATATTGACTTGACTCTTCCTGCTCAGAGCATCTGCAACCACATTGGCTTTGCCTGGATGGTAATGTATCTCCAACTCATAGTCCTTGATCAATTCCAACCATCTTCGTTGTCTCATGTTTAACTCTGACTGGGTGAATATGTATTTCAGACTTTTATGATCTGTGTAAATGTCGCACTTCTGCCCATACAGGTAATGTCTCCAGGTCTTCAAAGCATGAACTACTGCTGCCAACTCCAGGTCATGTGTGGGATAATTTTTCTCATGGATCTTCAGCTGTCGAGATGAATATGCTACAACTCTTCCTTCTTGCATTAGCACACATCCCAATCCGGTGTAAGAAGCATCGCAATACACTGAGAATGGCTTGTGAACATCAGGCAGGACTAACACCGGAGCTGTAGTCAATCTATTTTTCAGTTCTTCAAATGCTTCCTGACACTTTTGGGTCCACTTAAACTCAACTTTCTTCGCTAGCAACGCTGTCATTGGTCTAGCAATCTTTGAGAAGCCTTCGATGAAA
Organism: Zea luxurians; assembly: GCA_029449295.1. Lineage (NCBI taxonomy): Eukaryota > Viridiplantae > Streptophyta > Magnoliopsida > Poales > Poaceae > Zea > Zea luxurians. The sequence goes on along the minus strand of JAOPSE010000005.1, from coordinate 115,769,785 downwards.
CGCCTGTAATACCCAGCCATTCCAATGAAGCTCTTGATCCCACGAACATCCTTTGGTGCTTTCCAGTTCAGGATATCTGCCACTTTCTTTGGATCCACTGCCAACCCATCTTGATTTATGATGTGACCCAGAAACAGGACTTCATGAATCCAGAACTCGCATTTGCCCAGCTTGGCATACAACTGATGCTCTCGAAGTCTTTGCAATACCATCTTCAAATGCTCTACATGATCTTCCTCACTTTGAGAGTATATGAGAATATCATCGATGAACACTACCACAAACTTGTCTAAATAGTCCATGAACACGCTGTTCATCAGATACATAAAGAAGGCTGGCGCATTTGTCAAACCAAAGGACATAACTGTGAATTCATATAACCCGTACTTGGTGATGAATGCCGTCTTCGGTATGTCCGAGGGTCGGATTCTGAGTTGATGGTAACCTGATCTCAGATCTATCTTCGAGAATACGCTGGCACCTCTGAGCTGGTCGAACAAATCTTCTATCCTTGGCAGGGGGTACTTGTTTTTGACCGTGACTTCATTCAAGGCTCTGTAGTCTATGCACATCCTTTTGGTACCATCTTTCTTCTCTACAAACAACACCGGAGCGGCCCAAGGCGAGGTACTTGGTCTGATGTAACCCTTCTCTAACATCTCATCTATCTGCTTCTTGAGTTCAACCAATTCTGGTCCAGACACTCGGTAGGCTCTTTTGGAAATGGGGGCGGTTCCAGGGATAAGCTCTATGGCAAATTCAACTTTTCTCTCGGGTGGCATGCCCGTTAGCTCCTCGGGAAATACGTCCGGAAAGTCCGACACAACCTTGATAGCCTCGAGCGGGTTGGGCTCCTTACTATCAACTGAAATCTGGTGACAGATACCCTCCGCTGATTTAGGCATTCTTAGCTCGGCCACTACCTCTTCTCCTGACGGGGACTTCAATGTTACGGTCCTCTTGTCACAACTAACATTCGCTTCATACTTCATTAACCAATTCATCCCTAGAATGACATCTATCCCAGGGGTGTCTATTACTATTAGATCACTGGGGAACCCTATCCCCCTTATTTCCACCCTTATATTTGAGCATATTTTATCTGTTTGCACCTTGCCACCAACTGAATTAATCCTCATGGGCGGCATCATTGCCTCCACTGAGATGTTATGCAATTCTACCTAGGTTGCAGTGACAAATGAATGAGTTGCACCAGTATCAAATAGCACTTTCGTGGGATGAGATTCGACTGAGAACATACCTACTGCCACATCTGGTGCATCCTGGATCGCTTCGGCCTCCAAGTGGTTCACCTTTCCACGGTTGTACGCTTGGTTACGATTGCCTGCTGTCGGCTGCAGTACACCTTGCCTTGTTGGAGCATTGGGGTTGGTCTGCTGCTGCGCCGCCTTCTTCGGGCACTGCATCGCCCAGTGGCCTTGTTCTCCACAGTGGAAACATCCTCTGCCTCCTCCTTGTGCTGGGGCTGCTTGGTTGCTCTGGTTTGCTGCTGGGGCAGGAAGGCGAGGTGTCTGGTTGTTCTGCTTCTGATACTGATTACCTCCCTGCTGGCTGTGCTGACGGTACTGCTGCTGTTGTGGGTACTGCCTCTGAAACTGCTGCTGATGCGGACGCTGGTTCTGATTCTGATATCCTTGTGGGTGACCAGGCCTGCCTTGCTGAGATGAACTGCCTGAGAAACGTGGACGGCTGATGCCTCCGGTCTGGGGTCCACTCATCTTGCGCTTCCGATCTTCCATATCCTTACGCTTCTTCTCAGTCATAACTGCCCTATCGATCAGGTGCTGGAAGGTGGGGAAGGTGTGATTCATCAGCTGGTAATGCAGGGGATCCACCAAACCCCTCATGAACCTGTACTGCCTTTTAGCATCAGTGTTGACATCCTCAGGTGCATACCGAGATAGCTGCAGAAACTTGTCTCTGTATTCACTAACAGACAGGGGTCCCTGCTTCAGAGCCAGAAACTCCTCCTTCTTCACGATCATCAGTCCCTCCGGCACATGGTACCTGCGGAAACTCTCGCTGAATTCTTCCCAGGTGATGGCTTCGGGGTCAGCATGTGTGGCGAGGTAGGACTCCCACCAGGACTGGGCTGCTCCCCTTAGCTGACGGGGGCCATACAGAACCTTCTCCCTGTCGTTACATTGAGCGGTGCGCAGTTCTCTTTCCACTGCGCGCAGCCAGTCTTCTGCATCCATGGGGTCGGCAGAATGGGCGAAGGTAGGAGGGTGCCCTCTCATGAACTCACCATGCTTATCTCGTGGCATCTGGGGCATCTGCACTTGCAATTGGGGTTGGGGTTGCTGTTGAGCCTGCTGCATGGCTGCCAGAGTCTGCCCAATGGCCTGCACTGCCTGAGTCTGCATCAAGAACATCTGCTCCACTGACATCGGGGGTGGTGGGGGAGGCTGCCTCTGTTGTTCCTCCTGCTGGTCATGCTGCTCTTGCTGAGCACGCCTGTTGCATCGGCGCCTGTTGTCAGACATCTGTGGAAGACATTCATACATCAGCATTGATCTTACAACCCTCCAGCATAAGAAAAGAGAATACAGAATTCTTCATGACACTGAGTGAACAAAGAGCTTCACTGATCCTCATTACGATTCAACACAGCTTCTCAGATAAGAAGGAAAGTAGAAGTAAATGGCTTCCCAACTAAATAACTGACTTTATTAACATTATAGCTAGGCCAAACTGCAGGAGAAACCCACAGGTTAGCGACAGTCATTACAAAGATTCAAATCCAGCACAAGTTCATCATAACAAGCATGCAAGCAACTGATAAGCAAACTAAACTAAATGGAAGCAACTGATAAGCAAACTAAACTGAATACCTAAGACTGAAACATCTGACTTAAGAATTATTACAAACTTCGACGCTAACGATCTAAGGATCCAGATCTATCCTGGTCTTACAGGCAGGGGAACCATAAGTGTGGTGACCACGTGGCGGCGAACGGTAAGGGTGCTGAGTCCCAACAGGAGCGGGAGAACCACCCTCCTGGTGATGGCGCTCTGCCAGCTCAGCACGCAACTCCGCAATCTCCGTTCGAGCCCTGCTCAGCTCGTCCAGAGAGTGATCTAGCTCAGTGTTAAGCACCGTGACTAGGTTGACTGTGCTGCTCAACCTAGGGTTAGCCTCACCAACAGGTGAGACAACCACACTCTCTATGCTGCCAGTTGGGCAGCGGGGGTAGTACCGAAGGTTAAGACCGTCGGCCACCCCACCGAACAAAGAACAGTACTGGGAGAGTGCACGTCGTGCTGCATCCTGCATAGCCGCCTCTGCAGTGTCCCTCTCGGAGATGGAATAGTGCTCCGAAACGGCCTCCGCACCCTGGAGGTCGTCCTCCGGACGGCGAACTAGGCAGGTAGCCTCCCAGCGGTCCGGGTACCTCCCGCGACTGTGCTGGTAGACTACACAACGATACTCGATCGACCAGGTATGCCGGTCAAAAGCCTGGCGCAGCAAGGTGTCGAGTGCGTCGTGGAAGTGACAACCGCGAGCGGCGTCACGGGTGATGGGTCGGGCGACCCACCCTTCCGCCTCCTGCGGCTTAGAGGACTCCGTGTTGTGGTCTGAGTCGTCGTCGTCGGGGTCTCCTCCAGGACTTCCTCCGGTAGCTCCTCCAACAGCCGGGGCGTCCCGCGGTGGTGCAGGGGGCGCCTCCAGCTGGGCAACAGAGGAACGGGGCCTCACGGACTCCACCTCCTGCTGGGGTGGGGAGGAAGAGCCCTGCTGCTCTCTATGCAGGCGCCGGCGTTCCTGCTCCTCACGCAGGCGGTGGTGCAGTCTCTCCAGGTGACTCGACTGACCGGACACGGTGCGGTGCAGAGGACGCTCCGCAAGTCGAGACGGCAGGAAAGGAATCACCGACTTACGTGCAGTGTGTCTAAGACGAGCCATCTACAAAAGACACCGTAAGCATAAGAGTAGGAGCAGAACTAATATGACAAGTGAATAAACCATAGACAGAATAAGATAAAAATTTTAACAAGGTATAATATAGTATATATGTGTAGTAAAACATTGGGTTGGTCGAGGTGACCGACTTTTGAAGTAACATCAGAGGTCAAGGTGAGGGGGGAAGGTCAATAGCCCTTAGTACGACCAGTGCTACTCTAGGTCAGCGGTCCTACAGTCAGCACGGCTTTGATACCACTTATGTCACACCAGGTTTTGGAAGGCAAACCAAGTGCGAACTATGTACGTGCCAGGATCAGAACTCATGTACACAGCGATTACATAAATGAACATCAATGCACATTGCTCGAATAATAACTTAAGAGAGTATTAACTTATTACATCACAGAGTCATAATCATCCACATAGTCATCAACTTAACAGTTAAATCAAAGTGCTAGCGAAACGCAGTAAAGATAGGGCCTTCACAGGCAGCTGACTGGGGGTTGCCGCCAACCCACACCTAGAATTAGTCGTAGTCTTGGAACTCCTGGAAGTCTCCTTCCACGACTTCGCCTTCTCCTGAGCAGTGGTTACAATGCGGACAACCTGGTGTTTTGTGGTAAAGCAAGGATGAGTACACATCAACGTACTCAGCAAATGTCCCGTTTGGCTGAAGTGGACTAGCTTTATGTGGGGTTAGGCTCAAGCAGTTGCTTTTAGTTGGTCAGGTATTTATCATTAGTAGAAGCCAGATTTTAGCATTAACCAACCCATGAACCATTTCCTCATCGAGGAACAACATCATCATATTCGAACCAAAACCATAACATAATCCTTGTATCTCGAACCATCTGTATCTCTAATCAAAGAGGATCCCAAGGCTGCTCTTAACCGTGAGCACGGCTGATATATCAGTTTCACTACCCTCTGCAGAGGCCGCACACTTTACCCATGAGTCATGATGCCCTTTCTGCCCGGGGAGAGCTAATCCCCATTGACCACTACCTAGGTGGTCCGGCAGGGTATCACTACGTAGCTGTTACAAAGATTCCCTAGAGATCGTAGCCGCCCGTTAGGTTTCTCCAGTTTGGTAAACACAGTACCCCTCCCCGCAGGAGAGTGACTAACAAAAAGCAAAACGAAAGAACCTCGGCACTCAGCCTCGGCAGAGCAAGCACTGTGCCTGGACCCCATTGACGGCACGACGGCGAAGCAACTACACCTCTAGTTCCTCTAATTAATTAGCTAAGGGCACCCCATTTCACCCTCATGGTTGCACTGTTATCCCGGGTGGTCTCTCAACGAACAGGTCCTTACGGAGAAGTACTCAGGAAACAGCCTGAGCCCCCTAGAGTATCACAAGATCATCAATATCATCAGGATAACAGTATCATACATAGTCACATCATGTTCATTGATTAAGTTAAGGCAATAGCAGAATGCTAACCATAACAGCCCATAAGGTCATCAAGGATAAAGTAAAGTGTAAAGCTAGTCAATCCTTAGGTTTCAAGTAAGTAATGCGGGGTAGTAAGTTATAAATGAATAGGACATAATGGGTCAGAGGACACTTGCCTTCACCAAACAGATGCTCAGGGACTTCCTCTGCAACTTCCTCGGGAAACACAGACTGCTCGTTGTCTACGTAAAGTAATCATTCACACTATGCACTTGGGAAATAACAAACAAAAATAATATACCAAACATATGCAGCAGAGAGATCACAAGTTCATAATAGAAAAGGGATAGGCACTCTGGTATTCCCTAGGTCTAGGGTAGAGGACTATACAAAATGATTCATTATCCACTAATCAGGTTTAAGTCAGTAGTGGGGTTAAATCATTACATGGTTTTAAGTTCCTAAACTTAGGTGCTCCCACTTTTATTAAAGTCTTCTATCTTTTATTTATCTCAAATAGGGGTTCCAATAACCTTAATCCTATCCTAATGATCAACTATTAATTGGGACATAAAAACAGCAGGGAAACATTGGTTAAATAGGTAGACAAAAATACTATGAGCATTTTGCAATTTGAAGCACCTAATTTGGAGTTCATATGACAAAGTTATGAATTTTACAAGTTTAGGGATTAAAAATATACCCTAAATACTTATTTTGAATTAAATAAAAGGTCCGAGGACCTAACTGCGAGAATCCAGGGACGGCGGGTTAAATTTCAGAAAACCGGGGGTCTCTTTAAGAAAACGCGCGGGCGAAGGGGTATCGGGCTCCTATGGCCGTTGGATCTCGGATCAACGCCCGAGATTAGATCCGCGGGCGGGCGCGCGAGCGCGCGGCGGCCTGAGCGGCTGACAGGCGGGGCCAGGCGGGCAGCGCGGGGCGGACGGCTGACAGGCGGGGCCGGGCGGCAGAGCGGGCGCGGGCGGGCTGACAGGCGGGGCCCAAATGGCAGGAAGGCGGGGTGCGGGGGGGGGGAAATAGCCCTGGGCCGTTGGATCTCAGGCGGACGGCTAGGATTGGGCTCAGCCTATTTGAACTAGGGCCGTTCGATCTGGGATAGACGGCGGGGATTGGGTGGCCGGCTTCTGTCTTCTCCTCCGGCCAGCAGAGGCGACGGCGCCCGTCCCGCGGCGGAGAACTCGCCGAAGACGAGGGGCGCGGGCGCTCTGCGGGTCCTTGGGGCGACCTGGGCGGCCGGGGAGGTTGGGGAGGGCGCGGGGAACCTTTTGGTGGGGACTAGGTCGGGGCAGGGGCACCGGAGGGGGGGCGGTCCACGGCGAAGCGGCTCGGCGGTGGCGCTAAGGGACTCCGGCGAGCAATTAAACGCGACAGAGTGCAATAGAGGGGAAGGGAGAGGGCATGGGAGGTTTCTTACCTCAAGACGGACTCCGGGGACTCGGTGGCGGCAATGGCGCGACGACGGCCCGGGTCGGCAGTGGCGGACCCCCGCGGCTGCACGGAGGACGGCGGGTGAGCGCGGGCAGAGGGAAATAGGGAGGGGAAGGGGAAATTGGAGCGCGTCCCGGGTTGCGGACGTCGGGGCGGAGCTCACCGTGGCAAAGGGCACGGCGGGGCTCCAACGGCGACGAAGGAACGAGCTCGGGCGGCGGTGGTTTAATGGCGGCGGCGCTCTGGCGTGCGCGCAGCGAGGGGGAGGTGGGAGAGAGGCCTACAGGTGCGCAAATGAGGGAGGGGGAGAGGGCGAGTGGGGTCCTGGGCTCAAGTGGCCGGGGGCGGGGCGGTTGCGAGCTCCACGCGCGATGTGGACGCGGAGTCCGCGGCAGCGCGCAGGTCGGGCGGCGGTTACGCGGGGAAGACGGGGCTGACAGCCCGGGCCCACGAGCAGAGAGAGAGGGAGGCGGGCGCGGAGACGGCGGCCGCGCTGACGGGCGGGCCCGCCAGGGCAGAGAGAGCGGGGGGGAGAGGCGCGCGCGCGGGGTTGGGCCGGCTGGGCCGAAAGGCCGAGGGGGCGGGGGAAGCGGGCTTCTTTCCTTTTTCTTTTATTCTGGCATTTGTTTTCCCTTTTTCTTTTTATTTACTCTATTTGATTCAAATCCAAATAAGCCACAAATTCAAATTAACATTTCTAAGAATTATGCACCAAACAAAAGTAGAATTTAGGGTTTGACATGATGCAACATTTCATACCCCTTGGAGTTTTAGTCTAATAAACTTTAATTACACAAAGTAAATAGCCCCTTTTCTTCTATATATAAAAAAAAGAAAGAGGGGATTGGGAAGGGTGTGAAAAGAGAAGTAACACCTGAATTTGTGAATATGAGCAGAGAAATTTTATACCCCCAAATTCAGGGTGTTACAGGAACCAATACCGCGACTCGAGGCCACCCAGCGCACGACCCAGCGGCTCCAGCCTGGCGCGACGGTCAATACGACCGAAGACGGGCCGGCGGTAATGGCGGTGGCAGGCGGGCAGGTGCAGCGGTCACATCGTCAGCCAAGCTCACGTCCTGTCCGGGGGCAGCGAGAGAACCCTCTCTCACGGCGTGAAGGCAACGCGCCCGTGACCCGTTCCTCGAACGGCTCACGCACGCGCAACGGCTACCCTGCGAACTACTCGCCCTGTCGCATCAACTCCGCGGCGGGACACGCGGCGCCTCTGGCAGGAGAAGCGAGCGACGCTTCGCCTTCGCCGTAATGACCGCGTCAAAAAAAAGGTACGCCGCATCGTTCGATTTCGTATCCTTTTCCGTTTTTCCTCTTTCTCTCTCTTGCAACAGGGACCGGGAAAGGGGATACCCCGAAAAGGATCCTTCCCCGAGAAGGAACCAGGCTCCGAGCCCCCCTACTGATCAGAGGTTCGAAGGCTGGCCCCCGGAAGGGTTCGACAGCCGCCTCAGATCGCGTGGGCCCTACACCCACTACTGGTCAGAGGTTCGAAGGCCGGCCCCTCGAAAGGGTTCCACGGCCGCCTCAGGCTACTCAGGCTCCGTGCCCATTACTGATCAGGGGTTCGAAGGCTGGCCCCCGAAGGGTTCACAGCCGCCTCAGACACCGAGCGAGGGATGACCATGGGTACGTTCGATACATAACCAAGGCTCGGGCTGCGCTCCCGAGGTACCCTAGGACATTTCCGAGACCAGCGGGAATGATCTTGTAACAGAGTCCCATCAGAGGGAGGCATCGAGCACTCGGACCCCGTCACCAGAGGACCGGGTCTGGCAGATCACCCGAAGGTACTTTTGGGCGTGCCTCTGGGCCCCTAGCCGACCCCTAACGAACAGGGCACGGACGTCCACTCGGATTACCCGCTTGCAGCTTATCGGAGACACCATGTTCGGCGCCCATCGAGGGCAACATGGCGCTTCCCCCCTCCTCCTTGCGGAAAGGTGATGCAGGGGCGTATGTAAAAAAGCCGAGTCTACCCCTGACCGCCCTCTCGCTCTGTGCAGAGGCTCGGGGGCTACTCTCGCAAACCCGGCTCCGGCCGAACCGTTGACAGCGTCAACATACCAGCCCGAGAACTTGGGACCCGACCGTACACCTGGGCTACGGCCAGCTCGCATGAGGGAACGACCAGACCAGCCGAAGCACTACGTGAGGCAGTAAGACCTCGAAGGAGTGAAACCACTCCTCCGAGGCCTCGGGGGCTACACCCGGCGGGTGCGCTCGCGCGCACCCACCGGAACAAAAGCGCAACCGAGAAAGGCTGGTCCCCTTGCAAAAAAGTGCGACGAAAGCCTCCAAGCGAGTGCAAACACTCCCTTCGAGGCTCGGGGGCTACTGTCGGGGACCATAATTAGGGGTACCCTCAAGGCTCCTAATTCTCAGCTGGTAACCCCCATCAGCACAAAGCTGCAAAGGCTTGATGGGTGCGATTAAGTCAGGGATCGGTCCATTCAAGGGACTCGATCACGCCTCACCCGAGCCTAGCCTCGGACAAGGGGAGCCGACCCCGGAGGATTTCCGTCTCGCCCGAGGCCCCCCTTCAGCGGCGAACATGTTTCCGGCTCGCCCGAGGCCCTGCCTTCGCCAAGAAGCAACCCTAACCAAATCGCCGCACCGACCGACCAAATCGCAGGAGCATTTAATGCAAAGGTGGCCTGACACCTTTATCCTGACGCACGCCCCCCAGCCGGCAGAGCCGAAGTGACCGCCGTCACTTCGCCGCTCCACTGACCGGCCTGACAGAAGGACAACGCCGCCTACGCCACTCCGACAGCGGTGCCACTTGACAGAGTGAGACTGACAGGTAGTCAGGCTCGGCCAAAGGCACCATAGGAAGCTCCGCTCCGCCCGACCCAGGGCTCGGACTCGGGCTAAGTCCCGGAAGACGGCGAACTCCACCCGACCCAGGGCTCGGACTCGGGCTAAGCCCCGGAAGACGGCGAACTCCGCCCGACCTAGGGCTCGGACTCGGGCTAAGTCCCGGAAGACGGCGAACTCTGCCCGACCCAGTGCTCGGACTCGGGCTAAGTCCCGGAAGACGGCGAATTCCGCCCAATCCAGGGCTCGGACTCGGGCTAAGTCCCGGAAGACGGCGAACTCCGCCCGACCCAGGGCTCGGACTCGGGCTAAGTCCTGGAAGACGACGATCTCTGCCTCGCCCGACCCAGGGCTCGGACTTGGGCTCGGCCCTAGAAGACGACGATCTCCGCCTCGCCCGACCCAGGGCTCGGACTTGGGCTCGGCCCAGAAGACGACGAACTCCGCTTCGCCCGACCCCAGGGCTCGGACTCCGCCCCGGCACCAGCCGACGATCTCCGCCTCGCCCGAACCTGGGGCTCGGACCCGACCTCGGCCACGGAAGACAGACTCGACCTCGGCTTCGGAGGAGCTTCCACATCGCCCAACCTAGGGCGTAGACCAGCCACGTCAACAGGAGGCGCCATCATCACCCTACCCCGAGCTGACTCGGGCCGCAGGGAACAAGACCGGCATCCCATCTGGCTCGCCCTGCCAGATAGGCAATGATGGCGCCCTGCATACTCTGTGATGACGGTGGCTCTCAGCCCCCTTACGGAAGCAAGAGGACGTCAGCAAGGATTCAACCGCTCCGACAGCTGTCCCTCTGCCAGGCTCCATCGCTCCTCCGACGGCCACGACATCACACCAGCTGGGTGCCAAAATCTCTCCGGCTGCCACAACGGCATGTACTCAGGGCGCTAGCTCTCCTCCGCTAGACACGTAGCACTCTGCTACACCCTCCATTGTACACCTGGATCCTCTCCTTGCGCCTATAAAAGGGAGGACCAGGGCCCTCTTAGAGAGGGTTGGCCGCGCGGGGACGAGGACGAGACACGCGCTCGCTCGGAGCCGCTCGCTCCCTCTCCCGCGTGGACGCTTGTAACCCCCCTACTGCAAGCGCACCCGACCTGGGCGAGGGAATAACACGAAGGCCGCGGGATTCCCACCTCTCTCACGCTGGTCTCCGGCCGCCTCGCTCTCCCCCCTTCGCGCTCGCCCTCGCGCTCGACCCATCTGGGCTGGGGCACGCGGCGACATTCACTCGTCGGCTCAGGGACCCCCCTGGTCTCGGAACGCCGACAATATCAATTCATGTATCCTGATTATGGATATTATGTGGATATTTTCTATCTGTGAATGGCCCCTGCACTTTGAATCGCTTATGTCATTGTTAGCAATCACATAATGTTTTTCTTTTCTCTTAGATTTAATTTGTATAATCATATAATCATTCATATATAGGTACAACAGGATTTGGTTCAGCTTCTCACTTTGTTTTTTAAATGAGAAGAAGCAGACAACAAATTATAGTGAAGGCTCCTCTCGTCCCCCGTCGCTTGGTGGATCACCCCCACGGAACCAGCCTAGCCAAAGGCAGGTATGTGCATGATGTCATTCTTGGTAGCCTATCATCATCTTTGGCTCAGAGTGCTTCTATAGTTAAATGGATGTAGTGCAAGTTTTATTTTTATTTTCTGCTCCAGTTGTTTTCTATGCTACTTCATGTATTAGTTCACCGTGCATAAGTCATCTACAGCAAATGTTCTTCTTCCTAACCAACTATATATGCTCTTAATTGTCCTCTAATTTCAATAACATATTGCCACTATTCTATATATCAGGGTGACTATTCTTACCTGAAGAGACTATTTCGTGATCTCTTTATCCGGGAAGGTATGAATTTAGCGTGCATGCTTATTTTTTAGGTGTTCTATACACTATTCTTATGCCTTGGCTCGTCCTAATACACTGTTCTTATGCCTAGGCTCGTCCTAATACACTGTTCTTATGCCTAGGCATCTAGGCGGTGGTCCAATGCCTTGGCTTGTTTTATCGCTTTAAAAACCATGGTTCTATATTAGGACGTCCTGTTATTTGTATCTCATAATTGTGTTGTTACTAATGTAGGATACCAGTTCAACTATGTGTTTGACTGGACCATTCTGAAGTATCCTAAGATAGGCTCCAACCTGCGAACCAGGGTACTCGAGGGCCTTTTGTATCTATTTGTTGTACGGTTCTGTAGTTTGTCAGACTTCCCCATCTGTTCACTATCAATTAGGCAGGTGAAAGAACCAGTGGAGCTGCTGGACCCTCAATGGATAAGATGGAGAAGGCCCCAGGTTTGCCCTACTCTTGCAAAAAATGCGTAACAAATATGTGGTACAAACCAGACACATATTTGAGCCTGATCTTCGTGCAGGAGAAGCGTTCGGTAGAAGGAACCCTAGCGGTCCTATGAACCAGACCGACAGTTATGCGCAACAACCACATGAGACCGTATCCATGTCGCTAAAGGAAACTGTAAGCTAAAGTTTCCTTCCCTCCACCTCCTATATGGTCTATGAACATTCAGCGCCGTCGTGCACTCCTCACGTATCTCATGAGCTTTAACCATACATTACCCATTTCTCCAGATGCATAGCACTGAACGATTTGGGAAAGGACTATGGAGAGATCACTCCAAATATCTATAAATAGATCCCTGCCTTTTGGACCTCCACTTGCTGATGACATGATCAAGGACATAAATAGATCACTGGAAATATTGTCAAAGACCCAACTAAAGAGAGGGTACCAAAGAGAGGGTACAGATATAAACTCTTGGGAACTTTCTTTTAATTTTTACAATTAATATCTATAAAGTATGGTAAACTTTTCTGTCCACCTTTTCTCTTGGCCTTTTTACCTTATTAAATTAAGAGTAGTCCAAGTTGATATGTTATGCTAAATATATATATACCCTGAAGTTAATTAAGGTCACCTGTCTTTTACTTGAGCTCTCCTGCTAGGTTCCAAACTTAGATCTCGCTTCTCGGTCAATAAACCACTATATACAGAACTTTGCTTATCAAAAGTGATCGGTCGTTAGGGAGGTGCACAAGCGCAACCACCACTATGACGCCCTTGACGTATCGTCGCCACAACGAGCCCTCGACGTATTGCCACCACCGCTTTGGAGGAAGCCGAGGTAGAGGCAGAGGGCGATATCATGACGCTGAATAACTACCTCAACGCGTAGTGCAATGATGCGGTGGCATCTGCACACTACTGTAGAACTTCACTGTCATCTTCGACATCAGCAGCTCCAACCTCCAACCTCTGGGTGCCCTCCTCCAAGTGTTATTTCTCGGTGTGCATGGTGTTCGATTCTGTGGTTGAGACTATTTACTAACTCTGCACTTCTGTGTAGCTCTGAAATGAAGAGCGCCTTTTGGGTTTTTGCTAAGAGTAATGGTTTGTGATCTCGGCCCTCCTAGTGTTTTGTATTTGGAGACCAGTGGTGTATTTCTAATATATAGCAATACTCTTTCAATGCCTCACTTGTGAGTTTGAGGGTGCATTTACTTGCACTAGACAAGGTTGCACTTAAACATTTGTTTACTGTAGATATCGTATTTATTTTAATTTGCAAATCCATTCTTTAAGAATGTGAGTCCAGTTCCACTGTATTTCATCAAGGAAATGAATGTGCTAGAAAAGCTCTTATTTTGTGTTTTTTTCTTTTTTGTGCCATGATGCATTATTAGTTTATTGAAGTTCTGTACTTCTGTTATTGCTAGGGAAGCATTATAATTTACATTCAATTTGCTTGTATGGTTCATTTTTTCTTAGCTTTGTTTGAGTGGATACAAGTTTTGTACTAATGATATTGCTAGGGAAGCCTTATAATTTTCATTCTGTTTGCTTGGATGGTTCATTTTTTCTTAGCTTTGTTTGAGTTTTTTTGCTATTAATATGATTCGTCAAATCAAGTTTTGGATTAAATTTGTGGTTAAATGAGGACTTATGCTTATTTGGCTTGATTTGTTGAGGTTTCACGTGAGTCTCCTTGTTATGTTTGATGAGCTTCGATAATTTGTAGTGTTTTTTGGTGCATGTATTGATATTTTTACATGGTGTTCGAATATGTGTATATGTTTGTGTTTAATCTTCATTCATGTTTAGCATTGTTATCACAGTCACAAGCAGCGCCTCTGAGATCTTAAGCATCATTTGCAAATTTCCCTTGGTTGTCAATCACTCTGCTAATTCAGTCAACTGCTATCTTGTCAGGTTGAATAGGTTTGTACTCAACTTCTATCCACACAACAGTTCCGAGGCCCCTAATGAAGTATATGTCACTATAATTAGTGCGATAGTTCGTCGCAGCTTCTAATTCACACAATCCTAATGACAAGCAAAATGTTGCTTCTGATTACCAGGGGAGCACAAAATTTAAACCACAGAGCTGAATTCAAATGATAAACAGATAGAAAAAACACGGTATGATAGAGGGACATAACTAATTAGAAGTCTAGACTTTATGTTGTGCATCCTGTAATAGTAAAAATTTCTCCACTGTTGTGATGTCCATTGCTGATGTTTTGCTACATATTGCTTATGTGTTCATCCTAATGATCATGGACAATCTCTTAATTTAGCAAAGTTCTAAAACCAAGAATGAAAGAATATAACATGACCCAAAACTTCGTATTAATAGTTCTAAAGATACATCATCCATTACGAATTCAAATCATGTCTCAAGAGTCACAATCATTTTTTGCATCTTCTTCATCTCACTCCTGAAACATAGTGCTGAGGACAGTCTTTTCAGGATACCTGGACAGCATGACATCATCATCTTCTTGCACTACATACTTCATCTCTTATTTAGCATACAACATCAATCTTAGTTGGTACCTTAGAAATGGTGGTGATTACAACTGCACAGTTAGCAATGGTTATCATTGTTGGGGCGAAGGCGAAGACGCCACCCTTCGCTCGAAGGCCTTCGCCACACCCGCTGCAACAATGGAGACGACGACTGGCCAACTCTACCCTTCGCTCGACGCACCCGGAGACGAAGGCCTACGGCGAAGTCGTCTTTTCCCGCGACCTTGTCCAGCGCGGAGGCCCACGTGTGATCCGGCCCATCGTAATAGGCCCTGCGTGGCCGCTGCGCATTACGGGCCTAGTTTGTAAAGGTCTCTCTGTAATTACAGTCTGTAACCCTGCTTTATGGGAATATTCTGGGAATAACCTAGGCGCCTAAGGGCACATGCGTCCTTAACACTGGTCGCTGGGCACTCAGACACCTATAAATACCCCCGCACAGTGCCCTTGAGAGGCTAGGTTAACAGAGCTATTGCCATCCCAAGTTGTAGCCCCGTTTACACCACCTTTACTCCTCAGTTGGATCAACTCGCTCAGGAGAGCAAGTTCCAACATTTGGCGCCCACCGTTCATGCTACGAAAACACCACCCGCGATGGCTCCCAAGAGAACCTCGTCGAAGGCTGACGAAGTCGCGAAGGCGGCACTGCTGGCCAAGAAAAAGGGCAAGGCCCTCATCGACAACACTCTCCAAGGGCCCTGCGAAGACGACGCAAACAGCAAGAAGCAGCGCAATGAACAACCCACTACCGAAGGCAGCCTCCGCACCTGCAGCTCCGGGGGACCACAACAGCCTCCCCTAGGCTTCGCTCCACCAGAGGGCGCGGACGCCACCGAGGACGGCGAAGTCATCGGCGTTTCGACCGAAGAGCAGCTACAGTTGCACGCCCTGCGCATCAAGAACCGCAACCTCCAAAAGCAAAAAGAGATCCTCGAGGCCAAGCGCCAACGTGTGTCTGCACAAGCCAAGGTGCGACAGATGATACGCGACGAAGAGCAGAAGGCATAGGAGCTTGAACAAGAGATCGCGCTCGTGCAGAGCGAAGGCCAACTCGGCCTGCAGCATGGCCCACCCCTCCAGCAGCGCACACAAATCGAAGACCTGTTCGTCCCTCAGCGCGGACACACCATCCCTCATGCCATGGCTTTCCAAGGCGTCAACTACCTTGACGAGTGAAGTCCCCTGGCACCTCACCTGCAAGTGACACCATGGCCCACCAACTTCAGGGCAGGGACCTATCCCAAGTACAACGGCAGCACTGATCCAGCACAGTACATCATGAGCTATCAGGTCGCCGTTGCATCATCCGGAGGGGACGATGCCACGATGGCCAAGTCATTCATCATTGCCCTCGAAGGCCCAGCCCTCACCTGGTACACCAGGTTGTCCCCATTGTCCATCGACTCTTGGAGAAGCCTCCGGGACAAATTCTTGCTCAACTTCCAAGGGTACCACCCATACACCGACGCCTTGGCTGAACTCTCACTCTGCAAGCAGCTCGAACGAGAGACTCTGCGGGAGTATTACCGCAAGTTCCTGACCCTCAAGTCACAACTGCCTTCGGTCGATGACCAGATCGCCATCCAGTATGCCATCAGTGGCCTTCGGGCCGGCGTCCTCTACAGCCACTGCATCAGGGACCTGCCCAGGAACCTCCAGGAGCTGTATCAGCTATTTGAGAAATATGCTAGATCCGAAGAGCTCCACCAGTGCAAAGTCGAGTCTCAGAGGAAGCCCAAAGACCCTCCACAGTCCAGCCGCACTTGGACGAGGCCCTCGCAGACAGACTCCGGCCGGGACGGCCGCCATCAGCAGCAGGTGCACAACATCGCCAACCAGCCCCCCGCTGGTGAGGCCCCTCACCGCCAGGAGTATCCCCCCAGGGCCGAGGAAATGGAACTCGCGGTCGAGGACGGGGGCGTGCGCAGCAGCCACGTAGATTTTACTGCCTATTCCACGGCGAAGACTGCGCGCATCCCACAAGGGACTGCCCAGAGACGAAGGCCACCAGAGACAGAATGGCACGGGCACAACAAGCCGACAACCCTAGAATTGTCGCGCACGCATACCAGCAACCCCCTCAACGATACAACCATGGCCCCGCTCCGCCTCCACCGCACCACGCATACCAACACCACCAGGAGGTACAAATCGTACCTCCCCCACCCCCACCCCCACACCATCAACAGCAAAACATCCACCACCACAACCACCCCCAAGCCCCAAAGCAAGAGGACTTCGCCGATCAACCGTATCGCGGAGTCATCCATATGATTACCGGGGGGTCCAGCGCCGACTTCGACACAAAGCGGCAAAAGAGGGACCATTACCGCAGCGTCAACCACGTCGCCGTCACCGGCCCGGTCATGCAGACGAAGTGGTCCCACGTACCATTGACCTTCGACGCCCGAGACGTCGATTTGCGCAGCGCCCCCCACATCGATGCCATGGTCATCAACTGCAGCGTGGCAGGCTGGGACTTGCACAAAGTCTTGGTCGACAATGGCAGCCAAGCGGACATCATTTTCCTCCATGCCTTCGATCGCATGGGCATAAGCCACAGCCTGCTCAAGCCCTCGGACAACCCCCTGTACGGCTTCGGTGGCAAGGGCACCTTTCCCGTCGGCAAAATAGAGTTGTCCCTCTCCTTCGGTGTAGCACCCAATGCCCGAAGTGAGCAAGTCACGTTCGACATTGTCGACATGGTGTACCCATACAACGCCATAATGGGCCGGGGCTCCATCAATAAGTTTGAGGCAACTATCCACGGACTTTACCTGTGCATGAAGATCCCAGGTCTGCAAGGCGCCATCACAGTTTACGGCAACCAGCAGGTTGCGCGTAACATAGAAAGAGACTTTGTCCCCGGGCAAAGAAACGTACACTGCCTCGCGGCCCAACGCGAAGTCCCTGGGTCTGTCAATTCAACTGCCAAATAGCATGAAAAGGCATAGCTGCAGAGCAACAACGGGACCAAGACCGTCCCCCTCGACCAGGCTACGCCCCAGCAGATGGTTACCATCAGCGAAGACCTCACTTCGCACGACGAAGAGCGGCTCCTCAGCTGTCTATCCAAGAATAAAGACGTCTTCGCCTAGTCCGCCCTCGACCTGGTCGGAGTCAGTCGCTCCATCATCGAGCACGGCTTAGGAATCGACCCTTCGGTGAGGCCGAAGAAACAACGGCTGCGCAAGATGTCTGACGAGAAGACAGAAGCCGCCAAGGCCGAGGTGCATCGCCTGCTCGAAGCCAAGTTCATCGAGCCAATCGCCTACCCCACATGGCTCGCCAATGTAGTGATGGTGCAGAAGAAGAGCGGCAAATGGCGGATGTGCATAGACTTCACCAGTCTTAACAAGGCATGCCCCAAGGACAATTTCCCGCTGCCTCGAATAGACAAAATCGTCTATAGCGCGGCCGGGTGCGAAGTCATGTCACTCCTTGACTGCTTCTCCGGCTACCACCAAATATATATGAAGGAGGAGGACAAGGCAAGCACCAGCTTCATAACACCCTTCGGCACGTATTGTTTCATCAGAATGCCGGAGGGACTCAAGAATGTCGGGTCCACTTTCTCTCGACTCACCAAAACGGTGCTCGAGAGCCAGGTCGGCAGAAATATATTCACATATGTGGACGACATCGTCGTTGCCAGCAGAAGCAAGGAGGACCACCTGGCCGACCTCACCGAAACATTCACGAATATGAGGACTGCACGACTTCGCCTCAACCCTGAAAAGTGCGTCTTCGGAGTCCGCCAGGGGAAAATCTTGGGGTACCTGGTATCACACCGCGGAATTGAGGCCAATCCAACCAAAATTCAGGCTATCATCAACATGACGTCCCCACAGTCAGCCAGAGAAGTACAACGATTGACAGGTAGGCTGGCCGCCCTCAATAGATTCATCTCCAAGTCCGCGGAGCGAAGCCTCCCTTTCCTCAAAACTCTCCGCGGCGCAAAAGACTTCGCGTGGGGGCCAGAGCAGGCGGCGGCCTTCGCTTCATTAAAACAGTACCTGTCGGAATTGGCGATCCTTACAAGCCCCGACCCCTCGCTACCCCTATTGCTTTATGTTGCGGCTTTGCCACATGCGGTCAGCGCTGCACTGGTTCAAGAGCAGACCAGAGAGGGCACAATCAGGCAATGCCCAGTTTACTACGTCTCTGAAGTGCTCACAACATCAAAATGTAATATGACAGAACTGGAAAAGATCGCTTATGCAGTCGTGACGGCCTCGCACAAATTGCGCCACTATTTCGAGGCATTCAAAGTCCGGGTCACCTCAGATAGAGGACTCGGCGAGTTGTTTAGAAACCCGGAGGCATCAGTGTGGATCGCCAAGTGGGTAGCCGAACTCTCCGGCTACCACATCACATTTGAACCCAGGACAGACATCAAGTCGCAAGTCCAGGCAGACTTCGTCGTAGACTGGACTGGACCAATAACACAGCCGAAGTCGTCCGTAGAGAAAGTGTGGACAATCCACTGCGACGGCGCCTGGTGCCATGCGGGGGCAGGCGTCGCTGCAGTCATTACTTCGCCCACCAGGATCAAGCACAGATACGCAGCACGCCTTAGCTTTGCTTTGGAATCTGATAGATGCACCAACAATATAGTAGAATACGAGGCTGTCATCCTCGGCCTTCGCAAGCTAAGGGCACTCGGTGTCACCACCTGCATCATCAGAACAGACTCCAAGGTAGTCGCCGGTTAGGTCGAGAAAGACTATGTAGTGAAGGACCTCGCACTCATGCAGTACCTCGCGGCCATCCGCAGCCTCGAAAGACAATTCAAGGGTTTCACGTTGCAGCACGTGGACCGAGCCAAGAATGAGGAGGCCGATGCATTGGCCAAGGCAGCCGCCAGGGGCGAGGCCCTACCCTCCAACGTGTTCTACCACGTCATCGGCACGCCAGCCGTCCGCAGCCCTGAGGGGCTCCAAATAACCAATGACAGCGAGGGCCACCGCATAGTCAACCTCATCATGACCGAAGACTGGCGGGCACCAATAACCCTGTTCCTGCAGGGGTACTACCATCCAACAGACATCAACGAGGCCAAGCGCCTCATACACCGAAGTCGGGACTTCGCGTTAATCGAAGGCCAACTTTACAAGAAGGGGGTCAGCCAACCGATGCTTAAGTGCGTCACCGAGACTGAAGGCGTCCAAATTCTACGTGAGGTCCACAGCGGGACTTGCGGCTCTCACGCAAGGCCTAGGGCCCTAGCGGCAAAGGTGATTCATCAAGGTTTTTACTGGCCCACCATGATTTGCGCCGCAAATCGGGTCACAAGGTCCTGTGAAGCCTGTCAGAAATTTTCTCCACGCTCCGGACGCCCTTCGCAGTTCACGAAGCTAATCGCCCACACGTGGCCCCTTCAGCGCTAGGGCCTGGACATTGTCGGGCCCCTGCCCATGGCTCAGGGGAACCTCAAGTTCACCTTCGTCGCCGTTGAGTATTTCACCAAGTGGATTGAGGCAAGGGCAGTATCCACCATAACATCGAAGACAGCCCAGAAATTCTTCTGGCAAAACATTGTTTGCCGCTTCGGAGTCCCGTCCGAACTCACAGTCGATAACGGCAAGCAATTCGACAACCAAGACTTCAAGGATTTCTGCTTCTCCATCGGCACCAAGCTTGCCTTCGCCTCAGTGTACCACCCCCTGTCCAACGGAGTGGTGGAACGCGCCAACAGAAAAATTTTCACAGCCATCAAGAAAATGCTCCTCGACGACAAAAAAGGCAAGTGGCCCGACCTGTTACCTGAAGTGGTCTGGGCGCTAAACACAATTGAGTGCAGGGCAACTGGGTTCACCCCTTTCCGCCTTCTATACGGATCGGAGGCTATGACTCCGCAAGAAATAAAGCACGGGTCGCCTCGGACAGTTGCATCGGCCGCCCCCGACATAGACGAGCCTACTTCGAAGGACCTCATCGACGGAGACCGCGTCTTCGCCCTACAGGCTCTAAACAAATACCAAGTTCAGACAAAAGCATGGCGCGACCACACAGTCATCCCGAGGGAGTTCAACGAAGGAGACCTCGTACTCGTCCGGACAGCTCGGACAGAGTCCCGGGGCAAGCTGGAGCCGAAATGGCAGGGCCCTTTCATTGTCAAGACGAAGGCGTCCCCCAGCGCGTACAGGCTCACAACGCCATCCGGCGAAGACTTAGAACATTCTTGGAACATTGATAATCTTCGCAAATTTTTTGTTTAACTCTTCAGGGCCACTTCGCCCTTGTAATCAGCAGAACAAGTTTTAAGCCGGCTCGCACTCTTTTCCTCCCGGGGGGTGAGGTTTTTAACGAGGCGGAGCCATGTAATATACACGCGAAAAATCCCCCGCAAAAACTACGTCGAAAAAGACCGCACCAACGGTCTTCGACATTCGACCAACACAAAAGTCACCGCAAGGGGCAGCGATGGCTACCCCTCGCGTGCGACAGTCCGTGCAAAAGTCGCCTAAGGGTGCAGCAGGACTAGCACAACAAGTGCGCAAATTCAAAGTCTTCTCAAAAAGACTATCTGTGCAAAAGTCGCCTAAGGGTGCAGCCGGACTAGCACAACAAGTGCGCAAATTCGAAGTCTTCTCAAAAGACTATCCGTTCAAAAGTCGCCTAAGGGTGCAGCCGGACTAGCACAACAAGTGCGCAAATTCGATGTCTTCTCAAAAAGACTATCCGTGCAAAAGTCGCCTAAGGGTGCAGCCGGACTAGCACAACAAGTGCGTGAAGTGAAGCCTTTCCCACAAGACAATCCATGCAAAAGTCGCCTAAGGGTGCAGCCGGACTAGCACAACAAGTGCACAAATTCGAAGTCTTCTCCACAAGACAATCCGAGCAAAAGTCGCCTAAGGGTGCAGCCGGACTAGCATAACGAAAGTAAAAATCAAAGGCGCATTACATCAGTCTGAGAGCCCACAGGCACAGCCGGACCGACACAACAATATACTAGACCGGGTGCGCAACACCTTACAAACACACCCAGATGCGCGAAGGCAGTCAACCTTATCATACAAACTACAGTTACACGCGTTCAGCAAGGGCATAACACCTTACATAGGTTCAACCTTCGGAATGATCCCCATCTCCCTATAGTTAAATAGCATTATCCTCAGCTCCTCACCCTCAAAAAGCCTTCGCAACTCACCCTCACCCATACTCGCCCCAATCGGCGAGGACAACAATTCCTGCCTACCATCTCTGCCCACACGAAGACGACCACCATCAAACCCGCCCACTCTACGCTTCGCCACCGCCCTTCGCCGCCTACGCCCAACACTCGGACCAGGCAACATTTCAACATCCGTAACACGCGGAGAAGCCTCTGCCTCAGCCACATCCAAGGCCGCAAAATAATCTAAGCCTTCATCCGAAGACTCTTCCATCCACAAAACCGAACTCCCAGAGTCGTCAAACTCAGAAAACTTAGACGTAGATTCATCCGATTCATTACTAGCAACCACGGTCGAAGCCGCCACAAAATTAGCGGTAGCGGTTGCGTGCGCAAGCCCAAAATCTTGAACCTGCGCAACAACCAAGGTTCAGTAACACAGACAAAATTCCCTAACTACCCCATACACACTAATCCACCTGCGAAGACCCAGCGGCCATCGCGGAATCCTCTGATGCTAGCTCCGTCGCCGCCTTCAGGGGATCCTCCGCCATCGGCACAGTGGCCGCCGGCGAGTCTCCACCAGACACAGCAGACGCAGGGGCAGCGTGGGAAGCTTCACCGGTCTCCGGGAGCAACGCTGTGTCGACCTCAGCTTCGGCCACCACTGGGTCGGCCTCCGCTTCGGGCAGCGCGCTGTTCAGACGTCCAAAGTCCTCCACCTCCTCGGCACGCGCCATCTGCAACACAGTGCACCGATTCAGCACACCCACATTCAGTAGCACAAAACGAAACACAAACCTTACCTGATCCCTCGCCCGGTCAGCCTGTTCCCTAACCGCCTCCCGACCGTGAGGGCCCCACATCCGGTCGAAGAGGGCCCCCCCGGCGTCCTTCACCACAGGGTCTTCGACCTTAAAAATCTCACGCCCAAAATCTTCATCGGATCGGTCGAAGACCTCATAGTGATGGCACCCCTCGCGGGCCAGCGCATTCATAGCCCCCTCGCAGGTGACGAGGGAGGCATACGACATGAAGCCCGCCATGATGGTCGGGAGTGCTTGCAACTCCTCTTGCAGCCACTCGAGGCACCGAAGGCCCGCCTCTCAGTCGGGCACCTCGAAGTCGGCGGTCCGCGCACCCAGCTCGCGGTACGAATCCACGAGCTGTTTGCGCGTTCGCTCAACTTCCACGCGAGTAGAGGCCTCGGCCCTCTCCACGCGGGCCTGCAGAGCGTTGAACCGTGCCTCCCACTCCTCGGCGTGCTGGCTTGCGAGGCTTTCTTCCCCCCTCGCCAATTTGGCCTCCGCCTGCACCGACTGCGCCTTGGTGATGGCCTCATTGGCCTCCTTTCTTTCCTCCACCAGCTGGCACCGAAGGTCAGTCCTCTCGCCCTCCAGGGCGGCCACCTTCTCCGCCAGCCTGCAGTTTTTGCTCTCCGCAGCTGACTTTTCCCGAATGGCGTCCGCGTGCTACGCCCGAAGTCTCTCGACTTCGGCATCCACACCCGCCGTAAGGGCGCCCGATGCCACGCGATCGGCGAAGTCAGTCGCCTAACAGACACGCATGAGTCCACAATCAAAAAGGAAGCGGCACACAACGAAGCCTACTTCAACTTACCTGATTCAGCTGCAGCGACGCTTCCTACAGCCGGCGGGACACAGTGCCCGCCTCGTCTTTGACGGCAGTGGCCGCCGACACCTCGCCGCCAGCGCTGGAAGCGCCACCCTTCACCCCAAAAACCACGGCAGGCGCCGTGGCCGCCACCGCAGGTGAGACGGCAACAAGTTGCCCTTCGCCAGACCCTGCAGCGTATCACCGGTCAAAAAAAACATTACCGACGAGATAGTCATCCACGCAAATATCTGTGCCGAAGTCAGCAATACGCTTCCCCGGCGAAGGCAGCTCCCGGACCTTCGCAGCTCCCTCCAGGACGAACTTGGTCCCGCCAGCGCTGGCCGCCTTCGCGCTTTCCAGCAACTTGCCAGATCCAGGCGCGGCCGCTTTCGCCGCCAGCGAGGGCTGGCTACCGCCGGGGACGGCAGCCTTTGCGCTCCCGCGCACCCTCTTCGGCCTGGCCTCAGGGAGCCTGACGACCGCCCGGCGCTTCTGAGCAGCATCCTGTCGATCCTTGTTCATCACTGCCGACACAATAGCAGCAATATTCCGCCCGTAAGGAAACACTCTCAAATCACGGGCCATACGAGAGGTAAAAAAGTCTTCGCTAGCCGCGCGGGGGATAGGAACGTTCTTGGGCCATCGACCCCCGGTAACCTCCAGCATCCGCGCCGAAGACTCCCGGAGCTCGGGCGAAGACATCCTTCCCCCGGGGGCCGCGCATGTCCCCATCAACTCCATAGCAAAACTATCGGAGACCCCCAGTTTTCCCATCGCAGTACCTAGCTTCCTCTTCTTAGTAGATGGGGCGGCCTCCGGCGCGGGGTCGTCTTCAGGCACTGCCGCTGTTTTTTCCCCCGGCGGTTGGCGACGTCTACTCCGGGATAACCGCCATACGGCAAACCATTCAACTCAAAAACTCGGTTCAGGCGATCGTTCGACCCACGTATGTCCCAGCTCCGCTGGGCCTCAGTCCTCGGCACGTAGCGACCAACAATTCTCACCGCCCCATCCTCCGCCTCACGCACAACCGCGGCAGCATCCCGCCCTCACACATCCAAGGCAAAGAGTGGACTTCGCACCTTCTGCCCGCCAAGGGAGGGCATCACGCGAGGGCATACTTCGCCTAGCGTCCATCCATGTGCCAAAGGCCACACCCCATACCCTACGAATTCCTCAACCAGATCGCGCCCGCTACTCCTACGGGCAGCGATCCGAAGGGCCCGTTCATTCACGTCGTTCTCCGCCACTTCAAACGGCGGGTACGCCACATAATAATGCGAACACATGATAGCAGCGGGGAGCCCAGGGTGATTTTCGACTTTAGCCTCCGAAACATAGAACCAGTAGTCCCACCAGTTGCCCCACTTATTTCGGGCACAAGGGACCAGCTCCACAACCTCCATCGAAGTCTTCCCAGACTTCGGCGTGAAAGTGCACAATCCGAATTGCGCAATTTCGTCACCAATCCGTCTCTTCTGCCAGTGCAAACAATAGTGCTTGGCGAAGACCTCCACCGAAGGCTGATCGCCATACGACGTTATTGCCCAGACATACTTCGCCAACGCCACCACGGCGTTCGGTGTCAACTGATGAACTTGGACCCCAAACTTCTGCAGCACCTCCGACACGAAACGATGCGCAGGCAGACGAAGTCCAGCAACAAAAAATGCCTCCGTGGAACCACTTCGAGCGAGGGCAGCGTCTCCACCATCTAGCAACGCCTTCGACACCAGATGACTTAGTCGAACTGGTCCCTCGGAGGGCAAATGTTGGGGCGAAGGCGAAGACGCCACCCTTCGCTCGATGGCCTTCGCCACACCCGCTGCAACAACGGAGACGACGACTGGCCAACTCTACCCTTCGCTCGACGCACCCGGAGACAAAGGCCTACGGCGAAGTCGTCTTTTCCCGCGACCTTGTCCAGCGCGGAGGCCCACGTGTGATCCGGCCCATCGTAATAGGCCCTACGTGGCCGCTGCGCATTACGGGCCTAGTTTGTAAAGGTCTCTCTGTAATTACAGTTTGTAACCCTGCTTTATGGAAATATTCCGGGGATAACCTAGGCGCCTGAGGGCACATGTGTCCTTAACACTGGTCGCTGGGCACTCAGACACCTATAAATACCCCCGCACAGTGCCCTTGAGAGGCTAGGTTAACAGAGCTATTGCCATCCCAAGTTGTAGCCCCGTTTACACCACCTTTACTCCTCAGTTGGATCAACTCGCTCAGGAGAGCAAGTTCCAACAATCATCAAATAAAATTGTGAGATATTAGGGTCGATAATATATGTTTTGTTCATTTTTATGTAATCCTTGTACACTAACATTTTATCGTATAATTTATGTGTTATTGCAACGCACGGGCACAATAATATGTGATATATGGAAACCGTAGCAACGCACGGGCACCTAACTAGTATAGTTATAAAATCATAACTTTTACAAATCGGATGAAGATAAAGTTTATATGAAAATTGTAGAGGTTGAAGAGATCTATAAGTTTGTAATACATCAATTTTTTGTTTAAACATATATTTAGACCAAAATCATTGAAATAATGTCCAAATTTATATCAAATTAATAGACTTTACCATTTTTATGTGTGGGCTTAAAGTTATCTCCACGTGGGAACTTAAGGTTATCTTTTTATTAACTATTTATTAGTATTGATAACTTATTTGTATTTTCGGTCGATACTACAATATTTTAAGGATTTAATTGTATTTTGATGATTTTCTATGACAAGAAATTAAAAATACATAAATAGCCTCAAAAAATCGTGAAATTTTATGGAGACACAACATATGTCCATATATAACAATAAAAAATGTTTGGATCATAAGATCTATAAGATGCCCGCGTTTATTCTATTTCACTTTCACTTATTTGTATGAGTTACATGTGAAATCAGTGTAAATATCCAAGTTTCAACATAATCAGTACTTTACTTTATCATTTTCAGGAGGACTTGAGCTATCTTTGTATAAAATGTTTATTAGTTTTTGTAACTTATTTGCAAATTTTGAGTGAAACTAGAATATTTTATGAATTTTAAATATTGCGGTGTTGGTTCTACAATGTCCTTGTGATAAGTAACTTTGAACTGCATGATGTCAATTTTATTGGTTTCCTTTCTTACATTTGATCCATCATATACATGATTATGTATTGCTTAACTTATGTGTTTGTTGGATGGTTGGACAATTAATATCATCGGATGAACTATCCGATAATTATCTGGTACCTACCCGAGTAGTATCCGTTATCCGTTTCTTACCCGTCCGGATTATTACCCGGTCCCGTCCTGTATCCGTCCTGAATCTTAACTACCCGTATCCGGTCCCGTATCCGAGAGAAATACATTAGGGTAGGATACGGGATGACCCTGTATCCGGCTGTATCCGTCCCATTTTCATCCCTAGGCAGGTATGGCACGTGCTCTTCAATGATGAGACCATGCAAATTGTGGCATATAACGAAGTCTGCATGATACTGATGGTTGCAATGTAGTAGTGAAACAGCTAAATTAAAATAACAAAAATTATGTATGGTTAGGATTACAAATGGATTATGAAACATTTTCTTATAACAATATAAGACACATTTTGTATATAAGTTATTATGTTATTATATATTCCCGTTGCAACGCACGGGCACTCACCTAGTAAATAAATAAGAGAGTGAATGATATAACTCTTGAGCCTTTAAACCATGAATACAGTTGTTAGCGTCGATCTGGGCGTCAATCATTGAGGGTACCGCCTGACGGTGCCCTCTGCGACGGCACGAACGGTGCGCGTCCTTGGATGGGACGGTCTGCGACCTCGCTACAGTGGTGGCTCCTTCCCTGCGTCGTTATGGACGATCCGTGTCTGGGTCGAACGGTCCGTGATGGCACAGGGTTCTCTTCCTTCTCACGGGGCTCCGGGTCAGTATGCCACCCAAAACGCCCTAAACGACGTAGAGTCGTCTAAAGGTTAAAACAGTTGAGGTATAGTATCTTGAATGGACAACTAGATCTTGTCCCAGGAGGGGTAAGATTATAGGGTCGCCTTGGGGTAAATAGACCATCCAATACAGATCTAGACGACGTAGAGCCGGATAGGGGTTGATATGGATATGCGAAAAGCTACAACTAGAACTACACTACATCTACTCCTAGACAGGAATGGTAAAAAAGTAATTTGGTTTGATTGGAATGTGTTCGAGGGTTCTCAATCGGTCGTACACCTTCATATATATAGAAGGTCTAGACCCATTTCTAGGCGATAATCAATAGATCCCACGTAATTAGATGGATAACCACGTATGAGATAAGGATAATCGCCCGAGTTAATCTGATTGCGGGGGCGCAAACCGTTTGGACCCGTTTCTAGGCGATATTCTTTTTTTCCTGATTTTTTTATTTCCAGATTTAATTATCTCAATTCAAATCTGATTTTAAATTTTGAAACCATATTTATATGCACAACCAAAACACCAACGTGAATGTAAATATTTTACATTTATTTACTCCTTATTTACTTTGCTCAAATAACTATTTGTATGCATGAAATTTAATAAGCATGTAATTCACATAGTTATATAACCCAATAGGAGTAATTTATATAGAATAACTCACTATCCTATTTATTATAGTTTAAGTATATAGTCAACATTTTATATTTACTATTTATTAAATTTTTGGGAAGATAGTCTCAATTCATAACTTTGTTTTAATATGTTTGAAATTTGAAATCTTTAGGGAATTTTCTTAATTCACCTAGATACGATTTTGAGTGTTACATCAAGCTCCAAAAGTGTTTTTCTTATTTTCCACAACCTTTTAGACTTGATTGCTTCAATTTACTTTCTAAACACATGTGTTCATGCTCATACCAAGATGGTTAGTTCATAGTGGTGTGTTGAGCAATTAATCACCAAAACACTTAGAAATGGCCAAGGGCACATTTTCCTTTCACCTCTAAGGCCACCTTCCAAATGTAGGATGACATTTTCTTCCACATGTTGTCCATGTCATCTTCTTACTTCCAAGTGCTCTCTTTGATGGTCCTTTCATTAAAGACTTTTGTTTATTTTTCTTACAATCGAAGCATGCTCGTTTATCCTCTCTTCTTATGAGAAAAGTCAACCTAACTAGAGTGATGACCACTACTATAGGTCACTAAATGGAAGTCTCTCTTCCTATAGAAAGTGTTGGATGAATAGGTCAAAGCTATTGTAAAGTCCAAGACTTCTTCGCTCTTCTAATTCCTACTATCATACACAAAACCTCCACGAACTGCCTCGAAACCTACACTTGTTGTACCTACATGCCCATTAAGATCTCCTATAAAATATTCTTACTAATAGGTAAAGCTCTAACCACGCCATCTAAATCTTCCAGAAAAGTCTCTTAGCATTCTTATTTTAACCTACTTAGGGGACATACACGTGAATTACGTTCAAGAACAAAACACCCATGATAAGCTTGACTAAGATAATCCTATCTCCTTGCCTACTCACATCCATTACACTGTTCTTGAGACTCTTATCAAATAAAACTCCTACTCCATATATATTTGCAATTGTCCCTGTGTACCAAAGTTTGAAGTCGGTATTGTCCATCTCCTTCGCTTTCTAACACTTCCATTTAGTTTTTGGGTGTTTAAGATATGTACTTGACTCCTAGTCATTGTCTCAGCAAACTCCGTTAATTTACATGTAAGTGACTTTATATTCCAACTACCTAAACAAATCCTAGTTGGTTTGATGTAACACCCTGAATTTGGGGGTATAAAATTTCTTTGCTCATATTCACAAATTCAGGTGTTACTTCCCCTTTCTCATCCTTCCCCAATCTTCTCTTTCTCATTTCTATAGGAGAAAAGTGGTTATTTTATTTATAACTATAGTCTATTAGCTCAAACTCCAAGGGAGTATGAATTGTTGCATCATGTTGAACCCTGGATTTCACTTTTGTTTGGTGCATAATTCTTAGAAAGTCTAATTTGAATTTGTGGCTCATTTGGATTTGAATCAAATAGAGAAAATAAAAAGAAAAGGGAAAAACAATTCTAGAATAAAAGAAAAAAGGAAGAAGCCCACTCCCCCGCTCTCCTCGGCCTTTCGGCCCAGCTAGGCCCATCCCGCGCGCGTGCGCCCTCCCGCCCCCCTCTCTCTGCGCCGCGGGCCCGGCCTGTCAGCGCGGCCGCCGTCTCCGCGCCCGCCTCCCTCTCTCTCTGCCTGCGGGCCCCGCCTGTCGGCGCAACCGTTCCCCGCGTGCGCCCGCTCCCTCGCTCTCTCTCTGCCCGTGGGCCCCCTCAGTCAGCCCCGTCGTCTCCGCGTAACCGCCGCCGCGCGTGCCGCGGACCCCGCGCCCACGTCGCGCGTGGAGCTCGCAACTACCTCGCCCTCGGCCACTTGAGCTCAGGATCTCGCTCGCCATCTCCCCCCCCCCTCATTTGCGCACCTGCCGACCCCTCTCTCACCTCCCCCTCGCTGCGCGCACGCCAGAACGCCGCCGCCATAAACCCCCGCCGTCCCGAGCTCGTTTCCCGGCCGCCGTTGGAGCTCCGCCGTGTCCATTGCCACGGTGAGCTTCGCCCCGGCGTCCGCAACCCGGGACACGCCCCAGTTCCCTCTTCCCCTCCCTATTTCTCTCTGCCCGCGCTCACCCGCCGTCCGCCGTGCAGCCGCGGAGGTCCGCCACCGTCGCCCCGGGTCACCGCCGCGTCATCGCCGCCACCGAGGAGTCCCCGGAACCCGCCTTGAGGTAAAGAACCTCTCCCGCCCCTATTGACCGTTGTTTTGCTCTCTGTCGCGCTTAATTCCTCGTCGGAGTTGCTTAACGCCGCCGCCGAGCCGCTTCGCCGTGAACCGCCCCCCTCCGGTGCCCCTGCCCCGACCCAGACCCCACCAAAGAATTCCCCGCGCCCTCCCCAACCTCCCCGGCCATTCAGATCGCCCCAAGGACCCGCAGGGCCCCCGCGCCCCTCATCTCCGGCGAGCTCCTCCGCCGCGGGGACGGGCGCCGCCGCCTCAGCTGGCTGGGGAAGGAGACAGAAGCCAGCCGCCCCATCTCCGCCGTCCATCTTAGATCGGACGGCCCCGTTTCAAATAGCCCGAACCCAACCTCAGCCGTTCGCCTGAGATCCGACGGCCCAGAGTCGTTTCCCCCGCACCCCGCCTTCCTGCCAACTGGGCCCCGCCTGTCAGCCGCCCGCGCCCACGCTCGCTCTGCCCGCCCGGCCCCGCCTGTCAGCCGCCGCGCGCTCGCGCGCCCGCCCGCGATCTAATCTCGGGCGTTGATCTGGGATCCAACGGCTGTAGGAGCCCGATACCCCTTCGCCCGCGCGTTTTCTTAAAGAGACCCCCGGTTTTCTGGAAATTGAACCCGCCGTCCCTGGTTTCTTACAGTTAGGTCCTCGGACCTTTTATTTAATTCAAAATAGGTCCTTAGGGTATATTTTTAACCCCTAAACTTGTAAAATTCATAACTTTGCCATATGAACTCCAAATTAGGTGCTTCAAATTGCAAAATGTTCATAATATTATTATCTATCTGTTTAAACAATGTTTCCCTGCTGTTTCCATGTCCCAATTAATGGTTAATCATTAGGGTAGGATTAAGGTTATTGGAACCTTATTTGAGATAATTGGAAGTTGGTAGACTTTAATAAAAGTTGGAGCACTTAAGTTTATGGACTTAAACACCTAAGTTTAGGAACTTAAAACCAGATAATGATTTAATCCCACCACTGACTTAAACCTGAGTAGTGGATAATGAATTCTTTTGTATAGTCCTCTACCCTAGACCTAGAGAATACCAGAGTGCCTATCCCTTTTCTATTATGAACTTGTGATCTCTTTGCTGCATATGTTTGGTTTATTGTTTTTGTTTGTTATTTCCCAAGTGCATAGTGTGAATGATTACTTTACGTAGACAACGAGCAGTCTGTGTTTCCCGAGGAAGTTGCAGAGGAAGTCCCTGATCAGCAGTTTGGTGAAGGCAAGTGTCCTCTGACCCATTATGTCCTATTCATTTACAACTTACCACCCCGCATTACTTAATTGAAACCTAAGGATTGACTAGCTTTATACTTTACCTTATCCTTGATGACCTTTTGGGTTATTATTATGGTTAGCATTTTGCTATTGCCTTAACCTAATCAATGAACATGATGTGACTATTTATGATACGATACTGTTATCCTGATTATGTTGATGATCTTGCGATACTCTAGGGGGCTCAGGCTGTTTCCTGAGTACCTCTCCGTAAGGACCTGTTCGTTGAGAGACCACCCGGGATAACAGTGCAACCATGAGGGTGAAATGGGGCACCCTTAGCTAAATAATTAGAGGAACTAGAGGTGTAGTTGCTTCGCTGTCGTGCCGTCAATGGGGTCCAGGCACAGTGCTTGCTCTGCCGAGGCTGAGTGCCGAGGTTCTTTCGTTTTGCTTTTGTTAGTCACTCTCCTGCGGGGAGGGGTACTGTGTTTATCAAACTGGAGAAACCTAACGGGCAGCTATGATCTCTAGGGAATCTTTGTAAAAGCTACGTAGTGATACCCTGCCGGACCACCTAGGTAGTGGTCAATGGGGATTAGCTCTCCCCGAGCAGAAAGGGAATTATGACTCATGGGTAAAGTGTGCGACCTCTGCAGAGGGTAGTGAAACTGATATATCAGCCGTGCTCACGGTTAAGAGCGGCCTTGGGATCCTCTTTGATTAGAGATACAGATGGTTCGAGATACAAGGATTATGTTATGGTTTTGGTTCGAATATGATGATGTTGTTCCTCGATGAGGAAATGGTTCATGGGTTGGTAAATGATAAAATCTGGCTTCTACTAATGATAAATACCTGACCAACTAAAAGCAACTGCTTGAACCTAACCCCACATAAAGCTAGTCCACTTCAGCCAAACGGGACATTTGCTGAGTACGTTGATGTGTACTCATCCTTGCTTTACCACAAAAACACCAGGTTGTCCGCATTGTAACCACTGCTCAGGAGAAGGCGAAGCCGTGGAAGGAGACTTCCAGGAGTTCCAGGACTACGACGAATTCTAGGTGTGGGTTGGCGGCAACCCCCAGTCAGCTGCCTGTGAAGGCCTTATCTTACTGCGTTTCGCTAGCACTTTGATTTAACTGTTAAGTTGATGACTATGTGGATGTCTATGACTCTGTGATGTAATAAGTTAATACTCTTTTAAGTTATTATTCGAGCAATGTGCTATGATGAGTTATTTATGTAATCGCCGTGTACGTGAATTTCTGATCCTGGCACGTACATGGTTCGCATTCGGTTTACCTTCCAAAACCGGGTGTGACATTTGACTAGTTTTCTTACCCTTTGCACCCGTCGGTAATGTAAAAACCCATGTACATTTTTACTACACCTAGACATTGATATAGCACATCACTAAAGAAGCAGTGATCTGATTCTTGCTCACTTGACATCGTGTCTAGATTGCAACACGATGTTCACCAAGGGGGTGCCGACTTGGCCTTTGTCTATTTAACACCATACCCAGATTTCAGTATGGCGCGTTGCTAAGAGAGTTATGCCCCCAATGGAATTCGTTTTTGAGCTTCATCTCTATTAGAATGAACTGGATCGCCAAGTCTAACATAACCCATATTCTTTACTAGGCTAGGGGTCTACTATGTTGAGGCAATATAGACGGAATTTTATCCTAAAGTTGCTAGAAATCAATTTGTTCATGAATAGAGGGAGTACATATAGAAAATTAGTAATATTTATTATGCATAGTAAGTACTAGTAGACTAATTATAAATATAATTTTAAAATAAATTCATTTAAAAAGTAAAAAATGTAAATACTATTTCTAAAATATAATTAAATCTACAAATGTTCGATTTTAGGAGAGAGATTTTTCATTTTTTTATGGAAGACATCGGTCGTTTTTTTTTGTTTATCTCAAATATCGAGGTTACATCCTTCTTTGATGTTCTCATCTCTTCCGGTTACGCTGTGATTAATAGATCGTGCATATGATCGTATAAAATACTGTTTTATACTGTGTTTAAAATAAAAGTTGGGATGAGTTAGAAGCCGTACACTATAAAAACAGTTATTCTCCTATACCTGCTCTATTAAGTGCAAGTAACCACTAACAAGCAATGAATCCTTCAGCTGCAGAAGGACGAAGATGAAAGCTAACATCATGGCGTGAGCAACGCTGCCCAGTAGTGGGTCGCTAGCTGTGGTATTGCCCGACTGGAACCACACCAGAGTAGGGTCAGGACGTCAGGTCGTCGTCAATGCTTCCCTGCAAGCCCCTGCACAATATCACAAGCCTCCCGGTCCCGGAAAAGATTGTGGGCTCCCACAAGGCACAGGTGCAGAACCGTCACTTGGCCTCCTTGTTGCTCTCTCCTGCCGAGATCGAGCGGCTGTGCGAGTGCCCGTTCGTGATCCAAAGGTCTCCGCTGGCTTCTTCATATCGTTCGGCCACGTCGACCGCATGGCAGTATAAATGGCGAGCCCAACGTTGCCATGGCCACGCACGCAAGCCACTGCCTCTGCCCCACTCGACTCGATCAGCACTTTCAGCAGCAGCTGCGTAGCGTGACTGCGTGAGATGGAGGCGGCGGAGGTGGCGGCGCTGGTCGGGATGGTGGCGGAGTGCTTGGACGCGGAGGACTACGACGAGTACGAGGGCATAACGGAGGAGTCCGTCCGCGAGGTCATGAGCTGGTTTGAGGTCGAGATCATGCTCGCCGCCGGGGGCAACACTCTGCCGCTGCCGTCCTCGCTGGACGCGAGAGTGAGCGAGAGAAAGGAGAGCTGCAAGTCGTCGCTGTCGGTTCCGGCGTCCGTGGACGGGCGTGCGGGTGTGCCACCACCACCCCTGGCGGAGCCGTGGTCAGTTCCCGAGCCTGCGGCGGCGGCGGAGGAGGAGGAGGATGTGGATGATGAATGGGTATTGCAGCTCCTGACGGATGGGCCGCCACTCGAGGGGCAGCATTGTGGCCAGTAGCAGCAGTACGTGTAGTGTAGGAATGAAAAGACGCTGCTGTTGGCAGCATAGCCGCATAGGTGGAGTTTCTTTTGAGTTTGCAGTGTTTGTGACGATCGATGAGGCGAAGGCGAGCGTACACTACCTGCAAAAATTGTCCTTCTCAACTAGTCAAAATAGTCTAATTTTAATTAAAACTACTCACTTGCTCATGTATTATCACGGTGAGCCAACAACTAACATTTAAATCCTTATTTGTACATAATTTTACTTTATTTTTGTATTAAGACGGAAGGGTGATTAGAGAGTCTATTAAAACTTATGCTTTATATAGTAGAGAAAAACTCTACCGTCTAATGTGGTTCAATCAAAAAATCGTGGTCCTAATACAAACCACAAGCATATATCTAGTCTAGTATAAAGAAGTATTTATGATGATTTGTACTAAGTATCATACAATATTTTTTAAAGTAAATTTAAATAAATAACTAAATATACCAGTATGGACCCATCTCACCAGCTAGAATGAGCCCCTAGGGCAGAGAGAGGGTCAGCCAACCACCTTTGTTGATTGATCATCGTGTAGCTCTCGCGGCTTTGGGTGAAGGAGGCATATATGCAAACAAGCACAACTTTAATGCATCAATATCACCCTAAATTCAATGGCCGATTGATTCAAGGGATATGGTGCGAAGCACATGAATTCATGGGTCAACCTCTACTCTTCTATAAATAGGAGCTCACCCCCTCTCCAATCAAGTCTCAAACTCAAGTTCCATGTGAAGATTCAAATAGCTCTATTCTATCTTTTGTAGTGTAGGGTAGTCTAGTGTGGGACTTAAAGAAGAGTAGTAAGCTTGTTTGGGTTTTCGAATTTGGTCTTCTAGTATGGTAGCTCTTATATCTTTTCCTTTTTAGTAAGAACTTTGCTTTATTTATACTATTATATTCCTCTACTTGGTGTTTGCTTTGAGCAGTATTATACTAGTTATACTAATGTTGTGATTAGTCTTAGCATATAAGTTGTTGTTTGCTAGATTGTGATCCAGGACCCACTTGTGTGCATTGATCATAGAATTTGATTAGGTGCTCTAATTGATCTGTGTGCACAACATGATTAGTGAGCGATAGTGTAAGCATGGTGCTTATACTTGATCTTGTCTTTAGTTGTCGATTGTCCCACAAATTTTTTATGGTAGCTAGTACGTGATGATAGTCCTGTCTACCAGTGTGATAAATAGACAAATAGTTGTTGGCTTCACTCATCGCTATTGCTAGAGAACTAGCCCTCAGCGTACGAAATAAAAAACTACATTCAACTAGCTCATAACTCTATGGGATAGTTTACTAAAGTGTCGCTCATAATATATCACTTACAACACCAATGGCTAGTTGGTAGTTGGATGTATTTTCTATTTTCTGTCTAAGGTCTATTTCATGATTCAAGTTCTTCTCTATTTTATGGTGATCCATTAAAAAATAGGGAAAATGTTGAGATCAAGAATAATGGATTTCCTTGTTAAAATAACCCTAAACTCTAAACGATGTAGACATTATGGACCACAAGAAAAAGAATTATGGACAAACAACATTTTCTATATATCAAGCTTGCCAATGTGTAGGAAATGAATAATGCCACTAGTTGAATAGTAAAAAAAATATGGTATAACAATGCATCGATTATCGATGTACTCACCGGCGGGGACATGGCATCATTGTTGCATGAAATAGTGATGGCAAGGTGTTCTCAGGCTTAGTGGTGCTGCGGTGAGAGGGTGCTCGACCTATGGGATCACGAATGAGAAAGGCTTGAAAAAGACCAAATTTATGGGGAAACTTTAGTATTGGTTCTAACTACGAACCAATACTAAAGAGAACCATATAATATTTAGTATCGACTAAAGACTTCAAGAAAAAAAACTTTAGTATAGGTTCTTTGCTAGAACCAGTACTAAAGACATCTTTATTTTTGGTGTTGCCTGGAGGTACATAATTATTAGTTGGTGTCTTTA
The DNA here is from genome assembly GCA_029449295.1 of Zea luxurians. Taxonomy (NCBI): domain Eukaryota; kingdom Viridiplantae; phylum Streptophyta; class Magnoliopsida; order Poales; family Poaceae; genus Zea; species Zea luxurians. The sequence goes on along the minus strand of JAOPSE010000005.1, from coordinate 115,733,600 downwards.
TCTAGTACTAAAGACACCAACGAGTACAAATATCCTCTAAGGTATATGAGGTTTAAAACCAATATTTATGCTTATGTCAATACCGTTTCAAAGCAACCGGAACAATATTGTTGGATGAAAGTGATGTTCTCTAGCAGTGGTGGTAGAGCCAAACACCCACGTCTTAGCTCCATATCTCCGCAACAGGGGCGAAGCTAGCCTGCAAGTTGGCTGGCTTCAACTCATTTCTAATTGGTTTCATCAATATAATAAACAATGTTTAAACAGTATTTTACACTTGATGCCCCTACTCCACAACTATGGGTCTCCTACTTGGTGTACTAGGGCACATACACTACCGGAATCCGAGGCTTTGCCGAGTGTCGGACTCTTTACCGAGTGCTTTTTGTCGGACACTCGGCAAAGAAGGCTTTGCCGAGAGCCACACTCGGCAAAGTCCGGCTCTCGGTAACAAGCTGATTTACCGAGCGCAGGACACTCGGCATAGGACCACACTCGGCAAAGATATGTTTGCCGAGTGTTTGACACTCGGCAAAGAAGGCGCTCGGCAAACGGCCGTCAGCGGCCGTCCTAAAGCTGATGGCCGTCAGCCTTTGCCGAGAGCCGAGGACTGGCACTCGGCAAAGGGGCTTCTTTGCCGAGTGCCAAATACGAGGCACTCGGCAAAGAACTCTTTACCGAGTGCCTTCTATAGACACTCGGCAAAACATATTTTTGTTTTTTACATTTTGGCCACCAAACTTTTTGTGGTATGTTCCTACACTATGTAGACCTACATGTACCATTTTGGGACAATTATACCAGTGTTTGCAATAGCTAGTAGATTTAGTTCGTTTATTTGAATTTTTCGGAAAATTCAGATTTGAACTGCAGGTCACTCGAAACTTGGAAAACCGTGCATGCAAAAATGATATCCATGCTACTTAGCACAAGTTACGACCGATTTCAGGAGCGGACCCGAAACTTCGAGCACCATGCTCACTCAACATGGCTGTGAACTTGCCATCCAGGTGTTTAAAAATTGTATAAAACACAAACAAAGTCAGAAAATCATGAAACTTGTCAACATGTCATGATATCATATGTAGAGGCTGTGATATATCATATGTAGAGGCTGTGATAAAAATTTGAAAAAGTTTCGAGAAAACTGTGACGCACTATGTGTACAAACCTAAGATATCCACATTGAAACTCTATGATTTCATGTGTAGTTCTCTTAGGTTTCTACACATAATGTCTCACAACTTTCTCGAAACTTTTTCAAATTTTTATCACAGCCTCTACATATGATATCATGACACGTGGACAGGTTTCATGATTTTCTGACTTTGTTTATGTTTTATACAATTTTTAAACACCTGGATGGCAAGTTCACAGCCATGTTGAGTGAGCATGGTGCTCGAAGTTTCCGGTCCACTCCTGAAATCGGTCGTAACTTGTGCTAAGTAGCATGGATATCATTTTTTCATGCACGGTTTTCCAAGTTTCGAGTGACCTGCAGTTCAAATCTAAATTTTCCGAAGAAATCCAAATAAACGAACTAAATCTACTGGCTATTGAAAACACAGCTATAACTGTCCCAAAATGGTACATGTAGGTCTACATAGTGTAGGAACACACCACAAAAAATTTGGTTGGGAAAATAAAAAAATACAAATGTACTTTGCCGAGTGTCAGCTGGTTGACACTCGGCAAAGTAGGCTTTGCCAAGTGTCAGCTGGGTAACACTCGGCAAAGAATAGTGAAAGAGTCTTTGCCGAGTGTCAGCTGGTTGACACTCGGCAAAGAAGGCTTTGTCGAGTGCCAGCGATCTGGCACTCGGCAAAGCGTATTTTAAAATTAAAAAAAAACTTTGCCGAGTGCCGGATCACGGGCACTCGGCAAAGCACGCGTACATACCAAACGGTCAGCGCTTTCTTCCTCACTCTCTCACTCTCCTCACTCACACGCGCCGCCGCCACGCCCTCACCGCCGCCGCGCCCTCGCCCACCGCGCCCCTGCCCACCGCCGTCGCGACCGCGCCCGGGCCCACGCCCGCGTCGCGCCGCCGCACCGGCCATGCACGCGCCACGCCGCCGTACCCGCGCCCGTTGTGCCCGCGCCGACGTCGTGCCCCTCACCCACCGCGCCCGCGCCCTCGCCGCCGTGCCCGCAGCCGCGCCCGCCGTGCCCCTCACCTGCGCCCGCCGCGCTCGCCGTGCCCGCGCCCGCGCCGCTGTGCCCCTCACCCGCGCCCGCCGCGCTCGCCGTGCCCGCGCCCGCGCCGCCGTGCCCCTCGTCGTGCCCCTCGCCCGCCCCCACCTTGCCTGCGTCGTCGTGCCCCTCGCCCGCCCCCGCCATGCCCCTCGCCCGCGCCCCTCGCCGTGCCCCCACCACCACCGCCGCCGGAGGCCGCCTCCTCGCGCGCCGCCACCGCCGCCCGGCCACGCCACGCGTACCATCGTCGCCCCCACGCGAGGTATAAACTTTTTATGCGTCAATTTTTATTTATTATTGATTAGATGATAGAATGTATAAATCATGTAAGCCGAGGTCACCCAACCATTTATATAGCCGCGCCCGAGACGATGCCAATGCAAGTGCAGCCATTGATGGATCCGAGTCACCGGCATTCGGCTGTTGTGTGTCTGTCGTAGTGCTGGCTTAGCTAATTGTTCCCCTTGTTTAATATATATACACAAAGAGACAAACAAAGAGAAAGTATAATTGCTTGTCATTGCTATAAATCGTGGAGAGAAAAAGAAATGCTTCTAATTTGTATCACAACTCTCTTTTTGTTATAGCTACAAGTTGTCTTGGCATGGGGGGCATACCAATATCATGTAGGCCGATCAAGTTCATTATCTTGAATACACTAAAGTGCAACTTTGCATACTCTTATAGCCTCTTCCAAGTTGAACTCACCATGTAGTTGTGGATCTACCAAGTTATTCGCATCTCCATCATGAAGCATTGTGATGGCTTGCAATGGGAAATAAGAAATGTGACAACTGCTAGTAGTGTATACTATGTGCATGTCAGCCATCGTGTTGTTAGTTTTATTTGCAGGTTTTAAAAACCTCAACGTACAGGGGAGGTGCTGTCGATTTTTTTTGTATTAACAGACTTGTGTTTCTTTTTTTACAGAGAAGATACTTGTCTTCCTAGCCGCTGCGGGTCTGCCTGCACCGTGTCGCGTCGCCACTGCACCGACCCGTCATAGCCCCACTAGCCTGACTCCACCGCCACCCTAGGTATAACCTCTATTTCCGCATCATGGTCGTAGATCACGTAACCCAGTTAGGCGTCTCCCGTTCGAAAGAGATACGGTGTAGATATGCAGATCTTTGCATATCTACAAATGTATCAGTTTCGAATTGTCCACGTTTTTTGGACAGCCCGCAGTTGCGTAGATGGTGTTAGTTTCATGCTCTACTCCGGTCCGAGATAGAGTTTCGGCGTCACCTCCCTGTTGTTCTTTGGACAGTACACTCTCCCTACCAGGACGTGTATCCGGAGAAGCGGGGAGGTGCTGCCGAAATTCTATCTCGGATCGGAGTAGAGCATGGAAACTAACTCCATCTACGCAACCGCGGGTGGGATTAGGACCTATCCTCACCTATTAGAAGGTAGGAACGTAGTGTACATGCATTACATGTCTATATTAAACTATACTCGGTTATATATGTTAGAGGATGGAGGAACGTGAGTGGATGTACACGGGCCGCGTAGGACGTAATGATGTCACCCCTGAATGGATTAGGAAGACCGATGCTTTCGTGGAACGGGCATTTGGCAAAGCTGCTAAAGGAGCGAGTCTAGTCCCTTGTCCATGCAGCAAATGTGCCAATAGTAAAAGGAAAACAAAGAAGGCAATGGTAGAACATATTTGGAAGAATGGATTTACGCCGGACTATACTCGGTGGATCTTCCATGGTGAAGTGCATTGCACGAGAGAGGAGGTGGTGAGACAACGCGTCGAGGATTATGATGTCGATGCCGGGGTAGCGAACATGTTGAACGACTATCACGAGGCACAGTTCGCCGAAGGACGTACGGAGGACGAGCCAGAGGCGACCGCAAAGGCATTCTACGACATGTTTGACGCGGCACAGAAACCCCTTCACGGCAAGACAAAGGTTTCTCAACTGGATGCCATTGGGCGTATAATGGCATTCAAGTCGCAGTACAGCATGAGTCGAGACGCCTTCGATGGTTTGTTGACAGTTATTGGCAGCCTGCTTCTGGAGGATCACGTTCTGCCAAAGAGCATGTACGAGGCATAGAAACTCCTTCGTGCACTCAAGATGACGTATGACCAGATACATGCTTGTCTGAAGGGCTGCGTCCTATTTAGAAAAGAACACACTGAGGCAAAGTACTGTCTGAAGTGTAAATCGTCTAGGTTCATGGAGGTAGACTCTAGTGATGGACAGAAGAGGCAGCTCAACATCCACATGACAATCCTATGCCACCTTTCGTTCATACCGAGGATCTAGCGTCTATACATGACAGAGGAATCCGCGAAATAGATGACATGGCACAAAAAAGGCAAACAATACAATCCTGACAAGATGGTTCACGCATCCGATGGTGAAGCATGGACCCACTTTGATGCCATTCACCATGAGAAAACCGAAGAGGCTCGTAATGTTCGTGTTGCGCTGGCCACAGATGGGTTCAATCCCTATGGAATGACCGCTGCCTCATACACATGTTGGCCTGTGTTCGTTATCCCCATCAATCTCCCCCCGGCGTATGCTTTCAAAGACAGAACATATTCGTGTCGTTGATAATTCCTGGACACCCGGGGAATAAAATGGGCGTGTACATGGAGCCTTTGATTGATGAATTGGTCCGTGCTTGGGAGGAAGGGGTATGGACGTACGACCGAGCTACGAAGACAAACTTCAAAATGCATGTTTGGTACCAGTACTCCATGCATGACTTTCCGGTGTACGGGCTATTTTGCGCCTGGTGTGTTCACGGTAAGTTCCCATGCCCAGTTTGCAAGGAAGCTCTTAGGTTCATTTGGTTGAAGAAGGGTGGCAAATATTCGTCATTCGATAAACATCGACAATTTCTCCCTCCTGACCATGCATTCTGACTAGACATCAAGAACTTTACGAAAGGTGTCGTGGTGACAGACCGCCCACCTGCAATGATGACTGGTGCCGAAGTTCGCCAGTAGATAGATGGTCTCGTGGCCAACCCAGAAGGTGGTTTTGTGGGATATGGTGAGCAACATATGTGGACACATAAGTCGGGCTTGACTCGGCTCCCCTATTATGATGACCTGCTCCTTCCACACAACATTGACGTGATGCACACTGAAAAGAATGTCGCCGAGGCACTTTGGGCAACAATTATGGATATTCCTGATAAGTCAAAGGATAACGTAAAGGCAAGAGTGGATCTGGCAGAGTTATGTGATAGACCAAACCAAGAGATGAAGCCGCCTAGTGGTGGAAAGACATGGAGAAGGCCTAAGGCCGATTTCGTCCTAAGCAGGGCCCAGAGGAAGGAAGTACTACAGTGGATCAAGATGTTAATGTTCCCTGATGGGTATGCAGCTAACCTGAGTAGGGGGGTGAACTTATCTACTCTGCGAGTCTTAGGGATGAAGAGTCATGACTTCCACATATGGATTGAACGATTTCTTCTGGCGATGGTTCGAGGCTATGTCCCTGAGCATGTCTGGCTAGCGCTTGCAGAGTTGAGCTATTTCTTCCGCCAGCTTTGTGCAAAAGAGTTAGCTCGGACCGTGATTGCAGACTTGGAAAGGATGGCACTCGTGTTACTGTGTAAGCTGGAGAAGATCTTTCCACCCGGCTTCTTCAATCCGATGCAGCATTTGATTCTTCATCTCCCGTATGAGGCACGAATGGGGGGCCCATGCAGGGACGTTGGTGCTATCCAATCGAGAGATGTCTAAAGACTATCCGAAAGAAATGTAGAAATAAATGCAAAATCGAGGCTTCCATTGTAGAGGCATACATACTGGAGGAGGTGTCAAACTTCACAACAACTTACTATGGTGACAAACTGCCGAGCGTGCATAATCCGCCCCCTCGTTACAATGATGGCGGCAATGAATCGAACCTCAGCATTTTCCGAGGGCAACTCGGAAGCGCGAGTGGTTCGACCACCAAGACCCTGAGACATGAAGAGTGGCGCCATATCATGCTATATGTATTGAGCAACCTTGAAGAGGTGACGCCATACATGGAGCAATTTCTTCATGAATTCTGGCATCGATCAAGGGACCCAACTCCACAGGAATATGATACCCTTCTTAGAAAGGGTGCGGGAAATAGATTGCCCGATTTCATTTCCTGGTTTAAATGTAAGGTACGTGCTTAGTTTGTCATTTGAAGTTGCTCTTATGTGCGAATAATATAACAATCTAGCGTGTTTGAACTTGCAGGGCCAAAGAGAGCCGTCTATGAGTGCCAAGTTGAGACAAGTAACCAATGGCTTTGCCTATAGGGTCAAGAAATTTTCTGGGTATGACGTCAATGGATACCGTTTTCGCACAACAAGCTACGACCAAAGTTGGCCCAATCGAAAAACCACGTGTTCTGGAGTCTTTACGCCCGGGCTTGACGAGGTCGAGTATTATGGAAGAATTGAAGAAATATATGAACTCAATTTTCATGGTTCCAAACCTCTTACTCCAGTGATATTCAAATGTCATTGGTTTGACCCTGAAGTTACGAGACGGACACATTCTAATCTTGGTCTAGTCGAAATTCGACAGGATTCCACCTTACCAGGAGACGATGACTATATTGTGGCCCAACAGGCCACACAAGTGTATTATCTTCCATATGCGTGCCAAACGAAAGAACATCTTAAGGGTTGGGATGTTGTGTATAAGGTATCACCGCACGATAAATTACCTGTTCCAAACGATGAAGATTATAACTTAGACCCGGACACATATGACGGAGAGTTCTTCCAAGAAGATGGGCTAGAAGGGCAATTTGAGATAGACTTAACCGAAGCAATCGGAATGGATGTAGATATTGAAATGGTTGTTGATGAGGAGGATGATGAGGTGCAAAATGAGAATGACTTAGAAATGCTTGAAGGCAATGCCAATGACGAACTTGCACCTTCAGATGGTGTTGACTATGAAATGGTTGATAGTGATGATGACACTTATGATCCGGCTAACCCGGACACATATGAAGATTATTTTTAATCGATGTAATGCTATATTTCATTTATTTTGCATATGTTTCTAAATACATTTTTTTATCTATGCTTAATTGCTTACTCTTAATTGTAGGTTGTTGGACAAATATGGTGGGCGGTGGGACGAGGACGAGGAGGGGGAGGGGGAGGGGGAGGAGGAGCACCCGTAGGACGGAGGAGGAGGTGCAGCAGGATAACGTCGTACAGCAGCAGGTGGAGCAGCAAGCCGCTGTCGATGCGGTACAGCAGGACGACGACGATGCGGCGCAGCAAGACGACGACGCCGCCGCCGCTCAGCAGGACGTCTCTGGTTCTGGCTCCTCAGGTTCGAGGAACGTCTACTTGCGAGGACCCGCGAGTCTTCCTCAGCGACCCATACTTCGTGACAGACGTCCGCTGATATGACCCGATGGGGAGAGGTAGGTAACTTTAGATGTTGTTGCTGCTTTTTCATATTATATGTTCAAATTAATAATAGAAACTAATACTTTATCTTAATCACTTGGATAGGTCTTGGATGGTTTTGGAGAGTGCAGGGGGTCACGACCGCCTCCCCAATGGCATCCTCGGCCTTCTATGCAGGGAACACTTCCCTGGACTTGTCGAGTACGCTGGAGTGACGAGCCCAACCTACACCTTCGACCACTACGCCGTCGCCCCCGATGCAGTAGATCGGGACAGCAGGGAATTCAACAACAAGGCGGAGCGGGTGAAGCAAGAGCTGTGGGTAAGTCTTCCTCGCACTATATTGTATAATAAGTCGCATTTGTTGCATATTCTTGAAATAATGTATGGATACATCGTCTTTGTATGTATGATTTCTTCAGATGCAAGGCTGGATACGAGGCCAGGGCGGATGTGGTGGCTACCACGAGCTGTAAGAAGCTCGTCGTGGACATGCACTACGAGGCGCGCATCCAGGCCATCGTCACTTACCACGGCTCCGTCCTTGGGGAGAAGGTGAGCAAGAAGGACGCCCGAACCATGTCGTTGACTCCGGACCAGTACTTGCAGGTATATACAAAACTTTATTATTGGTACTAAATATGCTTAATTTTATCTTCTGATATGCCGTGTACTTGTATTTTTTTAGATGATTCCTTATTGGTGCGCCGCGCATCCTGAGTGCTGGGAGCAGATGGTGCAGAGGTGGTGCTCGGCTGAGTGGGACGAGGCACACAACGCTAGCCGGGAACGGCGTTTGATGATGCAAGGTCCCTCCCACCATCAAGGCAGCCGCAGCCTGGGCAAATACGCGGAAGCATGGGTACGCGCTGTTTTTTATTTAGGTATATAACTTTCGATTAGAGATGATTTCTAACCATCTCGTTGGTTTTCTCGCAGTCGGCGTCACATGGTGGCCAGCCTTGCTCCATCTTCTCGGCATATGCTATGGCCCACAAGGGGAAGGCGACGTCCGACGTCACCTACAACCCGGATGACGGGCCCGAGGCGTACACCAACCCCACCGTCCACAGCCGCCTCAGTGAGTACACCGCCATGGCCAAGGAGGTCCAGGGGCCAGATTACGATCCGAGGATCGAGGACATCGACGGAGATGTCCTCATGAGGGTCGGAGGAGGCAAGAGGCATGGGCGGTACTGGATTGCCGACGGGGCAATCGACTCGTCCTCCACTCCCACTCTATCTCAGGTGCGAGCAAGGAGCACGAGCGCGAGCCCAGCCATACGACCTCGGCAGGACAGCTCACAGCATCGTATCCAGCAACTCCAGGTTATTCCTTATCTATTCATCGTTCATTGATTATTATATATCTTCTCTTTGCATTATCGTAACATTAGGGCGAAATATTACAGACTCAGCTAGATGATGAGAGGAGGCAACGTGAGGAGCTGGAGAAGAGAATGGCGGAGATGTTCGCGTACATGCAGAGCCTTGGTGCCGCACAGGGTCATGCTCCACCACCTCCGTTGTTCCCTGCAGCTGACCCTGCTGAGTTCACTACTCCTGTGAGTATCAAAATTTTAGTACTGCATGATATATATTTGTTGGGTACCATAATTAGGGGTACCCCCAACGCTCCTAATCACGGCTGGTTAACACCCTCAGACCAACTGACGGGTGCGGTTCAAGCCAAGACTTCATCTACCCGAAGGACGCGATCTTACCCGAGCCCAGCCTCGGGTTGGAACAGTGGTCCCAGACGAATTCACGCCTCGCCCGAGGGCCTCCTCAGACGGCAGGCGCCCCCTCGGCTCTCCCGAGGCCCGGCTCGGGCAGGCTTCGTTGTGAAGCAACCTTGGCCATACCACCTCACCAACCGACCGCTTCGCAGGCGCATTAAATGCGGGGGATGCCTGACGACGTATCCTGACACACGCGCCTCAGTCGGCCAGGCCAAAGTGACCGCAGTCACTTCGCCCCTCCTCTTTAGTGTCCGATATGACAGGAAAACAGCGCCGCTCGCTCCGCTCCGACTGCCGTGTCAGCCACCCCGGCAACAACTGACAACAGGTCACGATCAACCACCAAGCTCAAGCCTCGGGCGCAACAGGAAGCTCCGCCTCGCCCGACCTCACTCTCCGGCCTCGGGAGGAGGTCTCCTCCTCGCCCAACCCTCGGCCTCAGCCTCGACCCCGGTCTCGGGAGGAATCGCGTCCTCGCCCGACCCCGGCCTCGGCCACAAGAGAAGTCTCTTCCTCGACCGACCCTGGGCTCGGACTGACCGTGCTGATAGGGGATGCATCATTCTCCTACTCCTAGCCTGCTCAGGCTACAAGGAACAAGACCGGCGTCCCATCTGGCTTACCCCGGCGACGGGTAATGATGGTGCCCCGCGTGCGCCATGACACCGGTGGCTCTCAGCCCCTTACGACAGCAAGGAGACGTCAGCAGGGTCCTCGCCACGCTGCCAGCTGTGCTCCTACAGGACTCAGGCGCTCCTCCGGCGGCCATGCCATCACATGTACAGCGCCCAAGCTCTCCCCCGACGGCCACGTTGGCATGTACACAGGGCTTAGGCACTCCACTGCTGGACACGTTAGCGCATAGCTACGCCCTCTGTTGTACACCTAGACTCTCTCCTTGCCTCTATAAAAGGAGAGTCCAGGGCCACTCTGAGGGGGGTTCATGCGAGGGAAGCGGCGTACGAGCTCTCTCTCTCTCTCCCTCACGCGACGCGCTTGTAACCCCTACTGCGACGGGCACCCCTGGTGCAGGATAATACAAGGCTTGTCCCACATCTTGTGTTCCATCCCGCGCCAACCCATCTGGGCAGGGACACGCAGCGACAATTTACTCGTCGGTCCAGGGACCCCCCCGGGGGTCAAAACGCCGATAGTTGGCACGCCAGGTAGGGGCCTGTTGCGTGTTAGCAAACACCTTCCCATTGAGATCTAGATGGGGAGTCTTCAGCAACCTCTCCAGCCCGGGACGGTGCTTCGCTTAGGGAGTCTTGAGTTCATGTCCCTCGACGGCATCTACGACATGGTACTCCTCCCCCCGCGGCGTGACGACAACGACGGTCCTCGCCCCGCCCGGCGGCGGCGAGCTCTACGACAGCATCTCCCCGCGACAGAACAGGAGCACTCCAGTCGTCCCCACCATCCTCCTCGTCGGAGGAGGCGGAGACGGGGCAACCATGGCCACGCAGGAGGCGGCACCTTGTCGGCTGTCGCACCAGAGCGAGTCGACGACACCGGCACTCCCCCGCGGGACATGTCAGACATTGCCCTCGCACCTGAGGCAACGGCGGGTGTCGCTTCCCCACGACGTGTCAGCCCCAAGCGGACTGATGACGCCAGCACCCTCACGAAGGACCTGCTGGGCGTTACCCTCGTACCTGAGATGACGGTGTGCACCGCCCCCGACGCGACTTCACCACCGTCCAACGACCAAGAGGTACCGTCCGTTTTCCATCCCGTACCTTTTCGGTTACGCTGCGATCCACCTAGCGACCCCGCAATGGTGAGCGCCTTCGTAAAGGCGTATCCAAACCTTCTGGGGTACCACATGTGGTCGACCTGGGACCGACTGACAGCCGTCTCGACCTTCGGACCGGCGGGTTCTGAGGAAGAGGACATCCCCGACTTCGGTTGGAATTTCTCTACCCTCGATGACCCTGGTGCCATGCGGGGCTTCATGTCCGCATGTGACCACTGCCTCTCCGGTTGTTCTGACGATGGCCATGACCTTGACGACGAGGGTTACGGCCCAAGTCGCGAATGCTTCCACGTCGATCTGGGAGATCACAACGAAGGCAACCACCTCGGTATGCCAGAGGTTGACGATCCCCCTGGGCCCTCATCTCACGTTGACATCCTGCGAGAGCTAGCTGTCGTCCTAGTCCCTGCGGGGGGTCAGGACATACAGCTCGAGCAAATCCGTGAGATGCAGGCCCGGGTCGACGGGGAAGCAGGCCGGCTTGTACAGCTCCAACAAAACATCGAACAGGAGTGAGCAGGCTGATCCCTCACCAGAGAAGCCTGTCATCAGGCCCAAGACATCCGGCACCGCATTGTCAACAATGTCAGGGCAGCGCTGCCTCCAGCCGTTAGCGGGTCCGGCCAGGACCTAGCTGCAGCGGCGATGCTGCTTCGGGCCATGCCGGAGCCATCCACCACCGAGGGACGGCGCATCCAGGGTGAACTCAAGAATCTTCTAGAGGGCGCCGCGGTTCGACGAGCCGAGAGCTCCATCTCCCATAGGCGAGCTGACCCCTCGGAGCATCATGCGGTGTCCTCCCGGCGCATTCGGGAAGCCTCGGTCCGTCCCGAGCATACACGGGATGAGGCGCCCACCGTTCGGGAATGCCTCGGTAAAGAGCACCACCACCTCGACCATCGAGCCCGCCTCGACGAGAAGGTGCGCCGAGGCTACCATCCTAGGCGCGGGGGACGCTGCAACAGCGAGGAGGACCGCAGTCCTTCACCCGAACCAACTGGCCCGTGAGTCTTCAGCCGAGCCATACGACGAGCGCCGTTCCCTGCCCATTTCCGAGCCCCGACTACTATCACCAAGTACTCGGGGGAGATGAGGCCAGAGCTGTGGCTCGCGGACTACCGACTGGCCTGCTAGTTGGGAGGGGCGGATGATGACAACCTCATCATCCGTAATCTACCCCTTTTCATCTTCGACGCCGCCCGAGCCTGGCTGGAGCATCTGCCTCCTGCGCAGATCTCCGACTGGGACGATCTGGTCAAAGCTTTTGTGGGGAACTTCCAAGGCACGTATGTGCGCCTTGGGAACTCGTGGGACCTCTGAAGCTGCCGCCAGCAGCCAGGGGAGTCCCTCCGAGAGTACATCCAGCGGTTTTCGAAGCAGCGCACCGAGCTACCCAACGTTACCGACTCGGATGTCATCGGGGCTTTCCTTGCCGGCACCACTTGCCGGGACCTAGTGAGCAAACTAGGGCGCAAGACTCCCACCCGCGCGAGCGAACTGATGGACGTCGCCACCAAGTTCGCCTCGGGTCAAGAGGCGGTCGAAGCCATCTTCCGTAAGGACAAGCAGCCTCAGGGGGAGCCGAAGACAGACGCCCCTGAGGCGTCCGCCCAGCGGGGCACGAAGAAGAAGGCCAAAAACAAGTCGCGAGCGAAGCGCGACGCAGCAGACGCGAATCTCGTCGCTGCGGCCGAGCACAGGAACCCTCGGAAACCCCCTGGAGGGACCGACGCGTTCGACAAGATGCTCAAAGAGCCGTGCCCCTATCACCAGGGGCCCGTCAAGCACACCCTCGAAGAATGTATCATGCTCCGACGCCACTTCCACAAGACCGGGCCCCCGGCGGAGGATGGCAAGGGCCATGACAACGACAAGGAGGGCGGCAAGGAAGAGGGATTCCCGGAAGTCCATAACTGCTTCATGATCTACGGCGGGCAGGCGGCGAATGCCTTGGCTCGGCACCGCAAGCAGGAGCGCCAGGAAGTCTGCTTGGTGAAGGTGGCGGCGCTAGTCTACCTAGACTGGTCCGACAAGCCTATCACCTTCAACCAAGGCGACCACCCCGACTTCGTGCCGAGCCCGGGAAGGTACCCGCTCGTCGTCGATCCGATCATCGGCAACATTAGGCTCTCCAAGGTCCTCATGGACGGAGGCAGCAGCCTCAACATCATCTACGCCGAGACCCTGGAACTCTTAGGGGTTGGTCGATCCGAAGTCCGGGCCAGTGCGGCACCCTTCCACGGGATCACGCCCGAGAAGCGAATCCAACCCCTCGGACGGATCGACTTACCCGTCTGCTTCGGAACTCCCTCAAACTTCCGAAAGGAAGCTCTCACCTTTGAGGTCGTCGGGTTCCGAGGAACCTACCATGCGGTGTTGGGAAGACCATGCTATGCCAAGTTTATGGCCGTCCCCAACTACACCTACCTCAAGCTCAAGATGCCGGGCCTGAATGGCATCATCACTGTCGGATCCACGTACCGCCACGCGTACGAATGCAACGTGGAGTGCGTGGAGTACGCTGAGGCTCTCGCCGAGTCCGAGGCCCTCATCGCCGACCTTGAACGCCTCTCCAAGGAGGCGCCCGACGCGAAGCGGCACGCCGGCAACTTCGAACCAGTTGAGGCGGTCAAGTCCGTCTCTCTCGACCCCAGCAACGACGCCAGCAAGCAAGTTCGGATCGGCTCCGAGCTCGACCCCAAATAGGAAGCAGTGCTCATCGACTTTCTCCGCGCAAACACCGAAGTCTTTGCGTGGAGTCCCTCGGACATGCCGGGCATACCGAGGGATGTCGCCGAGCACTCACTGTATATCAGAGCTAGAGCCCAACCCGTGAAGCAAACCCTGCGCCATTTCGACGAGGAAAAGCGCAGGGCCATAGGCGAGGAGATCCACAAGCTACTCGCGGCAGGGTTCATCAAAGAGGTATTCCATCCCGAATGGTTAGCTAACCCTGTTCTCGTAAGAAAGAAGGATGGGAAATGGAGGATGTGTGTAGACTACACTGGTCTAAACAAAGCATGTCCGAAAGTTCCCTACCCTCTACCTCGCATCGATCAAATCGTGGACTCCACAGCTGGGTGTGAAACCCTGTCATTCCTCGATGCCTACTCAGGCTATCACCAAATCAAGATGAAAGAGTCTGACCAGCTCGCGACTTCTTTCATCACACCTTTTGGCATGTACTGTTACACCACAATGCCATTTGGGTTAAGGAATGCAGGTGCCACTTACCAGAGGTGCATGAACCACGTGTTCAGAGAAAACATCGGCAGAACGGTCGAGGCTTACGTCGATGACATCGTTGTCAAGACGAAGAGAGCCTCCGACCTCCTCTCTGACCTTGAAACGACATTCAAGTGTCTGAGAGCGAAAGGCGTGAAACTCAATCCCGAGAAGTGTGTCTTCGGAGTCCCCCGAGGCATGCTCCTTGGGTTCATCGTCTCCGAGCGGGGCATCGAGGCCAACCCGGAGAAAATCGCGGCCATCACCAGCATGGGACCGATCAAAGATTTGAAAGAAGTACAGAGGGTCATGGGATGCCTTGCGGCTCTAAGCCGCTTCATCTCATGCCTCGGCGAGAAAGGCTTGCCTCTGTACCGCCTCTTAAGGAAGGCCGAGTGCTTCTTGGACCCCCGAGGCCGAGGGAGCTCTCGAAAACCTTAAGGCACTCCTTACGAAAACACCCATCCTAGTGCCCCCTGCCGCAGGAGAAGCCCTCTTGATCTACGTAGCTGCGACTACTCAGGTAGTCAGCGCCGCGATCGTAGTCGAGAGACGAGAAGAAGGGCATGCACTGCCCGTCCAGAGGCCAGTCTACTTCATCAGTGAAGTACTTTCCAAGACCAAAGCTCGCTACCCACAGATCTAGAAGCTGCTCTACATGGTGATCCTAACGTGGCGAAAGTTGCGACACTACTTCGAGTCTCATCTAGTAACTGTGGTGTCATCCTTCCCCCTGGAGGAGATCATCTAGTGCCGCGAGGCCTCGGGTAGGATAGCAAAGTGGGCGGTGGAGCTTATGGGCGAAACACTATCATTCGCTCCTCAGAAGGCCATAAAATCTCAGGTCTTGACAGACTTCCTGGCTGAGCGGACTGACATCCAGTTACTAACAACTCCAATCCAGCCCGAGCTCTGGACCATGTACTTCGATGGGTCACTCATGAAAATAGGAGCGGGCGCTGGCCTGCTCTTCGTTTCAACCCTCGGAAAGCATCTCCGCTACGTCATTCACCTCCATTTTCCGGTGTCAAACAATGTGGCCGAGTACGAAGAACTGGTTAACGGGCTACGCATCGCCATCGAGCTAGGGGTCCGACGCCTCGACGCTCAAGGCAACTCGCAGCTTGTCATTGACCAAGTCATGAAGAACTCCCACTGCCGTGACCGGAGGATGGAAGCCTACTGTGACGAAGTCCGGCGCCTAGAGAACAAGTTCTACGGGCTGGAGCTCAACCACATCGCCCGACGGTACAATGAGACTGCGGACGAGCTGGCAAAAATAGCCTCGGGGCGAACGACAGTTCCCCCCGACGTCTTCTCCAGAGACCTGCATCAACCATCCATCAAGACCGACGACGCGCCCGAGCCTGAGGAAGCCTCGGCCCATCCCGAGGCACCCTCGACCGAGCCTGAGGTACCCTCGGCGACACCCGAGGCACCCTCGGCCATCGAGGAAGAGGCCTTGCCTATCGAGGAGGAACAGAATGGGGTCACGCCAGATCCGAACTGGCAGGCCCCATACCTGGAATATCTCCTCCGAGGAGAGCTTCCCATCGACAAGACCAAAGCTCGGCGGCTGGCTCGACGCGCCAAGTCATTTGTCCTGCTGGGTGATGAAAAATAGCTCTACCACCGCAGCCCCTCGGGCATCCTTCAACGATGCATATCTATCACCCAAGGACAAGAGCTGTTGCAAGAAATACACTCGGGGGCTTGCGGCCACCATGCAGCGCCTCGAGCCCTCGTGGGGAATGCCTTTCGACAAGGTTTCTACTGGCCAACCGCGGTGGCCGACGCCACTAGGATTGTGCACTCCTGCCGGGGGTGTCAATTCTACGCAAAGCAGATGCATCTGCCCGCTCAAGCCTTGCAGACGACACCCATCACCTGGCCATTTGCTGTGTGGGGTCTGGACCTCGTCGGACCCTTGCAAAAGGCACCCGGGGGCTTCACGCACCTGCTGGTTGTTATCGACAAATTCTCCAAGTGGATCGAGGTTCGACCCCTAAACAGCATCAGGTCCGAGCAGGCGGTGGCGTTCTTCACCAACATTATTCATCGGTTCGGGGTCCCAAACTCAATCATCACCGACAATGGCACGCAGTTCACCGGAAAAAAAGTTCTTGGACTTCTGCGACGACCACCACATCCGTGTGGACTGGGCCGCCGTAGCTCATCCCATGACGAATGGGCAGGTGGAGCGTGCCAACGGTATGATTCTGCAGGGGCTCAAACCAAGGATATACAACGACCTCAACAAGTTCGGCAAGCGGTGGATGAAAGAGCTACCCTCGGTAGTCTGGAGTCTAGGGACGACGCCGAGCCGCGCCATGGGTTTTACGCCGTTCTTTATAATCTATGGGGCTGAGGCCGTCCTCCCCACAGACTTAGAATATGGCTCCCCGAGGACCAAGGCGTACGACGACCGAAGCATCCAGACCAGCCGGGAAGACGCGCTGGACCAACTCGAGGAGGCTCGAGACGTCGCCTTACTACATTCGGCATGGTACCAGCAGTCGCTGCGGCGCTACCACGCCCGAAGCATTCGGGCCTGAGGATTCCAAGTGGGAGACTTGGTGCTTCGCCTGCGACAGGACGTCCGAGGGCGCCACAAGCTCACTCCTGCCTGGGAAGGCCCCTTCATCATCGCCAAGATCTTGAAGCCCGGAACATACAAGCTGGCCAATGACCAAGGCAAGGTCTACAGCAACGCTTAGAACATCCAACAGCTACGTTGCTTCTACCCTTAAGATGTTTTAAGTCGTTCATGTACCTCGTTTACGTACATAAAGTCTAACCGTCAAGGAAGGGTCGGCCTTGCCTTAGCAAAGCCCGACCCTCCCTCGGGGGCTATAAGGGGGGAACCCCCTCTGCGTCAAAATTTTCCTCAGAAAAATTTTCTACCAAAACTACCTTTGTGCTTTCGACTTCTGTATTGATAGCAGGATCCTGAGAACGACGAGAGTACACGTAAGCGGCAAGGCCGACCGAGCCGAGGAACTCCTACACCTCCGGGATACGGATACCTCACTCATCACCTTCCGCGAGAAGTAACTCACGCTCGGATAAGCGATCCTGCTACCAAACAAGTCCTAACACTCGGGTAGAAAACGACTTTCGCGCTTTCTCGACTGTCCCAATAATGGAATCCTTCGACCGAATGAGAGCGCACATAAGCGGCAAGGCCGACCGAGCCGAGCGACTCCTACGCCTCCAGGATACGGATACCTCACTCATCACCTTCCGTGAAAAGTAACTCTCGTTCGGATAAACGATTCTGCTATTGACAGACAAGTCGTGACGCTCGAAACGAGAGGAAAGAAAACGCAGCTTTTTAAACACGATGATAAAGTGTTTAGGCCTCGGCGGCCACAAAAAAGCATGTGCATGCTACAGACAAACTGTTCCTGCAGGTTCAAGCATCGGCAGGGGGAGCAGCAGCACCCTCGGCGTTGTTTCCACCCTCGGCGGAACCAGGCCCGGCCTCGGATGGCGACCCGGGCGAAGGGACCTCCACCCAAGGGAGGGCGCCAGCTCCGCGCCAGCAGATGTTTTGGCCAAGCTCCAGCAGCTGCTGCCACACCTTCTTCGGCCTGGGAAGCCGCCATCTCCCGGGCCAACGAAGTCTCTTTCCGAGCTGACTCCGCGTCTGTCCGCGCTAACACCGCTGCCTCTGGCTCCGGCTCATCGCAGAGCAGTCGAGAGTTCCGAAAACCGAGCAAGGGAAGCCTAGAGCGGCAAGGCCGACAGAGCCGAGGGACTCCTACGCCTCCGGGATACGGACACCTCACTCGTCACCTTTCGTGAAAGGCGACCGACGCTCGGTTAAGTGGTTTGGCCAGCCAACAGACAAGTCCCAGCGCTCGGGATGAGGAAGACACACAACTTTGTTCTCGAATACCCAAATGTTCAGGCCTCGATAGCCACAAAGAACAAACACATATACCTGGGGTAACTACGCTACACAGGCTTACACGTCGGCAGAACCCTCGGCGGTTCTCCCGACCCACGACAAATGTCTAAGTACCTGAAGCAGTTACATTTTGCTCCGGCAAAAACCCGGTATATCTCCTTACAAACGGGACTCCGGTTCCGTTCCCGCGGGTACGAACAACCCCCCACGTCGGAGGGCCTGCGGGACGACAAACTCCAGATGGCTCGCCCACGACCCATGACAGCAGCGACAACGACCCCCGCTTCAGGCGGCTAAACAGCAGCAGCGATGACCTCAGGGCCGACGCTGCTGTGACGAGGCCCTCGCCCGCGTCTCCGCTCTAGGGGCGAGGACAAGCCATCAAAGCCAAAGAGTCGGGGGTCCGGCCGCAGCTAGCGCCGACGGTCTCGTCGGCAGAGACAACCTCCACCTGTCCACCAACATCGCACCAACGAGCGCCGGCTGCCCCAAAGCGCACCGGCAGGTCCTCACTCCTGCCCCCGCCGAGGCCGCCCCGGAACACGAGCACCGCCCTCGCGGCGCGCGACGTGCTGGGCAACCCTCTAGCGCGGCTGACGGCGCAAGGAAGACCTGGACGCGGCCGGCCCATGCGCGGCACAACCGCCGCCCGGACGAAGGACAGAAAGCTGCACCCTGTCCAGGAAGCAGCAGTTCGCCTTCCCCCGCATGGCTGGAGGAAGCCTCCGCAGGGCTGGAAGATGCCTTTCTCCCCCAAACACTGGGGGAAGAAAAGGGTTACCGGCCCACGCAGAGGCAACCCCCGGCTCAGCTCTCCCTCCGCCTCAGCAAGGATGACGAAGATCCTTGAAGCTAAGGGCGGGGCGGAGGCTGCAGCCCGGCTTGCTTTTCCCCACCAAACTACCCATTGGTGAGGGAATGCAGCCAGGCTGCACGACGAAAATCATTGAAGCCGAACGATGGCTGAAAGGTACCGATCTCCACGAGGCCACGCTCCTCCAACGACAGCAAGAGCAAGGCGACGCTGGGGCACCCCATTCGGGGGCTCAAAAGGCGGAAGGGCGCAAGGCATGAGGGGAGGACGAAGGCATGACCACTGCCCAGGGGATCGTTTCCCCCTTTTATAGGCAGACCTCCTCGCTTGCACCCCTTAGCGTCACGGGCGAGCGCGCCCACTGACAACCTCCAGGGTTCTCCCCCCACGACACGGGGGCTGGGACCCACACATCATACGAGCTGAACCGAAGCACGAAGAAGGCGAACCGCCGCACGCAAGGCATGTAACTGTCCCGCGGTTACAAGCACTCTCCCATCTTCGCAGAAACCGGTGGTCGAAAGGGTGGACTGCTACGCGACAAGCGTCCAACTGCACCACAACTGTGCGCCCCTTTGGCTCTGTCCACATCTGGTGGACCAGCGCAAAGGAAGCGGGCCCGCATATCATGTAACCGACGCACCGGTTACGACGTGCAAGAAGCTCCACCGCCACTCACGCCAATGTTGCGCCTCCTCGACTGCGGGACCAGTACCGCGACTCGAGGTACCCCTGCGCATGACCCAACATTGCCGATTAAAGGCGACGGCCACGGGTCGATCAGCCGCGGGGTAGGCACGACGGTTGGCATGGTCAAAAGTGGGCCGGCAGTAACTGCAGCGGCAGACGAGCGGATGCAGCAGTCAAGTCACCTGCAGGCTCGCGTCCCCTCCTAAAGCGACAGGAGAGTCCTCTCTCACGGCGTGAAGACGACGCGCTTGTGCCCCGTTCCTCGAACGGTTCGCACGCGCAACGGGCGCCACGCGAATCACCCGTCCCGTCGCATCAACTCCCCGGCGGAGCAGGCAACACCTCTGGCAGGCGAGGCGGGCGTCGCTTCGTCTTCGCCATAATGACCGCGTCAAAAAAGGTGCGCCACTTTATTTAAAATTCATATCCTTCCCCTCCTCCTCCTCTCTCTCTCTCTTGCCACAGGGACCGGGAAAGGAGACATTGTGGAAAGGATCCTTCCTGGCGAAGGAAGTGGGCCCCGAGCCCTCCTACTGATCAGGGGTTCGAAGGCTGGCCCCTTGGAAGGGTTCGACAACCACCCCAGAGCGCCCGGGCTCCATGCGCACTACTGATCAGGGGTTCGTAGGCTGGCCCCTCGGAAGGGTTCGACAGTCACCCCAGAGCATGCAGAGTGAGGGATGACTCTGGGTACGTTCGATACATAACCAAGGCTCGGGCTACGCTCCCGAGGTACCCAAGGACATTTCTGAGACCGGCGGGAACGATTTGTAACGGAATCCCACCGGAGTGAGGCATCGAGCCCTCGGACCCTGTTGAAGGGGTCTGGGTCCGGCGAATCACCCGCAGGTACTTTTGGAGCATGCCTCCGGGCCATAGCCGACCCCTAATGAACGGGGCACGGGCGTCCACTCGGATCACCCATTAGCAGCTCACTGGAAACACCATGTTCGGCGCCCTCCGAGGGCAACATGGCGCTTTCCCCCCTCCTCCTTGCGGAAAGGCGACGCAGGGGCATATAATAAAAGTCGGGAAAGTACTTGATCGTCCTCTCGCTCCGTGCAGAGGCTCGGGGGCTGCTCTCGCACCCGGCTACGGCCAAAACTGTTGACAGCGTCAACAAACCAGCCTGATAACTTGGAACCCGACCATGCACCCGGGCTACTGTCGGGCCGCAAGAGGGAACGACCAGACCAGCTGAAGCACCACGAAAAGCGTTCATACCTCAGAGGAGTCAAACCACTCCTCCGAGGCCTCGGGGGCTACACCCGGCGGGTGCGCTCGCGCGCACCCACCAGAACAAGGCAAAAACCGAGAAAGGCCGGTCACCTCACCAAAAACGCGGCAAAAGCCTCCAAGCGAGTACCATCACTCCCTTCGAGGCTCGGGGGCTACTGTCGGGTACCATAATTAGGGGTACCCACAACGCTCCTAATCACGGCTGGTTAACACCCTCAGACCAACTGACGGGTGCGGTTCAAGCCAAGACTTCATCTACCCGAAGGACGCGATCTTACCTGAGCCCAGCCTCGGGTTGGAACAGTGGTCCCAGACGAATTCACGCCTCGCCCGAGGGCCTCCTCAGACGGCAGGCGCCTCCTCGGCTCTCCCGAGGCCTGGCTCGGGCAGGCTTCGTTGTGAAGCAACCTTGGCCATACCGTCTCACCAACCGACCGTCTCACCAACCGCTCAAGCCTCGGGCGCAACAGGAAGCTCCACCTCGCCCGACCTCACGCTCCGGCCTCGGGAGGAGGTCTCCGCCTCGCCCAACCCCCGGACTCGGCCTCGACCCTGGTCTCGGGAGGAATCGCGTCCTCGCCCGACCTCGGCCTCGTCCACAAGAGAAGTCTCCGCCTCGATCGACCCTGGGCTGGACTGACTGTGCTGATAGGGGATGCATCATTCCCCTACTCCTAGCCTGCTCAGGCTACAAGGAACAAGACCGGCGTCCCATCTGGCTTACCCCGGCGACGGGTAATGATGGTGCCCCACGTGCGCCATGACACCGGTGGCTCTCAGCCCCTTACGACAGCAAGGAGACGTCAGCAGGGTCCTCGCCACGCTGCCAGCTGTGCTCCTACAGGACTCAGGCGCTCCTCCGGCGGCCACGTCATCACATGTACAGCGCCCAAGCTCTCCCCCGACGGCCACGTTGGCATGTACACAGGGCTTAGGCACTCCACTGCCGAACACGTTAGCGCATAGCTATGCCCTCCGTTGTACACCTGGACTCTCTCCTTGCCTCTATAAAAGGAGAGTCCAGGGCCACCCTGAGAGGGGTTCGAGCAAGGGAAGTGGCGTACGAGCTCTCTCTCTCTCTCCCTCACGCGACGCGCTTGTAACCCCTACTGCGAGCGGCACCCCTAGTGCAGGATAATACAAGGCTTGTCCCACATCTTGTGTTCCATCCCGCGCCAACCCATCTGGGCAGGGACACGCAGCAAGAATTAACTCGTCGGTCCAGGGACCCCCCCGGGGTCGAAACACCGACAATATTCATATGTTCTCACACATGCAATCTCTTCTCTGTGCAGGGTCAATCGACGGCGTCGAACAACCCTCACGCTTCGTCCAGCCCTTCGCCGAACCAGTCCAGCCGCCCACCTCGTTGATGACCTGTTTTGTGATGATCCAGACTTATATTTGTGAGTGTTGGTGATGTTAGTTATACTTGGTCTTGTGAGATACTTAGTGAGACTTATGTGCTGTGAAACCTGATTTATATGGTGATATTTATGATATATATGGTGTTGATGATAAATGTGTTGATTCTGTGATGCGAATGATATATAATGTGATGTGAATGATATATATTTTTTGTTTGTTTGGATGGAATAGCAAAAAAAATAAAAAAGGGACTTCCTGGTCACTTTGCCGAGTGTAACACTCGGCAAAGGGTATCTTTGCCGAGTGTTGTGACCATGGCACTCGGCAAAGAAGGCACACCTGGGAACCGGTAAAGCCTTCTTTGCCGAGTGCTGTGGTCAAGGCTCTCGGCAAAGAAGCTACCTTTACTGAGTGCCGCCCAGCGCACTCGGCAAAGGTACTGGCAAAGGGACCCACTGGAGCCTTCTTTGCCGAGAGCCCGTCCACTAGACACTCGGCAAAGAAGCCCTCTTTGCCGAGTGCCTACGAGAGCTCTCGGCAAAGGGACTGGCGGATGGGCCCACTGGAGCCGTCTTTGCCGAGAACCAAGATAGCAGACACTCGGTAAAATTGGCTTCTTTACCGAGTGCCAATGAAGACACTCGGCAAAGGATCCGTCACCGTCACTTGGCGCCGTGACGGCGACTTTTCTTTGCCGAGTACCAAATGGCACTCGGCAAAGTCTTTGCCGGGTGTCCGATAAAAGGTACTCGGCAAAGAGGCTGTTGCCGATGTACAATTCGCCGAGCGTTCTTTGCCGAGTGTTACACTCGGCAAAGTGTTTGCCGAGTGTTTTCTAGGTTTTGCCGAGTGCCTTAGGCACTCGGCAAAGGTGCTGTCTCCGGTAGTGATATAAGGAATACAATATTTATAGTGGTACTCCCTCTATTTCAAAATATAATTTGTTTGATTTTTTAACACTAAATTTAAGCACTCGTCTTATTAAAAAAATAATAAAAAATGATAATTGTAAGTAATGTAAAGTATATTTGATTATAAACAAAACCATAATGATTTTTTTTGTTTTTCCCATAATTTTAAATAAGACGAGTCGGTCAAACTTAGAGTAAAAAAATCAAACGAATTTTAAATTGGAACGGATGAAGTATTTCTCTTTCTCTTCTCTACTATATTTAAGTGACAATCTTTCTTCATGCGTCGCCACTCAACATTAGGGCTGGAAACGAGCTGAGCTCGGCTCGGCTCGATCCGACTCGGTGGGTGACCGAGCTCGGCTTGGCTCGCCTACTGCACGAGCTCATCGATGAGGCTCGGCTTGGCTCGAAGTTGGCTCGCGAGCTAGCTCGGCTCGACTTGCGAGCCACACTTAGTAAATATAATTGCATTATATATTATTAATAACAATTAAATATGAAATATATAATCATTATTTAATATTATGAGCAATCTAAAATTTAAATTGTCACTAGTACGGTGCTCGTGCGTTGCTACGGTTTTTCTTTGTTCATAGGTCATTGCTCGTACATTGCGACGGTACACAATCACAACAATGGAGAGCTATATTTTTAGAAACCATAGGAAAACATTTGTTCTTTCATGGTCACAGCATACAAAATCGAGATGAAAATGAGAAAACAATGTGAGTTTCAACTACAAAACAAACATCAGGAATAAAGGACAGTAATTATAACACTATATACAATAGTTAACAACACACGTTTGTCGAGCGAGCGTATACGCAGAGCTAGCACTCTTCTAGCAGGCGCATCCACTCCCCGCCTGCTGCTGCTAGTTGGATTGGCTGGAAGTCAGCTTTAGCTTCAGGTTCCCGTCTAACATGTCCTTCGCTAAGAGCATCTCCGTTCCTGATAGGGCCACGACGATCTTGTGAAATAGCGACTGTAGCAACACAAATGAGAAAAAAAATCGATGAGATGAAGTGTGCACAACAGGGTACATCAAAATAGTCTAAGTGTCTATATCGTTGCCTCATTGGAGAATATATTATGCATCAATAAAGAATAAATAGATATAAACTTCAAGATTTTCTAGTTGTTGAACTTGTATTACCTAAAGTGTGGCATTTAGATAACGCACCTCACTGTATCAGCCCAGTTACTAAAAGGGTGGTGCATTAGAGTGTTCATATTCTTGTCACCCTTGCACGTTGCAAATACACTTTCTGATCCATTCATTGTAGCCATTGTGAAACCAAAAGTCTGTCATGGAAGGAACTTTATGTCCTACTAATGTGTCATGGAAGTCAACTTGAAAAATGTAAATACAATAGTTTTTGCACTCTATATGCATGAACTACCATACTATGGCTTGATCCACTTGAAGCTGCAATCAACTGAGCACATAGAGCTACTAAGCACCAGGTAACAACAACTCTTACCCCCACATGTGAATAAACCTCATTTTAAATAGTAGTAATACTTCTAAGCATGTTGTATGTGAAACGTTCCAAGCGAACAAATGAACTAAAATGACATTTAAAATAAAGACGATTAACATATTAGGAATATAATAATTATTTGACTACACTCCTAATACTTGGTCGATTCTCTCAATCCTCATATCCGTGATGTTTGGGTATATACGGATTGAATCAACACACAATGTGTCTTTTGTATGCGTACGATCAAACTGCATCATAGAGAGCTTGAGTTTCGTCACCTCGTCTAAACTTGATGTCCCAACTGTGTCCATTTTATGTCCCAACCATGGATATTCTCAAAACAACATCCTTTGTGGCCCATCAGCTTATGCGATCGACCCAAATGGAGTCAGAAGAATAGGTTGTATGAACCAGCAGGAAAGCAGAAATCAATCTCCAACCTACCTCTAGTCACCAAATCTGCTTAAGATAGGCAACAACGTGAAATCTAAAATATAAACATGGCACTTTAGTTATGTACCAACAACCAATTCATTAACAAAAGAAATACATTAAATGTTCACCAAAAAAGAATAACGAGTATAAGATCAGATTATTGTCTTGTTGAAGAACATAAGAAAATTCCTACTCAAATAACTGTTTTTAGTTAGACCATCTCGCTCCTTCTAATGAGTACATTTACTACGGAAAAATGAAAACAAAAACAAAGTACCTTGTGGATAGGTGGCTCCAGTACCTCCGATCATCTCTCTCTGTGTTCGATACTCTCTCCATAAACCTCCCTTGTTATTCTCGATCCAAAATTCCTACTCAAATATGAAATTAGAACTCTCCAAATATGAGATCATGATGATCCTAAATATCCATAGAATGCAGTCACTCTAAAAAAAGGACGGTGATGCAATATGCAAAAAGCAAGCAGAATATGAATAGTTTAACACTGCAATCACAATCTCACATGTTGAAAAGCAATAAACAGTGATGCAGTAAATTTGGAAAAGGTATAAACTGCACCGGAAGACAAACTCTAATTTGTCCTCAGCTACCAAAGATGGCGCCTCCATCAGTAGTGTCTCCTCGATGGCCATCTGGCCCGCGGGCACGCCGATGCAGAGTCTGGTGGATCCTCGTAATCCTTACCCTTTGTAAGGTGTCCAAATCTCTAAAAATATGTGAACACACATTGAATATATTTCTACAGAAGCTACAAACACACTATAAGTTGGAAGATCTAAGCAACCATATTCTAGAAATAATAGCCCAAATAGCAAAGAATTAACTGTTCTTCAGAACAAATACATGGTATGGCACAACACACATCATCCAGAATACATAATACACTAATCAATGTCTCATCAGAGAGAGCATGTTGATAAAAATATAATGAAACTAATTAATAAACTGGTCTTGAGAAATAAATAATCCCAAAACCACTTAATCTTGTGGTAAGTTACAGCTGAAAAATAATGCAAGGAAAGTTTCCATCTAGATTACACTAATTAATGTCTTAGTAACGCTGAAATCTCATGGCTATCAACTGCCAATTTGCTCTAGGAAAGATAATAATCATTGGTGCTATTCCTAAACGCCAACTGCTCTATCAGAAATTGAGAAGGGCCCATGCCAATTGCTAAAGCAAAAGAGATGGATGCATTTGACAAGAAAGTGGATGGACATGGCTGTCACCGTCAGGACAGGGAGCAGGTATCAGTGATGCTGGTGTCTTGTCTACCGAGGAGCGCCTTCGCTCTGAACCCGTCGCGTAGGCTTGGATCCACCACCTCCTGCTGCTGCAATGGTGGCGCTAGCTTCTTCCTCCCACCAAGGATGGGGCTAGCGGGGTCCTTCTCTCCTGTTCCCCAGTTCGACTCCTTCCACGCCTTGGGATTCACATAAACAAGCAAAAAAAGGCTTATTATTTAAACCAAATTTGTAGAATGAACTCATGATGATGCACCACCTCATTCTAGAATGGATTTATTATTTAAACCAAACACCCTTAGATAATGAAATGAGTATCCTTTTTATGACTGTTCAATGAAACAACTTTCTTCCCCAATAAGTAATGAGATGGGTTTGAAGTTGGCAACATACAAGAAGATAGATCGCTATAGTAAGCATGAAGATAAACATAGGATAATCTGGTATGAAACAAAGAACCCATTTTGGCTGTCTATTTGGCATGCTAGACCTGAAAAAAAGCTTGGTCACAGTGTAGAAAAGCAAAGGTATTTGAGCAGCATTTTTAGTTCAGTTGAATTAACTATTGCTATATGAGAAAAAAAATCAGAGTTGACCTTATATCCAGCATGCTATACAGTTATAGGAATATATTACCGCAAGGCTAAATGGAAGTACCTCCAATAATTAGGAAAAATATATGTAGCAGTGACACAAGAATCATACCTAAGCCAAATACGGATCTGAGAAATACAAGTCTCTAGTATAATCTTGCCAAGCCATCTGTCAGAAATAGAGATTAATACTTCGCAATCGAGTAAGCCAAGAAAACACATGAAGAATGTAGGTAGTAAACGTTGTAATGCTTACGCGAAAAGAGCCAAAGAGGCACTCCTCAACTGCTAGGTGCAATTGCGCAGGCAGATATAAACACTGTAAGAAACATTTCAGCGGAAAATGCAAAATATCCCTGCCAAACAGTCGATTACGAACGTGTCTACATCAGAAAATGAACATGACTGGGTGATTTCCAAAACACAGCCTCAGAGCCGCGTTCGCTTAATCGCGGTCGCATGTTGGCCGGTCATAGAAACAAACATGCCTTAGAATAATAGGAAGTTGCAACCATGCTTTTGCAGTGACTCCACAAGGATGACGAGTTTATGAAATAGTGCATTTCATAAAATGATCCTCTAAATATGGTGAGGTAGTAGATCACAGAAACACATGACTTTTTGTGATTTTTATAAATACACTCAAAAAGTGTCTCGGCTGATATATCACAAAGAAAACAAAGTCCAATACAAATGATGGACATAAAACAGCCACTAAAAAATAAGAGTACATTAAAACTAAATTGGTCGTGACACAGAACTGTGTTTTGACAGGGCAACAAAGCTACTACCGATTTTAAATTAACATAAAATAGCATCAAGTTTCCCTATCAGGTAGAACTCGGCAACAAAATGCACTGGCTGAGAAGCACACGACATAAAAAGATCCATACATAGGAGTGACTTACTTATCAAGCAGTTGTCAAAGATTTCAAATTTGTGCATCCACATCATCAATCTCCTTTTCTAATTCTTGGAGCATAGCACCAACCTAAATGCAGCAAAGGTCATAGCTATATGTGATTCATGTGAACAACAAACCCATGAATAATAGATAATAGAAGAGTCTTCGAGACCAAGCAGAAGCAAGGACCAGTTGAACTGCAGCAGCTGCTGCTTTATGGGCGAGGGTTGCTGCTTTCTCTTTGGATTCCACTATACGTGCTCCCTTTGGATCCGCCAAAAGGGATTTCTGGAAGGACTGTGGAAATCCTGTCGCAATGATTGTCACATGTATCTCACCAGTGTAACGGTCATCAAGGACGACACCAAAAATTATGTTCACATATGGGTCAGCTAGGCTTGTCACAATCTGCAAGAGGTGAATACATATGGTCAAAACTATCTAAAACAACTATGTATTTGGTTCTTCTATTTGAGACACCCAACGTTTCATAACTTCTCTTAAAACACCATTGTAGAATCAATAAAGAATTTCTAAGGAATCCTACACGCACCTGGGACACCTTGTTCACTTCTTGCAAAGTGATGTCCTTCCCACCAGACTGACCAGAGTAATATTATACACAACGCCAGTAGCTGCCTCGATGGATGACCCAATCAAAGGAGCAAGTGTTGCCTGTTCAGCAGCTTCTTGGGCCCGATTGTTATGTTGCAGAAGTTGACATAAAGATTACTAAACCAGACAGAGGCCATCATACCACAGTAATATACTTTTTAGCAAGCCATAATAATCTTGAACTCCAACAGCCTTAGTAGAAAGCCTGACACACCTACAATTTGATAATAAAATAGCATCACATATCAACCATGGTACAGAGCTTGCACAAGTAGAGAACCATTTTCCAGATAGCACATGAAACCAACACAATTTAACAAACCAGCAGAACGAGGAATGGATTGATAAGGTAAAATGCTTGAAGAATGAAGCCATTACAAGATACACAGAAACAGGATTGGCCTGAAAAATATCTGAAATGGTAATAATAGATATTTATCAAGAAGTAAAAAAAACATCACCTTGTACATTGGATGCAACGAGTCATCACTGTCTAAACCAAGGACATTTCAATATTAGAACAACGTCCAAAAACATGAAAACCACTAACTGAATGCAGAGGAGCCCACTAACCTGGGAGCACAGATTTGGAACCAATTTACCTACAGTACAGTGCACTCCATATTTCAATGTACCATGACCGAGCAGCATCTTGCGGTGAGGGTGAGTCGATTTGCATCGTCACAGGGCCATCATTCAGCAAAGAAACCTGCAAGACTTTCCAATTTACACTTTTTTTGAAATGGTCAAATGCTATGAAGGCAAATAACATGTTTCACCAGATGCACCTTCATCATCACTCAGAAACACCATCTGCCAGTCAAAGTATAGGAACGTCGTCACATTTATTTTCATGTGATACAGTGACTCATGACAGAAATCTTTAGATGTAGATGGAACGTAGTGCAAAAGAAATAGTAGCAGTAGAGCAATAATGTTCTATGATCTAACCCTAGGAAAAAATAAAGCTTTCTACACGATTACCTGCCTTAAGCACGAACTGAAGGCCATAGGTCAACTTCACAGAAGACCAAGCTATTTGGAGTTAAGGATACTAATTTGATCTCAACAAATTATTAATCAACATATAGTTATTTTTTAGAATAAAAACACTTTCAAGTTATTATGCATGTAGCCAGATCTGAACACGTATAGTGCATCTCCAACAAATTACTCAAATCATTCCCAATAGCAAAAAAACATGGACGAGAGGGATCCAATAGATTAATCATTCAATTCAATACCCAATACCAAAATTATCTACTTAGGTAAATACTCAGACTCACCCCCATCTCCCTCAAATGAAGGAAGTCATCGGGAGGACATGTTCGTGAGGTTGCTCACGACGAAGATCTCATCGTCGAAACCAAGCCTGATGCCGATGCAGTGTAGATGCTTGCTGGTGCACGGGGCGGAAAGTGCAGACCCGGTGCATGGGCATGTCTGTTGGCGGGTAAAGACCAATCCATACAGGTAGCGTTGCACGATTTTGCAAGGGAGGGAGTACTATATCAGAAAAAACAAATATCACACAAAAGGATTCCTATTTAGGAATGAAGCACAAAATAAAATAGTCAGTATGGTTTAGGAGGCAAAAATTCAAGAAACATGCTAAAGGGTTGACACCAGCTTGCCTGTATAATCGAGTAGTCTCTAGTTGTATCCTTTCCTAACACGAATTATATAGAAGCAGAAAATCAAAATATGCAAACAAGTGAATTTGAAAAAGGTAAGGTTAAAGTAAGCTTGTAAGGAACGGTCAATGATAGAAATACCCCTTTTGAGATGGACAACAACATCCGCCCTCTGAAGTTCACCTTCTTGAGATTCAAGATGCACTTGCTTCAATCACACAAACCTAGAAATAACAAAAAGTTGATACATGGATCAGAACTAAGAGACTTTTTCTACTATGATGTGGGCACGGTAGAATTTTTTTTGAAAAAGGCCATTCACTTGACAATATTAATAAATATATCTCCTAACAACTTTATTGACAGATGCATTAATGTTTACATTAGCAGCCTATGAGTAAATAGACATGCATGTGGTCAGAGTGAGAGGGGGGTTCATCTACAAAAGAAAACCATGATTTTGTCTGCTTTTCCTAATTTACACATCTGATGTATGTTGCCTCGGCGTTATAGTAGATACTCGTAATAGAAAAAAAATGCTATCAGGAAGTATTAGGGGCAAGCTATCAATGTAGCTATAGAAATGCCTCACGTTTTCCTTTTCTAAATGTGCAGGGTCAATGACATCGTTGGAATTTGTAAGCACCCAAAGGTCTGTCGAGCGGATTCTTTTGAGGCTTCCTCGACAGAAAGGGCATGACTCTGATCTCTTATACCAGTACCAACAACAATATATCACTAAGCAAAGCTATACCAACAAAAAGTCATACCAACACATGGGCATACATTGTAGTATTAATTTATTGGCTACACATTAAATAACTAAAATGTAGCACTTTAATTAGACTCGAAATCCATATCCAAGTTGCATAGCCTATCCAAATTCACATACAGATAATGAAAATTGTGAGAGGTAATTACCAGTCCCCATAGAATTCCCTAAGGCTTGCCCGCCTTTCATATGTCGACACTGAGCTATCTCCATCAGCATAAACCTGCGAAAACAAAACATAACAGATTTTAATGCATGAAACCCAGGTCTCCTGTATAGAAAAAATGTATATAAAAGGTCCAAATTTCAGAACCACATACTGCAATTTTACCTTGCATATGAGAATGTGAAATAGTCCTAAATAGCTGGGAAGAGCATAACAGCAGCCGCAGTCCAGCCATTGGATGAAGTACAAGAACAATGGAGCCAGAGAGCTGAACGACAGCCTCATCTGCACACATGATCCACCATAATTCCTCTGAATAGCATCTGCCCTGGAATTGGTCCAACCTAACCAATCATCACAGCAGCAGTGAAACATACACAAGACCTTTTGGATGCCCATGTATTCACCTTAATCCAACACAATCCACATGTGTTGGGAGTGTTTAAATTCCACACCAAACCACTCCAACACACGGATTGATATCAATACATGGGCACCCAAACGAGACCTAATAGAGAAAAGTCGTTAGGGCAAAGCAGCATTGTTCATAAATGCAATGGATTATTGCTGGCCAACATATTGATTGGGTTTTCCCCCTAACCCCTAGCATAACCGCAGGTGAACTCCCTAAATTACTCATTTCGTTGATTAACAAGGGTGAATTTACTAAATTACCAACCCTAGGAGTCCACGCTACAAGGTTCCTTACTCAAGGACAAATTACGTCCTTTTCCAAACTGGGATACCTCCATCGCACTTTCCCCAATTTCAGCGCGTGTGGTCATTCGAAAAAAATCTAATTAAACGCGCAAGCAAAGGAGGAATTGCCCAAAATAGCACACAATCCAAGGTGGAGTGAGTAGTATCCATGCTTACATGGCGTTAGCGTGGTGGATGTCTGCCTCTAGGGCTTTGAGGGGGCCTCTCAGTGGGAGCTGCCGCCCCAGCTCGCCCCGCTGTGCCATGGACCGGCCGCTCTCCAAGAACCCTATTAGGTGCCCAGTCGAACCACACCCCCACAGGGGAGCCGAGGGGAACAAGATCCTGGAGGACGAGAGACGTACCTATGGAAGCTGGGCTTGGTGGCGACATGGAAGGAAGAGATGCCGAGGGTGGGAGCGGGCATCCAGATGGTGTCGAGGTACAGCCCCACCTCGAAGTCTGACTCTGCATGTGCCGTCGTGTACTACGGTGTCTCTGCGGCGCCGCGAGCGGCCGACAGATCCAATCCAAGGCCTCCCCCAGCCCGGCGGATGGATTCCGCCGCCGTGGCCATCGTGACGGTGTCGTCCCGGCGCAGGGTCACCTGAACCAGCTGCTGCACCTGTCCCTGCTCCTCACATCGCGGGGGCTTCCTGTCCACTTTGCCGCGCCGGAGCCGCACCTCAGGGAGGTCCGCACGCGCCTGCACGGCTGGGGGCCCGACGCCGCGGCGGTGTACTTCCACGCGCTGGATGTGCCCGCGCACGACTCCCCCTCCCCGGACCCATCCTCCCCGTTCCCGGAGCACATGCAGCCCCTGTTTGAGGTCTTCTGCACCGGCGCGCGGGCCTCGCGAGCCACGCTGGAGAGGAGGTGGAGGAAATGGAGAGGAGAGGAGGCAAGCGGTGGCCGGCGGGTGCTGGAGATTAGGGTTTTTGGCAAGCGGCCGGGACGCTGCGTGCCTGATGGCTGTGCGGGATCGGACGTCGGGATCGGACGGTTGAGATTGTTTATGATAGAATGGACGGCTAAGATCGCAGAACGGCAGAACGGCAGGCTACCCTTACCGTCTTAATAAGTAGTAGAGATATATCCATTATCAAAGACTAAGAAATGAACGAATAATCCATTATAGTTATGCAGATTTATTAATTCAGCATAGTTGGTGCAGCTCGCGAGCTGAAACGGCTCAGCTCGCTTGACCGGCGAGCCCAAAATACAGGCTCGACTAGTGTTTCGATATATATCCGTCATCAAAGATTAAAATATAAGTCAATGATTCATTATAATTCTATAGATTCAGCATAGTTGGCATAGCTCACAATCCAAAACGGCTTAGCTCACGAGGCTATTTTCTTACTCACCATCCCACACACGTGTAACAGATTAGGGTTGCGATTGGACAAAGAAATCATGGTAGACTGAAGTTCACCTAGTTAGGGTTGCGATTGTTAGAAAGTAAGGAAGAGAGACTATACCTGCGGACAAGTTGGGGGGGTATCATCGCTCTGTGAAGAGAGTGGAGAAGAGAGAAAAGCGAGGAGGCTTCGACGATGGCGTATATGTTCGATGATTTTGTGTTGCGTGTTCGCCTTGAACTAGACCCTAAATAGAAGACTGAGGGCTCATTTGGTAGAGCTCCGCTCCATGATTCTCTAGCTCCGAAAGGTGATTAATAGAGTGATTCTCTACCGGAAGTGAATCTATTTGACTAAAACCATTTGGCAAATAGGATATGAAGTGACTCATGTGGGGTTAAAGAGTGGGGAGTAGGTTGAAAGTGGTGGGAAGCAGATTTTTTGGCTCCCACTTTCTAGTATAAAGTAGAGACTAGATTCACTCCAGTCCCACCATGAAACAGGTCAGATTTTTATCGTTTGACTCGGTAGGAGTGAATTTCGTTGGGAGCGGAGCTGTGGAAGCTATGTCAAACGCCCCCTGATACTCCATCAAGTTTCCTATTATTTATCGTTTAGGACAACGAAAACAACGACACGATCTTCAAAATATAACTTTGACTAATATCATTTTTTAAAAAATACAAATAAAATCTTAATACATGTATACTATTATAAAACACATGTTAAAACAACTCGTTGTATAAAAATATTAGGTTTGAAAACTAAATAACAAAACAATTATTTGTAAAAAAAATTATAAGTTTATATCAGAAAACTCGGCCCATATGCGCGAGAGCCCAAACTCGGCCCAGGGCCTAACACCCGACGAGCCGCGCACTCGCCACGAGCAGCCGCCTCGCCACCCAGCTCCAGTCCAGGCCGAGCCAGTGCGGATGGCTAGCACCATAGGGATGGCAACGGGGAATTTCCCGTCGGGTTTTAGCTCCCCAAACTCGTCCCCGCGACAAAAAAATTTCCCCGCGGGGATCCCCACAAACGCTTGCGGGGAACATTTCTTCCCCATCCCCGTTTCCCGCGGGGATAAATCCCCATCGGGGATCCCCATCCCTACTTAAATTATAAGTAAATCATACTTCATTTATTATTAATGTAAAATATTGTCACTTATACACATAGTTAGATGTAAAATTCATTATGTGCATATTAAAATCAATGTATTTGTACAATGGGTGATCTCTTGACAAGATAATTCTTTACTTTTATCATTAACTATTACATGAAAACATTGTCACATGTAAGTTTAACGGGTCCCCGCGGGGAACGGGGATGGGGAATGCTTCCCCATCCCCGTCCCCGTTTACCCGTCGGGGGAGAACTTTTCCCTATTTACATCCCCGTAGGGGAAGAAACTTCTCCATCCCCATCCCCTAATAGAGGAATTCCCCGCGGGGAATCGGGGATCGGTCCCCATTGCCATCTCTACCAATGCACCATGCCCGCAGGCGGCAGCTGCCGCGCTGCGCCACCGACACGCGTGGCGCCGTTACCCAGACAGAGAGCGACACCACAAGTCGCCTCCCGTGCGTGTCTGTCGCCTGCCTGTCAGAGCCTGCGCACGACACGACGCCGCTCCGGGCTGTGTCAAACTCATGCTCGCGGCTCCCTCTCTTTAATCACTGTATGTTGACCTTTTAACGATGCCTTAGCTGTCCTAATTAATTAATTAATTAATTGATTAGCCCCTGCGCTGCGGCGCTTGATTAGAATAATGGTATATACTACTCTAAAAATTAGCAGTGTTTACACGAACTCTACCTACGAGACTCTCTGGCTTCCTAATTGCTACGAACAAAAACCTTGATAAAAAAACCATTCAATAACTTTTTCTAAACAAAAATTTGTAGATCGTAAAAAAAATTAGAAAACAAGATTGGTTGTTCGGAGTCCAAACGATATAAAAAAACATTGTTTTATATAAAATTTAGAGCGTAAAATACTGACAGGCTGGCCTGACCTGTGACTGGGAGAGGTCCTCCCTGTCCACACCTCATGGCGCACCGTCGCGCGGCGCGTAGTAAAAAAACGAACAAACAAACAGATCCCTCCCTCCCTCCGCGCTGTCTTTCACATGGCCATGCGCCCAGTTTCGTTGCCAGCGCACAGGTCGCATCGCATCTCACAGGTTGGACTGTCTGACCAAGATCATGCGCTGCCTGCTCCGCTCCGCCCATCATTCATCGTTCCCACCGACACTATTTCTTTTCTTCTTCTTTTTCTGACAAGGTACCGACACTTTGAGCGCCCGTGATGAGTTTTACAATTGCCGGCACTCAACGTGTCCCTTTCACCACCAGCTGTGGCACTTCAGCCGTAGCCGCCGCGATGTCAAATAAAATCGAATCACAGTGTACAATCACACGTAATTATACATCATCCGTTCCACTGATCAATCACAGGGGGAAAAAATGTTCGAAGCAAAACGAAAAGAAAATGCCTGGGGGAATTTACACCGACGCACGCATGTCTTGTTCCTACAATACATATACTCCTGCCCGCTCCGATATATAGTAATCATGGTGATAACAAACTTATCGCCGTATATATATTTATATATATATATAGATAAATAAATAGCAATGAAAGCGAAAATCTTTTTTTGCGCGCTGCAGCCCCTAAAGGTGTCCTCGATCTCCTCCCGCTGCCCGTAACCTAGAAAGTCCACTTCCAGATCTTGACGCGGACCCTAACCTTGCACGAGTGCGCCGCCGTGCTCACCGTCGCCGGCGTCGCGTCGGCGGCGGACGGCGCCAGAGCAGGCGCGAGCGCGGCGGTGCTGTTCTTCCCCTTGGTCCTCTTGGGCGCCGGCGGAGGCGGAGGCGGTGGCGGTGCCGTCAGCTTGATGCCCTCGCAGTGCACCTGGATGCCGATCTTCTTCGTCTTGAGCCCGCCCACCCGGACGCCGGCGCTGGTGTCCGCGTCCACCACCACGGAGAACGACCCGCCGGACCGCTTGATGTCGGAGCTGGCGCCGCTGGGGTCCACGCCCACCGCGCTGGCGGAGACGGTGGCGGTCAGCACGGTGGTGTTGCCGGCCGCGTGCGCGAACCCGGGCACGGTGGCGCTCCCCAGCGGCACGGCGTTGGCGGCCGTGGCCACCAGCAGGGTCAGGTCGTCGTACAGGTACACCATCTTCTTGTTCGGGTTCCGGGCCGTCACGGTCAGCGTGATGGCGTCGCTCAGCACGGGCGCCGTCGCCGACGACGTCAGGTTCAGCGACGCCAGCCGCACCGACGACACGCTGAAGGACGGCCGCTGCGGCCGGTACAGCAGGTAGAAGACGCCGCCGCACACGGCGGCCACGAACGCCAGCAGGATCACCACCACCAGCGCCCAGCAGAAGCAGCAGCACAAGCTGCACCGGCACGACCGCCCGCGCCGCCGCTTCGCGGGGGCCTGCGGACGGTAGATGGGCCGCTGGTACATCTGCGACTTGGGCGCAGGGAACGACGACGCCTGCGTGCCGCCGCCACCGCCGTTGCCGTTGCCCGCCGCGCCTGGAGGCGGGTTCGGCTTGGCGGCGGGGTAGACGCGGTCGGCCATTGCCGGTCCTGGGCTTTGGGTGCCTGCTGCCGCTGGTGCTGTGGCTCTCTGGTGGTCCTGTGGATGGACCTCTCTGCTCCCTCTCTCTCTTAAATGGACATGGAGAGATCTAATAGGGCAAGCAGCCAAGCAGGGGAGGAGAAGGAGGAGGAGAGCGACGCGTCACCCACCTTTACGCGCGCGATGGATCGATAGCTCGACCTCACCAAATGATTTGCTACGCTTTGCTAATTGGCCCATTGGCGTTGTCCCCATTTCCTTCAATCGAATAATTAATTAATGACAAAAGGGAATCTCAATGCTCTACTACTACTATAGTACTCTTTCCATTTCGTGGACAGCACACCGGGTATTGCCCTGCATATAATACATATATATATATATTCAATCGTACGTGAAAACACGGCATCATACATTTATACTGTAGTACTAGCGCAACTTGATGTGCATCCCACATGATCCTCATTTGCAACTTAATCGCCAGAGCTAGCGCGGTAAGAGTAGTTTAAATACTCCCATGGCCATTGGCATCTTGACTTTGATCGTCCGGAGCCGCTTTCAGCGAGTTAATTTGGAGTAGGGTGCTGTCGTTATGCTACAGACATCCAACAGCAATGGAAACCCTGAATTTCACGCAAACGCAAGCGCAAAATGTGGGACACGGATCACCGCTACGAGTAGTAGGTTGGAGTATATATAATTATATATACTTCTACGAAACATATCCTGTGCACATCCTACTCTACTTATATACAAAATTTTAAGCTTAAATTCGTTATACCTAAGAAAAGAACATTTTAGCCGATATTGTAATTTAAACTTGTCAAACATTTTATCTTTTTTATTACAGCTAAAGTAAAATAAATTTGAACTTGAAATTTTATATATAATTGGAGTAAGATGGAAAGATTATATATGTATTTTTTTCATATTTTTTATGAATTTTGCTAGTTCATGTGCACCATATGTACACAAAAACTTTTATATGCACCGGATATGTTTTCATGCTTTTAAGCATAACCCCTGAGTTTTATTACATTTTTTTAAATATAAAATATAACAAAACTTGAATTATACACTCGTTTCCAATAAAAATTTTATTCTACATTTTCATATATATTTAATTTTATAACTTATGAAGAGTTGTTAATTGCTCCAAGATAGTTTCATTCCATTAAAACTCACTCCTCTCTCTCTCTCTCTCTCTCTAAGAAAAATAACACATCATAAAACACACTTATGTAGTAACTTATTGATTTCAAATAAAACTTCTACAAAACATATCCGTTGCACATAAAACTTTTGTCCACATCCTAATCTAATTATATACAAAATTTTAAGTTTAAATTTGTTATAGTTAAGCTGTAATAAAAAGAGAACATTTTAGCCGATATTCTAATTTAAACTTGTCAAAAATTTTATCTTTTTTATTATAGCTAAAGTACAACAAATTTGAACATGAAATTTTGTATATAATTAAAGTAAGATGGAAAGATTATGTATGGATTTTTTTAGATTTTTTGTGAATTTTTTTAGTTAATGTGTACACAAAAACTTTTATATGCACCGGATATGTTTTCATGCTTTTAAGCATAACCCCTGAGTTTTATTACATTTTTTTAAATATAAAATATAACAAAACTTGAATTATACACTCGTTTCCAATAAAAATTTTATTCTACATTTTCATATATATTTAATTTTATAACTTATGAAGAGTTGTTAATTGCTCCAAGATAGTTTCATTCCATTAAAACTCACTCCTCTCTCTCTCTCTCTCTCTCTCTCTAAGAAAAATAACACATCATAAAACACACTTATGTAGTAACTTATTGATTTCAAATAAAACTTCTACAAAACATATCCGTTGCACATAAAACTTTTGTCCACATCCTAATCTAATTATATACAAAATTTTAAGTTTAAATTTGTTATAGTTAAGCTGTAATAAAAAGAGAACATTTTAGCCGATATTCTAATTTAAACTTGTCAAAAATTTTATCTTTTTTATTATAGCTAAAGTACAACAAATTTGAACATGAAATTTTGTATATAATTAAAGTAAGATGGAAAGATTATGTATGGATTTTTTTAGATTTTTTGTGAATTTTTTTAGTTAATGTGTACATAAAAACTTTTATATGCACCGGATATGTTTTCATGCTTTTAAGCATAACCCCTGAGTTTTATTACATTTTTTTAAATATAAAATATAACAAAACTTGAATTATACACTCGTTTCCAATAAAAATTTTATTCTACATTTTCATATATATTTAATTTTATAACTTATGAAGAGTTGTTAATTGCTCCAAGATAGTTTCATTCCATTAAAACTCACTCCTCTCTCTCTCTCTCTCTCTCTCTAAGAAAAATAACACATCATAAAACACACTTATGTAGTAACTTATTGATTTCAAATAAAACTTCTACAAAACATATCCGTTGCACATAAAACTTTTGTCCACATCCTAATCTAATTATATACAAAATTTTAAGTTTAAATTTGTTATAGTTAAGCTGTAATAAAAAGAGAACATTTTAGCCGATATTCTAATTTAAACTTGTCAAAAATTTTATCTTTTTTATTATAGCTAAAGTACAACAAATTTGAACATGAAATTTTGTATATAATTAAAGTAAGATGGAAAGATTATGTATGGATTTTTTTAGATTTTTTGTGAATTTTTTTAGTTAATGTGTACACAAAAACTTTTATATGCACCGGATATGTTTTCATGCTTTTAAGCATAACCCCTGAGTTTTATTACATTTTTTTAAATATAAAATATAACAAAACTTGAATTATACACTCGTTTCCAATAAAAATTTTATTCTACATTTTCATATATATTTAATTTTATAACTTATGAAGAGTTGTTAATTGCTCCAAGATAGTTTCATTCCATTAAAACTCACTCCTCTCTCTCTCTCTCTCTCTCTCTCTAAGAAAAATAACACATCATAAAACACACTTATGTAGTAACTTATTGATTTCAAATAAAACTTCTACAAAACATATCCGTTGCACATAAAACTTTTGTCCACATCCTAATCTAATTATATACAAAATTTTAAGTTTAAATTTGTTATAGTTAAGCTGTAATAAAAAGAGAACATTTTAGCCGATATTCTAATTTAAACTTGTCAAAAATTTTATCTTTTTTATTATAGCTAAAGTACAACAAATTTGAACATGAAATTTTGTATATAATTAAAGTAAGATGGAAAGATTATGTATGGATTTTTTTAGATTTTTTGTGAATTTTTTTAGTTAATGTGTACATAGAAACTTTTATATGCACCGGATATGTTTTCATGCTTTTAAGCATAACCCCTGAGTTTTATTACATTTTTTTAAATATAAAATATAACAAAACTTGAATTATACACTCGTTTCCAATAAAAATTTTATTCTACATTTTCATATATATTTAATTTTATAACTTATGAAGAGTTGTTAATTGCTCCAAGATAGTTTCATTCCATTAAAACTCACTCCTCTCTCTCTCTCTCTCTCTCTCTCTCTCTCTCTCTAAGAAAAATAACACATCATAAAACACACTTATGTAGTAACTTATTGATTTCAAATAAAACTTCTACAAAACATATCCGTTGCACATAAAACTTTTGTCCACATCCTAATCTAATTATATACAAAATTTTAAGTTTAAATTTGTTATAGTTAAGCTGTAATAAAAAGAGAACATTTTAGCCGATATTCTAATTTAAACTTGTCAAAAATTTTATCTTTTTTATTATAGCTAAAGTACAACAAATTTGAACATGAAATTTTGTATATAATTAAAGTAAGATGGAAAGATTATGTATGGATTTTTTTAGATTTTTTGTGAATTTTTTAGTTAATGTGTACACAAAAACTTTTATATGCACCGGATATGTTTTCATGCTTTTAAGCATAACCCCTGAGTTTTATTACATTTTTTTAAATATAAAATATAACAAAACTTGAATTATACACTCGTTTCCAATAAAAATTTTATTCTACATTTTCATATATATTTAATTTTATAACTTATGAAGAGTTGTTAATTGCTCCAAGATAGTTTCATTCCATTAAAACTCACTCCTCTCTCTCTCTCTCTCTCTCTCTCTAAGAAAAATAACACATCATAAAACACACTTATGTAGTAACTTATTGATTTCAAATAAAACTTCTACAAAACATATCCGTTGCACATAAAACTTTTGTCCACATCCTACTCTAATTATATACAAAATTTTAAGTTTAAATTTGTTATAGTTAAGCTGTAATAAAAAGAGAACATTTTAGCCGATATTCTAATTTAAACTTGTCAAAAATTTTATCTTTTTTATTATAGCTAAAGTACAACAAATTTGAACATGAAATTTTGTATATAATTAAAGTAAGATGGAAAGATTATGTATGAATTTTTTTAGATTTTTTGTGAATTTTTTTAGTTAATGTGTACCATAAATGCACCAAAGTTTTTATGTGCGTTGGATATGTTTCCATGCTTCTAAGCATAACCTATGAGTTTTATAACATTTCAAGTATAAAACATAACAAAACTTGAATTATGCACTTGTTTCCTATAAAAAGTTTTATTCTACACAGATGAAATATATTCTAGTTATAAAACTAGTTACAAAACTAATTTATTAAACATAATTAAGTATAAACTTAATGCTTATAATTGATATTTGATGTGACACCAACTAAACTTTAGGGAGGAACCAAACACCCACTCTAGCCATCTATAATTTAATTGGACTAAAAGGTTTTTGTTGTTGTTCTTCTTCTCTCGTACGTTGAGAGTCTAAACAATGAGCACAATAATCTCCAACAGGAGTTCTAAACGGATTTATTTTAAAATATAGAACCCTAACACCAAAAACATGTTACAACGGGGGTCTTATTTCACAAAAACTCATCAAATAATTGTGGAGCTCGGTCGTCTCTAAGGTCCTAAATATATGACCCAATATACTGGAAGCCCTATCTTATTTGTACACTATTCCTAATATTTTATTTTCTAAATAACATAATTTATTTTGTAGTAACATGATATAGGACTCAAAGCTGTAAATGTTTTGGCCCTAACACACTTCCAATCGGGACCTAATTTAATTTGCAGAAGTCAGATATAAGACTTTTGTTGGAGGCGCTCTAGGGTTTCTGGATTCCGGATTCGTTTATGCACTCGAGTT
This sequence comes from Zea luxurians, assembly GCA_029449295.1. Classification (NCBI taxonomy): domain Eukaryota; kingdom Viridiplantae; phylum Streptophyta; class Magnoliopsida; order Poales; family Poaceae; genus Zea; species Zea luxurians. The sequence continues at coordinate 115,691,627 of JAOPSE010000005.1, read as the reverse complement.
ATCTTTAGGGCGTGTTTTGGCATGGTTCTAGAGCAAAACTTTAAGAAAGAGCTAGCCAAAGTTTGCCCAAACGCTCTAGCTCTAGAGTTGCAAACTCGATGGAGTTTTCAAAGCTGGAGTACAAATTTTTAGAGTACCTATTTTGCTGCTCCAAAATCTCTAATTTTTTTTTGAAGTTATTTACTTGCCACTGGCACTGGTTACGAGAGAATAATCTATCTACTTACGAGCAAAGTTGCTTCACTAAGAATTTTGATGTAGAGCTGCTATGAGGTGGAGCACGGATACATTGCCAAACATGCTCTTATTCTACTGCCACTAACAGTTACCAAATGGTATCGCAGTTACCAAATGGTATCGTTTGTCTGGTGGAGAAGAATAATCCAGAGAGTTTATCATCGATCTGTGATACATGCGAGTTCGTTAGAGAGAAAGGCGGAGGACTGTATGTTAGTTAGTTCCTGAAAGAGATCATCCTTCAAACTGTATGTAACGCAAATAATTGGCACGACACAGTCCCGCTGGCAGTGTCGTCGTGCGCCTCCGGCCTCCACTCCAATGGCGCATATGGAAACAGGCCGGCCGAATCCAACCTACCTCGCCGGGGGGGCCCGCCACAACAGCTATGGCCACTCCGCCTCCGCATGCAGTGGGCGCTCACCCTGGCCACCGCCCGTGCCGATACAGCAGGCGATGATCAAGTTTCTTCCCATCTAAACTGGTTAGACTCAGATTCTGCTAGTTAATTAGCCTCACTCACTGCCCTATTACGTATTTTTTTCTCACTGGTTAAGTGGTTACTTATTCACAGATTTTTACCGCAAGTTTGTACTGTTGAAATTTCAGTGAGCGGCGGGGGGCCCCGGCCCATGCATGCAAAACTGGAAGAGGAAGGAGACCTGCATGTGCGGGCCCATGTGAGACAGGATGTTGACTGACTGGCTTTGCGAGGACACGAAAGAATTAATAAAAAAACGAATAGCCAAGTTGCCAGCCTGCCAAAAAATATCATTATTTCGACTGATAAAAGAAGCGCGCATCCACACAAAAACTATTCGCTGAAGGAGATACCGAATGTGCCAGCCCAGTATATGCCTGTATTTTGATTTTGATGTATACACATTATTCCGTCCTTGTCCCTCCTACCTGGAACGGGACTGCTCATGCATGTGGCGTTCAGGATGATCATCTTAACAAAAAAGAGGCCTTAAATATGTTAACGTATTATTTAAAACATTGGTAATTACCTTAGATTCTTAAAAGTTGGCAATAGATTTGTTCGAAGCTCTTATGGCCACAATATATGTTGTGTTGGTGTTGTACTTAGTGGTGGTAAGGAACTCTAGATTTAACGATTGAATTGGATTAGGATCGGTCATTAATTTGTAACTAGAATTAATTAAGGGTTCTAAGGTCGACTCCGGCTCTTCACCCAAAGTTTATGCATAAGCACTGTTTTGTATTGTTGTGTACTGTAGATTGCATTATTCGTAGAGTGCAGCTTGAATATAGGTATGGATAAGCTGGTAGAGATAGTCTAACTTGTTATAAAAGAAATATTTGCATCGTGATCCATTACTATCCTACTAGCTTAACGGGTTGACTTAAAATAAAAAGGCTCTGACATCCCCGGTGCAGAGAAATACCCCGAACATAACTTGTACTGGTACCCCCTACACCTCCACATTTATACATGCGCGCACAATTAAATTTGGATCTCCAACTGACACCTACTTGCACCGACACATACGAGGGTGATGACGCGCAAACGATGAATCGATTAAACGCCCATGTTTTGTTTATACCTTTGCTTACAATAAGATAGATAGAGAGAGAAAAAAAAAGAAAACAGGCAAGTAGCTAGTGCAGAGCAGAGACCAAACAAACACATGCATGCATATATATATAAGCACTCCAACGTGTGACATAGGCTCATTAGCTAAGCACGATTCAACTTGCCCACAGGAGTAGAGTATCATGGCGTGGAATACTGATTGCAAGATAAAACTATGCAACAACTAATGGTGGGTGCGGGGTGCCTAATTGCAGCTAGGCAGCACATTGTATAGCCGGGACCGGGAGCTGGTTATATATCTCACGTGTCACGTATGGTTATTGACTGATTGCCAGCCAAGATGCTAACCAACTTGGTTGACTGCCAAGAAGCTAACCAACTTGATGTATTTTAACTTTAAAAATACATAATAATAATAATACAATAGTGATATTCATAGTATATAATTTGTACCATTAGATAGGTATAGGTCTTTGACTTTATTTTCATAAACAAATCTATTTTTCTAGCCAAACTTAAGAAACTTTGATTGACATGAGTTATCACAGTGACAAATCATTTTGGGGGTGGAGAGGAAGTAATAATTTAATTGTAAATGACGAGGATCGGAGCATCATATTCTGGTTTGTTCAATAGTACGTAGGGTAAATGTTTGGCATAGTTTTACCGGCAGCTAGCTTCATGAGTTGTCGTGAGCTATTTCCTTTACCAAACATACTGTTTTGCAAAAAAAAAAAAAATTAAAAAAATGGTTCTACTAGTAAATATATCCGATTTGTGCCAAATTAAAGATGTCACAAAAGGATATAAGCCTAAAAATGACGGGGCACCCGAACTGCCGTGGACGTGCGAAAGCACCTGTGCCACACCCACCCAAGTAAAATAAAGAGCGGATCGAGCGGTTCGTGCGGCTGGGGCCGGCGACCGACACGGTTGGGGTGGTGATCAGCAGCCGGTGGACGAAGCCGCGTTATCGCCGTTGCGACCATGCGAGCGCGGAGCGGACACGGAAGGGCAAGGGCGCCACGCCCACGCGCTTGCTTCCTCCGTGCGGCAGCAGCTGCCGCAAGCGGCGACTACGAACTCGACGGCCTCCCACCGCGGTTGGTGTCGCCGCGCACCGACACCGACACATCTCACGCCGTCACGCTACGCGGCACTTGTCATCTCCTCGTCCTGCTGCTGCACCCTGCCCGTTAACGCGTTGACTCCAGAGTCCGGAACGGCGCCCGGGGGCAGGGATATGATGAAATCAATCGGCCTCTGTGCCGCTGTGCCGGCCCGGGGAACGGGCCTCTGTGCCGCTGGAGTTAAAGCCGGCCGGCCCATGTTCTGTTGTTTGCCATTTCTCGGACGTTTAATCTTGACGTGCCCGTCGCTGCTCCGTGTTTCTAGCCCCTAGTAGGGCGGGATGAAAAACTCGTAGTATGTTAACTCGTTCGACACGACTCGGTTTGATAGTGTCTTGACTTGATTCGTTTATAATTTATAACGAGATGAGCTTGTATTTCAACTTATTACGATAACGAGCCAGCCCGAGCTGACTCGCGAGCTAAACAAGTTGGAGTAATTAGTCAAATCACAATAATCTCCGATTCAAAATAGTTAATTTTGTACTCTATTATAGTTAATCTTGTTCTTTGTTGAGTGTCGAATCTTAAGTTACAAACTCTATTCTTTTTTCTAAATTGATCTCCTTCTTGAGAATATATCTGGTGCACATGGAAGATTGGTACAATCTTAAGTTACAAACTCTATTCTTTTTTCTAAATTGATCTCCTTCTTGAGAATATATCTGGTGCACATGGAAGATTGGTACACATGGTGCACATATTAAATCATCACCACTCATTTTAGATCTAACGTCTCTAGTTGTTTGGTATATTTTGCTAAGAACACCCTCCAACGTGGTGGTGTGTAGTGGTGAAAGGTGTTATTTGTAAATTGAACGATCAAGTAGAGATGTTAGATCTAAAATGAGTGGTGATGATTTAATATGTGCACCATGTGCACCAATCTTCCATGTGTACCAGATATGTCCTCCTCCTTTTTTTTTGCTACATGTTTTTATATATGTTCGTAGACATTAGACATGATATTATCGAGCTGGCTCGCGAGCTAAACGGGTCAGCTCGAGTTGATAAACGAGTCGAGCCAAGTTAAATTTTTAGCTTGTTAACGTAACAAGTCAAGCCAGCTGGATATCCACCCTAGCCCATAGCCCGTAGGAGATCAATCCACGTATGCGTACAGGAGTACATGTGTTATGTGATGTGGTCCATTCGATTCGAGTATCGGGAGGCATTGTGTAAATTCTAGGGGCACCGAGCTTGATTCGCTGTAAAATCACTGCATATATATGTCTCTCTTGACTTCTCAACATGCTAATGAATTGAGACGGTGTTTTGTTTTTCTCATTAAAGTTTAGTCCGTATCTAATCATATTAGATGTTTAAGTACCAATTACGATTATTAAATATAGTCTACTCAAAAACTAATTACACACAGAAAAGACTAAACGATGAGATATATTATTAAGGCAACGTATCCGTTGCAAACCCAAAAAGCGTGCAAACCATGGAAACTATGAACGAGTGCCTTTAGATCTTGATCCTGTGGCTGCGGTCACTTCTCGAAGCAAATTTGCGAAAAGACGCCCGTATCTGAAACTTAGTTTCGATTCGCGTTCTCCCGTCGACCGTTCCTTCCTTCAAAAGCTTCAGGACTCCCGCACCCTCCCTCCCGATCGCTTGTCGCGTACGGCATCCGACGTTGCGCCAGGCTAGCCGATCTGCGTCACGCCTCCATCGTTGGCCGACCTGCGTTGCCGCGCTCCGACCTCTAGTTACCCACGAGTCCACGATGCCCTTTGTGCTTAGCTAAGGTGTGACGCCCTAGCACGGGCCGACCGGCGCCGACGCACGCCAGCCTCGGCAGACCCACGACGTGACGCCCTCTATCTTCGACGCGTCTGACCCGCGCCTCCGAGTCCACTGCACCACCCTATAGGTGGTCCTGGTCTGAGGTTGAAGAAGAGGTTCATGCGTCAGGTTTAATTGTTTTATAAGTGGGTAAAGTGGTGGAAGAGGCTAGCCAATTCGTGGTCGCCCAAGCGTCAGCAACTGTCGTGGAGGGGGATGGCGCCGTCGTGGGTGTGTTGGTTGCAAATGGTGTGGATCTCAGTGGCCCATCTGATGGAGCTTTTCTTCATTGCAACGTTGCAGAAACTCTGATAAAATCATCTTCCAATGTTAAGGAAAATTTGAAGCCAATGGTGGGAATGATATTTGATAATCTTGCTGATGTGGAGAAGTTTTACAAGGACTATGCACATGATGCTGGTTTCTCAGTTCGTGTTGGGCAGCATAAGAAGAAGGATTCAGAGATAGTAGGCAAGTATTATTATTGTGCAAGAGAAGGATACAATGTACCAAAAGATGAAAAAGTTATTGACCCCTCAGAGAAAAAGAGAAAGAAGACTCATAAAGTGAGTGAAAAAGGTGTGGTTGTGACGCACATATTTATGTTAGCCTTGGTAAAGACAAAAGGTTCAAGATTACTAGGATGGTCGACCAGCACAACCATGGTCTTGTATCACCCCCTCATCGGCATTTTCTTAGATCAAACCGTCATGTTTCCGAGAGGGCAAAGAATACTTTATTCAATTGCCATAAAGCTAGCATTGGCACGTCCCTTGCATATAGATTACTTCATGTCAGTGATGGGGGTTTTGAGAATGTTGGTTGCACACTGAGGGACCTTCAAAACTATTACCGTGACCTTAGGTCAAAAATCAAGGATGCGGATGCACAGATGTTTGTGGCTCAACTTGAGCGAAAGAAAGAAGTGAATTCAGTCTTTTCTTATAAGTTTGAGGTGGATGAACAAGGAAGGCTAATGCGTGTTTTTTGGGCTGATGCTATAAGCAGAAAAAACTATAGTATTTTTGGTGATGCCGTTTCAGTTGATGCAACATATGCTACAAACCAATATAACATGAAATTTGTGCCATTTACCGGATTCAACCATCACTTGCAGAGTGTTTTCCTAGGAGATGCATTCATCGCTAATGAGAAGATTGAGTCATTTGTATGGTGCTTTAAGTCTTTTCTTGAAGCCATGGGTGGAGCAACACCTCATTTGATTGTAACTGATGAATGTGCAAGTATGAAAGCTGCTATCAGCGAGATTATGCCAGAAACAATTCATAGGCTCTGTATGTGGCATATCTTGGACAAGGTGCCTGAGAATGTCAGTCCATCTTTAAGGGAGGATCCAACTTTTCGGCCTAGACCGCATTCAGTTGTGTGGGAGTCCGAAACTGTGCAGGAATTCGAGTCGCAGTGGTTGGTTATTATTACTGAATTTGAATTACTGGGTAACCAATGGTTCACCACCAGATTTCTCATCCGCGAATCATGGATTCCGGCATTCTTTATGGATGTACCTCTTGTAGGGATCCTTAGGACTACATCACGATCAGAGAGTGCAAACTCATTTTTCAATCGTTTCATTCATCGAAAATTGACCTTTGTTGAATTTTGGTTGAGGTTTGACACAGCTTTGGAGTGCCAGCGTCAAGAGGAGTTGAAATGTGACCACAAAAGCTTACATACTTCTCCTAAGCTGATGACACCATGGGTCATGGAGAAGCAATGTAGTATCATATATACACATGAGATTTTTAATAAATTTCAACGACAAATAGTCCTTTCCAGAGATGATTGTTTTATTCAAGAAATAGTTGAACATGGCAACATCAAGCTAGTGACAATTGATAGCCAATCTGGAAAGGAGAGATTGGTTCATTTCAACAAGTCCAATATGACTGGTAGGTGCTCATGCAAATTGTTTGAGTCCCACGGCATCCCATGCCGGCATATTATACAAGTTCTTAGAGCCGAGAAACAACTTCAATTACGAGTGTATTATATTCTGAAAAGATGGGAGAAACGTTGTAAAAGGTTTGTCTTGTATATTCTGAAAAGATGGGAGAAACATTGTAAAAGGTTTGTCTTGTGTTGGTCTGTAATCTATCCTTTTTCTTTTGGCAGGGTTGTACACTTTGATGATGAAGGTAACCCACTAGAAGATACACCTAATGATCCACAAGAGGTAGCAATGAGAAAGAAAATTTCAGATGCACGCAACAAGTTTGAAGATCTTATCCAAAAGTCCAAGCACTCAAACGAAGGAATAGATTTCATAAATTCTGGTTTATCAAATTTGGAAGCACCTCTGCTAACCATGATTCCTTCCGGTGCCACTTCAAAGCAGGATGAATTCGAGTCTTTTGTTGGTACAAAGATTCCTAATGAAGTTAGCATACATCCACCTAATGATCTAAAGGCAAAAGGGAGATGCAAAAGAATCAAGAAAAGCAAGGAGATGAAGGCTGGTAGGACTACTCGCATCTGCAGCAGTTGCAAGCAAACAGGACATCATGATGCACGCAATTGTCCAAATAAATCACCGTAGTCATGTTATATTCTGGATGGGAGTCATATTTTGTGATGTAAAAAGAATAATCCAAACATGTACTGTACTGCATTACAGTCATATTTGAAACAAGTAATATTTGATCATTCCAAATATTTGCACTTTCAGTTTACAATTTGGCACCAACAATATTTAAGTTTCCAAACTATTTACAAAAAATTTTCTACAACAAACTAAAACTTCTCCTAAAGCGTTTAAAAACTGAGACGACTTATGCACTTGTTTCGCTTCACTAAGAGTACTCCAGCATCCAGCACTTGTTTCACTTCTTCAGGGATCGAATAAGCACTTGAATCAGCACCCAACACTTGTTTCGCTTCATTGAAACCACATAGAACAAGCTGAAACTGACTATCAGCTGTGGCTTGCGTGTGTTGCAAAGTCGGCATACACGCTCAAGGACACCGGACGGAGGCGCGCCGCGGGTCAGCCGAGGACGGAGGGTGTCACAGGTCGACGACAACCCGTACTGACAGAGGGCGGCGTAGCGGCGAGCGGGTCGACTGGTGACGAAGGGCGGCGCGGCGCAGGTCAGCCATGGTCGAACGGTGGGCGGAGGGCGCAGGAGGCGGAGGAGATTGAGGGCGCAGGACCTGAGTTGGAGAACGCTAATCAAAACTAATTTTCAGATGCAGGCGTCTGAAAGGGAAATAGGCTTCCACCTCTTTCCTAAATGATTTTGGTGGTTGAATTGACCAAGACAAATAATTGGACTAACTAGTTTGCTCTAGTCTATAAGTTCTACAGGTGCCAAAGGTTCACAATAAGCCAATAAAAAGACCAAGAAAAAGGTTCAATCAAGAGAGCAAAGGATTTCCCGGAAGGCACCCTGGTCTGGCGCACCGGACTGTCCAGTGCACCACCGGACAGTGTCTGGTGCACCAGGGAACTCAACGCCAAACTCTTCACCTTCGGGAATTTTCAGAGGAGCTCCGCTATAATTCATCGGACTGTCCGGTGCACCACCGGACAGTGTCCGGTGCCCCAAGGGAGAGCAACTCTAAACTCGCCAGCTTCGGGAATCCGCTCCGCTATAATTCACCAGACTGTCCGGTGAGTCACCGGACAGTGTCCGGTGCACACCGGACTGTCCGGTGTGACAGCGGAGCAACGACTACTTCGCGCCAACGGTCACCTGCTGAAGCATTTAATGCGCGCCAGAGCGCGCAGAGGAGCAGTGCACGCGCGGGTGGCACACCGGACAGCCTACAGGGCCTGTCCGATGCACCACCGGACAGCCAGGCAGGCCCACAGGTCAGAGCTCCAACGGTCGGAACCTAACGGCCTGGTGACGTGGCTGGCACACCGGACAGTGTCCGCTGGCGCACCGGACTGTCCGGTGCGCCCGTCGACTGCAACCTCCACCAACGGTCAAGTTTGGTGGTTGGGGCTATAAATACCCCAACCACCCCCACATTCAAGTCATCCAAGTTTTTCACCTTCCAACTACTTACAAGAGCTCTAGCATTCAATTTTAGGCACACCAAAGTGATCAAATCCTCTCTAATTCCACACAAAGCTTTAGTGATTAGTGAGAGAGATTTGTTGTGTTCTTTTGAGCACTTGCGCTTGGATTGCTTCTTTCTCTCATTCTTTCTTGCGATCAACTCAATTGTAATCGAGGCAAGAGACACCAATTGTGTGGTGGTCCTTGCGGGGAAGTTTGTTCCCGATTGATTGAGAAGAGAAGCTCACTCGGTCCGAGGGACCGTTTGAGAGAGGGAAAGGGTTGAAAGAGACCCGGTCTTTGTGACCACCTCAACGGGGAGTAGGTTTGCAAGAACCGAACCTCGGTAAAACAAATCATCGTGTCTCGCTCTTTATTCACTCACGATTTGTTTTGTGCCCTCTCTCGGACTCGTTTCTATTTCTAACGCTAACCCGGCTTGTAGTTGTGATTAACTTTGTAAATTTCAGTTTCGCCCTATTCACCCCCCTCTAGGCGACTTTCAATTGGTATCAGAGCCCGGTGCTTCATTAGAGCCTAACCGCTCGAAGTGATGTCGGGAGATCACGCCAAGAGGGAAATGGAGACCGGCGACAAGCCCACTATAAGCCACGGGAAGGCTTCATCGGAAGAGTCCCGCAACAAAGGGAAAGGGAAGGAGAAGAAACCCTCTTCCCACAAGTCGCATCGGAGTGGTGACAAAAAGAAGAAGATGAGGAAAGTGGTCTACTACGAGATCGACACTTCATCACCATCGACCTCCAGCTTCGACGCGCCGTCCGTCACTTCTAAGCGCCATGAGCGCAAGAAGTATAGTAAGATTCCCCTACGCTACCCACGTATTTCAAAGCGTACTCCTTTACTCTCCGTTCCATTAGGCAAACCACCGGTTTTTGACGGTGAAGATTATAACATGTGGAGTGATAAAATGAGACATCACCTAACCTCACTCCACACAAGCATTTGGAATGTTGATGAGTTTGGTGTACAGGTACCATCCATAGGGGATGAAGACTACGATTCAGACGAAGTGGCCCAAATCCACCACTTTAATTCCCAAGCCACCACTATACTCCTCGCCTCTCTAAGTCGAGAGGAGTATAATAAGGTGCAAGGATTAAAGAGTGTGAAGGAAATTTGGGACGTACTCAAGACCGCGCACGAAGGAGACGAGGTGACAAAGATCACCAAGCGGGAGACGATCGAGGGGGAGCTCGGTCGCTTTATGCTTCACCAAGGGGAAGATCCACAAGCTATGTACAACCGCTTGAAGACCTTGGTGAACCAAGTGCGCAACCTCGGGAGCGAAAAATGGGATGACCATGAGATGGTCAAGGTTATTCTTAGATCCCTCGTTTTTCTTAACCCTACGCAAGTTCAATTAATTCGAGGTGATCCTAGATACATGCTAATGTCTCCCGAGGAGGTTATAGGAAAATTTGTAAGCTTTGAGCTAATGATTAAAGGCTCAAAGAAAATCATCGAGCAAGGCACCTCCTCAACGCCCGAAGCACAACCGGTGGCATTCAAGGCGACGGAGGAAAAGAAGGAGGAGTCTACATCAAGTAGACAACCCATCGACGCCTCCAAGCTCGACAACGAGGAAATGGCGCTCATCATCAAGAGTTTCCGCCAAATCCTCAAGCATAGGAGGGGGAAGGATTACAAGCCCCGCTCCAAGAAGGTTTGCTACAAGTGTGGTAAGCCCAGTCACTTTATTGCCAAATGTCCTATTTCTAGTGACAGTGACAGGGGCGACGACAAGAAGGGGAGAAGAAAGGAAAAGAAGAGGTACCACAAGAAGAAGGGCGACGATGCCCATGTGTGCCGCGAGTGGGACTCCGAGGAGAGCTCCTCCTCCTCCTCCTCCTCCGATGAGGACGCCGCCAACATCGCCGTCACCAAGGGACTTCTCTTCCCTAACGTCGGCCACAAGTGCCTCATGGCAAAGGACGGCAAAAAGAAGAAGGTTAAATCCAAATCCTCCACTAAATATGAGTCCTCTAGTGATGATAATGCTAGTGATGAGGAGGATAATTTGCGTACCCTTTTTGCCAACCTAAACATGCAACAAAAAGAAAAATTTAATGAATTAATTAGTGCTATCCATGAAAAGGATGATCTCTTGGACTCCCAAGAGGACTTCCTAATCAAGGAAAACAAAAAGCATGTTAAGGTTAAAAATGCTTACGCTCTAGAAGTTGAAAAATGTGAAAAATTGTCTAGTGAGCTAAGCACTTGCCATGATACTATTGCCAACCTTAGAAATGAAAATGCTAAACTTATTGCTAAGGTTGATTCTAATGTTTGTAATGTTTCAATTCCCAATCTTAGACATGATAATATTGATTTACTTGCTAAGATTGAAGAATTGAATGATTCTCTTGCTAGTCTTAGGATTGAAAATGAAAAATTGCTTGCTAAGGCTAAAGATTTTGATGTTTGCAATGTTACTATTTCCAACCTTAGAAGTGAAAATGATATATTACATGCTAAGGTTGTAGAATTAAAATCTTGCAAACTCTCTACATCTACCGTTGAGCATGTTTCCATTTGCACTAGATGTAGAGATGTTGATATTAATGCTATTCATGATCATGTGGCTTTAATTAAACAACAAAATGATCATATAGCAAAATTAGATGCTAAAATTGCCGAGCATGAACTTGAAAATAAAAAATTTAAATTTTCTCGTAGTATGCTTTATAGTGGGAGACGCCCTGGCATCAAGGATGGCATTGGCTTCCAAAAGGGAGACAATGTCAAACTTAATGCCCCTCCTAAGAAATTGTCTAACTTTGTTAAGGGCAAGGCTCCCATGCCTCAGGATAACGAGGGTTACATTTTGTACCCTGCCGGTTATCCCGAGAGCAAGATTAGGAGAATTCACTCTAGGAAGTCTCACTCTGGCCCTAATCATGCTTTTATGTATAAGGGTGAGACATCTAGCTCTAGGCAACCAACCCGTGCTAAGTTGCCTAAGAAGAAAACTCCTAATGCATCAAATGGTCATGACATTTCATTTAAAACTTTTGATGCATCTTATGTTTTGACTAACAAATCCGGCAAGGTAGTTGCCAAGTTTGTTGGGGGCAAACACAAGAGCTCCAAGACTTGTGTTTGGGTACCCAAAGTTCTTGTGTCTAATGCCAAAGGACCCAAAACCGTTTGGGTACCTAAAGTCAAGAACTAAACTTGTTTTGTAGGTTTATGCATCCGGGGGCTCAAGTTGGATCATCGATAGCGGGTGCACAAACCACATGACAGGGGAGAAGAAGATGTTCTCCTCATACGAGAAAAACCAAGATCCCCAACGAGCTATCACATTCGAGGATGGAAATCAAGGTTTGGTCAAAGGTTTGGGTAAAATTGCTATTTCACCTGACCATTCCATTTCCAATGTTTTTCTTGTAGATTCCTTAGATTATAACTTGCTTTCCGTTTCCCAATTATGTCAAATGGGCTACAACTATCTTTTTACTGATGTAGGTGTCACTGTCTTTAGAAGAAGTGATGATTCAATAGCATTTAAGGGAGTGTTAGAGGGTTAGCTATACTTGGTAGATTTTGATAGAGCTGAACTCGACACTTGCTTAATAGCTAAGACTAACATGGGTTGGCTCTGGCACCGCCGACTAGCCCATGTTGGGATGAAGAATCTTCATAAACTTCTAAAGGGAGAGCACATTTTAGGATTAACAAATGTTCATTTTGAGAAAGACAGGATCTGTAGCGCATGCCAAGCAGGGAAGCAAGTTGACACTCATCATCCACACAAGAACATCATGACAACTGACAGGCCACTGGAGCTCCTACACATGGACCTATTCGGCCCGATAGCTTACATAAGCATCGGCGGGAGTAAGTACTGTCTAGTTATTGTGGATGATTATTCTCGCTTCACTTGGGTGTTCTTTTTGCAGGAAAAATCTCAAACCCAAGAAACCTTAAAGGGATTCTTGAGACGAGCTCAAAATGAGTTCGACTTAAGGATCAAGAAAATAAGAAGCGACAACAGAACGGAGTTCAAGAACTCTCAAATTGAAGGCTTCCTTGAGGAGGAGGGCATCAAGCATGAGTTCTCCTCTCCCTACACGCCACGACAAAATGGTGTAGTGGAGAGGAAGAATAGAACTCTACTGGACATGGCTAGAACCTTGCTTGATGAGTACAAGACATCAGATCGGTTTTAGGCCGAGGCGGTCAACACCGCTTGCTACGCCATCAACCGGTTATATCTACACCGAATCCTCAAGAAGACATCATACGAACTCCTAACGGGTAAGAAGCCCAACATTTCATATTTTAGAGTCTTTGGTAGCAAATGCTTTATTCTTGTTAAAAGAGGTAGAAAATCTAAATTTGCTCCTAAGACTGTAGAAGGCTTTTTACTAGGATATGATTCAAACACAAGGGCATATAGAGTCTTTAACAAGTCCTCAGGACTAGTTGAAGTTTCTTATGACGTTGTGTTTGATGAAACTAACGGCTCTCAAGTAGAGCAAGTTGATCTTGATGAGATAGGTAATGAAGAGGCTCCGCGCATCGCGCTAAGGAACATGTCCATTGGGGATGTGTGTCCTAAGGAATCCGAAGAGCCACCACATGCACAAGATCAACCATCCTCCTCCACGCAAGCATCTCCACCAACTCAAAATGAGGACAAGGCTCAAGTTGATGAAGAAGAAAATCAAAATGATGAGCCACCTCAAGATGACGACAATGATCAAGGGGGAGATGTAATTAATCAAGACAAGGAGGATGAGGAAGTTGCAAGACCGCCACACCCAAGAGTCCACCAAGCAATCCAACGAGATCACCCCGTCGACACCATCCTCGGCGACATTCATAAGGGGGTAACCACTAAATCTCGTGTTGCACATTTTTGTGAGCATTACTCTTTTGTTTCCTCTATTGAGCCACACAGAGTAGAGGAAGCACTCCAAGATTCGGATTGGGTGATGGCGATGCAAGAGGAGCTCAACAACTTCACTAGGAATGAGGTATGGCATTTAGTTCAACGTCCTAATCAAAATGTTGTAGGAACCAAATGGGTCTTCCGCAACAAGCAAGATGAGCATGGTGTGGTGACAAGGAACAAAGCTCGACTTGTGGCCAAGGGATACTCCCAAGTCGAAGGTTGGGATTTTGATGAAACCTATGCATCCATAGCTAGGCTTGAGTCAATTCGTATATTATTAGCCTATGCTACTTACCATGGCTTCAAGCTTTACCAAATGGACGTGAAAAGTGCCTTCCTCAATGGACCAATCAAGGAAGAGGTCTATGTTGAGCAACCTCCCAGCTTTGAAGACAGTGAGTACCCTAACCATGTCTGTAGGCTATCTAAGGCGCTTTATGGGCTCAAGCAAGCCCCAAGAGCATGGTATGAATGCCTAAGAGATTTCCTTATTGCTAATGGCTTCAAAGTCGGCAAGGCCGATCCTACTTTATTTACTAAAACTCTTGACAACGATTTGTTTGTATGCCAAATTTATGTTGATGATATTATATTTGGGTCTACTAACGAATCTACATGTGAGGAATTTAGTAGGATCACGACACAAAAATTCGAGATGTCAATGATGGGGGAGTTGAAGTATTTCTTAGGATTTCAAGTGAAGCAACTCCAAGAGGGCACCTTCATTAGCCAAATGAAGTATACTCAAGACATTCTAAACAAGTTTGGGATGAAGGATGCCAAGCCCATCAAGACACCCATGGGAACCAATGGGCATCTCGACCTCGACACGGAAGGTAAATCCATCGATCAAAAGGTATACCGGTCGATGATAGGTTCATTACTCTATTTATGTGCATCTCGACCGGACATTATGCTTTCCGTATGCATGTGTGCAAGATTCCAAGCCGACCCTAAGGAATCTCACCTTACGGCCGTAAAACAAATCTTGAGATATTTGGCTTATACTCCTAAGTTTGGGCTTTGGTACCCTCGGGGATCCACATTTGATTTAATTGGTTATTCGGATGCCGATTGGGCAGGGTGTAAAATTAATAGGAAGTGCACGTCGGGGACTTGCCAGTTCTTGGGAAGGTCCTTGGTGTCTTGGGCTTCAAAGAAGCAAAATTCCGTCGCTCTTTCTACCACCGAAGCCGAGTACATTGCCGCAGGCCATTGTTGCGCGCAACTACTTTGGATGAGGCAAACCCTTAGGGACTATGGTTACAAATTAACCAAAGTCCCTCTTCTATGTGATAATGAGAGTGCGATCCGCATGGCGGATAATCCCGTTGAGCATAGCCGCACTAAACACATAGCCATTCGGTATCATTTTCTTAGGGATCACCAACAAAAGGGAGATATCGAGATTGCATACATTAATACTAAAGATCAATTATCCAGTATCTTTACCAAGCCACTAGATGAACAAACTTTTACCAAACTTAGGCATGAGCTAAATATTCTTGATTCTAGAAATTTCTTTTGATGTCTTGTACACATAGCTCATAAATATACCTTTGATCATGTCTCTTTTATATATGCTATGACTATTGTGTTTTCAAGTGAATTTCAAACCAAGTCATAGGTGTATTGAAAGGGAATTGGAGTCTTCGGCGAAGACAAAGGCTTCCACTCCACTCCATCACTCTTCCTTCGCCGTCGCTCCGAGCATCTCTCCGTCTTTTGGTATAATCTTCACTCATATTATTTGCTAAAGGGGGAGAAAGTAGTTCATGAAAGGGCTTATATTTCACTCAAACATCCGTTTTTGGCGATTCATGCCAAAGGGGGAGAGTATTAAGCCCAAAGCAAAAGGACCGCACCAGCCCAAAGCAAAAGGACCGCACCACCACCAAATTTTAAAACTTATGATTTTCAAATTGGTATCTCATTGTGTTCTAAAGGGGGGAGAAAGTAGCACCTTCAAAAATTGGTGTCTTAAAACCCTCTTGAACACTAAGAGGAGAATTTTATTGAAGGGAAGTTTTGTTTAGTCAAAGGAAAAAGCATTTGAAACAGGGGGAGAAAATTTCAAATCTTGAAAATGCTTCTCAAAATCTTACTCATTTACCTTTGACTATTTGCAAAAGAACTTTGAAAAGAATTTACAAAAGTATTTGCAAAAACAAAACATGTGGTGCAAGCGTGGTCCAAAATGTTGAGAATATAAAGAAACAATCCATGTATATCTTATGAGAATTTATATTGGCTCAATTCTAAGTAACCTTTGCACTTACATTTTGCAAACTAGTTCAATTATGCACTTCTATACTTGCTTTGGTTTGTGTTGGCATCAATCACCAAAAAGGGGGAGATTGAAAGGGAAATAGGCTTCCACCTCTTTCCTTAATGATTTTGGTGGTTGAATTGACCAACACAAATAATTGGACTAACTAGTTTGCTCTAGTCTATAAGTTCTACAGGTGCCAAAGGTTCACAATAAGCCAATAAAAAGACCAAGAAAAAGGTTCAATCAAGAGAGCAAAGGATTTCCCGGAAGGCACCCTGGTCTGGCGCACCGGACTGTCCGGTGTGCCACCGGACAGTGTCCGGTGCACCAGGGAACTCAACGCCAAACTCTTCACCTTCGGGAATTTTCAGAGGAGCTCCGCTATAATTCACCGGACTGTCCGGTGCACCACCGGACAGTGTCCGGTGCCCCAAGGGAGAGCAACTCTGAACTCGCCAGCTTCGGGAATCCGCTCCGCTATAATTCACCGGACTGTCCGGTGAGTCACCGGACAGTGTCCGGTGCACACCGGACTGTCCGGTGTGACAGCGGAGCAACAGCTACTTCGCGCCAACGGTCACCTGCAGAAGCATTTAATGCGCGCCAGAGCGCGCAGAGGAGCAGTGCACGCGCGGGTGGCACACCGGACAGCCTATAGGGCCTGTCCGGTGCACCACCGGACAGCCAGGCGGGCTCACAGGTCAGAGCTCCAACGGTCGGAACCCAACGGCCTGGTGACGTGGCTGGCACACCGGACAGTGTCCGCTGGCGCACCGGACTGTCCGGTGCGCCCATCGACTGCAGCCTCCACCAACGGTCAAGTTTGGTGGTTGGGGCTATAAATACCCCAACCACCCCCACATTCAAGTCATCCAAGTTTTCCACCTTCCAACTACTTACAAGAGCTCTAGCATTCAATTCTAGACACACCAAAGTGATCAAATGCTCTCCAATTCCAGACAAAGCTTTAGTGATTAGTGAGAGAGATTTGTTGTGTTCTTTTGAGCTCTTGCGCCTGGATTGCTTCTTTCTCTCATTCTTTCTTGCGATCAACTCAATTGTAATCGAGGCAAGAGACACCAATTGTGTGGTGGTCCTTGCAGGGAAGTTTGTTCCCGATTGATTGAGAAGAGAAGCTCACTCGGTCCGAGGGACCGTTTGAGAGAGGGAAAGGGTTGAAAGAGACCCGGTCTTTGTGACCACCTCAACGGGGAGTAGGTTTGCAAGAACCGAACCTCGGTAAAACAAATCATCGTCGCTCTTTATTCACTCATGATTTGTTTTGCACCCTCTCTCTCGGACTCGTTTCTATTTCTAACGCTAACTCGGCTTGTAGTTGTGATTAACTTTGTAAATTTCAGTTTCGCCCTATTCACCCCCCCTCTAGGCGACTTTCAGCGTCTTTTCGCAAATTTGCTTCAGGAAGTGACCGCAGCCACAGGATCAAGATCCGACGGTACTCGTTCGTAGTTTCCATGGTTTGCACGCTTTTTGGGTTTGCAACGGATACGTTGCCTATTATTAAACCTAATTAATCTATGATTAGCAAATGTTTTCTATAGCATCACATGAGTGAATTATGGACTAATTGGACTTATTAGGTTCGTCTTGTCTTTTAATTCTCATTTAGGTAATTTAGTTTTATAATCAAGTTATATTTAATACTTCTAACTATCATCCAAATATCTGACGTGACATGAACTTACATCTTAGAAAACTTAAGTATAGGTTTAAAAATGATTTTCTTCTTCTTCTCAAAGAGCTGGTTTAGTGACAATGGGATCCATGGAGGAAGGACCTTATTCCCTCCGATTCTCTCGTTACCGAACCATAAGTTCTAAAATAGGCTCTCTCTACTTTCATATGCTATGGATGTGGATAAACTTCAAAGAAATTATATCCATGCAGTACTGGTTAAAAAACGATTATTTCTCTTACGTTGCTTCTCTCTTTCACTATAAGTTCTACAGGGGATCCATGGGACGTGATGGTTTCTGCTGCCGTCAGCTAGCCACCGCCCTCAACCGGCCAACCACCTATAATTCAGCCTTCGCGCATAGTTGCCCGCCCGTTAGGAGTCTAGCGCCATGAGGCCACAGCCGGCCACCAGGAGCTCCTTGCTGGCCAGTAATAAGTGTTACAGAAATATACATTTTTAGTTTTAATTTAATCCAGAAACTATAGTTATGTATGTGACGATATATATGTACGTATGTATGTACTCATATAAGTAGTAAACAACAGTAAAATGTGCACAAATATAAAGAACAAAGTGTACCCAGCGTAGGGACCGATGGTTAAGGCATCAGTGGCTTCATTCACACGAGACATCTCGTGTGTATGTTCGATGTAGTCGTACGTAGTCGATGCTGGCAGATGTACGCAGTGCAGTCCCACGAACAACGCCGATGACGAAGAACTGGATCAGCGGTGGTCGAGCGGACGAAGCGAGCAGTCGCGAGTACGCTTCCCAAAAACCTGATCGTCCGCAAAACCGTGCAAATGTAGCTTTGCGGATGGCGATTTTAGAGGCCTGCTCTCCCACTCTCTCTGTGCTCGCAGAAGGTGGGATGAGAATGGTGGGCGATGTGTAACTCGTTTGAGAATATGTTCTCGTGTAACCAGAAGCAGCCTCACCTCCTCCGTATTTACACACGCAGAGAGAGACGAACAGATAGTAACAGTCGTTATCAGAGCTACCGTTACAGCCCGGCAAAAACTAACGCCATCAGAGACGTCCGTTACTAGCTGACTGTCATTACAGCCCGTCCGTTACTACCCATAACACAGGAAATGACCAGTAACGGACGACAGTAATGCACGGTCATCACTCCAAGCAAAATGCCAACCGTTAGAAAGGAATATTCGGTCCAAGGTCCGATCTACCACGGCCTCGGCCCGGCCCGGCCGGCGGCGCGCGCGCGTTTGACAGTCCTTCATCCTTTTCTCAACTTCTTAATAGATACACCAATAGTTCACCTATTTAAGTTGATTGATTTGTCCCTTAAACTTCCAGTATGATACTAAAGTATTAGTACACCGTAGCATTAAAGTGGGCCTTTAGCATTGACTACTATTGAATATTAATTTGGGCTAGGCCCACATTAATCCAACAATCCCCACCAAATCCTAAGTCACATTAAAATGCTCTCATCATCTCAAAAGTTTGATATACTGTGTTTCGATGGAGACTGTTAAGTTGAACATCCACCTAGAACTTGGACTACACTTGACCACAACTGCACAATGGACTAGGCCTTGAATTGCCAGTTTTGCATGGAATAAGTTTCATCTAAACTCTTTACCAGTACTAGATTGCTGAGCGCATCTCCTCTGGTTGGAGCATATAAGTCAAACACCATAGCCTTTCATATGTATCTAAAGACCACCCAGATCTCATAAACTGTGACTAATAGTTAACCGATATAGGTATGTTCCTCTAAAGATGTTCTGTAGGACAACATCTTTGCTTCACAAAGCCACTTGGAACATATTAAGGTGTAAACACCAACATACCTTACAGTAAGGAAAGATGTGCTTCTGAAATGAACCTCATTAAGGGTATTTCCTCTCAGTCTATCACTAGCTTGTTTCACCATTCTAATTCACGGGATCTCCGATCACATAGATTAGGTTACCACTATGATAAACTTTAGGTGGGTCTCAGGCCCATCTCACTTGATGCACTATCTATCACAATACGTGATAGCCCATATTAAATTGACCTGCCAGATTTTTAGACATATGGACATAGTCCAACGCTATTACTCTAGAGTTTCTCAATTTTCTGACAGATTTCAAACGTCTCTTTATGTGCCTTGTCGACTTCATATTATCCTTAGAACTGTTTATCTTAATTATCACAGTCTGATTATCACAGTTCATAGAAATAGCCAGTACAGATTTTTTCAACCACCGGTAAATCCATAAGAAGTTCACGAAGCCACTCAGCCTTAACTGAAGCGGTATCTAATGCTACGAGTTCTGCTTCCATAGTCGGCCTCAGTAAGATGGTTTGCTTGCAAGACTTCCATGAAAAAGTGCCACTTCTAAGTGAAAACACATATCCACTTGTGGCATATATCTCATCAGCATCAGATATCCAATTTGCATCACAATAACCCTCCAGTACTGTTGGGTACCCGGTATAATAGATGCCTAAGCTCATAATACCTTTTAGATAGCGCAGAACCCTCTCAAGAGCACGCTAGTGATCATCTCCTGGATTTGAAATAAACTGGCTAAGTTTGCTCACAACAAACGAGATGTCAGGCCTCATAGCGCTAGCTAAGTACATGAGTGAATCAATTATTTGGGAATATCTCAATTGATCCCTAGATATCTTTTGATTTTTCTTCAAAAGCTTACTAGGATCATAAGGTGTTGGAGCAGGTTCATATTCGCTACAACCAAAGCGACTCAAAACCTTGTCCACATAATGGGATTGCACAAGTGTGATCCCACCATCACCTTCTCTCAGTAGCTTAATGTTAAGAATAACATCAGCTTCTACCAAATCTTTAATTTCAAAATTATTAGACAGAAATTCTTTTGTCTCTTTAATCACATCAAGACTCATCCCTAAGATTAGAATGTCATCAACATACATGCATAAAATTACTCCCTCGCCCCCACCATACTGATAATATACACATTTGTGTGCTTCGTTAACAACAAAGACGACATATGTCAAAGTTCTATCGAACTTTTTATGCCATTGCTTAGGTGCTTGTTTTAGGCCATATAAAGATTTCAATAATTTACACATCGTGCCTTCTTGACCGTTTGCTACAAACCAATCTAGCTGCTTGTCAGCGTTTCGAACCCGGGGGACCCTCAACCGGACCGACTAGTGAATTTTAGTGCCGCGTGCCCCTGTCCAGATGGGTTGATGCAAGATGGAACACAAGCGATGGGATGAGGCTTATATTATCCTGCACCAGGAGGAGCTTGCAGTAGGGGTTACAAGCGTTGCGGGAGAGCGAGAATGAGAGAGAGAGAGAAGGAGAGGGTACGGCCTTGAGGCGAGCCGTCTGGGGCTGCCTCCACCGCGTCTCTCCTACTCTGCCTGCCTCCACTCGTCCGCGTCGTGCGTCCGTGTGTTTGTACGCTTGCACGTTCGTCCCTCTCCCCCCTCTGCCCCTCCCTCCCCCATGGGGCCCTGGACACCCCCTTTTATAGACACAAGGAGATGCCCAGCTGTACAATGGGGGTGTAGCTTGGAGCTAACGTGGCTGGCAGGGAAGTGCCCTGAGCCTGTACAGATAATAACGTGGCCGTCGGGGGAGCGCCTTGAGCCCTGTAGATGTATCGACGTGGCCGTCGGAGTAGTGCCTTGAGCCCTGTAGAGGTAATAACGTGGCCGTCGGAGAAGTGCCTTGAGCCCTGTAGTAGCATAGCTGATGGTGCGGCATGGATCCTGCTGACGTTTCCTTGCTTCCGTAGGTGGTTGAGAGCAGCCGACATCATGGGCACACACGGGGAACCATCATTACCTGTTACCGGAGTAACTTAGATGGGACACCGGTCTTGTTCCTTCATAGCCTGAGGCGGCTAGCTAAGGGTAGGGTAATGATGGATCCCCAGTAGCGTAGCTGATACGAGGCCGAGGTCAGGCGAGGCGGCGACTCCTCCGAGGCCGAGGCTGAGGCCGAGGCTTGGGGTCGGGCGAGGCGGAGACCTTCTCCCGAGGCTGAGGTTGAGGCCGAGGCCCAGGGTTAGGCGAGGCGGAGACCTTCTCTTGAGACCAAAACCAAGGCCTTGGTCGGGGTCGGGCGAGGCAGAGACCTTCTCCCGAGGCCAAAGCTGAGGCCGAGGCCTGGGGTCGGGCGAGGCGGAGCTCCCTGTTGCGCCTGAGGCCGAACTCGGGGGAGGTCGTGACTTGCTATTGTTGGCCCTTCCCTGATAGCTGGCATAGTTGCCGGAGCGGGGTGAACAACGCTGTTTTCCTGTCAGAATGGTCAGTAAAGGGGGCGATGTGACTGTGGTCACTTCGACCTTGCCGACTGAGGCACGCATGTCAGGATAAGGTGTCAGGCGATCCCTGCATTAAATGTGCATGCGATACGGTCGGTTGGTAAGGCGATTCGGACGAGGTCGCTGTACGACAAAGCTTGCCTGCACTAGACTTTGGGCGAGCCGAGGGTGTGTCTGCTGACTGAGGGGACCCTCGGGCGAGGCGTGAATTCGTCCGGGACTTCTGTCCTTGCCCGAGGCTAGGCTCGGATGAGGTCGCGTCCCTCGGTTGACGAAGTCTGCGCTTTATCGGTCGTTTATGGTTTGTTCTGAAGATGTTTTCTAGCCGGATTAAGGAGCATTGGGGGTACCTCTAATTACGGTCCCCGACAATAGCCCCCGAGCCTCGAAGGGAGTGTAAGTACTCGCTTGGAGGTTCTGCCGGATTTTTTGCAAGGGGACCGGCCCTTCTCGGTTATGCTTTGTTCCGGTGGGTGCGCGCGAGCGCACCCGCCGGGTGTAGCCCCCGAGGCCTCGGAGGAGCGGTTTGACTCCTCCGAGGTCTTAATCCTTTTTGTGATGCCTCGGTCAGCCTTGTTGTTCCCTCATGCGGCCTGGCCGCAGCCCAGGTGCACGGTCAGGGTTCGAGTTTTCACGCTGGTTTGTTGACGTGGTCAACAGTTTGGCCGTAGCCTGGCGCGAGAGCAGCCCTCGAGCCTCTGCACGGAGCAAGAGGACGATCAAGGACCGTCTCGACTTTTATTGTACACCCCTTCGTCGCCTCTCCGCGAGGAGGAAGGGGGGGGGGAAAGCACATGTTACCCTTGGAGGGCACCGAACATGGTGTTTTCGGTGAGCTGCTAACGGGTGATCCGAGTGGACGCCCGAGCCCCATTCGATAAGGGTCGGCTAGTGGCCCAGAGGCGCGCTCCAAAAGTACCTGCAGGTGATTTGCTGGACCCGAACCCATTCAATAGGATCCGAGGGCTTGATGCCTCCCTCCGATGGGATTCCATTACAAATCATTCCCTCTGGTCTCGGAAATGTCCTAGGGTACCTCGGGAGCGTAGCCCGAGCCTCGGCCATGTAACGGACGTACCCAGGGTCATCCCTAACTCTGCGTGCTCTGGGGCGGCTGTCGAGCCCTTCTGAGGGGCCAGCCTTCGAACCCCTAATCAGTAAAGGGCTCTGTTGGGGCGAAGGCGAAGACGCCACCCTTCGCTCGATGCCTTCGCCGTAATCGTCGGACCAGCGAAGACAAGACAACAGACAGGCTCATCCTTCGTCCCACACGTCATCGGATGAAGACCTGTGACGAGGTCGTCCCATCATTGCGACCTCGTCCAGCATGGAGGCCCACGTGTGATCCGGCCCATTGTAACAGGCCCTGCGTGGCCGCTGCGCGTTACGGGCCTAATTTGTAAAGGCATCCCTGTAATTACGGTCTGTAACCCCGCTTTATGGGAATATTCCAGGGATAACCTAGATGCCTGAGGGCACATGCGTCCTTAACACAGGACGCTGGGCACTCAGGTACCTATAAATACCCCCGCACAGTGCCCTTAAGGGGCTAGAGGAACAGAGCTTTTGCCATCACGTGCTGAAACCCTGTTTGCGCTATTACACCCCCCCCGTTGGATCAACTTTCGCCCGTGAGCAAGTTCCAACATTTGGCGCCCACCGTTCGTGCTACGAAGAAACCACCCGCGATGGCACCCAAGAAAGCTAGCTCGAAGGCTGACGAGGCTGCGAAGGCAGCACTGCTGGCCGCAAAAAAGGGCAAGGCCCTCGCACTCACCCACTCCACCCGCCAAGAGGCTGCTGAAGACAATGTTCCCCGCACCTGCGAAGATGACGCTCTCCGCACCTGCGGCCTTGAAGGACAACCGCAACCTCCCCCAGGCTTCGCTCCACCGGAGGGCGCGGACCTCACCGAGGATGGTGAAGTCCTCGGCGTTTCAGCGGAAGAACAGCTACAGCTGCGCGCCCTGCGCCTCAAGAACCGCAATCTCCAGAGGCAAAAAGAGATACTGGAGGCCAAGCGCCAGCGCGTGTCTGCACTAGCAAAGGTGCGGCAAATGATACGCGACGAAGAGCAGAAGGCCCAGGACCTCGAGCGGGAGATCGCGCTGATGCAGCGCGAAGGCCACCTCGGCTTGCAGCACGGGACACCCCTGCAACAGCGCGCGCAAGTGGAAGACATTCGCGAAGGCCACCTCGGCCTGCAGCACAGGCCACCCCTGCAACAGCGCGCGCAAGTGGAAGACCCGCACTTCCCCCAGCGCGACTATGCCTTCCCACACGCCGCGCCATTTCAAGGGGTCAACTACCTCGACGAGCGAAGTCCCCTGGCGCCACATCTGCAAGTGACACCCTGGCCTGCCAACTTCCGGGCAGGGACCTACCCCAAGTACAACGGCAGCACGGACCTAGCACAGTACATCATGAGTTATCAGGTCGCCGTTGCATCTTCCGGAGGGGACGACGCCACAATGGCCAAGTCTTTCATCATCGCCCTCGAAGGCCCAGCTCTCACCTGGTTCACCAGGTTGCCCCCGCTGTCCATTGACTCCTGGAGAAGCCTAAGGGACAAATTCCTGCTCAACTTCCAAGGGTACCGCCCAGACACCGACGCCTTGGCCGAACTCTCACTCTGCAAGCAACTGGAAAAAGAGACTCTGCGGGAGTACTACCGCAAGTTTCTAACACTCAAGTCACAGCTGCCCTCAGTTGATGACCAGATCGCCATTCACTACGCCATCAGTGGCCTTCGCGCCGGCGTCCTTTATAGCCACTGCATCAGGGACCCGCCCAAGAACCTCCAGGAATTATATCAGCTATTTGAAAAATATGCCAAATCCGAAGAGCTCCACCAGCGCAAGGTTGAGTCTCAGAGGAAATCCAAAGATGCTCCACAATCCAGTCGCACGTGGACGAGGACTCCGCAGCCAGACTCCGGTCGAGACGGCCGTAATCAGCAGCAGGTGCACAACATTGCCAACCAGCACCCCGCTAGTGATGCCCCTCGCCGCCAGGAATATCCCCCCCAGAGACGCGGAAGTGGAACTTGCGGTAGGGGCCGAGGACGCGCGCAGCCGCCGCGCCGATTCTACTGTCTCTTCCACGGCGAAGACTGCGCCCACCAAACCAAAGACTGCCCAGAGACGAAGGCCACCAGAGACAGGATGGCACGGGCATAACCGGCCGACAACCCAAGAGTCGTCGCGCACACTTATCAGCAACACCCTCCACCATACATCCACGCCCCCGCCCCGCATCCACTGCACCACGCTTACCAACACCATCAGGAAGTACAAATCGTACCTCCCCCACCCCCACCTCCACACCAGCAACAACAAAACATCCCCCACCCCCACGCCCCCAAGCAAGAAGACTTCGCCGATCAGCCGTATCGCGGAGTCATTCATATGATCTCTGGGGGGTCCAGTGTCGACTTCGACACCAAGCGACAAAAGCAGGACCACTACCGCAGCATCAACCACGTCGCCATCACCGGTCCAGTCGTGCAGACGAAGTGGTCCCATGTACCGCTAACTTTCGACGCCCGAGACGTCGACCTGCGCAGCGCCCCCCATATCGACGCCATGGTCATCAACTGCAGCGTGGCAGGCTGGGACCTGCACAAAGTCCTCGTCGATAATGGCAGTCAGGCAGACATCATTTTCCTCCATGCCTTCGACCGCATGGGCATAAGCCACAGCTTGCTCAAGCCTTCAGACAATCCGTTGTACGGCTTCGGCGGCAAGGGCACTTTTCCTATCGGCAAAATAGAGTTGCCTCTCTCCTTCGGTGTAGCGCCCAATGCCCGAAGTGAGCAAATAACCTTTGACATCGTCGACATGGTGTATCCGTACAACACCATCATGGGCCGGGGCTCCATCAACAAGTTTGAAGCAGCCATTCACGGATTGTACCTGTGCATGAAGATACCAGGTCCGTTAGGCGCCATCTCGGTCTACGGCAATCAGCAGACTGCGCGCAATATAGAGCGGGACTTCGTCCCCAGGCAAAGAAATGTCCACTGCCTTACGGCCCAGCGCGAGGTCCCAGCGCCCGCCAGCCCAACTGAAAAAAAACACAAGGCGCAGCTGCAAAGCAACGACGGGACCAAGACTGTTCCCCTCGACCAGGCCATGCCCAAGCAAACAGTCACGATCAGCGAAGACCTCACTTCGCATGACGAGGAAAAACTCCTGTGCTGCTTGTCCAAGAACAAGGACGTCTTCGCTTGGTCAGCCCTCGACCTGGTCGGGGTCAGCCGATCCATAATTGAGCACAGCTTGGGAATCGACCCCTCGGTGAGACCGAAAAAACAGCGGCTTCGCAAAATGTTCGACGAGAAGACAGAAGCCGCCAAGGCAGAGGTACACCGCCTCCTGGAAGCCAAATTTATCGAGCCAGTGGCTTACCCCACGTGGCTCTCCAACGTGGTAATGGTGCAGAAAAAGAGCGGCAAGTGGCGAATGTGCATAGACTTCACGAGTCTCAACAAGGCCTGCCCAAAGGACAACTTCCCGTTGCCCCGAATCGACAAAATAGTCGATAGCGCGGCCGGGTGCGAGGTCATGTCACTCCTCGACTACTTCTCCGGTTATCATCAAATATACATGAAGGAGGAGGACAAAGCCAGCACCAGCTTCATAACACCCTTCGGCACATATTGCTTTATCAGAATGCCAGAGGGACTCAAGAATGCCGGGTCCACCTTCTCCCGGCTCACTAAAACAGTGCTCGAAGGGCAAGTCGGCAGAAACATATTCACATACGTGGATGACATTGTCGTCGCCAGCAGGAACAAAGAGGACCACCTCGCAGACCTCACCGAGACATTCGCGAACATGCGGGACGCACGACTTCGCCTGAACCCCGATAAGTGCGTCTTCGGCGTTCGCCAGGGGAAAATATTGGGTCATCTGGTATCACACCGCGGCATCGAGGCCAACCCAACCAAAATCTAGGCCATTATCAACATGACGCCCCCGCAGTCAGCCAGAGAGGTCCAGCGTCTAACGGGCAGATTGGCCGCCCTCAACAGATTCATTTCCAAATCTGCTGAGCGAAGTCTTCCCTTCCTCAAAACACTCCGCGGCGCAAAAGACTTCGCTTGGGGACCAGAGCAGGCGGCGGCCTTCGCCTCACTAAAACAGTACCTGATGGAGTTGGCCGTTCTTACGAGCCCCGACACTTCGCTACCACTGTTGCTTTACGTTGCGGCTTCGTCGCACGCGGTCAGCGCGACACTGGTTCAGGAGCAGACAGTAGAGGGTATGATCAGGCAGTGCCCAGTTTATTATGTCTCCGAAGTGCTCACACCGTCAAAATGCAACATGACGGAACTCGAAAAGATTGCATATGCAGTTGTTATGTCTTCGCGCAAATTGCGCCACTACTTTGAAGCTTTCAAGGTCCGCGTCACCTCAGATAGGGGACTCGGCGAATTATTCAGAAACCCAGAGGCATCGGTACGGATCGCCAAATGGGCGGCCGAACTCTCCGGCTACCACATCACTTTCGAGCCCAGGACAGCGATCAAGTCACAAGTTCTAGCAGACTTCGTCGTCGACTGGACCGGGCCAATAACACAGCCGGATCCGTCCGCAGAGAAGGTTTGGACAATCCACTGCGACGACGCCTGGTGCCATGCGGGGGCAGGCGCTGCTGCGGTCATCACCTCACCCGCCGGGGTCAGGCACAGATACGCGGCACGCTTAAGCTTCGCTCTGGAATCCGACAGATGCACAAACAACATAGCAGAATACGAAGTTGTCATCCTCGGCCTCCGCAAACTAAGAGCCCTCGGTGTCACCACCTGCATAGTCCGAACAGACTCCAAGGTAGTCTCCGGCCAAGTCGAGAAAGACTATGCAGCAAAGGACCCCGCACTTATGCAATACCTCGCGGCCATCCGAAGTCTCGAGAGACAATTCAAGGGATTCACATTGCAGCATGTGGACCGGGCCAAGAATGAAGAAGCTGACGCACTGGCCAAGGCAGCCGCCAGGGGTGAAGCCCTACCCTCCGACGTGTTCTATCACGTCATCGGCACACCAGCCGTCCGCAGCCCTGAAGGGCTCCAAATAACCAATGACAGCGAGGGCCACCGCATGATCAACCTTATCATGACCGAAGACTGGCGGGCGCCAATAACCCTGTACCTGCAGGGATACTACCACCCAATCGACAGCAACGAGGCCAAGCGCCTCCACCACCGAAGCCGGGACTTCGCACTGATCGAGGGCCAACTTTACAAAGAGGGGGTCAGTCAGCCGATGCTTAAGTGCGTCACCGAGACCGAAGGCGTTCAAATTCTGCGCGAAGTCCACAAGGGGACCTGCGGCTCCCACGCAGGCCCCAGGGCCCTAGCGGCAAAGGTGATACGCCAAGGTTTCTACTGGCCTGCCATTATCTGCGCCGCAAATCGGGTTGTCAGATCCTGCGAGGCCTGTCAGAAATTTTCCCCACGCACGGGACGCCCTCGCAATTCACGAAGTTGATCGCCCACATGTGGCCCCTTCAGCGCTGGGGCCTAGACATTGTCGGGCCCCTGCCCACGGCTTAGGGGAACCTCAAGTTCACCTTCATAGCCGTTGAATACTTCACCAAATGGATTGAAGCGAGGGCAGTGTCCACTATCACATCAAAGACGGCCCAGAAATTCTTCTGGCAAAATATTGTTTGCCGCTTCGGAGTACCATCCGAACTCACGGTCGACAACGGCAAGCAGTTCGACAACCAAGGTTTCAAAGACTTCTGCTTCTTCGTTGGCACCAAGCTTGCCTTCGCCTCCGTGTACCACCCCCAGTCCAACGGAGTCGTGGAGCGCGCCAACGGCAAAATTTTCACAGCTGTCAAGAAAATGCTCCTCGACGACAAAAAAGGCAAGTGGCCCGACCTGTTACCCGAAGTGGTCTGGGCACTGAATACAACTGAGTGCAGGGCGACTGGGTTTACCCCCTTCCGCCTATTATACGGATTGGAGGCCATGACTCCGCAAGAAATAAAGCATGGGTCGCCTCGGACAGCCGCGTCGGCCGTCCCAGACGTAGACGAGCCGACTTCGAAGGATCTCATCGACGGAGACCGCGTCTTCGCCCTACAGGCTCTGGACAAATACCAAGCCTAGACAAAAGCATGGCGCGACCAGGCAGTCATCCCAAGGGAATTCAGCGAAGGGGACCTCGTACTCGTCCGGACAGCTCGAACAGAGTCCAGAGGCAAGCTGGAGCCCATGTGGGAAGGCCCTTACATTGTCAAGTCAAAGGCCTCCCCCAGCGCATACAGGCTCGCAACGCCAAACGACGAAGACTTAGAGCATTCCTGGAACATTGATAATTTGCGCAATTTTTTTGTTTGACTCATCAGGGCCAGCTCGCCCTTGTAATTTGCAAAAACAATTTTGTTCTGGCCCGCACTCTTTTCCTCCCGGGGGGTGAGGTTTTTAATGAGGCGGAGTCATGTAATATACAAGAGAGAAATCCCCCGCAAAATCCACGTCGAAACAAGACCGCACAGACGGTCTTTGACATTCGACTAATACAAAGTCACCGCGAGGTCCAGCGGCAGCCGCCCTCGCGTGCGACAACTCCGCGCAGAAGTCGCCTAAGGGTGCAGCCGGACTAGCACAACAAGTGCGAAAAATCGAAGTCTTCCACGAAGACTATCCGCGCAGAAGTCGCCTAAGGGTGCAGCCGGACTAGCACAACAAGTGCGAAAAATCGAAGTCTTCCACGAAGCCTATCCGCGCAGAAGTCGCCTAAGGGTGCAGCCGGACTAGCACAACAAGTGCGAAAAATCGAAGTCTTCCACGAAGACTCTCCGCGCAGAAGTCGCCTAAGGGTGCAGCCGGATTAGCACAACAAGTGCGAGACATCGAAGTCTTCCGTGAGGGCTATCCGCGTAGAAGTCGCTCAAGGGTGCCGCTGGATTAGCACTACAAATACGAAAAATCGAGGTCTTCCGCGAAGACTACCCGTGCAACAATCGCCTAAGCGTGCAGACGGACTAGCACAATAAGTGCGAAAAATCCTAGTTTTCCGCGAAGACTATCCCTGCAGAAGTCGCCTCAGGGTGCAGCAGGGACAGCGCAACAAGTGCGACGAATCGACTATAATGGTACAGCCGGACGAAGCCTAACAAGTGCAAAAACGACTACACCAAACTGTCCGCACAAAGACCGACTACATGCGCACCAGACTAACTTAACAAATACACCAGACCAAGCACGTAACGCCCTCACGAACATAGCCGAGTGTGCGAAGGCACACAACCTCATCATACAAGCCATTACACATGTACAAGCGAGGGCATCACACTCTACATCGGCTCAACCTTCGGAATAATTCCCATCTCCCTATAGTTAAATAACATTATCCTAAGCTCCTCACCCGCAAAAAGACTTCGCAACTCCCCCTCACCTGCACTCACAGCGGCCGGCAAGGACAACAGTTCCTGCCTGCCAGCCCCACTCACACGAAGCCGACCGACGTCCGCCCCACTCACTCTACGCTTCGCAACCGCCCTTCGCCGCCTACGCCCAGTACTCGGACCAGGCACAACTTCAGCATCCGCAGCTTGCGGCGAAGCCTCCGCCGCTGCCACATCCAAGGCCGCAAAGTAGTCCAAGTCCTCATCCGACGACTCCTCAGTCCACTCAACCGAGCTCCGAGAGTCACCAAAATCAGAAAACTTAGATGCAGACCCGTCTGATTCATTACCATCATCCACGGTCGAAGCCGCCAAAAAATTAGTAGTAGCGGTTGCGTGCGCAGGCCCAAAATCTTGAACCTGCGCAGCAACCAAGATTCAGCAACATATCCAAAATTCCCTAACTACCCACACCGACTACGCCACCTGCGAAGACCCAGCCGTCGCGGGATCCTCCGCTGCCGGCTCTGCCGCCATCTGCACAGGATCGTCGTCCCTCAGCGCGACAGTTGGCGACGGGCCTCCGCCGGCCACGGTGGCTGCGGGGGCGTCGGGAACGCCTTCGACGGTTTCCGGGGGCGGGTCCGGGGCGGTCTCGGGCGCAGCCACCACCGGGTTCGACTCCGACTCAGGCTGCGCACTATTCAAGGCCCCGAAGTCCTCCACCCTCTCGCCACGCGCCGCCTAAGACAGGGCACACAGATTCAGCACACCCACATATAACCCACACGCAACAAACACTAGACAAACGCCAAACATTACCTGACCCCTCGCCGTCTCGGCCCGCTCCCTGACCACCTCCCGACCGTGGGGGCCCCACATCCGGTCGTAGAGGGCTCCGGTGGATTCCTTCACTATAGGGTCCTCAACCTTGTAGACATCACGCTCGAAATCCTCATCAGCTTGGTCGAAGACCTCATAGTGCCGACACCCTTCACGAGATAACGCGTTCATCGCCCCCTCGCAGGTGACCAGGGAGGCATAGGACATAAACCCCTCCACAATGGTGGGGAGCGCCAGCAGCTCCTCTTGTATCCACTCGAAGCAGCGAAATCCGGGCTCTCGATCCGGCACTTCGAAGTCAGCGGTCCGTGCGCCCAGCTCATGGTATGAGTCCACAAGCTGTTTGCGTGTCCGCTCAGCCTCCGAGCGCGTCGAAGCCTCGGCCCTCTCCACTCGGACCTGCAGAGCGTTGAGCCGCCCCTCCAACTCCTCGGCGCGCTGCCTGGCAAGACTGCCCTCCGCCCGCGCCAAATTGGCCTCCGCCTGCGCAGACTGCGTCTTGGCAAGGGCCTCATTAGCCTCCTTCCTTTCCTCCTCCAGTTGGCGCCAGAGGTCAGTCCTCTCACCCTCCAGCGCGGCCACCTTATCCGCCAGCTTGCGGCATTTGCTGTCGGCGGCCGACTTTTCCCGGACGGCGTCAGCATGCAGCGAAGTCAGCCGCCTACAAGACACACATAAGACCACAGCCCCAGCAAAGCCGGTAAAAAACCGAAGTCTAGCTCAACGTACCTGACTTAGTGCCTCCTTCAACTCCTTCAGCCGGCGGGCCACAGCACCCGCCTCGTCCCTGACGGCAGTGAGTGCCGGTATCTCGCCGCCGGCACTAAGAGCACTGCCCTTCGCCATTGGCACTACCGCAGCCGCCGTGGTCGCCGCGGCAGGTGGGACAACAACAAGTTGGCCTTCGTCCGACCCTGCGACACATCAACAAATTTTTTTTAAAAAAAACTCGAGCCAACGACATACCAACAAGATAATCGTCCACACTAATGTCGGTGGCGAAGTCGGCAACGCGCTTGCCCGGCGGCGGCAACCCTCGGGCCGCCTTCGCGACCTCCGGCACCCTGCTGGACGCAGGGGCAGCCTTCGCAGACTTGGAACCGCCGGCAGCAGCCACCTTCGCAGCCTCCGGCGCCCTGCTGGATGCAGGGACGGCCGACTTCGTCGCCAGCGGCGGCTGGCCTCCGCCGGGGGCAGTAGCCTTCGCAGCCCCCCGCTGCCTCTTCGGCCTGGCTTCATGAAGCCTGACGACCGCCTGGCGCTTCTGTGCAGCTCCCTGGCGATCCTTGTCCATCACTGCCGACACAACATCAGTAATATTCCGCCCGTAAGGAAACACTTTCCAATCACGAACCATGCGAGATGTAAAAAAGTCTTCGCCGGCCACGCGGGGGATAGGAACATTCTTAGGCCACCAACCCCCGGTAACCCTCAGCATCCGCGCCGAAGACTCCCGGAGCTCGGGCGAAGACATCCTTCCCCCTGGGGCCGCGCATGTCCTCATCAATTCTCTAGCAAAACCATCAGAAACCCCAAGTCCTCCCATAGCAGTACCTAGTTACCTCTTCCTAGAGGACGGGGCGGCCGCCGGCGCGGGGTCGTCTCCAGTCTCTACCACCGGTTTCTTCCCGCGACGATCCACATCGTCTTGGCCGGGATAACCGCCATACGGTAGACGATTCAACTCAAAAACCCTGTTCAAGCGGTCATTCGACCCGCGAATATCCCAGCTACGCTGGCCCTCTGTCTTCGGCATGTACCGACCAACGATCCGCACCGCCCCATCCTCCGTCTCACGCACAAAGGCGGCCGGATCGCGGCTATGCAGATCCAGCGCGAAGGCGGGACTTCGCACCAGCTTCCCACCATGGGAAGGCATCTGGCGAGGGCATACTTCGCCCAACGCCCAGCCATGCGCCAAAGGCCATACCCCGTACGCCACAAACTCCTCAACCAAATCGCGCCCGCTGCTTAGGCCGGCAGCGCACCGAAGGGCCCCTTCGTCTGCATCACCCTCCGCCACTTCAAACGGCGGGTATGCTGAGTAAAAATGCGAGCACATTTCGGACACGGGGAGCCCCAGATGATCTTCGACCGTGCCCTCCGCGACATAGAACCAAAACTCATGCCAATTGCCCCACTTGTTACGGGCGCAAGGAACCAACTCAACTACCTCCATCGTGGTCTTGCCGGTCTTCGGCGTAAATGTACAAGACCCAAACTGGGCAACTTCATCTCCAATCATCCTCTTCTGCCAGTGCAGGCAATAGTACTTCACGAAGACTTCGACTGATGGCTGTCCGCCGTACGAAGTCGTCGCCCAGACATACTTCGACAGAGCCACCACGGCGTTCGGAGTCAGCTGATGGATCTGAACGTTAAATCTGCGCAGGACTTCTCCCACAAATCGGTGCGCAGGCAGGCGAAGACCAGCGGCAAAGAACGCCTCGAACACAACCAACTCGCCCTCCGGCTCGGGGACTTCCTCCGTCCCCGGGACACGAGCGACTCCCCCGCCAAAGTAACCAAGCTGCTGCATATCTTACACGCGGACCGAGGACATCCGCGACACACCAAAATCCACCGTTTCGCCGGCGCGCAACTCCTCCGCCGCCACTGTACTCGGCGTCTCCTCAGACGACGCGTCGGCCGGCGGCGTAGCGGCAGCAGAAGAAGAAGAGGTCGGCATCGCTACGTATCGTCGGCGGTGGCAGGCGGTTTGCTTCACTCGGGCCAGATCTCCGGCGAACAGGAGCAAGGAGGGCAGACGAGCAGCAGGATGGCGGAAAAGGCGGCTAGGGTTTTCACAGAGCGCGGAAAGATAAAGTTTAAAACGCGACGCCCCCGCCCCCTTTTATACACAGAACGCGGCGCTTCGGGAAACCCGCAGTCCAACAGTACGACGTCAAATCAACGGTCATGTCAAAAACCCCCGCGGAACCACTTCGAGCGAGGGCAGCGTCTCCGCCATCTAGCGACGTCTTCGGCACCAGATGACTTAGTCGAACTGGTCCCTCGGAGGGCAAATGTTGGGGCGAAGGCGAAGACGCCACCCTTCGCTCGATGCCTTCGCCGTAATCGTCGGACCAGCGAAGACAAGACAACAGGCAGGCTCATCCTTCGTCCCACACGTCTTCGGACGAAGACCTGTGACGAGGTCGTCCCATCATTGCGACCTCATCCAGCATGGAGGCCCACGTGTGATCCGGCCCATTGTAACAGGCCCTGCATGGCCGCTGCGCGTTACGGGCCTAATTTGTAAAGGCATCCCTGTAATTACGGTCTGTAACCCCACTTTATGGGAATATTCCGGGGATAACCTAGATGCCTGAGGGCACATGCGTCCTTAACACAGGACGCTGGGCACTCAGGTACCTATAAATACCCCCGCACAGTGCCCTTAAGGGGCTAGAGGAACAGAGCTTTTGCCATCACGTGCTGAAACCCTGTTTGCGCTATTACACCCCCCCGTTGGATCAACTTGCGCCCGTGAGCAAGTTCCAACAGGCTCAGAGCCCGAGTGCTCTGGGGCGGTTGCTGAACCCCGGAGGGCGCAACCTTCAAACCCCTGATCAGTAGGAGGGCTCGGGGCCCGTTTCCTTCGCCGAGAAGGATCCTTTTCACAATATTCCCTTTCCCGGTCCCTGTGGCAAGAGAGAGAGAGAGAGAGAGAGAGGAAAAGAAAAAGGATATAAATTTAAATAATGTGGCGCACCTTTTATGACGCGGTCGTCATGATGAAGACGAAACGGCGCCCGCTTCGCCTACTGGAGGTGTCGCTTGCCCTGTAGGTGATTGGACCGCGGCTTCCGCACGCCTGTTGCTGCAATTACTGTCGACCCGCCTCTGATCATATCGACCGTCGTGCCTATCTCCGCGGCTGGGTGACCCGTGATCGCCGCACTTAATGGGCACTGTTGGGTCACGCGCAGGGCTGCCTTGAGTTGCTGCGCTGGATCCACAGTCGAGAAGACGCAGCATCGGCGCGAGCGGCGGTGCGGTTTCCTTGCACGTAGTAACCGTTGCGCCGGTTACATGACATGTAGGACCGGGCCTCCGTGCTGGACCACCGGATGCAACGAAGCTGAAAGGGTGCACAACCGCAGTGCGGTTGCATGCTTCCCGCGTGGCGGTCTGCCCTTTCGACCGCTAGTTTCGGCGAGGATGGTGGAATGCTTATAACCGCGGGGCGGTTACGTGCTCCGCGTGCGGCGGTTTGCCTCCTTCGCATTTCGGGTCAACTCACATGACGTGTGGGACCCAGCCCCTGCGTCGTGGGGTCGGAACCCTGGAGCACGTCGGTGGAGACTTTGCCCGTGACGCTTGGGGGTGCGAGTGAGGAGATCTGCCTTTAAAAAGGGATCGATCCCCTGGGCGGTAGCCATGCCTTCACACTCCTTGCACCCATCGCGCCTTTCCGCCTTCCGAGCCCCCAGATGGGGTGCACCTGTGTTGCCTTCTTTTTGCTGCTGTTCGAGGAGCGTGACCCCATGGGGGTTGGCGCTCTCTGGTCACCGCTCGGCTTCAAGGATTTTCATCACGCAGCCCGGCTGCAGTCCCCCACCAGCGGTCATCCGTAGGGATGATCACCAGCCTTGTGGTGGGCAGAAGCAAGCCGGGCTGCGGCCTCTGCCCCGCCCTCAGCTTCAAGGATGTTCATCATCCGGGCTGAGGAGGAGGGCACGCCAGGTTGGGTCCTGCCTCCCGCGTGGGCCGATGACCCGCTTCTTCCTCCAGCATTCGGGGGAGAAGGCGTCCTCCAGCCCTGCGGAGGAGGCATCCTCCAGCCATGCGGGGGAAGGCGAACTGCTGCTGCCTAGTCAGGGTGTAGCTGTCCGTCCTCCACCTCGGCGACGGTCGTGCCGTGCGCAGGTGGCTGCTATCACCGGTGCTGAAGTGGTGGCCGCCGCTGGTGAGGCTTCCTACCGCAGCGGTTGCCTCTACCGACGAGACCGTCGATGCCACCTACGTTCCGGACCTCCGGCTCTTTGGCTTTAATGGCTGGTTCTAGTCCCCCTTGAGGGGACGTGAACGAGGGCCTTTCAGCAGCAGCGTTTGCCCTGAGACCATCGCTGCTGCTGTCTAGCCACCCGAGGCGGAGGTCGTTGTCGCGCTGCCGGTGCAGTGGTCGCTGGTGAGCCGCTTGGAGCTCGTTATCCCGCAGGCCTTCTGGTGTGGAGGTTGTTCATTCCTGCGGGAATGGACCCGGAGTCCCATTTGTAATGGTACCCTCTTGAGAGCAAGATGTAATAGATTTGAGTACTAAGACATCTGCCGTAGGTCAGGACAACCGCCGAGGGCGCTGCCGACGTCTAAGTCTAGGTACCATTGTTACCCCAAGCACGTGTGTTTATTCTTTGTGGCTGCTGAGGCCTGAACATTTGGGTATAAAGCCGTGTTTCTTTCCTCTTGTTTCGAGCATTAAGACTTGTTCGTCGGTAGCAGAATCACTTATCCGAGCGTGAGCCGCCTTTCCTGGAAGGTGACGAGTGAGGTATCCGTATCCCGGAGGCATAGGAGTCCCTCGGCTCGGTCGGCCTTGCCGTTCAAGGTCTCAGTCGCTCGTTTTTGAGACTCCGCTACTGACACAGTCGAGATGCACGAAAGTTGTTTTGGCAGAAAAACTTTTCCGAGGAAAGTCTCGGCGCAGAGGATGCTCCCCCTTTCCGGACCCCGAGGCGACTGCTTGGGCCGGGACTTTTGCGGAGGGTCTGGCCGTGGCCGTCGGGTCTGCTTGGTCCGCCTAAGCTAGGGTGTCCGAGCCGAAGGTGCGTTTTCCCCGCTTTGAGACTTTGTTTTTGTCTCCATTCTTCTCCTTACGTCTGAAGAATGTTGTCCTGCTGTCTGCAGGGTTCGAGACGGCTCTTGATGAGTCCGTCAAGAATTGCAAGGCGCTTGCCGAGGCGGCTGAGCAGAAGGAGGCCGAGCGTGTGGCCATGTCCGAGGCCATCTCGGGTAGCTCCCCCCAGAGTCATCTGTGGGCCTTGGGCGGCCATGTGCGCAACAGACTCCGTGGGGCGCTGCACCACGGCGTTAGGCGGGCCTTCGCCGTGCTCGCTTCCCACTACGACGTGGATCTAGAGCGAGTCAGCGAGGGGTACTACTTACCCGACGAAGAGGAGGCTGCCTTAGCCGAGGTCCAGAGGCTTGACGCTGCTGTCGAGGGCCCAAGCGCGGCGCTGGCTTCCTCCTTGGCATGCCAGTCGGTAGTCTGCAAGCCACAACTCTGGCCT
Source organism: Zea luxurians (assembly GCA_029449295.1). Taxonomy (NCBI): domain Eukaryota; kingdom Viridiplantae; phylum Streptophyta; class Magnoliopsida; order Poales; family Poaceae; genus Zea; species Zea luxurians. The sequence continues at coordinate 115,654,277 of JAOPSE010000005.1, read as the reverse complement.
TGTCTCCCCCGAGTACTTGGTGATGGTAGTCGGGGCTCGGAAACGGGCCGGGAACGGCGCTCGTCGTATGGCCCGGATGAAGACTCGTGGACCCGATGGCTCGGGTGAGGGGCTTCGATCCTCCTCACTGTCGTAGCGTCCCCCGCGCCTGGGATGGTAGCCTCGGCGCACCTTCTCCTTGAGGCAGGCTCGACGGTGGCGGCAGTGTTGCTCGGCGCCGAGGCGATCTGGGGCTGCAGGCGTCCCGTCCCGTGTGCGCTCGGTGTGGACCGAGGTCTCCCGCATGCGTCGGGAGGGCGCTGCGTGATGCTCCGAGGGGTATCCTCGCCTCTGGGAGGCAGAGCTCTCGGCTTGTCGGACAGCGGCGTCTTCCAGGAGGCCCTTGAGCTCGCCCTGGATACGTCGCCCCTCGGTGGTGGATGGCTCCGGCATCGTCCGAAGCAACATTGCTGCTGCAACTAGGCTCTGGCCGGTCCCGTTGAAGGCTGGGGGTGGCATCACCCTGGCATCGTCAGCAATGCGGCGCTGGACGTCCTGGGCCCGAAGACGCGCTCCTCCAGCGAGTGCCTGGCCTGCCCACTCCTGCTCGATGTTTTAGCGGAGCTGCACAAGTCGCCCCTCTTCTTCGTCGAGCTTGGCCTGCATCTCGTGGAGTTGCTCAAGTTGTGTGTCATGACCCCCCCCGCAGGGACTTGGACCACAGCTAGCTCCCGCGGGATCTCAACGCGAGACGCAGGTGCAAGGGCGCCGTCACTTCCTGGCATGCCAAGGTGGTTCTCTCCGTCGTGATCCTCCTGATCGATGTGGAAGCACTCGCGAGTTAGGTCGCAACCCTCATCATCGAGGCTGTGACCATCATCAGAGCAGCCGGAGAGGCAGTGGTCACATGCGGACATGAAGTCGCGCATGGCACTGGGATCACGGAGTCCGGAGAAATCCCAACTGACGTCGGGGTCATCCTCTTCCTCAGAACCCGCGGGTCCGGAGGTTGAGACAGCCATCAGTCGGTCCCAAGTTGACCACATATGGTACCCCAGAAGGTCAGGATATGCCCTTGCGAAAGCGCTCACCGAAGTGGGGTCGCTTGGTGGATCAAAGCTGAATCTAAAAGGGACAGGGTGGAAAACGGACGGTACCTTTTGGTCGATGGACGGTGAAGTCGTGTCGGGGACGGACTGCACCGTTATCTCAGGTACGAGGCTAACGCCCAGCAAGTCCTTCGTGAGGGTGCTGGCGTCATCAGTCCGCTTGGGGTTGGCATGTTGCGGGGAAGCGACACCCGTCGTTGTCTCAGGGGCGAGGACAACGCCTGACATGTCCCCCGCAGGGGTGCCGGTGTCGTCGACTCGCTCTGGTTTGACAGCCGATGAGGTGTCGCCTCCTGCCTGGCCACAGTTGCCCCGTCTCCTCCTCCTCCGGTGAGGAGGGTGGCGGGGTAAACCCGGGTGTTCCTCTTCTGCCGCGGGGAGATGCCGTCGTCGAGTTTGCCTCCGCCGGGCGAGCCATCGACCGTCGTTGTTGTCATGCTGCGGAGGGAGCAGTACCATGTCGTAGCTGCGGTCGAGGGACATGAACTCGAGTCTTTCGAAGCGGAGCACCATCCTGGGCTGAAGAGGCTGCTGAAAGCTACCCATCTGGAACTCGACGGGAAAGTGTTCGTTAACACGCAGCGTCCCCCTACCTGGCACGCCAACTGTCGGCGTTTCGGACCTGGGGGACCCTCAACCGGACCGACTAGTGAATTTTAGTGCCACGTGCCCCTGTCCAGATGGGTTGATGCAAGATGCAACACAAGAGATGGGATGAGGCTTATATTATCCTGCACCAGGAGGCGCTTGCAGTAGGGGTTACAAGCGTTGCGGGAGAGCGAGAACGAGAGAGAGAGAGAAGAGAGAGAGAGAGAGAAGGAGAGGGTACGGCCTTGAGGCGAGCCGTCTGGGGTTGCCTCCACCGCGTCTCTCCTACTCTGCCTGCCTCCGCTCGTCCGCGTCGTGCGTCCGTGTGTTCGTACGCTTGCACGTTCGTCCCTCTCTCCCCTCTGCCCCCTCCCTCCCCATGGGGCCCTGGACACCCCCTTTTATAGACACAAGGAGATGCCCAGCTGTACAATGGGGGTGTAGCTTGGAGCTAACGTGGCTGGCAGGGAAGTGCCCTGAGCCCTGTACAGATAATAACGTGGTCGTCGGGGGAGCGCCTTGAGCCCTATAGATGTACCGACGTGGCCGTCGGAGGAGTGCCTTGAGCCCTATACAGATAATAACGTGGCCATCAAAGAAGTGCCATGAGCCCTGTAGTAGCATAGCTGATGGTGCGGCATGGATCCTGCTGACGTTTCCTTGCTTCCTTAGGGGGTTGAGAGCAGCCGACGTCATGGGCGCACGCGGGGAACCATCATTACCTGTTATCGGAGTAACTTAGATGGGACACCGGTCTTGTTCCTTCGTAGCCTGAGGCGGCTAGCTAAGGGTAGGTTAATGATGGATCCCCAGTAGCGTAGCTGATACGAGGCCGAGGTCGGGCGAGGCGGCGACTCCTCCGAGGCCGAGGCTCAGGCCGAGGCTCGGGGTCGGGCGAGGTGGAGACCTTCTCCCGAGGCCGAGGTTGAGGCCGAGGCCCAGGGTCGGGCGAGGCGGAGACCTTCTCTCGAGACCGAAACCGAGGCCGAGGTCGGGGTCGGGCGAGGCGGAGACCTTCTCCCGAGGCCAAAGCTGAGGCCGAGCCCTGGGGTCGGGCGAGGCGGAGCTCCCTATTGCGCCCGAGGCCAAACTCGGGGGAGGTCGTGACTTGCTGTTGTCGGCCCTTCCCTGATAGCTGGCACAGTTGCCGGAGCGGGGTGAACAGCGCTGTTTTCCTGTCAGAACGGTCAATCACTACCGGAATCCGATCCTTTGCCGAGTGCCGGCCGCTTTGCCGAGTGCCTTTTCTCGGGCACTCGGCAAAGACGGCTTTGCCGAGAGCCGCACTCGGCAAAGCTCGGCTCTCGGTAACGAGCGTCTTTACCGAGCGTAGGACACTCGGTACAGGTCCACACTCGGCAAATCCATGTTTGCCGAGTGTCAAACACTCGGCAAACGGGGCTCTCGGCAAAGGGCCGTCAGCGGCCGTCCCAAAGCTGACGGCCGTCAGTCTTTGCCGAGCGCCAATGGTTGGCACTCGGCAAAGAGTCTTCTTTGCCGAGTGTCGCCCAGTTGACGCTCGGCAAAGAACTCTTTGCCGAGTGCCATCCGTAGACACTCGGCAAAGTATATTTTTATTTCTTTTATTTTGTCTCCCAAACTTTTTGTGGTATGTTCCTACACTATGTAGACCTACATGTATCATTTGTGGACAATTTTAACAGAGTTTCAATCGTTAGTAGATTTAGTTCGTTTATTTGAATTTCTTCGGAAAATTTAGATTTGAACTGCAGGTCACTCGAAACTTGGAAAACTGTGCATGAAAAAATGATATTCATGTTACTTAGCATAAGTTACGAACGATTCCAGGAGCGGACCAAAAACTTCGAGCAACATGCTCACTAAACATGGTCGTGAACTTGTCATCAACATGTTTAAAACTTGTATAAAACACAAACAAAGTCAGAAAATCTTGAAACTTGTCCACGTGTCATGATATCATATGTACAGGCTGCGATAAAAAATTGAAAAAATTTCGAGAAAACTATGACGCGCTATGTGTACAAACCTAAGAGATCCACATTGAAACTCTATGATTTCATGTGTAGTTCTCTTAGGTTTCTACACATAGTGTCTCACAACTTTGTCCAAACATTCTCAATTTTTTATCACAACCTGTACATATGATATCATGACACGTGGACAAGTTTCATGATTTTCTGACTTTGTTTGTGTTTTATACAATTTTTAAACATGTGGATGGCAAGTTCACGGCCATGTTTAGTGAGCATGTTGCTCGAAGTTTTCGGTCCGCTCATGGAATCGGTCGTAACTTATGCTAAGTAACATGAATATCATTTTTTTCATGCACGGTTTTCCAAGTTTCGAGTGACCTGCAGTTCAAATTTGAATTTTCCGAAGAATTTCAAAAAAACAAACTAAATCTACTAACGATTGAAAACTATGTTATAATTGTCCACAAATGATACATGTAGGTCTACATAGTGTAGGAACATACCACAAAAAGTTTGGGAGACAAAATCAAAAAAAATAAAAATATACTTTGCCGAGTGTCTGGATAAGACACTCGGCAAAGCTTCCTTTGCCGAGTGCCAGCTGCGTGGCACTCGGCAAAGAATAGGGAAAGAGTCTTTGCCGAGTGTCGCTCAAGGGACACTCGGCAAAGACGGCTTTGCCGAGTGCCCGCGATCTGGCACTCGGCAAAGCTTATTTTAAAATTAAAAAAAAACTTTGCCGAGTGCCAGATCACGGGCACTCGGCAAAGCGCCCTATATACAACGCCCAGCGGGCATCTTCCTCACTCTCTCTCTCACTCACTCAACGCCGCCGTGCCGTTCCTCGCCGCCGCCGCCGTGCCGTTCCTCGCCTGCGCCGCCCCCTCGCCTGCGCCGCCGCCGCGTGCCCGTGCGCGCTCCCGCGCCGCCGTGCGCGTTCCCGCGCCGCCGCGCGCCCGTTCCCGCGCCGCCGTGCGCGCTCCCGTGCCGCCGCCGCGCGCCCGCGCTCGCCCTCGCGCTCGCCGAAGCCGCGCCCGTCGTGCCCGCGCTCGCCGTGCCGTTGCCCGCGCTCGCCGTGCCGTGCCGTGCCTACGCTCGCCCTCGCCCGTCGTCGTGCCCCTCGCCTAACCCCTCGCCCTCGCCCGTGCCCCCGCCGTTTCCTCGCCCACCGCCCCCGCCCGTGCCCCCGCCGCACTCCTCGTCGTGACCCCGCCGTTTCCCCGCCGTGCCCTCGCCCGCCAGGCGCCTCGCCCGCGACCCGTCGTCTCGCCCGCGCCCCGTCGTCTCGCCCGCGCCCCGTCGCCTCGCCCGTGCCGAAACCTCTAAGGTGATTACTTGTTTTATGTTATACGTGTATGATTTATATGAAATGATTAGTTTTAATATTAAGTTAATTATATACGTGCATGATTAGGTTAATATGTAGTATTGTGGATTGCCGGCCATCGTGCCGTTGAATTATGCGTGGATGTCAGCCATCGTGCTGATAGTTTTATTTGCAGGATTTTGAAACCTCCCCGTGTAGGGGAGGTGCTGCCGAAATTTTCTGTTGCTAGGCTTTTGTATTAACAGACTTGTGTTTCTTTTTTACAGAGAAGATACTTGTCTTCCTAGCCGCTGCGGGTCTCCCTGCACCGCGTCCCGTCGCCACTGCACCAACCCGCCACAGCCCCACTAGCCTGACTCCACCGCCACCCTAGGTATAACCTCTACATCCGCATCATGGTCGTAGATCACCTAACCCAGTTAGGCGTCTCCCGTTCGAAAGTGATACGGTGTAGATATGCAGATCTTTGCATATCTACAAATGTATCAGTTTCGAATTGTCCACGTTTTTTGGACAGCCCGCGGTTGCGTAGATGGTGTTAGTTTCATGCTCTGCTCCGGTCTGAGATAGAGTTTCGGCGTCACCTCCCTGTTGTTCTCCGGACAGTACACTCTCCCTGCCAGGACGTGTATCCGGAGAACAGCGGGGAGGTGCTGCCGAAATTCTATCTCGGATCGGAGTAGAGCATGAAACTAACACCATCTACGCAACCGCGGGTGGGATTAGGACCTATCGTCACCTATTAGAAGGTAGGAACGTAGTGTACATGCATTACATGTCTATATTAAACTATACTCGGTTATATATGTTAGAGGATGGAGGACCGTGAGTGGATGTACACGGGCCGTAGAGGAAGGAACGATGTCACCACTGAATGGATTAGAAAGACCGATGATTTCGTGGAACGGGCATATGGCGAAGTTGCTAAAGGAGCGAGTCTAGTCCCATGCCCGTGCAGCAAATGTGACAACCGGAAAAGAAAACCAAAGAAGACCATGGTAGAACATATTTGGAAGAATGGATTTACGCCGGGCTATACTCGGTGGATATTTCATGGTGAAGCGCATCGTACGAGAGAAGAGGTGCTGAGACAACGTGTCGAGGATTATGACGCGGATGCGGGGGTAGCGGATATGTTGAACGACTATCAGGAGGCACAGTACACGGGAGGATGTATGGATGACGAGCCAGAGCCGACTGCAAAGGCGTTCTACGACATGTTCGACGCGGCACAGAAGCCCCTTCACGGCCAGACAAAGGTTTCTCAACTTGATGCCATTGGGCGTGTAATGGCGTTCAAGTCGCAGTACAGCATCAGTAGAGATGCATTCGATGGCTTGTTGACAGTTATTGGGAGTCTGCTTCCGGATGATCACATTCTGCCAAAGAGCATGTACGAGGCACAGAAACTACTTCGTGCACTTAAGATGACGTATGAGCAGATTCATGCTTGTCCGAAGGGCTGCGTGCTATTTAGGAAAGAATACGCGGAGGCAAAGTACTGTCCCAAGTGTAATTCGTCTAGGTTTATGGAGGTAGACTCTGGTGATGGACAGAAGAGGCAGCTCGACATCCCCTTGACAATCCTACGACACCTTCCGTTCATACCGAGGATCCAGCGTCTTTACATGACAGAGGAATCCGCGAAACAGATGACATGGCACAAAAATGGAAAACGATACAATCCTGACAAGATGGTGCACGCGTCAGATGGTGAAGCATGGAAACACTTTGATGACATTCACCGTGAGAAAGCCGAAGAGGCTCGTAATGTACGTGTTGCGTTGGCCACAGATGGGTTCAATCCCTATGGAATGAGCGCTGCCCCGTACACATGTTGGCCCGTGTTTGTTATCCCAATCAATCTCCCCCCTGGTGTGTGCTTTCAAAGGCAGAATATATTCGTGTCGTTGATAATTCCCGGACACCCGGGGAACAAAATGGGCGTGTACATGGAGCCTTTGATCGATGAATTGGTACGTGCCTGGGAGGAAGGGGTATGGACATATGACCGAGCTACGAAGACAAACTTCAGAATGCATGTTTGGTACCAGTACTCCATGCATGACTTACCGGCGTATGGGCTATTCTGTGCCTGGTGTGTTCACGGTAAATTCCCATGCCCAGTTTGCAAGGAAGCTCTCAGGTTCATTTGGTTGAAAAAGGGTGGCAAATATTCGTCCTTCGATAAACATCGACAATTTCTTCCTGCTGACCATCCATTCCGCCTAGACATCAAGAACTTTACGAAAGGTGTCGTAGTGACAGACCGCCCACCTGCAACGATGACTGGTGCCGAAATTCGTCAACAGATAGATGGGCTCGTGGCCAATACAGAAGGTGGTTTTGTGGGATATGGTGAGCAGCATATGTGGACACATAAGTCTGGCTTGACTCGGCTCCCCTATTATGATGACCTGCTCCTTCCACACAACATTGACGTGATGCACACTGAAAAGAATGTTGCCGAGGCACTATGGGCAACAATTATGGACATTCCTGATAAGTCAAAGGATAATGTGAAGGCAAGAGTGGATCTGGCAGCGTTATGTGATAGACCAAAACTAGAGATGAAGCCGCCAAGTGGGGGAAAGACGTGGAGAAGGCCTAAGGCCGATTTCGTCCTAAGCAGGGCCCAGAGGAAGGAAGTACTTCAGTGGATAAAGATGTTGATGTTCCCTGATGGATATGCAGCTAACCTGAGTAGGGGGGTGAACTTATCTACTATGCGAGTCTTAGGGATGAAGAGTCATGACTTCCACATATGGATTGAACGGATTCTTCCTGCGATGGTTCGAGGCTATGTCCCTGAGCATGTCTGGCTAGCGCTTTCAGAGTTGAGCTATTTCTTCCGTCAGCTTTGTGCAAAAGAGTTATCTCGGACCGTGGTTGTAGACTTGGAAAGATTGGCCCCCGTGTTACTGTGTAAGCTTGAGAAGATATTTCCACCTGGCTTCTTCAATCCAATGCAGCATTTGATTCTTCATCTCCCCTATGAGGCACGAATGGGGGGCCCCGTGCAGGGACGTTGGTGCTATCCAATCGAGAGATGTCTAAAGACTATTCGAAAGAAATGTAGAAATAAATGCAAAATCGAGGCTTCCATTGCAGAGGCATACATTCTAGAGGAGGTCTCAAACTTCACAACAACTTATTATGGTGACAAACTGCCGAGCGTGCATAATCCACCCCCTCGTTACAATGATGGCGACAATGAATCGAACCTTAGCATATTTCGAGGCCAACTCGGAAGCGCAAGTGGCTCGACCACCAAGACCCTGACACATGAAGAGTGGCGGCATATCATGCTATACGTATTGACCAACCTTGAAGAGGTGACGCCATACATGGAACAATTTCTTCATGAATTCTGGCATCGATCAAGGGACCCCACTCCACAGGAATATGACGCTCTTCTTAGAAAGGGTGCGAGAAATGGGTTGCCCGATTTCATTTCCTGGTTCAAACATAAGGTACGTGCTTAGTTTGTAAAAGAGATACGTCTTTAAACTCAATTTAGCGTCTTTTAACTTGCGAATACTTGCAGGGCCAAAGAGATCCGTCTATGAGTGCCGAATTGAGACAAGTAGCCAACGGCTTTGCTTATAGGGTCAAGAAATATTCTGGGTATGACGTCAATGGATACCGTTTTCGCACAACACACTACGACAAAAGTCGGCCCAATCGGAAAACAACGTGTTCTGGGGTCTTTACGCCGGGCCTTGACAATGTCGATTATTTTGGACGAATCGAAGAAATATATGAGCTCAATTTTTATGGTTCCAAACCTCTTACTCCAGTGATATTCAAATGTCATTGGTTTGACCCTCAAGTGACGAGACGGACACATTCTAATCTTGGGATAGTCGAAATTCGACAAGATTCCACCTTAGCAGGAGACGATGTCTATATCGTTGCCCAACAGGCCACACAAGTGTATTATCTCCCATATGCGTGTTAAACGAAAGAACATCTTAAGGGTTGGGATGTTGTGTATAAGGTATCGCCGCACGGGAGGTTACCTGTTCCTAACGATGAAGATTACAACTTAGACCCGGACACATATGATGGAGAGTTCTTCCAAGAAGATGGGCTAGAAGGGCGATTTGAGATAGACTTAACCGAAGCTATCGGAATGGACGTAGATATTGAAATGGTTGTTGATGAGGAGGAGGATGAGGTGCAAAATGATAATGACTTAGTAATCCTTGAAGGCAATGACATTACTGACGAACTTGCGTCTTCCGATGGTGTGGAGATTGAAATGCTTGATAGTGATGATGAGAGTTATGATCCGGCTAACCCCGACACATATGAAGATTATTTTTAATCGATGTAATGCTATATGACTTTTTATTTCGCACCTGTTTTTAAATACATCTTTTTATATGTGCTTATTTGTTTACTCTTAATTGCAGGTTGTTGGACAAATATGGTGGGCGGTTTCCTGAGGAGGAGGAGGGGGAGGAGGAGTAGGACGGCGGACGATGCACAGCAGGCAGCGCAACAGGACGAGGCAGAGCAGGCAGCGCAGCAGCAGGCGGCGCCTCAGGACGACGACGGCCAGCAGCAGGACGACGACGACCAGCAGCAGGACGCCTCAGGTTCAGGCGGCTCTAGTTCGAGGAGCATCTACCTGCGAGGCCCCGCGAGTCTCCCTCAGCGTCCCATACTTCGAGACAGACGGCCGCTGATTCGGCCGGAAGGGGAGAGGTATGTAACTTTATGTTCTTCATTCTTGTTCATATTATGTGTTCAAAATCATAATATAAACTAATACTTTTTATTTATCACTTGGACAGGTCTTGGACGGTTTTGGATTATGCTGGGGGTCATCGTCGCCCCCCCAATGGCATCCTCGGCCTGCTGTGCAGGGAACACTTCCCTGGACTTGTGGAGTACGCCGGAGTGACGGGCCCAGCCTTCACCTTTGACCACTACGCCGTCGCCCCCGATGCAGTAGACCGGGACGGCAGGGAATTCAATAACAAGGCGGAGCGGGTGAAGCAAGAGCTGTGGGTAAGTCTTAGTATAATGTAAAATATGTCGTATTCGTTGCAAATTCTTGAAATAATGTATGGATACATCGTTTTTGTATGCAGGATTTCTTCAGATGCGATGCTGGATACGAGGCTAGGGCGGATGTGGTGGCCACCACGAGCTGTAAGAAGCTCGTCGTGGACATGCACTATGAGGCCCGCATCCAGGCCATCATCACCTACCACGGCTCTGTCCTTGGGGAGAAGGTGACCAAAACTCAAGCCCGAACCATGTCGTTGACCAGGGAGCAGTACCTGCAGGTAAAGTCATGCATGTTTGGTACCAGTACTCGATACATGAATTTTATTTTATCTTCTGATATGCACTTTACGTGTTTACTTTGCAGATGATTCCACATTGGTGCGCCGCACATCCTCTGTGCTGGGAGCAGATGGTGGATAGATGGTGTTCGGCTGAGTGGGACGAGGCGCACACAGCTAGCCGGGAACGGCGTTTGATGATGCAAGGCCCCTCCCACCACCAAGGCAGCCGGAGCCTGGGCCAATATGCCGAAGCATGGGTACGCCACCTTTTTTATTTAGATATATAGCACTAAGTTAGATATTATTTCTAACTATCTCGTTGGTTTTCGTTGCAGTCGGCGTCACATGGTGGAAGGCCTTGCTCCACCTTCTCGGCCTATGCTATGGCCCATAAGGGTAAGGCGACGTCCGACGTCACCTACAACCCGGATGACGGGCCCGAGGCCTACACCAACCCCGCCGTCTACAGCCGCCTCCATGACTACACCGCCATGGCGCAGGAGGTCCATGGCCCAGACTATGATCCGAGCACCGAGCCGATCGACACCGATGTGCTCATGAGGGTCGGAGGAGGCAAGAGACATGGGCGGTACTGGATTGCCGACGGGGCAATCGACTCGTCCTCCACTCCCACTCTGTCTCAGGTGAGAGCAAGGAGCACGGGCTCGAGTCCAGCCATACGACCTCGGCACGACAGCTCACAGCATCGCATACAGGCACTCGAGGTTAGTGTAACTCGTCCTTCCTTGATTTATATACCTACTCTTTGAGTTACTATAACGTTGGCTTGTAATATTACAGACCCAACTAGAAGAAGAGAGGAGGGAACGTCGCGAGATGGAGGCGAGGATGATGGCGGAGCGGGAGGCGGAGCGGGAGGCCCGCCGGGCAGATCATCAGAGGATGGCGGAGATGTTCCAGTACATGCAGAGCCTTGGCGCCGCACAGGGCATCGCTCCGCCACCTCCATTGTTCCCTCCAGTTGACCCTGCTCTCTTCCACACTCCTGTGAGTATCAAAATTGTAGTTAGATGTTTGTAATGCATCTGGTATAACACATGCAATCTCTTCTCTGTGCAGGGCCAATCTGGGGCGGCATCCAACAACCCTCCGGAAGGGTTCAGCCCAATGCAGCCCCGGTCAAGCCGCCCACCTCCATGAGTGTTGTGTTTTCATTGTTTTATACTTCTGTACTTGTGTATAATACTTATGTCTGTGTTTGATACTTATGTGAGAGCTTGCGACGTTAGAGACTTATGTTTGTGTTTGATACTTATGTTGAACACTTATGTTTGTGATGGATATTTATGTTTGTGGTGACGGTTTTATGTTTGTGTTGGCTATTTATGTCTGTGATGATATCTGTGATGTATATATGTGATATATATGTGATATCTTCTGTTTGTGTGGATGGAATACAAAAAACAAATAAAAAAGGTATATACTGGTCACTTTGCCGAGTGTAACACTCGGCAAAGAGGTTCTTTGCCGAGTGTCTGGGTCATAACACTCGGCAAAGAGCACAGACCTGGGCACCGGCTTAGGTTCTTTGCCGAGTGTTACGTCCCTGGCACTCGGCAAAGAGGTCGGCTTTGCCGAGTGCCACTCGGGACACTCGGCAAAGAACCTGACATGGGGACCCTCCCTGGCGGGTTCTTTGCCGAGTGTCCCAAGTGGCACTCGGCAAAGATGGATTCTTTGCCGAGTGCTGCACGGAAAACACTCGGCAAAACTAACTTCTTTGCCGAGTGTCACATGGGACACTCGGCAAAGCCGCCGTCTCCGTCACTCGACGCCGTAACGGCTGCTTTTCTTTGCCGAGTGCTCTCTGGCACTCGGCAAAGATCGTTGCCGAGTGCCCGATAAAAAGCTCTCGGCAAAGAAGGCTTTGCCGATGCACTGTTCGCCGAGCCTTCTTTGCCGAGTGTAACACTCGGCAAAGCCTTTGCCGAGTGTTTTGGACGCTTCGCCGAGTGCTTCAGGCACTCGGCAAAGCGATTGATTCCGGTAGTGAGTAAAGGGGGCGAAGTGACTGCGGTCACTTCGACCTTGCCGACTGAGGCACACGTGTCAGGATAAGGTGTCAGGCGATCCCTACATTAAATGCGCATGTGATACGGTCGGTTGGTAAGGCGATTCGGACGAGGTCGCTGTACGATAAAGCTTGCCTGCGCTAGACTTTGGGCGAGCCGAGGGTGTGTCTGCTGACTGAGGGGACCCTCGGGCGAGGCGTGAATTCGTCCGGGACTTCTGTCCTTGCCCGAGGCTGGGCTTGGATGAGGTCGCGTCCCTCGGTAGACGAAGTCCGCGCTTTATCGGTCGTTTATGGTTTGTTCTGAAGATGTTTTCCAGCCGGATTAAGGAGCATTGGAGGTACCCCTAATTACGGTCCCCGACACTGCTCAATGTAGATTTCCTCATCTAGCTCTCCATTTAGGAATGTTGTCTTAACATCCATTTGATGGACGAGAAGACCATGAGAGGCAACCATAAAAAGTAGCACACGAATTGTGGTCAATCGAGCCACAGGTGAATAAGTATCAAAGAAATCCCCACCTTCCTTTTGTGAATAGCCTTTAATTACAAGCATCGTCTTATACCTTTCAATAGTACCATCAGAACACCCATTTACTCCCAATGGGTTTACACCCATAAGGACGCTCAACGACTTCCCAAGTTGCATTAGACATAATAGAATCAATCTCACTCATTATTGCGTCCTTCCAAAAGTCAGCATCACGAGAGGAATATGCCTCTTCAATGGTACTTGGTGTGTCATCCTTAAGATATACAATGTAATCATCACCAAAGAACTTTGCAATCCTTAGTCTCTTACTCTTTCAAGTTCATACATTGTCATATTCCACAGAATTATGTATATGAGGTTCATCGGTGTTTTCTACCGGAATAAAATGCTCATGGAGTATCATATCATGTGTAGCTTTCATGGGAAATTCGTCTAAAAAACGTAGTATCTCTGGACTCCATAACAGTACTAACCAACATGTCCGTTACTCCAGAGTTTATAATTAAGAACCTATAATTAAGAGCCTATACCGTTGTTTCTACTTTTTTGCGCTGGCCGGCCTTCTTGGTCCAACACACGATGGGTCTGGGCCCAGCCCAGCCCGGCCCAGTTCCTAGCACTCCACACGCGTGACACAGGAGGCAAATCACCGATCTGTCTGTCAATTCCATCGTCGTGCTGATGTCGCCTTACTTGACCAAGGACGTCAAGTCTAGAACGTATCCTAGCTTTTGCAGCTATATGTAGTCGTGTGATAGCCCTTTACTCACATTCATCGCGGATCTGAAACCGGCAACGAGCTGGCCGGCGATCTCGCCATGGATGGTTGCAGAGCTGTCCTTACTGGAGACATGCAATGGCACGAGGTGACGATGAGGTACGGTGCGGTCGGCTGTGTTTCAGATCAATACTCCCAGCTACATAGTTAATGCCAGGCGTCATCATGATCGCTGGAATAATCCGTTAATCTTAACCCCAGTTTCTGGTTGTCGTTGTGTGCAGTAACAGCCGCCGCGACTCTGATCATCTTCAGAGGGGAGAGCAAGGCTTGAGCAGCTCGCAGCTTCAGCAGCAGCTGGAACAGGCAATGAACTTTACATGTTATTGACAATATGAGATCAACTTCTATACTAATATATGTCGTTCTTGCATTGCATCCTTGGTTGTTGCGCGCAGATCTACATGCTGATGGACATGGAGCTAGAGCATGAGCTGCACCTGCACCACAACGTGCCACCGCAGGGCTCTAGCCAGCAGCAGCTGTCGTCGGCGTTCCTGCCTTTCGCCGTCAGCTCCGATGTGACCTCGTCGCCCGTGCTCACGTCGTCGAGCACCACAGCCTTTTGTCAACAGCCAGTCGAGGCCTCACCCTCACCCCTGGACACGCCATTTTCCCCACTCCCCTACAGCTACGCTGACACGATCCCGGACCTGGAAGAAATCATGAGCCGACCACGGCACAAGGACGGCCATGCGGAGTCCGGCACCAGTGCATTCAGGCAGTACGTCCGGCACCTCCGCCCCAAGAAGAAGCTAAAGCAGGGCGACTGCGGCCAGAGGGCGATCAAGACGGCCATGTCGGTCTTGGCGAGAATGCACAGCTCTAGGCTTTCCCAGTGGCAGATGCAGATCTCCTCGACGGAGATGGCGGCGGCAGTGCCGTCCGACGAGAGCAAAAACATCCAGCTTCTGCACGTCCGGTCGGAGCGCAAGCGCCGTGAGAAGATTAACGACAGCTTCGAGGCTCTCAAGAATGCGTTGCCCCCTTCCTGCTGCAAGGTAAGGATTATATGCGTTCGTCAAAAGGTTGTCTCATTCTCCAACTGGTAGCAAACACCTAGCAGTTTTAATCTGACAATGTTTATTTCTAATCTCCCATGCCAGCGAGATAAAACATCCATACTGATGAGGGCAAGGGACTACATAAACTCTCTCAAGTCCAGGGTGTCTGAGCTTGAGGAGAACGGCATGGTACTAGAATCACAGCTATGCAGTAGCCGAGGAGACAACGCAGGACCATTTCCGTAATGCCATGGATGCTGGAGCTAGTAGAATAGAACCCTGCAGCGTCTGAAACAGGTGGACACAGGTTGCTCCAAGAAAGGTTTCTCAATAATCCACCATAACGTTGCAGTTGAAGAAAATGTTTTGGTCCAATAGAGTAAATTAGACATATATCTGCCTTTTAAATTTAAAGGTATCTTTGTAAACTTTATTATTACTTTCTTTTTAAATGCCAATGAAAGATACAATTTAATTTCGCTGCCTGGAAAGGAAATATTGGGCTAACTGAAAACTACACTTGGCGTCTATGACTTGAGCAACTATCAGCCACTCGTATTGTTTTTCGGAATATCAATATCTGAAATTTCATCTGATGTTCTGTTGATGCTTCAATGCACAGCATGTGATGACAACAGTTTCGTGAAGGAGTCTGTGTCTGTGATACAGACTGTCAAAGGCACGATGCAGTCAGAGATAGAGACACCCTAAAGTTCTCTGCTTGTTGTTCGTTCAAAATTGTTGGCTTGAATTTTGTGGTTCTTCACAAGTGATAACGATATTACGTACCATGCAATAGCCATGTTTGGTACAACTTATCTGGAAAGCACTTAGTAGGAAAACTACACAAATAGAATAAAAGCACAGTCAAAATAAGTAGGTCTAATCTATCTTTTAAAGGTTACGCTCTTTTAAAGATTGGTACTCTTCTAAAAGCTCGTTTGATTGCATCTGGATCGAGGGAGATTGAACGCAACCGAACAAACCCTTAAAGGTTACGTTATGAGGATATCCTATGGTCAAGTTGTTACATCAATCATATATGTGTTGCTTTCCCACATCAGCTAGATAATTAAAACAGCTATACGGACGAGTGCAAGTGACTATATAAACACTCTCAAATCCAATGTTATCGACAATGCTATATAGACACCTAAAACATTGGTTTCGTTGATATATAAGAATAAATAGGCATGTGAATATATCGTGTGCATTTCTATACTCTTATTTAAAGGTACTGAGATTTCACTTAGAACATAATACTTTTCCATCAAGAAAAGGTTGTTCCATCTAAGGCCTTTTCGTTTACACCAATCCAGCTCTGGGTTAGCATAGATTGTAATTAAATTCATGTCACAATCCATGCCCCAAAATAACCAAGCCTACTTAAAAAAATTTATTCGGTTAAACCCATCATGGATTATAACATAAAGCTTTGGGAATTTTTTAAACTATGGAAGGCATGGATTCTATTCATAGCTCATTAGGTATAGAACAAATCCCTAAAGCCTTGTTCGGTTAATCCCGTTACCCATGGATTGGATGAGATTGGAAAAAATTAAAGAGAACTTTGACTTGCTTGGGATTTAAACCCACCCAATCCCACTCAATCCACATGGATTGGGAGCTAACCGAACAAGCCCTAAATATATTACACAAGTTTATATTAGAATCCATGGATCAAAAGAATAACTAGCTTTAAGAGATACATGAATTAAATGATGGATTTAATCCCACCGTGGATTGGATGTGAGGTATTGTCACACCCAGGCTTTAAAGAACAAAGCCAGGTGCATCTCATACATGCGCCAAGAAGACAACATATATAATAACAGAGTGTATAGAGATAAATGTCACAATATAATCAGAGTATTTATTACATAGCGGAAGACTTACAAAAGTAAAAGATAAATATAACAGGATCTAAAATCTATCCTCGGCGCCAGAAAGTCGACTGGGAGACGACGACCCAGACCTCACACGAACACAGCGCACATCCACCATGCGCCCTTCTCTAGTGATACCTGTTCTTGACCTATGGGGGGTATGAGACAGCAAGGGTGAGCTCACACATGTTCATCGCTCAACAAGTTGTGGAGAATAATGTGACATGAACTCACCAAAGGTGGGGGTTCATGTGATGTGTAAGGCTGATCAACAATAAGGGTTAAAGCTGAGCATTGCATTTATGAGTTGGTCAAAATTTTATTAGCAGTTACTAAATGTAAGTGAATACCAAACCATAGTAATAATAATAGAACAAAATTAATAATAAACCCATGCAATGCAAATGACAAAATTAAGTTTAAGTTCCATAAATTAATCATCGGAGAGTCCTGAGCTGCTCTTGACCGTGAGCTCAGCTAGTATACCAGTTTTACACTCTGCAGAGGTTGTACCCTTTACCCACAAGTCGTGTTTCCCATGTCACCAGGGTTAGCTAGGCCCTTAGACACTACCGAGGTGAATGGCTAGGGATCCACTACGAGGCCTTTACAAAGTTCCACTAGCTTCCGAAAACCCGCTATAGTTTATGGGAAGAGCACTTGCAAGAATCCCCCATCTGACCGCCATCGCAACAAATCAACCCAAGAACCTCCTTGCATGCAACTCCCCTACTGCCCTTGCCCCTTTCGGGTAAGGTAGTCTTCCACTAGCTTTCCTAATTAGTTAGCCAAGGGGTCCCATTCCTCCCTTGAGGTGGCACGTGTTTCTCAAGTTAAGCTCCATGTTCCAATTAACAATAATATAATGATCTTGACATGAACATAAATAGAATAACAAAATAACTGGAACATGGATATAATGAAATATTAACCCAAAACCATATAAAGCAATAACATAACTACCCATATGATTCAGGGGTAAACAAGGTAAAATGGATAAACAGACTAGGGTGACCTATTGGGTCCCATCAAAATTAAACCTATGCATTGAATAATGGTAATGAAAAATGTTATTGGGTAACAAGAGTGGATCAAGGGCACAACTTGCCTGGCACTTGAGATTCCACGTGCCCTCGCGCTAGTCGTAGCAATACAAACAAACATGGTATAGATAAAATTAACATCACACCAAATATAAGAACAAACTGAATAATAATGATCTACGCGCTGCTACGAGATCGCGGGATCGAGAACTACTAAGATCGGAGTCATGGTTAAGGAGTTAGATTTTATAGAAGATCTGCGCCATTAAAATATTAAACTATATTATATTTTAGTTAATATAAATCATATGTGAGGTGATTCTATAAATGATTATCTCAACTTTAATATAAGTTATAAATTTACCATAAATCATCTTCTATTACATTAATAAGCAGATTAACAAAACTAATCAACATAAGTTAAATAGAAATTTAATTATCAAATAATGAGACATGGTATAATCAATGTTGTTACTGCATAATAAATACTTATACGAAACTAACACAACTTGAACGAGTCAAATCGAATTTAAAACGGAGGAGTTATGACTTTCCGAAGGTTTTATATATTCGATACATGATAAATTATGAGATCAATTTTAATGTGGTTTTCATGTCAAAACAGAGATACTAGGTGATAAACAACATTATTACAAAATTATAGAAACAGGAATGGATAAATTTGGACTAAATATGGATTTTCTATGGAATAAACAAGTTTCTATCAATTATTTATACACTAAAAATCTATTTCTACTTTATTTTCTCTGATTTTACAAAGCTCTGGACTGGGCCTCAATTTTCAGGGAAGGCAGGGGCTATGCGCAAGATATCCCAGACACAGAGAACAGGGTCCTCGGATGGCGGGTTGATTCCTAAGTAGTCTAGGGGCTCATTTGAAATCTGGTTCAGGTGAAGGGGTATGCTTTCGTCTCAGCTGTCGGATCAAAGCCCGACGACCACGATTAGATTCGACATCCATCAACCCCGCGAGTAACCCAGGCCATCAGATCTGGGATTCACGGTTCTGATTTAATGGCTCGAAGGGGTACACCAAGACTCGATCTAGACCATCCCCTGCACGATCAACGGTTGGGGGCCAACTTTCCCCTAGATCTAATCCTAGCCCTACAGTGTTTGATCAACAGTTGCTGGCCTTCTTCTACCTCACGGCGCGGCTAGCATTGACACCGCGCCTAGATCTGCCGTCGTGCGCGACAAGAGGGTGCTATGCCGGAGAGGCACACCAGTGGTGCCCTAGTGTCCGGTATCCCCCGAGTACAAGTGCCCCTCACACTTACTGACGCCATCTAAAGACAGGAAGGTTACTCACCTGCTGCTGTGACGACGCGCGCCCCACGGCGATGCCGATCCGTGAGGGAGCCCACCGGTGATGCCTGCCAAACGCACTCGCACACCGATGAAGGCCAGGAGGATCCCAGCGCGGTGACCCTGCTTGGACACCCAACGCGTGGCCTGGGCGTTTCTGTCGATGCACGGCACACTTCCTCTCTCTCTCCACGCGACGGCTGCGTCCGAGTTGGCTTGATTCGGTCGTGGAGTCGGTATGGATGGGGGCGAGACGGCGAGCGCTTCCGCATCCCGGTATATATGCCCCTAGCTGCGGTCAAGGTGGAGCCAGAGGTGGTTGTATCATGCGTCAACGAATCAGGCGGCGGCGGCTTCGGAGTGCGTTGAGCTCGACCGCGAATCGCGCGGGTGGTTGAGCCATGGAGCTCGAAAATCCCGGGATGCCGAGCGATTTGTTGAGGGGATAAGCATGATGAGTGGGGTCCACCGCGACAGAGGTACAAGCATCGCACGATGGCGACAAGCCGAGCGCGCAGTCCAGGTGGACTTTCCTCTCGGTCGTTACGACCCAAGCTCCACAACCAGAGGAGGGAGACCATCCTGACGGCTTGACCCCACAAGGCAGCGACCCAAGGCGCGCAGGCGCGGTACAGGAGTGGAATAGGGAGATGGGCCAAGAGGAGTGAATTTGGCCCAGCCACAGGGTTTTATTTTTTTCTAATTTTTTCTTTATTACTAATTCATTTGAATTTAATTTTTTTTGAATTCCACTTAAGCGCAAATTCAAGTTCATGTTAACTATGCATTTTAGTCACACCATCATGTGGTGAAGTTATTCAATTTTAATATTATTTTATATTGAATAATGTTTCTTTCTTTACATTTTTATTTCCAAATTCTAAGATTTGAATTAGGTTTTAATCCTTAATTCACATTATTAATGTAACCTTATCAATATTTTCCTTATTATTAAATGCACAAACAATTAAACTCCAGCATGATGCACATTTTAATGGCTTTTATTAATCTTTTGTTTTTAAATGAGGTGTTCACTTGTGATAGTAAGTGGATACAACACACACATCAAGATAAAGGAAAATAACTTTTCTCCTTTTATATTATATCTACAAATCGGGTTGTAAGGAAAATGGACCCCGGGCCATTTGGCTAATTGAGTTTTGGTGTTTGATGAACAACACAATCCGTGAACTAATAAGTTTTCTAGTGTTTGTGTTTGTAGTTCACAGGATGCGAAGAGAATTGGACCAAGGCAATGAGGATGCAACACCTCAAAAGAAGACATAAAAAGATACATAGGAGTCCAATACTCAAGAACAAAGAAGCCCGAAGAAATCAGCGAAGAAATCCAAGATAAGGGCTGTCAGCCAGCGCCTGGTGGCGCACCGGACATTGGTGTCCGGTGTGCACCGGACTGTCCGGTGAGGCACCAGACAGTCTGCGCAGAGAGACCGCAGACAGGCGCTCTCTGGCTGTAGCACCAGATTGTCCGGTGTGCCAACGGGCAGACGGCAACGGTCGGATCCAACGGTCGACTGCTACAGGCGCCAACGGTCGGCTGACGTGGCGTGCACCGGACATCTACTGTGCAGTGTCCGGTGGTGTACCGGACTGTCCGGTGCACCCGACGACAGAAAGCTGCTGCTTTCTGTCCAACGGCTAGTTGGGGGTGTGGAGGCTATAAATACCACCCCAACCGGCCATTCTCATGTGTGAGAGCCCAAGCAACATACTAAGGCATATAGTGCACATTTCCAAGAGCTCAAACACCCAAGAGCTTAATAGAATCACTCGGTGATTAGCGTAGGTGCTTTGCGAAGTGCTTAGGTTAGTTAGACCGCTTTAGCGCTTGCTCTAGGTGAACCCTAGATTGTTGAGTGAGTTTAGATAAACCTCACAACCCCTCGGCTCTTGCATGAGTCGTTGTAATTGTACCGAGTGGGGCGAGAGTCTTGCGAGACCGTGACAACCGCGTTTGTGTCACGGCCGCCACCGTGTACCGGAGGGAACGAGGCCCGCGGCGTTTTGGCTGGAAGCTCGATAGTGGAGACGGCGGGGAGCGTCCGAGAGGAGCCGGAAGCGGAGCACCACTTCCGCGTGGAGAAGGTCCGCGGCTCTCTACGGAGTTACTCGACCGTGGTGCTTGGCCCTCGCGTGGGCTTCCCTTTGCGTAGGGGCACCAACGAGGATTAGTCGGGACCTTGCGTGGTTCCAGATACCTCGGTAAAAATACCGGCGTCATCCACGAGAGTTTGCTTCTCTACTTAGCTCTTTACATTCCGCATTTATATTAAGCATTTAAGTTTCAATCTTGTAGTCATACTTATTTAGTGTAGATTGAAACTTAGCCTTTGCGGTAGAGATAGCAACACTTAGACAAAACCTTCTTTACACATTCTAGTTTTGATTATTTGCATAGGTTTTGCTCTAGGGATTTAATTGTGGCCTAGTTTAGTAAAAGTTTTAGAAGTCCTAATTCACCCCCCCTCTTAGGCGTCACCTGTTTCCTACAAGTGGTATCGGAGCCCGGTTTGGCTCATTTGAAACGCTTTAGCTTCACCGCTAAAAGAGCCGACGCTTTTTAGAGGAAGGGATGGATACCCATAGGCCACCACACTTTGACGGCACTAACTTCCCATATTATAGTGCTAGAATGGCTTGTTACCTAGAGGCCGTTGATCTAGGTGTTTGGAGAGTCACTCGTGACGGGATGAAACCTCTCAAGAATCCCGAGAAACCCACCACGAGTGAGGAAAAAGAAATCCATTTAAATGCTAGAGCCAAAAATTGCTTGTTTGAATCTCTTAGCATGGATATTTTCAATCAAGTATTTACCCTGAAAACTGCTAATGAGATTTGGCTAAAATTGCATGAGCTCCATGATGGCACATCCAATGTCCGTGAGCAAAAATATTGCCTAGTCTTAAATGAGTATAATTCTTTTGCTATGAAAGATGATGAGCTTGTTAGAGACATGTATTCTCGTTTGAATCTAATTATCAATGAGCTCAATTCTATTGGCATTAATAAGCTAGGTGATGCGGACATTGTGAGGAAGATTATCTCCCTGCTACCACAACAAAGATATGGGAGCATCATCACCATCCTTCACAACATGGAGGATTTGAGCAACATGACCCCGACCATTGTGATTGGGAAAATCGCGGCCTTTGAGATGTCGCGAAAAATGAGTCGGGGAGAGGAGCCAACTTCCTCAAGGCCATATGCTTTTGCATGTGATGAAAGGAAGGGCAAAAAGAAGGCTCCCACTCCAAGTTCCTCAAGTGAAGAAGAGGAAGAAGAAGAAAGTGATGATGATGAAGATAATCAACCATGCACATCATCCTCCGAGGACGAAGAAACAATCCGACGCGTCGGAAAGGTAATGAGGATGATCCGCAAGATTAATCTAATGGGTGTGCCCCTGCAGGTCGAGGATCTTCTCTTTAACATTGACAGGAAAAAGCAAAGGAAGAGAGGATGCTTCGCATGTGGGGAGAAGGGCCACTTCAGGGACAACTGTCCAAATATGGCCAAACCCAAAAAGGAGAGGAGCAAAGGCAAGGCGCTAACAAGTGTTAGAACTTGGGATGATTCTTCAAGTGAAGATGAACCTCCAAGGACGCGCAGCCACCGGTCCTCGTCACGATCATCACGGTCATCACACAAATGCCTTATGGCAAGAGGTAACAAAAGCATTCCATCCTCTAGTGATGAAAGTAGTAGTGATGATGAAGGGGAGGGAAAGCCCTGTCTAGATGAGCTTGCGGAAGCCGTAGAATTTTTCCAGGATGTTTGCACGAAGCAAAAAGCTCAGCTTAAAACTTTGAAAAATAAGTTGGTTAGCTCTCAAAATGATTACAAAGGTTTGCTAGAAAAATTTGAAACTTTTGCAAACTTAAATAGTGAGCTAACAACTAAAATTGAGCTATTAGAATCTAGTGCTCCATCCACTGCTACCGATGACAACCTTATTAAGAAGAATGAAAAACTTAAGGCTAAGTTAGCTAGCTCCCAAGAAGCTATTGAAAATTTGCTAGAGAAAATGGAAATTCTTAGCATACACAATAATGAGCTAACTACTAAGCTAGAAAACATTGGTAGCACCCCAGCAGCATCTTTAGTTGAAATACCTGAAATAATTAAGAAAGATGCTTCTACTTCCTGCTTTGATTTAATTGACGATTCTAACCCCTGCAACCAAGTCGTTGTTGAGAATATTGTTGTAGAGACATGTTCGGATGAGGTTGCAAAGGAAAATGAACAATTAAAGCAAGAAGTGGCTCGCCTTGGCAAGGCTTTGTATGACAAGAAAGGCAAAGCCAAACAAATCCGACCTCCACAGGATAACACCACCGCGGGAGTGAACAAGCCTGTAGAGGGAGAAACTGTGATTTGTAGGCTATGCCACATGGAAGGCCATAAGTCTTTCCAATGCAAGGCGATGACCGGGGATAAACAAAGGCAAAAGCTCAAGCAAAAGCCATCAAGCAAAATCTCTAACACCTACATCAAAAAGGTGAACAAAAAGGATGCTACACCATATTTGATCAAGAAGAAAAAGAACGGAAAGGTGATAGCAATCAAGGCCAACAAGCAAGCCAACAAAGGAAAGAGGGCCAAACGCATCTGGGTGCCAAAGGAAATAATTTCAACCATGAAAAGCACCAAGAAGGTTTGGATCCCGAAAGGGAAGTGAGTGGACTGAAGGTCTGCGGGAAATTTGGAGACTTGGCAAATTTGGGATGTATATCATGGGATACATCATATTGGATCAAGTTAATTGCCAAGTGGGTTAGTGAAAATTTTGGACCCAAATTTCCCACCCATGACTAAGGTAACTAGCTTTATTGTATTCTTCGTCTTTAGATATGCGTATCTATTTATCTTTTATCTAGTTTACCTTTCTTGCCTAGTATTACATTTGTTACGTACTTTTGTTTAAAATCATGCATACTAGGTAAATCATATGGTAGGATTGCTTGTTTTTAATTCATATACTTAAGCAAACCTACATGGCTTAAAATGTTTATTTAAGCACGACACATAGCTTTTATATTACTCCATAGTAAATGATGCATCAATTGAAAACTTTGATTCCTACAAGTTGTATCATTTAACTTATATGTGCCAAAGTTTGGATTATGGATAATTTGCCCCTCTTGATATCAAATCAAAGTGTGTGTCTCCTACAAGTATTCAAAACTTGTATGCACACCTTTAGGGGGAGGTTACTCTATAATCTAACACTTTGAGACTAACACCTTTTCAAGTCTATTTCATGTGATAGTCTCATTGTAAGGAAAATGAAGTCCCCGGAGAAAGACAACAATCTTCCACTGCAAAATCTCCAAGAACTCTCATGTCTCTCAAGCTCGCCATTGATCTCCAATTGGTATCTTTTGAGACTACATTCAGTATCATTTACATGTCTTCTCCAATATTTGATTAGACTATATTTCATATCATATGCTTCCGTGTTGCCAAAAATGCATAAGTAGTTAACTCATATTCTGTTACCTATGCATAAGGGAAGTCAGTCTTTTCAAATCATGTCTTGCACCTCTAATTTTCACATACTTTTTCCTAAGTAGAGGATCTCTGTCAGGGGGAGTATTTCTTCATCTCTAAAAAGGGGGAGAAACTTCTTTCTAAAGAGAACACTCATTTAGGGGGAGTAATCCTTTCAACTGATATCATTCATATGGTTTAATTTAATATCCTTCTAGTGGTATCATTTGATAAAATTCTTGTTGAGGGCAAGCTGTTATTTACTTCCTACATGCTTTTAATGTCTTCCTTTTCGGTGGTTGATGCCAAAGGGGGAGAAGTTTAGGGACCAAAGCAATGAAAACTTTATCAAACACCAAACACCACCAATTTAAAATTTTATATCTACAAATGGCTTTTCAAGTGGTTTTGGTTATTTGGTCCAAAAATAGGAAGTAAGTGAATTATGGAGTTAGGGGGAGGCTTAAGTCCATAATATCACATTGTGGGGACAATCATGCATCTTAGCAAGTAAAATGCATATTTTCATTCAAATACTTGTATTATTTGCTTGCTTTGGTTGTGTTGTCATCAATCACCAAAAAGGGGGAGATTGTAAGGAAAATGGACCCCGGGCCATTTGGCTAATTGAGTTTGGTGTTTGATGAACAACACAATCCGTGAACTAATAAGTTTTCTAGTGTTTGTGTTTGTAGTTCACAGGATGCGAAGAGAATTGGACCAAGGCAATGAGGATGCAACACCTCAAAAGAAGACATAAAAAGATACATAGGAGTCCAATACTCAAGAACAAAGAAGCCCGAAGAAATCAGTGAAGAAATCCAAGATAAGGGCTATCAGCCAGCGCCTGGTGGCGCACCGGACATTGGTGTCCGGTGTGCACCGGACAGTCTGCGCAGAGAGGCCGCAGACAGGCACTCTCTGGCTGTAGCACCGGACTGTCCGGTGTGCCAACGGGCAGACGGCAACGGTTGGATCCAACGGTCGACTGCTACAGGCGCCAACGGTCGGCTGACGTGGCGTGCACCGGACATCTACTGTGCAGTGTCCGGTGGTGCACCGGACTGTCCGGTGCACCCGACGACAGAAAGCTGCTGCTTTCTGTCCAACGGCTAGTTGGGGGTGTGGAGGCTATAAATACCACCCCAACCGGCCATTCTCATGTGTGAGAGCCCAAGCAACATACTAAGGCATATAGTGCACATTTCCAAGAGCTCAAACACCCAAGTGCTTAATAGAATCACTCGGTGATTAGCGTAGGTGCTTTGCGAAGTGCTTAGGTTAGTTAGACCGCTTTAGCGCTTGCTCTAGGTGAACCCTAGATTGTTGAGTGAGTTTAGATAAACCTCACAACCCCTCGGCTCTTGCGTGAGTCGTTGTAATTGTACCGAGTGGGGCGAGAGTCTTGCGAGACCGTGACAACCGCGTTTGTGTCACGGCCGCCACCGTGTACCAGAGGGAACGAGGCCCGCGGCGTTTCGGCCGGAAGCTCGATAGTGGAGACGGCGGGGAGCGTCTGAGAGGAGCCGGAAGCGGAGCACCACTTGCGCGTGGAGAAGGCCCGCGGCTCTCTACGGAGTTACTCGACCGTGGTGCTTGGCCCTCGCGTGGGCTTCCCTTTGCGTAGGGGCACCAACGAGGATTAGTCGGGACCTTGCGTGGTTCCGGATACCTCGGTAAAAATACCGGCGTCATCCACGAGAGTTTGCTTCTCTACTTAGCTCTTTACATTCCGCATTTATATTAAGCATTTAAGATTCAATCTTGTAGTCATACTTATTTAGTGTAGATTGAAACTTAGCCTTTGCGGTAGAGATAGCAACACTTAGACAAAACCTTCTTTGCACATTCTAGTTTTGATTATTTGCATAGGTTTTGCTCTAGGGATTTAATTGTGGCCTAGTTTAGTAAAAGTTTTAGAAGTCCTAATTCACCCCCCCTCTTAGGCGTCACCTGTTTCCTACACGGGTATTACAAATCTTACCCCCCTTAAAAAGAATCTCGTCCTCGAAATTTAAGAAGGACTAGGGAAAATATGGGGAAAACCTATGCAAGCTCTTCTTCTCTTTCCCATTGTAACACTCACTTTGTAATTTGCTAGAAATAATACCAATAGAGAAACAATTTCTCCTTGCGTGGGTTTGACCTTTATGTATCATTCCATGGGAACACCATATTCAAAAGCAAATGATTAATAAAAGAGTACATGCTACTAAATTATGCATCATGCTGGGCTTTTCTTGTGTGTGCATTACTTGTGACAATGTAAAGAAAAAAACAACATAAAAATGAATAAGTTAAAACTAGAGTGGAATTTGAGATCTAAAAGGAATTTTGGAATTTAGAAAAAGAGAAGAAATGAATATTATGAGGGGAAAAAATAAGTAAATAAAAATATATGGTTCCAAAACTAGAGACTGAAATTGTGTAATTAACTCAAGGGAGGAACTCATAACCAAATCCAAATTCAAGTTTGAATTCAAAAAGGGAAAAAAAGGAAATTAAAGGAAAAATAAAAGGAAAAGGAATAACCTTGCTACTTGGGCCGGTGGCTTGAATTTCGGCCCATCTCGCGAATTTCCCCTCCATGCCGCACAGCCCAGCTACATGAACCAGGCGCCGACTTGTGGGCCCCGCTGTCCATACTCACGCCGCATCACGCGTTCCCGCGGATCGCTGTCGTGTGGGACCCTGCCGTCAGCCGCGAATCGCGCGCGTGCGCTCCTCTGTGCCACTGACCGATGGGCCCCCGAAGCCAGATCCATCTCCAACCGAAGGCGTGAAGCTCGGCTGATGCGCGGACCTCGCGCGGGTGGTTCTAACCACCATCCCGCC
Organism: Zea luxurians; assembly: GCA_029449295.1. Taxonomy (NCBI): domain Eukaryota; kingdom Viridiplantae; phylum Streptophyta; class Magnoliopsida; order Poales; family Poaceae; genus Zea; species Zea luxurians. The sequence continues at coordinate 115,627,103 of JAOPSE010000005.1, read as the reverse complement.
TTCCTCTCGCTCGGCGCGGACTCGCTAGTCCATAAGGTGCGAGCGCAGGCCCCTTCCTTCCCCGTATTCCGCTCTCCACGTCATACACCACACTGCCGCCGCGCCGTGAGAGAACTAAGCCCACCGCCACATCCGAACCAAGTGGTCACCGGCGTTGGGACCCCAGGAATTAGTCTAGGAGCGTCCGTGGGCCTTTTGGGCGGGTGGCGTGCCGTCCGTGGGAGAGATCGATCGACGAGCAAGGCGCAATTGCTCATCGGACTTCAAATCTCCGCCGCGGTCCGCTCTTCGTCGCGGCCAGCGTCGCCGTGGCATCGATTACCGGTAACAAGCCCATCCTTGTCCTCGTTATGCATTGCGCATAGTGTAGCAGCGACGAATTGGGGAATGGGGGCGAGAATGGTGGAATTGGGCAGCGTCGGCCATGGCTCCGCCGCTGGCAACCCTGGGCGCCGCCATTGTCGGGCTGGGATTGGGGGAAAAGTCTGTGCCGTCCGTTTATTGATCGACGACCACAGTTTAGTGCACGGTAACGATTGGGAACGAGAGCCGTGGGCCGTGGATCTCGGGATGGACGGTTAGGATGGCTCTGCGTATAACCCTTTTCGCACTGGCTAACCGGAGCCGTTGATCGGTGCGTGAAAGGGTGAGATCGTGCCCTCGCGTAATGTTTGCGGATCAATCGCGGGCCGTTGGATCTAGATCCAATAGTCCATATAGCGTACCGGTTCGGATGAAGATCGATTTAATCCGTGTCGTCCAGATCTAATCCTACGGCTGAAAACCCTAGATACCCCTTCGGCCAGACCATTTTGCATAAGAGACCCAGGACCTTTTGGAAATAGAACCCGCCGTCCTGGCGGCTGCGATCTGAGTCTTAGGTAGAACTGCACCGAGGCCCCTGCGTTTTCCATTAATTGAGGCCCAATCCAGTGACGTGTTAAAATGAGTAAATGAATTAGAAAATGTATTTTTAATACAAAAATAAACTCTAGAACTTGTAAAACTCATAGAAATTCCATTTTTAGTCCAAATTGAGCCATTCCAGTTCCTAAAATTTTGTAATTTTATTCTCTAGCACTTACTGTCTCTGTTATATCATGACAACAGTAAGAAAATTAATCCCGCACTTAATCCTATTTTAAACACATAAAACCTTTGAAAATGCATAACTTAAATTCTATAACTCCAACAATTATGATTCCTGTTCCTAGAATTTTATTTTAATGTGTAGATTAGTACTGTGTATTTTATTTATATGTTTGGTGTAATGTTAATTTCTCTATATGCACTGTGCTTGTTTGTATTGTGGCGAGTAGAAGAGCCAGTTGCTGAGGATCCTGGTGAGCAGCAAGTTGAAGTAGCTGAGCAGGAGCTCATTGAAGGCAAGTTGTGCCCTTGACCACTTTTTACCTAATAATGTTCTTTAATATCACTTATCCATGCATAGGTTAATTTTAATGGGACCCAATAGGTCACCCTAGATTGTTTATCTCATTACCTTGCTTACCCCTGAATCACTTGGGTAGTTTGCTATTGCTTTACATGGTTTTGGGATAATCATTTATTACCTCTATGTTCCAATTCATTTGTTATTCTATTTATGTTCATGTTGAGATCATTAATGTTAATTGGAACATAGAGCTTAACTTGAGAACCACGTGCCACCACAAGGGTTTAATGGGACGCCCTTGGCTGACTAATTAGGAAAGCTAGTGGAAGACTACCTTACCCGAAAGGGCAAGGGCAGTAGGGGAGTGGTCAGTGTAGGGAGGTCCTTGTTTGATTTTGCTGCGATGGCGGTCAGACAAGAACCCTGCATTGGAACTTCCTATAAACTGTAGCGGGTTTTCGGAAGCTAGTGGAACTTTGTAAAGGCCTCGTAGTGTTGCCCTACCGCGCTTCCTAGGTAGAGGTGTATGGGAAGTCGCGATCCCTTGGCAGATGGGTAACATGACTTGTGGGTAAAGGGTACAACCTCTGCAGAGTGTAAAACTAGTATACTAGCTGAGCTCACGGTCATGAGCAGCTCAGGACTCTCTGAAGTTTAAATTATGGAACTTAAATTCAATTTGTCATTCGCATATGCATGGGTTTGTTATTAATTTTGTTCTATTACTTTACTTATGGTTTGGTATTTACTTATACTTAGTAACTGCTAATAAAAGTTTGACCAAGTACTTAAAAGCAACGCTCAGCTTTAACCCCTATCATTGATTAGCCTTACACATCACATGAACTCACACCTTTGTGAGTTTATATCCACTGGTTCCCCATAACTTGTTGAGCTATGATCATGTGTGAGCTCACCCTTGCTGTCTCACACCCCCCCCCCACAGGAGAAGAGCAGGTGGTTCAGGAGGAGCCACAAGGCGAGGAGTATGATCTGATCTAGGTGGCGTTTCTCAGTTGACATTGGCGCCGACGATCCTTAGTTCGTTTTACTTTTATCTTTTATTTTGTAATAAGTCTTCCGCTATGTAATAAATACTCTGATTATTGTGACATTTATCTCTATACACTCTGTTATTATATATGTTGTCTTCTTGGCGCATGTATGAGATGCACCTGGCTTTGTTCCTTAAAGCTGGGTGTGACAGAAGTGGTATCAGAGGAAATGTTGACTGTAGGACGAGACCTAGATAGAAATGGACAAAACCCTTACCTACTTACCTTATTCTGAGTCATTCTATACTCATCTCATCTTGGTCTTGTCTCACCTTCTGCTTTTCTACTCTGATTAATCTTATCCTTTCTACTCTAAGACAAGATGGATTTCACACCTTGGAATCCTACATTTATGAACTTTTTAAGAGATAGGAGACCTAAGACAAAAAATTGAAACTATTTTCTCTATTAAAAAAAAGAATGTTGGTTGATTGTGCTGATGCTAAATGCCTGATTTGCTTCTTTGATTGATTGAAACATTATAGTTGGGCATCTTCGCATGTACCACCATAAGGTAATGTATTAGCATTAGTAGATAACACACTAATCCACTTAGCTAATAAATCCCCCGCAGAAACATGCCTCGTAATTACTCGCCTTGTCTATAATCCTTTCTTTCTTACCCTGTGTTCCTGACCCAAATGGGCTACCCCTATACTGTTAGAAGAGAGCAGTATAGGCTTGATCCTTGGTATGTCATGGCTAAGAAAGGCAAAGGCCGTTATAGCATGTGGTAGAGGTACCGTAGAACTCACTACCACTAAAGGAGAAAGATTTCAAGTTAATATTGCAGTAACCTCCTCATCCATGCGTGCAATGTTCTTTATGCCTGAGGAGTTTGTTGGTGACAATATCCGGGTGGTTAGAGATTTTCCGGATGTCTTTCCAGAGGAGTTACCAGGGATGCCACCTGATAGAGAAGTTGAGTTTGTTATTGACCTCTTACCTGGAACCGCCCCTATTTCTAAACGACCATATAGGATGTCCGTAGAGGAGTTGAAGGAACTTAAGAAGCAGTTAACTGAATTACAAGAGGCTGGGTACATTCGTCCGAGTTCCTCACCTTGGGGAGCACCGGTGTTGTTTGTACAGAAGAAGGATGGATCGCAGCGAATGTGTGTGGATTATAGATCTCTTAATGATGTTACGGTGAAGAACAAGTATCCGTTGCCCCGTATTGAGGATTTATTTGATTAGATGAGAGGTGCTAGAGTATTCTCGAAGATTGATCTCCGATCCGGTTACCATCAGATGAGGATTAGACCATCGGATATTCCTAAGACAGCATTCTCGACTCGATATGGATTATATGAGTTTACTGTTATGTCGTTTGGATTAACTAATGCACCAGCTTATTTTATGAACTTGATGAATAAGGTGTTTATGGAGTACTTGGATAGATTCGTCGTGGTATTCATCGACGATATTCTCATTTATTCTCAGAGTGATAACGATCATGAGGAACATCTGAGATTGGTGCTACAGAAGCTACGAGATAACCAGCTATATGCCAAGTTCAGCAAGTGCGAGTTTTCGATTGGCGAAGTGCCATTTCTTGGTCATATCATATCTAATGGAGGAATTTCAGTGGATCCTGCTAAGGTTAAGGAGATAATGGAGTGGAGAGTACCCACTACAGTTACCGAGATTCGGAGTTTCTTGGGATTAGCAGGATATTATCGAAGATTTATTGAAGGATTTTCTAAGATTGCTAAACCTATGACTTCACTTTTGGAGAAAGGAAGAGAATTTAAGTGGGACGAGAAGTGCCAAGACAGCTTTGATCAATTGAAGAAGAGGTTGATGTCGCCACCAGTATTGGTTATGCCAGACCTACATAAAGGATTTGATATCTATTGTGATGCATGTGGCCAAGGCTTAGGATGTGTGCTCATGCAGGAAGGACATGTGATTGCCTATGCTTCTCGTCAGTTACGGAAACATGAATTGAACTACCCCACTCATGACTTGGAATTGGCAGCCGTTGTGCATGCGCTAAAGATTTGGAGACATTATATCATGGGGACCAAGTGCCAAGTATATACGAATCATAAGAGTCTGAAGTATATATTCACTCAGAAGGATCTCAACCATAGGCAACGCCGTTGGTTGGAGCTTATTAAGGATTATGATTTGGAGATTCACTATCACCCGGGCAAGGCAAATTTAGTTGCAGATACCTTGAGTCGCAAGGAGCATGTTCATTCAGCTATTGTTGCCCAGCTACCCGATGAGATTGTTGAGGATTTCAGGAGACTTAACCTGGGGATAGTTGCTCATACTGAAGGAGTTACTATTGATGTGGAACCTACTTTGGAGCAAGAAATCCGCAAAGGTCAACTTGATGATGCTAAAATAAAAGAAATTAAGGATTTGATTACTGTGGGTCGAGTTCCAGAATTCACGGAAGATGAGCAAGGCACTGTTTGGTTCAAGGACAGGATATGTGTTCCTGATATTGAAAGTCTTCGAGAGACTATTTTAAAGGAGGCCCATGATTCAGATTATTCTATTCATCCTAGTAGTACCAAGATGTATCAGGATTTGAAGCGAAAGTATTGGTGGTATGGATTGAAAAGAGATGTATCTGCACATGTGGCTATGTGCGATGTATGTCAAAGAGTTAAGGCTGAACACCAGAGGCCAGCTGGACTACTGCACCCACTGAAGATACCCGAGTGGAAGTGGGAAGAGATTGGTATGGATTTCATTACTGGATTGCCTCGCACCTAGAAAGGATATGATGCTATATGGGTGATTGTGGATAGATTGACTAAAGTGGCTCACTTTATTCCTGTGAAGACTACCTATAAAGGTTCTCAGCTAGCAGAGTTATATATGGCTCGGATTGTGTGTTTACATGGAGTACCAAAGAAGATCGTGTCAGATCGAGGTTCGCAGTTTACCTCAAGATTTTGGAGAAGCTTTCATGAGAACATGAGTACAAAGTTGAATTTTAGTATGGCTTATCACCCTCAGACTGATGGACAGACTGAAAGGACTAATCAAGTATTGGAAGATATGTTGAGAGCTTGTGCCCTTCAGCATGGAGGAAGTTGGGATAAAAGTCTACCTTATGCTGAGTTCTCTTATAACAATAGCTATCAGGCCAGTCTGAAGATGTCACCTTTTGAAGCTCTATATGGCAGGAAATGCAGGACTCCTTTGTATTGGGATCAAACTGGAGAAAGACAGTTCTTTGGGCCTGAACTGATTCAAGAAGCAGAAGAACAAGTCCGTATAATTCGAGAGAATTTGAGGGTGGCTCAAACCAGGCAAAAGAGCTATGCTGATAATAGAAGGAGGCCACTGGAATTTGAAGAAGGAGATTATGTGTACCTCAAGGTGTCACCACTTCGTGGAATGAGGAGATTCAAAGTTAAGGGCAAATTGTCCCCTCGCTATATTGGACCATTCTTGATCTTTAGGCGTGTTGGGGAGATGGCATACCAACTCGAGTTACCTGATAGTCTATCGGATGTGCATAACGTGTTCCACGTATCTCAACTTAAGAAGTGTTTCCGTGTTCCTGAGGAACAGTTATCAATGAAAGAGCTCAGTGTTCAGGGTGATTTGACTTACACGGAGTACCCGATCAAGATTTTGGACACTTTGACTCGAGTCACGAGGAATAAGGTTATAAAGATGTGCAAAGTCCAATGGAGTCACCACGGCGAAGATGAAGCAACCTGGGAAAGAGAAGAAGAGCTTCGCATAGATTTTCCCCATCTTTTCCCTCGTTCTTCTTAAATCTCGAGGACGAGATTATTTTTAAGGGGATACGATTTGTAACACTCACTTTGTAATTTGCTAGAAATAATACCAATAGAGAAACAATTTCTCCTTGCGTGGGTTTGACCTTTATGTATCATTCCATGGGAACACCATATTCAAAAGCAAATGATTAATAAAAGAGTACATGCTACTAAATTATGCATCATGCTGGGCTTTTCTTGTGTGTGCATTACTTGTGACAATGTAAAGAAAAAAAACAATATAAAAATGAATAAGTTAAAACTAGAGTGGAATTTGAGATCTAAAAGGAATTTTGGAATTTAGAAAAAGAGAAGAAATGAATATTATGAGGGGGAAAAAATAAGTAAATAAAAATATATGGTTCCAAAACTAGAGATTGAAATTGTGTAATTAACTCAAGGGAGGAACTCATAACCAAATCCAAATTCAAGTTTGAATTCAAAAAGGGAAAGAAAAGGAAATTAAAGGAAAAATAAAAGGAAAAGGAATAACCTTGCTACTTGGGCTGGTGGCTTGAATTTCGGCCCATCTCGCGAATTTCCCCTCCATGCCGCACAGCCCAGCTACATGAACCAGGCGCCGACTTGTGGGCCCCGCTGTCCATACTCACGCCGCATCACGCGTTCCCGCGGATCGCTGTCGTGTGGGACCCTGCCGTCAGCCGCGAATCGTGCGCGTGCGCTCCTCTGTGCCACTGACCGATGGGCCCCCGAAGCCAGATCCATCTCCAACCGAAGGCGTGAAGCTCGGCTGATGCGCGGACCTCGCGCGGGTGGTTCTAACCACCATCCCGCCTTCCTCTCGCTCGGCGCGGACTCGCTAGTCCATAAGGTGCGAGCGCAGGCCCCTTCCTTCCCCATATTCCGCTCTCCACGTCATACACCACACCGCCGCCGCGCCGTGAGAGAACTAAGCCCGCCGCCACATCCGAACCAAGTGGTCACCGGCGGTTGGACCCCAGGAATTAGTCTAGGAGCGTCCGTGGGCCTTTTGGGCGGGTGGCGTGCCGTCCGTGGGAGATATCGATCGACGAGCAAGTCGCAATTGCTCATCGGACTTCAAATCTCCGCCGCGGTCCGCTCTTCGTCGCGGCCAGCATCGCCGTGGCATCGATTACCGGTAACAAGCCCATCCTTGTCCTCGTTATGCATTGCGCATAGTGTAGCAGCGACGAATTGGGGAATGGGGGCGAGAATGGTGGAATTGGGCAGTGCCGGCCATGGCTCCGCCGCTGGCAACCCTGGGCGCCGCCGTTGTCGGACTGGGATTGGGGGAAAAGTCTGGGCCGTCCGTTTATTGATCGACGACCACAGTTTAGTGCACGGTAACGATTGGGAATGAGAGCCGTGGGCCGTGGATCTCGGGATGGACGGTTAGGATGGCTCTGCGCATAACCCTTTTCGCACTGGCTAACCGGAGTCGTTGATCGGTGCGTGAACGGGTGAGATCGTGCCCTCGCGTAATGTTTGCGGATCAATCGCGGGCCGTTGGATCTAGATCCAATAGTCCATATAGCGTACCGGTTCGGATGAAGATCGATTTAATCCGTGTCGTCCAGATCTAATCCTACGGCTGAAAACCCTAGATACCCCTTCGGCCAGGCCATTTTGCATAAGAGACCCTGGACCTTTTGGAAATAGAACCCGCCGTCCTGGCGGCTGCGTTCTGAGTCTTAGGTAGAACTGCACCGAGGCCCCTGCATTTTCCATTAATTGAGGCCCAATCCAGTGACGTGTTAAAATGAGTAAATGAATTAGAAAATGTATTTTTAATACAAAAATAAACTCTAGAACTTGTAAAACTCATAGAAATTCCATTTTTAGTCCAAATTGAGCCATTCCAGTTCCTAAAATTTTGTAATTTTATTCTCTAGCACTTAGTGTCTCTGTTATATCATGACAACAGTAAGAAAATTAATCCCGCACTTAATCCTATTTTAAACACATAAAACCTTTGAAAATGCATAACTTAAATTCTATAACTCCAACAATTATGATTCCTGTTCCTAGAATTTTATTTTAATGTATAGATTTTTACTGTGTATTTTATTTATATGTTTGGTGTAATGTTAATTTCTCTATATGCACTGTGCTTGTTTGTATTGTGGCGAGTAGAAGAGCCAGTTGCTGAGGATCCTGGTGAGCAGCAAGTTGAAGTAGCTGAGCAGGAGCTCATTGAAGGCAAGTTGTGCCCTTGACCACTTTTTACCTAATAATGTTCTTTAATATCACTTATCCATGCATAGGTTAATTTTGATGGGACCCAATAGGTCACCCTAGATTGTTTATCTCATTACCTTGTTTACCCCTGAATCACTTGGGTAGTTTGCTATTGCTTTACATGGTTTTGGGATAATCATTTATTACCTCTATGTTCCAATTCTTTTGTTATTCTATTTATGTTCATGTTGAGATCATTAATGTTAATTGGAACATAGAGCTTAACTTGAGAACCACGTGCCACCACAAGGGTTTAATGGGACGCCCTTGGCTGACTAATTAGGAAAGCTAGTGGAAGACTACCTTACCCGAAAGGGGCAAGGGCAGTAGGGGAGTGGTCAGTGTAGGGAGGTCCTTGTTTGATTTTGCTGTGATGGCGGTCAGACAAGAACCCTGCATTGGAACTTCCTATAAACTGTAGCGGGTTTTCGGAAGCTAGTGGAACATTATAAAGGCCTCGTAGTGTTGTCCTGCCACGCTTCCTAGGTAGAGGTGTATGGGAAGTCGTGATCCCTTGGCAGATGGGTAACATGACTTGTGGGTAAAGGGTACAACCTCTACAGAGTGTAAAACTAGTATACTAGCCGAGCTCACGGTCATGAGCAGCTCAGGACTCTCTGATGTTTAAATTATGGAACTTAAATTCAATTTGTCATTCGCATATGCATGGGTTTGTTATTAATTTTGTTCTATTACTTTACTTATGGTTTGGTATTTACTTATACTTAGTAACTGCTAATAAAAGTTTGACCAACTACTTAAAAGCAACGCTCAGCTTTAACCCCTATCATTGATTAGCCTTACACATCACATGAACTCACACCTTTGTGAGTTTATGTCCACTGGTTCCCCACAACTTGTTGAGCTATGATCATGTGTGAGCTCACCCTTGCTGTCTCACACCCCCCACAGGAGAAGAGCAGGTGGTTCAGGAGGAGCCACAAGGCGAGGAGTATGATCTGATCTAGGTGGCGTTTCTCAGTTGACATTGGTGCCGACGATCCTTAGTTCGTTTTACTTTTATCTTTTATTTTGTAATAAGTCTTCCGCTATGTAATAAATACTCTGATTATTGTGACATTTATCTCTATACACTCTGTTATTATATATGTTGTCTTCTTGGCGCATGTATGAGATGCACCTGGCTTTGTTCCTTAAAGCCGGGTGTGACACCCATGTAGCTTCATCTTCTCCATGATGTCTCCATTGTACTTTGCACATTTTTATAGCCTTATTTCTTGTAACTCGAGCCAAAGTGTCAAGAATCTTTGTCAAGAATCTTGATAGGATACTCCATGTAAATAAAACCACCCTGAACACTGAGCTCTTCCATTGGTAACTGTTCCTCAGGGACACGAAGACACTTCTTAAGTTGAGACACATGGAATACGTTATGTACATCAGCTAGATTATCCGGTAGCTCTAGTTGATAGGCCATCTCTCCAACTTGCCTAAAAACTCTGAATGGTCCAATAAAGCGAGGGGACAATTTGCCCTTGAATTTAAATCTCCTCATTCCACGAAGTGGGGACACCTTGAGGTACACATGATCACCTTCCTCAAACTCCAGTGGTCTTCTTCTATTATCAGCGTAGCTCTTTTGCCTGGTCTGAGCTTGTCGGGGACCATAATTAGGGGTACCCTCAAGACTCCTAAATCTCAGCTGGTAACCCCCATCAGCACAAAGCTGCAAAGGCCTGATGGGTGCGATTAAGTCAAGGATCGGTCCATTCGAGGGACGCGATCACGCCTCGCCCGAGTCCAGCCTCGGGCAAGGGCAGCCGACCCCGGAGGATCTACGTCTCGCCCGAGGACCCCCTCCAGCAACGGACACACCTTCGGCTCGCCCGAGGCCCAGTCTTCACCAAGAAGCAACCTTGGCCAAATCGCCACGCCAACCGACCAAATCGCAGGGGCATCTAATGCAAAGGTGGCCTGACACCTTTATCCTGACGCACGCCCTCCAGTCGACAGAGCCGAAGTGACCGCAGTCACTTCGCCGCTCCACTGACCGGTCTGACAAGAGGACAGCGCCGCCTGCGCCGCTCCGACTGCTGAGCCACTCGACAGAGAGAGGCTGACAGCAGCCAAGTCCGGCCTCAGGCGTCATAGGAAACTCCGCTTCGCCCGACCCCAGGGCTCGGACTCGGGCTCAGCCCCGGAAGACGATGAACTCCGCTTTGCCCGACCCCAGGGCTCGGACTCGGGCTCAGCCCCGGAAGACGACGAACTCCGCTTCGCCCGACCCCAGGGCTTGGACTCGGGCTCAGCCCCAGAAGACGACGAACTTCGCTTCGCCCGACCCTAGGGCTCGGACTCGGGCTCAGCCTCGGAAGACGACGAACTCCGCTTCGCCCGACCCCAGGGCTCGGACTCGGGCTCAGCCCCGGAAGACGACGAACTCCGCTTCGCCCGACCCCAGGGCTCGGACTCGGGCTCAGCCCCGAAGGACGACGAACTCCGCCTCGCCCGACCCCAGGGCTCGGACTCAGCCCTGGCCTCAGCCGACGGTCTCCGCCTTGTCCGACCCGGGGGCTCGGACTCGACCTCGACCTTGGAAGACAGACTTGACCTCGACCTCGGAGAAGCCTCCACCTCGCCCAACCTAGGGCACGGACCAACCACGTCAACAGGAGGCGCCATCATTACCCTACCCCGAGCTGACTCAGGCTACGGGGAACAAGACCGGCGTCCCATCTGGCTCGCTCCACTATACGAGTAATGATGGCGCCCCACACGCTCTATGACGACGGCGGCTCTCAGCCCCCTTATGAAAGCAAGAGGACGTCATCAAGGACTCGACAGCCCCGACAGCTGTCCTTCCGCTAGGCTCCAGCGCTCCTCCGACGACCACGACACCACACGAACTGGGTGCCAAAACCTCTCCGGCTGCCACGATGGCATGTACTTAGGGCGCTAGCTCTCCTCCGCTAGACACGTTAGCACACTGCTACACCCCCCCATTGTACACCTGGATCCTCTCCTTACGCCTATAAAAGGGAGGTCCAGGGCCCTCTTACAGAGGGTTGGCCGCGCGGGGAAGGACGGGACGGCGCTCGCGCAAGGCCGCTCGCTCCCTCCCGCGTGGACGCTTGTAACCCCCTACTGCAAGCGCACCCGACCTGGGCGCGGGGCTAACACGAAGGCCGCGGGTTCCACCTCCCACGCCTGTCTCCCACCGGCTGCTCTCCCCCTTCGCGTTCTGCCTCGCGCCGACCCATCTGGGCTGGGGCACGCGGCGACAATTTACTCGTCGGTCCAGGGACCCCCCGGGTTTCGAAACGCCGACAGTTGGCGCGCCAGGTAGGGGCCTGCTGCGTGTTGACGAACAGCTTCCCGTCAAGCTCCAGATGGGCAGTCTCCAGCAACCTCTCTGGCCCAGGACGGTGCTCCGTTTCGGGAGTCTTGAGTTCATGTCCCTCGACGGCAGCTACGACATGATACTCCTTCCCCCGCCGCGCGACAGCGACAATGGCGGTCGACAACCCACCCGCCGGCGGGGATATCGACGACGCCTTCCCCACGTGGTGGAAGGATGACATTCGGGCTTGTCCCGTCCCCTCCCCCGCCGACGGAGGAGGAGGCGGGGCAACCAAGGCCAAGCAGGAGGCGGCACCTCGTTGGCTGTCGAGCGAGTCGACGGCGCCGGCGCCCCAACGGAGAGCATGTCGGGCATCGGCCTCGCGTCTGAGATGAAGACGGGCGCCGTCTCCCCGCAACACACCAACCTCAAGCAAATGGACGACGCCAGCACGCTCGCGAAGGACTTGCTAGGCGTCACCCTCGTACCTGAGATGACGGTGCAGTCAGTCCCTGACGTGACTTCGTCACCGCCCGTCGACCAAAAGGTACCGACCGATTCCCATCTCGCGCCTTTTGGATTCGGCCTCGACCCGCCAAGCAACTCCGCTTCGGTGGACATTCTCATAGAGGCGAGTCCAAACCCTTTGGGGTATTGTGTGCGGTCACCCTGGGACCGGCTGACGGCCGTCTCGACCTACGGGCCCTCGGGGTCCGAGGAAGATTGCGAGCCCGACCTCCGTTGTGATTTCTCCGGACTCGGTAACCCCAGTGCCGTGCGGGACTTCATGACCGCATGCGACTACTGCCTTTCTGACTATTCCGACGGTAGCCGCAGCCTCGGCGACGAGGACTGCGGTCCAAGTCGCGAATGTTTCCACGTCGATCTAGGGGGTCCTGGCGAAGGCAACCATCTTGGTATACCGGAGAACGGTGATCCCCCTAGGCCCGTGCCTCGCATTGACATCCTTCGGGAGCTAGCTGTGGTCCCTGTCCTGGCAGGGGGTCATGACCCACAGCTCGAGCAAATCCGTGAGATGCAGGCCAAGCTCGACGAGGGAGCAGGAACGCTTGAGCCGATCCGTCGGGACAACGGGCAGGAATGGGCGGGCCAACCTCCGGCCGGAGAAGCGCGTCATCTCCCCTAGGGCATCCAGCACCGCATCGCCGACGACGTCAGGGTAAGGCCGCCACCGGTTTCCAGTGGAGTCGGCCAGAACCTGGCTTCAGCGGCAATACTTCTCCGTGCGATGCCGGAGCCATCAACCACTGAGGGGCGGCGTATCCAGGGAGAGCTCAAGAATCTCCTGGAGGACGCCACGGTCCGATAGGCCGAAAGCTCCGCCTCCCGAAGGCAGGGGTACCCCTCGGAACATCGCGCCGTGACTTCCCGATTCATGCGGGAAGCCTCGGTCCACACCGGGCGCACGCGCAACATAGCGCCTGCGGCCCTGGGTCGCCTCAGCAACGAGCACCATCACTGCAGCCGTCGGGCCCACCTCGACGAGAGGGTGCACCGAGGCTACCACCCCAGGCATGGGGGACGCTACGACAGCGGGGAGGATCGGAGTCCTTCGCCCGAACCACCTGGTCCGCAGGCTTTCAGCCGCGCCATACGACGGGCGCCGTTCCCGACCCGGTTCCGAACCCCGACTACTATCACAAAGTACTCGGGGGAGACGAGACCGGAACTGTGGCTCGCGGACTATCGGCTGGCCTGCCAACTGGGTGGAACGGACGATGATAATCTCATCATCCACAACCTCCCCCTGTTCCTCTCCGACACCGCTCGAGCCTGGCTGAAGCACCTGCCTCCGGGGCAGATCTCCAACTGGGACGACCTGGTCCAAGCCTTCGCCGGCAATTTCCAAGGCACGTACGTGCGCCTTGGAAACTCCTGGGATCTCCGAAGCTGCCGCCAGCAGCCGAGAGAATCTCTCCGGGACTACATCCGACGATTCTCGAAGCAGCGCACTAAGCTGCCCAACGTCACCGATTCGGATGTCATCGGCGCGTTCCTCGCCAGCACCACTTGCCGCGACCTGGTGAGCAAGCTGGGTCGCAAGACCCCCACCAAGGCGAGCGAGCTGATGGACATCGCCACCAAGTTCGCCTCTAGCCAGGAGGCGGTTGAGGCCATCTTCTGGAAGGACAAGCAGCCCTAGGGCCGCCCACCGGAAGATGTTCCCGAGGCGTCAACTCAGCGCGGCACCAAGAAGAAGAGCAAGAAGAAGTCGCAAGCGAAACGCGACGCCGCCGACGTGGACCTTGTCGCCGCCGCCGAGTACAAGAACCCTCGGAAACCTCCCGGAGGTGCCAACCTCTTCGACAAGATGCTCAAGGAGCCGTGCCCCTATCATTAGGGGCCCGTCAAGCACACCCTTGAGGAGTGTGCCATGCTTCGACGCCACTTTCACAAGGCTGGGCCACCCGCGGAGGGTGGCAAGGCTCTCGACGACGCTAAGAAGGAAGATCACAAGGCAGGAGAGTTCCCCGAGGTCCACGACTGCATCATGATCTACGGTGGGCAAGTGGCAAACGCCTCGGCTCGGCACCGCAAGCAAGAGCGTCGGGAGGTCTACTCGGTAAAGGTGGCGGCGCCAGTCTACCTAGACTGGTCCGACAAACCCATCACCTTCGACTAGGCCGACCATCCCGACCATGTGCTGAGCCCGGGGAAATACCCGCTCGTTGTCGACCCCATCATCGGCAATGTCAGGCTCACCAAGGTCCTCATGGACAGAGGCAGCAGCCTCAACATCATCTACGCTGAAACCCTCGGGCTCCTGAGGATCGATCTGTCCTCGGTCCGGACGGGCGCTGCGCCTTTCCACGGGATCATCCCCGGGAAGCGCGTCCAACCCCTCGGACAACTCGATCTACCCGTCTGCTTTGGGACGCCCTCCAACTTTCGAAGGGAGACCCTCACGTTCGAAGTGGTCGGGTTTCGAGGAACCTACCACGCAGTGTTGGGGAGGCCATGCTACGCCAAGTTCATGGCCATCCCCAACTACACCTACCTCAAGCTCAAGATGCCGGGCCCCAACGGGGTCATCACCGTCGGGCCCACGTACCGACACGCATACGAATGCGACGTGGAGTGTGTGGAGTACGCCGAGGCCCTCGTCGCCGACCTGGAGAACCTCTCTAGGGAGGCGCCAGACGTGAAGCGCCACGCCGGCAACTTCAAGCCAGCGGAGACGGTTAAGTCCGTCCCTCTCGACCCTTGCAACGACGCCTCCAAGCAGATCCGGATCGGCTCCGAGCTCGACCCCAAATAGGAAGCAGTGCTCGTCGACTTTCTCCGCGCAAACGCCGACGTTTTCGCGTGGAGCCCCTCGGACATGCCCGACATACCGAGGGAAGTCGCCGAGCACTCGCTGGATATCCGAGCTGGAGCCCGACCCGTGAAGCAGCCTCTGCGCCGATTCGACAAAGAAAAGCGCAGAGGCATAGGTGAGGAGATCCACAAGCTAATGGCGGCAGGGTTCATCAAAGAGGTATTCCATCCCTAATGGCTTGCCAACCCTGTGCTTGTGAGAAAGAAAGGGGGAAATGGCGGATGTGTGTAGACTACACTGGTCTAAACAAAGCATGTCCAAAAGTTCCCTACCCTCTGCCTCGCATCGATCAAATCGTGGATTCCACTGCTGGGTGCGAAACTCTGTCTTTCCTCGATGCCTACTCAGGGTATCACCAGATCAGGATGAAAGAGTCCGACCAGCTCGCGACTTCTTTCATCGCACCCTTCGGCATGCCGGTTGGTTTGAGCAATGCGGGTGCAACGTACCAGCGATGCATGAACCATGTGTTCGGCGAACACATCGGCCGAACGGTCGAGGCCTACGTCGATGACATCGTAGTCAAGACGAGGAAAGCCTCCGACCTCCTTTCCGACCTTGAAGTGACATTCCGATGTCTCAAGGTGAAAGGCGTGAAGCTCAATCCCGAAAAGTGTGTCTTCGGGGTCCCCCGAGGCATGCTCTTGGGGTTCATCGTCTCCGAGCGGGGCATCGAGGCCAACCCGGAGAAGATCGCGGCCATCACCAGCATGGGGCCCATCAAGGACTTGAAAGGCGTACAGAGGGTCATGGGATGCCTCGCGGCTCTGAGCCGTTTCATCTCGCGCCTCTGCGAAAGAGGCCTGCCTCTGTACCGCCTCTTAAGGAAGGCCGAGTGCTTCTCTTGGACCCCTGAGGCCGAGGAAGCCCTCGGGAACCTGAAGGCGCTCCTCACGAACGCGCCCATCTTGGTGCCCCCCACTGCCGGAGAAGCCCTCTTGATCTATGTCGCTGCGACCACTCAGGTGGTTAGCGCCGCGATTGTGGTTGAGAGACGAGAAGAGGGGCATGCATTGCCCATCCAGAGGCCAGTCTACTTCATCAGTGAGGTACTGTCCGAGACCAAGATCCGCTACCCACAAATTCAGAAGCTGCTGCACGCGGTGATCCTGACGCGGCGGAAGTTGCGACACTACTTCGAGTCTCATCCGGTAACTGTGGTGTCATCCTTCCCCCTGGGGGAGATCATCCAGTCCCGAGAGGCCTCGGGTAGAATTGCAAAGTGGGCGGTGGAGATCATGGGCGAGACGATCTCGTTCGCCCCTCGGAAAGCCATCAAGTCCTAGGTCTTGGCGGACTTTGTGGCCGAATGGGTCGACACCCAGCTCCCAATAGCTCTGATCCAACCGGAGCTCTGGACCATGTTTTTCGACGGGTCGCTGATGAAGACGGGGGCCGGCGCGGGCCTCCTCTTCATCTCGCCCCTCGAGAAGCACCTACGCTACATGCTACGCCTCCACTTCCCGGCGTCCAACAATGTGGCTGAGTACGAGGCTCTGGTAAACGGGTTGCGAATCGCCATCGAGCTAGGGGTCCGACGCCTCGACGCTCGCGGTGACTCGTAGCTCGTCATCGACCAAGTCATGAAGAACTCCCACTGCCGCGACCCGAAGATGGAAGCCTACTGCGATGAGGTTCAGCGCCTGGAAGACAAGTTCTATGGACTCGAGCTCAACCACATCGCCCGACTCTACAACGAGACTGCGGACGAGCTGGCTAAAATAGCCTCGGGGCGAACAACAGTTCCCCCGGACGTATTCTCCCGAGACCTGCATCAACCCTCTGTCAAGACCGACGACATGCCCGAGCCCGAGAAGGCCTCGGCCCAGCCCGAGGCACCCTCGGCACAGTCTGAGGTACCCTCGGCTCGGCCCGAGGTACCCTCGGCCCCCGAGGGTGAGGCATTGCGCATCGAGGAGGAGTGGAGCGGGGTCACGCCTAATCAAAACTGGCAGACCCCGTACCTGCAATATCTCCACCGAGTAGAGCTACCCCTCGACCAAGCCGAAGCTCGGCGGTTGGTGCGGCGCGCCAAGTCGTTCGTCTTGCTGGGAGATGGGAAGGAGCTCTACCACCGCAGCCCCTCGGGCATCCTCCAGCGATGCATTTCCATCGCCGAAGGCCAGGAGCTCTTACAAGAAATATACTCGGGGGCTTGCGGCCATCACGCAGCACCTCGAGCCCTTGTTGGAAACGCCTTCCGACAAGGTTTCTACTGGCCGACGGCGGTGGCCGACGCCACTAGAATTGTCCGCACCTGCGAAGGGTGTCAGTTCTACGCGAGGCAGACCCAGTGCCCGCTCAGGCTCTACAGACCATACCCATCACCTGGCCGTTTGCTGTGTGGGGTCTGGACCTCGTCGGCCCCTTGCAGAAGGCACCCAGGGGCTACACGCACCTGTTGGTTGCCATCAACAAATTCTCCAAGTGGATCGAGGTCCGACCACTAAACACATCAGGTCCGAACAGGCGGTGGCGTTCTTCACCAACATCATCCATCGCTTTGGGGTCCCGAACTCCATCATCACCGACAACGGCACCCAGTTCACCGGCAAAAAATTCCTAGACTTCTGCGAGGATCACCACATCCGGGTGGACTGGGCCGCCGTGGCTCACCCCATGACGAATGGGCAAGTAGAGCGTGCTAACGGCATGATCCTGCAAGGGCTCAAGCCGCGGATATACAACGACCTCAACAAGTTCGGCAAGCGATGGATGAAGGAGCTCCCCTCGGTGGTCTGGAGTCTGAGGACAACGCCAAGCCGAGCCACAGGCTTCACACCGTTCTTTCTAGTCTATGGGGCCGAGGCCATCTTGCCCACAGACTTAGAATACGGTTCCCCGGGGACGAGGGCCTACGCCGACCAAAATAATCAAGCTAATCGAGAAGACTCACTGGACCAGCTGGAAGAGGCTCGGGACATGGCCTTACTACACTCGGCGAGGGGTTCGGTCCCGAGACCTCCAGGTGGGCGACCTGGTGCTTCGGCTAAGACAAGACGCCCGAGGGCGGCATAAGCTCACGCCTCCCTGGGAAGGGCCGTTCATCATCGCCAAGGTTCTGAAGCTCGGAACATACAAGCTGGCCAACAGTCAAGGCGAGGTCTACAGCAACGCTTGGAACATCCAACAGCTACGTCGCTTCTACCCTTAAGATGCTTCCAAGTTATTCGTACACCCCGTTCACACACAAAGTCTGGTCGTCAAGGAAGGGTCAGCCTTGCCTCGGCAAAGCCCGACCCTCCCTCGGGGGCTAGAAGGGGGGAACCCCCTCTGCGTCGAATTTTTCCTCGAAAAAAGAAAAAAAATATTTTCTGCCAGAATGCCTTTCGTGCTTTTAGACTACTTCGAAAGTGGATCCTGAAAACGACAGAGTACACGTAAGCAGCCAAGGCTGACCGAGCCGAGGGACTCCTACGCCTCCGAGATACGGATACCTCACTCATCACCTTCTGCGATAAGTAACTCGCGCTCGGATAAGTGATTCCGCGGACCGAACAAGTCTTCACGCTCGAAAGCTCCTCTGCCGGAACGATTTTTCGGGCCTTCTCGACTGCGTCGGTGACAGAACCTTATGGAAGAGTAAGAGTGCGCGTAAGCGGCAAGGCCGACCGAGCCGAGGGATTCCTATGCCTCCGGGATACGGATACCTCACTCATTACCTTCCGTGAAAAGCAACTCTCGCCCGCACAAACAATTCTGTTACCGACAAATAAGTCCGGATACTCGAAACAAGAGGAAAAGAAACGCAGCTTTACAACACGACGATGGTATGTTTGGGCCTCGGTGGCCGCAGAAAACATCCACACGCTACAAGACAACCCGATCCTGCAGGCTCGGACGTCGACAGTTGAAGGGGGCAGCAGCACCCTCGGTGTCAACTACACCTTAGGCGGGGTCCGACCTAGCCTCGAACGGCGACGCGGTTGGAGGATCTTCACCCCGAAGGACGACATCAGCACCACACCCGGGCCATCACCGCCAGGGTCTTCTCCAGGAATCTGGCTCGAGCAGACGGCTCGGCCGGCCACCCCGAGGCCTCGGCCAGATGTTCCCCAAGGACATCATCCCGGCTTGTGGCCTCGGCAGCTCAACTCCGGCGTCGGTCCCGCCAGTGGACGACCCGGCCAGGCTCTGGCCGACCAAATCTTCTTTTCGAGCCAACTCTGCCTCTGTCTGTGCTGACACCGCTACCTCCGGCTTCGGCTCATCAAAGAGCAGCCGAGGGTTCCTTTAACTGAGCAAGAGAAGCCTCGGACAGCAAGGCCGACCGAGCCGAGGGACTCCTACGCCTCCGGGATACGGATACCTCACTCGTCACCTTCGCACGAGGCGACTCACGCTTGGTGAAGCGGTTCAGATAACCAACAGGCGAGTCTTAGTGCTCGAAAATGAGGAAAAACCACGGCCCCGTGCCGAAAGTACATACATGTTCAGGCCCCGACAGCCGCAATGAACAAGACACCGACATTCAAGGTGCCAATGCAAACGGAACTCCGGTTCCGTTCCCACAGCAGCAGCTATGGCCCCAGGATGGACGCGGCCACCGGAAGGCTCTCGTTCGCGTCCCCACTCAAGGGACGCGAACCAGACATTAAAGCCAAAGAGCCGGGGGCCGGTCCATCGGCGGCGCCGATGGCCTCGACGGGGGGGGGGGGGGGAAGCTTCCTCCAGCTGCCACCACGTCAGCACAGACGGTGGCGTCCGCCTCTCCACCAACGCCGACAGTTGGCAAGGCGCACCGGCAGGTCCTCACTCCCGTCCTCGCCACGAAAGCGAGGAGAAGGACGGAATGTTGCATCCTAGCTGGACAGCAACAGTTCGCCTTCCCCGGCATGGCTGGAGGACGCCTCCTCCGTAGGGCCGGAGGATGGTTTCCACCGCCAGAAGCTGGAAGAGGAGGTGACCAGCTGGCCCACACGGGGGGGAGAGCTCTGGCTCAGCCCGGCCCCCGCCCCAGCCAGGATGATGAACATCCTTAAAGCTGAGGGCGGAACCAAGATCGCAGCCCGGTTCGCTTCTCCCCAACATCAAGCTGGTGGCCACCGTCTTGGGTGACCACCGGTGAGGGGATGCGGCCGGGCTGCCTGATGAAAATCCTTGAAGCCGAACGATGGCTGAAAGGTACCAACTTCCACGAAGTTGCGTTCCTCCAACGGCAAGGCTGAAGGATTGCGGGTGTTCCCCATCCGGGGGCTCGGAAGGTGGAAAGACACGACGCATAAGGGAACGCGAAGACATGGTCGTCTTTCAAGGGGGTCACCCTCCTTTTAAAGGCAACTCTCCCTACTTGCGTCCCCAGCCGTCGCGGGCTGAGTCTTCTCCAACACGTTCCAAGGTCCTCCCCCTACGACACGGGGGCTGGGCCCCACGCGTCATGCAAGCTAGTCCAGGGCAGAAGGAGCCAAACCACCGCGCGCAGGGCATGCAACTGCCCAGCGGTTATAAGCATTCCTCCACTTTCGCCCAGACCAGCGGGTGAAAGGGTGGGCAGCCATACAGTCGGCATGCAACCGCGCCAAGTGGGCGCGCCCCTTCGACTCCAACGCGCCCAGCATGAAGGCCCAGGCCCACACGTCATGCAACCGGCGCGCTGGTTGCTACGTGCGAGCAACTGCACCGCCGCTCGCACCACTACCGCGCCTCCTCGACTGCGGAACCAGTACCGCGACTCGAGGCAACCCTGCGTATGACCCAGCAGTGCTAGCCAGGCGCGACGGTCAATACGGCCAAAAATGGGCCGGCAGTAATGGCGGTGGCAGGCGGGCAGGAGCAGTGGTCACGTCGTCAGCCAAGCTTACGTCCCATCCAAGGGGCAGCGAGAGAACCCTCTCTCACGGCGTGAAGACGGCGCGCCCGTGTTCCGTTCCTCGAACGGCTCGCACACGCGCAACGACCGCCTCGCGAACCACTCGCCCCGTCGCATTAACTCCGCGGCGGGATAGGCGGCGCCTC
Source organism: Zea luxurians (assembly GCA_029449295.1). NCBI lineage: Eukaryota > Viridiplantae > Streptophyta > Magnoliopsida > Poales > Poaceae > Zea > Zea luxurians. The sequence continues at coordinate 115,606,084 of JAOPSE010000005.1, read as the reverse complement.
AGGCAGGAGAAGCAAGCGACGCTTCGCCTTCGCCATAATGACCGCGTCGAAAAAGGTACGCCACGTCATTCGATTTCGTATCCTTTCCCTTTTCCTCTTTCTCTCTCTTACAACAGGGACCGGGAAAGAGGGATACCCCGAAAAGGATCCTTCTCCATGAAGGAAACAGGCCCCGAGCCTCCCTACTGATCAGAGGTTCAAAGGCTGGCCCCTCGGAGGGGTTCAACGGCCGCCTCAGAGCGCTTGGGTTCTGCGCCCACTACTGGTCAGAGGTTCGATGGCCGGCCCCTCGGAAGGGTTCAACGGCCGCCTCAGGCCACTCGGGCTCCGCGCCCACTACTGATTAGGGGTTCGTAGGCTGGCCCTCGAAGGGTTCACAGTCGCCTCAGACACAGAGCGAGGGATGACCCTGGGTACGTTCGATACATAACCAAGGCTCGGGCTACGCTCCCGAGGTACCCTAGGAGATTTCCGAGACTAGCGGGAATGATCTTGTAACGGAATCCCATCAAAGGGAGGCATCGAGCCCTCGGACCCCGTCAAAAGGGGACCGGGTCCGGCAGATCACCCGCAGGTACTTTTGGAGCGCACCTCTGGGCCTCTAGCCGACCCCTAACAAATGGGTCACGGGCGTCCACTCGGATTACCCGCCAGCAGCTCACCGGAGACACCATGTTCGGCGCCCTCCGAGGGCAACATGGCGCTTTCCCCCCTCCTCCTTGCGGAAAGGCGACGCAGGGGCGTATGTAAAAAAGTCGAGTCTGTCCTTGACCGTCCTCTCGCCCTGTGCAGAGGCTCGGGGGCTGCTCTCGCAAACCCGGCTTCGGCCAAACCGTTGACAGCGTCAACATACCAGCCCGAGAACTTGGGACCCGACCGTGCACCCGGGCTACGGCCAGCTCGCATGAGGGAACAACCAGACCAGCCGAAGTGTTGTGAAACGCACTAAGACCTCGAAGGAGTCAAACTACTCCTCCGAGGCCTCGGGGGCTACACCCGGCGGGTGCGCTCACGCGCACCCACCGGAACAAAATGCAACCAAAAAAGGTTGGTCCCCTTGCAAAAAAGTGCGGCAAAAGCCTCCAAGCGAGTATTAACACTCCCTTCGAGGCTCGGGGGCTACTGTCGGGGACCATAATTAGGGGTACCCTCAAGACTCCTAAATCTCAGCTGGTAACCCCCATCAGCACAAAGCTACAAAGGCCTGATGGGTGCGATTAAGTCAAGGATCGGTCCATTCGAGGGATGCGAACACGCCTCACCCGAGCCCAGCCTCGGGCAAGGGCAGGCGACCCCGGAGGATCTATGTCTCGCCCGAGGACCCCCTCCAGCAACGGACATACCTTCGGCTCGCCCGAGGCCCAGTCTTCACCAAGAAGCAACCTTGGCCAAATCGCCACGCCAACCGACCAAATCACAGGGGCATCTAATGCAAAGGTGGCCTGACACCTTTATCCTGACGCACGCCCTCCAGTCGACAGAGCCGAAGTGACCGCAGTCACTTCGCCGCTCCACTGACCGGTGTGACAAGAGGACAGCGCCGCCTGCGCCGCTCCGACTGCTGAGCCACTCGACAGAGTGAGGCTGACAGCAGCCAAGTCTGGCCTCAGGCGTCATAGGAAACTCCGCTTCGCCCGACCCCAGGGCTCGGACTCGGGCTCAGCCCCGGAAGACGACGAACTCCGCTTCGCCCGACCCCAGGGCTCGGACTCGGGCTCAGCCCCGGAAGACGACGAACTCCGCTTCGCCCGACCCCAGGGCTTGGACTCGGGCTCAGCCCCGGAAGACGACGAACTCCGCTTCGCCCGACCCCAGGGCTCGGACTCGGGCTCAGCCTCGGAAGACGACGAACTCCGCTTCGCCCGACCCCAGGGCTCGGACTCGGGCTCAGCCCCGGAAGACGACGAACTCCGCTTCGCCCGACCCCAGGGCTCGAACTCGGGCTCAGCCTCGAAGGACGACGAACTCCGCCTCGCCCGACCCCAGGGCTCGGACTCAGCCCTGGCCTCAGCCGACGGTCTCCGCCTTGTTCGACCCGGGGGCTCGGACTCGACCTCGACCTTGGAAGACAGACTCGACCTCGACCTCGGAGGAGCCTCCACCTCGCCCAACCTAGGGCACGGACCAACCACGTCAACAGGAGGCGCATCATTACCCTACCCCAAGCTGACTCAGGCTACAGGGAACAAGACTGGCGTCCCATCTGGCTCGCTCCACTATACGAGTAATGATGGCGCCCCGCACGCTCTATGACGACGGCGGCTCTCAGCCCCCTTACGAAAGCAAGAGGACGTCAGCAAGGACTCGACAGCCCTGACAGTTGTCCTTCCGCCAGGCTCCAGCGCTCCTTCAACAGCAACGACACCACACGAACTGGGTGCCAAAACCTCTCCGGCTGCCACGATGGCATGTACTTAGGGCGCTAGCTCTCCTCCGCTAGACACGTTAGCACACTGCTACACCCCCCATTGTACACCTGGATCCTCTCCTTACGCCTATAAAAGGGAGGTCCAGGGCCCTCTTACAGAGGGTTGGCCGCGCGGGGAAGGACGGGACGGCGCTCGCGCTAGGCCGCTCGCTCCCTCCCGCGTGGACGCTTGTAACCCCCTACTGCAAGCACACCCGACCTGGGCGCGGGGCTAACACGAAGGCCGCGGGTTCCACCTCCCACGCCTGTCTCCCTCCGGCTGCTCTCCCCCCTTCGCGTTCCGCCTCGCACCGACCCATCTGGGCTGGGGCACGCGGCGACAATTTACTCGTCGGTCCAGGGACCCCTCGGGTTTCGAAACGCCGACAGAGCTACCCTCAAATTCCCTTGAATTATACAAACTTGTTCTTCTGCCTCTTGAATAAGTTTAGGTCCAAAGAACTGCCTTCCTCCAGTCTGGTCCAAAAATAGAGGAGTCTTGCATTTCCTGCCATATAGGGTCTCGAACGGTGACATCTTCAGACTGGCCTGGTAACTGTTATTATATGAGAACTCAGCATAAGGTAGACCCTTGTCCCAACTACTACCATGCTGAAGGGCACAAGCTCTCAACATGTCTTCCAATACTTGATTAGTCCTTTCAGTCTGTCCATCAGTCTGAGGATGGTAGGCCGAACTAAAATTCAACTTCGTATCCATATTCTCATGAAAACTTTTCCAAAATCTGGAGGTAAACTGTGATCCTCTATCTGAAACGATCTTCTTCAGTACACCGTGTAGAGACACAATTCGAGCCATATATCACTCTATCAATTGAGATACCTTACAAGTAGTTTTGACCGGAATGAAATGAGCCACTTTGGTCAGTCTATCCACAACAACCCATATGGAATCATATCCTTTCAAGGTGCGAGGCAATCCAGTAATGAAGTCCTTACCAATCTCTTCCCACTTCCACTCGGGTATCTTTAGTGATGCAGTAGTCCAGCTGGCCTCTGGTGTTCAACTTTAACTCTTTGACACACATCGCACATAGCCACATGTGCAGTCACATCTCTCTTCAATCCATACCACCAGAACTTCTACTTCAAATCCTGATACCTCTTCGTACTTCCAGTATGAATAGAATAATCCGAGTCATGGGCTTCCTTCAATATAGTCTCACGAAGGCTTTCAATATCAGGAACACATATCCTGTCCTTGAACCATATGGGGCCATGTTCATCTTCCGTGAATTCTGGACCTCGACCTTTAGTAATCAGATCCTTGATCTCTTGTATTTTAGCATCTCCAACCTGACCTTTGCGAATTTCTTGCTCCAAAGTAGGTTCCACATCAATAATAACTCCTTCAGTGTGAGCAACTATCCCTAGGTTAAGTCTTTTAAAATCCTCAACAATCTCATCGGGTAGCTGGGCAACAACAGCTGAATGAACGTGCTCCTTTCGACTCAAGGCATCTGCAACCAAATTTGCCTTGGCCGGGTGATAGTGAATTTTCAAATCTTAATCCTTAATAAGCTCCAACCAACGGTGTTGCCTAAGGTTGAGATCCTTCTGAGTGAATATATACTTCATACTCTTATGGTCCACGTATACTTGACTCTTGGTTCCCATGACATAATGTCTCCAAATCTTAAGCGCATGCACAACGGCTGCCAGTTCTAAGTCATGAGTGGGGTAGTTCAACTCGTGTTTCCGCAACTGACGAGACGCGTAGGCGATCACATGTCCCTTTTGCATGAGCACATATCCCAAGCCTTGGCCACATGCATCACAATAAATGTCAAATCCCTTCTATAGATCTGGCATAACCAACACTGGTGGTGATATCAATCTCTTCTTCAATTGATCAAAGTTGTCTTGGCATTTCTCATCCCACTTAAATTCTCTTCCTTTCTCCAGAAGCAAGGTCATAGGCTTAGCAATCTTAGAAAATCCTTCAATAAATCTCCAATAATATCCTGCTAGTCCCAAGAAACTCCGAATCTCTGTAACTGTAGTGGGTACTCTCCACTCCATTATCTCCTTGACCTTAGCAGGATCCACTGATATCCCTCCATTGGAAATGATATGTCCAAGGAATGGCACCTCGTTAATCCAGAACTCGCATTTTCTATACTTGGCATAGAGTTGGTTATCCCGTAGCTTCTGTAGCACCAATCTTAGATGTTCCTCATGATAATTATTGCTCTTGGAATAAATAAGAATATCGTCGATGAATACTACGACAAATCTGTCCAGATACTCCATAAACACCTTATTCATCAGATTCCTAAAATAGGCCGATGCATCAGTTAGTCCAAATGACATAACCGTGAACTCATATAAACTATATCGGGTCTAGAAATCCGTCTTGGGAATATCCGATGGCCTAATCTTCATTTGATGGTAACCCCATCGGAGATCAACCTTCGAGAATACCCTTGCACCTCTCATCTAATCAAATAAATCTTCAATGCGGGGTAATGGATACTTGTTCTTCACAGTGACGTCATTAAGGGTCCTATAATCCACGCACATCCCTTGCGATCCATCTTTCTTCTGTACAAATAGAACTGGTGCTCCACAAGGTGAAGAATTTGAATGAATGTACCCAGCCTCTTGTAACTCTGTTAATTTCTTCTTAAGTTCCTTTAGTTCTTCTACGGACATCCTGTATGGCCGTTTAGAATTAGGAGCAGTCCCAGGTAAGAGATCCGTGACAAACTCAACTTCTCTATCTGGTGGCATCCCTGGTAACTCCTCTAGAAAGACATCCGAAAAATCTCTAACCACACGGATGTTGACACCAACAAACTTCCCATCTACTAAGAATGCCGCTAGTCTGATGGTGGTAGTTACTGCAACTTCAACTTCAAAGCTCTGTCCTTTGGAACTGGTGAGTTCTACGGTTCCCTTAGCACAGTGTATATACTGCCTTTGCCTTTCTTAACCATGACATACTAAGGATCACATCTATAGTGCTCTCTTCTAACACTATAGGGGTAGCCCATCTGGGTTAGAACACAGGGTATGTTGGGACTATGCTTCGTCGCCGAAGGTCTTGTAGGAATAAGCGGTTTTCAGCTGAAGCTGTTTGTATGAGTTGGCCGAAGGTTCCTCTTCATGAAGCTTCGGTATTACAAACCGACTTAAAGATAGAATGACCTTTTAGTCCATAAAGGTCTGAGTCAATGTTGTAAACTTTTATGAGGGGCATAATTGTAATTCTTCACAGGCTGTGTCCTGTGTCTATAAATAGTGAACAGCATTCCTTTACTGTTCACGGATTCCGGTAATTGTAATCGCATCATTCGGGAACCAATCTTTGTCATGGCAGAGGTATAGCTGTATTCAATGATTTAATATATTATAATATGATTCGTTTATGATTCATTTACCTTTGATACCCTTTATTTTATATTATCTTGTACAATCTATTAAAATTTGATTACGAAGACTTAACCTTCGTAATCATATTCTCATTAACCTTCGTCCAAGGTTCATTATCCTCAAGGGAATAATGCTTCGTGGACGAAGGACGTTAACATTTAACATTTTATGCTGCCTTGTTCTTAATTCATAGCATTTGAGAACAAGTCTCCAACATTGGCGCCCACCTCCGGTGAACTCACTTCCACCTTTTTTTTGAGCTGATGGCTTCGTTCAACGATCAAGCTAGAGCTGCTTCGGCTCCGAAGCTGCTACTCCCGATAACAGGCAGTTCATGTTCAGAGCCAGCCAACAAGAAGCAGAAGAAGGAAGCACAGAGAAGGGTACAACATGTTGGGGTGCAAGGACCCTTCATCAAGTCGAGATGGTCTCACATTCCTATTACCTTCTCCCAAGAGGACCTTCAACTCAAGGATTACCCACACAACGATGCCATGGTTATCTCTTGTGTTATCAAAGGATTTCTGGTCCACAATGTCTTGGTTGATACAGGCAGTGCAGCTGATATCATATTTGCTAAGGCCTTCAGGCAAATGCAAGAGCCAGAAGATAAGATTCATGATGCTACGCACCCTCTCTGTGGCTTCGGAGGAAGACAGATTGCAGCACTGGGCAAGATCACCATGTCAGTGACCTTCGGGTTCATCAACAAAACTAGAACTGAGCAAGTTGTGTTTGACATTGTTGACATGGAATACCCTTACAATGCAATTATTGGTCATGGCACCCTCAATGCTTTCGAAGCAATTCTTCATCCTGCCTATCTTTGCATGAAGATACCTTCGGATCAAGGACCCATCGCTATTAATGGAAGTCAGGAAGCTGCCAGAAGGGCCGAAGGAAACTGGACTGACTCAAAAGCAATCCATAACATAGATGGAGCTGAAGCTTGTGAACAGTACAAATTCAGAAGGGAGAAAGCAGCTTCAGCAGATCAGCCGAAGCCCATGCTCTTATGTGAGGACATAGCAGAGCAGAAGGTGCTGTTGGGCTCTCAATTATCCGAAGAGCAGGAGAAAACCTTGATAAGGTTTTTGTTCAACAACAAAGATGTTTTTGCATGGTCAGCCAATGACCTCTGCGGAGTAAATAGGGATGTTATTGAACACTCGCTCAATGTTGACCCATCCTTCAGACCCAGAAAGCAGAGGCTTCGGAAAATGTCTGATGATAAGGCCGAAGGTGCTCGTAATGAAGTCAAAAGACTCCTCAGTGCAGGAGTTATCAGAGAAGTAAAGTACCCAGAATGGCTAGCTAACACTGTTATGGTAAAAAAGGCCAATGGCAAGTGGCGAATGTGTATCGATTTTACAGATCTCAACAAGGCTTGTCCGAAGGACGAATTCCCATTGCCAAGGATAGACTCTTTAGTTGATGCAGCAGCTTCTTCAGAGCTCATGAGTCTGCTAGACTATTACTCAGGCTATCACCAAATCTGGATGAAGAAGGAAGATGAGCCGAAGACTAGCTTCATAACCCCAAGTGGCACATATTGCTATCTTCGGATGCCTGAGGGGCTCAAAACGCTGGAGGAAGTTTCAGCAGAATGACTGCGAAGGTTCTCCAGTCTCAGATAGGCAGAAATGTGCTAACTTATGTTGATGACATCATTGTAAAAAGCACGAAACAGGAAAATCATATTGCTGATTTGCAGGAGACCTTCGCCAGTTTCAGACAAGCTGGCTTAAAGTTGAATCCAGAAAAATGTGTCTTCTGAGTAAAGAAGGGGAAATTTCTTGGATGCTTGGTTTCAACAAAGGGAATTGAAGCTAATCCAAGTAAAATTGAAGCTATACTTCAAATGGAGCCACCAACTACAAAAAAGGGGGCCCAAAGATTAACAGGGAGGTTGGCATCTCTTAATAGATTTATATCCAGATCAGCAGAAAGAAATTTACCATTCTTCGAAGTGCTGAAATCAGCCGAAGTCTTTCAATGGGGACCAAGCCAACAAAAAGCCTTCGAGGAACTGAAGCAATATCTGATAGATTTAACAACATCAACTCCACCAACGCCAGGGGCTCCTTTGTTATTATATGTGGCAGCTTCGCACTCAGCGGTAAGTGCAGCACTTGTCCAAGAGAAGCTTGATGGCCAAGTCAAGAAGCAGGTCCCAGTGTATTTTGTATCTGAAGTTCTTAGTATATCAAAGAAAAACTATACAGAATTAGAGAAGGTGTTATATGCTGTTTTGATGGCATCCAGGAAGCTTCGGCACTACTTTCAAGCATACAATATTGTTGTTCCTTCTTCGCAGCCGTTGAAGGATATTATGAGAAATAGAGAAGCTACTGGGCGAATTGGAAAATGGGCTGCAGAGCTCAATGAATTTTGCATTGATTATGTGCATAGATCCTCGATCCAGTCCCAGACGTTAGCAGACTTCATTGCTGACTGGACGCCAGGGGCTCAGGATGAAGAAACAAATAAAGATGCCGAAGTTTGGACAGTGTTTTGCGATGGGTCTTGGGGAACCTTCGGGGTAGGAGCAGCTGCTGTGTTGGTCTCGCCATCCAAAGTTAAAACTTGTTATGCGGCAAGACTCGATTTTAGTTGTACAAACAATATTACTGAGTACGAAGCCTTGCTTTTGGGTCTTCGGAAGCTAAAAGCAATGGGAATCAGAAGGGCCATTCTTAAAACTGATTCCCAAGTTGTTTCGGGTCATATCGACAAGAGTTGCAAGGCTAAAGATCCGAAGCTTGAAAGATATCTAGACATGGTTCGAAGAGTCGAAGCTTCTTTCGAAGGATTTTCTGTCAAAAATATCCCTCGAGGACAAAATGAGCATGCTGATTTGCTAGCTAAGTCAGCAGCACAGGGGCTGCCTTTACCTTCGGATGTGTTCTTCGAAACAATAAAGGCACCTTCAGTGGAACTCCTTGAAAGAGCAGTCCTCAATATATCTCCTGTTTATAGCGAAGATTGGAGAACTGAGATCATCTCTTACCTTCAGGGTAAATTCCTTTCAGATGACGAAGCTTATAACAGAAGGATAGAGGCAAGAGCTCGTCCATATGTCATGATAGAAGGGGAGTTGTACAAGCATGGAGTTTGCGCTCCGCTACTCAAGTGTTTATCTAGAACCGAAGGTATAGAGTTGATGAAAGAAATACATGCAGGCCTGTGTGGATCTCACATTGGATCTAGGCCGTTACTTGGAAAAGTTTTCCGCCAAGGGTTTTATTGGCCGAAGGCAGCTTTGGATGCAGCGGAATTAGTTCAAAAGTGCGAAGGCTGTCAGAAATGTGTAAGAGATCAAAAACAACCTTCGTCCTTAACACAGCTCATACAACCCATCTGGCCATTGCAAAGGTGGGGCCTTGACTTGTTAGGTCCATTACCACCGGCCTAAGGGAACTTAAGATATGTTGTAGTGGCTGTGGAATATTTTTCTAAATGGATTGAGGCAAAGCCTTTAGCCACAATAACTTCGGCCACTGTCCAAAAGTTTTTCTGGCAGAATATTGTTTGTCGTTTCGGGGTACCAAAGGCCATCACTGTAGATAATGGAACACAATTCGACTCCGAAGCTTTCAGAGATTTCTGTGATCAAATTGGTACGAAGATCCATTTTGCATCAGTTAGGCATCCGGAGTCAAATGGGCTCGTTGAAAGAGCCAATGGCATTATAATGACAGGAATAATGAAGTTAATCTTCAATCAACCCAGGGGAAAGTGGCCAGATCAGTTAACCAAAGTGGTGTGGAGCCACAATACAACAACATCAAGGTCTACAGGCTTTACTCCATTCAAGTTATTATTCGGTGACGAAGCAATAACTCCGGAAGAAGCTAAAACTGGATCAATAAGAGTAGTAGCTTCGGTAGAATCAGGTTCTAAAGATGCTTATTCTGTGGAAAAAGATGCTTTAGAAGGGATCAGGCTTCAAGCTGTGGAGAATATCAATAAATACCAAGCCGAAACAGTCAAATGGCGAGATAGAAAAGTTCGGCTAAAGAATATTGAGTCAGGACATTTGGTGCTTCGGAGAGTGGCCAACCCAGACACAGTGGGCAAGTTACAGTTGAAATGGGAGGGACCTTTCTTAGTAGCATCTTCGTCAAGACCCGGTTCATACAGATTGAAGGATATGGACGGCAACGACATTCCTAGATCTTGGAATGCGGATGAGCTTCGGCGATATTATGTGTAACTTGATGTAACTTTTTATGTCTTTTCTTTTTCATGGCACCCTTTTCCTTTCTAAAGGGGGAGAAAGGTTTTTAATGGGGCCATCATATGTAATTTCCTTTTTTAGTTCTATAAGAGCAAAATCCCCCAAGGAATGTAAATGTAAAAGCTGAGAATGCACCATTGAGTGCCGAAAAGTAAAAAGCGAAGAAGCTCCAAAGTCGTTCCTAAGGGAATGCAGAGCTTACAACGAAAAGTCAACGCTGATTCCGCCAAAAGTAAAAGGCGAAGAAGCTCCAAAGTCGTTCCTAAGGGAATGCAGAGCTTACAGCGAAAAGTCAACGCTGATTCCGCCAAAAGTAAAAGGCGAAGAAGCTCCAAAGTCGTTCCTAAGGGAATGCAGAGCTTACAGCGAAAAGTCAACGCTGATTACGCCGAAAGTAAAAGGCGAAGAAGCTCCAAAGTCGTTCCTAAGGGAATGCAGAGCTGATGTGTGATTGTTTCTAAGGAAATAATGGCTGAGGGTATGGCTTCAGATATGTGTTTGGACATTCATTCGCACATCACATTACATCATAGCATTTGCATTCATAAACATTCATCCAGGCATATGTAGGATAATCATCATCATGGCATAAGTGGTTGCTTCGGCATAAGAGAAGAGCTTCTTCGCGTACGAAAAGGAGAGCTTCGGAAGAAAGGGAAATGTTGTTTTCTATGCTTCGCTGTGTACGAAAAGAAGGGAAGGTGTTTTTTCGCCTTCGGCTCAAAAAAGATAATTTCGTCCACAACAAAGCACTTCACATACATTAATAGAAGGGTAAGAGCATAATACAAGGTATGAACAGAACTCATTAAAGACAAGTTTAGTTACATTTACACAAGTTATCTCAAAAGTTTCCTGAGTCTGTCTACAGTCTACTCCTACTTAATCTTCGAGGGATTTTAGCTTCGGCGTCACTCTTTTTAATCATCGACTTCGGCTTCATCATCCTACATGAATTAAGTTGTTGTAAGTCAAAATCGAGCTTGAAGGAAGAGGTAAGCACAAGGTATGATCTCTTACTGGTTCAAGATGACTCCGAGCTTCATCTCCAGCCTTTTCTCGCCCGCCTTTTGTCCATATCATTTTTATAAATCTATTGGAAATACTTCGGGCGAGATCAGGGATGTTATCTAGGATTGATGGTGATAAAGTGAAATTGGGCCTATTGACAATCTTTCCATGGTCGCAGCCAGCTTTTAGGAAAGCTGCAGCAGTGCCCCGAGAAGCTACCCAGGCACAGAAGTCACCGTGCCCAGCTATAACTTCGTCGAGCTCGTCAATTTCACCCTCAATATGTTCGAAGGTCTTCGGTAAATCTTCAGCTGAGGGGGTGAATTTCTCACTGCTGGCTCCAACTGAGTGAAAAGTTTTTCTTAGTCGTTGAATGCATTTGTTGCTAAATTCCAAACATTTTTCTTGAAGGTCCGCCAATAGTTTTTTCAAATCTGAATTTTGTTGAGCTTCGGCTTCAAGTTTTGCATTAAGTTCTTGCTTTTCTTGTTCAAACTGCTCAGATTGGCAGAGAAGCTTCGTGTTCAGTTCTGTTATTTTTGCTTCGGCTTCTGCCAATAAACCTTCAGTTGCCTGGAGCTCAAAGTTTTTCTTCTCAATAGCAGCTGATTGCTCCTTTATTTTGTTTTCTAAATTTTCAATTATAACTTCGTGTTTCTTGTCTTCAAAATCTTGCTGCATTTTCAAGGCTTTGCTCAACAGCATACTCTGCACGAAAACAACCTTCGTTAGACATGTTTTCATTATTAAAAACAATATAAGTTAAGGGAAAAGTAGTTCACCTTGAAATTGGAATAAAATAAACTACCAACGATATGTTGTCGTCAGTAGCGGCTAATGTCCGTTTCTAGCTTCGGAAAACCGATACTCTTTGACAGAGTACTGATAACTTTGGCTCCAGTTTGGTTTCGGATACAATCTAATTTTTCATCATCAATACCTCCGAAGAGGAGTGCTCCTGGTTTGTACCCGCAAGATTTGGCATACTCTTTAAGCTCTTCTATTTCGGGTTTTGACAATTTTTCTCCAACTAAATTTTGAAACATGAAGGCTTCGTTCTCTGAAGCTTCGTCAGCAATTTCCTTTCCTTTCCCCGACGCTGCGGCCGCGGCCTCTTCGGCGGCAGTGGTAGCTTCTTCTGTGGCCATGTCTAGCAGTATTTTGTCGATGTGTTCGATTGTGCTTTCCAGGTTCACATCTTCAATTGAGGCAGCTTCGGCAGCCGCGACCTCCGAAGGTGTGATCTCAATATCTGTTCTTTCCTCAGCCGCTGGTGTCTTCTGAGCCGAAGCTCTTGGTGGTGTCTTGTCAATGACCTCTGTCATAGTGATAATTCTTTGTCTCTTTGCTTTAGTCGTTTTCTTCGTTTTTTCGGGCTCCTTTTCCTTCTGAAAAAACTTTGTCAGTTGAGGCCCCAATGGACTTAGCTTCGCAGGCAGGGATTCAGTCATTACCTTCAAAATTTCCTCCACGTCAGTGGCAGAGGGTGATGCGGGGGTTTCTTCTTCGTCAGATATTTTTTGCTTCAGAGAAGACACTTTCCTCTTCTTCGGAATTCTCTTCTTTGATGGTTCTTTCTCATCTTCATTTAAGGCTTCAGTTGTCCTTTTCCTTTTCTGGCCCCCGACACCTTTGTTCAGATTTTCATAGTCAGGGTATTCAAAACCCAGGGCGTCCAGCACTCGATTCAGTCTTCGCTTCGGACGGGTGTCGAAGGCCGCAGTCATCAATTGATCTTCTTTTTTGGAGTAATTGCCAAGTATTTCATTGCACATTACTTCAATTGTATCCAGCCACTCTTGGCAAGGTGTTTTAAAGTATTTCTTAAACTTGAAATAGTAAGGTAAACGCACAAGTTCACCTTCTTTCTTCTCCTCCTTTAGCTTCGACATTTCCCATTCTTTTAAACTAGGAAAAACCTTGAAAGCCAAAAACTCCTGAACCAGGTCTCTTGTACTGATATGCTCTGCAATAATTCTGAATTCATTCAATGCCTGTTGTGTTGGACCTTCTGGTGTCATGTTGCAGCGAGGTCGGGTTTCTCCGAAGATTAGTTCGAGTGGACTTTGCACAAGCTTCTCCTTGTCGTCATCAACCTTGACATAGAACCACTCCGACTTCCAGCCTGCTGCCCATTTGCTCCGGTAGCTGATTACAGGAAACTTTGTGGTTTTCCGATAAGCAAAATTATAGCAACCAAAATTGTCATGCAATCCATCTTTTCTAGCCTTCGTCTGATAGTGCAGTTCGTGAACTCGACAAAAGCTGTCTGCAAACGGCTCCACCGCTTGGCTTCGGAGGGCCCAGATATAAACGCTAAGCCTAACGATAGCGTTAGGAGTTAACTGATGAAAGTAGATACCAAACCTCTTCAGTACCTCTGCAATAATCTCATGTAGGGGGAATCTTAATCCAGCCTTTAGAAAGCTCTTGAAAATGACAATTTCATCCTTCTCCGGCTTTGGGGTAGTCTCTTCTCCCCCGAAGCGTAATAGCTTCTTCTGATTCTCATTGAAAAAGCCCGACTTTACCATTTTGGAGAGATCAGCCTTCGAAACAGTAGACTTTCCGAAGTCCAAGTGGCTGGGCTTGCTTGGCATGGCAATACGATAATCGTCTTCGGGATCAGTTTCCTCAATATCTTCTTCTTCTGCTTCGGCAATTGCTTGTTCCGCCTGTTCTGCATCATCACTGGGGATCTTTTCCGAAGTTACCAGTCTGGACCTTTGCATCGCTTCGGAGATGGGAACAGTCTCCGAACCTTCAACTTCGCCCCCCTCACGCTCAACCCTAGCGGTAGATCGCACTCTGGCCATTTAATTCTGAGTTTGTGGAAATTAAATACTTTTTTCTTCCGAAGTTTTTCCTTCTGACGAAGCAGGCTTCAAGTTGGAGCTTCGTTCGATTCTGAGAGTCAAGCTTCGGCGATGGTTAAAAATTTTGGCAGCAAAACAGTGCAAATAGCAATGAATGCTGTGGTAACTTCACACCTACTCGTCTGTTTATATAGTACTGCAGGTAAGAAGGCGAACCGCCAGGATTTTTACACCAGGCGGACACCCGCTTGCACTCGCTGCGTGGTGGACCGCAGAGACAAACAGTAACTCTGCAAGGTGGGACCGATACGCGCTGGGAAACTGAATCGTTTCTCGACAACGAGCTCGGGGAAGGTGTTTTTCGGACCTTCGGCTCCCCGAAGCTTAAGAGACTTTTTTCACGGATCAAGCTCGTTACGAAAAACGATCTAGCACCGCGAAAGGGGCTACTGTTGGGACTATGCTTCGTCACCGAAGGTCTTGTAGGAATAAGCGGTTTTCAGCTGAAGCTGTTTGTATGAGTTGGCCGAAGGTTCCTCTTCATGAAGCTTCGGTATTACAAACCGACTTAAAGATAGAATGACCTTTTAGTCCATAAAGATCTGAGTCAATGTTGTAAACTTTTATGAGGGGCATAATTGTAATTCTTCACAGGCTGTGTCCTGTGTCTATAAATAGTGAACAACATTCCTTTACTGTTCACGGATTCCGGTAATTGTAATCGCATCATTCGGGAACCAATCTTTGTCAAGGCAGAGGTATAGCTGTATTCAATGATTTAATATATTATAATATGATTCGTTTATGATTCATTTACCTTTGATACCCTTTATTTTATATTATCTTGTACAATCTATTAAAATTTGATTACGAAGACTTAACCTTCGTAATCATATTCTCATTAACCTTCGTCCAAGGTTCATTATCCTCAAGGGAATAATGCTTCGTGGACGAAGGACATTAACATTTAACATTTTATGCTGCCTTGTTCTTAATTCATAGCATTTGAGAACAAGTCTCCAACAGGGTAAGAAAGGAAGAATTGTAGACAAGGCGAGTAATTACGAGAAATGTTACTGCGTGGGATTTATTAGCTAAGTAGATTAGTGTGTTATCTACTAAAGCTAATACATTACCTTATGGTGGTACATGCTAGGATGCCCAACTATAATGTTTCAATCAACCAAAGAAGCAAATCAAGCATTTATCATCAAAACACTCAACCAACATTTTTAAATATAGAAAATAGTTTTAATTTTTTTTGTCTTAGGTCTCCTATCTCTTAAAAAGTTCATAAATGTAGGATTCCAAGGTATGAAATCCATCTTATCTTAGAGTAGTAAAGGTAAGAATAATCAGAGTAGAATAGCAAAAGGTGAGGCAAGATCAAGATAAGGTAAGTATGGAATGATTCAGAGTAAGATAAGTAGGTAAGGGTTTGTCCATTTCTATCTATGTTTCGTCCTACAGTCGACATTTCCTTTGATACCACTTCTGTCACACCCGGGCTTTAAAGAACAAAGCCAGGTGCATCTCATACATGCGCCAAGAAGACAACATATATAATAACAGAGTGTATAGAGATAAATGTCACAATATAATCACAGTATTTATTACATAGCGGAAGACTTACAAAAGTAAAAGATAAATATAACAGGATCTAAAATCTATCCTCGACGCCAGAAAGTCGACTGGGAGACGACGACCCAGACCTCACACGAACGCAGCGCACATCCACCATGCGCCCTTCTCTAGTGATACCTGTTCTTGACCTGTGGGGGGTGTGAGACAGCAAGGGTGAGCTCACACATGTTCATCGCTCAACAAGTTGTGGGGAATAATGTGACATGAACTCACCAAAGGTGGGGGTTCATGTGATGTGTAAGGCTGATCAACAATAGGGGTTAAAGCTGAGCATTGCTTTTATGAGTTGGTCAAAATTTTATTAGCAGTTACTAAATGTAAGTGAATACCAAACCATAGCAATAATAATAGAACAAAATTAATAATAAACCCATGCAATGCAAATGACAAAATTAAGTTTAAGTTCCATAAATTAATCATCGAAGAGTCCTGAGCTGCTCTTGACCATGAGCTCGGCTAGTATACAAGTTTTACACTCTGCAGAGGTTGTACCCTTTACCCACAAGTCGTGTTTCCCATGTCGCTAGGGTTAGCTAGTCCCTTAGACACTACCGAGGTGAATGGCTAGGGATCCACTACGAGGCCTTTACAAAGTTCCACTAGCTTCCGAAAACCCGCTACAGTTTATGGGAAGAGGACTTGCAAGAATCCCCCGTCTGACCGCCATCGCAGCAAATCAACCCAAGAACCTCCTTGCATGCAACTCCCCTACTGCCCTTGCCCCTTTCGGGTAAGGTAGTCTTCCACTAGCTTTCATAATTAGTTAGCCAAGGGGTCCCATTCCTCCCTTGTGGTGGCACGTGTTTCTCAAGTTAAGCTCCATGTTCCAATTAACAATAATATAATGATCTTGACATGAACATAAATAGAATAACAAAATAACTGGAACATGGATATAATGAAATATTAACCCAAAACCATATAAAGCAATAGCATAACTACCCATATGATTTAGGGGTAAACAAGGTAAAATGGATAAACAGACTAGGGTGACCTATTGGGTCCCATCAAAATTAAACCTATGCATTGAATAATGGTAATGAAAAATGTTATTGGGTAACAAGAGTGGATCAAGGGCACAACTTGTCTGGCACTTGAGATTCCAGGTACCAACTTGCTTTTCAGCTGACACGTGCCCTCGCGCTAGTCGTAGCAATACAAACAAACATGGTATAGATAAAATTAACATCACACCAAATATAAGAACAAACTGAATAATAATGATCTACGCGCTGCTACGAGATCGCGGGATCCAGAACTACTAAGATCGGAGTCATGGTTAAGGAGTTATGATTTTATAGAAGATCTGCGCCATTAAAATATTAAACTATATTATAATTTAGTTAATATAAATCATATGTGAGGTGATTCTATAAATGATTATCTCAACTTTAATCTAAGTTATAAATTTACCATAAATCATCTTCTATTACATTAATAAGCAGATTAACAAAACTAATCAACATAAGTTAAATAGAAATCTAATTATCAAATAATGAGACATGGTATAATCAATGTTGTTACTTCATAATAAATACTTATACGAAACTAACACAACTTGAACGAGTCAAATCGAATTTAAAACAGAGGAGTTATGACTTTCCGAAGGTTTTATATATTCGATACATGATTAATTATGAGATCAATTTTAATTTGGTTTTCATGTCAAAACAGAGATACTAGGTGATAAACAACATTATTACAAAATTATAGAAACAGGAATGGATAAATTTGGACTAAATATGGATTTTCTATGGAATAAACAAGTTTCTATCAATTATTTATACACTAAAAATCTATTTCTACTTTATTTTCTCTGATTTTACAATGCTCTGTACTGGGCCTCAATTTTTAGAGAAGGCAGGGGGCTATGCGCAAGATATCCCAGACATAGAGAACAGGGTCCCTGGATGGCGGGTTGATTCCTAAGTAGTCCAGGGGCTCATTTGAAATCTGGTTTAGGCGAAGGGGTATGCTTTCGTCTCAGCCGTCGGATCAAAGCCTGACGACCACGATTAGATTCGACATCCATCAACCCCTCAAGTAACCTAGGCCATCGGATCCGGGATTCACGGTTCTGATTTAATGGCTCGAAGGGGTACACCAAGACTTGATCTAGACCATCCCCTGCATTTGATCAACGGTTGCTGGCCTTCTTCTACCTCACGGCGCGGCTAGCATTGATGTAACACCCCTGGTGTTACTATAACTAAAACTTGAGCATGACATCATAAGCATTGGCATTGCATATGTTTGACACACCTAGAGTGCATTCACTAGGCAAAAATTTCAAACAAGTTGTATTGTTTTAATGTTTTACAAATAGGACCCTGGTTAAAGGACTTAACCCTAAATAGTGATTAAAGGGGTAAAACTTAACCTAAGTTGAGAAAACCTAAAAGCTTTAGGGTAAAAGTCATAAAATGACTCCAAGAATAAAGTTGAATCACAATTATACCCCTGGGATACCAGAAACCCTAATTGGAACCCTGGGAAACCCTAAAACTAAACCCTAGGGGCCTAGGTGCAAAATTAGCCCACTTTTGGGTTAAAGTGCAAAAACCAAGCCAAATAGGTTTCTTAAGTCCTTGGGTTCACAAATATGTGGACTTGAAAGCCAAACCCAAGGTTTTGGACCTAAATGCAAAATAGACCTCATATGAGTTTTATTCTAAGTCTGGATTTCAGTGATATTGGCTCAACTTTGGAGCCTTGTATCTTTCAGGATATAGGGTTTTTGCCCTAGGTCACCACATCAAAGTTGAAGACCAATTATAGGAGAACAACTTTGCTAAAGAGTGTAAGCATAGTTGTTATGAGAAATTTGGAGAAAACCCCAATCCAAAACTGGCTGTCAGGCTGTTTGATCTGAAAATTCAGTTTAGCAGATGACTAACATCAACTTCTAGCTCAAATCCAAGCATGATCCAGTGCTCAAATGAGTTTGATCTCTATAGTTGGATTGTAGCTGGTTTATAACTCTACAACTTTGCTACTGTGAGTTGATGAAGTTCTTGTGAGAAATCTGGAGAAAAATGACTCTAAAATCGCTCGGTCAGAAGCCCTGATGAAGGAATGCCATGGTACAGTGAATTGGGGATCAGATCGCCAGCAACGGGGACAGCTCACCGCCGACGGCTCCCTCCGCCGCGATTCGTGCTGCGGTTGCCGTGATCTGAGCTCGGCTTGGCTGGATAACACTTTGGGTCGCGTAAATATCCTCGCCGTGGATAACTCCGGCCATAAACAAGTCCGGCCACCGTACATGCGCCACCGCAGCGGGATTCGATTGGAACGCCGGTGACCGCCGTCTCCCGGCTGTGCGCCGCGTGTCCAAGCCTCTCCAGCATGCCGTCGTGACTCCTCTAAGCCATCCCATCGTCGACGGGGAGCTTGCCACGGCAGTCGACACGTATTCACCGCGGCCAGTACTTCTTCCCCATCTCCGACCACCGGGTGTCTCATCCAAATTCGCGGCCACCTCTTGCTCCGCCTATAAATTGAGCCCTCCTCTAGCTGCGTAACTTCATCACGTACCTCATCGTCCAGTATCAGCCCCGATCCTGCCACCGTGAGCTCCAATTCGAGTTTTTCCCCAATTCCGTCCGCCGCACCATGAAGAATAGCCCCCCCGTGGCCAGCCTGTTCTGGTGAGTTGCCATTCAATTCATGTGTTGTTTCCAAACCTCTCCATGCTTGTGTAGCTCACAGTGGCGTCCGTTTGCTCGGATCGACCATGGTTTGGCGGGAACGTGTGCTCCCCTTAGAAAGATGCCGCCACGCACGAGGCTAACGGCACGAAAGTCAACGGGACCAATTGGAGTACCCCGGCATCAGCTAGCCCCTCGACACGAAAGCAGTAGCAGCGGAAGTAATGACCCTATAGGAGACCTGGAAGCCGAAGTGAGTCGACTTCAAGCAACGCTGCGACACAGGACCAATACTTGGATCGCAGACGGAGATAGAATCAACGAACTAAGAAGGGACATCCGTCACTTGCAGGATCAGCTGGCTGATCGGGACTTAGCACTTGACTGGGCAGTACAGTCACATATGTTGGCATGTGCTAAGGAAGCAAGGGCTCAGGCCCGAATTAAAGAACTTAGCTCAGCTGTCGACAACCTGCAGGTCTACTGCAATACGTTGCATGAGGAAGTCCATGTGCTATACTCACAACTACACCCTAGTGAGCCTGCACACTCTGCTGAAATGGAAGCCGGACCCTCTCACGTTGCGGGACGCGCGTTGGGTGGGGAGTTAGATCTTTTTGAACCCCCTCCTTCTTTGAGGTTGGTTGACGTCTGGACTCCCACACCTGACAATGAAGCCGCCAAAAGCAACGGAAAGCAGGACTAATGGTGTAATAAAAGTAGAGTAGTGTATTGTAGGGTGTACTGTTGTATAATAGGTTAAACTTTTGTAAAATGGGTTATGTATCCTGTTGTGTAATATCGAGTCTGTATCATTACTCTTTATAGTAATGTAAAATGGAAGGTTTTCTTTGGCACATTATGTTTATTCCAAATGTTTTTGCCTCAGATGCCGACTAGGACTCGCGGACAGGATGCAGCCGGAACATCTGGGGGTCGGGATGTTACCCCGAATCCGCCTCCAGTTCCACCCACGCTAGCCGAGGCAATTGCTGCCTTGGTGAATGCTACCGCCGACAATACCCGCTTCCTGAGGGAAATGGCGGGTCAGCAACAGTTCCAGCAACAAGCAGGAAGAGGTTTTCAACAAGGTCCCCGTGAGACTACTTATCTGGATTTCTCCGAGACTCGTCCACCTCTATTCACCAAAGCAGAAGACCCGCTCGAAGCCGACGAATGGATACGAGTCATCGAACAGAAGTTTGGCCTTCTTCGTTGTTCGGAAACACAGAAGCCATTGTTTGCGGCACAGCAACTCCGAGGCCCTGCCAGTACTTGGTGGGGGAACTTTGTGGCTATCCAACCTGACGACCATCAAATTACATGGAACGAATTTAAAGCAGCATTCCGCGAGCATTACATTCCTGAGGGAGTGTTGCACATGAAACAAGAAGAGTTTATGAAACTGAAACAAGGGGGAGATACTGTTAATCAGTATCTCAACAAGTTCAATCACCTGTCACAATATGCAATTGATCAGGTGAATACGGATTTGAAGAAAAGGAACTGTTTTATGAGAGGTCTGAATGACCGGATGCAGCGAAAAATGGCTGCATGTATTGATCTCACTTATGGGAAGGCTGTCAGTACAGCCTTATCTGTGGAGGCAAAATGCGCAAATTCTGGGAAAAATAAGGGATTCAGTGGTGATAGGCCTAGTCAGGGCCCGGTAAAGAGGCAACGGTTTATTCTCCGGTCCTCTAACCAGAACCGTTCAAGTGCACCATCTTTCCCTTTTAAGCAGCCCATAATTATTCGTCCCAACAAAGCCCCTACTGCCCCAAGTCAGCCGGGTGCCCCAGGCACTCGATTCCCTGCTCTGCCAAGTTCTTCAACTGGATGTTTTAACTGTGGCAAATCTGGGCATTTTATTAAAGATTGCCCCTATCCTAGGCAAAATCAGGCTAATAATCAGCAAGGATCGGGGAATGCAGCTCCAGGCAAGGGAAGTACTTCGGGCAAGAATGTCAAGAAGACGGGGCGAGTATATTACACTCAAGTGGCTACCACACCGGAGGGAGAGCCGGTGATGATGGGTACGTTTCCTGTGGCCAGTCACCCTGCAATTATTCTTTTTGATTCTGGTGCTTCGCATACCTTCATTAGCAAGAAATTTGTGGAGCAACATCACATTGCATGTCATGAATCAAAAGAGGGATTTAAAATTCATTCACCTGGGGGACACATTTTTACTAGAGAAGTGGCCTATGAAGTGCCAGTAACAATGGCCGGACGGAACTTTCCTGCTAACATGATTGTTCTGAAAGGCCAGGATATAGATGTAATTTTGGGTATGAATTGGTTAACTCAACACAAGGCAATTCTCAACACTGAACTCAGAACCGTCAGGTTGAGTTATAATCAAGAAGAAATTCTCTTGTCTCTCCCCAAAACCAATCCAGCCAAAGCTTCTGGTAGAATATTTGAAGCCATTGTACCGGAGATCAAGAACATTCCGGTAGTATGTGAGTTTCCAGATGTATTTCCGGAAGATTTGCCTGGACTACCCCCTGAAAGAGATGTAGAATTCGTAATTGAGCTAAAGCCCGGTACGGCTCCCATCTCTCGAAGATCGTACCGTATGCCCCCTAATGAGTTGGCGGAATTGAAGATTCAATTATAAGATCTACTGAATAAGGGATTTATCCGGCCAAGCTCGTCCCCGTGGGGTTGTCCCGCCATTTTTGTCAAGAAAAAGGATCAAACCTTGCGCATGTGCGTGGATTATCGGCCCCTGAATGAGGTCACCATCAAGAATAAGTACCCTCTTCCAAGGATCGATATCTTATTTGATCAACTGACTGGGGCGAGGGTATTTTCTAAAATTGATCTCAGGTCGGGCTATCATCAAATCCGTATTCGGCCCGAGGATATACCGAAGACCGCATTTACTACGCGGTATGGATTGTTCGAATACCTAGTAATGTCTTTCGGGCTCACCAATGCTTCTGCCCACTTCACCTATTTGATGAACTCGGTGTTCCTGCCTGAGTTGGACAAGTTCGTGGTGGTCTTCATCGACGATATTTTGATATACTCTAAAAATGAAGAGGAGCATGCTCAGCACCTACGGATTGTATTGACGCGCCTGAGGGAACATCAGTTGTATGCCAAGTTCAGCAAGTGCGCATTCTGGCTGGAGGAAATTCAATTTTTTGGGCACGTGTTATCAGCTAAAGGAATTGCGGTAGATCCTAGCAAGGTCAAGGATATTCTGGAGTGGAAACCCCCAACAACTGTTCACCAAGTCCGGAGTTTTCTTGGACTAGCGGGATACTATCGCAGATTCATACCTGATTTTTCTAAGCTTGTGAAGCCAATCACAAGTTTATTGAAGAATGACATTAAGTTCAATTGGTCTTCTAAGTGTAATGAAGCCTTTGAGCAATTGAAGACATTATTAACCACTGCTCCGGTATTGGCTCAACCGGACATCACTAAGCCTTTTGATGTATATTGTGATGCGTCAGGCAGTGGACTCGGCTGTGTGCTGATGCAAGAGGGCCGAGTAATTGCGTATGCTTCCAGGCAGTTACGCCGACATGAAGAGCATTATCCAACACATGATCTAGAGCTAGCTGCTGTGGTTCATGCCCTGAAAATATGGCGTCACTATCTGCTGGGAAATATCTGTCACATATATACCGATCATAAAAGTTTGAAGTATATATTCACCCAGTCAGAGTTAAATATGAGGCAAAGACGATGGCTCGAGCTCATTAAAGACTATGATCTGGAGATCCATTATCACCCAGGCAAGGCCAATGTGGTGGCAGATGCATTGAGTCGTAAGACTTCCTGCCACTGTCTTATAGCAAAAGCCTCCGAGAATACGTTATGTCAAGAAATGGAGAAGTTAAACCTGGGGATAATCCAACAAGGGACTCTGAATCAGCTAAAGCTTGAGTCAACCATTTTGCAAAGGATAATTGATGCTCAAAAGGATAATCTGGGCATGAAGCACATACGAGAGAAGATAAGGGCTGATACAGCCAAATGTTTCAAGGAGGACGATCAAGGTGTGTTATGGTTTAACAACCGCATAGTAGTGCCAAAGAATGAAGAACTCCGCCAGCAAATCTTAGATGAAGCGCATCTTAGTCGCTATTCTATTCATCCGGGAAGCACTAAGATGTATCATGATCTAAAACAACATTACTGGTGGACGAAGATGAAGATTGAAATTGCACGCTATGTGGCTAAGTGTGACACTTGCAGACGTGTCAAAACCATACACATGAAAACTGCTGGTCCATTGCAGTCATTACCAATACCAACATGGAAATGGGAAGACATCAGCATGGACTTTATTGTGGGACTGCCCAGGACGATAAAAGGGTATGACTCTATTTGGGTTATAATTGATCGGCTTACAAAGACTGCTCACTTTCTGCCGGTCAAGACAAATTCCCCGGTTACTGTCTACGCCCAATTGTACATTGTTCGTATTCTTAGTCTGCATGGTGTTCCAAAGACCATATTGTCGGATCGTGGACCTCAATTTGTAGCCAAGTTTTGGGAAGCACTTCACAAATCTTTGGGTACTAAGTTACTCCACAGTTCGGCCTATCATCCTCAAACCAGTGGGCAGACTGAGAGAGTGAACCAAATACTGGAAGATATGCTGCGGGCATGTGTCCTGGATTTCTCACCAAAATGGGATGAATGTTTACCTTTAGCGGAGTTTTCATACAATAACAGTTATCAAGAAAGTATCAAGATGGCACCTTTTGAAGCTTTATACGGACGTCGGTGTCGAACTCCGCTAAATTGGTCTGAACCTGGTGAAAGGTATTTCTTTAGGCCTGATATGGTAAAAGAAACCGAAGAAAAGGTTCAGAGAATAGTTCATAATATGAAGAAGGCACAGGCTCGTCAGAAGAGTTATGCAGACAAACGGCGAATGCCCTTATACTTCTTAGAAGGAGACTACGTCTACTTAAAGGTTTCACCAATGAAGGGAGTATCGCGTTTCGGGGTAAAGGGAAAACTTGCACCCAGGTACATTGGTCCATTCCCTATTCTTCAAAGATATGGGCCAGTAGCGTATCAACTCCAACTCCCCGAAACATTGTCTACTGTGCATAATGTGTTCCACGTGTCACAATTGAAGAAATGTCTTCGGGTTCCCGATCGAACCGTTGAAGTGACTGATGTCGTCCTGGAACCAGATTTAACGTACTCGGAACATCCCATTCGAGTTCTGGATCAAAAGGACAGGGTTACCCGGAAAAAGACTCTCAAGTTTTATAAGATACAGTGGAACCAGCATTCGGAAGATGAGGCTACATGGGAAACCCAAGACTTCTTAGATAAGAATTTCCCAGGCTTTCTAGCCTCTTGTAAGTTGTAAAATCTGTATAGCGGTGTAATAAAGGAATGAACCCTCACACCACCCCTGCCTTGTACCAGAAATAAGGAAATAAAAATGTGACACAATTCCTTTTCCATTACTCACCCTAGGACTTTAAATCTCGGGACGAGATTCTTTTATGGGGGGAAGGATGTAACACCCCTGGTGTTACTATAACTAAAACTTGAGCATGACATCATAAGCATTGGCATTGCATATGTTTGACACACCTAGAGTGCATTCACTAGGCAAAAATTTCAAACAAGTTGTATTGTTTTAATGTTTTACAAATAGGACCCTGGTTAAAGGACTTAACCCTAAATAGTGATTAAAGGGGTAAAACTTAACCTAAGTTGAGAAAACCTAAAAGCTTTAGGGTAAAAGTCATAAAATGACTCCAAGAATAAAGTTGAATCACAATTATACCCCTGGGATACCAGAAACCCTAATTGGAACCCTGGGAAACCCTAAAACTAAACCCTAGGGGCCTAGGTGCAAAATTAGCCCACTTTTGGGTTAAAGTGCAAAAACCAAGCCAAATAGGTTTCTTAAGTCCTTGGGTTCACAAATATGTGGACTTGAAAGCCAAACCCAAGGTTTTGGACCTAAATGCAAAATAGACCTCATATGAGTTTTATTCTAAGTCTGGATTTCAGTGATATTGGCTCAACTTTGGAGCCTTGTATCTTTCAGGATATAGGGTTTTTGCCCTAGGTCACCACATCAAAGTTGAAGACCAATTATAGGAGAACAACTTTGCTAAAGAGTGTAAGCATAGTTGTTATGAGAAATTTGGAGAAAACCCCAATCCAAAACTGGCTGTCAGGCTGTTTGATCTGAAAATTCAGTTTAGCAGATGACTAACATCAACTTCTAGCTCAAATCCAAGCATGATCCAGTGCTCAAATGAGTTTGATCTCTATAGTTGGATTGTAGCTGGTTTATAACCCTACAACTTTGCTACTGTGAGTTGATGAAGTTCTTGTGAGAAATCTGGAGAAAAATGACTCTAAAATCGCTCGGTCAGAAGCCCTGATGAAGGAATGCCATGGTACAGTGAATTGGGGATCAGATCGCCAGCAACGGGGACAGCTCACCGCCGACGGCTCCCTCCGCCGCGATTCGTGCTGCGGTTGCCGTGATCTGAGCTCGGCTTGGCTGGATAACACTTTGGGTCGCGTAAATATCCTCGCCGTGGATAACTCCGGCCATAAACAAGTCCGGCCACCGTACATGCGCCACCGCAGCGGGATTCGATTGGAACGCCGGTGACCGCCGTCTCCCGGCTGTGCGCCGCGTGTCCAAGCCTCTCCAGCATGCCGTCGTGACTCCTCTAAGCCATCCCATCGTCGACGGGGAGCTTGCCACGGCAGTCGACACGTATTCACCGCGGCCAGTACTTCTTCCCCATCTCCGACCACCGGGTGTCTCATCCAAATTCGCGGCCACCTCTTGCTCCGCCTATAAATTGAGCCCTCCTCTAGCTGCGTAACTTCATCACGTACCTCATCGTCCAGTATCAGCCCCGATCCTGCCACCGTGAGCTCCAATTCGAGTTTTTCCCCAATTCCGTCCGCCGCACCGTGAAGAATAGCCCCCCCGTGGCCAGCCTGTTCTGGTGAGTTGCCATTCAATTCATGTGTTGTTTCCAAACCTCTCCATGCTTGTGTAGCTCACAGTGGCGTCCGTTTGCTCGGATCGACCATGGTTTGGCGGGAACGTGTGCTCCCGTGCTCGGTTTCCGCCGTGCACGTGGACAGGTCGTTCTCGGGGTGTTCGAGTCGAATTAGTGTGCGTTCCGAGGCCGTTGTAGATCCGTAAAGCTTCCCCGACAGTTAGTTTGAACGATCATCGCCGGTCATGGCCGGTACAGACCTTGTCCGTGATGAACGAACAACGCGGCGTGGTCAGGGGCAATCGCGGGGAAGAAATAGAAACCTGAGGACATTTCTGCAAATTGTCAGTGACTTAATACAATAGTAAATGGACCTGTTTCGGTTTAGCTGATAATCTGAGGGCCTATCCGCAAAACTACCAGAGCGCGCGGGCGCGAGCGCGCTGTCCTCCCTGGAACTGGGCCGCTGGGCTGAATTCGGCCCAGTACTGTTTAGAGTTTTTCCTTTTCTTTTTCAGTGGAACTTTAGAAATTTGTAGAAAATTATAGAAAAATGATAAAATCATGAGACCAATTTTCCTAGGTTCCTTATTTTCGCTAAGATTTAATAAAAATAGTTTCATGATTTTTAGGATAAATAAGGAATTTTAGGGTATTTAAAATAGCCTAAACCATTGGTTCTGGATTTTTAGAAAATAAATAATAAGTCCAAAATTTCCCAAACTTTTTATGTGAGCTTTTCACATTATTTAGAAGCCTTGGGTAGAATTTGGGTTGATTTGGACCTTGTTTGATCACTAAACCCAAAACCACCCCCCTGCTCCATGAACTCCTTTACTGACTCCGGAAATCCTAGGTTCTCGGAGTACCGTGAAGGAAAGTTGTACTCAAGACATAAATAATAAGTTTATGCTATCTTTGCATCCTCATGAGCATTCCATGACATCCATTCTTATGCATGTATATGGTTATATTAGAGCACGAAGAAGAAGAAGAAGTTTCTGAAGAAGGGATACCACCAACCTCTGATCCTCAAGCAGACAACTGCTTTTATTTCGATATTTGTGGATCCGAGCAGGACACACCTGATAACAAAGGCAAGCCCCGGTGCATTTGCCACCTTCCTTGATGTTTTTAAAATCTTTCTCACTTGCTTGCTGCATTAGGTGATAGGAGTTGATTGATTAAACAATTCCTGCATTACCTTCCTTGATCTTGATTACCCTCCTTGAAACCCTGTTTTTACAAAAAGGTTTTACTATGCTTAGTATTGCTTTAGAAAAACAAAAGGATTTGTTTTACAAAAGATGTTTGGCTAAGTGGGAGGGATGTTTTCGAAAATAAAACTTGATGGTGGATCCACCATGGCCATGATGGATTCAACATCGGAAAAGATGTACCTCTGCCAGGTACCAAACTTTGGGTTTGAAATGATTAAGCTGAGACCGGGCGGGTGACTTGCACGAGAAAGAGAGTCTCGGTGTAGTGTCTCCGTCTGAGTCAATTAAGGACCGTCTCGATGTAGGCCTGCTGACCGAGGACCCTTTAACTGGTCACATGCCTCGTCATGGGTAAGCCTTGCCTCGGGCAGACTAAGGCCGAAATAAGATAACACGAAATGGGAGTGGAGCGGTGGCGAGAGTAGCGTGTACCCTCCGTGGCAAGAGGCTGGACGGTGGTGTATCTGTGCTCTCGGTTTGCGTGAACCTGATCCGGTCTTAAGAACCTCGGTGGTGGGTTGACATATGCAAGGGTTAAGTGCTACATATGTCGTGTGATTGGAGATCCTCAGCTGAGTATAATCGATTCGGATCGCCGTACCTCCGCGGTTATGGAGACTTGGCCACTGACTTACACGTAGCATTCCACTAAAGATGATGGGCTTTTGTTAAAGAAATTGGCTAGTGCAGGACCAGTGATTGAACTAGGGTAGAAAGAACTCTAGTGCAGGTAATTTTACCTAACTTGACAAATAAAATTGGATTTTTAAGGATCCACTTTAGTAAGCATTTCTGCAAAACAGAGTCTTTGATTATTGAGAAGCCTTACCTTGACTCCCATATAGCCAGCATACCCTTGAGAGTCTTTTCCTTAGACGGGTAAGACTTGCTGAGTAATTCCATACTCAGGGTTTATCCCTTTGTTGTTTTTAGGTGGGGAAGTAGCAGATTTTTGCTGCTTCTGTGCCAAGGTGGTTCCCAAAGAAGAAAAACAAGACTGAAGTGCGGGAGGACTCGGTCCTCCACCTAGGATCTTTTTCTTTTGCTTATCGGGAGAAGTTTGTGTCTCCCTTGGTTTGTATAATTATTACTTCTATGCACCCACTTTTAGACTGGTCTATAATAAAATAACTCGAGCTTGCTTTTGGAAATAAATGTAAGTTTATGTAATTCGCTTCCGCATATCTTCATCTCCGATGATCTGTAATGTCTGCAAGACGGGTGAAACGTTCCTGGTAAGGTCGGAAAAGATACCGAGCTTGTCAAGTAACTTAGGAACATCTACAGGGTGTCTGATGTCTGTTAGACAAGGACAACTGTAGGTGGGCCTGATTACTTGGGAGGTTCCGTCACAATTGACACCGCGCCCAGATCCGCCGTCGTGCGCGACAAGAGGGTGCTATGCCGGAGAGGCACACCAGTGGCGCCCTAGTGTCCGGTATCCCCCGAGTACAAGCGCCCCTCACACTTATTGACGCCATCTAAAGACAGGAAGGTTACTCACCTGCTGCTGGGACGACGCGCGCCCCACGGTGATGCCGATCCGTGAGGGAGCCCACCGGTGATGCCCGCCAAACGCACTCGCACACCGATGAAGGC
The DNA here is from genome assembly GCA_029449295.1 of Zea luxurians. Taxonomy (NCBI): domain Eukaryota; kingdom Viridiplantae; phylum Streptophyta; class Magnoliopsida; order Poales; family Poaceae; genus Zea; species Zea luxurians. The sequence goes on along the minus strand of JAOPSE010000005.1, from coordinate 115,577,134 downwards.
CAGGAGGATCCTAGCGCGGTGACCCTGCTTGGACACCCAACGTGTGGCTTGGGCGTTTCTGGCGATGCACGGCACACTTCCTCTCTCTCTCTCCACGCGATGGCTGCGTCCGAGTTGGCTTGATTCGGTTGTGGAGTCGGTATGGATGGGGGCGAGACGGCGAGCGCTTCCGCATCCCGGTATATATGCCCCTAGCTGCGGTCAAGGTGGAGCCAAAGGTGGTTGTATCATGCGTCAACGAATCAGGCGGCGGCGGCTTCGGAGTGCGTTGAGCTCGACCACGAATCGCGCGGGTGGTTGAGCCATGGAGCTCGAAAATCCCGGGACGCCGAGCGGTTTGTTGAGGGGATAAGCATGATGAGTGGGGTCCACCGCGACAGAGGTACATGCATCGCACGATGGCGACAAGCCGAGCGCGCAGTCCAGGCGGACTTTCCTCTCGGTCGTTACGACCCAAGCTCCACAACCAGAGGAGGGAGACCGAATTTTTTGTTTTTTAGCCCCTTTCGAGTCAAAAATTTACGTTTGGACCCCCAGAAATTTTATTTGCACGTTTGGACCCGAGGGCAGAGATGGGCACCTAAACCAACATCACACCTTAATAATGCAAAGGAACGTGCCCATAGACATGAGGTACAATGCTTTGATGAGGAGTTGGGTAAATACGAGGTAACAACACTAGGCGGCATAACTTTCGACGGTGAGGTGCGACCTTCGAGGACACATGTCGTGTTACTTGATGCATTCTGGTGCGGATGTGGTAAACCTAGACAATACCATTTTCCATGTTCTCATTATGTTGCGGCCGCACGTCATCGTAACTTTGCATTTGAGAGCAGAATACCTTCTGAGTTCAGTGTAGAGAGCTTAGTACGTACCTGGAGCCCTCGTTTTGAGCCATTTCTTGATGAGTCACAATGGCCAACGTACACTGGTCCGGTATACGTTGCTGATCCAGCGCATCGATGGGACAAACGTGGTAGTAGGAAAAGGAGCCGGTGCAACATGGTTATGGATCAGGTTTCCGGTCGCAGTAGGAGAGGTCGAGCGTCCCCCTTTCTCGTGGACCAAGAGCAGAATGAATGCGGAAAATGCGGTAGACTTGGCCACAACTCACGTACATGCATTTGGACACTTAGTCAGGTGTGATATATTTTTTTATACACAAATTTTATTCTAATATGTCGATGTTTTTGTTACACTTTGTACACAAGTTATATTCTAATATGTTGATATCTTAATTTGCAGGATGGCGCAGTTCCACTTGCTGGACCCTCACTACGACGAGCACCACAGGGGCCGTCTCACCGCAGAGGGAGAGGTAATATTTTGTACATAAATTAAATTTTCGAATTAATATATGCGACCTATATTTGACTAACGAAAATTCTTTTGATTGATAGGTGTTGCCCGTTCTGCGGGTCCGGACCCACGACCGGTTTCTGGAGGAGATGAGGTACGATGAGAGGTACACTCCTCTCCTACAGAGGGCTGGCTTGGACGTCTTATCGTACCAGGTCCGCCGTGGGCTGCCCACTTTCAACCCAGCGGCGTTGACGGCTCTGGTCGACAGGTAAAGACTTCTCTAGTTGTTTAATATTTACAATTATCAAATCTACTTTGCATACTAATGATTTTGTATTCGTTTGTCTTCCAATAGGTGGCGGCCAGAGACTCACACTTTCCACCTTCCCTGCGGTGAGATGACCGTGACGCTTGAAGATTGCCAGAAGATTCTTGGTCTCAGCATTATGGGTCGTCCAGTGACCGGTCAGGCATCACCAGGCGGTTGGAGGCAGAGGGTGGAGGCCTTTCTTGGGAGACTGCTTCCGGATGAGCTACGAGGTAGCCACAACACCGGAGTCCCACTGACCTGGCTTAGGCAGACCTTTGGGCAGTGTCCACCTGGTGCAGATGAGCAGACGGTTGGATACCATTGTCGAGCTTGGATTCTCCATCTCTTTGGTTTAGTTCTTTTTCCAGACGCGACAGGCGACAGCGCGTCATGGATGTTTCTGCCCTGCCTGACTGACTGGGATATGACCGGAGGTTACAGCTGGGCTTCAGCAGTGTTGGCCTTCCTGTACATGCAACTTTGCGAGGCTTGTCATCGTTCGTCGAGGACCGCCAGCTTAGGTGGATGTGTCTACCTACTACAGCTGTGGATGTGGGCACACATACCCGTCGGGCGACCCAGAGAGTTTCCTCCTCGTGAGTGGTTCGTGGTAGCCGGACATCGGCTTAAGCCCACGGCTGCTTACCGCTGGGACCAGGTCGAGGAGCCATTCGCACGACACCAGCGTGCTTACGTGGAGTACTCAAACGAGCTCGACGCACTTACTCCTTCGATGGTGAGTTGTCTCCTTTATCTTTTTACATGTCCTTTCTACTTTTATCGCACGACACCAGCGTGCTTACGTGGGCTTTCTAAAACTTTTGCAGGTGACTTGGCAACCGTATCTTGATCCATATTTCGCCAGCATACAGTTGAGCAGCATGTGCTCAATAGACGAGAACCTCTACCTCATGAGGTGTCCACTCATCTGTTTTTATGCTGTTGAGTACCACTTGCCCCACAGAGTTGCTCGACAGTTCGGATTGCGCCAGGAGTTTCCGGTAGAGCCATTCTCGACTTCAATACAACTTCATAAGTGAGTTACTACATGCACTTGTTATTCTAACTAATAATTGAAATATAAGTTAGTCGCTAATATATGGTTCTAACTTTTGCAGGTTCGACAGACAGAGACAAAAGAAGGTCACGGACTTCGAGACGCACCATCGTGATTACATTGATGAATGGGACCAGCAGGGGGATCTTAACTATGAGAATGACCAGGCGCACACAAACTACAACTTCCGGAGGTATTTGATTTGGTATTCTGGTGTGACTAGGTGCAAGCTGAAGGGACAGTGGACAGCTGCAGACTACGCCGAGCAAGAATCGTCAGACGACGAAGACACAGCTTTCGACATAGCTGCTCGGCACGGGACCCAAATTGAGGCTGCTCCTATCCTTGATAGAGTGGTAACTATTTCTTTACTAAAATTAGAGATTTCAATTCAATGTTTTATGTCTAGTTTTGAGCATCCTAATGTCTTAACTTGTGATAGGGAAACTCTATGCTCGTATCTGTTGTTGAACTCGAGCGTATCTCACAGAGAACTTCAGATACTACTACGCTATCGTTACTATCAGTGAGTATCAATGTTTAACAGAAAACTTGTTTATTTGTATGTTGTAACATATGTCTTTAACTAACATTTCGATTATAGAGGGTATCACGTCGTCTTCGTCGAGCAGCGGCTCGGTGTGGATGCCGGTCTCTAGCGGGCGTTGACGTGCAGCTGCCTGTGCCTCGTATGCAGCAGGATGTTCAGCCTCCCATTTCTGCAGTTGGACCATCTACAGCAGGACTCAGCTCGTCGCGATCGACGCGGGACACGTTTGAGAACGTGGCCCAGGACGACGAGGACGATGACGACGACGACGACGCTGGCGCTGGCGCCGCAGGTCAGGTGGAGATTGGACCGTCTCAGTTGCAGGATGCTCCTACAACTCAGCCATCACAGCTGACACCACGTAGAAGGCGTCCACGAGACCCTTACACTCCAGGCACCGATGCTCTTGGGGCCAAGGGCAAGGGTAAGACTAGGAGGAAATGAATACTGTTGTGATGTTGTTCTCTATCCTGAAAACTGTGTGATTTGGACTCATGCTGGAGACGTTGTAATATGAACTATGTTATGTGTTTTGGACTATGAGTTGTGGAACTTGTATTTTGGACTTTGTTTGTGGACATTGTATGAAGAACTATTCTCTGTGGATGTTTTTATATTCGATGTTATTTTGTGATGTATTATATGTTGAAATGCTTATATGTCTTATAATATGTGGTTATTTGAACTGTGGTTGTTAATAAAACAAGGGGAACTCTTGCAAAAAAATTTTTGTGAACTGTAAAAAACATAATAACCAATAAGTAACGCATCTTTAGAGTCCTAAATTATTTTTGATACGTAAATACTACATAATAGGCTACAATTCTTCAGTCTGAATCACAATCTATGAGTAACTCATCTTCGGAGTCATCCGTCGCGCAATCCTCAACAACAACCTCATTCCACTTGCTGCATTGTCCTGCATCACACTTGTCACCAGTTCTTTTGTAATAATTGGCTTCTGCTTCATCTGCAGCTTGGGAGAATAGCTCATCCTCAGCCTCAGCCTCATCAGACTTCTTGTAATAAGCTGCCTCTACCTCTGCGGCGGCCTGAGACATAAACTCATCCTCTTCCTCTTGAGCACGTAATCCTGCCTCAGCTAGTGCGATGAGCTCACTCAACCTTGATGTGTCGTCCTCCTCTTCTTCATGTAATCCTGCCTCTGCGAGGGCGATAAGCTCACTCAATCTAGATGTGTCGTCGTCCTCCTCCTCCATCAGCTCAACCGTTGCCATTTTATCCTGAACATATCTCGCATGCGCCTCATCGGCCAAATAGTTTACGCCGCTTCCAATCTCTACAAATATAATGAGAAAATTAAGTTAGCAAAGTCAGGATAAATAAATTGTACTAACATAATTATAATATCATTTATCTCACTTACTTCCCTTGAGGCGATCAGCAAGATTATCCAACATCTGTTTCTCGGCTTGAGCCGCTTCCCATTCCCTTGCATCCTGTGCTCTCTTCTCATCTGCCGCCTTCAACCTCCTATACTCTGCACGCTTCGGGCTATCATAAAAGGCAGATTTTGCTTCCCTACGCATGTCGCGTATGCGATCGTTAATGTACGAATCGACGAGCCGAGATCCACAACGCATCTTCTGTCCCATTATTCTCTTGGACTCTATTGTGCGCATCACCTCTCCTTTGTCCTCGTAACTCTCCCAACTGCATTTCCTCGTCTCCTACAAAAAAATAGTAAGTACCGCTATAACATTACATCTGGTGCAAAAAAATACCAACCTCATCGTAATCGACCATATGTCCACAAAAATATCCAACACCAAGCTCCGAAGGAACTAATCCATACTTAGCTTCAATACCACATTTGCAGAGTACTGGATCAAATTTGACCTCTTCTGCCGCCCACCCCATGTATCTCTTTTCCTTTACCTCTGGCTCTGGCCAATGGGACAAAGGACCATACAACCACTCTCTGAAACGACACTTACGCCACCCGTATGGCTGCAGGAGAAAAAATTAGTAATTAATTGTAAATAAAAACTAGTTCATACATTTAGCGTAGGAATGGGCTCACATAATCAATGTTCGGACAACAGAACTGCTTGTCATAGTCTTCGTCGATGACAGCACGGTCTCCACAATCGCATCGAGGCGGTGAGTCCATCCGTCTTTCTGTTGCTACCTCTTTCTCCGCATCCGTCATTGGTGGAGGATTCGGGGGAGGAGGTACCCAACGCTTAAAACGCTCATGACTGGTCCTTCCACTCAACCAATTAACGAAAAGAAGATATCGAGGGTCAAATTTATCAGGACCATCGATCCACTGGAAAAAGAAACACCTCTGATGTCCCTAAAATAATGGAAAGATGCACTATTACATATCTACAAAATAATGAATGCGAACAAAATTAAGTGACAAGTCATAAGCTACGTACGTCCAAAGTGCCACAAAGGTAGTAGCAGCGAGCAGCCGTGTCTGGATGTTGTGATTGATGTACCCAAGCCAGTCTGCCACAGTCACAGTTAGGCACGGGGAGTTCAGGAGGAACAGGAGCATCCTTACTAGATACGTCCGGATATAACTCCCGAGGACGACCTCTCTTCTGCCACAACGCCTCTCGGTACATGTCCTTCATCTAATAAATGATTATAATTATCACTTGTACCTATTATGCTTTATAATAAGTTTACACAAACTAATAATCGAAATTATAATATAATAGGTGTATACAAATTATTAACCTAACAACCCAATATACAAAACGAATCAGTTGGAAATCATACCTTGGTCTACGAAGTGAACCAACTCAAATATTTGAATCCAGCAATTTTTGACGAAGTTTGGAAATGTGATGTAATGAGCTGCTCTCGGCCAGCCGCGCGGGCGGTTTTATAGGAATTCGTAGCTCGGCGCCAAGATCTGTGGCGCCGAGCTACGAGGCCGCGCCGCCACCGCCACCACGTCAGAGCCAGGTCAGCCCTAGACGGTGCTGCCACGTCATAGCTCGGCGCCATAGGATGTGGCGCCGAGCTATGTTAGCTCGGCGCCACAGCCTGTGGCGCCGAGCTAAGGGTCCAAAACTGAGTTTAAAATTTTTTTAGGTCTAAACGTGATTTTACTTCTATTTAAGGGCTAAAATACAAAAAATTCGGGGAGGGAGACCATCATGGCGGCTTGACCCCACAAGGCAGCGACCCAAGGCGCGCAGGCATGGTACAGGAGTGGAACAGGGAGATGGGCCAAGAGGAGTGAATTTGGCCCAGACGAAGGTTTTTATTTTTTCTAATTTTTTCTTTATTACTAAATCATTTGAATTTAAATTTTTTTTTGAATTCCACTTAAGTGCAAATTCAAGTTCATGTTAACTATGCATTTTAGTCACACCATCATGTGGTGAAGTTATTCAATTTTAATATTATTTTATATTGAATAATGTTTCTTTCTTTACATTTTTATTTCCAAATTCTAAGATTTGAATTAGGTTTTAATCCTTAATTCACATTATTAATGTAACCTTATCAATATTTTCCTTATTATTAAATGCACAAACAATTAAACTCCAGCATGATGCACATTTTAATGGCTTTTATTAATCTTTTGTTTTTAAATGGGGTGTTCACTTGTGATAGTAAGTGGATACAACACACACATCATGATAAAGGAAAATAACTTTTCTCCTTTTATATTATATCTACAAATCGGGTATTACAGGTATGGATTCACCCAATCCAGACCCAGATATAATCCATGGTGGGGTTTCATCCCTTGTAACCGAACAAGACCTAAGTGTAAAGCCTTATTGGTATTCATCCCACCTCCTGACATCACTCCCTTGGTAGACAAACCAAAATGATCCAAATAAGTCCGTTTCACAAATATGTCATTTGAATGACTACCCTTGCGAAAGGTATGATCATCGGCTCTAATAAAGATCTCATGAACACCAAGGAGGGGGATGTCATTTTGATTTTTTTAATTTAAAGCCTTAATTATAGGGCTCAAATTGAACTACCACTAAAAATCATAAACCAATCTAGCATGACATGCACTCATTTTTCTAGTCTGCTCCAATTTACCCTTGACCACGAAGAGTGTTGCAACCTCTACTCAATCCTATCAACTAGTCTATAGATGACCTAGGAAAGAAAAGTCACACATATGAAATAAACTTAGTAAGTAAAGATATAAAGATAGAGAGGTCAAACTCTTGAAGACATTATGATATATCCCTTGGTATTGGTACCCAACTACCCCTAGTCCATATTGGATCTCAAATGAGGTATGCATCCTTTGGGTCACCTCATCTCTTGCAGTCATGGTGTTGGGCTGCCACACAAGGTATCATGCCAATGAAAAGCATGTGCATGAGTCACAAAAACTCGCCAGCATCATTATGCCATCATTGACACCAGGGTCCCAACCGGCCTACCCACCACCTATCATGGACGCTTAGTTGCCAAACCCATCCTCTATTGTGCACCTACTCACAGTGCACCATCACCATCACCATCTTCTACAAGCACAACAACGAGGGAGAGAAAGTTGGAGAGAGGGATACGGAAAGTGAATATTGCATCTAAGAATTAATAGAACAAAGAACAATGATGATCGCCATACAAAACCTCATGTGCTCAAATTTAGGGGGTATACATCAATGTTGCCACCCTTGAAAGCCCTATGTTTGGTTTTGATAATTGAGAAAAGTAGTGGACTAACATCTACTATAGTGTTGTGATTGAGATAAGTTAAATCCACACCATGGTTGAGCAAGATGGCGCTCTTGGAGATGATCAGGGATGCCCACATATGATGATCATGTGTTCAATTCTTGGAAAAGAAAGAGAAAAATAAAATGCTTGGGTTCAAGGTAAAGTTATAAGCTAAGCCATTTTGTTTTTCCAATCAAGATACAGTACATTGTGTGATCGAATTTAGGATATATTTAAAAATGGTTATTTATGTGCCACTAGGTGGATTGACTCTATGCATGTGTATTAGATCTAGTGAGGATGTGAAACCCCTTTCAAAATTATTGTGAAGATGGTAACTCACTTGCGCTAGCGTTGAAACATTTTTAGAGTTAGCACAATTGCAAAAGGGTAGAAGAAGTGAGCTAGAGAAGGCCTCTGGGAGGCACCAGATCTTAATTGCATAGCATTGGAACAGCTCGGTACAGTCGCCGGCCGGATAGTCTCCAACGACGGCCGCAGCCACACTCCGTTGCAGAGGTGAATGGGAGGCTCCAGCAAGCAAATTGACTTCGCGTTGAGGGGGATGCGGGGAGCACGTACCGTGTGGACTGAGAGGCTCAGCAGCCGGTTCATATTCAACGGTGACAATAACCCCTGACGGGAGTGTATAATGACATGTGAAAGCATTCATCGCTAGTCCGATGACCAAACGGTATCGCAGCAGATTCCAGGTCCACGAAGAACTAAGTCAATGGAATCCGTGGCAGTATTTGTTCACTGATGAATAGGGAGACCGCTAGCTGGAGAATTGGACGAGGAGATGCATGCATGAGCTCGAAAGATGCGGATCGATTTCGTTACCAGTCCAACTGTCTAACCTCCTGCAGAGAGAAACGAGCATTTTAATTTGGTGGGGTTTCCTTGCAAGTACATCCTACATCGGTTTTCATGGGTTCACATATATAAAACGATAGAGAAGAGACAATCATTACTTGAAAGTGGATCACAAATGGATAACATTATATTCTTGGATCGGCCTACATTATTCGGTGCTAGGGCTTGTATTGTATTACCCGCGCAAGCCAAATTTAGTTTGCCTTGCGCATGCTCAAGGAAAAACACACGATTTTCCACTTTGGTTCTTAGTGCAGCCAGAGATCCTATAAGAGCATCTCTAAGAGAGAGTTTTTGGTTTCTGCTATGCCACCCGGTGATTGTTGATGATGGACGCTCGGTAGCAAATGTAGCTGACAACAAGGGTGAGATCGGTCGTAGACGAGGACGGAGTCGAGGACGAATGTTCTTGCCTTTTTTCAGGTCTTATCGTGAATCTTATCCTAGGGCATATATTTATCAATTGTTAAACTATTTATACTCTTGTTTGGGTGATTTCATTATAGACATGTTACCTAATACAATTTGCTTTTATTTTTTATGTTCCTATATATTTTTAGGTTTATGCCCGTGCGATGCCACGAGAAAACACATGGAATCATTATCAATGCGGTACCGCAAATCAAACAAAGCATAAAATTTATACACATGACACGACACTGTAATCAAACAACATATCATAACATGAGACTTCTCGACCTAAATTAGATATATATAAATTTTACATGATCTTAACAACACAGTGTTTCAATCCACTCATATTATAACCACTACAAAAATTAAAAATAACCATAACAACTTTCATCAAAAGATAGATGCAAGTAGACTTGACGGTGGGTACCCAACACTCGTATCATAACCACTACATCTGAGTAGAATATGGAATACAAAAGATTACACATTCATATATTTAAATAGAAGTAAATATGGGATACAAATATATGATAATACATCCATTCAATTAATTTTTATGCACCACGATATATATTTTCTATTGATGTGGCCGTTTACTTGACCAATGCTGTATTGACCGGCCACATATGACTGTTTGCTTTACCACCCCAATTGGCAATAGTTATCTAAACACGTCCCGTAAAAATAACAACAAGCTCTAGCTAGATAGTATAAATTTGGTAAGAAAAAGACGTAAATGAAGCTCAAATCAAACATCATGATAACATGCATCAGGATTTGCTAAGAGAGAGAGAATAGAACACACATGGAAACATATGCAGCATCCTCACCAAATTAGTGCGTCAGAAAATAAAATTATTCGGATGGGACCAGCGTGATTTTTCATACTGATAAATGATTGCTCTTCCTGGGTGCCTCTCAGCCCAGAAATAGCAGATGGTAAAAAACACACTATGAAAGAACCCAATATTTGTGGTAGATGAGTAGTTGTTTTATGTTTCTCGATCAGAAGGATTTACAATTTTCTAGTGCTTGAGATGGTAGCATCCACTAATAATGCATCATCTCACAAAGTAATTGGAAGACAACAAAATAATTTGTAACTACCAATGTTTGACACACCTTGTAATCACGGCAGTTGAGTTGCATTGCTCAACAAAAAATAAATGATCACCTATCACTGTTTATTTTCAACTTATACAACAGGTCTACATCATTGGAAAAAAATAAAGTCGCAATGCTTTTACATATTTGGAAAACAGATGGTTGATAGTTGATACTTGCCTTCGTTTTTCCTATGCCAACACCATGAACCCAAGCTGGAACACATGAAGGTGAGTTGGGAGCCACAGTGTCGCCTTACCCGCCTTGGCCTGCGCTCTCCCCTTTGTGCCCTTACCACCGAGCCGCTACTGATCCTAGTTAATACAATGTATAAAAATCAAATGGAGGTTAGAGCATATATCTTGAAATTAATAGGATTTGTAAAACAACAACCATTGTTGGATAACTCATAACATGGGAAAAGTGTCCAAACCACATATATTCAGAAGCAAGTGATTGTTCCAAGCAAGGTCTTGAGTGCAAATTAGAAGCAAGATTAAGTGTAGTAGTATCTCTGTGGATCGGCTATTACTTACTTGTTGGGGAAATTCTTCGTCCTCTGATTCCAAGTTGATCAAAACCTTTGCTGCTCAATGTAGAGGTGTTGGATCTCTCTCAGCCTTTACGGACAAGATTTAAGTACCATAACGGATGTGCACATCGTGTCAAAGTATCCAGAGCCACAAGCTAAATGATAGACATATCCTGCATCAATCAGCGCCAGCATGGCCCAACACGTGTTCACTACATGAGCTTTGTTGCCTTTGAGATTTCGCGCGTCAAGAGATGGTTAATGCACAATTCTTTTCAATTCCAAGTCTATATGCATATAGGAATCAACACCGCACCACTGTCTTTCTCAATGGAAAGTTTGCATTTCATCTGCTATTTACTTGTACCAAAATCTCCAGACAAAATAATGCACTCTAAATAGACAAGTTTTATCTTCAGTGTAGCACATAGATGATGAAAATTGAAATAGATAAACGTAGCGTGGCAAACAACATTGCCAGTATATCCATAGAACTATTAAGTGCTGTTATTTTGAAGAAACTGGCCGAAGTGAATTTACCTGGTCTTGAGATGATAAATAGCTTTCTCCCCAACCACCAGAAGAAAGCTATTTTTATAACAGAAAGCTGCATGCCTTTCTGATTGCAGGATTGTTCTCACCAAATAGCAATTAGTCCCTTCACACCTAACCAAGTGTTGTTTGCGAAACAAACAGCCCAAGAGCCATACCTATCAGAAACAGATAAACATATAGAAGGTAACGAGAAGGGCTATTTGGAGGCACCTTCCAAAATAATAAACCTGCAAACATGACAAATGGATATGTAATAATAGTTTTGCTTCCCCAATTGTATGGAACTAATTTAGAAAGGGCTTTGAATTGCTGAAGGTCCCCAGAATACCAATAGCATAGCATGAGACCGGATCATCACACACTTTGTGAAAGGGTAGTTCATAATTCATAAACATTGCAAAAAAATCACAATACCCATGTGAAATGAATATGGCATAAGTTCTCCTCTGAACCAATTCGTACACCATCCAATGCTTCATAAAGATTGAAGAATTTACCTTAAGGTTCCTGAGCTTCTACAAATCTCTAGTGGGCTAGTGGCAAAGAACTCGAATAGAGGTAGTGCTTAATGAAGAACGACTCATCGCTTGGGTCTACAGATCCCCTTCTGGGGCTCTTGTACTTGTGGTACCTGAACAAAGATGTGGTGTGTCTAATGTATTCATCTTGTAAAATTTACCTTATATACGACAATCTCGTTTGTATGCACTTATGGCATATAGTTTCAAAAAAGGGAGAGTGAGATATCAACTTATCACGTTTTGCCTCATAGGGTTGCTCCTTCATACCTTCTGCTCTTAAATACTCTAACCCATTGACATTGCAACTAGTCAGTCTCACAATTTCAGCCATAGGATCTTGCTGTCAAAATAAAAGCATGGTCTAAGAACAGATCTTAGCTAGATGTCCACGTCTGACGCTGACACTTGTGCATCAGGTGAATCGAAAAAGATGTGAAATCAAATGAAGGAACAAAGCTCAGTTAGATGAGAGTTTCACTACACAGAATGTAGAGAAGAGGTTCAATTTAAAGGAACAGAGTTTCTCTGCATTTGGAAACACTAAAAGGGGCGACGACTGACGATTCTTCCGAGCCACGCTACAGGAACATAGAAAAATATATATATGTCATCGCGCTCTCCTCTTATTGGTCCTTGTGCTTCTCTCCAGATCCTCCCCTCTCTTGTCGCTGCCATCCCACCATGCCATCGTCCTTGGCGCTGCACTCGCCATGCTACAGCAGCGCGACGGCAAGCCTCGAGGAGCTCGGCGACGAGCTTGTGTCTGAGCTGCCCAATAACCTCCCATTCACCTAAGGGGTGCGAGGTTGGGTGGCGATGGTGGACAGAAGCAGCATGAGAGAGAGACCGTGAGGGAGCAGCAAGGAACGCTCTTGAGCCATTTTTAGATGAATTGTGGGAGGCAATCACGGGATGGTGTGCAAATCGGCGACGACTGTCTCGAGGCAAGGAGGACGGCGATAATCTTGGGGAGGGACGTCGGGTGGGGGACGCGAGACGACACACGACGAGTGTTGCAGAAGAGGGCGAGGGTGCGTAGCTTGGTGGGGGTGGGGGAACTGTGGACGCCTTCTTTGGATCTTTAATAGGAGTAGTATAGATTTTTAGATGAATTGGGGGAGCCAATCATGGAAGGGTGTGCAAACAGACGGCGACTGTCTCGGGGCGAGGTGGATGGCGATAATCTTGGGGGAGAGGCGTTGGGTGGGTGGGGACGTGAGACAACGCACGGCGAGCGTTGCGGAAGAGGGCGAGAGTAAGGGTGCGGGGGCTGGTGGGATCTGGGGAACTGTGGACGCCTTCTTTGGATCCTTAATAGAAGTAGTATAGATATGGCTTCGATTATTGGGCGACTCTACCCTGCCTAATTTTTAGAGCTAGATCCACCCCTGGTCCTTGTATTCTTCTCAATGGGTCCTAGACGAGGTTATTTTTATTATGATGTGCAGACCATATTAGTATATTCTATAGATTTTTTTCTAGATTGTTTGAGGCATGTTAGGGTATGTACAACTTTGGGACGGTGGTTCATCTTTCCAAGTACAAGAAACAATTAAGAAACTCTATGATACAATCTTGAGACTCTAGACCATAAATACAGCTAAGAGACAATATATATGGAGAATCGTGTAGAGACAGGCTCTTCGCGAAGAGCGTGTCTCCCCTTAGAGACCCCTTAAGAGATCTTATATTAGGGCATATATAGTTGAGAGACACCAAAACGGTTCTCCAAGCACTAGAGACAACTAAGAGACTCTATTATACAATGGAATGTCTCTAAATATAGTCTATTAATAATATAAAAGTAAATGTGTTTGTACAACATCGGATCGATAGAATAGACGATGAATTCGTACAGTGGGATGTGAGGCATCTATTGCTACTTGGGTTAAGAGCCACATACGTCTCTTCGCGGAGAGATGGCTCCACATTTTTTTACAAATACGTCTTTAAATATCTCAAAAGCTGAAAAGCATCTATATTAAACACCAATGTATATGCCCTTAAGTGGGGTTGTACATCCTCTCACATCTACATCATTTTTTGACGGAGGGGAGGAAGCTTCAATAAAAAAAGTGTTTTGAAACAAGTGACTCTTCAATAGATACCTTTTCACTTCTCGAAATAGAAAACTCTTCATAAATGATCTCATCAAAACTAGATACCATCAATTGTGCAGGTCATTTTCAGAGGTACTGATTAGTTCAAGTTCTGGAGACTTCTACAAAAGAAGGAAACACATCAACAAATTCTCGATGTGTGTAAAGCCTTGGAAGTGGTGGCGATGGAAGTCTTTGCGAATCATGGATGGCGATCAAATGCAAGACTTGAGTATGGCTAGTGTTATTCATAGTCATGATATTTAGTTCTATCAAGTTAGCTTTATTATTCAAGTACATGTTCATTGAGTTAATAATTGACGTGTAATGGTTGTACGCATTTGATGCAAAAGCCGGAACTCTTTGTTTCCATAATCAAAAAAATCAAAACTAGATACCAGTAATTGTATAGCCGCGAAAGAAATTGCCTTCAACATTGAGAGAAGTGGTTGCCTTATCATCTAACACTCTTTTACCATACTATTTTACTATTAGCAAATAGCCTATGCTAACGCTACGATTTCGTGGGGGAGAGAAAAGAGATCGACAACGGTGGTGGCATGAGGGGAGGGGTTAACGGCGACGGCGCGAGTGTGAGTGAGGGATGAGTGATGATCTAAATAATATTAGTTTGTTTCGGCTTTCTTCTGGCGAGCTTTTTTGATAATTTAGTTGTGGAAAAATCTAGCTATGTGAAGAATTTGAGTGTCATGTGCATTACGTGTGAAGGAAGATTAAAGGCTCCGTACGGTTTAGAATCTATAAAATGATGGATTCTTACTATTGCGACAACTCTACCAATTTTGTGTTCACATTGATTTTGGACGATTTTTACCAAATCGATTTTACAAAAGCAGGCTAAAAAGCTGGGCGTTTAGCAAACTACAACGATTTCTAGTGGTCAGAAGCTAAAAAAACTGAAACAAACAGGCTCATTATCCATTGAATTTAAATTAGTAAAGGAAAGGAGTTATCCAATGATCTAAGCTGTTTGTTTTGATGTTATGTTAAGTCTAAATGTAATTTATTTGATGAATTTAGTGAGGGTTATGAATTAGGGATGATTTGGTTAGGTAGGTTTTGTAAAGTTAAATCAGTGGATTATATAGTGATATAGATTTATATATTTAGATGATCAGATCTACCTCGCTATGTATCTAAAGTCTTAAAACGCGCTCGCGTTTCGGCCTCTCTCCGCATTCCCGCTCCACGTTCCTCTCGCTTACCGACACGTACACGCGCCAGTGCACCACGCGGCCGCTTCTCTGTCACAGATGTCCGACGCAGCTCGCCTCCACATCCGTCCCTGTGTGTGGGCGCTTCGCCGCACGGTTCTCCGGACGGTTGTCCACAGCTCGCCTCCACGCTTCTCCGCACGGCATCTGGCCTCTGGAAACAGCACCCCACGCACGCATCTGGCCTTCGCATCCGTCGCCGTCTCTCAGATCTCCGACGCAGCTCGCCTCCACAGCCGTCCCTGTGTGTGGGCGTGGTCATGGCGACACGCGCCGACATCTCCGGGAGAGGCGCTCGCATCCGGTGGCCGGGGCCCGCGCCTGCGCCTGCTCCACGGTTCCGCGCCTGCAATGGATCAACAGAAACGCGCCCGTACCGGGCACCGGGTGGTTGCGGATCCGGGAGGAGGCGAACGCGGTTGCAGCTCCTCCGCCTGCGTCTTCGTCGTCGTCGGTGCCTCACAGCCGCTGCCAGGTCCGTCCTCGCCGTCCCTCCGTCACAGTCGTCGTCCTTTCGTTGGGAGTCGTCGAATCGTTTAGTCTTCAGCGCTCGCCAGCCACAGATCCATTTACCGCCGTTCCTGTTTCCTGTTCGCAGTTCGACTTCCCCCAAATCCGTTTGCCTGTCCGTGTGCTTTGCCCTCGTCTCGTGAGATGTGAGATGCGTGCGGACGGCGCCCCTCGCCATACCCCGTCGTACCCTTCTGCCAGATCGACCATGCTGCCCGCGTAGACCGACACGCAGCGGCTGCAGGAGAAGACGCGGTGTGGCGCGTTCCCCTCCTCGTCGAAATCGTCGCTATACGGATCCACATCGTCTTCACGCCTCTGCACTGTGGAGGCATGGGCAACGGAGCTGTTCTCTGGACTGCGGCAACAGGGATAAGTACCTCTTTCGCTTTATTTATTTAGTATTACATGCCTCACTCTATGCTCTCTCTCCCCTCTTCGCATTTTAGGTCCCTACATCTACCGCTGTCCTCGAGGACTCTTTGGGTTTGTCATTTTTCTGAGTCGCCAGCTAGAGTCCCTCGCTTTGCTGCTGAACCCTAGAACTTGCCAAGGCATCTGTTGGTGCGCTTGTTACCTATTGTTTTAGCCAGTCATTTGCTTTACAAGAAAGGACCAGATGAATCTGTGTTACGTTCCTGCTTTGTTTAAACCTAGGTACTGTTTTCGATTATACACTAAGCTCTGTTTTCTTTGTTTCTTGTTCTTTTTCTCGGGGATAGGACCTCCCTGCGAGAGGACACACAATGGGTTAGATCCCATAGTGCAACTGACGCTCTGGATGTGAGTTCGTGTACTTCGAAGGGGATGTCGACCTGAGACCTTCAGTAGAGATAACATCACAACATTTGGTATGGAACACTTTTGATCTATTTTTTTGGATGCACTTTTTGTGGGTTAACAATGTTGTTGTTCCCTGATTTGGTGTTTTCCTACTAAAGGACTTACCACAGTCAGCTTGAATGGTTTGTTTTTCCTCTGCGTATATATGTACTTGTGCCTGTGTTTTTTTTGGGTGGTGGGATCATGGTATACTGTTGGCGGGTTTTCCCTCTTGCTACTGTGCTCGCTCTTTGATCATGTGCTTCTGTCGTGTCAATGCCATGGTGTTGTGTTTCTTTTGTATTTGTGTAGTCTTAGCTCCGAGGCAGAGTTACCTCAGTTCCCACGTGTGGCTTTTTGGGAGTCAGTTTTCGTGTGTTGTTGACCCCTGCAGGTTACTCTATTCAAAGTTCTGAAAGTTTAGTTTATTAGGATATGCATCTGCTTGTGCGTATAAATTTGGTGGCCAAATTATTATTTCTTAGGCTACAAACAGCATTTGCTTCGGATGGTGGGTCTTCTCCAGGGTGGGACCAAAACAGTTTCAATGAATGGTTTGAATTATGGTTACACAATAAGCATTAGCACAAAACATATTCAGAGATTCCCTGCAGTCTGGTCCTCGCATACAGTTTACTTGGGTGAGAAAAAAAATGCTTAGTTGTGGTTGGGACTTCTTAGCTCCCTAGAGCTCTTTATTTATGCTTACAGACGTTCGGGCTGTGTGCTCAGGACTTAGTTATCTCTCGTATTTATAGTTGCGGTTCTTTGTGCTATGGAACACCTGTCTTGCTCTAGGGTGGGACCAAAACAGTTTCAATGAATGGTTTGAATTATGGTTACACAATAAGCATTAGCACAAAACATATTCAGAGATTCCCTGCAGTCTGGTCCTCGCATACAGTTTACTTGGGTGAGAAAAAAAACATGCTTAGTTGTGGTTGGGACTTCTTAGCTCCCTAGAGCTCTTTATTTATGCTTACAGACGTTCGGGCTGTGTGCTCAGGACTTAGTTATCTCTCGTATTTATAGCTACGGTTCTTTGTGCTATGGAGCACCTGTCTTGCTACAGGCCCGATGATGTCGGTGGGACCCTTTTGTCAAGATGTGTTCCTGCATATGCCCTTCACCTCTTTACTGCTCTTCTTTTCCTGGTTATGTCTATGTTTGGTTCTTCTTCCTATATATATTCTGAGATTGATTTTGTGTCCTTTGCTTCGTCTCATAGACCCTTACCACATACTGGTGCTTCCTCTCAGTGACCCTGTTTGAGTTTGGGAATGTTTGCTTTTGATGTCAACGTCAGCTGAATGTAGGCTTTTGCTGTTGTATAGTTGTGCCTTGTCTTTTTTTGCACTCCTTTTGTTCGTTCTATCCGTGTTTTCTTTTTTTACATGTATGTGTTCTTATGGTTTATGTATTTACTTGTTCTTATTATTTACGATTGTTGCCTCAGGAATTTGCAACGTGCTTCCCCTTCTGCCCACGTGCTCGCTCCACCGAATACGCTGCGTATCAGGTATGTCGCAGGTTCTGCGTGCTCCATTTTATTTCCTGTACTTTGGTTAATTGTTATGGTTTACTTGTTACGTTTGCACTTGCTTCCTACATCCATGCTCTGATTTATCCTGTATGCTTCTCCTTTTGGCCATCTTGGCTTTACCTCCCTACTTGCTGTTACCTCTGGTGGTATTCAAAACTGATTCCAATGTGATACCTGTGCTCTTGTCCCATACCTAGACACTCCATTTGCGATTCTATAAACTGCTGACCAATGGACCATGGGCCATGTCAGAGTACTGGTCCCTCTCCTGGAAATGAGAGGAAGAGGAGACCCACCACCTCTGTGTTTTTTTTGGGTGGTGGGATCATGGTATACTGTTGGCGGGTTTTCCCTCTTGCTACTGTGCTCGCTCTTTGATCATGTGCTTCTGTCGTGTCAATGCCATGGTGTTGTGTTTCTTTTGTATTTGTGTAGTCTTAGCTCCGAGGCAGAGTTACCTCAGTTCCCACGTGTGGCTTTTTGGGAGTCAGTTTTCGTGTGTTGTTGACCCCTGCAGGTTACTCTATTCAAAGTTCTGAAAGTTTAGTTCATTAGGATATGCATCTGCTTGTGCGTATAAATTTGGTGGCCAAATTATTATTTCTTAGGCTACAAACAGCATTTGCTTCGGATGGTGGGTCTTCTCCAGGGTGGGACCAAAACAGTTTCAATGAATGGTTTGAATTATGGTTACACAATAAGCATTAGCACAAAACATATTCAGAGATTCCCTGCAGTCTGGTCCTCGCATACAGTTTACTTGGGTGAGAAAAAAAAGGCTTAGTTGTGGTTGGGACTTCTTAGCTCCCTAGAGCTCTTTATTTATGCTTACAGACGTTCGGGCTGTGTGCTCAGGACTTAGTTATCTCTCGTATTTATAGTTGCGGTTCTTTGTGCTATGGAACACCTGTCTTGCTCTAGGGTGGGACCAAAACAGTTTCAATCAATGGTTTGAATTATGGTTACACAATAAGCATTAGCACAAAACATATTCAGAGATTCCCTGCAGTCTGGTCCTCGCATACAGTTTACTTGGGTGAGAAAAAAAACATGCTTAGTTGTGGTTGGGACTTCTTAGCTCCCTAGAGCTCTTTATTTATGCTTACAGACGTTCGGGCTGTGTGCTCAGGACTTAGTTATCTCTCGTATTTATAGCTACGGTTCTTTGTGCTATGGAGCACCTGTCTTGCTACAGGCCCGATGATGTTGGTGGGACCCTTTTGTCAAGATGTGTTCCTGCATATGCCCTTCACCTCTTTACTGCTCTTCTTTTCCTGGTTATGTCTATGTTTGGTTCTTCTTCCTATATATATTCTGAGATTGATTTTGTGTCCTTTGCTTCGTCTCATAGACCCTTACCACATACTGGTGCTTCCTCTCAGTGACCCTGTTTGAGTTTGGGAATGTTTGCTTTTGATGTCAACGTCAGCTGAATGTAGGCTTTTGCTGTTGTATAGTTGTGCCTTGTCTTTTTTTGCACTCCTTTTGTTCGTTCTATCCGTGTTTTCTTTTTTTACATGTATGTGTTCTTATGGTTTATGTATTTACTTGTTCTTATTATTTACGATTGTTGCCTCAGGAATTTGCAACGTGCTTCCCCTTCTGCCCACGTGCTCGCTCCACCGAATACGCTGCGTATCAGGTATGTCGCAGGTTCTGCGTGCTCCATTTTATTTCCTGTACTTTGGTTAATTGTTATGGTTTACTTGTTACGTTTGCACTTGCTTCCTACATCCATGCTCTGATTTATCCTGTATGCTTCTCCTTTTGGCCATCTTGGCTTTACCTCCCTACTTGCTGTTACCTCTGGTGGTATTCAAAACTGATTCCAATGTGATACCTGTGCTCTTGTCCCATACCTAGACACTCCATTTGCGATTCTATAAACTGCTGACCAATGGACCATGGGCCATGTCAGAGTACTGGTCCCTCTCCTGGAAATGAGAGGAAGAGGAGACCCACCACCTCTGGTTTGTTCCTTTGGCCACGTTTTCGTTTCTATTTAATGACTTGCACTGTTTCTGGGTCCCCTGCTCGTTGCTCAATGTGTTTGCAAGATGATGACCTTGTTTCTTAACCAATGGTTGCCACAGACATACTTGTATTGTCTCCATCGGACATGACCGCTCAGACATCCTTGCTTAACCAACAATGCATCCCTATTTGGCCGACGTTTCCACTAAGACCTCGTATGTATCATGTACATCTATTGGGATTATGATGCATCACACGCTCATTCTTATGCTCTCCTCTTCGTTGTGACATGGTAAAACATAGATCCTAGATCGTTGTTGCATTTCCCTAGAGAGGCTTCCACCTCCAATAGACACCGTCGAATTGAAGTGAGAAGGCGGACACGAGCTTGTACAACACAGGCTCCATGCTCGACTCTACCCGCTCCTGCTGTTCCTCTAAAGGACTCCTACATTGCTCGCTTGAAAGGTCCCCTGCTAGGCGCTACAGTCTCCACATGCACGTGTCTTACCTCTGTTGTGTTTTGCTGATCCATTGTTGTTTTGTGTTCCTTCAGACAACAATCCATTCCTTTCTTATTATGGTGGGCCGACGCACGAATGCCCTTTTTGCGGTGCCTTCTTTTGGTTCCAGGAGCGTGTCAAGAGTGCTTCTGCTGTAACTCAGCGGAGGATTGTCTACAACCTTTGTTGTAAGGGTGGGCGGATCAGGTTGGAACCTTACAAAAAACCACCTGAACCTCTGCGAACTCTTCTGAGGTTTGATGGCGACGCTCGCTCAAAACGGTTTTTGCGCCAGATACGATATTACAACTCACTTTTCGCTTTCACCTCCTTGGGTGCTGCCGTTGACAAGGCTATAAACAATGGTACTGCACCGTATGTTTTCCGAATTAACGGTGTGGTTCATCATCGAATTGGAACGTTGCTACCTCGTCCAGGTTCGCAGCCCAAGTTTGCTCAGCTTTACATACATGATCCTGATGCTGAGCTCCAAAGTAGGCTCCACATTTTTGGGAGCGATGATGCTGGTGCTGCTTGCCCAGACTCCGCTGTTACACAGTCCTTGATGGAGATGCTTGACGCGCATAACGAGCTTGTAAAGGCCTTTCGTTGTGCTCGTGAACGCATAGAACAAACACACAATAGCGATATAACGTTACGTTTACTGGGCTGCAATACTAGACATGATGTCCAGTATAATTTGCCTTCGAGCGGTGAGATAGCTGCCATAATTGTTGGTGATTACTCGTCTGCTCAGTACACGTACGATGTCCTTGTTCATGCTAAGAACCATGGTCTCAAACGTGTTTCGCATTTGCATCCGTGTTATATGGCTCTGCAATACCCACTCCTTTTTCCCTATGGTGAACATGGATTCCATCTTGGCATTACGTATGCGGATGATGACGTCAACGAACGAACAAAACGTAGATACATGACGATGCTTGAGTTTGTTAGATACCACACACACTATAGGTTGCGTGATGCAAACCCATACACTTGCTACGGTAGGCTTAGCGATCAGATTGGTGTCGATGCGTATTCCACAGTCGAAGCCTCTAGATTGCAATTTATAGCTGACCACCAAAAAGATTTGCGATGCGAAACAGTGCAGGGTGTGTCTGATGCCATTGATAAGGGTTTGGTTAGTGCTGATTCCGTTGGAAGCAGGATGATTGTTCCTTCGTCGTTTACTGGTGGTAGAAGGTATCATGTGATGAACTACCAGGATGCTATGGCAATATGTAGAGTCTTTGGCCCTCCTGACTTATTTGTGACCTTCACGTGCAATACTAAGTGGAGAGAAATAGCGGATGCCATTCGTTTTGAAACCGGACAGCAGCCATGCGATCGCTCCGACGTGATTGTTCGTGTATTCCACATGAAAGTCGATGAGTTCATAACTGATATCAGGGAGGGAAATACGTTTGGCCCTGTACTTGCAGGTATGCTGGCGTTTGTGCCCCTTTAGGTGTTCTTCCCTCAACCTATCATTTTCTATTTGAAAACCTCGTGTTTACCAAGCATTTCTGCAGCGCTATATACTGTGGAGTTCCAGAAACGTGGCCTACCCCACATCCATTGCCTTGTTTGGCTGGCAAACCGCTCCTCCGACTTTGATGCCTCCACTATTGATGGATTTATCTGTGCTGAGGTACCTGATTTCAGGACTGACCCATTGGGATATGCATTGGTTGACGAGTTCATGATGCACGGCCCATGCGGTCAACACAACAAAAGATGCCCCTGTATGAAGAATGACAAATGCTCCAAAAACTACCCTAAGTCCTTCCAGGCTGAGACTATCGTTGACGATTTTGGATTCATGATATATAAGAGACGTGATGATGATAGATACATTGTTAAGAATGGGGTTAAGCTAGATAACAGGAGCGTTGTTCCTTATAACATGGCGTTGCTCAAGAAATATTGTGCACATATCAACGTTGAGTGGTGTAACAAATCAAACATGATTAAATACTTGTTTAAGTACGTTACTAAAGGAAGTGATCGAGCGAAGATATATTTTGAGGTGACGGCAAAGACAGCCAACGCGTCACCTGAACCTCAGTTAGCTCCTCGCAATGAAATTCAAGAGTATATCGATGCAAGATACCTATCCATATGTGAAGCCATCTGGCGTATTTTTGAGTTCGACATTCATTTTAGAATTCCTGCGGTTGAACGTCTTGTTGTCCATTTGCCCAACAATAACTATGTTCGGTATGAACCGGGTACTACCTTGGCGTCTCTCCTAGAGTCCCCCGCAGCAAAAAGTTCCATGCTAACTGAGTGGTTTAACACCAATGCAAGAAATCCTGGATACCGACACCTAACATATTGCGATTTCCCTACTGAGTGGTCTTGGCACCCTTCGGATCGACTGTGGCGGAAAAGAACCCCTTGTCACAAAATTGGACGGATGTACTACGTTCATCCAACGGCCGGTGAACTATACTACTTGCGCATGCTATTGATGATAGTTAAAGGTGCAACGAGTTATGTTGATCTAAGGACATTTAGTGGCGCGGTCTATGGCACCTTTCGCGAGGCATGTGAGGCGAGGGGCCTTCTTGAGAGCGATAACGAATGGAGCCTTCTCTTTGACGAGGCCATCGTCTCTGCCTCATCACACCAGCTACGCCAACTCTTTGTAACAGTTGCCCTCCATTGCTCGGTTGGCAATGTTCGTGCTTTATTTGATAAGTACTGGCTATATTTCACGGATGACATTCACCGCTCACTCACTCGCGCACTGGCCAATCCACGCTACGTTGTGCCACCGGAACAACTTATGCCGCTGCTGATAAAGAAGCTAACGCAACTGTTTTCTAACAGCGGAGGGAATATTGAAGACTTCAACTTGCCCAAACTGCCTGCACAAAATGATCACATATACGAAAATAGGTTGCTTAACGATGAACTTGACGTTGAACCGTTGGTATTGTCCATGCAAGCTCAATCTCTTCTGTCCCAGCTAAATACCGATCAGAGACATGTCTATGATACCATTATCGGTAGAGTTCTATCTTCCTTACCCGGATTTTTCTTTGTCTCTGGCCATGGCGGCACAGGGAAAACCTTCCTATGGAATACTCTGATTGCGAACATCAGATCGAAAGGAAAGATAGTACTTGCCGTTGCTTCCTCAGGTGTTGCTTCTTTGCTAATGCCTAAAGGACGAACTGCACATTCACGTTTCAAGATACCTTTCGACATGAACGAAACAGCCATGTGTACTATTAGGCGAGGGACCATGCTTGCTGAACTCATACAGGTGTCCTCATTGATTGTATGGGACGAAGCGCCGATGACGCATCGACATTGCTTTGAGGCCTTAGACAGAACCATGCGCGATATCCTCTCAGAGGACGAACCTACAAACGCGATTATCCCGTTTGGTGGCAAAGTCGTTGTCTTGGGCGGCGATTTTCGTCAGATTCTACCAGTTGTTCGTAAGGGATCACGATCTACGATTGTTAATGCTTGCATTACCAACTCTAGGCTTTGGCGCCATGTCAGCTTCTTGAGCCTACACACGAACATGCGTCTTGCCAGCCCATGCCTACCATCGGAAAAGCGTGCTGCTCTTGCTGAATTTAGCAAATGGGTTCTGTCTATCGGAGATGGTACTGTTCCTGTTGAGAAGATTGGCGACGAGGCCGAGCCTTCGTGGATCACGATCCCTCCCGATCTATTGATTCATGTTGACGGTGACAAGATACTCGCACTTATAACTGCAGTGTACCCGAATTTTATTGCAAATCACAGAAACTATGATTACCTAGCTGTGCGGGCTATCATTTGTCCTAATAATTCAACTGTTGATGACATCAATGAGCGTATTGTTTCGATGGTACCTGGAAGTGGCGTCGAGTGCATTAGCTGTGACACAATTTCAAAATCAGCAGAACACATTCCAGATTTTGATGTGCTTTATCCAACCGAGTTTCTCAATTCCATAAATGCACCCAATTTTCCTTGCCACAAACTTGTGCTTAAAGAGGGTGCGATGGTGATGCTGCTTCGCAATCTGAACCAAACTATGGGCCTCTGTAATGGGACAAGGCTGCTTATTTCCCAGCTAGGTCAACGTGTTCTGCGATGCATAATACTCACAGGATCTAGGATTGGCGATGAGGTATTCATTCCACGTATTGCGCTGAACACAACAAATGTAAAATGGCCTTTCACTTTGCAAAGGACCCAATTCCCACTACGCCTCTGCTATGCCATGACAATAAATAAAAGCCAAGGACAGACGCTTTCCACTGTTGGCCTTTACCTAAAGAAACCAGTATTTACACATGGCCAGCTCTATGTTGCTGTTTCGCGTGCGACATCCAGGGAGGGGCTTCGAATTTTGATCGAAAATGATGATGGTTCATGTGGCTCCTGTACTCGAAATGTTGTTTACCACGAGGTCTTAGATGCTGCGCTAGCAGCATCGTCGTAGCACATCTCACCTATTACGGATCTCATTTGTGTACAAATGTGCATATTGTAGATACATTTATGTATCATACTATTGCCCCTTCCAATTTTTGGGTTTTGCAATTTTCTATGCGTGCATCGCTCATCGATGGTACCTCTTTTGTACTAAGGTGTTTGTTCTGACATTCAGCATGCTTACTTCATCTCTTACTCTCAACACATACTCATTGGATAAATGTTGTTGTCCCTCTTTTGCCTTTACTTTGCAGATGGCAGAGGTTCTGATTGGTAGCCTTATGATTGGGAATTGCAGTGACCGGTTGTGTGTCCGTGTCTCACGTATGTGGGAATTTTATGATCCTCAGGATGAGTCTAAGCTCCTCCACGCTGATATGGTCCTCATCGATGAGGAGGTACGCAATCTTCTTACTACATGGACATTGGTCTACATTTGAATTAAGGCAACATTCCCACGGACTTATTGGTTCTGGTACATTAGCTACATCCCACAAAATTATTCCAGACTTGTCCTTGTATGCTACTCGGAATATGGCAGCAGCATCTTCTTGAAAATGTTAACATGGTCCAATAAATATGTAACCACATTCTAAATAAATGCTACTCCCTCCATTTAGCTTCGTATTACGACAATCAGTCTGGCTTCAGGCCCTCTGAGACATAATGGTTACCTCACTTATAATATTGGAACACATGAAATCACTAAAAGTTATGCCAAGATTGTATAGTGATAAAGGCATTTCTTTTATTTTGTGTAGGGTGGCAGTGCTCATGCTCAAATATACCCTCCACTCGCTGCCGTTTTCAAGCCCATGATAAAGGAGGGCAATGTCTACAACGTCTCCTACGTTCAGATCAGGAAAGCAAATAGGATGTACAAGCCTGTTGACAACGATATCATGATCGGTTTCACAAAATGGACGACAATTGAGGAGCTTATTGAAGTGCCACCGGCTTTTCCAGAGATTGTTTACTCCCTCACTCCCTTTGACCAGCTTACAACCCTTGTGGACATTAGGGACTATTTCATAGGTACATAGCTTGAATCCATCCTGCGTTTTACACAGTTCTACCAGATGCTCTCTTGTCACTCTATATTGTTATGTAAAATAGATGTCATTGGCACGGTCACCATGATCTCGGATGTCGCAACCATTCGTACAAAGATGCGCCAGACTCAAACAGCAAAGAGATCTGTCACTATACAAAATGAGAGGTTAGTTACTTACCTCTGCAGCAAGTTGTTTTACCCATGAGGTTATACTTGTGACTCGTTTTAATCGTGTTTGTAGCTGTACTCCCCTTGAGGTTGTGTTGTGGGGTGAGCAGGCAACCTCCTTCCCGGCTGATCAGATTACTATTGGCAGCCAGGACTCACTCCAGATTATTATCTTTGTTGGTACTCTTGCTAGATCATATGGTGGTATGCTTGTCTAACCTTGCTATTTACACTTCTATTAAGACTCTATGTTTACCCAAGGTTCCAAACCTTTCAGGTACCACTTCGCTGACAGGTGGATCATCTTGCAAATGGTATGTGAATCCGCAGGTTCCAGAGGCAACAAGCCTTGCAGCCAGGTACCATAAACACGTCACCCGCTTCCCTTGGGCGTCCAAAATTATAGGTCTACCCTTTATATGTCCAATTCGCTTGTCTCCTTTTTTAGCTTGCAGCATAAAAGGAGCCCAGTTATGTCTGCTGCTGGTTCGACGCAGCATGTGCCAAGGATTTCTACTGCTGAGCATAAGAAAGTATCTGAAATCAAACACCTGCATCCATTCAAGCATGAGGTGGTTCCTTTCATGCTAATGGACTACATCTTTTTATACACTCTTCTTATGTGCCTAAGAGAACAGTGCTAACCCCTGTACTGCCTCATTGACCTGTTTTTTAGAAAGTTGAGTGGTTGGTGACAGTTACCGTTCTTAAGATTGATCAACTATGGTGGTACGAGTCCTGTAGAAAGTGCCTCAAAAAAACAAAGCCTCATGGTGATGCCTATAAATGCTCGGACTCTGGTTGTGGCCATGTTGGTCCGCCTAATCCAAGGTATGTGATGTTTCTTGGTCTGGTACATCTATGCCTGCTGACTCCTTAATCATACATCTGGGACTGCTACTTTGTGCGCAGGTACAGGTTGCTCATCACAGCAGGTGATGAGACAGGCGAGACTGATTTCATACTATTTGGACGTATGGCACAGCGCATTGTTAAGAAACCACTTGACATCTTGATCGCGGATAATCCAGCCGGATTTATTCCTGATGACATAACTAAGCTGATGGAAAAGGTGTACACATTCAACGTAAGCTTCACAGATAGCACCATTGCTTTAGGCAATGTGTGTTTCCAGGTTAACACGGTTGTCGCCGAGATTGGTGATGGAGGTCAGGTTCCAATTTCACCCAGTGGATCCCAACCTTCATCAATTTCGTCTGCGCGGGCTGCATCCAAATCTACATCAGCAGACTCTATCCCAACTGGAGGTACCTCTTCTCAGACACCACAGAGCACCAAAAACTACAGCAACGATAAGGTAACCCATGCTTTCGAACACTCAATAAATTTGTTGTTGCCACCAACTCAAGTTGCCTTACACACTATGCACTTCGATGTAGCGTGCAAGGTCGCCAACGCCACTATCAAAAGGTGGGTCCTCAGCTACCAGGCAGGTTGCGAGGAAAATATTGGGAGGCTCAGCTGATAAAACTGGTGATGGCCATGACTTGGCTTCCGGCATTGCTGATTCTAGGTACATCCTAAACCTCTCGGTGCCTTCTTGTTGTTTACAACACAGTTTGAATGCCACTGTTATCAAATAGGTCTTAGATTTAGTTGTGGCCTTTCTTGCTCGGTTTTCTTTTGCTTCTGAAAAAACGTTGTCCAGTTGTGATGAGCAACAACTAAATTAACAATGGGCTACAGTGACTCATATGCTTCCATTCCTGTTCTTGCTTCCTTTCCTGTCATATGCTGGGCCAACAGTAACCCGTGTGCTTCCATTCCTGTCGTTCCAGACTCAAGTACAAACAATCCAAAAACCCTGCAGCATAGTGGACATGTATCATCTAATGTTTTCTAGGCCAAACACCATATTTGTAGGAAAGATGGGTTGGTAATGGAACTACCCATTGCTTTTAGTGTAAACAAGACCATCACAGCCAGGGGCTTTGGCAGCAGAGTGGATGGTTCTACAGCCAGACTCTTCTTGTTCTTCAACACAAGGGCTGTCTTCCCTAAGCCTCTTGTCAGTGTCATCACGGGAGGGTTCATTTTGACCCAGTGGTGTCACAAATAAATTGCATGAGTGTGTTTGCTCAATAACATCCAATGGTTCAACAGAATTTTCTCTATCTTCAGTATTGATACATATCCTCCCAGCATCATTGATTTGAGTGTTTGCTGCTTTGAGCGGTGCTTGTCTTCCTTTTTTCTTTCCCTTGCTGCATGTGTTCTTGTTCTGCAATGCATAAAGGAATTAGGCAATGGAACCGGTAGGGAACAGTAACATCGTGTGACACTATGAGCAACTGACCACTTTACTTGTGCTGAATGAAACAGGAAGCCCCAAAGAACCCATGAGATTGACCAATTCCAAATCTTCAACAAACAAATGGCCTATTGGTAGACAGATCATATACACAGTAAGAAATCGGTTGACATACAAGGGAATAGCAATCCTAATTTTGCTTTTACAACACAATGAAAAACGCTAAACAGACTATTAATATGTATATCCACCGAGAAAGTTCAGCAAAACGAGTCAAAAAAATTCTTGTACCTCTACACCAGCAAATCGCTTTTAAGCCTTATCAAGCTTATAATCAGTAGCGAGTAGTCTGTAGTTTGACAAGGCAAGCTCGTAGTCCCGTAACATGAAGGCGAAATCACCAAGTACTCTGATCTGTCATTCTATGGAGGTGAATGTATACCTGATGGAGAAAATAAAGTTACAGAATATTATAGATTACAGAAAAATACAGTGAAAGGTAGCAAAATCTAGAATAATCACTTGCGTTGGCCCATTTGGAGCTTCTAGGACATCATCTCTTTTTCTCCACCGCAGGTTCTTGATCTGATTTCTAAAACCCTTTCTTGTTGTGGCTACCTAAAACGGTACTGAATATTGTTGGGAAATGATAAGATGAAAATAATGATATACCAAACTCTCAACCGTGTGCCTGCTGATTGAGGACATGGATCTTTTGTTCCATGTATGCGATGATATGGTTTGAAACAAAATGTTGCATGAAGTCCTTTATCTAAAATAAACAAGCTCAGCAATTCAGTATTGAGTAAAGCTTGTTGACAGCTGAGGAAGTTTGCATGCGGCAACGAGATGTACTGCAACAAAATAACATGACAATTTGATGTGCCATCCTTGGCATGACTGCACAAAAACATGGACTGAATGCATGCCATTCAGGTTATTGGTTCATGGCCCTGTTTGTGTATTAGCTGTTGATTTGCGATCAAGACCCTGTTTGTCTAGCCTCGAGCTTGTATACATGTGCTTAATATCTTTCTTTGGTATAACATTAACTTCAAAGACCCAGCGCATAATATTTATGGAACTTTATACTCACATTCTTATATTTGTTTGCAGCCTTGACAAATCTGCAGTCTGAACACGTCACAGATGATGTCTTGCCTTTTGTGGATGTACGTCGATGTACATCTTGGTCACCTCTGTTTATCGCTTTTGTGGATGGATTGTTCAGCTGGCTTTAGTAGATGAAATGACTCTGCGCTTGTAGTTGCGTAATGTTTGTGCCTAGCTGTCTGGATTGTGCCGGCCAAGAGTTAGCTCGAGGTACCTTGTAAATAGCTCTGGTTTGGTTGCCTGTCCCCCACTGTATCGACTAGCCGTAAACTTGGACCATGTAATCTTATTCCAGACCAGTTTCCAGCTGAAACAAGCATCAACGTCATGCTATGGTGCACGTTTAAGTGC
This sequence comes from Zea luxurians, assembly GCA_029449295.1. NCBI lineage: Eukaryota > Viridiplantae > Streptophyta > Magnoliopsida > Poales > Poaceae > Zea > Zea luxurians. The sequence continues at coordinate 115,547,137 of JAOPSE010000005.1, read as the reverse complement.
GGTGCTACAACTTTAATGTGAATTATTTTCGAGCTACCCATGTTTTATGTTCTGTTGAGTATCTGTTTTCTTTCTCTCTGAACTAAACAATTTTGTTTGAGATTTAGTCATCCTCCATTTGATTATAGCGTGTATAGCTGTGCATTCATATTTCCTCCATTTAATTTGATTTAGTCATCCTTGAAATTGGCACGACCACTCTGATGAATTAACTGTAACTTTTTTTCTCATGTTGTTTGCTGAAAAGTTTGTTAGTGGTGCTTAGCCTTTACATGTACATCCATCCACTGTTGTTGCCCTGCTTTTCCACCAAAAAATGGGTCATCGCTGCTGTATGGCCAAAAAATGGGTCATCGCTGCTGTGTTGGATAGGGCGTCCGAAAGGACGCCCCTTGATCTAGTATATTTAAATGATCAGATCAATTAAAAAACTTACGTACTAGTTCTTCATTTCTATTTTTTCACTTAAACTTCGCAATTGAACAAATACAACAAAGTACAATCTGTCAGAATGACAGTGAACGTGCGAAAAAAAGTGGACTGACTGATAAAACGGCCCACAAGGGCGCTTAAATGCTCATGACGTCTTCACCTAAAATGACGTACAAGTACATGGTTCTTCTGTCCAAAAAACGTATAGTTATCACTATTATACAATTTTTTCCCTTTCAAGAATGCGTACGATAATCCATACATCTGATTCATGAATTGAGGGTACTTTGGTTCTCCTGAACTGATTACATTAAGGTCTATAGTGAAGAAAACAATGAGCAGGATGTAGACGTGGATGGGGAGGAGCTCCTTCTCATTAATCTAACGTGGGCTAGCTTCTGCAGGTTTCTCTTGAGGGCTCGCGCTATCCAGCAAGTCAACATCGCCAACTCCAACAGGTGGACCAATGCTGCAACGAGCAGTGTTGTGCATTGCAATGGCATCCTTCAGCTTCTGAAACTGCAAATGCAAAATGGGATTATTTGGGTACAAAAATGTGCAGAAGCAATACAACCAGAATGATTTCCACCTCAGACATTTGAAATGGACAAGTGCAGTACATATTCTAGCACAATCTCAGAAGCAGAAAACGATAGGGGAGGGATGCCATGAAAAGAAAACTTAAACTAAAGCAAAGAAAAAAAAACTATAGCTCACGATAATTCACAACAAAGTAGGATTCACAAAAGGGATCACTTATCTCATTCAGTATAATACAGAAACACGTGAGGCACTCACTCATACCTTAGCTAAGGAACAGGAGAAAGCCTCCAGTAGCCCATCAGCTCCACGATAAAAATGGAAGAAAGGAAGGACTTTGACATTCAGTCGTTTGCACATGGGTTTGTTTTCATCAAAATTCACTTTTAGAAACAATACATCAGGGGTCTCCAAAGCTGTCCGGCAGAGCTGGTATCATTGAAACAGCATCAGATTTACAACAGATTTCAGAAACTATATAAATTATAAATCCTACCCCAGGACGATCAGATGGCAGTGTAAATAGATCTACAGTTTCAGAATAACAAGTAGGTAAAGGCAAACATTCAAGAGACTAAAACATCTCTATCATGGGTTTACTACACAAGTAGGGGGTGTAAATGGTATGGATATTATCCGTCCGTATTCGAATTTGATCCGTCTAAGAGAGCTCAGATCCGATCCGTATCCGAGTCCAGGTAGTCAGTATCTGATCTTTATCCGTATCCATATTCTCAAAGTTGGATATTTAAGATGTCGATATTCATTTAAATCTTATCCGACACAACTTGATAATATTTGTATCCGATCCAAATTCAAAGCGAAAATATGAAAACAGATATGAAACGAGTAATATCAGTCCGTATCCGATCCAATTACACCCCTATACACAAGCAACTAAAACATCTCCAATATGGATTTACTCAAAGTGCACAATATGTAACATGAGCAAACAGTTCAAGTGGCTAATAACTGTCTATCCCTTAGTGTGTGCTCTTCGTGAGGATGTGGTACTAGCTGCCAAGTCAGACAGGGTTAATAGGAATAGAGTTGTGGAAACAAGACTTTGGAAGCGAATGGTCTTAGACTTAGCGAGCCCAACGGATCAATGTTACAGGGACTAGGAGTGATATCAACGACGATGTTAGTCATAGAATCAAATACATGTGGATGAAATTGCTCCAAGCTTCTGGCATCCTCTGATGGTGCCATAGCCCACAGAAGCCAAAGAGTAAGGGTGTGTTTGTTTCCCTCCTAGATTATATAAGTTTGATTTTGGTGGAAGGGTAGGAGGGTAAAATATCACTTTATGACCACAAATAAGCTAGTATTGGGTAGGCTATTTCAGCTTATTTGTGATCCCAAAGTGATATTTTACTCTCCTGCCCTTCCGCCATAATCCAACTTACATAATTTAGGAGGGAAACAAACAGGGCCTAAGTTATTTAGGACAGAAATTGGAACTAGTGTTGTGCAGTTCATAATGCTGGCCTACCAAATAGTGGATGTCTAGCTGCTATGTGTAGCGATGCACATTGCAACAGATTTGTGGTCATACTAGGATGGGTCAAGTTCGAAACAATAGTATAAGTGATAGGGTAGGGGTGGCACTGATTCATGGCATCTTCATGCCAATAATGTAAAAAGAGGCTGGGGTGGGCCAAAGTTGATGTGGAATGAGGAAGTAAAGAGGGATCCAAGAAAATGAGACAAAAGATCTATCTTTGGGTGGAGGCATGTCGTCATCAGCAATCCATGTGCCCAAAGCAAGATCTAGCTTATAGTTCACCTTTTACTACTGTGTTTTTTTTGCGGGTCACCTTTTACTACTGTTACTACAACTATCACTACTACCACCTCATTTTCTTCATGCGACCCCCCGAGGTTTTTACTTATTACTGGGTTCCATCTCTAGCTTACCCCCAATTTTTTTAGGATAAAAAAAACTCACCCGGAGAGGGAAAGACCGCCCTCCCAGTATTACATTAAGAACAAGAAGAGACCGAAACATTGTCTGTTGCTAGTAGAACTCCAAACTCCAAAGGCAGCTTAACCAATTCACAGTTATAACTTATAAGCATAAACTTCCAGGCTGGAACTCTCAAGTACAGAGTAGTTCGATGGTAACAAGTTGATAGCCAGAGCATAGGTAACCAGTTGCAACATAAAACACAGTATGCCTAAGTTGGATGACCAATGAAAATGTGATGGAAGTAGGGATTGTAGCAAAGACAAAAGGTCTTAACTATTTTTGAGTTACACTGATTTCTTTCAGGAAGCTTGTCAGTTGTTTCCTTCTAAAACTTGAGAGAGCATGCTAACTGTTCAGTTTTGTCAAAACATTAACAAACTTGAGTTTCACATGACCTGAATTCAAATATCTATGCTCTTTCCATTCTGAAAAAGGTTCCAATATCTCCATGCGACCAAACAAAGTTCTGAGCTCTCATTCTACAAATTATTGGAAACCAGTTCCACTAGACCACTATTATACACTGTAGTCCAAAAATCCAGAATTGAGGATCATATTAATCAGTATTAGCCTAATGTCAATCTTTAAAGTCGTCGCAATGGGAAATTCCAAGCACTAAGTCTCCCCAAAGAAACTTGTTACAAATTACATTGTTGCATGTGTTTCTAAATTCCATAGGATTACTATCCTATCCAATCTGCATTCTCCGTCTAGATCCCCCAGTACCGTGCACTTGGACCCTCTCAAGTCATGAAACAACCCTGGCAATAACATTTGTGTGCATTTACTTTTTCCTTTTAAATAACTCTAATACAGATGAACTTATCTGGACTGGAACCTATCAGAACTAAACTTATGCATTGCTGAAGGGTGTATAATTTGATAATAAGTCTTTCCTAATCTTAGCAAACCAAAATTAATGCTTTGACATGCCTTTAAATAGCTACAATGTTTCAAAAAATGCTATTCAATTTGCGCATCCTAAATGATATGTAGCAGGTAACTATGTAAAGTCATAATTAGCACATTAGGAATACAGAAGGTAACAATGTAGAGTTGTAAAGTTGTAATTAGCACATTAGAAATCAGAAGGTAACAATGTTGAGTTGTAAAGTTGTAATCAGACAAAACCAATCAAACATCCAGTAGTTATATTCACGATTAATGACATTACCCTTGGAAAGAGAGCCCTGCATGAACCACACCAGGTTCCGTAGAACTCAACAATAACAAGCCTGTCTCCAGCATCTCTTAGTGCATCCAAGAACTCCACTGTGGAGTGGATGTCAATCATGTTTGGCCCAGCATTTTTCTCCCACCATTTCGGTTGCTCACCACGCTCTGCTGCACAAATCTGGAATAATCAACACAACAAAACCATAACAATCAAATGCCCTGCAGCGTAAACTAAGTAGCATAGGCCCGTATGACTGAACAGATCACACAAGCCTTTCGTTAAAACATGCACAAGTTCAACAAGCAAGAATAGCACAGTTGAACTAAAATAAAGTGCAATTGAATATAACACACATCCTGGTGAACTACTTAGAAATGGAGAGTAAAAAATGTAGCACTGCTTAACACCAAAATGAAGTAACGAACCCAAATGAAACAAACAACAATGCACTATAGTCTATGGGGTGTTTGAATGCACTAGAGCTAATGGTTAGTTGGCTAAAAAAATTCTAGTAGAGTTAGCTAGCTAACAAATAACTAGCTAATTATTGCTAATTTGCTAAAAGTAGCTAATAGTTGAACTATTATCTATTCTGTTTGGATGTCTTTAGCTAATTTTAGCAGCTAGCTATTAGCTCCAATGCATTCAAATACCCCCTATGTAATTCGCGTAGCACAGTGCTTACAGTTATTCACTGGTATGCATTTCCTCTTCACATGGCACAACAATAGAAATAATAGTAGAATAAAAATTATATACATGGCACTCCCAAATCTAGAACGAGGAAACCGGAAACGAAGAGGTCTAATTCAACACAGTAGTGGACTTACCTTAGGAACAACTGCTCAATGAGCAACAGAACATTAAAGGCAGAGAAGAAACCACAAAATTCACCTAGGATTTTACTCGCTCATAAATGACATGGAATTGCAAGAGCTGCTCCGCGGTACAACCACCCGTGTACCTTCTAATCCAGAGACTCAGCAACACCACAAACCTCGCAGTCCACCGAAAAATCGTAAAAGAAGCGTCCCCCCTCCACATCGTTCACACTGGAAGTCACAAACACGCGGTAGTGCGAAAACAACCGAGAAACCCTTCGGAGCGCCACATCACCGCGTTTGACAAACAACAAAGCCGGTTGCAAATGCTTCAGCCGACAAGCCGAGAACGCGCACCTTGTGCCGAGTGAGCCGGCGAGGTCGGGGTTGCCGTTGCCCGGCAGCCAAACGCGGCCGCCACGGCGAGCCGGGCGACGAGAGCACCCAACGACACGGCGGGGACGAAGAGGCTGATGAAGAGGCGCCGGATGCGACTGACAACGGCGCGAGGAAGCGGCACGGAAGGAGGAGAGCGTCGGCCATGGGTGGATTTCACCGCTCCCGGCGCCCGCTAGACCGCCGCCGCTCTAGGCGCCAGCGCAGGGGGCATCCGAGTGCGGCGAGGCGGAGCCCGGGAGCGCGGAGGAGCTACCGGTGAGGAGTTGGCTTGGCCGCCTCTCCGCTCTGCTGCTACGTCGGGGACGGGGAGGGGTGGTGGAGATGGGGCTGGCTGACGGATGGCGTCGGGCGTCGCCGTGGATGGAGAGATTTGGGTAGCGGAAATGATGCTACACGAGAAAGTCCTGAAGACTGTCACTGGTGAATGGGCCAGTGGATTCGATGCTCAGAATTTGCAGATTTTGAACTAAAGAACGACTACTGCTGTCTCCGACAAATTACCAAAAGGTTCAACAAAAAAACTGTCATTTAACAAAAAAAATTAATGCGCATTACATAATATAAGCGTCATGTAATTAAATTACTAAAAACTATGTGCAATTAGTAGAGTGTGAGGGCGGTACACTATCGTAAGCTTATCCGGTAAATTTTGTAATACGCGTTGTTATTGATAAGATCTGCCAGTTATCAATCAATTATTGTCTTAAAGCTTCATGTTATTATATTGATTTTACACTGCTACATATATATTTCTCAAACGGCTGGTATAATTCATGACATGTAAGCTCCAACATGCACATGCGGCAACTCTAGAGATCGATACTTATGTGGCATCATGTCTTACGTGTATAGTCTCATTATTTATTCTGGTGTTGGGACGAAGGCCAAATCAGACCTCGATCATCCCCTGAAATCCAAGCTAACCTTGTTTTTGAGCACAGGGTCCACACTCAACCAAAGATTCCGATCATCATGTACGGTCCAAGCGGATTTCATCTCTGAAGAGGTCCCACGGTGCTGTCCCAGCAAAGGCTCGACATTAAGGGGGCTCGGCACCCCGAGGACGAAGAACCCTCTCAAGGACCTACAACCCATGACCAGCCGAGGCGTCTTTCAGATGGAGAGAAGCCCACGAGCCCATGCAAAGACGCTTAATCCGGCTGTGAAAGTCGCCTAGAGAGGGGTGAATAGGGCGAAACTGAAATTTACAAAGTTAATCACAACTACAAGCCGGGTTAGTGTTAGAAATAATAATGAGTCCGAGAGAGAGGGCGCAAAACAAATCGTAAGCGAATGAAGAGTGTGACACACGGATTTGTTTTACCGAGGTTCGGTTCTTGCAAACCTACTCCCCGTTGAGGAGGCCACAAAGGCCGGGTCTTTTTCAACCCTTTCCCTCTCTCAAACGGTTCCTCGGACCGAGTGAGCTTCTCTTCTCAAATCAATCGGGAACAAAACTTCTCCGCAAGGACCACCACACAATTGGTGTCTCTTGCCTCGGTTACAATTGAGTTTTGATCACAAGAACAAATGAGAAAGAAAGAAGCAATCCAAGCGCAAGAGCTCAAAAGAACACGACAAATCTCTCTCACTAGTCACTAAAGCTTTGTGTGGAATTGGAGAGGATTTGATCACTTGAGTGTGTCTAGAATTGAATGCCTAGCTCTTGTAAGTGGTTGGAAGGTGGAAAACTTGGATGACTTGAATGAGGGGTGGTTGGGGGTATTTAGGGCGTGTTTGGTGTGTGGCGCCACACGCCACGCCACGCCTAAGTTGCAGCGGCCGAATTGGCCGCCACAACTGCGGCGAGAAAAGTGTGGCTGGTGGCGGCGACTTAGGCTAGATACCAAACACGCCCTTATAGCCCCAACCACCAAACTAGCCGTTGATGGAGGCTGTCTGTCGCCTGGTGCACCGGACAGTCCGGTGCGCCAGCCACGTCACCAGGCCGCTGGGTTCCGACCGTTGGAGCCCTGACTGCTGGGCCCGCCTGGATGTCCAGTGGTGCACCGGACAGGTACTGTAGAGTGTCCGGTGCGCCACTTCGCGCGTGCCTGACTCCTGCGCGCTCTGGCGCGCATTTAATGCCGCTGCAGGTGACCGTTGGCGCCGAAGTAGCCGTTGCTCCGCCGTTACACCGGACAGTCCGGTGAATTATAGCAGAGCGAATTCCTGAAGCTGGCGAGTTCAGAGTCGCTTCTCCTTGGAGCACCGGACAGTCCGGTGAATTATAGCGCGGTGGCTCTGAGTTTTCCCGAAGGTGCGAAGTTTAACTTGGAATCCCCTGGTGCACCGGACACTGTCCGGTGGCACACCGAACAGTCCGGTGTGCCCGACCAGGGTGCCTTCGGTTGTCCCTTTGCTCCTTTGTTTGAACCCTTTCTCTTGGTATTTTTATTGGCTTATTGTGAACCTTTGGTACCTGTAGAACTTATAAACTTGGGCAAACTAGTTAGTCCAATTATTTGTGTTGGGCAATTCGACCACCAAAATCAATTTAGGAAATAGGTGTAAGCCTAATTCCCTTTCAAGCTGCCACTAACGACGAAGGCTCTAGGACATTGAAGGCGTTAGAACCCCAACCCCTGGGCGAAGGCCCCAGGATGACATACAGGAGTTAGTCCTGAAAGGATCACGATACCCAAGAAGGGGTGAATTGGGCTTTTCTAAAATTCTTGCAAAAGATTAAACCCTAATCACAAGCCTAACTTCACCCAACAAACTAGCTAGATCAAATGAAACTAAGTACTCTAGAACAACCCTAAGCAATCATGGCTTATACTTAGAATGTAAGTGCTCAAAAGTAAATTGCTCAAATTAAATGCGAAAAGTAAAGCAAAGGGTTTAGATGACTCCTCTGGTTTTCTGAGGTGTCGAAGTGTCGGCACTCTCCAATAGTCCTTGTTGGAGCATTACACATGGCAGAGGCGGACCGATGTTATGGCCAGTGGGGGCACAAGCCCCCACTCAAATTTCTGGTTCCAATGAACTTCTTATCTTAATTACTGTAGCTATAAAAGACCAATAGGTAGTAAGCTTGTATTTAGGCCCCCACTCAGTAGTTAGGCTCCCACTCGGATTTTAGGCTAGGTCCGCCCCTACTCACAAGGGTATAGCTCCCTCTTAGTCCTTGCAAGGACTAAATGCTCACTACGTGTTAATTGTTTGCCTCTCCGATGTGGTGAATCCTTCACAACCGCATACAACTCTGAGCTAGGTCACCAATAGTCCTCCAGGGTGATCACACGCTCCAATCACCACCAAGTTGTCTAGGTGATATCGATCACCCAGAGTAATAAGATCTAGGCTTTCACTTGACCATGATGAGTCTAATGCGAGTGGTGTGTGCTCTAGGTGGCTCTCTCTTGCACTAATGAGTTCCTAACTACGAGATTATGATTTTGTTAATCACCTCACTATGCCAAGGGTCTTGTAAGCTCTCACAATGAATACTATGTGGTTGGGAAGGCAAGACACTTCAATGTGGCTGTTGGAGGGGGTATAAATAGCCACCAACCAAAATATAGTTGTTACTGTTCCACTCAGTTAAGGGCGCACCAGACCGTGGTCCAGTGAGCACCGCACCCCCTTCTAACACCAACCAATGTCTAGTTTGCCAGACCTAGCCATTACATTGAGTGGTCCGTGTGCACCAAACCGGGCTGATGTGCTAACAGGCTAGATGACGCAGACTACAAGCTCTCTAGATAAACGACCTGATGTGCTACCGGACCATGGCCTAACACACACGCGTAGCTGAGCAGAAAACAAGCTTTCTGGGAAACTGATCCTTTGCGCACCAGACCGTGTATGTTGCCCATATGCCAGATGGGTCATTGAACTAGGTCTGATGCACCTGAAGTGCATTTTTCTAAGTTTTTCTGATTTGGCTTTATCTCCAAATTTTTATAAGCTCTCAACAGTTATCTAGCATTAGTTTTGTGTATGAGTGAACCATCACACTACATTTAGACATGACTAAGTCAAGTTACTCATCCACAACCCCACTTTATAGTGTGGCTAAAAGAAAATAAAAAGGCCCTATAGCTAAACTAAATGTCCAACAACTTTTTTTGACACTTAGAACTAGTATATCACTTGATTGGCGATGTTTCCTTTCCTAGGGGCACTGGATCGTCCGGTGCTGCAATTTGACCGTTGGGTGCCGGGTGAAGAAGCAAAGTAGCCGTTGGATGGAGTCACCGGACTGTCCGGTGAGGAAGCCCAGACCATTCGGTGTTTTCTAACAAAAAATCCTGAGGCTGGGGACTTCAGTCGTACAACCGCTAGGCTATCCGGTGCACACCAGACTGTCTGGTGATGGCACCGGACCATCCGGTGCTGCCTAGTTCAGCACAAGTTTGGCTCTTTTGAGCCAATATCATCCAACTCTTTTTGGCGTTTCTTGGTAGCTTCCCTATGACTTAGAAAAACATAGTTAGCACTTAATCTAATTGACTAAGTGTAGGAAACATACCTTTTCTCCTCGGTTTCACCAGGATTTTCAATATGCCTGAAACTAAGTCCAAAGGCATTTTCTTTGCAAACTGAGTTAGTAGTCAAAACAAAGTGCTAGAAACATAGAGTAGGGTGTGTGCAACTTATCAAAACACATGAACCTCATGTTTATGTTAGTTTGCTCAAAGTTACACTTCTGGCCCTTCAATTTAGCTCATATGGACTTTTTGCCTTCAACTTACTTTTGCTAGACCCTGTGCTCATGCTCATATCAAAGTGGTTAGTCCAATGTGTGGTGTTGAGCATTTAATCACCAAAACAACTAGAAATGGCCCAAGGGCACATTTCCCTTTCACACCTGTAGCGACGTACTCCGCTTCAACGGTTGATGAAGCAACACTATTTTGCTTTTTTGAACTCCATGAAACTAGTGATATTCTAAGCAAATGGCATCCGCCAGATGTACTTTTCCTATCAATTTTGTACCTAGCGTAATCCGAAACGGAATAGCCAATTAAATAAAAATAGCTCATTTGGGATACCAAAGGCTAATGTTTGGGGCGTGCTTTAGGTACCTAAGGATTCTTTTACCAGCGCTAAGAAGAGCTTCCTTAGGATTAGCTTGAAAGCAATCACACATATACACACTAAACATAATGTCGGGCCTAGATACGATAAGATACAACAAGCTACCATGGAACGATAGATAGTTTGATCAACTGGGTTGCCTCCCTCATCTAGGTCGAGATGTCTGTTAGTAGGCATTGAGGTCTTGATTGGCTTGCAATCTTCTATGTTAAATCTTTTCAATAAGTCTTTGGTGTAATTCTCTTGAGAGATGAAGTTCCCGTCTTTTATTTGCTTGACTTGAAAGCTAAAAGTCGCCTAGAGGGGGGTGAATAGGCAGAATCTGAAATTTACAAACTTAAGCACACATTACAAGTCGGGGTTAGCGTTAGAATTAAAATTGAGTCCGAGAGAGAGGTCGAAAACAAATCAACCAAGAAATAAAGTGGATGACACGGTGATTTGTTTTACCGAGGTTCGATTCTTGAGAACCTAGTCCCCGTTGAGGTGGTCACAAAGACCGGGTCTCTTTCAACCCTCTCCCTCTCTCAAACGGTCACTTAGACCGAGTGAGCTTTCTCCTTAATCAAACAGGTCACTTAGACCCCACAAGGACCACCACATAATTGGTGTCTCTTGCTTTGATTATAAGTTACTTGAAGAACAAGAATGAGGAAGAATAAAGCGATCCAAGAACAAGAGCTCAAAAACACTAGCAAAACACTCTCTCTAGTCACTAGTTGTTTGGAGTGGATTTGGGACTTAGAGAGGCTTTGATTCTTTTGAATTGTGTCTTGTATTGATTGCACTAGCTCTTGTATTGAATGAGATGTCTGAAAAACTTGGATGCTTGGAGTGGTGGTGGTTGGAGGGTATTTATAGCCCTCAACCACCACATAGCCGTTGGGGAGGCTGTCTGTCGATGGGCGCACCGGACAGTCTGGTGCGCCACCGGACACTGTCCAGTGCGCCAGCCACGTCACCAAACCGTTAGCGTTCTGAAGATTCTGACCGTTGGAGCGCTGACTTCATGTCGCACCGGACAGTCCGGTGCTGCACCAGACAGGTACTGTTCACTGTCCGGTGCGCCTCTAACGCCTGCTCTGACTTCTGTGCGCACTGTTCACGCACTGTTCACGCTTTTGCAGACGACCGTTGCGCTAGATAGTCGTTGCTCCGCTGGTGCACCGGACAGTCCGGTGGCACACCGGACAGTCCGGTGAATTATAGCGGAGCGATGTCTGAGAAACCCGAAGGTGAAGAGTTCAGACTGTACGGTCCCTGGTGCACCGAACACTGTCCTGTGGTGCACCGGACACTGTCTGGTGGCACACCAGACAGTCTGGTGCGTCAGACCAGGGTTCTCTTCGGTTTCTCTTGCTCCTTTCTTTTAAACCCTAACTTTGATCTTTTATTGGTTTGTGTTGAACTTCTATGCACCTGTAGAATATATAATCTAGAGCAAACTATTTAGTCCAGTATTTGTGTTGGGCATTCAACCACCAAAATTATTTATAGAAAAATGTTTGACCATATTTCCCTTTCAATCTCCCCCTTTTTGGTGATTGATGCCAACACAAACCAAAGCAAATATATAAGTGCAGAACTGAACTAGTTTGCATAATGTAAGTGCATAGGTTACTTAGAATTAAACCAATTCATAATTTCACTAGATATGCATGGATTGCTTTCTTTTATTTAAAATTTTGGACCACGCTTGCATCACTTGTTTTGTTTTTGCAAATAGTCAGAGGTATATGAATAAGATTGCAAGAAGCATTTTCAAGATTTTGAAATTTCTCCCCCTATTTCAAATGCTTTTCTTTTGAGTACAACAAAACTCCCCCTGAATGAAATTCTCCCCTTAGTGTTCAAGAGGTTTTTCTAATTTTTGAAAACACTAATAACTTTCTCTCCCTTTTGAAAACACATTAAGATACTAATTTGAAAGTTTCTTAAAATATGGTGGCGGTGCGGTCCTTTTGCTTTGGCCTAGATCCTTTCTCCCCCTTTGGCATTAATCACCAAAAACAGAGACTTTGAGAGCCCTTTAACATTTTCTCCCCCTTTGGTAAACAATATATGAGTGAAAGATTATACCAAATTGGAGAGTGTTGTGATGCAACGACGAAGTGTAAATGATACCGGTAGAGTGGAGTGGAAGCCTTGTCTTCGTCGAGTACTCCATTTCCCTTTCAATCTACGACTTAGCATATAAACACACTTGGAAATACATTAGTCGTAGAAATGAAAGAGATAAGATCAAAGGTATATAAATGAGCAATGTGTGCAATGTTTCAATCAAAATTCTGAGAATCAAGAATATTTAGCTCATTCCTAAGTTTGCTAAAGGTTTTCTCATCTAAAGGCTTGGTAAAGATATCAGCTAATTGGTCTTTGGTGTTAATATAGGCTATCTCGATATGCCCCCTTTGTTGGTGATCCCTCAAAAAGTGATACCGAATGTCTATGTGCTTAGTGCGGCTGTGTTCAACGGGATTTTCTGCCGTGCAGATAGCACTCTCATTGTCACATAGGAGAGGGACTTCGCTCAATTTGTAGCCATAGTCCCTGAGGGTTTGCCTCATCCAAAGCAATTGCGCACAACAATGGCCTGGGGTAATATACTCGGCTTCGGCGGTTGATAGAGCTACTAAATTTTGTTTCTTTGAAGCCCAAGGCACCAGGGATCTTCCCAGAAATTGACAAGTCCCTGATGTGCTCTTCCTATCAATTTTACACCCTGCCCAACCGGCATCGGAATATCCTATCAAATCAAAGGTTGATCCCCTAGGGTACCAAAGCCCAAACTTAGGAGTGTAAACTAAATATATCTTGATTCTTTTCATGGCCCTAAGGTGAACTTCCTTAGGATCGGCTTGAAACCTTGCACACATGCATACGGAAAGCATAATATCCGGTCGAGATGCACATAAATAAAGTAAAGATCCTATCATCGACCAGTATACCTTTTGATCTACGGATTTACCTCCCATGTCGAGGTTGAGATGCCCATTGGTTCCCATGGGTGTCTTGATGGGCTTGGCATCCTTCATTCCAAACTTCTTAAGAATGTCTTGAATATACTTCGTTTGGCTGATGAAGGTGCCCTCTTGAAGTTGCTTGATTTGGAATCCTAAGAAATATCTCAACTCCCCCATCATTGACATCTCGAATTTCTGTATCATGATCCTACTAAACTCTTCACAAGTAGATTTGTTAGTAGACCCAAATATGATATCATCAATATAAATTTGGCATACAAACAAATCATTTGCAATAGTTTTAGTAAAGAGTGTAGGATCGGCTTTACCGACTTTGAAGCCGTTAGTGATAAGAAAATCTCGCAGGCATTCATACCATGCTCTTGGGGCTTGCTTGAGCACATAAAGCGTCTTTGAGAGATTATACACATGGTTAGGGTACTCACTATCTTCAAAGCTGGGAGGTTGCTCAACATAGACCTCTTCCTTGATAGGTCCATTGAGGAAGGCACTCTTCACGTCCATTTGATAAAGCTTGAAGCCATGGTAAGTAGCATAGGCAAGTAATATGCGAATTGACTCAAGCCTAGCTACGGGTGCATAAGTTTCATCAAAATCCAAACCTTTGACTTGTGAATAACCCTTGGCCACAAGTCGGGCTTTGTTCCTTATCACCACACCATGCTCATCTTGCTTGTTGCGGAATACCCACTTGGTACCTACAACATTTTGATTAGGACGTGGAACCAAATGTCATACCTCATTCCTCATAAAATTGTTGAGCACCTCTTGCATTGCCAGCACCCAAACTGAATATCTTAATGCATCCTCTACCCTGTAAGGCTCAATAGAGGAAACAAAAGAGTAATGCTCACAAAAATGTGCGACTCGAGATCGAGTAGTTACCCCCTTATGGATATCACCAAGAATGGAGTTCACGGGGTGATCTCTTTGAATCGCCTGGTGGACTCTTGGGTGTGGCGGTCTTTGACCCTGTATTTCTTGCTCATCTTCCTTGTCTTGATCAACTTCATCTCCCCCTTGATCCTTGTCCTCCTCTTGAGGTGACTCATCTTCTTGATCTTCTTCTTCATCACCTTGAGCTTGATCCTTATCTTGGGTTGGTGGAGATGCTTGAATGGAAGATGATGGTTGATCTTGTGCTTGTGGAGGCTCTTCGGATTCCTTAGGACACACATCCCTAATGGACATGTTCCTTAGCGCGACGCACGGAGCCTCTTCATTATCTAGTTCATCAAGATCAACTTGCTCCACTTGGGAGCCATTAGTCTCATCAAACACAACGTCACAAGAAACCTCAACCAATCCAGTGGATTTGTTGAAGACTCTATATGCCCTTGTGTTTGAGTCATATTCTAGTAAAAAAGCCTTCTACAACCTTAGGAGCAAATTTAGATTTTCTACCTCTTTTAACAAGTATAAAACATTTGCTACCAAAGTCTCTAAAATATGAAACATTAGGCTTTTTACCGGTAAGGAGTTCATATGATGTCTTCTTGAGGATTCAGTGAAGATATAACCGGTTGATGGAGTAGTAGGCGGTGTTAATCGCCTCAACCCAAAACCGGTCCGGTGTCTTGTACTCATCAAGCATGGTCCTTGCCATGTCCAGTAGAGTTCTATTCTTCCTCTCCACTACACCATTTTGTTGAGGTGTGTAGGGAGAAGAGAACTCATACTTGATGCCCTCGTCCTCAAGAAAGCCTTCGATTTGAGAATTCGTGAACTCCGTCCCATTGTCGCTTCTTATCTTTTTAATCCTTAAGACGAACTCAATTTGAGCCCGTCTCAAGAATCCCTTTAAGGTTTCTTGGGTCTGAGATTTTTCCTGCAAAAATAATACCCAAGTGAAGCGAGAATAATCATCCATAATTACAAGACAGTACTTACTCCCGCCGATGCTTATGTAAGCTATCGAGCCGAATAGATTCATGTGGAGTAGCTCCAGTGGCCTGTCTGTCGTCATTATGTTCTTGTGTGGATGATGGGCGCCAACTTGCTTTCCTGCTTTACATGCGCTATAAACCTTGTCTTTCTCAAAATGAACATTCGTTAGTCCCAAAATGTGTTCTCCCTTTAGAAGCTTGTGAAGATTCTTCATCCCAACATGGGCTAGTCAGCGATGCCAGAGCCAACCCATATTAGTCTTAGCAATTAAGCAAGTGTTGAGTTTAGCTCTATTAAAATCAACTAAGTATAGCTGACCCTCCAACACTCCCTTAAATGCTACTAAATCATCACTTCTTCTAAAGACAGTAACACCTACATCACTAAAAAGACAGTTGTAACCCATTTTGCATAATTGAGATACAGAAAGCAAATTGTAATCTAAAGAATCTACAAGAAAAACATTGGAAATAGAATGGTCAGGTGATATAGCAATTTTACCAAGTCCTTTGACCAAACCTTGATTTCCATCCCCGAATGTGATAGCTCGTTGGGGATCTTCGTTTTTCTCGTAGGAGGAGAACATCCTTTTCTCCCCTGTCATGTGGTTTGTGCATCCGCTATCAATGATCCAACTTGAGCCCCCGGATGCATAAATCTGCAAAACAATTTAGGTCTTGTTCTTAGGTACCCAAATAGTCTTAGGTCCTTTGACGTTAGAAACAAGTACCTTTGACACCCAAACATAAGTCTTTGATCCCTTGTGTTTGGCCCCAACATATTTGGCAACTACTTTGCCTGATTTGTTAGTCAGCACATAAGATGCATCAAAAGTCTTAAATGAAATAATTGGCTCATTTGATGCAGCAGGAGTTTTCTTTTTAGGCATTTTAACATGTGTAGAATGCCTAGAGCTAGATGCCTCATTTCTATACATAAAAGCATGATGTGAAACAGTATAAGGTTTTTTAGCATGAATCCTCCTAATCTTGTGCTTAGGATAACCAGCAGGATATAAAATGTAACCCTCACTATCCTGAGCCATGGGAGCCTTGCCTTTAACAAAATTAGATAATATTTTAGGGGCATTAATTTTGACATTGCTTCCCTGTTGAAAACCAATGCCATCCTTAATGCCAGGGCGTCTCCCACTATAGAGCATGCTTCTAGCAAATTTAAAATTTTCATTTTCCATTTCATGCTCATTAATTTTTGCAGTAAGTTGAGCTATGTGATCATTTTATTGTTTAATTAAAGCGAGGTGATCATGGATAGCATCAACATCAATATCTCTACATCTAGTGCAAATAGTCACATGATCAACAATAGATGTAGATGGTTTGCAAACATTTAATTCATCAATCTTAGCATGTAAAATGACATTCTCATTTCTAAGATTGGAAATAGAAATATTGCAAACATTTAAATCTTTAGCCTTATAAATTAATTTGTCCTTCTCAGTTTTAAGGCTAGAAATTGATTCATTCAATTTATCAATCTTATCAATTAAACTAGCATTTTCATTCTTAAGATTGACAATTGAATCATCACAAGCATTTAACTTCTCAACCTTAGCAATAAAACTAGCATTCTCAGTTCTAAGGTTGGAAATAGTGTCATGGCAAATGCTAAACTCATTAGTCAATTTTTCATTTTTCTCTACTTCCTGAGCATAAGTATTTTTACTTTAATATGTTTTTGTTTTCCTTAATAAGGAATTTCTCTTGGCTATCCAAGAGTTCATCCTTCTCATGCATATTAAGGTTGGCAAAAAGGGTAAGCAAATTATTTTCATCATCACTAGAGCTATCCTCATCACTAGGTGTTGTGTATTTGGTGGAGGCTCTAGATTTTACCTTCTTCTTTTTGTCGTCTTTTGCCATGAAGCACTTGTGGCCGACGTTGGGGAAGAGGAGGCCCTTGTTGACGGCGATGTTCACAGCATCCTCGTCAGAGGAGGAGTCGGTGGAGCTCTCATCGAAGTCCCATTCCCGACATACGTGGGCATCACCGCCCTTCTTCATGTAGTACTTCTTCTTTTCCTTCTTCTTTCCCTTCTTGTCGTCGCCCCTGTCACTATCACTAGACATAGGACATTTAGCGATAAAATGACCGGGCTTACCACACTTGTAGCACACCCTCTTGAAGCGGGGTTTGTAGTCTTTCCCCTTCCTTTGCTTGAGGATTTGGCGGAAGCTTTTGATGATAAGCGCCATTTTCTCATTGTCGAGCTTGGAGGCGTCGATGGGGATCCTACTTGGTGTAGAATCCTTCTTTTCTTCTTCTGTCGCCTTGAATGCAACGGGTTGCACCTCGGGTGTGGAGGTGGCGCCTTGCTCCAAGTTGACGATTTGTTTGGAGCCTTTGATCATCAATTCAAAGCTCACAAACTTTCCTATAACCTCCTCGGGAGACATTAGCTTATATCTAGGATCACCAGTATTAATTGAACTTGCGTAGGATTGCGAAAAACGAGTAATCTTAGAATAACCTTGACCATTTAATGGTCATCCCATTTGGTGCTCCCGAGGTTGCGCACTTGATTCACCAAGGTCTTGAGCCGGTTGTACATAGCTTGTGGCTCCTCTCCTTGGTTGAGGATGAAACAACCGAGCTCCCCCTCAATCGTCTCCCGTTTGGTGATCTTGGTCACCTCATCTCCCTCGTGCGCGGTCTTGAGCACGTCCTAAATCTTCTTAGTGCTCTTCAACCCTTGTACTTTGTTATACTCCTCTCGACATAGAGAGGCGAGGAGTATAGTAGTCGCTTGGGAGTTGAAGTGCCGGTTTTGGGCGACCTCGTCCGAGTCGTAGCCCTCGTCCCCCGGCGATGGTACCTGCGCTCCAAACTCAAAAATGTCCCATATGCTAGCGTGGAGTGAGGTTAGGTGATACCTCATTTTATCACTCCACAAACAATAATCTTCACCATAAAAAACTGGTGGTTTGCCAAGTGGGACGGAAAGTAAAGGAGTGCGCTTAGAGATACGAGGATATCGAAGGGGCATCTTACTATACTTCTTGCGCTCATGGCGCTTAGAAGTGACGGACGGCGCGTCGGAGCCGGATGTAGATGGCGACAAAGAGTCGGTCTTGTAGTAGACCACCTTCTTCATCTTCTTTTTCTTGTCACCACTTCGATGCAACTTGTGAGGAGGTGATCCCTCCTTGAGCTTGTTGCCGGACTCCCTCGATGGAGCCTTCCTGTGGCTTATGGACTTCTTGCCGGTCATGATCTCCCTCTTGGCATGATATCTCGACATCACTTCGAGTGGTTAGACTCTAATGAAGTACCAGCCTCTGATACAAATTGAAAGTCGCCTAGAGGGGGGTGAATAGTGAGAGCACTTAGAGGGGGAGTGAATAGGTGATCCTGTAAAAATCAAACCCTTGTAGCCACAAAACTTGATTAAGTGTAACACCCGGTTTTAAGGGGACAAAGCCGGGTGCATCTCATACATGCGCCAGAGAAGACAACATATATAATCACAGAGTGTATAGAGATAAATGTCACAATAATCAGAGTACTTAATACATAGCAGAAGACTTACAAAAATAAAAGATAAATATAACAGGATCTAAAATCTATCCTTGGCGCCGAAAAGTCAGCTGGGAGACACCACCTAGATCGAATCGTACTCCTCGATTTGGCTCCACTTGAACCACCTGTTCTTCTCCTGTGGGGGGGTGTGAGACAGCAAGGGTGAGCTCACACATGTTCATCGCTCAACAAGTTGTGGGGAATAATGTGGCATGAACTCACCAAAGGTGGGAGCTCATGAAGTGTAAGGCTTATCAAAGAAAATGGTTAAAGCTGAGCATTGCTTTTAATGTTGGTCAAACTTTTATTAGCAATTACTAGATGTAAGTAAATACCAAACCATAATAAATAATACAACAAAATTAATAACAAATCACATGCAAATGCAAATGACAAATTGAATTTAGGTTCCATAAATTAATCATGTGAGGGTCCGAGCCGCTCATGACCGTGAGCATGGCTAGTATACCAGTTTTACACTCTGCAGAGGTTGCGCATCTTTACCCACAAGCCGTGTTACCCATCTGCCAAGGGGTCATGAATCCCATACACCTCTACCAAGGAAGCGAGGCAGGGTAACACTACGAGGCCTTTACAAAGTTCCACTAGCTTCAGAAATCCCGCTACAGTTTATAGGAAGCTCCAATGCAGGGTTCTTGCCTGACCGCCATCGCAGCAAAGTCAACCCAAGGACCTCCCTACACTGACCACTCCCTTACTGCCCTTGCCCCTTTCGGGTAAGGAAGACCTCCACTAGCTTCCCTAGTTAATCAGCCAAGGGCGTCCCATTAAACCCTTGTGGTAGCACTGTTTTCCCGGGTGGTCGCTCCATGTTCCAATTAACATAATGATCTTATCATGAACATAAATAACATAACAGAATAATTGGAACATGGATGTAATGAAATATTAACCCGAAAACCATATAAAGCAATAGAATAACTACCCAATTGATTCAGGGGTAAACAAGGTAAACAGGATAAACAAACTAGGGTGTCCTATTGGGTCCCATCAAAATTAAACCTATGCATTGAATAGTGATAATAAAGAATATTATTGGGTAACAAAAGTGGATCAAGGGCACAACTTGCCTGGCACTTGAGATTCCAGTTACCAGGGTAATTCTTCAGATCCTCGAAACCTCGCGCTAGTCGTAGCAATACAAACATACATGGTATAGATTAACATCACACCAAACATAAGTACAAGCTGTATAATAATGATCTACGCGCTGCTACGAGATCGTGGGAACGAGAACTACTACAATCGAAGTTATGATTAAGAAGTTATGATTTCATAGAAGATCTGCGTGATTAAAATATTAAACTATATTATAAATTGGTTAGCATACATCATTTGAGAGGTTATTTTATAAATAATTATCTCAATTTTAATCTAAGTTATAAATTTACCACAAATTATATTTTGGTAGATAATGATGAACACATTAACAAGACTAACCAACATGAGTTAAGTAAAGGTCTGATCATAAAATAATGGGATATGGTATAATAAATGTTGTTACTGTATAGTAAATATTTATACGAAGCTAACGCAACTGGAACGGATCAAATCGGAGTTAAAATGGATAAATTATGAATTTCCTAAGGTTTTATGTATTTGATATAAGATTAATTAGGAAATAAATTTTATGGTGACATTCATGTCAAAACAGAGGTACTACGTGATAAACAATAATATAACAAAATTGTTGCAACTGGAATGGATAAAAAAGGAGTTAAGAAGTAATTTCTATTAATTAAACAAGTTCTAGGATTTTTTTTGTATAAAAATCATTTTCTGTAATTAATTTATAATCAGGCCGAGATCTCTGTCTACAATTCTAATTCCTGAATACACCAGGGGTCACGGTGTAAACCATCCCAAGACACAGAGTATAAGCTAGGTGGACGGCGGGTTATTTGTGGCAAAGGAAAGGGGCTTAAGTGCAAAGTAGCATGGCCGAAGGGGTATCCCCGGATCCTAGCCGTCCGATCCACAGCAGACGCACCGGATTAGATTTAGGCAAGTTACTCATCTGCGCTCACCCCCGACCGTCGGATCCTAGATCAACGGATGAAGGACGCTTCTGCCCCGATCTGACCTAGACCGTTCATTACTGAATCTACGCCACAGATCTATTCTCGCGAATCGGTACACAATCGTCTAATCTCCACCGTAGGAGACGATCCAACGGCCAGGAGGCCACCTTCTTTCCTCTATCCTTTCTTCTACCCTGGGCACCCTCTCTCCTCACTGCGACCCGAGCGGCCGAGCCCGTCGGAGCAACAGCCCCTCCACCATGGCGGCGCAGTGCACAACCCGGCAGGAGACTTCACCGTCGTAGGCCTCACCAATCCCCTGACGCACCGAACCCGACCCGAGTTGATTGCGGTGAGTTCCACCCTGGATCGTGGTATTTGTGGCGCAAACCACCATGGTCCACGACCATGGAGTCGCTAGTGGTGATGTATGGCCGCTCGGCTCACCGGAATTCGAGCTTAGCATGGCTACGTACTAGAGAATGCGATGACAGACACGAACTAGGGGGAATTGCTCACCGATTAATAATGATGCGCGGAGTCCGGTTCTCGACGTGGGACGGCGCCAGGTCGGGTGGCTTGCTCCAACGACAAATTGCCGACGGTGTGAAGGTCGATTTCCCCCGGACAGGTTGCAGAGGCGCACTGACACCGAATCGAGGTCTTCCCTCCCGCGCGGCAGATTCCGCAGACACCGGATGCGGCACACACGATGTTCTCTCCGTGGGGTGAGGCTCGCGACTGCGTAGAGTTTGGAGGGGATGAGGATGGCCGAGCAGGGAGGTGGGGTGCGCCGGAACAAGGCCACGGCGAGGCCGTAGGTGCCTGCGATCTGGGCGAGAACCAGAGGCTGGAGATTCGATAGGGATGGAGCGCGATAGCCTCGGGTGGAATGCAGGGATCTGCGACCCGGCGATACGGCTAGCTCGACCAGATGAGACGTAGGGGGTGTGGTGCTCGGAGGTCATGTATAGGCACGGGAAAATGGGTACAGGGCGCAACTGCCGCCGATTATTGCGGCGGATGCGGAAATGGGCGACGGAAGACCCGGAGGAGCCCAACGAACTCGTCAGGAAGAAACAGCTGACCCCAAGGCCCCACCTGGCGGGGACCCAACTGGAGCAGTGCGCGGCGTGGGGGAGCTAAGCTCGCATGCAACCAGTGGATCCTGGGCACCGGGCCCCACAACCCAGTGCATGCGCAGTACCGAGTTGGACGTACATGTGGTCACTGGCAACTTTGGGCCACCGGTTGGCGTCACGGCGGAACGCGCATTGCGCTAGCGGGGTGAGGCTGGCCACGTGGGCCCACAGGGCGGCGAGAGAAATCCAGCGACTAGGGTTTGGTGTGGCAATGGGCCAGCGCAGGGGAAAAAGGAAATGAGCAGGTGGGCCGAAATCGTGGTGGCGGCCCAGTTAGAGTTTTTCCCTTTCTCTTTTTTTATATTTTCCTTTTAAATCTCCATTTTGAATTCAAACTTGTTTGTGAATTTCATACCTGAGTTAAATACCTACATTCAAATATTGGTAGGAACAGAATATATTTATTCATATATTTATTTTCTTTATTTTGTATAATCTTTCCGTTCTCTTATTTTCCATTCCAAATTCTAATTTAGGTTTAATCCCAATTTCCTAAATTGTCTTTTAAATCCAATTACTCCACCAATTATTATATTTTGACTCTTGTGATTATTGTTTTTTTGTTAAATGCACAAACCAATCAAAACTCCAATATGATGCAATAGATATATGTTTATTTTAATTATTTATTTGTTTGGTAGATGTTTGAATTATGAACAACACTCATATTGTTTTCTTTCCCTTTTTAGGAAAAATAGTACTTTGAAGGTGGAATAAAATCAAAAGTTACTTCAAAATTAGATATTCATAAATGATTATGATGCATCAATTGATGATGTGCATAATGATTTAGTTGAATAGAAAGCTTTTCTATTACTCTTCTAAAAAAAATTCTTGGTTTCCAAAATTCAGTTCTCAATTTTCAATACTCAGGTATAATTTGAGAGATCTGAATTTACTATTTTATTTCTTCATTTATTTTGTTATTATTAATTTTTTTTTTCTTATGTAAATTTTGGGCCTTACAAACCCTACCCCCCTTAACAGAAATCTCATCCTCGAGATTTGCAAGGAAGGGTGTATAACCAAGTTATCTCAAATCATATGCACAACCAAAAATCTCAGCATGATGCATACTTTATTACCAACACATGGGGTCAATTAGACCTTATTATTCCTCCCAAAATAGTATCATATCATCTACTAACTAAAGTAACATCTAGATCTTACAGATAGTAGTAATTTATATATATGTTTATGTAGCTTGGTGGAGCTGGTGGTGGTGGTGGAGGTTGTTGTTATTGTTGCCTCTCCAACCGCGCTTGCCTTATTTCTTGGCGGACCTGACGTATTTCCTCACGTTCTTGTCTTATCTGATTTTGCATTTCGGTCACCATGTCTGTCAATTGTTGTATTACCAGCCTTTGGGCGGCAACCACTTGATCGATTTCGGCAGGTGGAGGATTTGGAGGATCCATTTCTATTTGTTGTTGCTTGATAATCTTCCTTTCCTGGTATTGACCATGAGGGTTAGAAGCATATGAGAATATAGTTTTGCAAGGAAAAGTATTTGGTAAGCAGAATGAATAGGCCAGTAGCTGGTTATGATCTGATGATTCTTTAGAAGGGCTTAATCTGTTTTATGTCTAGATTGAGATAACTAGTCGTATAAGGTGATTACCCAAAAGTAGGATAGAGTTTTGTCAAGAAGAGATAGTCTACATGATGTAGGTTAAAAGTTTGTTTGCTGTTAGGTGGTGACAGATAATTAATCAATTTGTCATGACACTATTGGTTGGGTTAGGTCATGGTTGGGTTGATCTAACGTGAAAAGTTAAGTTAACACCTGGTTAGAAGGGTTGAAGTACCACTAATCTGTTTAAGTAGACCACATTGGATTAGATCACCCTAGATTCCATAATCCTATTTAAGAATAACATTTAGTTGAACATATCTAGCTGACTTTATCTTTATGATTTTTTTAGTGGAACTTCTAATTAGTATATATTTTATGCACCTAGGATTTTCATGCCATTAACAGGTGTGGCATAGAAAACAAGGGTACATCATGTTTTAACTATTAGGTGGCCGTTGACATAGAATGAGTGTACTATGGCATAGTCGAGCTTCCTTTAGGGTCTGAATTAAGGACCATCGGTCGTGGTGTTAGATGCAATTATCCAAGTTGGAATGACCATTGTGGTTACATGGGGTAGGTAGATTAAACAAAATTTTGCTTTCTTGGATAAATGGGTTGGACAACCTATAACATAGGCTAAGTCGTGGTTTCTTGGACAAGTTGGTTTAAGCCACCAATTTAGATTAAAACATATTTATAAGAGTAGGATCCGATCTTATTTTACCAGTGTTATCTAACATGTTTGTCCATTTGGTTAGATCTGATCAGATTAGATGGGATCAGAATTAAATCGATGTAATCAGATTAGATTAGATATGATCTACTTAATTTTATTTTGGAATAGATCATGTCTGTTAAACTTTTATGAGATAAGCAAAGTGGTTGGGATAAGTATGCTTATTAGAACAAGATGAGTCTCTAAGATTATGGTAGAATCTTTTGAGATTAGTTAGATCTATTAGGATAAGATAAAATCTTTTTTTAAGATAAGATGAGTCTTATTAAGGTAAGAGAGTATCTTTTAAGATAAGACGGATCATTTAAGATAAGAGAGATCTCTATGAAATAGATAGATTTTAACGGAAGATAATCTAAATCGTTAAGTTATCTCATAAATTCTATTTATGCCTATACGTATATGCAGATGTAATTGTGGACATTACTCCACAACTAGTCACACTCAATCAAAGATCCAAATCAGACATGTATCATAAGAACAAACACTCAAGCGTATAGATACCTATATAAAAAAATAGTTTTGTTTTTCTTCCTAGGATTAGGTCTCCTATTCCTAAAAGTCACTTTAAGCACATAATTTCGAAGTGTGAAATCCACATTTGTCTTTAGAATGAAAAGGTAAGAATAATCAGAGTAAAGCGGAAATAGATGAGAAAAGATTAAGAAGAGTTTAGAAAGGACCAGAGTAGCAAAGGTAAGTAAGTATTGGTTGTCCAGTTCTATCTAGGTTTCATCCTACAGTCAACATTTCCTCTGATACCACTTCTGTAACACTCGGTTTTAAGGGGACAAAGCCGGGTGCATCTCATACATGCGCCAGAGAAGACAACATATATAATCACAGAGTGTATAGAGATAAATGTCACAATAATCAGAGTACTTAATACATAGCGGAAGACTTACAAAAATAAAAGATAAATATAACAGGATCTAAAATCTATCCTTGGCGCCGGAAAGTCAGCTGGGAGACACCACCTAGATCGAATCGTACTCCTCGATTTGGCTCCACTTGAACCACCTGTTCTTCTCCTGTGGGGGGGTGTGAGACAGCAAGGGTGAGCTCACACATGTTCATCGCTCAACAAGTTGTGGGGAATAATGTGGCATGAACTCACCAAAGGTGGGAGCTCATGAAGTGTAAGGCTTATCAAAGAAAATGGTTAAAGCTGAGCATTGCTTTTAATGTTGGTCAAACTTTTATTAGCAATTACTAGATGTAAGTAAATACCAAACCATAATAAATAATACAACAAAATTAATAACAAATCCCATGCAAATGCAAATGACAAATTGAATTTAGGTTCCATAAATTAATCATGTGAGGGTCCGAGCCGCTCATGACCGTGAGCACGGCTAGTATACTAGTTTTACACTCTGTAGAGGTTGCGCATCTTTACCCACAAGCCGTGTTACCCATCTGCCAAGGGGTCATGAATCCCATACACCTCTACCAAGGAAGCGAGGCAGGGTAACACTACGAGGCCTTTACAAAGTTCCACTAGCTTCAGAAATCCCGCTACAGTTTATAGGAAGCTCCAATGCAGGGTTCTTGCCTGACCGCCATCGCAGCAAAGTCAACCCAAGGACCTCCCTACACTGACCACTCCCTTACTGCCCTTGCCCCTTTCGGGTAAGGAAGACCTCCACTAGCTTCCCTAGTTAATCAGCCAAGGGCGTCCCATTAAACCCTTGTGGTAGCACTGTTTTCCCGGGTGGTCGCTCCATGTTCCAATTAACATAATGATCTTATCATGAACATAAATAACATAACAGAATAATTGGAACATGGATGTAATGAAATATTAACCCGAAAACCATATAAAGCAATAGCATAACTACCCAATTGATTCAGGGGTAAACAAGGTAAACAGGATAAACAAACTAGGGTGTCCTATTGGGTCCCATCAAAATTAAACCTATGCATTGAATAGTGATAATAAAGAATATTATTGGGTAACAAAAGTGGATCAAGGGCACAACTTGCCTGGCACTTGAGATTCCAGTTACCAGGGTAATTCTTCAGATCCTCGAAACCTCGCGCTAGTCGTAGCAATACAAACATACATGGTATAGATTAACATCACACCAAACATAAGTACAAACTGAATAATAATGATCTACGCGCTGCTACGAGATCGTGGGAACGAGAACTACTACAATCGAAGTTATGATTAAGAAGTTATGATTTCATAGAAGATCTGCGTGATTAAAATATTAAACTATATTATAAATTGGTTAGCATACATCATTTGAGAGGTTATTTTATAAATAATTATCTCAATTTTAATCTAAGTTATAAATTTACCACAAATTATATTTTGGTAGATAATGATGAACACATTAACAAGACTAACCAACATGAGTTAAGTAAAGGTCTGATCATAAAATAATGGGATATGGTATAATAAATGTTGTTACTGTATAGTAAATATTTATACGAAGCTAACGCAACTGGAACGGATCAAATCGGAGTTAAAATGGATAAATTATGAATTTCCTAAGGTTTTATGTATTTGATATAAGATTAATTAGGAAATAAATTTTATGGTGACATTCATGTCAAAACAGAGGTACTACGTGATAAACAATAATATAACAAAATTGTTGCAACTGGAATGGATAAAAAAGGAGTTAAGAAGTAATTTCTATTAATTAAACAAGTTCTAGGATTTTTTTGTATAAAAATCATTTTCTGTAATTAATTTATAATCAGGCTGAGCTCTCTGTCTACAATTCTAATTCCTGAATACACCAGGGGTCACGGTGTAAACCATCCCAAGACACAGAGTATAAGCTAGGTGGATGGCAGGTTATTTGTGGCAAAGGAAAGGGGCTTAAGTGCAAAGTAGCATGGCCGAAGGGGTATCCCCGGATCCTAGCCGTCCGATCCACAGCAGACGCACCGGATTAGATTTAGGCAAGTTACTCATCTGCGCTCACCCCCGACCGTCGGATCCTAGATCAACGGATGAAGGACGCTTCTGCCCCGATCTGACCTAGACCGTTCATTACTGAATCTACGCCACAGATCTATTCTCGCGAATCGGTACACAGTCGTCTAATCTCCACCGTAGGAGACGATCCAACAGCCAGGAGGCCACCTTCTTTCCTCTATCCTTTCTTCTACCCTGGGCACCCTCTCTCCTCACTGTGACCCGAGCGGCCGAGCCCGTCGGAGCAACAGCCCCTCCCCCATGGCGGCGCAGTGCACAACCCGGCAGGAGACTTCACCGTCGTAGGCCTCACCAATCCCCCGACGCACCGAACCCGACCCGAGTTGATTGCGGTGAGTTCCACCCTGGATCGTGGTATTTGTGGCGCAGACCACCATGGTCCACGACCATGGAGTCGCTGGTGGTGATGTATGGCCGCTCGGCTCACCGGAATTCGAGCTTAGCACGGCTACGTACTAGAGAATGCGATGACAGACACGAACTAGGGGGAATTGCTCACCGATTAATAATGATGCGCGGAGTCCAGTTCTCGACGTGGGACGGCGCCAGGTTGGGTGGCTTGCTCCAACGACAAATTGCCGACGGTGTGAAGGTCGATTTCCCCCGGACAGGTTGCAGAGGCGCACTGACACCGAATCAAGGTCTTCCCTCCCGCGCGGCGGATTCCGCAGACGCCGGATGCGGCACACACGAAGTTCTCTCCGTGGGGTGAGGCTCGCGACTGCGTAGAGTTTGGAGGGGATGAGGATGGCCGAGCAGGGAGGTGGGGTGCGCCGGAACAAGGCCACGGCGAGGCCGTAGGTGCCTGCGATCTGGGCGAGAACCAGAGGCTGGAGATTCGGTAGGGATGGAGCGCGATAGCCTCGGGTGGAATGCAGGGATCTGCGACCCGGCGATACGGCTAGCTCGACCAGATGAGACGTAGGGGGTGCGGTGCTCGGAGGTCATGTATAGGCACGGGAAAATGGGTATAGGGCGCAACTGCCGCCGATTATTGCGGCGGATGCGGAAATGGGCGACGGAAGACCCGGAGGAGCCCAACGAACTCGTCAGGAAGAAACAGCTGACCCCAAGGCCCCACCTGGCGGTGACCCAACTGGAGCAGTGCGCGGCGCGGGGGAGCTAAGCGCGCGTGCAACCAGTGGATCCTGGGCACCGGGCCCCATAACCCAGTGCATGCGCGGTACCGAGTTGGACGTACATGTGGTCACTGGCAACTTTGGGCCACCGGTTGGCGTCACGGCGGAACGCGCATTGCGCTAGCGGGGTGAGGCTGGCCACGTGGGCCCACAGGGCGGCGAGAGAAATCCAGCGACTAGGGTTTGGTGTGGCAATGGGCCAGCGCAGGGGAAAAAGGAAATGAGCAGGTGGGCCGAAATCGTGGTTGGCGGCCCAGTTAGAGTTTTCCCTTTCTCTTTTTTTATATTTTCCTTTTAAATCTCCATTTTGAATTCAAACTTGTTTGTGAATTTCATACCTGAGTTAAATACCTACATTCAAATATTGGTAGGAACAGAATATATTTATTCATATATTTATTTTCTTTATTTTGTATAATCTTTCCCTTCTCTTATTTTCCATTCCAAATTCTAATTTAGGTTTAATCCCAATTTCCTAAATTGTCTTTTAAATCCAATTACTCCACCAATTATTATATTTTGACTCTTGTGATTATTGTTTTTTTTGTTAAATGCACAAACCAATCAAAACTCCAATATGATGCAATAGATATATGTTTATTTTAATTATTTATTTGTTTGGTAGATGTTTGAATTATGAACAACACTCATATTGTTTTCTTTCCCTTTTTAGGAAAAATAGTACTTTGAAGGTGGAATAAAATCAAAAGTTACTTCAAAATTAGATATTCATAAATGATTATGATGCATCAATTGATGATGTGCATAATGATTTAGTTGAATAGAAAGCTTTTCTATTACTCTTCTAAAAAAAATTCTTGGTTTCCAAAATTCAGTTCTCAATTTTCAATACTCAGGTATAATTTGAGAGATCTGAATTTACTATTTTATTTCTTCATTTATTTTGTTATTATTAATTAATTTTTTTCTTATGTAAATTTTGGGCCTTACATTAAGTGTTAGCTCAATGGAATCAAGTGGCAAAGGACCAAGCTCTTGTGAAACACAATGGTCACGAAGAAAACAAGCACAAGAGACACGGTGATTTATCCCGTGGTTCGGCCAAGTAACACTTGCCTACTCCACGTTGTAGCGTCCCAATGGACGAGGGTTGCACTCAACCCCTTTCAAGTGATCCAATGATCAACTTGAATACCACGGTGTTTTCCTTTCTTTTACTCTATCCCGTTCACGAGGAATCTCCACAACTTGGAGCCTCTCGCCCTTAAAAATGATGATCACAAAGAAGCACGGAAGTAAGGGAGGGGAGAGCAACACACACAAGACTCAAGGCACGAGCATAAACACGCACACAAGCAACAACTTGAGCTCACAACATAATGCGAGGAGTTCACTACTCAACTAGAGCTCAAGTCACTTATCACAAAGAATCAAATGCGCGAGAATGGAGTCTTGGTGCTTAGAGATGATCAAAGAATGCTT
This sequence comes from Zea luxurians, assembly GCA_029449295.1. Classification (NCBI taxonomy): domain Eukaryota; kingdom Viridiplantae; phylum Streptophyta; class Magnoliopsida; order Poales; family Poaceae; genus Zea; species Zea luxurians. The sequence goes on along the minus strand of JAOPSE010000005.1, from coordinate 115,517,302 downwards.
GGGTGACTCCTCCATGCGCCTAGGGGTCCCTTTTATAGCCCCAAGGCAGCTAGGAGCCGTTGGAAGCAATATGGGAAGGCAATTCTTGCCTTCTGTCGGGTGGCGCACCGGACAGTCCGGTGCACCACCAGACAGGTACTGTTCATAGTCCGGTGCAGATCTCCTTCCAAAAATAGCACAGTCGACTGTTGCAGAATTTTAGCCGTTGGCGCACCGGACACTGTCCGGTGCCCCCTGCCGACCGTTGGCGCGCCCACGCGTCGCGCGCGGATTGCGCGACCGACCGTTGGCGCAGTCGACCGTTGGCTCACCGGACAGTCCGGTGCCTCACCGGGCCGTCCGGTGACTTTTAGCCGTACGCCGTTGAACGATTCCCGAGAGCGATGACTTCGCCGCAGACGGCTCACCGGACAGTCCGGTGAATTATAGCCGTACACCGCCGTCAGCTCCCGAGAGTGGCCTGTTCACTAGAGGCTGGCCTGGCGCAACGGACACTGTCCGGTGCACCACCGAACAGTCCGGTGTGCCAGACTGCGCTGAGTCTTGGCTGCTTCGAGCCAAGTTCTTTTCTTATTCTCTTTTCTCTGATTTCAGCACTTAGAAAAATATATTAGTACACAAAAACCAATGTACTAACCTTTGCTTTGATTATCACTTTTCTCTTGATTTAGCACAAGAGGGCTCATTAAATGTGTTGACACTTAAGCACCAAAACATAATAGAAATTGCCCAAAGGCACATTTCCCTTTCAATCTCCCCCTTTTTGGTGATTTATGCCAACACATCCAAAAGCAATGCAAAACATGCAACTCGATTCAAATTGAAGACCAAATTGTTTTAAACTCTGATTTGGCATATTTGGATCATTCTTTGCCACCACTTGGTTTGTTTTTGAAATCAAACTCATTTTCCTATCTCTAAGTCAAACACACTTGTTTAGGCATAAAGAGAGGTATTCCATGAGAAAAATTGATCAAGAGCCACAAACTCCCCCTTTTTCCCATAATCCTACATTCTCCCCACAAGAGGCCAAATTTTGCACATAAGAGTATTTTGACAAAACAAAAGTTCTAACTCTACTATTTTCAAAATTCTAAAGTGGTAGCTGATCCATTTGCTTTGGCCTTAATTTCTTCCCCTTTGGCATTAAGCACCAAAACGGGATCATTATTGGCCCTAAAACCCCATTGCCTCACCAAAATCGTCAATTAAGAGTAAAATGGCAATAAGAGCATGGAGATGAACTTGGAGTAAATTACCCTCACATCGGAGTGCAGTGGAAGTCTTGCATGGTCCAAGTTCACCTTTCCCTTTCAATCCACTTTTGAGACTAAATTAAGTAAACTCAAGCACACGGTTAGTCTCAAAGGGTCAAGTTGTAGCATTTCTCCCCCTAAATATGTGCACCATTCACACATGGACTTGTGAGGTCCGGAGATCCCTTACACAACTTGAGCACCATAAATAAGCAATAATAGGATAAAGGAACATGATCAAAGGCATAAAACACATGTATGCTATAGATCAATCCAAGTTAAGCGAATCTAAGACATTTAGCTCACTACGCAGCCTGCAAAAGGTCTTCTCATCTAAAGGCTTGGTAAAGATATTGGCTAGCTGGTTCTCGGTGTTAACATAAAACACTTCGATATCTCCCTTTTGCTGGTGGTCTCTCAAAAAGTGATGCCGGATGTCTATGTGCTTTCTGCGGCTGTGTTCAACAGGATTGTCCGCCATGCAGATTGCACTCTCATTATCACATAGGAGTGAGACTTTGCTCAGATTGTAGCCAAAGTCCCGGAGGGTTTGCCTCATCCAAAGTAGTTGCGCGCAACACTGTCCTGCGGCAACATACTCGGCCTCAGCGGTGGATAGGGCAACGGAAGTTTGTTTCTTAGAACTCCAAGACACCAGGGACCTTCCTAGGAATTGGCACGTCCCTGATGTACTCTTCCTATCAACCTTACATCCAGCATAGTCGGAGTCTGAGTATCCAATTAAGTCAAAGGTAGACCCCTTTGGATACCAGATCCTGAAGCAAGGCATAGCAACTAAATATCTAAGAATTCGCTTAACGGCCACAAGGTGACACTCCCTTGGGTTGGATTGAAATCTAGCACACATGCATACGCTAAGCATAATATCCGGTCTACTAGCACATAAATAAAGTAAAGATCATATCATAGACCGGTATGCCTTTTGATCAACGGACTTACCTCCTTTGTTGAGGTCGACATGTCCATCGATTCCCATTGGAGTCTTTGCGGGTTTGGCGTCCTTCATCCCGAACCGTTTGAGCAAGTCTTGCGTGTACTTCGTTTGAGAGATGAAGGTGCCGTCCTTGAGTTGCTTCACTTGGAACCCAAGGAAGTAGTTCAACTCGCCCATCATCGACATCTCGAACTTCTGTGTCATCATCCTGCTAAACTCTTCACACGACTTTTGGTTAGTAGAACCAAATATTATGTCATCGACATAAATTTGGCATACAAATAGGTCACCATCACAAGTCTTAGTGAAAAGAGTTGGATCGGCTTTCCCAACCTTGAAAGCATTAGCAATTAGAAAATCTCTAAGACATTCATATCATGCTCTTGGGGCTTGCTTAAGTCCATAAAGCGCCTTAGAGAGCTTACACACGTGGTCGGGTACTGTTCATCCTCAAAGCCAGGGGTTGCTCCACATACACCTCCTCCTTGATTGGCCCGTTGAAGAAAGCTCTCTTCATGTCTGTAACACCTCTGATGTTACTGCTACTAAAACTTGGATTTATAAGATAAACCTTGGATTTTGGACTTATTTGCAAAATAGACCTCAAGTGAGTTCTATATTAAGTCTGAAATTCAGTGTTAAGGGCTCAACTTTGGAGCTTTGTATCTTTCAAATTCTAGGGTTTTTGCCCTAGGTCACCACATCAAACTTGTAGACCTAACAAAAGAGAACAATTTTGCTTAAGAGTGTGAGCTTAGTTGTTGTGAAGAATTTGGAGATAATCACCCTCAAAGTCAGGCTGTCAGGACATCTTAAGTCTGAATTTCCAGTAACAGTGAAATTAGGCAGACTTTGAACCTGATTTTGAGTTGGATTCGGTAACTATTTTATGGTAAGCTCCATGGCAAAGTTGAAGATTAACTATAAGTCTATAACTTCGGTACAGAGAGCTAGCCTGGTCACCACACAAAATCAGGAGTAAATCGAGCTCCAAGATGCTTTGTCAGGTCGACTGACTGAAGAAACACCATGGTACAGTGCTCGGGTGTGGATCAGACTGCCAGCACCGGATGTTCACCGCCGGCGACCTCTTCGCCGGGATTCGTGCCACGGGCGTATGGGTTTTGTTCACCAGGTAAAGATCTCCTCGCGAATATGTATGAGCTACCGTAGACTCGTCACTCCCTGTCCTTTTTCACCGGCGACGTGGCCTCCTGGCCGTCACCGGAGTTGCCGTGTGTTACTGCGGCTGCGCCACGCTCCAAGCTTTCCACCACGTCGTCCCTAGCCGCACCAGCTCATCGGTAACCGCCGTAGCTTCTTAACCAGTGATCACCGGAGGAAGCGCCACGGTGAAAGCCACCTGTTTCACACACCGAGCGCTTTGTTTCCTCTGGCCGCCAGCGCTGCTCGACCGGATTGATCACCACCGCTCAAGTATCCTATAAATTGAAGCCTCAGCTTGTTCCGCTAGGTAATCGTGCGTCCAGTGAAACCACGCGTAGCTCCGATCGTTCCCCACAGCTCCCCAATTTGGGATTTCTCCCAAATCGGTTGAAGAACACCGAAGAATCAAGCTCGCCGTGGCCAGTCCAAATCAGGTCCATTCTTGCCATTTGCGTTCTTGTTTCGGCATTCTTACTTGCTCTGGATGATCGTCGAACTGTCCAATTAAGCTAGAACTTCGTTAGTCATCGGGAACGCGTGCGGTTGTCTTCATCATCTGCGGCCTGCGTGGTCAGAGCTTGATAGTTTACCAATTATGGAATTAAGTTGGGGGAATCATTTGGTGGAGGTCCAATTTGGTGTTCACCGCTCGGGGGCACCAGTACTTGCCCCAATCAGCCGGCCTACGAGCTCACCAGAGCTCGGTCGCGTTCGCCGTCGTCGGGGACCCCATCCTGCGAAGAAATAGAAGTTCGGGGGCGTTTCTGTAAACTGTCAGTGACTCCCCGAAATAGTGTGCGGATTTCTTCTGTGATTATTCATGGCGCCAAGGTCTTTTGTGCAAAGTCTCCGTGGTCGAACGCGCGCGGGCGCGTTTCTGTCTTAGTTGGGCTGGCTCGGGTTGCTTTCGGCCCGAGACTGTTCATTAATTTTCTTTTTCTTTTACTAGCAAGCTTTGGAAATCTGTCATAAATTGTAGAAAAATCCTAAATATATGAGACCAATTTTCTTAGATCCCTAATTCCTTGTAGTATTTAATAAAAATAGTTTTCTGATTTTTAGATTAAATAAAGAATTTTGGAGTATCTAAAGTAGCTTAAAACATTAGTTCTGGATTTTTAGAAAATAGATAATCATTCCAAAAATGCCCAAACTTTTTATATGAGCTCTACACATTATTTAGAAGCCTTAGGTAGAGTTTGGTTTGATTTGGACCTTGTTTGATAACTAGAACCCAAAACCCCCACCCTGCTCTTTGAATTCCTTTACTGACTCCGGAAACCCTAAGTTCTCGGAAAACCGTGAAGGAAAGTTGTATTCAAGAACCTTAGATAATAAATTCTTATTATCTTTGCACTCTCATGAGCATTTCATGGCATACATTCTGATATACATATATATGGTTATCTTTAGAAAACGAAGAAGAAATCTAAGTAACTAAAGAGAAGACATCACCACCACCTTCGGAATCTTAGGCAGGTAACTGTTTCTACCTTGATATCTACGGGTCCGAGCCTGACTCACCTATCAACGAAGGCAAGCCCCGGTGCATTTGCCACCTTCCTTGATGTTTTTAAAATCTTTTTCACTTGACTAATGCATTAGGTGATAGGAGTTGAATGCTTAAACAATTCCTGCATTGACTTCCTTGAACTTGATTACCTTCCTTGAAACCCTGTTTTTGCAAAAGGTTTTTACTCTGCTTAGTGATGCTCTAGCAAAACAAAAGGTTTTGTTTTACAAAAGATGATTGGCAAAGTGGGAAGGATGTTTTTGAAAATAAAACTTGATGGTGGATCCATCACGGCCGTGATGGGTTCAACATCGGAAAAGATGTACCTCTGCCAGGTACCAAGCTTTGGGTTTTAAATGATTAAGCTAAGACCGGGTGGGTGACTTGCAAGAGAAGAGAGTCTCGGTGTAGTGTCTCCGTCTGAGTCGATTAAGGACCGTGTCGATGTAGGCTTGATGACCGAGGACCCTTTAACTGGTCACATACCTCGTCATGGGTAAGCCTTGCCTCGGGCAGACTAAGGCCAGAATAAGATAACACGGAATGGGCGTGGAGCGGTGGCGGGAGTAGCGTGTACCCTCCGTGGCAAGAGGCTGGACGGTGGTGTATCTATGCTCTCGGATCGCGTGAACCTGATCTGGTCTTAAGAACCCCGGTGGCGGGTTGACATATGCAAGGGTTAAGTGCTACATATGTCGTGTGATTGGAGATCCTCAGCTGAGTATAATCGATTTGGATCGCCGTACCTTCGCGGTTATGAAGACTTGGTCACTGCCCTATACGTAGAATTCCAGTAAAGATAAAGGACTTGTTAAGAAAATTGGCTAGTGCAGGTGAAGTGATTGAACTAGGGTAGAAAGAACTCTAGCTGCAGGTAATTTTACCTAACCTGAAAATAAAACTAGATTTTTAAGGATCCACTTTAGTAAGCATTTATGCACAACAGAGTCTTTGATCTTTGAGATACCTTACCTTGACTCCCTTATAACCAGCATACCCTTGAGAGTCTTTTCCTTAGATGGGTAAGACTTGCTGAGTAATTCCATACTCAGGGTTTTATTCCCTATTGTTTTTAGGTGAGGAAGCATCAAATTTTTGTTGCTTTTGTACCAAGGTGGTGTCAAATGAAGAAAAGCAAGAATGAAGGTGTGGGAGGACCTAGTCCTCCATAAAAACTTTTATGTAAGAACTTATCGGGAGGAGTTTTTACCTCCCTTAGTATTGTAATATTAAGTACTCTGCACTCGTGTTTATATACTGGTCTGTAATAACTAACTTGATCTTACTTTCAATAAATGTAAGATTATGTAATTGCTTCCGCATTTCTATATCTCCGATGGTCTGTAATGTCTGCGTGACGGGTGAAACGCTCTTGGGAAAGGTAAGAAAAGCAGATACCAAACTTTTCAAGTAATTCAGGGGCATCTACAGGGTTGTCTGAGGTCCGTTGGACAAGGACAACTATAGGTGGGTCTAATAACTTGGGAGGTTCTGTCACAGCTGGTATCGGAGCGAAGCCCTTCTCTGCAGATATTATGAGGCATCTTCAAAAGGATTTTCTACAGACTTATCTAGAAAAATATTTCTTCTATTCTTACCCCTTATATCTGAAGAATCTATATGAAAGACCAGATAGGAGGAGTGCAATGTATAGAAGGTATGAATCAACTAAGGTTGGTTCTGTAATTATACATGCATCATGCTAAGAACTATACTAATAAAATTTTCCCCTTAAAGAAATGCCGTCGCGCACGAGGAAAATCGCGCGCAAGTCAACTGGCCTAATTGGTGTACCCCGTCATCAGCTCGCTCCCAGACATGACGATAGTAGTAGTGGGAGTAACGATCCAATTGGGGATCTTGAAGCCCAAGTAAATCAGCTTCAAGCGGAGCTTCAACGCAGGATGAACATATGGGTCACGGATGGCGATAGAATAAATGAATTAAGAAGCCACATCCGCCGCCTGCAGGATCAGCTCGTTGATCGAGACTTAGCGCTTGACTGGGCGGTTCAGTCTCGTTCGCTGGCCTGGGCAAAGGAGGCAAAGGCACGAGCCCGAGTCGAAGAACTAAGCTCAGCTATTGATAATCTGCAGACATATTGCAATACCCTACATGAAGAAGTTCATGTACTGTATTCGCAATTGCACCCTAGCGTACCTGAAAATCCTGTCGGGACAGAAGCCGGACCTTCGCACGAAGCTGGAGAAGCTTTTGGTGGAGAACTGGACCTTTTCAGGCCCCCTCCCTCCATGAAGTTGGTCGACGAATGGTCTCCTACGCCCGACAGTGAAGCTACTAAGAGTGATAGGAAATAGGAATAGTAGGGTTGTAAAATTAGTAGTGTTATTGTATATGGGTACTGTACTCCTGTTGTATAAATTCGAGTCTGTAACATTACTCTTTTTAGTAATGTAAATTGGATGGTTTTTCTTTGGCATATTATATTTGTTTCCAAATGTTTGTTGCCACAGATGCCGTCCAAGACCCGATCACAGGATGCAGCCGGAACCTCCAGTGGGAGGGAGTCCACCCCAAATCCACCTCCTGTCCCTCCCACACTTGCCGAGGCGATTGCCGCCTTGGTAAATGCAACCGCGGACAATACCCGTTTCCTACGGGAAATGGCGGGTCAACAATTTCAGCAGCAAGGCGGACGGGGTTATCCGCAAGGACCCCGTGAGACATCCTATTTAGACTTCTCCGAAACGCGTCCACCGCTGTTTATCATAGACGAAGACCCGTTAGAGGCAGACGAATGGATTCGTGTTATCGAGCAAAAGTTTGGACTTCTGCGATATTCTGAAACCCAGAAGCCCTTGTTCGCAGCCCAGCAACTGCGCGGCCCTGCCAGCACTTGGTGGGGAAATTTTATGGCCGTTCAACCAACCAATCATCAGATAACATGGGAAGAATTTAAGCTGGCTTTCCGCGAACATTACATACCAGAAGGTGTACTTCACATGAAACAAGAAGAATTTATGAAGCTAAAGCAAGGAGGGGATACTGTTAATCAGTATCTCAATAAATTCAATCATTTGTCGTAGTATGCAATCGATCAAGTGAACACCGATCTGAAGAAGAAGAATTGTTTCATGCGAGGACTGAATGAAAGGATGCAAAGAAAAATGGCTACTTGCATTGACCTGACCTATGGAAGGGCTGTCAGCACAGCGCTGGCAGTCGAATCCAAATATGCAAGTTCTGGAAAGATCAAGGGGAGTGGAGGAAACAGGCCTACTCAGGGCCCTGAAAAGAGGCAACGGTTTGTTATCCGGCCTGCTAATCAGGGTCGTTCTTTAGCACGTCCACCCTCCTTCCCATTTAAACAGCCAGTATTCATCCATCCCAACACTGCCCCTACAACAACAAGTCAGCTGGGTGCCCCTGGCACTCGATTCCCTGCTCTTCCCAGTTCATCGACAGGATGTTTCAATTGTGGAAAATCTGGGCATTTTATCAAGGATTGCCCTTATCCGAAGCAAAACAAGTCAAACAATCCACAAGGATCTGGGAATTCATCTCAAGCCAAGGGAAATACTATGGGCAAAAATACAAAGAAGACGGGACACATATATTATACGCAAGTGGCCACTATGCCGGATGGTGAACCGGTCATTGTCGGTGTTTCGAAACCCGGGGGGTCCCTGGACCGACGAGTGAATTGTCGCCGCGTGCCCCAGCCCAGATGGGTCGACGCGAGGCGGAACGCGAAGGGGGGAAAGGAAGCAGCCGGAGGGAGGCAGGCGTGAGAGAGTGGATCCCGCGGCCTTCGTGTTAGCCCCGCGCCTGAGTCGGGTGCGCTTGCAGTAGGGGGATACAAGCGTCCACGCGGGAGTGGGAGCGAGCGGCCTTGCGTGAGCGCCGTCCCATCCTTCTCCGCGCGGGCCAACCCTCTGTAAGAGGGCCCTGGTCCTCCCTTTTATAGGCGTAAGGAGAGGACCGAGGTGTATAATGAGGAGTGTAGCAATGTGCTAACGTGTCTAGCGGTGGGGAGCTAGCGCCCTAAGTACATGCCATCGTGGCAGCCGGAGAGGTTTTGGCACCCGGTTCGTGTGGTGTCGTGGCCGTCGGAGGAGCGCTAGAGCCTGGCGGAAGGACAGCTGTCGGGGCTGTCGAGTCCTTGCTGACGTCCTCTTGCTTCCGTAAGGGGGCCGAGAGCCGCCGTCGTCGTAGAGCGTGCGGGGCGCCATCATTACTCGCATGGTGGAGCGAGCCAGATGGGACGCCGATCTGGTTCCCCGTAGCCCGAGTCAGCTCGGGGTAGGGTAATGATGGCGCTTCCTATTGACGTGGTCGGTCCGTGCCCTAGGCTGGGCGAGGTGGAGGCTCCTCCGAGGTCGAGGTCGAGGTCGAGGTCGAGCCCCCGGGTCAGTCGAGGTCGAGGTCGAGCCCCTGGGTCGGGCGAGGCGGAGTTCGCCGTCTTCCAGGGTTGAGCCCATGTCCGAGCCCTGGGGTTGGGCGAGGCGGAGTTCGTCGTCTTCCGGGGTTGAGCCCATGTCCGAGCCCTGGGGTCGGGCGAGGCGGAGTTCGTCGTCTTCCGGGGTTGAGCCCATGTCCGAGCCCTGGGTCGGGCGGAGCGGAGTTCGTCGTCTTCCAGGGCTGAGCCCGAGTCCGAGCCCTGGGTCGGGCGGAGCGGAGTTCACCGTCTTCCGGGGCTGAGCCCGAGTCCGAGCCCTGGGGTCGGGCAAGGCGGAGTTCACCGTCTTCCGGGGCTAAGCCCGAGTCCGAGCCCTGGGTCGGGCGGAGCGGAGTTCGCCGTCTTCCGGGGCTGAGCCCGAGTCCGAGCCCTAGGGTCGGGCGAGGCGGAGTTTCCTATGACGCCTAAGGCCGGCCTTGGCTGCTGTCAGCCTCACTCTGTCGGGTGGCTCAGCAGTCGAAGCGGCATAGGCGGCGTTATCCTCTTGTCAGACCGGTCAGTAGAGCGACGAAGTGACTGCGGTCACTTCGGCTCTGTCGACTGGAGGGCGTGCGTCAGGATAAAGGTGTCAGGCCACCTTTGCATTAAATGCCCCTGGATTTGGTCGGTCGGCATGGCGATGTGGCCAAGGTTGCTTCTCGGTGAAGACTGGGCCTCGGGCGAGCCGATAGTGTGCCCGTTGCTGGAGGGGGGTCCTCGGGCGAGACGTAGGTTCTCCGGGGTCGGCTTCCCTTGCCCGAGGCTAGGCTCAGGCGAGGAACGATCGTGTCCCTTGAATGGACCGATCCTTGACTTTATCGCACCCATCAGGCCTTTGCAGCTTTGTGCTGATGGGGGTTACCAGCTGAGATTTAGGGGTCTTGAGGGTACCCCTAATTATGGTCCCCGACAGTCATGATGGGTACGTTTCTTGTGGCCAATCATCCCGCAATTATTCTCTTTGATTCTGGTGCTTCCCATACATTCATCAGCAAGAAATTTGTGGAGCAACATTGCATTTCATACCATGAATCAAAAGAGGGGTTTAAAATTCAGTCACTTGGGGGACAAATCTTTACTAGAGAAGTGGCCTATCAAGTGCCCGTAACACTAGCCGGACGGGACTTTCCTACTAATATGATAGTTCTGAAAGGCCAAGACATAGATGTGATTTTGGGCATGAATTGGCTGGCCCGACATAAAGCAACCCTCAACACTGATCAGAGAACCATCAGGTTGAGTCATAATCAAGAAGAAATTCTCTTGTCTATCCCCATTCCAACCAAAATTACTGGCAGAGTTTATGAAGCCATTATACCGGAAGTCAAGGATATTCCGGTAGTATGCAAGTTCCCAGATGTCTTTCCGGAGGATTTGCCTGGGTTGCCACCCGAGAGAGATGTAGAGTTTGTAATTGAATTGAAGCCCGGTACGGCTCCCATTTCTCGAAGATCGTACCGTATGCCTCCAAATGAGCTGGCGGAACTGAAGATTCAGTTACAAGATCTACTATCAAAAGGATTCATCCGGCCAAGCTCGTCACCATGGGGTTGTCCGGCCATATTCGTCAAGAAGGATCAGACTTTACGAATGTGTGTGGATTATCGACCCCTGAATGAGGTCACTATTAAGAATAAGTACCCTCTTCCGCGGATTGACATTCTATTTGATCAACTGATCAGGGCGAGGGTATTCTCCAAGATTGATCTCAGATCAGGCTATCATCAGATCCGTATTCGGCCCGAGGATATACCAAAGACCGCATTCACTACGCGGTATGGGTTATTTTAGTACCTGGTAATGTCTTTCGGACTGACAAATGCTCCTGCCCACTTCACTTATTTGATGAACTCGGTATTCATGCCCGAGTTGGACAAGTTTGTGGTGATCTTCATTGACGATATTCTAATTTATTCCAAGAATGAAGAGGAGCATGCTCAACACTTACGGACTGTGTTAACGCGCTTGAGAGAACATCAATTATATGCCAAGTTCAGTAAGTGCGCATTTTGGCTGGAAGAAATTCAATTTCTGGGACATGTTCTATCTGCCAAGGGGATTGCGGTAGATCCCAGCAAAGTCAAGGACATTTTGGAGTGGAAAACCCCAACCACTATTCACCAAGTCCGAAGTTTCCTTGGACTGGCTGGTTATTACCGCTGATTTATACCAGACTTTCTAAACTTGTGAAGCCAATCACAAGTCTATTGAAGAATGATACTAAATTCAATTGGTCCTCCAACTATAATGAAGCTTTTGAGAAATTGAAGATATTATTAACCACTGCTCCGGTATTGGCTCAACCGGATATTAATAAGCCATTTGATGTGTATTGTGACGCATCTGGCAGTGGTCTCGGCTGTGTATTAATGCAAGAGGGCCGAGTAATTGCGTATGCTTCAAGGCAGTTACGCCGACATGAGGAGCATTATCCTACTCATGATCTGGAGCTAGTTGCAGTGGTTCATGCTCTGAAGATATGGCGTCATTATCTACTGGGAAATGTCTGTCATATTTACATAGACCACAAAAGTTTGAAATATATCTTTACCCAGTCTGAACTCAACATGAGACAAAGGAGATGGCTTGAGCTTATTAAAGATTATGAACTGGAGATCCATTATCATCCAGGCAAGGCTAATGTAGTGGCAGATGCACTCAGTCGCAAGGCCTCCTGCCATTGCCTAACTATGGGGACTTCTGACATTACGTTATGCCAGGAGATAGAGAATCTAAACCTGGGTATGATTCAACATGGGACTTCAAATCACTTGAAGCTTGAGTCAGTCATCCTGTAAAGGACAATCGACGCACAAAAGAATGATGAAGGCATCAAACATATTCGTGAAAAGATTGAAGTTGGCAAAGACAATTGCTTCCGAAAAGATGATCAAGGGGTTGTATGGTTCAACAACCGCATAGTTGTGCCGAAAAATGAAGTAGTCCGCCAGCAAATTCTTGATGAGGCACATCTTAGTCGCTATTCTATTCATCCCAGAAGCACTAAGATGTATCAAGATCTAAAACAACATTATTGGTGGACAAAGATGAAGATTGAGATTGCACGCTATGTAGCTAAATGTGACATTTGCAGACGTGTCAAGGCCATACACCTAAAAGCTACCGGTCCATTACAGTCTCTACCAATACCGACATGGAAATGGGAAGACATAAGTCTTTATTGTGGGATTGCCCAGGACCAATACCTAAAAGACTTTTTAGATAAGAATTTCCCAGGATTTTTAGCCTCTTGTAATTTGTAAAGTGTACAACATTTTTGTAATAATGGAGTGAGTCCCAACCCACCCCTGCCTTGTACCAAAAATAAGGAAATAAAAATATGAAGCATTTCCTTTTCCATTACCTACCCTAGGACTTTTAATCTCGGGACGAGATTCTTTTATGGGGGGAAGGATGTAACACCTCTGGTGTTACTGCTACTAAAACTTGAGCATGACATCATAAACATTAGCATTGCATATGTTTGACACACCTAGAGTGCATTCACTAGGTAAAAATTTCAAACAAGTTGTATTGTTTTAGTGTTTTGCAAATAGAACCCTGGAATAGGGGACTTAACCCTAAATAGGGTTTAAAGGGGTAAAACATGACCCAAATTGAGAAAACCCTAAGGTTTAAGTAAAACAATCATAAAATGTTCCTAAGAATGAACTTGAATTACATTTATACCCCTGAGATACCAGAAACCCTAATTGAAACCCTAGAAAACCCTAAATTCAAACCCTAGGGGCCTATGTGCAAAAACAGTGCATATTTGGACTAAAGTGTAAAAACTACTATGTTGAAGCATATAAAGTCATTTGGTTCACAAATGTTTGGATTTATAAGATAAACCTTGGATTTTGGACTTATTTGCAAAATAGACCTCAAGTGAGTTCTATACTAAGTCTGAAATTCAGCGTTAAGGGCTCAACTTTGGAGCTTTGTATCTTTCAAATTCTAGGATTTTTGCCCTAGGTCACCACATCAAACTTGTAGACCTAACAAAAGAGAACAATTTTGCTTAAGAGTGTGAGCTCAGTTGTTGTGAAGAATTTGGAGATAATCACCCTCAAAGTCAGGCTGTCAGGACATCTTAAGTCTGAATTTCCAGTAACAGTGAAATTAGGCAGACTTTGAACCTGATTTTGAGTTGGATTCGGTAACTATTTTATGGTAAGCTCCATGGCAAAGTTGAAGATTAACTATAGGTCTATAACTTCGGTACAGAGAGCTAGCCTGGTCACCACACAAAATCAGGAGTAAATCGAGCTCCAAGATGCTCTGTCAGGTCGACTGACTGAAGAAACACCATGGTACAGTGCTCGGGTGTGGATGAGAATGCCAGCACCGGATGTTCACCGCCGGCGACCTCTTCACCGGGATTCGTGCCACGGGCGTATGGGTTTTGTTCACCAGGTAAAGTTCTCCTCGCGGATATGTATGAGCTACCGTAGACTCGTCACTCCCTGTCCTTTTTCACCGGTGACGTGGCCTCCTGGCCGTCACCGGAGTTGCCGTGTGTTACTGCGGCTGCGCCACGCTCCAAGCTTTCCACCACGTCGTCCCTAGCCGCACCAGCTCATCGGTAACCGCCGTAGCTTCTTAACCAGTGATCACCGGAGGAAGCGCCACGGTGAAAGCCACCTGTTTCACACACCGAGCGCTTTGTTTTCTCTGGCCGCCAGCGCTGCTCGACCGAATTGATCACCACCGCTCAAGTATCCTATAAATTGAAGCCTCAGCTTGTTCCGCTAGGTAATCGTGCGTCCAGTGAAACCACTCGTAGCTCCGATTATTCCCCACAGCTCCCCAATTTGGGATTTCTCCCAAATCGGTTGAAGAACACCAAAGAATCAAGCTCGCCGTGGCCAGTCCAAATCAGGTCCATTCTTGCCATTTGCGTTCTTGTTTCAGCATTCTTACTTGCTCTGGATGATCGTCGAACTGTCCAATTAAGCTAGAACTTCGTTAGTCACCGGGAACGCGTGCGGTTGTCTTCATCATCCGCGACCTGCGTGGTCAGAGCTTGATAGTTTACCAATTATGGAATTAAGTTGGGGGAATCATTTGGGGGAGGTCCAATTTGGTGTTCACCGCTCGGGGGCGCCAGTACTTGCCCCAATCGGCCAGCCTACGAGCTCACCGGAGCTCGGCCGCGTTCGCCGTTGTCGGGGACCCCATCCTGTGAAGAAATAGAAGTTCGGGGGCGTTTCTGTAAACTGTCAGTGACTCCCCGAAATAGTGTGCGGATTTCTTCTGTGATTATTCATGGCGCCAGGGTCTTTTGTGCAAAGTCGCCGCGGTCGAACACGCGCGGGCGCGTTTCTGTCTTAGTTGGGCCGGCTCGGGCTGCTTTCGGCCCGAGACTGTTCATTAATTTTCTTTTTCTTTTACTAGCAAGCTTTGGAAATCTGTTATAAATTGTAGAAAAATCCTAAAAATATGAGACCAATTTTCTTAGATCCCTAATTACCTGTAGTATTTAATAAAAATAGTTTTCTGATTTTTAGATTAAATAAAGAATTTTGGAGTATTTAAAGTAGCTTAAAACATTAGTTCTGGATTTTTAGAAAATAGATAATCATTCCAAAAATACCCAAACTTTTTATATGAGCTCTACACATTATTTAGAAGCCTTGGGTAGAGTTTGGTTTGATTTGGACCTTGTTTGATAACTAGAACCCAAAACCCCCACCCTGCTCTTTGAATTGGAATTGCTTTACTGACTCCGGAAACCCTAAGTTCTCGGAGAACCGTGAAGGAAAGTTGTATTCAAGAACCTTAGATAATAAATTCTTATTATCTTTGCACTCTCATGAGCATTTCATGGCATACATTCTTATATACATATATATGGTTATCTTTAGAAAACGAAGAAGAAATCGAAGTAACTGAAGAGAAGACATCACCACCACCTTCGGAATCTCAGGCAAGAAACTGTTTCTACCTTGACATCTGCAGGTCCGAGCCTGACTCACCTATCAACGAAGGCAAGCCCCGGTGCATTTGTCACCTGCCTTGATGTTTTTAAAATCTTTTTCACTTGACTAATGCATTAGGTGATAGGAGTTGAATGCTTAAACAATTCCTACATTGACTTCCTTGAACTTGATTACCTTCCTTGAAACCCTGTTTTTGCAAAAGGTTTTTACTCTGCTTAGTGATGCTCTAGCAAAACAAAAGGTTTTGTTTTACAAAAGATGATTGGCAAAGTGGGAAGGATGTTTTTGAAAATAAAACTTGATGGTGGATCCATCACGGCCGTGATGGGTTCAACAACGGAAAAGATGTACCTCTGCCAGGTACCAAGCTTTGGGTTTTAAATGATTAAGCTAAGACCGGGCGGGTGACTTGCACGAGAAGAGAGTCTCGGTGTAGTGTCTCCGTCTGAGTCGATTAAGGACCGTGTCGATGTAGGCTTGATGACCGAGGACCCTTTAACTGGTCACATACCTCGTCATGGGTAAGCCTTGCCTCGGGCAGACTAAGGCCAGAATAAGTTAACACGAAATGGGCGTGGAGCGGTGGCGGGAGTAGCGTGTACCCTCCGTGGCAAGAGGCTGGATGGTGGTGTATCTGTGCTCTCGGTTCGCGTGAACCTGATATGGTCTTAAGAACCCCGGTGGCGGGTTGACATATGCAAGGGTTAAGTGCTACATATGTTGTGTGATTGGAGATCCTCAACTGAGTATAATCGATTCGGATCGCCGTACCTTCGCGGTTATGAAGACTTGGTCACTGCCCTATACGTAGAATTCCAGTAAAGATAAAGGACTTGTTAAGAAAATTGGCTTAGTGCAGGTGAAGTGATTGAACTAGGGTAGAAAGAACTCTAGCTGCAGGTAATTTTACCTAACCTGAAAATAGAACTGGATTTTTAAGGATCCACTTTAGTAAGCATTTATGCACAACAGAGTCTTTGATCTTTGAGATACCTTACCTTGACTCCCTTATAACCAGCATACCCTTGAGAGTCTTTTCCTTAGTCGGGTAAGACTTGCTGAGTAATTCCATACTCATGGTTTTATTCCCTATTGTTTTTAGGTGAGGAAGCAGCAAAGTTTTGTTGATTTTTGTACTAAGGTGGTGTCAAATGACGAAAAGCAAGAATGAAGGTGCGGGAGGACCTAGTCCTCCATAAAAACTTTTATGTAAGAACTTATCGGGAGGAGTTTTTACCTCCCTTGGTATTGTAATATTAAGTACTCTGCACTCGTGTTTATATATATACTGGTCTATAATAACTAACTTGATCTTACTTTCAATAAATGTAAGATTATGTAATTGCTTCCACATTTCTGTATCTCTGATGGTCTGTAATGTCTGCGTGACGGGTGAAACGCTCTTGGGAAGGTAAGAAAAGCAGATACCAAACTTTTCAAGTAATTCAGGGGCATCTACAGGGTTGTCTGAGGTCCGTTGGACAAGGACAACTGTAGGTGGGCCTAATAACTTGGGAGGTTCCGTCACAACGTCCATTTGGAACAACCTGAAAGAATGGTGAGCGACATAGGCTAACAAAATGTGAATCGACTCTAGCCTAGCCACAGGAGCAAAAGTCTCCTCAAAGTCCAAACCTGCGACTTGGGCATAACCTTTTGCCATAAGTCGAGCCTTGTTCCTTCTCACCACCCCGTGCTCGTCCTGTTTGTTGCGGAACACCCACTTGGTTCCCACAACGTTTTGCTTGGGACGTGGCACCAGGTAACAAACTTCATTTCGCTTGAAGTTGTTGAGCTCTTCCTGCATGGCCAACACCCAGTCCGGATCTAGCAAGGCCTCTTCTACCCTGAAAGGCTTAATAGAAGAGACAAACGAGTAATGCTCACAAAAATTAGCTAATCTAGAGTGAGTGGTTACTCCCTTGCTTATATCACCTAAAATCTGGTCGACGGGATGATTCCTTTGAATCGTCGCTCGAACTTGAGTTGGAGGGGCCCGTGGTGCTTCTTCCTCCACAACTTGTTCTTCTTGTGCTCCCCCTTGATCACACGCCTCCTCTTGAGGGACCTGTTCTTCATCTTGAGTCAAGGGATGCACCATTGTTGAGAAAGAAGGTTGATCTTGCACTTGGTGCTCCTGTGGTCGCACATCTCCAATCGCCATGGTGCGAATTGCGTCCGTTGGAACATCATCTTCATCTATATCATCGAGATCAACTTGCTCTCTTGGAGAGCCATTAGTTTCATCAAATACAACGTCGCTAGAGACTTCAACCAAACCCGATGATTTGTTGAAGACTCTATACGCCTTTGTATTTGAGTCATAACCTAGCAAAAACCCTTCTACAGCTTTGGAAGCAAATTTGGAATTCCTACCTTTCTTCACTAGAATATAGCATTTACTCCCAAATACACGAAAATAAGACACGTTGGGTTTGTTACCAGTTAGCAGTTCATACGACGTTTTCTTGAGGAGGCGATGAAGGTAGACCCGGTTTATGGTGTGGCAAGCTGTGTTCACAGCTTCCGACCAAAACCGCTCGGGCGTTTTGAATTCTCCAAGCATTGTCCTCGCCATGTCTATAAGCGTCCTGTTCTTCCTCTCTACCATATCGTTTTGCTGTGGTGTGTAGGGAGCGGAGAACTCGTGCTTGATTCCTTCCTCCTCAAGGAATTCCTCCACTTGAAGGTTCTTGAACTCGGACCCATTGTCGCTTCTAATCTTTTTCACCTTGAGCTCAAATTCGTTTTGAGCTCGCCTTAGAAAGCGCTTGAGGGTCCCTTGGGTTTCTGATTTATCTTACAAAAAGAATACCCATGTGAAGCGGGAAAAATCATCAACAACAACAAGACCATACTTACTTCCTCCTATGCTTAGGTAGGCGACGGGTCCGAAGAGATCCATGTGAAGTAGCTCCAAAGATCTTGATGTGGTCATCACGTTCTTGCTGTGATGAGAGCTTCCCACCTGTTTGCCTGCTTGACAAGCTGCACAAGGTCTATCTTTTTTGAAAAACACATTTGTTAGACCTAACACATGTTCTCCCTTTAGAAGTTTGTGAAGGTTCTTCATCCCAACATGTGCTAGACGGCGATGCCACAGCCAGCCCATGCTAGTCTTAGCAATTAAGCATGCATCTAGATCGGCCTCCTCTTTCGAAAAATCCACTAAATAGAGTTTGCCATCTAGTACACCCTTAAAAGCTAGTGAACCATCACTCCTTCTAAAGACAGACACATCTACATTTTTAAATATACAATTATAACCCATGTGGCACAATTCACTAACAGACAGTAGATTATAGCCTAGCGACTTTACTAGAAATACATTAGAGATAGAGTGCTCATTGGTGATAGCTATCTTGCCTAAGCCTTTGACCTTGCCTTGATTCCCATCTCCAAATATGATTGTATCTTGGGAATCCTTGTTCTTGACGTAGGAGGTGAACATCTTCTTCTCCCCCGTCATGTGGTTTGTGCATCCGCTGTCGATAATCCAGCTTGAGCCCCCGGATGCATAAACCTGCAAGGCAAATTAGGCTTGGGTTTTAGGTACCCAACTCTTGTTGGGTCCTACAAGGTTAGTTATAATAGTCTTTGGGACCCAAATGCAAGTCTTGTATCCTTTGCATTTGGCCCCCAACTTCTTAGCAATCACTTTCTTATTCTTGCGACAAATTGCAAAAGAAGTATTGCAAGCATGATAAATTGTAGAAGGTTCATTACAAACTTTCCTAGGCACATGAGCAACATTTTCCCTAGGCATATTTCTACCATGCACAAAAGAACTTGATGCAATCATAGCATGTGATTCATAAGCATAACTCCTATGAGCATTTCTAGAAAACTTTCTATCACTGTAGATGAAAGCATGATTTCTTTGAGCACTATTAGCCATAGGGGCCTTCCCTTTCTCCTTGGCGGAAATGGGAGCCCTTTGACTTGTTAAGTTCTTGGCTTCCTTTCGAAAGCCAAGCCCATCCTTAATAGAGGGGTGTCTACCAACAGTGTAGGCATCCCTTGCAAATTTTAGTTTATCAAAGTCATTTTTGCTAGTCTTAAGTTGGGCAATAAAACTAGCCACTTCACCATTTAATTTTGTGATAGAAGTAAGGTGCTCAACACATGCATCAACATCAAAATCCTTACATCTATTACAGATAACAACATGCTCTACACAAGAACTAGATTTATTAACAACTTCTAGCTTAGCATTTAAATCAACATTAATACTTCTTAAGCTAGACACAGTTTCATGACAAGTAGATAATTCAGAGGAAAGCATCTCATTCCTTTTTACTTCTAAAGCAAGAGATTTTTGCACACTAATGAATTTGTCATGCTCTTCATATAAAATATCTTCTTGCTTCTCTAACAATCTATTCTTCTCATTTAAGGCATCGATCAATTCATTGATCTTATCAATTTTAGTTCTATCTAAACCTTTGAATAAACTTGTGTAGTCTACTTCATCATCACTAGATTCATCATCACTTGAAGAAGCATACATAGGGGTATTTCGAGCGTTTACCTTTTTCTCCTTTGCCATGAGACAGGTGTAGCGCTCGTTGGGGAAGAGAGACGACTTGTTGAAGGCCAAGGCGGCGAGTCCTTCGTCGTCGGAGTCAGACGAAGAGCAATCTGAATCCCACTCCTTGCCAAGGTGCGCCTCACCCTTCGCCTTCTTGTAGGACTTCTTTTTCTCCCTCTTCCCGCTCTTTTCTTGTCCCTGGTCACTATCATTATCGGGACAATTGGCAATAAAGTGACCAGTCTTACCACACTTGAAGCAGGAGCGCTTTCCCTTCGTCTTGCTCTTGTTAGGATGCTCCTTGCGACCTTTTAGCGTCGTCTTGAAGCGCTTGATGATGAGAGCCATTTCATCCTCGTTTAGCCCGACCGCCTCAACTTGCGCCACCTTGCTAGGTAGCGCCTCCCTACTTCTTGTTGCTTTGAGAGCAACAGTTTGAGGCTCGTAGATAGGCATTGGGCCATTCAATGCCTCATCAACATATCTTGCCTCCTTGATCATCATACGCCCGCTTACAAGCTTTCCGAGTATTTCCTCGGGCGTCATCTTTGTGTACCTAGGATTCTCACGAATTGAATTCACAAGATGAGGATCAAGAACAGTGAAGGACCTGAGCATAAGCCGGACGACGTCGTGATCAATCCATCTCGTGCTTCCATAGCTCCTGATTTTGTTGACCAGGGTCTTGAGCCGGTTTTACGTTTGCGTTGGCTCCTCTCCCCTGATCATTGCGAACCTCCCTAGTTCGCCTTCCACCAACTCCATCTTGGTGATCATGGTGGCGTCATTCCCCTCATGAGAGATCTTGAGGGTGTCCCAGATTTGCTTGGCGTTGTCCAAGCCGCTCACCTTATTGTACTCATCCCTGCACAAGGATGCTAACAAAACAGTGGTAGCTTGTACATTTTTATCGATTTGCTCATTAATGAAAACGGGGTTGTCAGTACTATCAAAAAGCATTCCGTTTTCAACAATCTCCCAAATGCTTGGATGGAGAGAGAATAGGTGACTACGCATTTTGTGACTCTAAAATGGGTAGTCCTCTCCATCAAAGTGCGGAGGTTTCCCAAGTGGAATTGAAAGTAAATGAGCATTAGAGTTAAATGGAATACGAGAATAATCAAAAGAAAAGTTTGAGTTGACCGTTTTCTTTTTCTCGTCGTAGTCGTCGTCTCTTTGGAAAGAAGATGTCGGTGTTTCGAAACCCGGGGGGTCCCTGGACCGACGAGTGAATCGTCGCCGCGTGCCCCAGCCCAGATGGGTCGACGCGAGGCGGAACGCGAAGGGGGGAAAGGAAGCAGCCGGAGGGAGGCAGGCTTGAGAGAGTGGATCCCACGGCCTTCGTGTTAGCCCCGCGCCTGAGTCGGGTGCGCTTGCAGTAGGGGGATACAAGCGTCCACGCGGGAGTGGGAGCGAGCGGCCTTGCGCGAGCGCCGTCCCGTCCTTCCCCGCGCGGGCCAACCAACCCTCCGTAAGAGGGCCCTGGTCCTCCCTTTTATAGGCGTAAGGAGAGGATCCAGGTGTACAATGGGGAGTGTAGCAGTGTGCTAGCGTGTCTAGCGGTGGAGAGCTAGCGCCCTAAGTACATGCCATCGTGGCAGCCAGAGAGGTCTTGGCATCCAGTTCGCGTGGTGTCGTGGCTGTCGGAGGAGTGCTGGAGCCTGGCGGGAGGACAGCTGTTGGGGCTGTCGAGTCCTTGCTGACGTCCTCTTGCTTCCATAAGGGGGCTGAGGGCCGCCGTCGTCATAGGGCATGCGGGGCGCCATCATTACTCGCATGGTGGAGCGAGCTAGATGGGACACCGGTCTGGTTCCCCGTAGCCCGAGTCAGCTCGGGGTAGGGTAATGATGGCGCTTCCTGTTGACGTGGTCGGTCCATGCCCTAGGCTGGGCGAGGTGGAGGCTCCTCCGAGGTCGAGGTCGAGGTCGAGCCCCCGGGTCGGGCGAGGCAGAGTTCGTCGTCTTCCGGGGCTGAGCCCATGTCCGAGCCCTGGTGTCGGGCGAGGCGGAGTTTGCCGTCTTCCGGGGCTGAGCCCGAGTCCGAGCCCTGGGTCGGGCGGAGCGGAGTTCGCCGTCTTCCGGGGCTGAGCCTGAGTCCGAGCCCTGGGTCGGGCGGAGCGGAGTTCGCCGTCTTCCGGGGCTGAGCCCGAGTCCGAGCCCTGGGTCGGGCGGAGCGGAGTTCGCCGTCTTCCGGGGCTGAGCCCGAGTCCGAGCCCTGGGTCAGGCGAAGCGGAGTTCGCCGTCTTCCGGGGCTGAGCTCGAGTCCGAGCCCTAGGTCGGGCGAGGAAGAGTTTCCTATGACGCCCGAGGCCGGCCTTGGCTGCTGTCAGCCTCACTCTGTCGGGTGGCTTAGTAGTCGGAGCGGCGCAGGCGGTGCTGTCCTCTTGTAAGACCGGTCAGTAGAGCGGTGAAGTGACTGCGGTCACTTCGGCTCTGTCGACTGGTGGTCGTGCGTCAGGATAAAGGTGTCAGGCCACCTTTGCATTAAATGCCCCTACGATTTGGTCGGTCGGCGTGGCGATGTGGCCATGGTCGCTTCTCGGTGAAGACTGGGCCTCGGGCGAGCCGACAGTGTACCCGTTGCTGGAGTGGGGTCCTCGAGCGAGACGTAGGTTCTCCGGGGTCGGCTTCCATTGCCCAAGGCTAGGCTCGGGCGAGGCACGATCGTGTCCCTTGAATGGACCGATCGTTGACTTAATCGCACCCATCAGGCCTTTGCAGCTTTGTGCTGATGGGGGTTACCAGCTGAGATTTAGGGGTCTTGAGGGTACCCCTAATTATGGTCCCTGATAGTAGCCCCCGAGCCTCCAAGGGAGTACTAATACTCGCTTGGAGGCTCTTGCCGCACTTTTTTGCAAGGGGACCAGCCTTTTTCGGTTGCATTCTGTTCCGGTGGGTGCGCGCGAGCGCACCCGCCGGGTGTAGCCCTCGAGGCCTCGGAGGAGTAGTTTTACTCCTTCGAGGTCTTAGTGCGTTTCGCAACACTTCGGCTGATCTAGTTGTTCCCTCATGCGAGCTGGCCGTAGCCCGAGTGCACGGTCGGGTCCCAAGTTCTCGGGCTGGTATGTTGACGGTGTCAACGATCTGGCCGGAGCCGGGTTTGCGAGAGCAGCCCCTGAGCCTCTGCACAGGGCGAGAGGATGGTCAAGGACAGACTCGTCTTTTTTACATACGCCCTTGCGTCGCCTTTCCGCAAGGAGGAGGGGGGGAAAGCGCCATGTTGCCCTCGGAGGGCACCGAACATGGTGTTTCCGGTGAGCTGCTGGCGGGTAATCCGAGCGGACGCCCGTGCCCCATTTGCTCGGGGTCGGCTAGAGGCCCGGAGGCGCGCTCCAAAAGTACCTGCGGGTGATCTACCGGACCCGGTCCCCTTTGACGGGGTCCGAGGGCTCGATGCCTCCCTCTGATGGGATTCTGTTACAAGATCGCTCCCGCTGGTCTCGGAAATGTCCTAGGGTACCTCGGGAGCGTAGCCCGAGCCTTGGTTATGTATCGAACGTACCCAGGGTCATCCCTCGCTCTGTGTCTGAGGCGACTGTGAACCCTTCGAGGGCCAGCCTACGAACCCCTGATCAGTAATGGGCGCGGAGCCCGAGTGGCCTGAGGCAGCCGTTGAACCCTTCGAGGGGCCAGCCATCGAACCTCTGACCAGTAGTGGGCGCAGAACCCAATCGATCTGAGGCGGCCGTTGAACCCCCCGAGGGGCCAGTCTTCGAACCTCTGATCAGTAGGGAGGCTCGGAGCCTGTTTCTTTCACAGAGAAGGGTCCTTTTCGAGGTATCCCCCTTTCTCGGTCCCTGTTGTAAGAGAGAGAAAGAGGAAAAGGAAAAGGATACGAAGTCGAATGACGTGGCGTACCTCTTTTGACGCGGTCATTATGGTGAGGGCGAAGCGTCGTTTGCTTCTTCCGCCTGAGGCGCCGCCTATCCCGCCGCGGAGTTAATGCGACGGGGCGAGTGGTTCGCGAGGCGGTCGTTGCGTGCGCGCGCGTCGTTCGAGGAACAGATCACGGGCGTGCCGTCTTCACGCCGTGAGAGAGGGCTCCCTCGCTGCCCCTAGATGGGACGTGAGCTCGGCTGACGACGTGACCGCTGCTGCTGCCCGCCTGTCACCGCCATCACTGCTGGCCCATTTTTGACCGCATTTGACCGTCGCGCTTGGCTGGCACTGCAGGGTTGCCTCGAGTCGCGGTATTGACTCCGTAGTCGAGGAGGCGCGCTAGTGGCGTGAGTGGCGGTGCAGTTGCTCACACGTAGCAACCGGCGCGCTGGTTGCATGACGCGTGGGCCTGGACCTCCATGCTGGGCTCGTTGGAGTCGAAGGGGCGCACCCACTTGGCACGGTTGCATGCTGCCTGCATGGCTGTCCGCCCTTTCACCCGCTGGTCTGCGCGAAAGTGGAGGAGTGCTTGTAACCGCCGGGTGGTTGCATGCACCGCGCGAGCGTGGCGGTTTGGCTTCTTCTCCCCTGGACCGGCTTGCATGACGTGTGGGACCCAGCCCCCGCGCCGTGGGGGGAGAATCTTGGAGCGTGTTGGAGAAGACTCAACCCGCAACGGTTGAGGGCGCAACTGGGGAGAGTCGCCTTTAAAAGGGGGGCGACCCCCTTGGAGGGCAACCATGTCTTCGCGCTCCCCTCATGCATCGTGTCTTCCCACCTTCCGAGCCCCCGGGCGGGGGACGCCCGGAATCCTTCCGTCTTGTCGTCGGAGGAACGCAACTTCGTGGAAGTTGGTACCTTTCAGCCATCGTTCGGCTTCAAGGATTTTCATCATGCAGCCCGGCTGCATCCCCTCGCTGGTGGTCACCCAGGACGGTGACCACCAGCCTCTGGGTGGGGAGGAGCAAGCCAGGCTGCGATCTTGGTTCCGCCCTCAGCTTCAAGGATGTTCATCATCCTTGCTGGGGCGGAGGCCGGGCTGAGCCGGAGCTCTACCTCCCGCGCAGGTTCGTGGGTCAGCCTCCCCTCCAGTATTCAAGGGAGAGGGCGCTCACTGGCCTTGCGAGCGGGGCGGACTTCAACAACGCGGGGCTGGTCGACGGTGGGTGTCGCCAGCTTCAGCGCGTTGGGCTCGCCGGCTTGGCTCCCGGTGCCCCCTCCCGCCGCAAGGGCGGTTGTCGCGCCGTGCGCACGGGTGGACCGCCCAAGACATCGCGTGCCGCTAGAGCGGCGTTCGTGTTCTAGGGCTGTCCTGCCTTTGCAACGGTACGGGGCCTCTGCGTGGAGGTCGGTGCTCCGCTCGTCCGGGAGGATCCGAGTGGGGATCTGCCGATGGGCTGACGCTCCGGTCGTCGGTGCCGAGATGGATGCGGCTCGAAAAGTCCCCGTCGCTGACGGGATCACTGCCACCATCCGCGCTCTGGGCCTTCGGCTCTTTGTACTTGTCCTCGCCCCTCGAGCGTCGGCGTGGGCGAGGGCAAGGTTGCAGCGGCGTCCGCCCTGAGGCCATCGTTGCTGCCGTGGGGACGGAACCGGAGTTCCGTTTGTATTGGCACTTTGAGTGCCGGTGTCTTGTTCATTGTGGCTATCGAGGCCTAAACGTGTATGTATTTTCGGCACGGAGCCGTGTTTTTTTCTTCATTTCGAGCACTAAGACTCGCCTTGTCGATTATCTGAACCGCTTCACCGAGCGTGAGTTGCCTCGTGCAAAGGTGACGAGTGAGGTATCCGTATCCCGGAGGAGTAGGAGTCCCTCGGCTCGGTCGGCCTTGCTGTCCGAGGCCCATCTTGCTCAGTTAAAGGAACCCCTCGGCCGCCCTTCGATGAGCCGAAGCCGGAGGTAGCGGTGTCAGCACGGGCGGAGGTAGAGTTGGCTTCGAAAAGGAGGTGTGGTTGGCCAGAGCCTGGCCGGGTCGTCCACTGGCGGAACCGACGCCGGGGTTGAGCTGCCGAGGCCACAAGCCGAGCTGATGTCTTTGGGGGACAGCTGGCCGAGGCCTCGGGGTGACCGACCGAGCCGCCTGCTCGGGCCGGATTCTCGAAGAAGACCCTGGCGGCGATGGCCCGGGTGTGGTGCTGATGTCGTCCTTCAGAGTGGGGGCCCTCCGACCGTGTCGCCGTCCGAGGCTAGGTCAGACCCCGCCGAAGGTGTAGTTGATGCCGAGGGTGCTGCTGCCCCCTTCGGTTGTCGACGTCCGAGCCTGCAGGATCAGGTTGTCTTGTAGTGTGTGTATGTCTTCTGCGGCCGCCGAGGCCTAAACACACCGTCGTCGTGTTGTAAAGCTGCGTTCCTTTTCCTCTTGTTTCGAGTATCCGGACTCATTTGTCGGTAACAGAATTATTTGTGCGGGCGAGAGTTGCTTTTCACGGAAGGCGATGAGTGAGGTATCCGTATCCCGGAGGCGTAGGAATCCCTCGGCTCGGTCGGCCTTGCCGCTTACGCGCGCTCTTACTCGTCCATAGGGTTCTGTTACCGACGCAGTCGAGAAGGCTCGAAAAATCATTTCGGCAGAGGAGCTCTCGAGCATGAAGACTTGTTCGGTCCGTGGAGTCACTTATCCGAGCGCGAGTTACTTATCGCAGAAGGTGATGAGTGAGGTATCCGTATCCCGGAGGCGTAGGAGTCCCTCGGCTCGGTCAGCCTTGGCTGCTTACGTGTACTCCATCGTTTTCAGGATCCACCTTTGAAGTAGTCGAAGAGCACGAAAGGCATTCTGGCAGAAAAGATTTTTTTTCTTTTTTTGAGGAAAATTTTGACGCAGAGGGGGTTGCCCCCTTCTAGCCCCCGAGGGAGGGTCGGGCTTTGCCGAGGCAAGGCTGACCCTTCCTTGACGACCAGACTTGGTGTGTGAACGAGGTATACAAGCAACTTGAAAGCATCTTAAGGGTAGAAGCGACGTAGCTGTTGGATGTTCCAAGCGTTGTCGTAGACCTCGCCTTGACTGTTGGCCAGCTTGTATGTTCCGGGCTTCAGAACCTTGGCGATGACGAACGGCCCTTCCCAGGGAGGCGTGAGTTTGTGCCGCCCTCGGGCATCTTGCCGCAGCCGAAGCACCAGGTCGCCCACCTGGAGGTCTCGGGACCGAACCCCTCAGGCGTGGTAGCGTCGCAGGGACTGCTGGTACCGCGCCGAGTGTAGTAAGGCCATGTCCCGAGCCTCCTCCAGCTGGTCCAGTGAGTCTTCTCGGTTGGCTCGGTTGCTTTGGTCGGTGTAGGCCCTTGCCCTCGGGGAACCGTATTCTAGGTCTGTGGGCAAGATGGCCTCGGCCCCATAGACTAAAAAGAACGGTGTGAAGCCCGTGGCTCGGCTCGGCGTCGTCCTCAGACTCCAGACCACCGAGGGGAGTTCCTTCATCCACCGCTTGCCGAACTTGTTGAGGTCGTTGTAGATCCGAGGCTTGAGTCCTTGTAGGATCATGCCGTTGGCCTGCTCCACTTGCCCATTCGTCATGGGGTGTGCCACGGCAGCCCAATCCACTCGGATGTGGTGATCCTCGCAGAAGTCCAGGAACTTTCTGCCGGTGAACTGGGTACCGTTGTCGGTGATGATGGAGTTCGGGACCCCAAAGCGATGGATGATGTTGGTGAAGAACGCCACCGCCTGTTCGGACCTAATGCTGTTTAGGGGTCGGACCTCGATCCACTTGGAGAATTTGTCGATGGCGACCAACAGGTGCGTGCAGCCCCCGGGTGCCTTCTGCAAGGGGCCAACGAGGTCCAGACCCCACACAGCAAACGGCCAGGTGATGGGTATGGTCTGCAGAGCCTGAGCGGGCAGGTGGGTCTGCCTCGCGTAGAACTGACACCCTTCGCAGGTGCGGAAAATTCTAGTAGCGTCGGCCACCGCCATCGGCCAGTAGAATCCTTGTCGGAAGGCGTTTCCAACGAGTGTTCGAGGTGCTGCGTGATGGCTGCAAGCCCCCGAGTGTATCTCTTGCAAGAGCTCCTGGCCTTCGGCGATGGAAATGCATCGCTGGAGGATGCCTGAGGGGCTGCGGTGGTAGAGCTCCTTCCCGTCTCCCAGCAAGACGAAAGACTTGGCGCGCCGCGCCAACCGCCGAGCTTCGGCTTGGTCGAGGGGCAGCTCTCCTCGGTGGAGATATTGCAGGTACGGGGTCTGCCAGCTTTGATTAGGCGTGACCTCGCTCGGTTCCCCCTCGACGCGCAGTGCCTCACCCTCGAGGGCCGAGGCTATCTCGGGCTGAGCCGAGGGTACCTCGGACCGTGCCGAGGGTACCTCGGACTGGGCCGAGGGTACCTCGGACTGAGCCGAGGGTGCCTCGGGCGGAGCCGAAGGTGCCTCGGGCTCGGGCGTGTCCTCGGTCTTGACGGAGGGTTGATGCAGGTCTCGGGAGAATACATCCGGGGGAACTGTTGTTCGTCCCGAGGCTATTTTAGCCAGCTCGTCCGCAGTCTCGTTGTAGCGTCGGGCGATGTGGTTGAGCTCGAGCCCGTAGAACTTGTCTTCGAGGCGCCGAACCTCATCGCAGTAGGCTTCCATCTTCGGGTCGCGGCAGTGGGAGTTCTTTATGACTTGGTCGATGATGAGCTGCGAGTCACCGCGAGCGTCGAGGCGTCGAACCCCTAGCTCGATGGCGATTCGCAACCCGTTTACCAGAGCCTCGTACTCAGCCACGTTGTTGGACGCCGGGAAGTGGAGGCGTAGCACGTAGCGTAGGTGCTTCCCGAGGGGCGAGACGAAGAGGAGGCCTGCGCCGGCCCCCATCTTCATCAGCGACCCGTCGAAAAACATGGTCCAGAGCTCCGGTTGGATCGGAGCCGTCGGGAGCTGGGTGTCGGCCCATTCAGCCACGAAGTTCGCCAAGACCTAGGACTTGATGGCCTTCCGAGGGGCGAACGAGATCGTCTCGCCCATGATCTCCACCGCCCACTTCGCAATCCTACCCGAGGCCTCTCGGGACTGGATGATCTCTCCCAGGGGGAAGGATGACACCACAGTCACCGGATGAGACTCGAAGTAGTGTCGCAACTTCCGCCGTGTCAGGATCACCGCGTACAGCAGCTTCTGGATTTGTGGGTAGCGGATCTTGGTCTCGGACAGTACCTCACTGATGAAGTAGACTGGCCTCTGGACGGGCAATGCATGCCCTTCTTCTCGTCTCTCAACCACGATCGCGGCGCTAACCACCTGGGTGGTTGCGGCGACATAGATCAAGAAGGCTTCTCCGGCAGCGGGGGGCACCAAGATGGGCGCGTTCGTGAGGAGCGCCTTCAGGTTCTCGAGGGCTTCCTCGGCCCCGGGAGTCCAAGCGAAGCACTCAGCCTTCCTTAAGAGGCGGTACAGAGGCAGACCTCTTTCGCCGAGGCGGGAGATGAAGCGGCTCAGAGCCGCGAGACATCCCATGACCCTCTGTACGCCTTTCAAGTCCTTGATTGGCCCCATGCTGGTGATGGCTACGATCTTCTCCGGGTTGGCTTCGATGCCCCGCTCGGAGACGATGAACCCCAAGAGCATGCCTCGGGGGACCCCGAAGACACACTTTTCGGGATTAAGCTTCACGCCTTTCGCCTTGAGACATCGGAATGTCGCTTCAAGGTCGGAAAGGAGGTCGGAGGCCTTCCTCGTCATCGACGTAGGCCTCGATCGTTCGGCAGATGTGTTCGCCAAACACATGGTTCATGCATCGCTGGTACGTTGCCCCCGCATTCCTCAAACCAAATGGCATTGTAACATAGCAGTACATGCCGAAGGGTGTGATGAATGAAGTCGCGAGCTGGTCGGACTCTTTCATCCTGATCTGATGATACCCTGAGTAGACATCGAGGAAAGACAGGGTTTCACACCCAGCAGTGGAATCCACGATCTGATCGATGCGAGGCAGAGGGTAGGAAACCTTCGGACATGCTTTGTTTAGACCAGTGTAGTCTACACACATCCGCCATTTCCCCCTTTCTTTCTCACAAGCACAGGGTTGGCAAGCCATTCGGGATGGAATACCTCTTTGATGAACCCGGCCGCCAGTAGCTTGTGGATCTCCTCGCCTATGGCTCTGCGCTTTTCTTCGTCGAATCGGCGCAGAGGTTGCTTCACGGGTCGGGCCCCGGCTCGAATATCCAGAGAGTGCTCGGCTACTTCCCTCGGTATGCCGGGCATGTCCGAGGGACTCCACGCAAAAACGTCGGCGTTTGCGCGGAGAAAGTCGACGAGCACTGCTTCCTATTTGGGGTCGAGCTCGGAACCGATCCGGATCTGCTTGGAGGCGTCGTTGTAGGGGTCGAGAGGGACGGACTTGACCGTCTCTGCTGGTTCGAAGTTGCCGTCGTGGCGCTTCACGTCGGGCGCCTCCCTAGAGAGGCTCTCCAGGTCAGCGATGAGGGCCTCAGATTCGGCGAGGGCCTCGGCGTACTCCACGCACTCCACATCGCATTCGTACGCGTGTCGGTACGTGGGCCCGACGGTGATGACCCCGTTGGGGCCCGGCATCTTGAGCTTGTGGTAGGTGTAGTTGGGGACGGCCATGAACTTGGCGTAGCATGACCTCCCCAGCACTGCGTGGTAGGTTCCTCGAAACCCGACCACTTCGAACATGAGGGTCTCCTTTCGAAAGTTGGAGGGCGTCCCGAAGCAGACGGGTAGGTCGAGTTGTCCGAGGGGTTGAACGCGCTTCCCGGGGACGATCCCGTGGAAAGGCGCAGCGCCCGTCCGGACCGAGGACAGATCGATCCGCAGGAGCCCGAGGGTCTCGGCGTAGATGATGTTGAGGCCGCTGCCTCCGTCCATGAGGACCTTGGTGAGCCTGACGTTGCCGATGATGGGATCGACAACGAGTGGGTATCTCCCCGGGCTCGGCACGTAGTCTGGATGGTCGGCCTGGTCAAAGGTGATGGGCTTGTCCTACCAGTCTAGGTAGACTGGCGCCGCCACCTTTACCGAGCAGACCTCCCGATGCTCTTGCTTGCGGTGCCGAGCTGAGGCGTTCGCCACTTGCCCGCCATAGATCATGAAGCAGTCGCGGACCTCGGGGAACCCTCCTGCCTTGTGATCTTCCTCCTTTGTGTCGTCGAGGGCCTTGCCACCCTCCGCGGGTGGCCCGGCCTTGTGGAAGTGTCGTCGAAGCATGGCACACTCCTCAAGGGTGTGCTTGACGGGCCCCTGATGATAGGGGCACGTCTCCTTGAGCATCTTGTCGAAGAGGTTGGCACCTCCAGGAGGTTTCCGAGGGTTCTTGTGCTCGGCGGCGGCGACAAGGTCCGCGTCGGCGGCGTCGCGTTTCGCTTGTGACTTCTTCTTGCCCTTCTTCTTGGCGCCGCGCTGAGTTGACGCCTCGGGAGCATCTTCCAGTGGGTGGCCCTGGGGCTGCTTGTCCTTCCGGAAAATGGCCTCAACCGCCTCCTGGCCAGAGGCGAACTTGGTGGCGATGTCCATCAGCTCGCTCGCCCTGGTGGGGGTCTTGCGACCCAGCTTGCTCACCAGGTCGCGGCAGGTGGTGCCGGCGAGGAACGCGCCGATGACATCTGAATCGGTGACGTTGGGCAGCTCTGTGCGCTACTTCGAGAATCGCCGGATGTAGTCCCGAAGAGGCTCTCCTGGCTGCTGGCGGCAGCTTCGGAGATCCCAGGAGTTCCCAGGGCGCACGTACGTGCCCTGGAAATTGCCGGCGAAGGCTTGGACCAGGTCGTCCCAGTTGGAGATCTGCCCTGGGGGCAGGTGCTCCAGCCAGGCTCGAGCGGTGTCGGAGAGGAACAGGGGGAGGTTGCGGATGATGAGGTTGTCATCGTCCCTTCCACCCAGTTGGCAGGCCAGCCGATAGTCCGCGAGCCACAGTTCCGGTCTTGTCTCCCCCGAGTACTTTGTGATAGTAGTCGGGGTTCAGAACCGGGTCGGGAACGGTGCCCGTCGTATGGCACGGCTGAAAGCCTGCGGACCGGGTGGTTCGGGCGAAGGACTCCGATCCTCCCCGCTGTCGTAGCGTCCCCCACGCCTGGGGTGGTAGCCTCGGCGCGCCCTGTCGTCGAGGTGGGCCCAACGGCTGTGATGATGGCGCTCGTTGCCGAGGTGACCCGGGGCCGCATGCGCTGTGTTGCGCGTGCGCCCGGAGTGGACCGAGGCTTCCCGCATGAATCGGGAAGTCGCGACGCGATGTCCCGAGGGGAACCCCTGCCTTCGGGAGGCAGAGCTTTCGGCCCGTCGGACCGCGGCGTCCTCCAAGAGATTCTTGAGCTCTCCCTGGATACGCCGCCCCTCGGTGGTTGATGGCTCCGGCATCGCGTGGAGAAGTATTGCCGCTGCAGCCAGGTTCTAGCCGACTCCGCTGGAATTCGGCGGCGGCCTCACCCTGACGTCGTCGGTGATGCGGTGCTGGATGTCCTGGGGGAGATGACGCGCTTCTCCGGCTGGGGGTTGGATCGCCCATTCCTGCCCGATGTCCCGGCGGATCGGCACAAGCGTTCCTACTCCCTCGTCGAGCCTGGCCTGCCTCTCGCGGATATGCTCGAGCTGTGGGTCAGGACCCCCCGCCGGGACGGGGACCACAGCTAGCTCCCGAAGGATGTCAACGCGAGGCACAGGCCTAGGGGGATCACCGTTTTCCGGCATACCAAGATGGTTGCCTTCGCCGGGACCCCCTAGATCGACGTGGAAACATTCACGACTTGGGCCGCGGTCCTCGTTGTCGAGGCCGCGGCTGCCATTGGAACAGTCGGAAAGGCAGCTGTCACATGCGGTCATGAAGTCCCGCACGGCACTGGGGTTACCAATTCCGGAGAAATCCCAACAGAAGTCGGGCTCGCCATCTTCCTCGGACCCCGAGGGCTCATAGGTTGAGTCGGCCGTCAGTCGGTCCCAAGGTGACTGCACACGATACCCTAGAGGGTTTGGACTCGTCTCTATGAGAGTGCTCACCGAAGTGGGGTCGCTTGGTGGGTCGAGGCCGAATCCAAAAGACGCGAGATGGGAATCGGTCGGTACCTTTTGGTCGACGGGCGGTGACGAGGTCGCGTCTGGGACTGACTGCACCGTTGTCTCAGGTACGAGGGTGACGCCCAGCAAGTCCTTCGCGAGCGTGCTGGCGTCGTGCGTTTGCTTGAGATTGGCGTGTTGCGGAGAGGCGGCGCTCGTCTTCGTCTCAGACGCGAGATCGATGCCCGACGCGCCCTCCGTTGGCCGCCGGCGCCGTCGACTCGCTTGACAGCCAACGAGTTGTCGCTTCCCGCTTGGCCTTGGTTGCCCCGTCTCTTCCTCCGTCGACGGGGGAGGGGACGGGACAAGCCCGAATGTCTTCCTTCCACCACGTGGGGAAGGCGTCGTCGATTTCCCCGCCGGCGAGCGGGTTGTCGACCGCCATTGTCGCTGTCGCGCGGCGGGGGAAGGAGTATCATGTCGTAGCTGCCGTTGAGGGACATGAACTCAAAATTCCCGAAACGGAGCACCGTCCCGGGCCGGAAAGGTTGCTGGAGACTGCCCATCTGGAGCTTGACGGGAAGCTGTTCGTCAACACGCAGCAGGCCCCTACCTGGCGCGCCAACTGTCGATGTTTCGAAACCCGGGGGGTCCCTGGACCGACGAGTGAATCGTCGCCGCGTGCCCCAGCCCAGATGGGTCGACGCGAGGCGAAACGCGAAGGGGGGAAAGGAAGCAACTGGAGGGAGGCAGGCGTGAGAGAGTGGATCCCGCGGCCTTCGTGTTAGCCCCGCGCCTGAGTCGGGTGCGCTTGCAGTAGGGGGATACAAGCGTCCACGCGGGAGTGGGAGCGAGCGGCCTTGCGCAAGCGCCGTCCCGTCCTTCCCCGCGTGGGCCAACCAACCCTCCGTAAGAGGGCCCTGGTCCTCCCTTTTATAGGCGTAAGGAGAGGATCCAGGTGTACAATGGGGAGTGTAGCAGTGTGCTAACGTGTCTAGCGGTGGAGAGCTAGCGCCCTAAGTACATGCCATCATGGCAGCCGGAGAGGTCTTGGCATCCAGTTCGCGTGGTGTCGTGGCTGTCGAAGGAGTGCTGGAGCCTGGCGGGAGGACAGCTGTTGGGGCTGTCGAGTCCTTGCTGACGTCCTCTTGCTTCCGTAAGGGGGCTGAGAGCCGCCGTCGTCATAGGGCATGCGGGGCGCCATCATTACTCGCATGGTGGAGCGAGCCAGATGGGACGCCGGTCTGGTTCCCCGTAGCCCGAGTCAGCTCGGGGTAGGGTAATGATGGCGCTTCCTGTTGACGTGGTCGGTCCATGCCCTAGGCTGGGCGAGGTGGAGGCTCCTCCGAGGTCGAGGTCGAGGTCGAGCCCCCGGGTCGGGCGAGGCGGAGTTCGTCGTCTTCCGGGGCTGAGCCCATGTCTGAGCCCTGGGGTCGGGCGAGGCAGAGTTTGTCGTCTTCCGGGGCTGAGCCCGAGTCCGAGCCCTGGGTCGGGCGGAGCGGAGTTCGCCGTCTTCCGGGGCTGAGCCTGAGTCCGAGCCCTGGGTCGGGCGGAGCGGAGTTCGCCATCTTCCGGGGCTGAGCCCGAGTCCGAGCCCTAGGTTGGGCGGAGCAGAGTTCACCGTCTTCCGGGGCTGAGCCCGAGTCCGAGCCCTGGGTCGGGCGGAGCGGAGTTCGCCGTCTTCCGGGGCTAAGCCCGAGTCCGAGCCCTGGGTCGGGCGAGGCGGAGTTTCCTATGACGCCCGAGGCCGGCCTTGGCTGCTGTCAGCCTCACTCTGTCGGGTGGCTCAGCAGTCGGAGCGGCGCAGGCGGTGCTGTCCTCTTGTCAGACCGGTCAGTAGAGCGGCGAAGTGACTGCGGTCACTTCGGCTCTGTCGACTGGTGGGCGTGCGTCAGGATAAAGGTGTCAGGCCACCTTTGCATTAAATGCCCCTACGATTTGGTCGGTCGGCGTGGCGATGTGGCCAAGGTCGCTTCTCGGTGAAGAATGGGCCTCGGGCGAGCCGACAGTGTACCCGTTGCTGGAGGGGGGTCCTCGGGCGAGACGTAGGTTCTCCGGGGTCAGCTTCCCTTGACCGAGGCTAGGCTCGGGCGAGGCACGATCGTGTCCCTTGAATGGACCGATCCTTGACTTAATCGCACCCATCAGGCCTTTGCAGCTTTGTGCTGATGGGGGTTACCAGCTGAGATTTAGGGGTCTTGAGGGTACCCCTAATTATGGTCCCCGACAGAAGAAGACTCATCACTGTCATAGTAGACGATCTTCTTGATGCGCCTCTTCTTCTTCCCGTCCTTCTTCTTATGACTCGAGCCAGAGTTAGTAGGTTTGTCGTCCCTTGGCTCGTTGAAGATGGATTCCTTCTCCTTATCGTTGACCACCATCCCCTTTCCCTTAGGATCCATCTCTTCGGGCGATTAGTCCCTTTTGTGAAGAGAACGGCTCTGATACCAATTGAGAGCACCTAGAGGGGGGAGGGTGAATAGGTGATCCTGTAAAAATCAAACCCTTGTAGCCACAAAACTTGATTAAGTGTTAGCTCAATGGAATCAAGTGGCAAAGGACCAAGCTATTGTGAAACACAATGGTCACGAAGAAAACAAGCACAAGAGACACGGTGATTTATCCCGTGGTTCGGCCAAGTAACACTTGCCTACTCCACGTTGTGGCGTCCCTATGGACGAGGGTTGCACTCAACCCCTTTCAAGTGATCCAATGATCAACTTGAATACCACGGTGTTTTCCTTTCTTTTACTTTATCCCGTTTGCGAGGAATCTCTACAACTTAGAGCCTGTCGCCCTTACAAATGATGATCACAAAGAAGCACGGAAGTAAGGGAGGGGAGAGCAACACACACAAGACTCAAGGCACGAGCACAAACACGCACACAAGCCACAACTTGAGCTCACAACACAATGCGGGGAGTTCACTACTCAACTAGAGCTCAAGTCACTTATCACAAAGAATCAAATGTGCGAGAATGGAGTCTTGGTGCTTAGAGATGATCAAAGAATGCTTGGGTGACTCCTCCATGCGCCTAGGGGTCCCTTTTATAGCCCCAAGGCAGCTAGCAGCCGTTGGAAGCAATCTGGGAAGGCAATTCTTGCCTTCTGTCGGGTGGCGCACCGGACAGTCCGGTGCACCACCGGACAGGTATTGTTCATAGTCCGGTGCAGATCTCCTTCCAAAAATAGCACAGTCGTTGTAGCCGTTGGCGCACCGGACACTGTCCGGTGCCCCATGCCGACCGTTGGCGCGCCCACGCGTCGCGCGCGGATTGCGCGGCCGACCGTTGGCGCAGTCGACCGTTGGCTCACCGGACAGTCCGGTGCCTCACTGAACCGTCCGATGAATTTTAGCCGTACACCGTTGAACGATTCCCGAGATCGACGACTTCGCCGTAGACGGCTCACCGGACAGTCCAGTGCACCACCGGACAGTCCGGTGAATTATAGCCGTACACCGCCGTCAGCTCCCGAGAGTGGCCTGTTCACCGGAGGCTGGCCTGGCGCACCGGACACTGTCCGGTGCACCACCGGACAGTCCGATGTGCCAGACTGCGCTGAGTCTTGGCTGCTTCGAGCCAAGTTCTTTTCTTCTTCTCTTTTCTCTGATTTCAGCACTTAGACAAATATATTAGTACACAAAAACCAATGTACTAAGTCTAGAATCATACGTTTGCTTTGATTATCACTTTTCTCTTGATTTAGCACAAGAGGGCTCATTAAATGTGTTGGCACTTAATCACCAAAGCATAATAGAAATTGCCCAAAGGCACATTTCCCTTTCAAATAGGCGGAATCTGAAATTTATAGACTTAAGCACACACTACAAGCCAGGGTTAGCGTTAGAATTAAAATCAAGTCTGAGAGAGAGGTCGAAAACAAATCAACCAAGAAATAGAGCGGATGACATGGTGATTTGTTTTACCGAGGTTCGGTTCTTGAGAACCTAGTCCCCGTTGAGGTGGTCACAAAGACCGGGTCTCTTTCAACCCTTTTCCTCTCTCAAACGGTCACTTAGACCGAGTGAGCTTTCTCCTTAATCAAACGGGTCACTTAGACCCCACAAGGACCACCACACAATTGGCGTCTCTTGCTTTGATTACAAGTTGCTTGAAGAACAAGAATGAGGAAGAAGAAATCGATCCAAGAACAAGAGCTCAAAAACACTAGCAAAACACTCTCTCTAGTCACTAGTTGTTTGGAGTGGATTTGGGACTTGGAGAGGCTTTGACTCTTTTGAATTGTGTCTTGTATTGATTGCACTAGCTCTTGTATTGAATGAGATGTTTGAAAAACTTGGATGCTTGGAGTGGTGGTGGTTGGGGGGTATTTATAGCCCTCAACCACCACATAGCCGTTGGGGAGGCTGTCTGTCGATGGGCGCACCGGACAGTCCGATGCGCCAGCCACGTCACCCAACCGTTAGGGTTCTGAAGATTCTGACCGTTGGAGCGCTGACTTCATGTCGCACCGGGCAGTCCAGTGCCGCACCGGACAGGTACTGTTCACTGTCTGGTGTGCCTCTGACGCCTGCTCTAACTTCTGCGCACACTGTTCACGCACTGTTCATGCTTTTGCAGACGACCGTTGTGCTGGATAGTCGTTGCTCCGCTGGTGCACCGGACAGTCTGGTGGCACACCGGACAGTCCGGTGAATTATAGCGAAGCGACGCCTGAGAAACTTGAAGGTGAAGAGTTCAGACTGTACGGTCCCTAGTCACTGGACACTGTCCTATGGTGCATCGGACACTATCCGGTGACACACCTGACAGTCCGGTGCGCCAGATCAGGGTTCTCTTCGGTTTCTTTTGCTCCTTTCTTTTGGACCCTAACTTTGATCTTTTATTGGTTTGTGTTGAACTTTTATGCACCTGTAGAATATATAATCTAGAGCAAACTAGTTAGTCCAGTATTTGTGTTGGGCATTCAACCACCAAAATTATTTATAGAAAAAGATTTGACCCTATTTCCCTTTCAAAAGCCAAGGAAGAATGCAAGCTCGCCATTCATCGACATATCGAACTCCTTTGACATTAATTTATCAATTTTTTTTCAATGATAGTCATTTGTCGAACCAAATATTGTATCATCAACATAAACTTGTCAAATGAAAATGTCACTGTGATACTTCTTGTGGATAACGTGGTAACCACCACCCCGATCTTGAAGACCATTTCGATGATGAAGTCTCGAAGACGCTCATACCAAGCCCTTGGAGCTTGCTTTAGTCCATATATCGCCTTGGACAATCTGTAAACATGGATTAGGATATCTATGGTCTTCAAACCAGGGGATTGATCAACATACACATATTCATTAATGAAGCTATTTAAAAATGCATTTTTACATCCATTTGATATAGTTTCATATTATGGTTGGATGCATAAGCAAGAAGGATAAGGATGTCTTCCAAGCGTGCAACCGGTGCAAAAGTCTCTCTAAAATCAAATCCTTCAACTTGAGAGATGTCCTTTGCAATCAACCTTGTCTTCTTCCGCACAATCACACCCTTGGTCATCTTGTTTGTTTTTAAACACCCATTTTGTTCCAATTACTCTTGCATCTTGTGGAGGTTCTTCAAGGGTCCAAACTTGATTTCGGGTGAAGTTGTTTAGTTCTTCATGCATGGCAATCACCCAATCTGAATCCTTTAGTGCCTCATCTATACAAGTAGGCTCAACACAAGAAACAAAATAATGATGTTCAATAAATGAAGCAATTTTTGTGATAGAGTAATAACCCTTTTTGAAGGACTTCCAACAATGCGAAGGAAAATGTGCTTCCTCATGCAGTTCCTCATGCAGTTCATAAATTGCTGGATCGTACCGTCGACAAAAGTGGTAGTTTGTGTACACCAGGTTGTCAGAGTAGTTAGACTGCATGGTCATGATCGATGACAATGTGTCCGAGAACAGATCCACCTCATCTTGGAGTACCATGTTCCATGGACGGCATGTGCTGGAAGTACGCCAATGCGTGCTCGTCGTCATCCTTGTCGTCCATTCGACATTAAAGGCATGTTTAGTTCGCTGTCTAATTTGTCACACTTTGCCTAACTTTTCTGTCTAAGGTTAGTTTTTCAATTTGGACGACTAACATTATACAAAGTATGGTATAGTTAGCCATAACCAAACAGACACTAAATCCGTCGCCTCATCCAGAGGACGGCAACTGCCAAGGTGATATTGACAAAAGGGTGCAGGATCTAGAAAGCGACAGATTCTTACTATCGTGACGACTCGACCGATTTTGTGCTAATGTTGATTTTGGACGGTTTTTACCAAAGCGATTCTTATAGAAGCTAGCTGAAAAGTTGGAACATTTGGTGGTCTACAACAGTTTTTTGTGGCTAGAAATTGGAAAAATCCCAAACAAAACAGGACCATAATATACGTGACAAGCTTGGTATACATGAACCGTTTGTATTCTCAAAACAACATAAATGCGAGTATTTAATGAAAGCAAAATTTGTGCAACATTTTTATGTATATTAAAATTAATAAAATCTATTACAAAGTAGTTTGTACATATACGAATACGTATGCACGCACGTCAGAAGTTTCTAGATATGGTTAAATAATTAATTAAGTTGAAGGAGAGATGAACTTTCTTATATAAGGTGCAAAGGATTAGCTTGAGAGTAGTTTGTACATATAAGTTAGTTTATATGTGAGAAGATGGATAGAGAGAATGATTGGAGATACACTAAATATAGAATGAATATAGAAAGAGAATCTTTTATAGAAATAGAAATACATGTAAAGAGAGATGGATAGGAAAAATTGTTGTAGAGAGCCAGATCTAGACTGGGTCGGCTCGTTAAGGATATGGATTATGGATATGACACTGTTTTATCGCCAAGAGGTGCCGCTTGTCCCTTCAATTATTGCGTCATCACAGGAAGAAACTATATATATGACGTTTCATACTCTATCACGAAGATTAATACAGAGGTAAAACACAAAATTGACTCTTAAAAGCAGAGATGGATATGTATGAAGAGAAAAGGTATTGTCATGACCGGCATCAGATAGGAGTTAGTTAGATAAGATAAGATGATAAGATATTAGATAGGAGTTGGTTAGATAAGATAAGAGGAGGGTTTATAAAACAACTCTTTACCCCTCTATTTGGAATCAAGCAGAAGCAATTACTATTGCCCACTTTCTTAGGGAGCAGGGCGAACTCTAGCCGCCACCCCTTCTTCCTCCTCTCGCTTGTAGCCCACTCTATGAACAGAAACACGAAAACTGTACCACAATTACTGTTGCTGCCCCTCCTCTGTCTCTCGCTCGTGGGCAGCCACAGCGGACCAACACCGTGATCTTGGCCAGCCACTTGCACCCCATCCCTACTCTCTATGCCACGACCCCGGTAGGATCCACAGTCCTATCAACCTGGTATCGGCGATGCCACGCAATCCTCCCACCAGCACCCTACCGCCAGCCACCTCCACCGTCATCGATTTCCGCCACCGGTCCGCTCCCTGCCCCAACGAGCCTCATGCTCGCGTCATCTCCATCTGCCGACCACGACACCGCTGGCCCTAGAGGGCCTCAACGCTAAGCTCAACGCCAGCCTTACCTCCATCACCAACACCGTCGCCACCCTCGCACGCTCTGTGGCGTCCATGGAAGCCTTCATGGTGTGTGTAGCCTTTCCGGCTCGACCACCGTCGGGGGCAACTCCACCAGCAACCACACACCTGCTACTTCCTCCATCAGTGACTGTGCCACCGCCCCTGCCACCAGCAGCGCCGTCAGCATGCCCAATCGAGGCTAGTACATCTGCGTCAGCAGGACTACCACTTCACCTCATCTCCATGCCGCCATCACTATCGTCGGTTTCGTCGTACGTCATCTCATCGACGACGGCACCGGAGTTTGAGGTGCTCTACGGAGGAGTGGACGGTATCCTATTCTTGGGCGTGTCGACTGACCGCAGTGTCTAGGGTGACGCACCTAGGCCATATGGCGCTGTGCCACCCGCTAGACACACCGGGCCACACCCTAACCTGGCACCTCTGCGGTTCTACAAGCTCGACTTCACCACGTACGATAGCGCCCGAGACCCTCTCAATTGGCTCAACTAGTGTGCAGTTCTTCCACGGCCAGCGCACCCTGGCCTCATATTGCACATGGCTGGCCTCTTACTACCTCACTGGAGCCGCGCAAACATAGTACTATTCCCTTGAGCAGGACGAGGGCATGCCCTCGTGCGAGCGATTCTGCGAGCTGTGTACCCTCTGCTTCGGCCCGATTGTTCGTGGCACCCGCCTATCCGAGCTCGCACGTCTGTCGTTTACATCTTCCGTGCAGGAGTACGCTGATGGCTTGAATGCCGTGTTGTGCCATGCACGCGGCCTCTCGGGACCCTAAAAGGGTGAGTTGTTCGTGTGCGGTCTCCTAGACCACATTCGCATCGACGTCGAGCTTCGTGAGCCGCGGGACCTCTAGTCGGCCATGTACTTGGCCCAGGCCTTCGAGACCTGCGCAGTTGCGTTGCCACCAGCCCCGATGCGCGGGGCACCAATTCCCCGCTGCGGCAGGGCCAACCTGCGCCAACTCGAGCCCCACTAGGCGCGCCGCTGCAGCAAACGCCCCCAGCACCTGGGCGACACGCTAACCCCAGCAAAAACCGACGGCCCTACTTGCTAGTTCCATTGTCTCTCTCCCACCAAACAACAAGAGCGACGCCGTCACGGGATCTGCTATAACTATGACGAGCCATACGTTTGGGGCCACATCTGTTAATGCCTCTTCTACTTAGAGTTCGCCAACTTAATTGATGACGATATCCCGGCCAACATCTCTACTGCAACAGGTCCTCATGACCATGACGTTGTGGCAGGGACTGCTCCAGGTGGATGAATTTTCGATGTCTCTACCCTAACTTTCAGCTCGAGGACGCGCTGTTTTCGTAGGCAGGGAGAGATATTATGACCACCATCAGCTATAAGAGACGTCGGCATCGGGATCAGGAGGCTTAAAGAGCCAAGTTATCATTAGATAAGGAGATAGCTATTAGAAGCTATTCGATAAGAGTTAGTAAGATAAGGTAAGATGAGAGGAAGGACTATAAAACAACTATGTACGCCTCTATTTGGAACATCGGGATCAGGAGGCTTAAAGAGCCAAGTTATCATTAGATAAGAAGATAGCTATTAGAAGCTATTCGATAAGAGTTAGTAAGATAAGATAAGATGAGAGGAAGGACTATAAAACAACTATGTACGCCTCTATTTGGAATCAAGCAGAAGCAGTTACTATTGCTCGCTTCCTGAGGGAGCAAGGCGAACCCTACCTGCCACCCCTTTTCCTACTCTCGCTTGCGGCCACTCTGTGAACAGTAACGTGGGTACTATAGCCGCCCCTCCTATGTCTCCCTCTCTCACTTGTGAACAGCCACGACGCACCAACCCCGTGATCTTGGCCAGCCACCTATGCCACATCCCTACTCTCTACGTGACGAAATCGGTAGGATCCACAATCATATCAAGTATATTAATGGAAAAGAAAGAAAAATTAAGTAGGAATGATACCTAATTTAAAATAAAATTTGAATGTTAAAACATTAACTGTTTTAGAACGCAGAAACTACTACAAATCATGTTTAGCAAGAATCGATGTGAAAGCTGAATACTGTTGCAGCTGGCTGCAAGCCGGCACTGTTGCAGCTGTTTGGACTGCTGCAGCTGCAATCCATAGAGAGAAAAATACTGTAAAAGCCGCAGCCGCAGCCGCAGCAAGCCGCAGCGAACAAGCTGTAAACTACTGTTGTACTACCCTACTGGAGATGAAGATGTGAGTCCATACTCCATAGGTAAAAACAAATCAGTACGGCAAGGACGATAGCATATAGATCTTGCTTCCATGTTTGAAAATGAATAAAAATGAGATAAGATTTGACAATGTGTCTGGACTGTTCGAGTTCATGGATTCCTGTCATCAAGCTCAAACCAGGCCAAGCTTAAGTGTCTTTTTGTTACTGGTCAGTAACAATTAACAAAGTGGCTGGTTTTGGTTGTGGCTCATATGCTCACACGATGTTGTTTCTCTCCGTACGTCTCCCATGGGAACACCCGTTTTCTTTTAGGCCCGTGGGTCACAAGTCAAATCACTTCCGGTTTGACCATGCGTTCCCTTCTTCAGGAAGCATTCTGTACAAGCCCCGAGCACCAACTGATTTCAGATTTCCATTTGGTGTGAGAACAAATTTTATTGACTTGAGATTGATCACTTCAAAAGCATAATTTCAGTAATAAATCTTCCGAGATAACGAAGAACACAAATTTAAGCACATTTTCTATGGACAAGAGCACGAACGGATCAAGAACTGAAGAACATCGATCTGCAATCCAGTAACCAAGAAGCAAGAGGAGGAGGAGCAGCACCTCAGAGGCTCAGACTAGCTAGTAGTTGGACGGCGGCACTGGCGTGTACCATCTCCCGGCCTCGTCGTCGATGCTGTCGGCGGGGCGGTGCAGCAGTGCGTGGAGCAGGACGAGCAGAAGCCCGACGAGCAGCGAGGTGAGGATGAAGCCCGTGGCGCCGGTGAGCAGCAGCAGGACGAGCGTGACCGCGGAGAGGACCGCGACGACCACGCCGTCCCCGACGCCCCGCCCGCAAATCACGAGCGTCCCGTCCACGTCGCGGTCGCGGAGGAAGTAGAGCACGAGCCAGGCGGCGAAGCAGGCGAGGAAGACGAGCATGGAGACCGGCCGCCAGAGCAGGGAGACGAAGACGACGAGCAGGACGACGAGCGCGTAGTTGGCGGCGAAGTGCGCGAGGTTGGCGCGCGCCCGGCGGTAGGCGTCTGAGAAGCCGCGCGGGACGGAGAGCGCGCGCGGGTCCGCGAGCTCGCGCCAGGGACGGCGCGTGGCGAGCGCGGACGCGCCGCGGGCCTTGGCGCGGGAGATGAAGTCGAGCTGGGAGGAGCCCTCGGGCGCCGGAGTAGACGAGGTTGTCGGGATGGTACCGTACTTGGACATGGCTGGCTGGGGCCTGGGGGCGGTCGTGGATTGTGCTCGGCGCCGGCGAAGTCGTCGAAGTGGTCCGGAATTCCGGATGCTACGCGATGTGATGAGGTGGGTGGTGGGGTGAGGTTGACGTGGAGTAGCTGGACAGGGAAAGATATCCAAAATTATGGAGAAGCAGAAGCGTGTGGGATGGGTTATTTGTGTCTACGGCATTGGATGCCACGACGTCGTGGTGTCCGAGTGGCTGCGACTGCGATTAGCGGCAGTTGCGCGCCCGTATCCGGTCAAATCCACGTCTGTCTGAGGCAGCAACACGAACGCAGCCACAGACATGGCCAAGGCCGAAATCGACAGTGCCGCACACCCGGTGTGGCCACGGTGGCTGCACATAACCTGATCAGCGGCGGTGCCTGCCTGCGCCCCTTGGCCCGGCGGTGGCGCGGCCTGCTCCAAATTCAAGCGCTCATCGGTGGCGGCGGATGGAACCATCGGCCATCGCCGCCGCGGTGGTGATTCTGCTCCGCACTAACCCAACCGGTTCCTAGCTCGGTCGTCAGGTTATGCAGCCCGAGCCAAGCCCTTCGGCCATTGTGATTTGTCGCCACGGAGGCGATGGCTAAAGCCGGCGTACTCCCGGTGGCAGCGGCTACCACGCACCTGCGTGCAAGGCTTGCGGAGGCAGGGTACGCACACGGCGTGCCCGACCGGCCGTCCAGGCCTCGCTCGCCAGGCCAGGGCGGTGCCCGGTCTCCCGACCAGCGCGGCGGCGATTGCTTCTGTGCGGCAGGCCCTAGCGCGCGCGGCAGACCGGCGTCCGCCCGCTAGCCACAAGGTCAGCAGTGCTCGCGCGGCAGGCCAACAGCGGCGCCCGCCCGCTAGCCACGAGCCCACGAGGCTGCCTGGCAGTGCTCGCGCGAATGCCGACGGAGAGGCTCGCGCGGCAAGCAGGGGCAAACGCACCCTATGCCAGCAACCGTGCCCGAACGGGCTCTCCTCCTCCCTGCCGCTGCCATCGGCCCATGGCGGTGGACCGGTGGTCCTCCTTTAGCAGTGCCTACGATTCTGGACGGCGGCAGCGCCCTCACAGCCGAGAAGCTGAACGATTTTTCATAACCATCGGTGGAAGAGATGTTTCCCCTTGCGTTTGTGGCATGGGAAAGAGAGGCTATCAACAGTTTACTCATCTATATTCTTGTATTCAAACTCAACTCTATACAACG
The DNA here is from genome assembly GCA_029449295.1 of Zea luxurians. Lineage (NCBI taxonomy): Eukaryota > Viridiplantae > Streptophyta > Magnoliopsida > Poales > Poaceae > Zea > Zea luxurians. The sequence continues at coordinate 115,472,537 of JAOPSE010000005.1, read as the reverse complement.
AACATTAGCATCTAAATTGTAAAACAATATTTTAAGTGATTATATAAGGCCTTTTTCGTTTCATCTCAATCCATGTAGATTACAAAGGATTGAGTGGGTTTAAATCCATAACAAATTAAAATCTCTACTAAAATTTTCTAATCTCATCCAATCCATGTGGCCTAGGAATAACCGAACAAACCTTAAGGTCCCGTTTGTTTCTTTTCATTTTGAGGAATTGGAATCTTACTAATGGAATATGCTAATTTCTTAGAATGTGACATTCCACCACTTTCCAAAGTTATCATATAAGTCTATCTCAAATTCATAGGTGAGATATGGAAATTGATTCTACAAATTTACATGCTATGTTTCCGATGTACAACTTATAGCACACTATTCTACTTGATTTGCTATAACATAAATATAGTATATAACTATCTCTCTCATATGATTTAGAATAATATACAAATATATTACATATATAAATACATGAACTTAATTAGTTTTGTCTAAATTATAATTATTAAAATGGAATTCAATTCCAACGAAACAAACGGGGCCTAAGTGAATTGTTAGACACGGTCTAAAATAGTGCATTTTGCACAGAAACACTTCTTTCTTCTTTTACTAAAATTTAATTCGTGTCACATCAAATGTTTGAATATCAATTAAGGGTATGGCATATAAACTTAATTAAGTTTAATAAATTCATCTTGTCTTTTAGTCTTCATCTATGAAATTAATTTTGTAGTTAGACTTGAAAGCATCTAGGTCTGTTGGTTTTAGTGATTAATGACAACATAATATTATATGTGACTAACGTGTGTTTTGCAGAGCAAATAATAAGTTAGGTCGCATTACAGGAAGTTGCGCTGCAACAGTGAAAACAATCCCTCAGATAAGAACTTGAAGCGAAGGCTAAAAAAGGCGAATCAAAAGATGAAGGTCTTCATATTCCAAGTGTCGAAGGAGTTGTGGACACTTGGTGTAGAGTTAGATCTTCTGTTTTTATTTTAGCCGTACTATAAAGAGCGGTTGTGGATGAGTAGTTTGACCAAGAGAATTCTAGTGTAGTGTTGGTGTATGTTCACAGTCAGAACTAGTGCTAGGTGTCACTCTATAAAGCACTCATGAGTTAGAATGAAATCAGGCTAGAAAAACCAAAGGAAAAGAAGTTGGTCTTGCTGACCTAGGGGCACCGAACTGTCCGATGTGCTCCTGACTGTCCGGTGCGACCCCTGACAGTGGGCCCAACAAAGCCCCGGGAGCGATCCTCTGCTCCTAGGAAAACACGAGAGCGCATAGTTTGTTCGCTCGAATTTTAGTCACGCACCGGATTGTCCGGTGTCACTGTTCACTGTCCGGTGCACAGTCAGAGCAACGGCTAGCTGTCAGAACTAGTTGTTGGCAGTGCACCATTGGCGCATCGGACTGTCCAGTGCGCCCATGCGCAGAAGCCACAGTAACAGCTAGTTTCGGTTAGTGAGGATATTTATACCCCCTCTAGCAGCCACATTTAGTGTCTTGCTGCCCACATACACTTGTATTCATTGCTAGTGCATTGCAAGCCCACAAAGCATAGTGAGGTGATTAGAAAAATCATAATCCCATGTTAGGACCTCATTAGTGCACATGAGAGCCACCTAGAGAACACACTATATGCATTATGTTTCTCTTGGTCAAGTGAAAGTTTATAGTTTGTTACTCTTGGTGATCACCTTAGAGGACTTGTTGGTGACCTGACTCGAAGATTGTACGCGGTCGTGAGGGATCCACCGCGCCGGTGAGGTAAAGGATCATCTCATAGAGAGCACTTAGTTCTTGCGAGGACCAAGGGGGAGCGATACCCTTGTGTGGGTGCTCCAACGAGGACCAAGCTTTTAAATAGCCGGCTATAGCGGTCGATATATCCCGATATATCCTTTTTAGCAGCAAAAAGTTACGCCGTTTAGCTCGATATATCCAGCTATATCGCGATATATCCCGATATTTGCACTTTTTGGAAGTTTGGGGATAAACTCATTTTCCCGCTATTTAAAACATTGACGAGGACTAGGGAAGAGTGCTGACTCTTAGATATATCGGAAAAAATTGGAGGAGTCTTCTTGCCTTTACTTTATATTCCGCATTTACTTTGAGCATTCTACTTTGTGCAATTGCTTAGTTAGTATTTGTAGTAATGACTTAGAGTTGTTGTCTATCTAGTACTATTTACTTATTGCAAGTAGTTTGGGTGAAGTTGGGCTCATGCTTAGGGTTTAACTTTTGTTGGAATTTTAGAAAAGCCCAATTCACCCCCTCTTGGATATCATGATCCGTTCAATTGGTATCAAAGCCTTGTTGCTTCTAGTTTAGCTTAACCGTTAGAGTAACGATCTCCGGTGGGGATGGACCTCCTCCCATTTTGATGGTGACGATTTTCCTTATTAGAAAATTCGTATAGAAGCTTATTTGGAGGCTACAGACATTAGAGTCTATAAAGCCGCCACCCAAGGGTTCCTTGAACCTAGAGATGCCACAAATCTTGTGGGTGATGGGTACAACTATGAAAAATAGAATGCAAATGCCAAAAACACTCTTTTAGGGGTCTTTGCAAGGATGTATTCAATAGAGTTAGAAATCATAAAATTTTCATGATTTGTGGTTATATATTTGTGCTCTACACGAAGGAACCAAAAGTGAGCGTGAGGAAAGATATCATATTTCCATGAAAAATTAAATTCTTTTGAAATGCTTTGCCAATGAGAATGCAAATGATATGTACTCACGATTTAATATTCTTGTAGAGGAAGTCAATGGTTTGAGACTCACTCAAATTTCACAACTAGATGCTGTGAGAAAAATTCTCAATGTCTTGCCAATTAAGAAGTATGGACACATTGTCACCGTGCTACACCAAATGGATCTTTTCAGCACTACACCAACTCAAATATTGGGAAAGATCAATGCTCATGAAATGTATATGCACATCAATGACAAGGATGGGTCTACCTCCAAGAAGAAAGATTTGGCTCTTAAAGCTAGTCAAGAAAATAAAGGCAAGACCAAAATCTAAGTTGAGGAAGAATCCTCAAGTGATGATGATCTTGATACAAATATTGCCTTGATGGTGAGAAAGACAACAAAGATGTTGAATAAACTCAATCGAAGAAGGCATCAAATTTGATTCAAGAAATAAGAATTTTTCTCTAGTAAGAGAAAGCCCATCTTCGAGATGGATTGCTACAATTGTGGAGAACTTGGCCATCTTGCTCATCAATGCAACAAGCCTAAGAAAAACAAATTCAAGGGCAAGAAAGATGATGAAAGTGATGATGAGAAGAAAGAAAAGAAGTTAGAGTGTGTATCTACAAGTGATGAACCAGTCCTCTGAGTTCTTACCACTGATGAGTCAATCAATACGTTGTAGAGTGTGTATCTACAAGTGATTTGAGAAGTATGCTTATTACATGATCAATTTAGTATCAACCATGTAATTTTATAAGTTCGAGCTAACAGTCCATGCGCTTTTCCCCACCACTAGCATACACCACTGAGAGATCCATCGGTTCATGTCGTCAGTCAAAGTCAGAGCCATGATGTCGAACCATCTCCTATACATCATTCATGAACTTAAAAATGCAGAAATTTTTATACTTTGAACTTTTATAATTTTGAGCCAAAACTCATGAGTCGTCTGGTTGCACATCTGCTTGGTGGTTATTAGGAGCTGGTCCTTTGTGGTCCTCCTTGAACACCTTAATGTCGCTATGCTTTTGGCCAACCTAATATAATAGAATTAGTACTTATGTAACATCAAGCCACATAGTTCATAATTGCAACATCAAATTAAAAATAGCATGTATAATGCATAAAATCATATTAAGACAAATAATAGTATCAATTGATAAATTTAAACTAACTCTTATCACATAAAAGTTTGTCGGCGTTTCGGACCTGGGGGGTCCCTGGACCGACCAGTAAATTTGTCGCTGCGTGTCCCTGCCCAGATGGGTTGGTGCAAGATGGAACACAAGAGGGGAATGAGACCAGGGTGCTCGTAGTAGGGGTTACAAGCGTTGCGAGAGAGCGAGGGCGAGAGAGTGAGCACGAGAGAGAGAGAGAGAGAGAGAGAGAGAGAGAGAGAGAGAGAGAGAGAGAGAGAGAGAAAGAGAGAGAGGGTCTGGCCCTGCTCGTCTTCTCCTGTCCCTTTGCCGTGCGTTTACTCGTCCTCTTCCTGTGCCTCCCCTCTCCTTTCTCCTGGACACCCCCTTTTATAGACATAAGGAGATGGCCCAGCTGTACAATGAGGGTGTATCTATGTGCTACGTGGCCAGCGAGGAAGTGCTTGGTCGTTATGCTCGTGTTAACGTGTCCGTTGGAGAAGTGCATGAGCCCTGTAGAAGCACAGCTGTCGGCGTTGCATGGATCTTGCTGACGTCTCCTTGCTTCCGTAGGGGGCTTGAGAACCACCGACGTCAAAGACGCACGCGGGGAACCATCATTGCCTGTTACCGGGGTAAGCTAGATGGGACGCCGGTCTTGTTCCTTCGTAGCCTGAGCTAGCTAGGAGTAGGGTAATGATGTATCCCTTGTGGCGCGATCGATCCGAGCCTGAGGTCGGGCGAGGCGGCGGCTCCTCCGAGGCCGAGGCTGGGGTCGAGCCCTGGGGTCGGGCGAGGCGGAGATCTCCTCCTGAGGTCGAGGCAGAGGCCTATGGTCGGGCGAGGCAGAGCTTCCTGTTGCGCCCGAGGCTGAACTTGGTTGTTGTCGGTTTCACCCGGGTGGTTGGCACAGCAGCCGGAGCGGGGCGGGCGGCGCTGTTTTCCTATCAGATTGGTCAGTGAAAGGGCGAAGTGACTGCGGTCACTTCGACCTTGTCGACTGAGGCACGCGTGTCAGGATAAGGTGTCAGGCGATCCCAGCATTAAATGCGCATGCAATACGGTCGGCTGGTAAGGCGATTTGGCCAAGGTCGCTTGCACGACAAGGCTTGCCTTTGGCTGAGCCGAGGGTGTGCTCACTGCTTGAGGAGACCCTCGGGCGAGACGTGAATTCGTCCGGGACTACTGTTCCCGCCCGAGGTCGGGCTCGGACGAGGCGAGATCGCGTCCCTTGGCAGACGAAGCTTTGACTTTGACCCGAACTGTCAGTCTTTATGGTCTGTTCTGAAGGTGTTTATCAGCCGTGTTTAGGAGTGTTGGGAGTACCCCTAATTACGGTACCTGACAGTAGCCCCTGAGCCTCGAAGGGAGTGTAGGCACTCGCTTGGAGGTTCTGCTGGATTTTTGCGAGGGGAGCAGCCTTTCTTGGTTATGTTTCGTTCCGGTGGGTGTAGCCCCCGAGGCCTCGAGGAGTGGTTTGACTCCTCTGAGGTCTTAATTCTTGCTGTGATGCCTCGGTCGGCCTGGCGGTTCCCTCACGCGGCTTGGCCGCAGCCTGGGTGCGTGGTCAGGCTCCGAGTTTTTGAGCTGGTTTGTTGACGCTGTCAACAGTTTTGGCCGCAGCCGAGTGCGAGGGCAGCCCCCGAGCCTCTGCATGGAGCGAGAGGACGATCAAGGATTGTCTCGACTTTTATCATACGCCCCTTCGTCGCCTTTTCGCAAGGAGGAAGGGGGGAAAGCGCCACGTTACCCTTGGAGGGTACCGATCATGGTGTTTCCAGTGAGTTGCTAACGGGTGATCCGAGTGGACGCCCGTGCCCCGTTTGTTAAGGGTCGGCTAGTGGCCCAGAGGCGCACTCCAAAAGTACCTGCAGGGGGTTTGCTGGACCCGGACCCATTTCGATAGGGTCCAAGGGCTCGGTGCCTCCCTCCGGTGGGATTCCATTACAAATCGTTCCCGCTGGTCTCGGAAATGTCCTAGGGTACCTGAAAGTCGCCTAGAGGGGGGGGGTGAATAGGCGAACCCTGAAAATTAAAATTTTATCCCCCAACTAGATCCCTCGATTAGTGGTTAGAACAAGATATACAAATATTAGAGTATGAAAACTAAGTTCTTGCTTGTAAAGAGTATTGCACTTAAATAATGCGGAAGTGACAAATCAATACTACTAACAAGTTTATGAGAATAAAGCAAGAAGGCTTAGACAAGAAGAGTAGAGACAAGAGTTCTTTCTTGCAATGTGTTGCTTCACTAAATGAGAATTTAACTTAAAGCAACACCAAATAAGATTAGCCAAGAATAAAGCAAGAGAACTTAGAGTGAGGGAAAACAAACAAATCACAAGCAATAAACACAATGGACACGGGTGATTTGTTTTACCGAGGTTCGGCCCTCGAAGGCCTAGTCCCCGTTGAGGAGTCCACTAAGGACGGGTCCTTTTCAACCCTTTCCCTCTCTCCACCGATCACACGAGGATCGACGAGCTCTTCTTCTTCTCAAGGATCACTCTCGATCCCGCAAGGACCACCACACTCTTTGGTGTCTCTTGCTAGCTTTTACAAGCCTCCAAAACTTTGGAGGAAGTTTGATGGGAGTCAATACTCCACGCACAAATGAACACAAAGATGTAGCACACACTATCTCTCAATGAATCTCACAAGGCGCTAGGGCTAAACTCAATTGAGTAGCTCTCAATTGCTTGCTCTCTCTTTTGTGGCACTTGTGTTGGTTGTAGTGGACTAAATCTTGTGTATAGGATGGATCAATGAATATATGTGGTTGGGAGGGCTTGAGTTGTCAACTAGATGACTTGGAATGTTGCTTGGGCTCCCCCTTTTTGAAGTGGCCGGTTGGGGTGGTATTTATAGCCACCAACCAAAAACTAGCCGTTGATGAAGGCTGTCTGTCGCATGGTGCACCGGACAGTCCAGTGCACACCGGACATGTCCCGTGCGCCAGCCACGTCACCCGGCCGTTAGGGTTCCGATCGTTGGAGCTCTGATTGCTGGGCCCGCCTGGATGTCCGGTGGCACACCGGACATGTACTGTAGAGTGTCCGGTGCGCCATGACGCGCGTGTCTGACTCCTGCGCGCTCTGGCGCGCATTTAATGCGCCTGCAGGTGACCATTGGCGCCGAAGTAGCCGTTGCCCCGCTGTTACACCGGACAGTCCGGTGTACACCGGACATGTCCGATGAATTATAGCGGAGCAGCTATTGCGAATTCCCGAGATGGGCGAGTTCGGAGCCGCGTTCCCTTGGAGCACCGGACACTGTCCGGTGTACACCGGACAGTCCGGTGAATTATAGCGCGCTGGCTCCGAGAATTCCCGAAGGTGAAGAGTTTGAAGTCGGTCTTCCTTGGTGCACCGGACACTGTCCGGAGGCACACCGGACAGTCCGGTGCGCCCGACCAGGGTGCCTTCGGTTGTCCCTTTGCTCCTTTGTTTGAACCCTTTTTCTTGGTCTTTTTATTGGCTTATGATGAACCTTTGTACCTGTAGAACTTATAAACTTGGGCAAACTAGTTAGTCCAATTATTTGTTTTGGGCAATTCAACCACCAAAATTAGTATAGGAAATAGGTGTAAGCCTAATTCCCTTTCAATCTCCCCCTTTTTGGTGATTGATGCCAACACAAACCAAAGCAAGTATAGAAGTGCATAATTGAACTAGTTGGCAAAGTGTAAGTGCAAGGGTTGCTTGGAATTGAGCCAATAAATATTACTTTCTAGATATGCATGGATTGTTTCTTTATTTTTAACATTTTGGACCACGCTTGCACCACAAGTTTTGTTTTTGCAAATTTTTTTGTAAATCCTTTTCAAAGTCCTTTTGCAAATAGTCTAAGGTAAATGAATAAGATTTTTGCGAAGCATTTTCAAGATTTGAAATTTTATCCCCTTGTTTCAAATGCTTTTCCTTTGACTAAACAAAACTCCCCCTCAATCAATTCTCCTCTTAGTGTTCAAGAGGGTTTTAAGATATCAAGTTTTGAAAATACTACTTGCTCCCCCTTTAGAACACAAAGAGATACCAATTTGAAATTTACCAATTGAAAATCATTAATTTTAAAATTAGGGTGGTGGTGCGGTCCTTTTGCTTTGGGCCAATACTTTCTCCCCCTTTGGCATGAATCGCCAAAAATGGATACTTTGAGTTAGATATAAGCCCTTTTTCTTTCTCTCCCCCTTTGGCAAACAATTGAAATATTCAATTGAAATAGAGATATGAGTGAAGATTATACCAAAGTGAAGAACTATGCGGAATACCGACAAAGAGTGGATAATCCTGAGTGGAAGCGTCGTCTTTGCCGAATACTCCATTTCCCTTTCAATCCTATGACTAAGCATGAGAATATACTTGAAAACACATTAGTCATAGACATAAAAGAGATATGATCAAAAGGATATGTCAAATTAAGCATGATCATAATTCTATATAACATAGATTGCTCCCTCTAAATATGTGCATGGAGAGGAACATATATTTTGGCCTTAAATGCCAATTGCACATAATTAGGTTAATGAGAACATATCTATATTATACGGAATGTGAAGTGCATTGTGTCATAGTATAAGTGTGATGCTCATGATAGTTTATGCACTAATGAAAGCATGTTGTAAATATTTCAAGCATTTTCCCTTAAGGATTTCAAAGAGGCTTAAGGACCATCCACCTTTGGAATAAAGGCAGCTTATCCTCGTTACAAGGTTAAGCTTTAAGCTCTCTGACAATTAAATCACTTCATCTAGTTTCAACAAAGATGCATTAAAGCATGAAATGAATTTTGAGAAGTTAAACTAGATATGTAGCAGGGATATGCATAGACATGCTTTCTCTTCCTTTTAAACAAGATATGTAATGAGAGTATAGAAAAGGAAGATTTAGGTACAAGTTTAAATGAAAGGAGATAGTTTTACCTTTTTGTACCTTTACATAGGGACGCTCTCTTCCTTGTGCTTTGTCCTTAGTATTAGATGCTTAAGACCTATTCTTAATGACAATATATGGAAATATTTTGCACAAGAGAGAGTTCTACAACTAGTGATCTTTTCAAGTTATTGTTAGCATATATCAAATGGATCACAAGTTGCAAAAATGTATCATGAATTCTCCTTTTAACTTAGTGCATATCAAGAGAGATATCGATTGATAGTATATACGGCACTAAGAAGCATGATTGTTGATTGAAGTCATTCAATGATCAAACAAATAACAAATGTGATCAAAAGAACAACAAACGCATTAAATTATCAGTTAAGCTTAGAATAGGAGAATCCAGCAAATATGCTACTTTAGAGTGAAAGACAAGAATTTTAAAAAAATAGTAGCATACTTCATGAGAAACTCATTCTCATGCAAGAGACTATATGAAATTACTGAGATAAAGCAATAGTCTCAACGCAATCAAGATGTAGATAGAGACTCCCCCTAGAGATATGCATCAAGTATTTGAGTTGAATGGATGCATTTACTTTAAAGACAAATATGGAGAAGCATTATACATCTTGATTAAGGCTCATAAAATTTTGTTATAAACAACTTAAGCCTAGCATTCTTATTTAGAATACTCACAACCACACCATTGATTGTTTTGTAGATCTTACTATCCAAGTAGGTGGTGTTGTTCTTGATGTCCTCCTCTTTCATTTGAGAATCCTCCCCTTGTAGTTGTTTCTTTTTCCTTTCAAACTAATTGAAAATACTCAAGAAGGATGTTAGTAACACAAGGGAGTATATAATGAAGGATGATTTCTTTTAGATTGGAAATAAGCATAATTCATCATCCATAAGTCACACAGATATGAAGTAAAATCCTTAACATTAGTGCACTTATACTTGAAAAGAGGAACATGCACTATTTAACAATTTGATTACTCATAGGAATTTACTTTTTCATATTGAACTTTTATTATCAAGACTTAGAAGCGCATCAATATGAGAATGTATATAGCAAAGGCATGAATTAGATTCTAATGGACAAACACATTTATGAATATGATATTGAATGTACACTTAGTTATTTTAGGTCCAATAAAGAATCTATTCCTCACAAGGGTAGAATATGATAATTTAGATTAAATACCCATTGAGATGGGAACCAAACTTAATTAAGAGGATGAGTTCCCATACCTTTGCTTTTACCTTTCTTCTTTTGGGTGAAGATCAACCCATGAGGCTTGTGCACTTTCTCTCTTTGTAGATTTTCATAATTGAACTCAAGAGAAATGTTAGTAGCAACACAAGCACTAGTTTCCATCTTTTGTAATCATTTTTGATGAGGAATGAAAAGTGGATTACTAAAGCATGGAAACTTTATAATATGAACTAGATCATTCCTTGAAGTATGCTTAGTTTTAACTTATGGAACAAGCATAGTAAGTTCATTAGGATTATGGAAATAAATCTAATTCACAACATGTAGAGCGATGAATGAAGAAGAATCATATCCAATATAAGCAAGAAGCAAAACAACACAAGTCGTTGGATTGATTTTTCCTTTTATGTTAGATTACACGCTTCCAAAGAGAAACTTATTCTCTACAAGTGAGACTCCTTGGGTTACTTAGATAAAATTATTAGTCGCACTTTTCTAGTTATAGAGAGAATTTTCCGTTTAAAATTGTCCTAAGGATTTGAATTCCTTACATGACACCTAATTCCTTTAGGAACTTGAAATATCTCTCTATATCTAGAAACATGGCAATAATAGAATAACTTAGCGAAAAACATGCCATGTGGTACTTGCAACAAATTAAAGCATGTAGATTGCCATAGTATGGAAATGATAGGTATGCAATCTACCATATGAGAAGAAATTCTTTCAAAGAATGGTAACATAAATTTAAAGACATTTGAAGTGCTATATATTTCTATGTGACTACACAAGACACATAAGAAATGATAGTTTAAAATACTTGCACTTAAGAGCATAGAAGTTGCCATCCTTTGACTTTCCTTCATGTTGTAGGCCTTGATTTTCACACATGATATTTCTTCATTTCCTACAACATCAATATCTTTCTCGAGATGATATGAGTTTAAGACATAGTAATTTGAAAAATAACCTTGGGTCAATCATGGATATAGATCATTGAAGATTGATAGCTTGAATGGACTCTCTCAAGCACACCAAGGCTTCATATCATCTCCTTCCCCTACAAAGCTTGTCAAGTATATTTTGGTACCCATCGCTTGATGGGTCCATCACGGTTAGTCAACAAAGATCTAGGAACCCAAAAGTCCTTTGTGTTAGCACTAGGTAAACTCATTATCTTTCTAGCACAAGTTGCAATTTTGGGTTGCCTAGTTACATGAGAAGTAATTGACAAGCTAGGAGTGGGAGATTTACCTATGGGACAATCCTTGCATTGATGTCCCTTCTTTCGGCATATGTAGCATAGGCGATCTTCAACTCTTGAAGATTTCTTCTTTCCTTGTTTCTTGCTTGCTACATGGTTAGTGAATATTTTCTTTTCTAACCTTATGCCTTTTTGTTTTAAATGGGGACAAGATTTAAATAAGTGTCCCTTCTTGGAGCATTTAAAACAAAGTCTATCATCCTTAATAATCAAGCCATTTTTAATGTAGGGACATGACCTAATCAAGTGCCCCTCTTCAAAGCATTCACTACACCTCTTAATGTGAAGTGTGGCTTGGTCATTACCTTGGATGTTACCTTTGGTGGAGGCGTGGTTGAGGCTTTTGGAGGAGGTGTTGAATTTCATCTTTTGTTTCTTCCTCTTGGCAATCCTCAAATCCTTGACATTTTCTTCAAGGGATTTAGTGTATGCCACGGTGGTTCCCGTCTCAAGCTTCTTCACCATGCGATCACGGTTATCTTGAGAAGGTTGGGTAATGCATTTCCCTTTTAGTTGTGTCAAGCTCATCTTTAGCCTCTCATTTTCTTCTTTGAGCTCTTGATGTGTATCATAATTTGTTCCTGCAAATTCTAGCTCAAAGGAAGATTTGCTTGTCGATGGACAACAAGCATTAGCACATGGTAATACAGTATTAATTTGAATACATGTGCATGAGTGAGGTTGTTGGGATTTTAAGTTTTCTATCACAACCTCATGAGCAATGTTTAATATGATATGGTCATCTCTAAGATTTTCATGAGAGCATAGGAGCATATCATATTTTTCTTGAAAAGCTAGATTTTCAACTTTTAGCTTTTCTACTTGGTCCTTAAGCAAGGTATTCCTATTTACTAATTGAGTGATACAATGTAAAGCGTTATCTTGCTCAATTGAAATAGTTTCATACCTTTGGACCAAATCAACATGTGAGCACTTTAGCTCCTCATGTTCTTTAGTCAACTCGTCAAAGTGTAGCATTTTCATGGAGAGAACATCTTCTATCCTTTGACGAGCTTCGCTTTGCTCTCTCGCTCTTTCTAGAAGTTTGAGCATGACCGCCTTATCTTCTTGGCTTAGGCGAGCGTAGAGTTGCACAAAGCTTCTTTCTTCCTCCTCATCCTCATTTGTGCTTCCACTGTCATTTTCATTAGCCACACAACATATGTGGGAATCGAAATGGGAAGATAAACCTTTTGGAGAGGTGGATTCATCGTTTGGTCTCCATCGTTCATTGTCTTCTTCTTCCTTCAAAGGGTTAGTATCACAAGAACTAAAGGAAGTAGAAGCACAAAACGAACTATCATGTTTGGACTTATCAAATTTGCTTTTAATTCTAGTCCAAATATCATGCGCATCATGGATGGATTCATCATAATTTGATATGAAGGCACGATAATCTTCTTTGCTAAGAGAATTGCTTAAGATGTCAAAAGCTAGGTAGTTTAAGCGAAAACATCTTTGATTCTCCTCGCAAATAATTTCTTTATTATAACTAGAGGTGAAGATACTCTTGTTTATAATTTGATCTAATTGAGGATCTACGATCCTAAAAGCATTTATTACCCTAGTGGACCATGAATCATAATTAGAACAATCGGGAAGTAATATCTCAAGAGTTACCTCCATGTTCTCCTTGGAAGATGTCTTCTTGTTCTTTTGGGATCTTTTACGAGCCATCACTTCGAGTTGTTAGACTCACAATGAAGTGCCTAGCTCTGATACCAATTGAAAGTCGCCTAGAGGGGGGGTGAATAGGCGAACCCTGAAAATTAAAATTTTATCCCCAACTAGATCCCTCGATTAGTGGTTAGAACAAGATATACAAATATTAGAGTATGAAAACTAAGTTCTTGCTTGTAAAGAGTATTGCACTTAAATAATGCGGAAGTGACAAATCAATACTACTAACAAGTTTATGAGAATAAAGCAAGAAGGCTTAGACAAGAAGAGTAGAGACAAGAGTTCTTTCTTGCAATGTGTTGCTTCACTAAATGAGAATTTAACTTAAAGCAACACCAAATAAGATTAGCCAAGAATAAAGCAAGAGAACTTAGAGTGAGGGAAAACAAACAAATCACAAGCAATAAACACAATGGACACGGGTGATTTGTTTTACCGAGGTTCGGCCCTCGAAGGCCTAGTCCCCGTTGAGGAGTCCACTAAGGACGGGTCTTTTTCAACCCTTTCCCTCTCTCCACCGATCACACAAGGATCGGCGAGCTCTTCTTCTTCTCAAGGATCACTCTCGATCCCGCAAGGACCACCACACTCTTTGGTGTCTCTTGCTAGCTTTTACAAGCCTCCAAAACTTTGGAGGAAGTTCGATGGGAGTCAATACTCCACGCACAAATGAACACAAAGATGTAGCACACACTATCTCTCAATGAATCTCACAAGGCGCTAGGGCTAAACTCAATTGAGTAGCTCTCAATTGCTTGCTCTCTCTTTTGTGGCACTTGTGTTGGTTGTAGTGGACTAAATCTTGTGTATAGGATGGATCAATGAATATATGTGGTTGGGAGAGCTTGAGTATGTCAACTAGATGACTTGGAATGTTGCTTGGGCTCCCCCTTTTTGAAGTGGCCGGTTGGGGTGGTATTTATAGCCACCAACCAAAAACTAGCCGTTGATGAAGGCTGTCTGTCGCATGGTGCACCGGACAGTCCGGTGCACACCGGACATGTCCGGTGCGCCAGCCACGTCACCCGGTCGTTAGGGTTCCGATCGTTGGATCTCTGATTGCTGGGCCCGCCTGGATGTCCGGTGGCGCACCGGACATGTACTGTAGAGTGTCTGGTGCGCCATGACGCGCGTGTCTGACTCCTGCGCGCTCTAGCGCGCATTTAATGCGCCTGCAGGTGACCGTTGGCGCCGAAGTAGCCGTTGCCCCGCTATTACACCGGACATGTCCGGTGAATTATAGCGGAGCAGCTATTGCGAATTCCCGAGACGGGCGAGTTCGGAGCCGCGTTCCCTTGGAGCACCGGACACTGTCCGGTGTACACCGGACAGTCCGGTGAATTATAGCGCGCTGGCTCCGAGATTTCCCGAAGGTGAAGAGTTTGAAGTCGGTCTTCCTTGGTGCACCGGACACTGTCCGGTGGCACACCGGACAGTCCGGTGCGCCCGACCAGGGTGCCTTCGGTTGTCCCTTTGCTCCTTTGTTTGAACCCTTTTTCTTGGTCTTTTTATTGGCTTATGATGAACCTTTGTACCTGTAGAACTTATAAACTTGGGAAAACTAGTTAGTCCAATTATTTATGTTGGGCAATTCAACCACCAAAATTGGTATAGGAAATAGGTGTAAGCCTAATTCCCTTTCAGTACCTCGGGAGCGTAGCCCGAGCCTCGGCCATGTAACGGACGTACCCAGGGTCATCCCTCACTCTGCATGCTCTGGGGCGGCTATCGAACCTTTTCGAGGGGCCAGCCTTCGAACCCCTGATCAGTAATGGGTGTAGAGCCTGAGTGCTCTAGGGCGGCTGTCGAGCCCTTCCGAGGGGCCAGCCTTCGAACCCCTGATCAATAATGGGCGTGGAGCCCGAGTGCTCTGGGCGGTTGTCGAGCCCTTTCGAGGGGATAGCCTTCGAACCCCTAATTAGTAGGAGGGCTCGGGGGTCCGAGTGCTCTGGGGCGGCTGCTGGACCCCGCACGGCGCAGCCTTCGAACCCCTGATCAGTTAGGAGGGCTCGGGGGCCCGTTTCCTTCGCAAAGAAGGATCCTTTTCGAAATATCCCCTTTCCCGGTCCCTGTGGCAAGAGAGAGAGAGGGGAAACGGAAAAGGATATGAATTTAAATAACGCGGCGCACCTTTTTTGACGTGGTCATCATGACGGAGGTGAAATGTCGCCCGCTTCGCCTGCCAAAGGTGTCGCTTGCTCTGCCAAGGAGTTAATACGACAGGACGAGTGATTTGCGGGGCGTCTGTTGCGCGTGCGTGAGTCGTTCGAGGGACGGAGCACAGGCGCGTTGTCTTTACACCGTGGGCGAGGGCTCCCCTGCTGCTTCAGGAAAGGACGCGAGCCTGGGGGTGATTTGACCGTTGCTTCCGCTCGTCTGCTGTAGCAGTTATTGCCGGTCCGCTTTTGGCCATATCAACTGCCACGCCTACCCCCACGGCTGATTGACACGTGATGGTTGCACTTAATTTGCACTGTTGGGTCACGCGCGGGGCTGCCTCGAGTCGTGGCACTGGTTCCGCAGTCGAGAAGATGCAGCATTGGCGCAGGTGGCGGTGCGGTTTCCTTGCACGTAGTGACCGTCGCGCCGGTTACATGATATGTGGGACCGGACCTCTGTGCTGGTCCACCGGATGTGATGAAGCCGAGAGGGTGCATAACCGTGGTGCGGTTGCATGCGCCCTGCGTGGCGGCTCACCCTTTCGTCTGTTGGTTTCGGCGAGGATGAGGGAACGCTTATTACCGCAGGGTGGTTACATGCTTCGCGTGCGGTGGTTTGCGTCCTTCGTGTTTCGGGTCGGCTCTCATGATGTGTGGGACCCAGCCCCCGTGTCGCAGAGTGGGAACCCTGGAGCACGTCGGGTGAGACTTTGCCCGTGACGCTTGGGGGTGCGAGTGAGGAGATCTGCCTATAAAAGGGGATCGATCCCCCCGGCAGTAGTCATGCCTTCGCACTCCCCTCTTGTATCGTTCCCTTCCACCTTCTGAGCCCCCAGATGGGGCGCACCCGTGTTGCCTTCTCCTTGCTGTTGTTGGAGAAGCGCAACCTCATGGGGGTTGGCGCTCTCCAGTCGTTGCTCGGCTTCAAGGATTTTCATCATGCAGCCCGGCTGCAGTCCCTCACCGATGGTCATCCGTAGGGATGATCACCAGCCTTGTGGTGGGGAGAAGCAAGCCAGGCTGCGGCCTCTGCCCCGCCCTCAGCTTCAAGGATGTTCATCATCCGGGCTGAGGAGGAGGAGCGCGCCGAGCTGGGTTCTGCCTCCCGCGTGGGCCAGTGACCCTTTTCTTCCTCCAGCATTCGGGGGAGAAGGGCATCCTCCAGCCCTGCGGAGGAGGTGACCTCCAGCCATGCGGGGGAAGGCGAACTGCTGCCGCCTGGCCAGGGTGTAGCTGTCCGTCCTCCATCTGGGCGACGGTCGTGCCGTGCGCAGGTGGCTGTTGTCACTGGTGCTGGAGTGGGGGCTGCCGCTGGTGAGGCTTCCCACCGCAGCGGTTGCCTCCACCGACGAGACCGTCGGTGCCAGCTGCGCTCTGGACCTCTAGCTCTTTGGCTTTAATGGCTGGTTCTCGTCCTTCGTGAGGGACGTGAACGAAGGCTTTTCAGCAGTAGCGTTTGCCCTGAGGCCATCGCTACTGCTGTCTAGCCGCCCGAGGCGGAGGTCGTTGTTGTGCTGCTGGCGCAGTGGTCGCCGGCGAGCCAGTCGGAGCTCGTTATCTTGTAGCCCCTCTGGTGTGGAGGCAGCTCCATTCCCGCGGGAATGGAGCTGGAGTCCCGTTTGCAATGGTACCCTCTTGAGGGCGAGATGTAATAGCTTTAAGTACTAAGACATCTGCCGTAGGTCGGGACAGCCGCCGAGGGCGCTGCCGACGTCTAGGTCTAGGTACCATCGTTACCCCAAGCACGTGTGTTTTTCTTTGTGGCTGCTGAGGCCTGAACATTTGGATAAAAAGCCATGCTTCTTCCTTGTCTCGAGCATTAAGACTTGCCCGTCGGTAGCCGAACCACTTAACTGAGCGCGAGTTACTTTTCACGGAAGGTGACGAGTGAGGTATCCGTATCTCGGAGGCGTAGGATTTCCTCGGCTCGGTCGGCCTTGCCGTTCAAGGTCTCTCTTGACCGGTTTTAGAACCTTCGGCCGCTCTGCGATGAGCTGAAGCTGGAGGCAGCGGTGGCGTGGACAGAGGCGGTGTTGGCTCGGACAGAAGCTTTCTCGGCGCGGGAGCAGGTGGCTTCCTAGGCCGAGGAGATGCAGCAGCGGCAGCTAGAGTTTGGCTAGATCATCCGCAAGCGGGAGCAGTCCCGGAGCCAGGCTGCCGAAGCCGTGAGCCAGGCTGAGATCCTCGGGGGATAGCTGGATGAGGCTACGGAGCGGCTAGCCGAGGCGTCTGTTCGTGTTGCCGTCTGAGGCTGGGCCAGATTCTACCGAGGGTGGAACGACACCGAGGGTGCTGCTCCTCCCTCTGCCGATGTTTGAGCCTGCAAGAACAGTTCATCTGAAGTATGCGTATGTTTTTTGCGGCCGCTGAGGCCTAAACATATTTAGCGTTTGGGTTATCAAGCTGCATTTTCTTTCTTCTCGTTTTGAGCATTAGGACTTGTTCGTTGGTAGCAGAATCGCTTTATCCGAGCGAGAGTTACTTTTCGCGGACGGTGATGAGTGAGGTATCCGTATCCCGGAGGCGTAGGAGTCCCTCGGCTCGATCGGTCTTGCCGTTTACGTGCTCTCTCGCTCGTTTTTAGGATCCTATTATCGATATAGTCAAGAATGCACGAAAGTCGTTTTCTACCCGAGTGTTAGGATTTGTTCGGTAGCAGGATCGCTTATCCGAGCGTGAGTTACTTTTCGCAGAAGGTGATGAGTGAGGTATCCGTATCCCGGAGGCATAGGAGTCCCTCGGCTGGGTCGGCCATGCCGTTTACGTGTTCTCTCACTCGTTTGTAGGATCCTGCTATCGATATAGTCGAAAGCACGAAAGTCATTTTCTACCCGAGCATTAGGATTTGTTCGACAGCAGAACCGCTTATCCGAGCGTGATTTACTTTTCGCGGAAGGTGATGAGTGAGGTATCTGTATCCTGGAGGCGTAGGAGTCCCTCGGCTCGGTAGGCCTTGCCGTTCAAGGTCTCTCCCGCTCGTTTTCAGGGTTCCGTTATTGATATAGTCGGAAAGCACGAGAGTTGTTTTGGTAGAAAACTTTTCTTGGTAGAAAACTTTTCTGAAGAAAATTTTGACGCAGAGGGGGTTCCCCCCTTCTAGCCCCCGAGGGAGGGTCGGGCTTTGCCTAGGCAAGGCCGATCCTTCCTTGATGGTTAGACTTTATTCGTGTATGTAAAGAAAAACGAGATACATGAACGACTTGAAACATTTTAAGGGTAAAAGCGACGTAGTTGTTCGATGTTCCAAGCGTTGCTGTAGACCTCGCCTTGATCGTTGGCCAGCTTGTATGTCCTGGGCTTCAGAACTTTGGCGATGATGAATGGCCCCTCCCAGGGAGGAGTAAGCTTGTGGCGTCCTCGGGTGTCTTGTCGCAGCCGAAGTACCAAGTCCCCCACTTGGAAGTCTCGGGGCCGAACCCTTCGGGCGTGGTAGCGTCGCAGAGACTACTGATACCACGCTGAGTGTAGTAAGGCCACGTCCCGAGCCTCTTCCAGCGGGTCCAAGGAATCTTCTTGTCTGGTCTGATTGCCTCGGTCATCGTACGCCTTTGTCCTCGGGGAACCATATTCCAAGTCCGTGGGTAAGATGGCCTCGGCCACATAGACTAGGAAAAACGGCATGAAGTCCGTGGCCCGGCTCGGCGTTGTCCTCAGACTCCAGACCACCGAGGGTAGCTCTTTCATCCACCGCTTGCCAAACTTGTTGAGGTCGTTGTAGATCCTCGGTTTTAGTCCCTGCAAAATCATACCGTTGGCGCGCTCCACCTGCCCATTTGTCATTGGGTGGGCTACGACGGCCCAGTCCACACGGATGTGGTGGTCCTCGCAGAAGTCCAGGAACTTTTCCCGGTGAACTGCACGCCATTGTTGGTGATGATGGAATTTGGGACTCCAAAGCGATGGATGATATTTGTGAAGAATGCCACTGCTTGCTCGGACCTGATGCTGGTTAAGGGTCGGACTTCGATCCACTTGGAGAATTTGTCGATGGCAACCAGCAGGTGCGTGAAGCCCTCGAGTGCCTTCTGCAAGGGACCGACGAGGTCCAGACCCCACACGGCAAACGGCCAAGTGATAGGTATTGTCTGCAGTACCTGAGCGGGCAGGTGCGTCTGTCACGCATAGAATTGACACCCCCGGTAGGAGCGTACAATCCTAGTGGCGTCGGCCACTGCGGTTGGCCAGTAGAAACCTTGTCGGAAAGCGTTTCCCACGAGGGCTCTAGGTGCTGCATGGTGACCACAAGCCCCCGAGTGTATTTCTTGTAACAGCTCTTGTCCTTGGGCAATGGATATGCATCATTGGAGGATGCCCGAGGGGCTGCGGTGGTACAACTCCTTTTCATCACCCAGTAAAATGAACGACTTGGCGTGCCGAGCCAGTCGCCGAGCTTCGGCCTTATCGAAGGGCAGCTCTCCTCGGAGGAGATATTCCAGGTACGGGGTCTGCCAATTCGGGACCGGTGTGACCCCGTTCCGCTCCTCCTCGACACGCATGGCCTCACCCTCGGTGGTCGCGGCTACCTCGAGCTGGGCCGAGGCCTCCTCGGGCTCGGGCGCATCGTCGACTTTGACGGATGGCTGATATATATCATTGGAGAAGATGCCTGGGGGAACTGTCATTCACTCGAGGCTATTTTCGCCAGCTCATCTGCGGTTTCGTTGTTCCATCGAGCAACGTGGTTGAGTTCCAGCCTGTAGAACTTATCTTCCAAGCGCCAAACTTCGTCGCAGTAGGCCTCCATTTTTCGATCGCGGCAGTGGGAGTTCTTCATGACCTGGTCAATGACGAGCTGCGAGTCGCCATGAGCGTCGAGGCGCCGAACCCCTAGCTTGACGATGATGCGCAGGCCATTAACCAAGGCTTCGTACTCGGTCACGTTGTTTGACACCGGGAAATGAAGGCGCAGTACGTAACGAACATGTTCTCCGAGGGGTGAGATGAAGAGCAAGCCCGCGCCTGCACCAGTTTTCATCAGCGACCCGTCGAAGTACATGGTCCAAAGTTCGGGTTGGATCGGGGCCGTCGGTAACTGGGTGTCAGTCCATTCAGCCATGAAGTCGGCCAAGACTTGGGATTTTATGGCCTTCCGAGGGGCAAATGAAAGTGTTTCACCCATGAGTTCCACTGTCCATTTTGCTATCCTACCCGAGGCTTCTCGGGACTGGATGATCTCTCCCAGGGGGAAGGATGACACCACAGTCACCGGATGAGACTCGAAGTAGTATCGCAACTTTCGCCGTGTCAGAGTCACTGCGTAGAGCAGCTTCTGGATCTGCGGGTAGCGGACTTTGGTCTCGGATAGCACTTCGTTGATGAAGTAGACTGGCCTCTAGACGAGCAGTGCGTGCCCTTCTTCTCGTCTCTCGACTACGACCGCGGCGCTGACCACCTAAGTGGTTGCGGCGACATAAATCAAGAGAGCTTCTCCCGCAGCGGGGGCACCAAGATGGGCGCATTGGTAAGGAGTGCCTTTAAGTTTCCTAGGGCTTCCTCGGCCTCAGGGGTCCAAGTGAAGCGCTCGGCCTTCCTTAAGAGGTAGTACAGGGGCAATCCTTTTTTGTCAAGGCGTGAGATGAAGCGGCTCAGAGCTGCAAGGCATCCCATGACCCTCTGTACTCCTTTCAAATCTTTGATTGGTCCCATGTTGGTGATGGCCACAATTTTCTCTGGGTTGGCCTCTATGCCCCGCTCGGAGACGATGAATCCTAGGAGCATGCCTCGGGGGACTCCGAAGACACACTTCTTGGGATTGAGCTTCACGCCTTTCGCTCTCAAACACTTGAATGTCATCTCAAGGTTAGAGAGGAGGTCAGAGACTTTCTTTGTCTTGACAACGATGTCATCGACGTAAGCCTCGACCGTCCTGCCGATGTGTTCTCCGAACACATGGTTCATGCACCTGTAGTAAGTGGCACCTGCATTCCTCAAGCCAAATGGCATTATAGTATAACAATACATACCAAAAGGTGTGATAAAAGAAGTCGCGAGCTGGTCGGACTCTTTCATCTTGATTTGGTGATAGCCTGAGTAGGCATCGAGGAATGACAGGGTTTCGCACCCAGTAGTGGAGTCCATAATTTGATCGATGCGGGGTAGAGGGTAGGGAACCTTCGGACATGCTTTGTTTAGACCAGTGTAGTCTGCGCACATCCTCCATTTCCCACCCTTTTTCTTTACAAGAATAGGGTTAGCTAACCATTCGGGATGGAATACCTCTTTGATGAACCCTACAGCCAGTAGCTTGTGAACCTCCTTGCCTATGGCCCTACGCTTTTCTTCATCAAAACGGCGCAGGGACTGCTTCATCGATCGGGCTCCAGCTCTGATGTCCAGTGAGTGCTCGGCGACCTCCCTTGGTATGCCTGGCATGTCCAAGGGACTCCATGCAAAAACTTCGGCGTTTGCGCGGAGAAAGTCAACAAGCACTGCTTCCTATTTGGGGTCGAGCTCGGAGCCGATCTGGACTTTCTTGCTAGCATCGTTGCTGGGGTCGAGAGGGACGGACTTAACCGCCTCAGCTGGTTCGAAGTTGCTGGCGTGCCGCTTCACGTCGGGCGCCTCATTGGAGAGGCGTTCGAGGTCGACGATGAGGGCCTCGGACTCGGTGAGGGCCTCAGCATACTCCACGCATTCCACGTCGCATTCGTACGCGTGGCGGTACGTGGATCCGACGGTGATGATCCCGTTGGGGCCTGGCATCTTGAGCTTGAGGTAGGTGTAGTTGGGGACGACCATGAACTTGGCGTAGCACGGTCTCCCCAACACCACGTGGTAGGTCCCTCAGAACCCAACTACCTCGAAGGTGAGGGTTTCCTTTCGGAAGTTGGAGGGAGTTCCGAAGCAGACGGGTAGGTCAATCTGCCTGAGGGGCAGGATACGCTTTCCGGGTGCGATCCCGTGGAAGGGTGCCGCACCGGCTCAGACCTCGGTCCGATC
The DNA here is from genome assembly GCA_029449295.1 of Zea luxurians. NCBI lineage: Eukaryota > Viridiplantae > Streptophyta > Magnoliopsida > Poales > Poaceae > Zea > Zea luxurians. The sequence goes on along the minus strand of JAOPSE010000005.1, from coordinate 115,450,551 downwards.
AACCCCTAAGAGTTCTAGGGTCTCGGTGTAGATGATGTTGAGGTTGTTGCCTCCGTCCATGAGAACCTTGGAGAGCCTAGCATTGCCGATGATCGGATCGACGACGAGCGGGTACCTCCTTGGGCTTGGCACGAAGTCGGGGTGGTCGTCTTGGTCGAAGGTGATGGGCTTGTCGGACCATTCTAGGTAGACTGGCGCCGCCACCTTCACTAAGCAGACCTCACAGCACTCTTGCTTGTGGTGCCGAGCTGAGGCGTTCGCCACTCGCCCGCCGTAGATCATGAAGCAGTTGTGGACCTCTGGGAACTCCTCTTCCTTGTCGCCCTCCTTCTTGTTGTTGCCTTGGCCCTTGCCATCTTCCGCCGGGGGCCTGGCCTTATGGAAGTAGCGTCGGAGCATGACACATTCTTCATGGGTGTGCTTGACGGGACCCTCTTGGTCGATGGATGGTGGTGAAGTCGCGTCGGGGACGAAACACACCGTCATCTCAGGTACGAGGCTAATGCCCAGCAGGTCCTTTGCGAGGGTGCTGGCGTCATTAGTCCGCTTGGGGCTGGCACGTTGCGGGGAAGCGACGCTCGTCGTTGTCTCAGATGCGAGGACAACACCCGACATGTCCCCCGGAGGAGTGCCGGCATCGTTGACTCGCTCCGGTTCGACAGCCGATAAGGTGCCGCCTCCTGCGTGGACACGGTTGCCCCGTCTCCGTCTCCTCCAGCGAGGAGGGTGGCGGGGACGACCCGGGTGTTCCTCTTCTGCCGTGGAGGGATGGCGACATCGAGTTCACCGCCACCGGGCGAGCCGACTGTCGTTGTTGTCGTGCTGCGAGGGGAGGAGTACCATGTCGTAGCTGCCGTCGAGGGACATGAACTCGAGACTCCTAAAGCGGAGCACCATCCCGAGCTGAAGAGGTTGCTGAAGTCTACCCATCTGGAACTCAACGGGAAAGTGTTCGTTAACACGCAGCAGGCCCCTACCTGGCGTGCCAATTGTCGGTGTTTCGGACCCGGGGGGTCCCTGGACCGACCAGTAAATTTGTCGCTGCGTGCCCCTGCCCAGATGGGTTAGTGCGAGATGGAACACAAGGGGGAATGAGACTTGTATTATCCTGCACCAGGGTGCTCATAGTAGGGGTTACAAGCGTTACGAGAGAGCGAGGGCGAGAGAGAGAGAGAGAGAGGGTCCGGCCCTGCTCGTCTTCTCCCGTCCCTTTGCCGTGCATTTACTCGTCCTCTTCCCATGCCTCCCCCCTCCTTTCTCCTAGACATCCCCTTTTATAGACATAAGGAGATGGCCCAGCTGTACAATGGGGGTGTAGCTATATGCTACGTGGCCAGCGGGGAAGTGCTTGGTCGCTATGCTCGTGTTAACGTGTCCGTTGGAGAAGTGCATGAGCCCTATAGAAGCACAACTGTCGGCGTTGCATGGATCTTGCTGACGTCTCCTTGCTTCCGTAGGGGGCTTGAGAACCACCGACGTCATGGACGCACGCGGGGAACCATCATTGCCTGTTACCAGGGTAAGCTAGATGGGACGTCGGTCTTGTTCCTTCGTAGCCTGAGCTAGCTAGGAGTAGGGTAGTGATGTATCCCTTGTGGCGCGGTCGATCCGAGCCTGAGGTCAGGCGAGGCGACAGCTCCTCTGAGGCCGAGGCTGGGGCCGAGCCCTGGGGTCGGGCGAGGCGGAGATCTCCTCCCGAGGCTGAGGCCTAAGGTCGGCTGAGGCGGAGCTTCCTGTTGCGCCCGAGGCTGAACTTGGTTGTTGTCGGTTTTACCCGGGTGGTTGGCACAACAGCCGGAGCGAGGTGGGCGGCGCTGTTTTCCTGTCAGATCGATCAGTGAAAGGGCGAAGTGACTGCGGTCACTTCAACCTTATCGACTGAGGCACGCGTGTCAGGATAAGGTGTCAGGCGATCCCAGCATTAAATGCGCATGCAATACGGTCGGCTGGTAAGGCGATTTGGCCAAGGTCGCTTGCACGACAAGGCTTGCCTTTGGCTGAGCCGAGGGTGTGCTCACTGCCTGAGGAGACCCTCGGGCGAGACGTGAATTCGTCTGGGACTACTGTTCCTGCCCAAGGTCGAGCTCGGACGAGGCGAGATCGCGTCCCTTGGCAGACGAAGCTTTGACTTTGACCTGAACTGTCAGTCTTTATAGTCTGTTCTGAAGGTGTTTACCAGCTGTGTTTAGGAGTGTTGGGGGTACCCCTAATTACGGTACCCGACAAAGTTAACTCCCATCAGCCATAAAAAACCGACGAAAATAAACGTATTCATATGCATATTTAACTACTCTAATCACACTCGCATTTATATTGCATAGGTCAAGGAGCTATACCTGGATGATGAGGCGGCACAGGTGCTGTCCTAGGGGAGACGACGGCGTTAGAGGTTTCCCGGGGCAAAGAGACGGTGTGTTGGTGACATCCCCTTAGCGCGACGGTTCCAAGGGGATGGGGCCTGGGGCAACGAGGCGGTGCAACGATGGCTCCTCAGAGGCGATGGCTGCTGGGGGCGAGGCCAGCGACCCGGTGGAGGTGTCACCTTGGTGGTCCCTACTTGGGGGGGGCTCCTCGGTGGGGGAGGATGCTGGGGATGGCAACGCCTCCTTAGGGATGGTAGCTGGGAGCAGGGGCGGTGGTAGAGATGGCAACAGATACAAACTTGCTAGGTTTTACCATCCAAAACTCGTATACGTGAAAAATATCTATACCCATTCAAAAAACCCGTGCCTATGACAGGTTTGAAATTTTTCCCAAACCCGTACCCATTAGGTTAGCGGGTATCCACATGTTACCGCGGGTTTCATCTCTAATATGCTTGTTGTTCTCATAATCAATAAGTATCATAATGATTAATGAGATCATGGTCTCAAATTTATGTGATGAACAACGAGTTCATGATTCAGTATAAAAATTATTAGTAGAGAGAATGAAATACAAATAATAAGTTGTATAATCAAGTGACCTTGCACTAAGTTATCCATCCACCACATATATAACCCTAGTAAAAACTATAATAGCAAGCAAGCAAAACCCTCGCCAACTACTTATACATTCACATTTGATAAAAATTAGAAAGTAAATAAGGAGACAACAAGTTTGTTGTTTGTTTATAAAATAAAATGACAATATATACTAGGTTTGGTCGGGTTTTAAAAACCCACAGGTTCACGGGTTTGGGTACTGTAGAAACAAACCCGTACCCAAGAATCCGTCGGGTATAGATTTATGTCCATTACTAAACCCATAGGTATAAAAATTGACCCAAACTCGTACACTAATGGGGTAAAAACCCATTGGGTTTCGGGTACCCATTACCATCTTTAGGCGGCGGGGCTGCGGGTCTTAGGCGTAGCTTGGGGGCAACAAGCCAGCGTGGCCGCTACTAGGGACAGTGACGGCTCCTCGGGGGGCTATTGGCGGTGGGGATGCCTCCTCAAAGACGACAACTAGGGGCGATGGTTAAGGTGGAGGGGTAGCAAGCCACCAGTGGCAACCCTAGGCGGTGGCGGAAGAGAGGCGGCGTAGGGAGAGAGACAACGCAGAGCAAGCAAGTGAGCGTGTGCGGGTAGGGGTGTGCCCTCATAAACGGGTAATCCTCGTTTGCTAGAGTTTGGGCCAACAGGAGTTATTAAATTCCAGCCATGCTCCCCACTAATCCTCGTCAGCCAGTGTCAGGGTCGACGGGAGTAAATAAATGCTACCTGTGCTCCCACTAATTCTCTTTGGACAAGGTTATAGCCAACGAGAGTTAATTAATCCATGTCGCCCCACTCCTTGGCCGACAAGAATTAACTTAACTCTCGTCTACGTTAAGTTATTTTGCACTATAGGAGTCATCCTGATTCTTGTTGTATAACGGAGGTCTACATCCGCAGCATGCGCTCCCGCGAAAGATGTCATTTCCAGCCACCAACGTCGACGTTGCTCTCACAATTGAACAAAAAAAGGTAACGAACTCTAAAGATTCTTTTTGCATGCAGTCTTGTCACGAAATTAGACTTATTTGACTGACATTTTCTAAATGCTACTGTTTACATCCTTTATGTGTGGGTCCAATTTTTTTACTTTTAGTAATGTCATTTAAACCTGTGTAATTGTTTTCAATTAATTTGTTAATACAACTACTGCGTTGTTCATTTTTTACAACCAAGCAACTATTGTTCAGGGCGCATATTGATTCCTTTTATCATGTTAATAGATATGTATACATACCAAAAAATTGATGCTCATAACATTTGGGTGGAAATTGTTCAACTCAGGGGGTGTTTGGTTACACCCGCTAAAATTTAGCCCATGTCCCATCGAATGTTTGAACCTCCGTTCCGGGTATTAAATGTAGTCGGATTATAAAACTAATTTGTTAGCCGAAGATTAAAAGACGAGACGAATCTAGTCCAGTTGGTTGGGTCTATATTTCATACTCCTATTTAAAAGTCAAACGCTTTATGTGATCCGGGCTAAACTTTAGTAGGAGCAACCAAACACCCCCTCAGTGGCTATTGTGCTTCTATTCTACATCTTATTTGCTAAGTACGTACAACTACTTAAAAGAAATCAACATATGTATATGTTCACAAGATTTAGGCGGACATTGTTGAAGTCAGCATATGCTAAAGACAATCTACATATCCATCTATACGCCTTAGTAAAGTGTCTATGCCTTTCATAATTTGTTCTATGCTTAATTACCATAATTTTTTAAAATTGCATCCGCGAACAGATTTCTTTTAAAGTGAACTAGCTGATCATTGAACTGATGTCGGGATGAAAACAGTCGGAAACAGTATTTATTCGGTAATCAGTTTTTTAGTCATTTTTCTTTAATTGCGAATAAATAGGATATAGAATCTATAATACAAATTTGTATTCTTGTTTTTAACATCCAGCTTGTAAAGATTCATAAAAAATAAATATCAAATTCATCCTATATTTTCTCAAATAATAGATATAAACTTCGGTATGGATTTAAAAACAAATTCGATAATTTTTTCAACTTTTTGTGTTGTAGAGAGCAAATAATACATACAAAATTTTATGTAATATTTTGTTCATATTTGTACTAATGTGCTATATAACATAAGAAAAGATTAACATCAAATTTTATACATATCTATTTTAAAATATTAAATTTGTTCTAGCAGTTCGGATTACCACTTTCATCCCGTGATCTCCATGTCTTTTGCCGCCAAGCTCTTGTAGACTTTGTTTTTTTTTTTGCTATTGTTTTACAAAATTGGCTGCATGCTCACCACACAGTTATTTAGTTGTACAAAGTATATATACAATTATTTATTAGTAGATTCAAAACTGAAATACACCATCTCTTTAATCTAGAGCTGTTCAAATAAAATTTCCGTGAAAACACACACTTCAAGTTCAATTGTTAAATATGCTAAGAATTTAGATAACCATATACGGATACTCATTACGTTATTATTATAGATTTATTTTAAAGTGAACCAGCTGATCATTCTTAAACATATGTCCATGACTTTAGTCCTCATAACATAGATGTTTGTACCGCCAAGCTCTTGTAGACTTTGATTTTTTTTGTTAATGTTTTACAAAACTCGCTGCATGCTCACCACATGGCTTTTTAATTGTCCGAAGTCTATGCAGTTATTTATTAGTAGATTCAAAACTCAAATACACCATCTCTTTAATCTGGAACTGTTCAAATAAAATTTCCCTGAAAACACACACTTCAAGATCAATTGTTAAATATACTAATAATTTAGGCAACCAGATGGGTACTCGTTACGTTATTATTTATCTTCATATTGAGGTTCACCATGGAGCTGTTTTTCTAAATTTCACAAATGCTATCAGGGCTGTCCTATTCATTTATGCATAAAGTTCAAAATTTATGATCGTCATTCATATCTTGTGCTTAGTACAAGAAATCTCAAGTTTTAGAAATTATATGCACTTAGTACTAAATACACGTACTTGAAGCTGAACGGTTAAGAATTTATTCAATCAAAAGGGTACTTATTCAGCTACTAGGAACGTGCCCGTGCGATGCCACGGAACACAAATTGCGATCCTCCAATAGACTTAGTGGACTTAGGACCCTAGCAACGGGCGGCATGAGTACAATAGTGACAGCGAAATCTATGATTAAACGTAGATACAGAACGATATAAATATGTCTACCCAAATAGATTGAAATGGAATCGCACAAATAATTTCACAGGAGCAAGCATGCAAATACAATAATGAAATACTCGTCACATATGCCATGGCATATCAAGTTATCAACCAGTGCAGGTGAACAAAGTCTTTGTGGTAGCATATAGCATGCTAGGCATGAAAGTACTACTACATACCACATAACTTGAGCGAATACAATAAGCAAACCATAGGCAAGACCCAGAATGAAAGGAAACAAGGGTACAAATGTGGCAGAGCCCAAACCACACTTACTCGTCTTGGATGGCCTCCTTGTCCTCGTATTCCGCCTCCTCGTCAGTAGTTGCATCTTGGTACTGGTGGTACTTGGACACCAGATCATTCATGTTGCTCTCAGCTTCGGTGAACTCCATCTCATCCATGCCCTCATCAGTGTACCAATGCAAGAAAGCCTTCCGCCTGAACATAGCAGTGAACTGCTCGCTCACACGGCGGAACATCTCCTGGATGGAGGTGGAGTTGCCAATGAAGGTGGAGGCCATGGAGAGGCCACGCGGAGGGATATCACAAACACTGGACTTGACGTTGTTGGGGATCCACTCCACAAAGTAGGACGAGTTCTTGTTCTGGACATTAATCATTTGCTCATCAACCTCCTTAGTGCTCATCTTGCCACGGAATATGGCATAGGCTGTGATATAGCGACCATGGCATCCCACATCTGCTAGGTTAGCTCAGGGACGGTGAGCACACGGTACTGCTGCGAGCCACACGAGGTGAGTGGCGCAAAGCCGACCATGAAGAAGTGGAGCTGAGGGAACGTTATCAGGTTGACTGCAAGCTTGCACAGGTCAGAGTTCAGCTGTCTTGGGAAGCGGAGACAGCAAGTGACATCGCTCATCGTTGCACTGATCAAGTGGTTCAAGTCTCCAACTGTTTAGAAACAAACTGTCAGAAGTATTCAAGAATTTCAAAATACTAAATGACAACATGATTTTTGTAAACACTAAGAAGCGAAATCATTGATTGAAATCTGGTACAGATCAAATGCCAGCTTGTTTTTTTTATTTCGGCAGCCATGTGTATATAATCTGCTAACAATACGAATAAATAAAAGGTCAATGAAATTATTGAGCCAAAATATATTGTAGCAAAGCCATCATAGGAATATAAATCTTCTGACAATGCATATCACAAATAAAACATTTTATCTTTTGGGTTCGAGGTCCTCGAAAAGTTTTAATCGCCATATTATCTTTTGACTGAGTAGCGTGTAACTCATATCCTCTATCGTTGACATTGTACATGCATTTTGCAGTGTGGGGCTGATGAATGTCATTGTGAAAGACCGGGAGAACATGTCAGTGACAGATGTAGAGGAATTTGAAACCGTGCTGGTGGTGGATCTGCCTCCTTCAATCGACGAATACATTGAGATCCTCACTGGGGCTGCTCGTCATGTGATTGGAGGCGAAGTGCATAGCATATTCTGTAACACTGATGCTTCTGTTGCAAAACCTCTGGCTCAGCTTCTTGCAGACTGCGGTCAGGTGGTGCCTGAATTCCTTAAAAGCCTGAAGTCTTCATAGCAGAGACTTGTGTACGCAATCAGAGTAGTCAGATCACATCGTGGCGATTTAGATCATTTTGGAGAAATTTTGATATTTTCTTGTTGGACTGCTGGTGGCGACATGGAAGTAGCATATAGATGGGCCGGACAACTATGCTTAAGGTGATGAATTATCTCCTGAAAGTTATAGTGAAAAGAATCAGCAAATCTTCAATGAAATCTTACCAAGTGCTACAGTGTAATACAGTCACTTTCAGTAGTATGCACCTTTGATGCGACAATATATCCACCACATGATCCAAAAGACTTGGTAAAAGCTACTAATCCTGGCAGTGAGGTCCAAACCATACTGGAAAAGCTATGACAAGGATCAAACAATAAGGATTCCAAAGACGAATTGGAACTCACTACTGCATTCTGCGCAATGTCTGTTAGTGTTACATCTGCCCCAACCTTTGCAGCTACTAATCCTGGCAGTGAGGCCCTAGCACCAAGCTACAAAAATGATACGTGCGAATTAGATAAGAGTGTAACTGTAGCATTGTCCTGTGAACAATAATGTACATGTAGTCGTGTAGAGGAATGCATGATTCCACAAAGAGATGATTTTCGGCCTCCTCGGACACCTGAAATAAGCAAATTAAGCGAGAGGTTCTCACATGCTTCTCACGCGAGAGTCGGACAGCAGGCGATGGGAGGTGTACGATAGGGCCATCGAGGTCCTCGGTGGGCGGTACAGCGAAGAGGGTGTCAGCCACCCCATGCGCCAATTCCGTCCCCTTCCGCAGGCACTCCTGCCTCAGCTTCTCCCTGAGTTTTTCCGCTTCAGAAAAATTTAAACAGAACTTCTAGTTAGCAATGCTTCTTGGTTTATTTCCCTTCTAAAGTACACAAGTTACTTTTTACAGTAAACAGAAATGGTAGGGATTTGTGGGCTTTATGAAAGAAAAATTAGGGATATCAACCCAATGGCCTAACTTATGACATCAGTGACTTCTATAACTTCATTGATGGCCTAACTGACATTGTTGGGGTCATGCTTCGTTGCGCCGAAGGTCTTGTAGGAAGAAGCAGCTTCGGCTGAAGTTGTCCCCAGGAGATGACCGAAGGTCCCTCTTCATGAAGCTTCGGTATTACAAACCGACTTAGAGATAGAATGACCTTTTAATCCATAAAGGTCTGGGTCAATGTTGTAAACTTTTATGAGGGGCATAATTGTAATTCTTCACAGGCTGTGTCCTGTGTCTATAAATAGGTGAACAGTACCCCCGTACTGTTCACGCTGACTTGTATTCGCTCGTGCGTCACGCTTGTATTTTTGCCTTCCGTCAAACCGAAGGTACAAATGTAATTTGATATTGTTCTTATTCTTTCATAATCATATAATGATGACATTTAATGATGTTATATGATTATTCATGTATTCTTTAATGTTTCATGTGCTTTTTCTTTTATCAACATAAATTATGATGATGAAGGTATGTCCTTCATAACCTTCGTCCGAAATCGTTATATCCTAAGGGAGATAACGCTTCGTAGGACGAAGTACATTAACCATTAACTTTTCTGTGTTGCCTTGTTCTTGATTCATAGCATTTGAGAACAAGCCCCCAACATTGGCGCCCACCTCCGGTGAACTCACTTCCACTTTTTTGAGCTGATGGCTTCGTTCAACGATCAAGCTGGAGCTGCTTCGGCTCCGAAGCTGCTGTTTCCGATAACAAGCGGTTCATGTTCAGAGCCAGCCAACAAGAAGCAGAAGAAGGAAGCACAGAGAAGGGTACAGCATGTTGGGGTGCAAGGACCCTTCATCAAGTCCAGATGGTCTCACATTCCTATTACCTTCTCCCAAGAGGACCTTCAACTCAAAGATTACCCACACAACGATGCCATGGTTATCTCTTGTGTTATCAAAGGATTTCTGGTTCACAATGTCTTGGTTGATACAGGCAGTGCAGCTGATATCATATTTGCTAAGGCCTTCAGGCAAATGCAAGAGCCAGAAGATAAGATTCATGATGCAACGCACCCTCTCTGTGGCTTCGGAGGAAGACAGATTGTAGCGCTGGGCAAGATCACCATGCCAGTGACCTTCGGGTTCATCAACAACACTAGAACTGAGCAAGTTGTGTTTGACATTGTTGACATGGAATACCCTTACAATGCAATTATTGGTCGTGGCACCCTCAATGCTTTCGAAGCAATCCTTCATCCTGCCTACCTTTGCATGAAGATACCTTCAGATCAAGGACCCATCGCTATTCATGGAAGTCAGGAAGCTGCCAGAAGGGCCGAAGGAAGCTGGACTGACTCCAAAGCAATCCATAACATAGATGGAGCTGAAGCTTGTGAACAGTACAAATTCAGAAGGGAGAAAGCAGCTTCAGCAGATCAGCCGAAGCCCATGCTCTTATGTGAGGACATAGCAGAGCAGAAGGTGCTGTTGGGCTCTCAATTATCCGAAGACCAGGAGAAAACCTTGATAAGGTTTTTGTTCAACAACAAAGATGTTTTTGCATGGTCAGCTAATGATCTCTGCGGAGTAAATCGGGATGTTATTGAACACTCGCTCAATGTTGACCCATCCTTCAGACCCCGAAAGCAGAGGCTTCGGAAAATGTCCGATGATAAGGCCGAAGGTGCTCGTAATGAAGTAAAAAGACTCCTCAGTGCAGGAGTTACCAGAGAAGTAAAGTACCCAGAGTGGTTAGCTAACACTGTTATGGTGAAGAAGGCCAATGGTAAATGGAGAATGTGTATTGATTTTACTGACCTCAATAAGGCTTGTCCGAAGGACGAGTTTCCATTGCCAAGGATAGATTCCTTAGTCGATGCAGCAGCTTCATCAGAGCTTATGAGTTTGCTGGATTGCTATTCAGGCTATCATCAAATCTGGATGAAGAAGGAGGACGAGCCGAAGACTAGCTTTATTACTCCAAGTGGCACATATTGCTATCTTCGGATGCCTGAGGGGCTCAAAAACGCTGGAGGAAGCTTCAGCAGAATGACTGCGAAGGTTCTCCAGTCTCAGATAGGCAGGAATGTTCTAACTTATGTTGATGACATCATTGTAAAAAGCACGAAACAGGAAAATCATATTGCTGATTTGCAGGAGACCTTCGCCAGTTTCAGACAAGCTGGCTTAAAGCTGAACCCAGAAAAGTGTGTCTTCGGAGTAAAGAAGGGGAAATTTCTTGGATGCTTGGTTTCAACAAAGGGAATTGAAGCTAATCCAAGTAAAATTGAAGCTATACTTCGAATGGAGCCACCAACTACAAGAAAGGGGGCCCAAAGATTGACAGGGAGGCTGGCATCTCTCAATAGATTCATATCCAGATCAGCAGAAAGAAATTTACCATTCTTCGAAGTGCTGAAATCAGCCGAAGTCTTTCAATGGGGATCAAATCAACAAAAAGCCTTTGAAGAGCTGAAGCAGTATTTGATAGATCTAACAACATTAACTCCACCAACGCCAGGGGCTCCTTTGTTGTTATATGTGGCAGCTTCGCATTCAGCAGTAAGTGCAGCACTTGTCCAGGAGAAGCTTGATGGCCAAGTCAAGAAGCAGGTTCCAGTGTATTTTGTATCTGAAGTCCTTAGTGTATCAAAGAAAAACTATACAGAACTGGAGAAGGTATTATATGCCATCTTAATGGCATCCAGGAAGCTTCGGCATTATTTTCAAGCATACAATATTGTTGTTCCTTCTTCGCAGCCGTTGAAGGATATTATGAGAAATAGAGAAGCTACTGGACGGATTGGAAAATGGGCTGCAGAGCTCAATGAATTTTGCATTGATTATGTGCATAGATCCTCGATCCAGTCTCAAGCGTTGGCAGATTTCATTGCCGATTGGACGCCAGGGGCTCAGGATGAAGAAACAAATAAAGATGCCGAAGTGTGGACAGTGTTTTGCGATGGATCTTGGGGAACCTTCGGAGCAGGAGCAGCCGCTGTGTTGGTCTCACCATCCAAAGTTAAAACTTGTTATGCGGCAAGACTTGATTTCAGCTGTACAAACAATATTACTGAGTACAAAGCCCTGCTCCTGGGCCTTCGGAAATTAAAGGCAATGGGAATCAGAAGGGCGATTCTTAAAACTGATTCCCAGGTTGTTTCGGGTCATATCGACAAGAGTTGCAAAGCTAAAGATCCGAAGCTTGAAAAATATCTGGACACGGTCCGAAGAATCGAAGCCTCCTTTGAAGGATTTTCTGTCAAAAATATCCCTCGAGGACAAAATGAGCATGCTGATTTGCTAGCTAAGTCAGCAGCACAGGGGCTGCCTTTACCTTAGGATGTGTTCTTCGAAACAATAAAGGCACCTTCAGTGGAACTCCTTGAAAGAGCAGTCCTCAATATATCTCCTGTTTATAGTGAAGATTGGAGAACAGAGATCATCTCTTACCTTCAGGGTAAATTCCTTTCAGATAACGAAGCTTATAACAGGAGGATAGAGGCAAGAGCTCGTCCATATGTCATGATAGAAGGAAAGTTGTACAAGCATGGAGTTTGCGCTCCGCTGCTCAAGTGTTTATCTAGAACCGAAGGTATAGAGTTGATGAAAGAAATACATGCAGGCTTGTGTGGATCTCACATTGGATCTAGGCCGTTACTTGGAAAGGTTTTCCGTCAAGGGTTCTATTGGCCGAAGGTAGCTTCGGATGCAGCGGAATTGGTTCAAAAGTGCGAAGGTTGTCAGAAATGTGCAAGAGATCAAAGACAACCTTCGTCTTTAACACAGCTCATACAACCCATCTGGCCATTGCAAAGGTGGGGCCTTGACTTGTTAGGTCCATTACCACCGGCTCAAGGGAATTTAAGATATGTTATAGTGGCTGTGGAGTATTTTTCTAAATGGATTGAGGCAAAGCCATTAGCCACAATAACTTCGGCCACTGTCCAAAAGTTTTTCTGGCAGAATATTGTTTGTCGTTTCGGGGTACCGAAGGCCATCACTGTAGATAATGGAACACAGTTCGACTCCGAAGCTTTCAGAAATTTCTGTGATCAAATTGGTACGAAGATCCATTTTGCATCAGTCAGGCATCCGGAGTCAAATGGGCTCGTTGAAAGAGCCAACAGCATTATAATGACAGGAATAATGAAGTTAATCTTCAATCAACCCAGGGGAAAGTGGCCAGATCAGTTAACCAAAGTGGTGTGGAGCCACAACACAACAACATCAAGGTCTACAGGCTTTACTCCATTCAAGTTATTATTCGGTGACGAAGCAATAACTCCGGAAGAAGCTAAAACTGGATCAATAAGAGTAGTAGCTTCGACAGAATCAGGTCCTGAAGATGATTGTTTTGTGGAAAAAGATGCTTTAGAAGGGATCAGGCTTCAAGCTGTGGAGAATATCAATAAATACCAAGCTGAAACAGTCAAATGGCGAGATAGAAAAGTCCGGCTGAAAAACATTGAGCCGGGACACTTGGTGCTTCGGAGAGTGGCGAACCCAGACACAGTGGGCAAGTTACAGTTGAAATGGGAGGGACCTTTCTTAGTAGCATCTTCGTCAAGACCTGGTTCATACAGATTGAAGGACATGGACGGCAACGACATTCCAAGATCTTGGAATGCGGACGAGCTTCGGCGATATTATGTGTAACTTGATGTAACTTTTTTATGTTTTTTTTTCTTTTTCATGGCACCCTTTTCCTTTCTAAAGGGGGAGAAAGGTTTTTAATGGGGCCATCATATGTAATTTCCTTTTTAGTTCTATAAGAGCAAAATCCCCCAAGGAATGTAAATGTAAAAGCTGAGAACGCACCATCGAGTGCCGAAAACTGAAAAAGCGAAGAAGCTCCAAAGTCGTTCCTAAGGGAATGCAGAGCTTACAGCGAAAAGTCAACGCTGATTCCGCCGAAAGTAAAAGGCGAAGAAGCTCCAAAGTCGTTCCTAAGGGAATGCAGAGCTTACAGCGAAAAGTCAACGCTGATTCCGCCGAAAGTAAAAGGCGAAGAAGCTCCAAAGTCGTTCCTAAGGGAATGCAGAGCTTACAGCGAAAAGTCAACGCTGATTCCGCCGAAAGTAAAAGGCGAAGAAGCTCCAAAGTCGTTCCTAAAGGAATGCAGAGCTGATGTGTGATTGTTTCTAAGGAGATAATGGCTAAGCGTATGGCTTCGGATATGTGTTTTGGACATTCATTCGCACATCACATTACATCATAGCATTTGCATTCATAAACATTCATTCAGGCATATATAGGATAATCATCATCACGGCATAAGTGGTTGTTTCGGCATAAGAGAAGAGCTTCTTCGTGTACAAAAAAGAAAGGTTTCGGCAAAAAGAAGAAGCGGTCTTTTATGCTTCGTTGTGTACAAAAAAGAAAGGTTTCGGCAAAAAGAAGAAGCGGTCTTTTATGCTTCGTTGTGTACGAAAAGAAGGGAAGGTGTTTTTTCGCCTTTGGCTCAAAATACTAATTTCGTCCACATCAAAGCGCCTCAATGGAAGGGTAAGAATATATTACAAGGTATGAACAAAGTTCATTAAGAACAGTTTAGCTGTATTTACAAAAGTTATTACAAAAGTCTCTTGAGTTTTTTCTACAATGTACTCCTACTGATCTTCACCGGGCTTCAACTTCGGCGGCCTACTTTCTAAGCATCACTTTCAGCTTCGTCATCCTACATGAATCAAAGTATTGTGAGTAAAAATCAAGTTTGAAGGAGAAGGTAAGCACAAGGTATGATTTCTTACTGGTTCAAGATGACTTCGAGCTTCGTCTCCAGCCTTTTCTCGCCCGCCTTTTGTCCATATCATTTTTATAAATCTGTTTGAAATGCTTCGGGCGAGGTCAGGAATATCGTCTAGCATTGATGGAGATAGAGTGAAATTGGGCATGTTGACGATTTTTCCATGATCACAGTCGACCTTCAGAAATGCTGCAGCAGTGCCCCGAGAAGCTACCCAGGCACAGAAGTCACCGTGCCCGGCTATAACTTCGTCAAGCTCATCAATTTCAGCTTCAATATGTTCGAAGGTTCTTGGCAAATTTTCAGCTGAAGGGGTGAACTTTCCACTGCTGGCTCCAACTGAATAAAAGATCTTTTTTAATCGTTGAATACAGTTGTTACTAAATTTCAAACATTTGCCTTGGAGGCTTGTCAATGATTTCTTCAAATCTGAGTTTGTTTGGACTTCGGCCTCAAATTTTGATTTAAGCTCTAGCTTCTCTTGTTCAAATTGTTTTGATTGGCAGAGAAGCTTCGAATTCAATTCTGCTACTTTAGCTTCAGTTTCTGCCAATAGGCCTTCAGTTGTTTGGAGTTCGAAGTCTTTCTTTTCAATAATAGCTGATTGCTCTTTTATTCTACTCTCTAAATTTTCAATTATAACTTCGTGTTTTTTATCCTCTAAATCTTGCTGCATTTTCAAAGCTTTACTCAGTAGCATGCTCTGCACATAAACAACCTTCGTTAGAAACATTTTCATTATTAAAAACAATAAAAGTCAGGGAAAAGTTGTTTACCTTGAAATTGGAATAAAATAAACTATCAACGATATGTTGTCGTCGGTAGCGGCTGATATCCGTTTCCAGCTTCGGAAAACCGATACTCTTTGATAGAGTACCGATGACCTTAGCTCCAGTTTGATCCCGGATGCAGTCCAATTTCTCATCGTCAATACCTCCGAAAAGAAGAGCTCCTGGCTTATATCCGCAAGATTTGGCATATTCTTTAAGCTCTTCTATTTCGGCCTTCGACAGTTCTTGCCCAACTAAATTTTGAAATATGAAGGCTTCGTCCTCCGAAGTATCTTCGGCTATTTCCTTTCCCTTCCCAGACACTGTGGCCATGGTTTCTTCGGCAGCAGTGGTAGCTTCTTCTGCAGCCATGTCTAGCAGTATTTTGTCGATGTCTTCAATTGTAGTTTCCAAGTTCAAACCTTCGGCCGAAGCGGCTTCGGTAGCCGCGACCTCCGAAGGTGCGACTTCGACATTTGTTGTGCCCTCAACCGCTGGCGCTTTTCGAGTTGAAGCCCTCGGTGGCGTCTTGTCAATGACTTCGGTCACTGCAATAATTCTTTGTCTCTTTGTTTTGGTTATCTTCTTCGTTTTTTCGGGCTCCTCCACCTTTCGAAAAAGCTTCGTCAGTTGAGGCCCTAATGGACTTAGCTTCACGGGCAGGGGTTCAGTCATTACCTTTAAGATTTCTTCCACGTCGGTGGTAGAGGGTGATGCAGGAGTCCCCTCTTCATCGGATAATTTTCGCTTCGGAGATGATATTCTTCTCTTCTTTGGAATATTCTTCTTTTTTGGTGGTTCTTCCTTATCTTCATTTAAAGCTTCGGCTCCCCTTTTCCTTTTTTGGCCCCCGGCACCTTTGCTCAGATTTTCATAATCAGGGTACTCAAAATCCAGGGCGTCCAGCACTCGATTCAGCCTTCGCTTCGGACGGGTGCCGAAGGCCGCAGTCATCAATTGATCTTCTTTTTTCGAGTAATTTCCAAGAATTTCATTGCACATTATTTCAACTGTGTCCAGCCATTCTTGGCAAGGTTTTTTAAAGTATTTCTTAAACTTGTAATAGTAAGGTAACCGCACAAGTTCCCCTTCTTTTTTCTCCCCCTCTAGCTTCGGCATTTCCCATTCTTTTAAAGTAGGGAAAACCCTGAAGGCCAAGAACTCTTGAACCAGGTCCCTAGTACTGATATGCTCTGAAATAATTTTAAACTCACCCAATGCAGCCCAGGTGGGACCTTCTAATGTCATGTGGCATCGCGGTCTTGTTTCTCCGAAGATCAATTCAAGTGGGCTTTGTACCAACTTCTCTTGTCTTCGTCAACTTTCACATAAAACCACTCTGACTTCCAGCCTGCCGGCCATTTGCTTCGGTAGCTAATGACAGGAAACTTTGTGGTTTTCCGATAGGCAAAATTGTAGCAACCAAAGTTATCATGTAACCCATCTTTTCTAGCCTTCGTCTGGTAATGCAGCTCATGAACTCGACAAAAGCTGTCGGCAAACGGCTCCACCGCCTGGCTTCGGAGGGCCCAGATATAAACACTAAGCCTAACGATAGCGTTAGGAGTCAACTGATGAAAGTAGATACCAAACTTCTTCAATACATCTGCAATAATCCCATGAAGGGGGAATCTCAACCCAGCTTTTAGAAAGCTCTTGAAAATGACTATTTCATCCTTCTCTGGTTTCGGGGTAGTTTCTTCTCCCCCGAAGCGAAGTAGCTTCTTCTGACTTTCACTGAAATAACCTGACTTTACCATCTTGGGGAGATCAGCCTTCGAAACGGTCGACTTTCCGAAGTCCAAGTGGCTGGGCTTGCTTGGCATGGCAATGCGGTAATCATCTTCGGGATCAGTTTCTTCAATGTTCTCATCTTCTGCTTCGGCAGTTGCTTGTACTGCTTCAACAGTGGGGATTTCCTCCGAGGTTAGCAGTCCGGATCGTTGCATTGCTTCGGAGATGGGAACAGTCTCCGAACCTTCAGCTTCGTCTCCTTCACGCTCAACCCTGGCAGTTGATCGCACTCTGGCCATTTAATTTTGAGTTTGTGGAAATTGAATACTTTTTTCTCCCGAAGCCTTTCCTTTTGACGAAGCAGACTTCGAGTTGGACCTTCGTTCGATTCCGAGAGTCAAGCTTCGGCTATGGTTAAAAATTTTGGCAGCAAAACAGTGCAAATAGCAATGAATGCTGTGGTAACTTCACACCTACCCGTCTGTTTATATAGTGCTGCAGGTAAGAAGGCGAAACGCCAGGATTTTTACACCAGGCGGACAGTCACTGGCACTCGCTGCGCGGTGGACTGCAGAGACCAAACAGTAACTCTGCAAGGTGGGCCTGACACGCGCTCGGAAACTGAATCGTTTCTCGACAACGAGCTCAGGGAAGGTGTTTTTTGGACCTTCGGCTTCCCGAAGCTTAAGAGGCTTTTTTCACGGATCAAGCTCGTTACGAAAAACGATCTAGCGCCGCGAAAGGGGCTACTGTTGGGGTCATGCTTCGTTGCGCCGAAGGTCTTGTAGGAAGAAGCAGCTTCGGCTGAAGTTGTCCCCAGGAGATGACCGAAGGTCCCTCTTCATGAAGCTTCGGTATTACAAACCGACTTAGAGATAGAATGACCTTTTAATCCATAAAGGTCTGGGTCAATGTTGTAAACTTTTATGAGGGGCATAATTGTAATTCTTCACAGGTTGTGTCCTGTGTCTATAAATAGGTGAACAGTACCCCCGTACTGTTCACGCTGACTTGTATTCGCTCGTGCGTCACGCTTGTATTTTTGCCTTCCGTCAAACCGAAGGTACAAATGTAATTTGATATTGTTCTTATTCTTTCATAATCATATAATGATGACATTTAATGATGTTATATGATTATTCATGTATTCTTTAATGTTTCATGTGCTTTTTCTTTTATCAACATAAATTATGATGATGAAGGTATGTCCTTCATAACCTTCGTCCGAAATCGTTATATCCTAAGGGAGATAAAGCTTCGTAGGACGAAGTACATTAACCATTAACTTTTCTGTGTTGCCTTGTTCTTGATTCATAGCATTTGAGAACAAGCCCCCAACAGACATTAGTGCGCTGGTGTGAGTACAACTTTTTTAAAGATTTCAAGGCTATTCAGTGCATTCTGCAATTTGTATCAAAGAAAGACAAACCTTGTAAGGAATGAAATGGAGTAGTAGTATTGTAGGTTGAAGATTTCTTTTTGTACTTTGGTCTTGAACTGAACATGGAGTTTCTTTGGGGCAAGGGAACCTATGCAGACATAATTTTATCTTAAACAACTTTTACAATGATAAAATGATTATGCCATCTAAAGAATATATATAGGAATTCAGATCAATGTGACAGCCAACTACCACATGTCTAAATGGCACTAAATAGGAAGGAATTAAAAACTCAGAAAAGGACAATCAGATCCATGTTATCATTCAATAAAAAGTCAAAATGACTTAATGACAAACTTACAGTCTTCACCTTTAGTTCTTCCCCACCGAGCTCCCTCAGTATAAAAGAAGACAACATACAAGGCTATGCAAAACAGGCAAAAATCATCTGAAAGAATTAACATGGTGCACTGGTGTAGTCATGTAGAAAGGATATAGTTGCATTTTTGCAGTAATAACCAACGTCTGCTTTAATTAAATGTTTACCCACTAAGGTAGCATATATGGATATCAACATGAACAAGTGTACACCTTCTAAAATGAGAAGACTGTGTGCAAGAATATGCAGAAGTAAGAGAAATATTTCAAAAGATTACAAAACGACCCAAGTCTGTCATGTTCCACTTGTGTAGAAAGAATATAAAGATCCATTTCTGTTGTAAGGAAATGTTACTTATTCGTTGATGTTACTTATTTGCTGATGTAGCATATATGGATCGTAATCTGTGTTGATTGTACGTTTGAATAATGCAGTGTAAAAGAATCAAGCCTGAATTCAGTCCATCTTACCATATTAATCATCTGGAAGGAAGATCAAACATCTTTTTGCTTGTTTGACATATTTGCTTAGTAGAGCGCTCGTACGTTGTGACGACACACAAATAATTTGATAAAATGTTAGTGTGCAACGGTTACTGAAAGGGAAATGTGCCCTTGGGCCATTTCTAAGTATTTTGGTGATTGAGTGACAACACAAGTGCTTAAATGTGAATTTACGTCCATGGATGAACAAAGTGCAAATCATGAAGTAAAGGTATGTTTCTAAGCCTTAGTACATTGGTTTTGTGTACTAATATACTTGTCTAAGTGTTAGAAACAGAAAGAAGAAGAAAAGAAGAAAGGTGCAAAAGACTTGGCTGTGTACAGCCAAGACTCAGCTCGGTCTGGCACACCGGACTGTCCGGTGGTGCACCGGACAGTGTCCGGTGCGCCAGGCTGACTCGGCATGAAGAGGCCGCTCTCGGGAATTCGCCGACGGCGTACGGCTAAAATTCACCGGACTGTCCGGTGTGCACCGGACTGTCCGGTGAGCCAACGGTCGGCCGGACCAACGGTCGGCCGCGCAATCTGCGCGGGACACGTGGCCGAGCCAACGGCTAGAAGACGGCACCGGACTGTCCGGTGTGCACCGGACATGTCCGGTGCTCCAACGGCTCCAAGTCTGCCAACGGTCGGCTTCGCTATTTAAGGAAGGAAATCGGGCACCGGACAGTGTCCGGTGTGCACCGGACTGTCCGGTGCACCCGACGACAGAAGGCAAGATTGGCCTTCCAGATTTGCTCTCAACGGCTCCTAGCTGCCTTGGGGCTATAAAAGGGACCCCTAGGCGCATGGAGGAGATAACCAAGCAACCTAAGAGCATTCTTGATCATCCACACTCAGTCTTTGCGCATCCGTTTGTGATTCTAAGTGATTCGAGCTCCGTTCTAGTGAGAACTTTGAGATAGTCATTCGAGCTTGATTCTTGGCCGTGTGTGTGCGCGTTTCGCTGTGGATTTGTGTGTGTTGCTTCCCTCCCTTACTCTGTGCTTCTTTGTGATCATATACTTGTAAGGGCAAGAGACTCCAATTTGTGGAGATTCCTTGCAAACGGGATAAAGAAAAGAAAGCAAAACACTGTGGTATTCAAGTGGGTCTTTGGACTGCTTGAGAGGGGTTGATTGCAACCCTCGTCCGTTGGGACGCCACAACGTGGAATAGGCAAGCGTTGGTCTTGGCCGAACCACGGGATAAACCACTGTGCCATCTCTGTGATTGATCTTCTGTGGTTATTGTGTTTTGTTGAGACTCCTCTCTAGCCACTTGGCATTATCTGTGCTAACACTTAACCAAGTTTTGTGGCTTAAGGTTGAAGTTTTACAGGATCACCTATTCACCCCCCCCTCTAGGTGCTCTCAATTGGTATCAGAGCCGTTCTCTTCAAGAGGGGACTAATCGCCCGAAGAGATGGATCCTAAGGGAAAGGGGATGGTGATCAACAACGAAAAGGAGTCTTTCGTCAACGAGCCAAAGGATGACAAGCCCACTGACTCCGGCTCGGGCTACAAGCGGAAGGAAGGGAAGAAGAAGAAGACAAAGCGCATCAAGGAGATCATATACTACGACGATAGTGATGAGTCTACTTCTTCCCAAAAGGACGACGACAACGACTACAAAAAGACGGTCAATTCGAACTTTTCATTTGATTATTCTCGTATTCAACATAGTTCGAATTCGCATTTGCTTTCCATTCCTCTTGGCAAACCTCCACACTTCGATGGGGAGGACTACGGATTTTGGAGTCACAAAATGCGTAGTCACTTATTCTCTCTCCATCCAAGCATTTGGGAGATTGTAGAGAATGGAATGAAGTTTGATAGCTCGGATAACTCTATGCTCATAAATGAACAAATCCATAGAAATGCACAAGCTACTACTGTTCTCTTAGCGTCCTTGTGCAGGGAAGAGTACAACAAGGTGAGCGGCTTGGACAATGCCAAGAAAATATGGGACACCCTCAAGATCTCTCACGAGGGGAATGACATCACCATGCTCACCAAAATGGAGTTGGTGGAGGGCGAACTTGGACGATTCGCCATGATAAGGGGAGAGGAGCCAACCCAAACGTACAACCGGCTCAAGACCCTCATCAACAAAATAAGGAGCTACGGAAGCACACGATGGACGGACCACGACGTCGTCCGCCTAATGCTAAGGTCCTTTACCGTTCTTGATCCTCATCTCATGAACAATATTCGTGAGAATCCCAGGTATACGATGATGACGCCCGAGGAGGTACTCGGAAAATTCGTAAGCGGGCGTATGATGATCAAGGAGGCGAGATACGTCGACGACGCGTTGAACGGTCCAATCCACGAGCCTCAACCCATTGCTCTCAAGGCAACAAGGAGCAAGGAGTCGCTACCCAGCAAGGTGGCGCAAGTTGAGGCGGCCGGGCTCAATGATGAAGAGATGGCTCTCATCATCAAGAGATTCAAGACGGCGCTAAATGGTCGCAAGGGGCAACCAAGGAAGACCAAGACAAAGGGGAAGCGCTCATGCTTCAAATGTGGTAAGGTTGGTCATTTTATTGCTAACTGTCCCGAAAATGATAGTGACCAGGAGCAAGGGAAGAATGGGAAGAGAGAGAACAAGAAGGTTTACAAGAAGACCAAAGGCGAAGCACACCTTGGAAAGGAGTGGGATTCGGATTGCTCTTCGTCCGACTCCGACAACGAAGGACTCGCCGCCACTGCCTTCAACAAATCGGCCCTCTTCCCAAACGAGCATCACACTTGCCTCATGGCAAGGGAGAAGAAGGTAATCACTCGTAATGCTAATACTTATGATTCTTCTAGTGATGATGAGTCTAGTGAGGATGAAATAGATTACTCTAGTTTATTCAAGGGATTGGATAGAACTAAGATAGCTAAGATTAATGAATTGATTGATGCCTTGAATGAAAAGGATAGAATCTTAGAGAAACAAGAAGATCTTTTATATGAAGAGCATGATAAATTTGTTAGTGCACAAAATTCACTTGCTCTAGAAGTTAAAAGAAATAGAATGCTTTCTTGTGAACTTTCTACTTGTAATGAAACCATTTCTTCTTTAAAAGGTGAAATTAATGATTTAAATGCTAAGCTAGAAGTAGCAAGTAAATCTAACTCTTGTGTTGAACATGTTGAAATTTGCACTAAGTGTAAGGATGTTGATATTAATGCTTGTTGTGAACACTTAGTTTCAATTTCAAAACTAAATGATGAAGTGGCTAGTCTTAGTGCCCAACTTAAGACTAGCAAAAATGAATTTGATAAGCTGAAATTTGCAAGGGATGCCTACACGATTGGTAGACACCCCTCAATTAAGGATGGACTTGGCTACAAGAGGGAAGCCAAGGACTTGACAAGCCATAAGGCTCCTATCTCCGCCAAGGAGAAAGGGAAGGCTCCTATGGTTAGTAGTACTAAAAAGAACCATGCTTTTATGTATCATGATAGGAGACAAACTAGAAATGCTTATAGGAGTTATAATGCTTATAATGATTTTGACTCTCATGCCATGTTTGCTTCTAGTTCTTCCTATATGCATGGTAGAAATATGTCTAGGAGAAATGCTATTCATCATGTGCCTAGAAAGAATATTATTCATGCTCCTAGGAAAGTAGTGAATGAACCTTCTACAATTTATTGTGCTTTAAATGCTTCCTTTGCTATTTGTAGAAAGGATAGGAAAATAGTTGCTAGGAAGTTAGGGGCAAAATGCAAGGGAGACAAAACTTGCATTTGGGTCCCTAAAGATATTTGCACTAACCTTATAGGACCCAACATGAGTTGGGTACCTAAGACCCAAGCCTAAATTTGCCTTGCAGGTTTATGCATCCGGGGGATCAAGCTGGATTATCGACAGCGGATGCACAAACCATATGACGGGGGAGAAGAAGATGTTCACCTCCTACGTCAAAAATAAGGATTCCCAAGATTCAATTATATTCGGTGATGGGAATCAAGGCAAGGTAAAAGGGTTAGGTAAAATTGCAATTTCTAATGAACACTCAATCTCCAATGTGTTTTTAGTTGAGTCTCTTGGTTACAATTTGCTATCTGTTAGTCAACTATGCAATATGGGATATAATTGTCTTTTTACAAATGTAGATGTGTCTGTCATTAGAAGAAGTGATGGTTCACTAGCCTTTAAGGGTGTACTAGACGGCAAGCTTTACTTAGTTGATTTTGCAAAAGAAGAGGCCGGTCTAGATGCATGCTTAATGGCTAAGACTTGCATGGGCTGGCTGTGGCATCGCCGCTTAGCACATGTGGGGATGAAGAACCTCCACAAGCTTCTAAAGGGAGAACACGTGATAGGTCTAACCAATGTTTATTTCGAAAAAGATAGACCTTGTGCAGCTTGTCAAGCAGGTAAACAAGTGGGAGGAGCACATCACAGCAAGAATGTGATGACCACGTCAAGACCTCTGGAGCTGCTGCATATGGACCTCTTCGGACCCGTCGCCTATCTAAGCATAGGAGGAAGTAAGTATGGTCTAGTTATTGTTGATGACTTTTCCCGCTTCACTTGGGTGTTCTTTTTGCAGGATAAGTCTGAAACCCAAGGAACCCTCAAGCGCTTCCTAAGGAGAGCTCAAAATGAGTTTGAGCTCAAGGTGAAGAAGATAAGGAGCGACAACGGGTCCGAATTCAAGAACCTTCAAGTGGAGGAGTTTCTTGAGGAGGAAGGGATCAAGCAAGAGTTCTCCGCTCCCTACACACCTCAGCAAAATGGTGTGGTAGAGAGGAAGAACAGGACGCTCATAGATATGGCAAGGACTATGCTTGGAGAATTCAAGACCCCCCGAGTGCTTTTGGTCGGAAGCCGTGAACACGGCTTGCCACGCCATCAACAGGGTCTACCTTCACCGCCTCCTCAAGAAGACGTCATATGAGCTACTAACCGGTAACAAACCCAATGTATCTTACTTTCGTGTATTTGGGAGCAAATGCTACATTCTAGTGAAGAAGGGTAGAAATTCTAAATTTGCTCCCAAAGCTGTAGAAGGGTTTTTATTAGGTTATGATTCAAATACAAAGGCGTATAGGGTCTTCAACAAATCATCGGGTTTGGTTGAAGTCTCTAGCGACGTTGTATTTGATGAGACTAATGGCTCTCCAAGAGAGCAAGTTGTTGATTGTGATGATGTAGATGAAGAGGCCGCTATACGAACCATGGCGATTGGAGAAGTGCGGCCACAGGAACAAGATGAACGAGATCAACCTTCTTCCTCAACAACGGTGCATCCCCCAACTCAAGACGATGAACAGGTTCATCAAAAGGAGGCATGTGATCAAGGGGGAGCACAAGATGATCACGTGATGGAGGAAGAAGCGCAACCGGCACCTCCAACCCAAGTTCGAGCAGTGATTCAAAGGGATCATCCCGTCGACCAAATTTTGGGTGACATTAGCAAGGGAGTAACTACTCGATCTCGATTAGTTAATTTTTGTGAGCATTACTCCTTTGTCTCTTCTATTGAGCCTTTCAGGGTAGAGGAGGCCTTGCTAGATCCGGATTGGGTATTGGCCATGCAGGAGGAACTCAACAACTTCAAGCGCAATGAAGTTTGGACACTGGTGCCTCGTCCCAAGCAAAATGTTGTTGGAACCAAGTGGGTGTTCCGCAACAAACAGGACAAGCACGGGGTGGTGACGAGGAACAAGGCTCGACTTGTGGCAAAAGGTTATGCCCAAGTCGCAGGTTTGGACTTTGAGGAGACTTTTGCTCCTGTGGCTAGGCTAGAATCAATTCGTATCTTGCTAGCATATGCCGCTCACCATTCTTTCAGGTTGTTCCAAATGGATGTGAAGAGCGCTTTCCTCAACGGGCCAATCAAGGAGGAGGTGTACGTGGAGCAACCCCCTGGCTTCGAGGATGAACGGTACCCCGACCACGTGTGTAAGCTCTCTAAGGCGCTCTATGGACTTAAGCAAGCCCCAAGAGCATGGTATGAATGCCTTAGAGACTTTTTAATTGCTAATGCTTTCAAGGTTGGGAAAGCCGATCCAACTCTTTTTACAAAGACATGTGATGGTGATTTGTTTGTGTGCCAAATTTATGTCGATGACATAATATTTGGTTCTACTAACCAAAAGTCTTGTGAAGAGTTTAGCAGGGTAATGACGCAGAAATTCGAGATGTCGATGATGGGCGAGTTGAACTACTTCCTTGGGTTCCAAGTGAAGCAACTCAAGGACGGCACCTTCATCTCCCAAACGAAGTACACGCAAGATCTGCTAAAGCGGTTTGGGATGAAGGACGCCAAGCCCGCAAAGACTCCGATGGGAACCGACGGACACACCGATCTCAACAAAGGAGGTAAGTCCGTTGATCAAAAAGCATACCGGTCAATGATAGGATATTTACTTTATTTATGTGCTAGTAGACCGGATATTATGCTTAGCGTATGCATGTGTGCTAGATTTCAATCCGATCCGAAGGAGTGTCACTTAGTGGCTGTGAAGCGAATTCTTCAATATTTAGTCGCTACGCCTTGCTTCGGGATCTGGTATCCAAAGGGGTCTAACTTTGACTTGATTGGGTACTCAGATTCCGACTATGCTGGATGTAAGGTCGATAGGAAGAGTACATCAGGGACGTGCCAATTCTTAGGAAGGTCCCTGGTGTCGTGGAACTCTAAGAAACAAACCTCCGTTGCCCTATCCACCGCTGAGGCCGAGTATGTTGCCGCAGGACAGTGTTGCGCGCAACTACTTTGGATGAGGCAAACCCTCCGGGACTTTGGCTACAATCTGAGCAAAGTCCCACTCCTATGTGACAATGAGAGTGCTATCCGCATGGCGGAAAATCCTGTTGAACACAGCCGCACAAAGCACATAGACATCCGGCATCACTTTTTGAGAGACCACCAGCAAAAGGGTGATATCGAAGTGTTTCATGTTAGCACCGAGAACCAGCTAGCCGATATCTTTACCAAGCCTCTAGATGAGAAGACCTTTTGCAGGCTGCATAGTGAGCTCAATATCTTAGATTCGCGAAACTTGGATTGAAAAGTAGCACACATATTTATGCCTTTGATCATGTTCATTCTGCATTTTGTTGCTTATTATGGTGCTTAAGTTGTACAAACACTCCCTGGACCTCACAAGTCCGTTGCAAAGTGATGCACATGTTTAGGGGGAGATGTGTTACAACTTGACCCTTTGAGACTAACCATATGCTTGAGTTTGCTTGATTTAGTCTCGAAGGAGAATTGAAAGGGAAAAGGTGGACTCGGACCATGAAAGACTTCCACTGCACTCCGATGAGAGGGTAACTTATTCCAAGTCCATCTCATGAACTCTTGTTGCCATTTACTCTAAATGAAGATTTTGGTGAGGCAATGGGGTTAGAGGGCCAAGATTGATCCCGTTTTGGTGCTTGATGCCAAAGGGGGAGAAAATAAAGGCCAAAGCAATAAATGGATCAGCTACCACTTGAGAAATTTGAAAATAGTAGAGTAGAGTTTTTGGTTTGTCAAAACTCTTTTATTGTCTCTTCTGGCTTCTTGTGGGGAGAAGTAGTAATTATGGGAAAAAGGGGGAGTTTTTTGAAATCTTTGATCAATCTCTTTTGGAATGACTCTCTTTGTGCTTCAACATGTGTGTTTGACTTAGAGATAGAGATTTGAGTTTGATTTGCAAAAACAAACCAAGTGGTGGCAAAGGATGATCCATATATGCCAAAATTGAATCAAAATAAATTTGAGTTTTATTTGAAGTGAGTTTGCACTTGTTCTAGTTGCTTTATGTTGTGTTGGCATAAATCACCAGGGAAATGTGCCCTTGGGCCATTTCTAAGTATTTTGGTGATTGAGTGACAACACAAGTGCTTAAATGTGAATTTACGTCCATGGATGAACAAAGTGCAAATCATGAAGTAAAGGTATGTTTCTAAGCCTTAGTACATTGGTTTTGTGTACTAATATACTTGTCTAAGTGTTAGAAACAGAAAGAAGAAGAAAAGAAGAAAGGTGCAAAAGACTTGGCTGTGTACAGCCAAGACTCAGCTCGGTCTGGCACACCGGACTGTCCGGTGGTGCACCGGACAGTGTCCGGTGCGCCAGGCTGACTCGGCATGAAGAGGCCGCTCTCGGGAATTCGCCGACGGCGTACGGCTAAAATTCACCGGACTGTCCGGTGTGCACCGGACTGTCCGGTGAGCCAACGGTCGGCCGGACCAACGGTCGGCCGCGCAATCTGCGCGGGACACGTGGCCGAGCCAACGGCTAGAAGACGGCACCGGACTGTCCGGTGTGCACCGGACATGTCCGGTGCTCCAACGGCTCCAAGTCTGCCAACGGTCGGCTTCGCTATTTAAGGAAGGAAATCGGGCACCGGACAGTGTCCGGTGTGCACCGGACTGTCCGGTGCACCCGACGACAGAAGGCAAGATTGGCCTTCCAGATTTGCTCTCAACGGCTCCTAGCTGCCTTGGGGCTATAAAAGGGACCCCTAGGCGCATGGAGGAGATAACCAAGCAACCTAAGAGCATTCTTGATCATCCACACTCAGTCTTTGCGCATCCGTTTGTGATTCTAAGTGATTCGAGCTCCGTTCTAGTGAGAACTTTGAGATAGTCATTCGAGCTTGATTCTTGGCCGTGTGTGTGCGCGTTTCGCTGTGGATTTGTGTGTGTTGCTTCCCTCCCTTACTCTGTGCTTCTTTGTGATCATATACTTGTAAGGGCAAGAGACTCCAATTTGTGGAGATTCCTTGCAAACGGGATAAAGAAAAGAAAGCAAAACACTGTGGTATTCAAGTGGGTCTTTGGACCACTTGAGAGGGGTTGATTGCAACCCTCGTCCGTTGGGACGCCACAACGTGGAATAGGCAAGCGTTGGTCTTGGCCGAACCACGGGATAAACCACTGTGCCATCTCTGTGATTGATCTTCTGTGGTTATTGTGTTTTGTTGAGACTCCTCTCTAGCCACTTGGCATTATCTGTGCTAACACTTAACCAAGTTTTGTGGCTTAAGGTTGAAGTTTTACAGGATCACCTATTCACCCCCCCTCTAGGTGCTCTCAGTTACAAGAAAATGAAGAACACATATATTATCAAACTCAATATCTCAAAAATTGATTGCAATTTGTAGAGGAAAGCTGAAAGCAATTTCGTACCTAGAAATAATTTCATAAACTCATTTACCTCGGCGCTAGCATCTGCACAACAATAGGAAATGGAAATACTTTCATAAACTCATTTACCGTCAGGATACATCTTTGCTACTGAATTTTCATAGCACCTGATCTATTAGTGTTGATCAAGTGAAGCAATAGAATGGAAGGAGAGTGTACCAAAAACTCTAGGCTAGATACAAATCTATAATTAGTAGTAGAAAAACAGCATTAAGTTGACAAACCTAAGTCAGCATCCCAATAGCATTAAGTGAAAGAGAGATGTTATGATGCTAGCATTTATTGCTTCTTACAAAGCATGTGAGCCACTTTCCTCAGAGTTGAACTTGTCTGAACTTAATGTGCTTCGGACACAAAACACATTATGTCCAGTAGCAATGTTCAAAATGGCAGGTTAGCTACTAAACTTCAAATAAAGAGAAGCACGACTTGAGCACCATACACTCAGGAAGCTCAAGCATAACCTGAAGCTTAAAAACTTGTAAATTGATGCCAGGGAGGAACATATCCTTTATATATACCATTTTTCAAGCCTAACTGTCCTAATGTTGCAGTCTTGTAGATGCTTTGTTCAAGGGATGTTGCTGCAAAATTACAAGGTTGTATAATCAAGACCACCAAAAACAACTCCCTGTGCATGCTAAGTAAGCTAGCTTGTTTGGAAAAGAGCACAAGCAAATCATTCTGTTCAATTTGGCGAAATACATCTAGTTTGACCCAACCAGTGCGTCAGTGGTCCTTCTCCAACAGCTTACTCAGTAGCACAGGCATGACATATCCTTAGATGTTGCGCACAAAAGAACTCAGTTACTCAGCTTGCCATTTCAAAAACTTGCCAGGCTTAGGCGTGCGTATGTATATGTAAGTTATGCCTAAGTATGACTGGCAGCTAAAAAGTGAGGTACAATTAATACATATGCACACACTGAACGTAGCCTTCCTCGGAGGATCAACCATTTGACATAAAATAAGTCAGTTTACTCTGTTTGACCCAAAATAGACATGCTACAAACGTGAAAGCATGGCAAAACTCAATACTTCAAAGAATGATTGCTGATGTAATTTGTAAATAGAATGCAAACATGGAGAACAAAAGCAGATGAAGTTACTGAGGGTAGCTCCAATTAATATTGCTTCATCAATAATCTTGATGTTCACCTACAGGACAAAACCAAACCAAATATCAATAAAGCTCTTTACATAATGTAGATACATTATTAATTCGGAGAACTGAGCTCTAAAATGCATAGTTCTTACATGAAACATAATAGTAAATGAAATGGCAGGATCAGGAATGCAGGAAGAACAAACAGATGAAGAACCCAATAGGAAAGATCCAAAATTTCAGGTTGCATAATTTTGCGATCAGATTCTATATGCACGTCCACAAAAAAAAGAACACATAGGGATGTGCTTCTACTGATTTACACAGATTAGTGTCAAAATCCACTTTAGTATACAACCAAAAGGTTATTAGAACAACTAGGTAGTTTCAAATCATGCAAAGCGACATTTAAGACATATATGAAAGGGGACAGGTAACCAACACCTTAAAATTAATTTATATTATTTAGCTGAAATAGAGCACATGAATCAGGGATGGAAATGGTCAATAATGATTTATATACGCAGACAATTGAGAGCACCTAGAGGGGGGGGGGGTGAATAGGTGATCCTGTAACACTTCAAAACTTAAGCCACAAACCTTGGTTAATTGTTAGCACAATAATTGCCAAGTGGCTATAGAGGAATCCTCAACAAAACACAATAACCAACAAAGATCAATCACAGAGATGGCACAGTGGTTATCCCGTGGTTCGGCCAAGACCAACGCTTGCCTACTCCACGTTGTGGCGTCCCAACGGACGAGGGTTGCAATCAACCCTTCTCAAGCGGTCCAAAGACCCACTTGAATACCACGGTGTTTTGCTTGCTTTATCTCAATCCCGTTTGCGAGGAATCTCCACAACTTGGAGCCTCTCGCCCTTACACTTGAAATTCACAAAGAACACGGAGCAAGGGAGGGATTAGCAACGCACACAAGACACAAGAATCAGAGTGTCAACACGCACACAAATCGCAACAAGAGCTCGCAACACAACTCAATGAGTTCACAACTCCACTAGAGCTCTATATGCTATCACAATGAAACGAATGCGCGAAATCGATGTCTTGGTGCTTAGAAGTGTTGTTGAGATGCTTGGTGTACTCCTCCATGCGCCTAGGGGTCCCTTTTATAGCCCCAAGGCAGCTAGGAGCCGTTGGGAGCAATCTGGGAAGGCAATTCTTGCCTTCTGTCGTCTGGCGCACCGGACAGTCCGGTGCACACCGGACATGTCCGGTGCCCGATTTCTTTCCATAAACAGCGCAGTCGACCGTTGGCAGCCTGGGAGCCGTTGGTGCACTTGACATGTCCGGTGCACACCGGACAGTCCGGTGCCATCTTCTAGTCGTTGCCTCGGCCACGTGTCCCGCGCAGATTGCGCGGCCGACCGTTGGCCCGGCCGACCGTTGGCTCACCGGACAGTCCGGTGCACACCGGACAGTCCGGTGATTTTTAGCCGTACGCCGTTGATGGTTTCCCGAGAGCGACGAGTTCGCCTGTGAGCGGCCCACCGGACAGTCCGGTGCACACCAGACAGTCCGGTGAATTTTAGCCATACACCGCCGTCGAAGTCCCGAGAGCAGCCACTTTGCCCAAGCCAGCCTGGCGCACCGGACACTGTCCGGTGCACCACCGGACAGTCCGGTGCACCCAGACTGGGCAGACTTTGGCTGCTCGAGCCATCTCTTCTCCAACTCGATTTTTTCTATTTCCTGCACTTAGACACAATACATTAGTCCATAAAACAATGTACTAAGTTTGAGAAACATACCTTTATCCTTGATTTGTACTTTGTCCACCATTTTACAATTAGGCACCTGTGTTGGGCACTAAATCACCAAAACACTTAGAAATGGCCCAAGGGCACATTTCCCTTTCAATCTCCCCCTTTTTGGTGATTTATGCCAACACAACATAAAGCAAGTAGAACAAGTACAAAATCAAATCAAATAAGAAATCAAAATTGTTTTGATTCAATTTTGACATATATGGATCACTCTATGCCACCACTTGGTTTGTTTTTGCAAATCAAACTCAAATTCCTATCTCTAAGTCAAGACCACTTGTAGAGACATAAAGAGAGGTTTTCCAAAGAAATTTGATCAAGGATTTCAAAAACTCCCCTTTTTCCCATAATCAACACTTCTCCCCACAAGAGGCCAACTTTTGACATAAGAGACAATAAAAGAGTTTTGACAAACCAAAAGCTCTAATCTACTATTTTCAAAATTTCTCAAGTGGTAGCTGATCCATTTATTGCTTTAGCCTTTATTTTCTCCCCCTTTGGCATCAAGCACCAAAACGGGATCAATCTTGGCCCTTTAACCCCATTGCCTCACCAAAATCTTCAAATAAGAACACAAAGGCAATAAGAGTATGAAGATGAACTTGGAAAAGTTACTCTTTTCATCGGAGTGCAGTGGAAGTCTTGCATGGTCCAAGTCCACCTTTTCCCTTTCAATTTTCCTTGGAGACTAAAACAACGAAACTCAAGTACATGGTTAGTCTCAAAGGGTCAAGTTGTAGCACAGCTCCCCCTAAATATGTGCATTACTTGCAAACATGACTTATGAGGTCCAGGGAGTGTTTGTACAACTTGAGCACCACAATAAGCAACAAAATGCAGAATGAACATGATCAAAGGCATAAACACATGTATGCTACATTTCAATCCAAGTTCCGCAAATCTAAGATATTGAGCTCACTACGCAGCCTGCAAAAGGTCTTCTCATCTAGAGGCTTGGTAAAGATATCGGCTAGCTGGTTCTCGGTGCTAACATGAAACACTTCGATATCTCCCTTTTGCTGGTGGTCTCTCAAAAAGTGATGCCGGATGTCAATGTGCTTTGTGCGGCTGTGCTCAACAGGATTTTCCGCTATTCGGATAGCACTCTCATTATCACATAGGAGTGGGACTTTGCTCAGATTGTAGCCAAAGTCCCGGAGGGTTTGCCTCATCCAAAGTAGTTGCGCACAACACTGTCCCGCAGCAACGTACTCGGCCTCAGCGGTGGATAGGGCAACGGAGGTTTGTTTCTTAGAGTTCCATGACACCAGGGACCTTCCTAAGAATTGGCACGTCCCCGATGTACTCTTCCTATCGACCTTACATCCAGCATAGTCGGAATCTGAGTACCCAATCAAGTCAAAGTTAGACCCCTTTGGATACCAGATCCCGAAGCAAGGCGTAGCGACTAAATATCGAAGAATTCGCTTCACAGCCACTAAGTGACACTCCTTAGGATCGGATTGAAATCTAGCACACATGCATACGCTAAGCATAATATCCGGTCTACTAGCACATAGATAAAGCAGAGAACCTATCATGGACCGGTATGCTTTTTGATCAACGGACTTACCACCTTTGTTGAGGTCGGTGTGTCCGTCAGTTCCCATCGGCGTCTTTGCGGGCTTGGCATCCTTCATCCCAAACCGCTTTAGCAAGTCTTGCGTGTACTTCGTTTGGGAGATGAAAGTGCCGTCCTTGAGTTGCTTCACTTGGAACCCAAGGAAGTAGTTCAACTCGCCCATCATTGACATCTCGAATTTCTGCGTCATCACCCTGCTAAACTCTTCACAAGACTTTTGATTAGTAGAACCAAATATTATGTCATCGACATAAATTTGGCACACAAAAAGATCACCATTGCAAGTCTTAGTAAAAAGAGTTGGATCGGCTTTCCCAACCTTGAAAGCATTAGCAATTAAAAAGTCTCTAAGGCATTCATACCATGCTCTTGGGGCTTGCTTAAGTCCATAGAGCGCCTTAGAGAGCTTACACACGTGGTCGGGGTACCGTTCATCCTTAAAGCCAGGGGGTTGCTCCACGTACACCTCCTCCTTGATCGGCCCGTTGAGGAAAGCGCTCTTCACATCCATTTGGTACAACCTGAAAGAATGATGAGCAGCATATGCTAGCAAGATACGAATTGATTCTAGCCTAGCCACAGGAGCAAAAGTCTCCTCAAAGTCCAAACCTGCGACTTGGGCATAACCTTTTGCCACAAGCCGAGCCTTGTTCCTTGTCACCACCCCGTGCTCGTCCTGTTTGTTGTCGAACACCCACATGGTTCCCACAACATTTTGCTTGGGGCGAGGCACCAGTGTCCAAACTTCATTGCGCTTGAAATTGTTGAGTTCCTCTTGCATGGCCAACACCCAGTCCGGATCTAGCAAGGCCTCTTCTACCCTGAAAGGCTCAATAGAAGAGACAAAAGAGTAATGCTCACAAAAATTAACCAATCTTGAACGAGTAGTTACTCCCTTGCTAATATCACCCAATATCTGGTCGACGGTATGATCCCTTTGAATCATCGCTCGAACTTGGGTTGGAGGTGCCTGAGATGCTTCTTCCTCTTCAATTTGAACATCCTGTGCTCCCCCTTGATCATGCGCCTCCACTTGAGGTACCTGTTCATCATCTTGGGTTGGGGGGTGCACCATAGTTGAGGAAGACGGTTGATCTTGCTCCAGTTGTTCCTGAGGCCGTACATCTCCAATCGCCATGGTGCGTATCGCGGCCGTTGGAACATCTTCTTCATCTACATCATCAAGATCAACAACTTACTCTCTTGGAGAGCCATTAGTCTCATCAAATACAACGTCGCTAGAGACTTCAACCAAACCCGATGATTTGTTGAAGACCCTATACGCCTTTGTATTTGAATCATAACCTAATAAAAACCCTTCTACGGCTTTGGGAGCAAATTTGGAATTCCTACCCTTCTTCACTAGAATGTAGCATTTACTCCCAAATACACGAAAGTACGATACATTGGGTTTGTTACCAGTCAGCAGCTCATATGAAGTCTTCTTGAGGAGGCAGTGAAGGTAGACCCTGTTGATGGCGTGGCAAGCCGTGTTCACGGCTTCCGACCAAAAGCACTCGGGGGTCTTGAACTCTCCAAGCATAGTCCTCGCCATATCTATGAGCGTCCTGTTCTTCCTCTCTACCACACCATTTTGCTGAGGTGTGTAGGGAGCGGAGAACTCGTGCTTGATCCCTTCCTCCTCAAGGAATTCCTCCACTTGAAGGTTCTTGAATTCGGACCCGTTGTCGCTCCTTATCTTCTTCACCTTGAGCTCAAACTCATTTTGAGCTCTCCTTAGGAAGCGCTTGAGGGTCCCTTGGGTTTCAGACTTATCCTGCAAAAAGAACACCCAAGTGAAGCGGGAAAAGTCATCAACAATAACTAGACCATACTTACTTCCTCCTATGCTCAGATAGGCGACAGGTCCGAAGAGGTCCATATGCAGCAGCTCCAGAGATCTTGATGTTGTCATCACATTTTTGGTGTGATGAGAGCCTCCCACCTGTTTCCCTGCTTGACAAGCTGCACAAGGTCTATCTTTTTCGAAATGAACATTGGTTAGACCTATCACGTGTTCTCCCTTTAGAAGCTTGTGAAGGTTCTTCATCCCCACATGTGCTAAGCGGCGATGCCACAACCAGCCCATGCAAGTCTTAGCCATTAAGCATGCATCTAGACCGGCCTCTTCTTTTGCAAAATCAACTAAGTAAAGTTTGCCGTCTAGTACACCCTTAAAAGCTAGTGAACCATCACATCTTCTAAAGACAGACACATCTACATTTGTAAATAAACAGTTATATCCCATATTGCATAATTGACTAACAGATAGCAAATTATATCCAAGAGACTACTAAAAACACATTAGATATAGAGTGCTCATTTGAGATTGCAATTTTACCTAACCCTTTTACCTTGCCTTGATTCCCATCACTGAATATTATTGAATCTTGGGAATCTTTGTTTTTGACGTAGGAGGTGAACATCTTCTTCTCCCCCGTCATATGGTTTGTGCATCCGCTGTCGATAATCCAGCTTGAACCCCCGGATGCATAAACCTGCAAGGCAAATTTAGGCTTGGGTCTTAGGTACCCAACTCATGTTGGGTCCTACAAGGTTAGCACAAATATCCTTAGGGACCCAGATGCAAGTTTTGTCTCCCTTGCATCTTGCCCCTAATTTTCTAGCAACTATCTTCCTATCCTTTCTACAAATAGCAAAAGAAGCATTTAAAGCATGATATATTATAGAAGGTTCATTTACTTTCCTAGGAACATTAACAACATTTCTCCTAGGCATATTATGAACAATATTTCTCCTACCAACATTTCTATCATGCACATAAGAAGAACTAGAAGCAAACATGGCATGAGAATCAAAGGCATTATATGCATTACAACTCCTATAAGCATTTCTAGACTGTCTCCTATCATGGTACATAAAGGCATGGTTCTTTTGCACACTACTAGCCATAGGGGCCTTCCCTTTCTCCTTGGCGGAGATGGGAGCCTTATGGCTTGTCAAGTTCTTGGCTTCTCTCTTGTAGCCAAGTCCATTCTTAATTGAGGGGTGTCTACCAATCGTATAGGCATCCCTTGCAAATTTTAGTTTGTCAAATTCATTCTTGCTAGTCTTAAGTTGGGCATTAAGACTAGCTAATTCCTCATTTAATTTGGAAATTGAAACTAAATGATCACTACAAGCATCAATGTCAAAATCTTTACACCTATTACAAGTTTCAACAATTTCTACACAAGAATTAGATTTACTAGCTACTTCTAGTTTGGCATTTAAATCATCATTAACACTTTTTAAAGTAGCAATGGTTTCATGACAAGAAGATAATTCACTAGAGAGCATTTCATTCCTTTTAATTTCAAGAGCAAGAGATTTTTGTGCACTAACAAATTTATCATGCTCCTCATATAAAAGATCCTCTTGTTTTTCTAGTAATCCATTCTTGTCATTCAAAGCATCAATCAACTCATTAATCTTATCAATTTTAGATCTATCTAATCCCTTGAATAAGCATGAGTAATCTATCTCATCATCATCACTAGACTCATCCTCACTCGAAGAAGCATAAGTACTAGTATCATGAGTGCTTACTTTCTTCTCTCTTGCCATGAGGCAAGTGTGACGCTCGTTGGGGAAGAGGGATGACTTGTTGAAGGCGGTGGCGGCGAGTCCTTCATTGTCGGAGTTGGAGGAGGAGCAATCCGAATCCCACTCCTTTCCGATATGTGCCTCGCCCTTGGCCTTCTTGTAATGCTTCTTCTTTTCCCTCTTGTTCCCTTGGTCCTGATCACTATCATTGTCGGGACAGTTAGCAATAAAATGACCAAGCTTACCGCATTTGAAGCATGAGCGCTTCCCCTTGGCTTTGGTCTTGCTTGGCTGTCCCTTGCGACCCTTAAGCGCCGTCTTGAATCTTTTGATGATGAGGGCCATCTCTTCATCATTAAGTCCGGCCGCCTCAATTTGTGCCACCTTGCTAGGTAGCGCCTCCTTGCTTCTTGTTGCTTTGAGAGCAAGAGGTTGCAGCTCATTGATTGGTCCATTCAAGGCGTCGTCCACGTACCTCGCCTCCTTGATCATCATTCGCCCGCTGACGAATTTTCCTAGGACTTCCTTGGGCGACATTTTGGTGTACCTGGGATTCTCACGAATATTATTCACCAAATGAGGATCAAGAACGGTAAAGGACCTTAGCATCAGTCGGACGACGTCGTGGTCCGTCCATCGCGTGCTTCTGTAGCTCCTTATCTTGTTGATAAGGGTCTTGAGCCGGTTGTATGTTTGAGTTGGCTCCTCGCCCCTTATCATCGCGAACCTTCCAAGCTCGCCCTCCACCAACTCCATTTTGGTGAGCAAGGTGACGTCGTTCCCCTCATGAGAGATCTTGAGGGTGTCCCAGATCTGCTTGGCGTTGTCCAAGCCGCTCACCTTGTGATACTCGTCCCTGCACAAAGAGGCTAGCAACACAGTAGTAGCTTGTGCATTCTTATGAATCTGTTCATTAATAAACACAGGACTATCTGAGCTATCAAATTCCATTCCACTTTCCACAATCTCCCAAATGCTTGGATGGAGAGAAAATAGGTGAGTACGCATTTTGTGGCTCCAAAACCCGTAGTCCTCTCCATCAAAGTGAGGGGGCTTGCCAAGTGGAATGGGGAGCAATTGGGCATTTGAGCTATGCGGAATGCGCGAATAATCGAAAGAAAAGTTTGAGTTAACCGTCTTTCGTTTGTCGTAGTCGTCGTTGTCCTTTTGGGAGGAGGAAGATTTGTCGCTATCGTAGTAGACAATTTCCTTGATGCGCCTTGTCTTCTTCTTCCTCCCGTCTTTTCTTTTGTGGCCCGAGCCTGAGTCGGTGGGCCTGTCATCATTGGGCTCGTTGACGAAGGACTCCTTCTCCTTGTCGTTGATCACCATCCCCTTGCCCTTAGGATCCATCTCTTCGGGCGGTTAGTCCCTTTCTTGAAGAGAGCGGCTCTGATACCAATTGAGAGCACCTAGAGGGGGGTGAATAGGTGATCCTGTAACACTTCAAAACTTAAGCCACAAACCTTGGTTAATTGTTAGCACAATAATTGCCAAGTGGCTATAGAGGAATCCTCAACAAAACACAATAACCAACAAAGATCAATCACAGAGATGGCACAGTGGTTATCCCGTGGTTCGGCCAAGACCAACGCTTGCCTACTCCACGTTGTGGCGTCCCAACGGACGAGGGTTGCAATCAACCCTTCTCAAGCGGTCCAAAGACCCACTTGAATACCACGGTGTTTTGCTTGCTTTATCTCAATCCCGTTTGCGAGGAATCTCCACAACTTGGAGCCTCTCGCCCTTACACTTGAAATTCACAAAGAACACGGAGCAAGGGAGGGATTAGCAACGCACACAAGACACAAGAATCAGAGTGTCAACACGCACACAAATCGCAACAAGAGCTCGCAACACAACTCAATGAGTTCACAACTCCACTAGAGCTCTATATGCTATCACAATGAAACGAATGCGCGAAATCGATGTCTTGGTGCTTAGAAGTGTTGTTGAGATGCTTGGTGTACTCCTCCATGCGCCTAGGGGTCCCTTTTATAGCCCCAAGGTAGCTAGGAGCCGTTGGGAGCAATCTGGGAAGGCAATTCTTGCCTTCTGTCGTCTGGCGCACCGGACAGTCCGGTGCACACCGGACATGTCCGGTGCCCAATTTCTTTCCATAAACAGCACAGTCGACCGTTGGCAGCCTGGGAGCCGTTGGTGCACTTGACATGTCCGGTGCACACCGGACAGTCCGGTGCCATCTTCTAGCCGTTGCCTCGGCCACGTGTCCCGCGCAGATTGCGCGGCCGACCGTTGGCTCACCGGACAGTCCGGTGCACACCGGACAGTCCGGTGATTTTTAGCCGTACGCCGTTGATGGTTTCCCGAGAGCGATGAGTTCGCCTGTGAGCGGCCCACCGGACAGTCCGGTGAATTTTAGCCGTACACCACCGTCGAAGTCCCGAGAGCAGCCACTTTGCCCAAGCCAGCCTGGCGCACCGGACACTGTCCGGTGCACCACCGGACAGTCCGGTGCACCCAGACTGGGCAGACTTTGGCTGCTCGAGCCATCTCTTCTCCAACTCGATTTTTTCTGTTTCCAGCACTTAGACACAATACATTAGTCCATAAAACAATGTACTAAGTTTGAGAAACATACCTTTATCCTTGATTTGTACTTTGTCCACCATTTTACAATTAGGCACCTGTGTTGGGCACTAAATCGCCAAAACACTTAGAAATGGCCCAAGGGCACATTTCCCTTTCAACAATTCATGCACAGCATTCAGACATTACTATGATATGTTTCGGCAAACATGGTATGATAGTTACTGAGCTAAACAAGGTAGGACTGTTTATAATCAACACAAACAATTTAAGATATTCTGCATTGTATACTACCAAGTTTACTCCATGTTTATCCTTCAATCGGTAATTAACTTTGAAGGCTATATACAATATTATAGAAATAAATAAAATGCAGAATTGTCTATGTATATAAATCATTATTGACAAGGAGATCATGATCTATGCAAACATGGTGTGGCCATACTTTACTCCATGAATTTAAAGTTAAATACAGCTCACTACAAGGAGATCATGATCTATGTAAGGCTAATAACAATGAACAGTATGGCTTCCAATCATGTATGTCCAATCTGGAAGCTAGGGAAAAAGAATTTCAAAAAATTAAATTCCTTGGTTATCCAAACAGCAAAACCACCGGTCTCACTACCAACTCCTCCGCTTCGGT
Source organism: Zea luxurians (assembly GCA_029449295.1). Taxonomy (NCBI): domain Eukaryota; kingdom Viridiplantae; phylum Streptophyta; class Magnoliopsida; order Poales; family Poaceae; genus Zea; species Zea luxurians. Next base: position 115,411,034 of record JAOPSE010000005.1, on the reverse strand, counting down.
TGCAGGCGGCGGTGGGGTGGCGCCCTCCTCCTCGAGCTTTGTCGGCGGTGGCTGCCGGGCTTTGTGGCGCTCAGCATCAGGGAAGAAGCGGGTCATCGACGGCGGTGCATGGACCGCCTTGATGCTGCTTCCCCTGTCTACTGAGTTGTTGGCCTGCTGCCTGCTCCGGCGCGCTCGACTATCGCCAGCAGCCCCTGCCCTAGGCGCCAGCGGTTGCGCGTCGTGCGCGGACGACCGGAGCACGGGAACAGCTGCGAGCCGGCTATATACTTTTCCCCTAATGTTTCTTAGTAATCAATTCATACATATGATGAATATTCTAGCTTGGGGAATTAAATAAACACATAGACTTCTCTATTGCCTATTGTGTTTTTAGCACAGTTTTTATTTGATGGTCTTGTGTGCACTTGAATGGCAAATATTTGCATCTTGGGTCATGAGTTCATCTACATGAGAATTACTGTGTATCTCTAAATGGTATGGTTATGGACACAGATTGTTCAAAACAGATCCATTGTCATGTTTGTGGGTCTGTCTCAATCGAAGACACAATCAGTCCCCTACCTTTCTTGAGAAGATTAATTTTTGAATATATAACGGTAAACTAAGTACTTTTGCTAAAGTTTAAGAAGGAAATCTCGCGTCACTGAAGGCGCCAAACTCAGGTCCAAGCTGCTGATGGTGCATTCGAATCTCCCAAAAAAGAGACAAATCGACAGACTACACAAGCAGAAAATCACATCTGTGGTGGGGTGCTATGGGGGAGCAGTGATACTCACGTAGATCCCTAGTTGTAGAGGTCGAGGAAGACAGTGACGCACTCGATGCCTCGGCCTAGGCAGGAGAGCGAAAACTTCTTGTGCGCGACAACGACGACAGTGATGAATTTAAAAAGTTAGTACCTTCCTAAGAAGAATAGCAACATCAGCCTATGCTAGGTAAATAATGATTTCAGATCGTGCTAGATATTGAGAATGCAAAATGCAGCATATGACTGAATTTGTGGTCTTAGACCTGTGTGTGGTGAATTAGGAGTTACAGGCCATCTAAAATGCAGCAAAATGCAGAATTGAACTCCAGCTCTTGGTGACAGACCTACAAGCCATTTAAAAGGTGAGGATCTTGGTATACAGTATAGTAGACAGTTTAGACAGTTTTTCCTCATTTCATCATCCCAGCAGACATGCTAAAAAATTCAGAACTACTCCATTATGAAGAAACATTTGGATCATGATGTGTTACCACTGCTAAGTACATGTTGAGGACTGAAAAACACTATGTAGAGAGCTAGGGTGCATAATCTTAAGAAAGGCATAGAATGCAGGGCAAAACAAGGCTGCATCTGCAATGTGTCTTGCTAAAATAAGAAAATGGTCATACATCATCACGAAGGTTCCTAGGCATTGTGCGTTCCTTGCCAAATAGCTTGAAAATAATCCTACCAGTAGATCCTGTAGAATGGCAAACGGTAAGAGGCCTTGAAAAGGTTTTGCAAAATAGAATTGCAAGCAGTTTCAAGTGGAGCAGCTTCTACCAATTTTACCTAGAATAAAGGGTGGCTTGCTGAGATAGACAAACACAATGATGATAAGCAGAGCTGTAAACAAGGGGGCCTTTACAAACAGAAATTCGTAAAATTGGGGTGAATTTAGTGTAACCTTTGCTGTCACAAAAAAACGCCTGATAATGATGCACTTTTTTATGTTTCCAAGTGAATGCTACAAAACCATTTTTGTTTTGTGTTCTTCAGGAGGACAAATAGAACCGATCAAAGTACCTCCATTAATCTTCTTCCTTCTCTAGCCCTTGTTGATAAAGGAATGCCCCAAACACCATCGCCCTGACGCTCCAACAGAAACCCTGACCTTAAGTGTGGGGGTTGATGGCCGCGGAGTGCTCCAGATAGACGACCAATCTCCTATAAGAAAATAAAAGATCAAATCGAGAAGATGATCAATAAAATTTCAAGTATGAGGCTACTTGATATTTTGGTGAAAAGATGAGCAATCAAACTGACAACCAAAAAACGGAGAAAACAAAATGCGAAAAATGGAGAGAGAAAATTACCTCTGACAAATTTCGAGGATGGCGTGTGGTGAGGTTTCGGTGATTGAATCCTGCTGGTGGATTAACTGTTGAACTGTTATTAGTTCTTGATACAGGAGGAATACTTCCTGATATTGCAGTGCCTCGGACATCAGAACTCCAATTAAATGGTTCTAGCACCAAACGTCTCAGGTCTACTGCAGGTGGGGGAACCAAATCAGAGTAGTTGGTAGGCACGACATACCTCCTAGGAACCTCTTCACTACCAATAATTCTGTTCTCCAAACTCCCAGCTCTCGATGATGAAGCTCCATGGTTAGTGAAATGGTTAGCAGCCTGTGGCACACCAGGAACATTCATTGGATGTTGGTATTGCAAGTTGAGGCTGCTGACCACAGGAATAACCTCCTGGGGATAATCAAATGCACTTTGGAAATGAGGTGGCTGGTGATTCCATGAATTAGAAAGTCTGATAGCATTTGAAGAGGGCCATACACTACAGGGAGCAATCTGTTGAGATGTGGTAGTTCTTGCTCGGAAACTTCTCTATGAATTCACAGCATTGTTGACCCCTCCATGAAGGTCATAAGTACTGGTTGAGAGCCCTACATTAGTTCCATACCGTGGGAGTTGATCTTCAATAGAACTTGGAATAGGCAAACACTTGGGAGAGGATGAATTTCTAATAGGTGCGCCGTGATCACCAAGCTATGGAGTTGTACAACCCCCAGCATTCTTATAGCCTGCACGCACAACCCGTGCCCAAAAAATCAGAGTTGGTGAAACAAACAACCTCGATTTGGCTGGGTGAGGCACACTACCAACCTCCGCAAGGCACATGACCTTTCCCCGGCAGGTTGAGGCGTCGATGCAGTTCAAGGTGAGGCATGATCCGGCTCAGGAGGCCACGGCGAGGGTCTCCGGTGGGGGCTAGGTCAAGCGCGTGTGGTTGTTGAGCAGGTTCCGTCACTAGTTCGTGGTCCCGCTGGGCCACCTCGAGCACCTCGTCTTCGCAGCGCTGCTGGAGGAGGCCGAAAGCGAGTATGGCTTCCGTCACCTGGCCGCCCCCACCATCCCCTGCCCAGCCGACATTGAACCCCAGCAACCTCAGGTTCTATGACATGGTCAATAACACCCCCGACACGCATGGGGTCCATCAACCGGTCGATCAAGGGGCATGGAGGAGGAGAAGGGAGTTTAGGGTTAGGGTTCATGGGTTGTACCTGATTGGCGACACGGTCGAGGGTCGGCCGGGGCGGCCGCGTCGGGCACCTTGCGGAGGTCACACACCTCCATCACCCACCGTCGCCGAATCGCTGATACATGCCAACACGGCGTGGATTCAAATGTGTTGAAGCCTATGGCGGATAAGCAAGCGGGCAGGAAGCTCGGCTCATGTGGGTGGGGATCGCAGGAGATGTGAGAGGGACTGGATGAAGGAACTACGGGGGAGGCGGGGCGATGGGGAGAGGACCGCGGTGAGGGGCCAGTGGGGGTGCGGGAGGCGGCGCAGCAGTGGGAGAACTGAGAGGGAGGGTTGCTCGCGCGGCGCGGAAGGCTAGGGGCGGCGTGGGTGGACAGGGAGTCACGAACGGACGGTGCAGATTCACACAGGCTAACAGACGATCCAGATCTATGGGAGGCAGAACGCAAAAAGGCAGGCTACCCTTACAGCCTTAATAATATTCAGCTATTATTTATCTTTTTTATTGAGGCTTTCCATAAAGTTGTGCAATATATTTACAATGGTTATCTTTTCATTGAGACTTCCATAGAGTTGTGCAATATATTTATGCTTTACTATCATGAACAATAGCTATTCCCAACCATACTTTAGCTGTTACACAAAAAACATCGCAGGGTATAGAAGTTTTAAAATCTAGCGATCCTGGCATTCTGTCCAATATATTAAGTCACCTAAAAATGTTTTCCTAAATCATTTTCCTCACCTAAATATATTAAGTCAATACTACACCGTCCTTTTTTATATAGTTTATTACTATGGTAAGTATTCCCGGTTACCATATTCTCTCACTGAAAAAATTATGTCCCATAGACTAAAGCAATTGTTGCAATCAGTCCACGACCTCAACCAGGAAACACCACCTTAGAAAATCATAAAGACTAGTTTGGAAACCCTATTTTTTAAAAAAAAATCTATTTTCTAAATAAAATTAGTTTATTTTCCTTCTGTGAAATAGAAATCTCTTGGTAAAATGAAGTTTACAAGCACAAACTAGCCTGAATAATGTAATTCGTACTACTTTCTACAGTGTTTTCTAAGTCCATAGAAAATCTTTCCAAATTATTATATGCTCATAATTGCTGCTACTTTTTACATATCAAAATAATCTATACCTACCGTCGCACACAACTTTACTGCTTATGTTGCCTTCTCCTCACAATAATGATTACATCCTTATGTTGTATGCCACTAGCGTATTTTGTACGGTACCATGTATGCACCTAAGACATATGCCATCGTGACGGGTCATTTGTTATTTTAGTACTCATTTAAAGTAGCTTCTCTATAATAGTATTAATAGATAGATTAGACTCCAAAATAGTATTTACAAAAAAGCAACTTCTCGAAAACTGTATTTCATCTGAAAATGAGGACACTAGCAAAACTAAGGACACTACCTTAAAAAAACCTTCTTTTATTATTTTATACAACTTTTCTTATTTTTTAGGAAATGCATTTTAATTTCCGTTCATAATTGAAGTCCGTCACAAAACTATTGTGCGCAATCCAAATTTTGACATGAACATGCCATGTACTAACAGTGACATGTCGTTAGTTCTTTAAATTTTGAAGAAAATGTTTTCGTTTGATCTTTGTAAGTAGTAGAAAATAAAAAATAGAAATAGATGAAATAAGAGTAAAATATTGTTTTAAAGGAGGTGCTCACTTATAAGTACTATTATATTTTATAAAGAAGTCTAATTAATCTAGAGAAACCATTTCAAACGAACAATAGCTAATGACTCGATGATCAAGTAGCGAGTAACCACTAGTACTACCCCAAGTGCTAAAAAAACACTAGTACCCCACAAAGCGAGACGAGAGGCTGTTGTCGAAGCACAAGTGTTGGCCAATACATACTACAGTACTCCAAATCCAAAAGCTGCATTCACTCATGATTACAAACTTGGTGCTTCACAATAGAATCTTATCTAAAGCTCCTTTTTGCTGTGCTAGACCTAACCAGCTATTTGACAACTCTGTCTAATGATATCTTCGATGCGAAGTAAGAACAGAAGCATGCAGGCTGCAAGGACCAAACAGGAGAGCGTCAGACTCGTTAGCACTTGAACTGTGTGCGTCGTAATCATAATATTCTGCCCCATAGCTCGTTAAACAAGTGATTGGGTTGTGATTAGTCACTTTAGGGCACGTACACAGCCCGTTCCGAGGCCGTCTCAGCAGATGCGCGCGCCAGACAGCGAGGCCGTCGCCTCGGCAGGCCACGGCGGAGGCACGTGCTCCCGTGCCAAATCAACAACATCTTCATATAGATGACCATGATAGCCACGATCTAATAACCGGTTGATATTTACTTCTATTTAGAGAACGTATATGATAAAAGTTTTGGATACACGGGTATTAGAACATTAGACTCTCACCTATACCTAGAACTAGGCGTGGTAATGTGTTCTATAATTTACATTATAAAATTTAATAATCGAATCGGACTATATTTTTATTCATTTTTAAACTATAAATAATTAAGTGCCCTAACTTATTGTGAAAAAGCATTGGGATTGTTGGTCACTCGTTTTTTATTCCTTCGGAGTATTAAAAATAAGACAACATATTTAGATCAAGCTTTACCTTTATCCTTTGTTTCTTCCTCCTCAGAAAGAAGATTGATTAAAGGACGACGAAGATGTAGAAATTGAGTGAAGAAAAATTGAAATAGCACTTAGGATAAATCATGAGTAGCATAAAGATAAGATGCACAATTTAACCTTATAAGATATTACTTTCTCCTCCTCTTTTTATTATTTAACAAATGATTATACGTATACCTTCGGCTTTGAAAGATTACAGGATGAAGGTAAAGGAAATATAGATTCGTAGGCAGAGCGATTTGTTCTTCTCCGGCCAAAAAGTGTGAATAATGCATGGTATTGTTCCTCTTTTTGTAGTCGCGGGGTACAACTTCAGTAAAATTATAATTGTGCCCTTAAGCCTGTACATTTGAACTAGTGAATGTGCTAAGGGCAATGTTGTCTTTTCCTTCAGTTATCTTGCTGACCAAGTCTTGGAGACTTCTCCTAGCCTTGGCTTGTTCATCCACTACGTACTCGTGTCATTCATCTGAAGCTTGTGCCTTCATCCTAATGGGTGTGGTCACTCCGGTCGAAGGTTGCCTTTGGCATTATATCTGTAACACTCGACATAAGCTTATAAATAGCTATTTGGTTAGTGTTTTGAAGACCTTCGGAAGAAGGTTCCCAACATGGATCATGATTCATTACCACCCCTACCTATAACCTATATAAAATACCCTGTATTAACCCATGGATGATTGAATGGTGCTATAATTTTTGTAATGGTATTTTGATGAATATATTTTACATTTGGATGGATGGATGTACTAGATATATATTTATATTGATAGATGGATGGTATAAGAACTTGGTTCAAAATCTACCGTATGTGTAATGTGTTATTTTGATAGACGTTTGATCTTTGTAGGTATGAATGTAGGAACGTATGATGCTAGAATAGATAATCAGAGGAGGGGTGAATGATTGCGGAAACTTAAAAATAAATATTCCACCTCCTCTAAATCATAAGACCAAAATAATACACTTCTATAAATCTGAACAAATTAATGTTACGTTAGTAAAAATATTTCTAACCAAAATTTGTAACTTTGACTCATATCCAAATTTAACAGATCAAACTAGATACAATTATGAAACCAACCCAATTGGAATCACGTTGATCAAACTTTTGGATATAAAGTTATAAATGAAACAAGATGTGTTACAATACCCACACACGGATCTACAAAGCAACATTTGTTAAGTGTTAGTAGAAGTACATGATTGGTTACTTAAACATTAACAAAATACTAAAAAGTTCAAGTTGGCTTAAAGGAAATGAAAGTTTTTGGATGACATAAAAGCACCTCTATTCTAGGTCCAAGATTTAAATATCTTCATCTTAGTTAGATTATAATATCGTAGATTAATAATTAGATATAGATGTCATGTTTAACTACCAAAACCTTCATTGCACTAAGAATAACTAGTTAAAAGAAACACATAAAACCCATAAACAACACATTAGGTTTTTAAGGCACAATGCTTAGAAGGGTCCTGCCTTGAGCTTGTGCGAACACAAGGTTGATTTGTCTCTTGTTGTTCGGGTTGATGATGAGTGATTGTCAACGGGTAGAGTTATAGATCGAGTTGTGGACTAACTGGGGTGTGAGTATATGTGTTGTGTAACCATGTCTGTAGGCTTGTGGTGTGCAGGTGTGGAGCACAGGAACAGTGGTCGATGGTGACGGTGAATGTCATGTGGGTTTGTTGAGAGAACCTAGAGGGGGGTGAATAGGTGATTCTGCAAAACTTACTTCAAACAACACAAACTTGGTCTATAAAAAGTGTTAGTGTAAACTAAAACCAAGTTTAGATGAGAAGAGGAGAGAAAAATATACTCTTTCACTTGATTGCTCTCTTGAAATGTGTATTAAACTAGGATCAATTTCACAAGTGAAGTTTAGCACTAAGGAAGAAAGAAATCACAATAAAGTAAAGTGGACAAGAGGCACGACGTTTTTTCCCGTGGTTTGGCCAAAGCCTACTCCACGTTGTGGTGACCTCCTTTGGTTAAGGGTTTCACACAACCCCTCTCAAGTGATCAAAAGATCAAACTTGAGTGCCACGATATTCTTCCTTATATCTCAACCTGTGTGTGAGGAATCTCCACAGGATTGGAGTCTCTTAGAGCCTTACACAAATGATCACAATCAAACTTAGAGTAAGGGAGAGAGTAAGAGTACGCACACAAGAGCACAACACAGCAACACATGCACACAAAGCAAAGACAAGAGCACAAGAACAACACGACAGAGTTACATATCAGAAAAGCGCTCAAATATCTCTCAAATCATTGAAAAGTGTGGCCATAGAGTCTTAGAGTTATAATGTGCACTTGGATACTTGGGTACCAGGAGAGGGCGCCTAGGGGCACCTTTTTATAGCCCTAAGAGGCCTAGGAGTTGTTTCCTTCTCCACAAGGAAGATAAAAACTTCTCTGTCTACGGGCTCACGAGACAGTCCGGTGCGCCACCACGAACATTTAGACCATGATCCATTACCACCCTAGCCATACCACGAACATAAAAGGGGAAGAGAGACGACAGAGGAATCAACGTTCAAAATTGCATCCTCTTCCTCATCTACCTGTGAATACTCTATAACACGGTTAGTCTATTTAAACTTTGCAAAACCCACCCAACCAAATCACCCCACATCCATAACCTCCATCAAATCCACCAACACAATAACACACTATCAAAACCAATGGTTTATATCGCTGGATAATCTCCTCCCCTCCTCAAATCCAATGAACAAAATTATTCGGATCATCCCTCCCCCTCTCCCCGCATCCTCGCCGCTGTCAACCCCTCTCCTCGCGTTGCCGCCACCGCCATCAACCCATCATCTGCCCTCCACAGGATTGTAGCATTAGCACGGGCTATATGCTAGTGATGGTAAGGTCGCCACTACCACTTAACCATTTCTGAATTGAGGTTCATCTCTCTAGTAATGTCTTCTTCTAACCCCCAAAGATGTAATTTATAGTTTTCTATACATCTAGTGCGCGAGAGAATCTGGCAAGAGCAACTCTAATAGGGGCCCTAAACTCATAAACAATCTGAAATATAGGGCTCAAAGCAGAAAGAAGAAGTCCAGCAGGAGCCCTATTTTAATGAAATTCATCAACAAAATTTAGGGCTCAATCTCAAGTCGTATGTATATTTGAGACCCAGAGAGGAGGAGTCCAATAGTGTTCCCTCGTTACTTAACTCCTGTGGACATTTTACGGGCCCATTTCTCCCCATTCGGGCTAGTTTGAGAACCTCATTATCCAAAAGATTTTTATTTTCCCAAGTTAAATTAGTTTATTTTCTCTTAGGAAAATGAAAATAATTTGGTAAAATGAGGTTTCCAAACTAGTCCCGATTTTCGCAAGTTCGACCTGCTATCCGATCCAACGTCATGCAATCGCCATTAACCTCGTCTCCCTTCTGTGGTTCCCCTGTACGTGAGTTTGCTTCGTTCCCACATTAGCTTCTCCGGTTCTCATGTGCGATGGATGGTCGGCCTCGTTCCCCCATGCATGTCACGGCCTTCGGCGTCTCATATTTGAATTTTAGAGAAGTACTCCCTCTGTTTTGTTTTAGTTGTCGCTGGATAGTGCAAAATTGAACTATCCAGCGACAACTAAAAAGAAACGGAGGGAGTAAGAATAAGTATGTAGGAACGATTTGATAGTATTGGAGCTTCTGTTATAAATTCTTACAGGAATGATTTCGACAGTATTGATTGATTACTATATCGTTGAAGTTCTGAACTGCTTATGCCCATTTCTGAAATGTCATTCAGATATTGTTGGAGCTTCTGTCTTCTTAGTTGTTCAGTATGTTTTTGCATATACTACTCTTTCAATCTCAAAAGTACTGGAGGTTGTGTTTGTATAGCAGTTCGCTGGCTGCAACATATACTGATGCTAGCTAGACGCCATCTGTTTGTATAGCAGTTCACTAATTAACTATGTCAGTACTGACTAAATCTTGAAATGAATAAAAGAGAATTGAGTAAAACAGTTTCGGAATATAGAAGCTTCCTTACTACCTGTAAAAATTAATGTACATAACATTTTAGTTTGAGCTAGTAATGTGTAAGAGATGCATTAATATAGCAGTATTATGATTAAGAAGTATCATACAGTTGTAGGAGTTATAGTAGATAATTTTTCCAAAGCTGTAGATGGAGAGTCTTCCAACAACATCGGTTTTTGATTTGTTCTGAGGTGTTGATGGTCCTTGTTGATCAGAAATTCCTATTTGCATTGGTAAAGAACGTTGTCTTCCATGTGCAGCAACAATAGAATTAATGTGGAACACGTTTGGACGATTGGTTTGTTGGAAAAGAGATTGATTGTCAATTGTGACTCTGAATGTAAATTTCAGAGATATGATTTGTGCTAGATCAGGTGGGATAGGAGACTGTTTAGTGACACTTCGTAAAACAATTTCACAGGATTTACCAACGATGTGCCTTGCTACAGTGTCGAAACAAAACATTTCTGCAATATCTGTTTCATCATATGCCAGGAATTTGAGCTTGTATCTGGTGTATAGAAGCTATTTTTTAAGGTATGATAGGGGATAAATTGCATGAATGAATTATAGATTCAATTTACGTGTAACAGTAAGCCATACAAAGTTTAATCAGTATAGCTGAATTATTTTATATAGAAACTTACTTAAGTTTGTATCCATCCCAATTGCATGATTCACAGTGATAACCTGCAGTCTGAGGGATTGTTGCTTTATTGCATTTTGTGCAAGATGGAAACCACCATTTGTGTTCAGCTGGTATTTCTGCTATTGTGACAGTACATTCAAATCCTGTTTCCTGCATTTTAGAGATGTTTAAGTTAGCGAACTTTGAACATAGTAAGGCCAAAAATTTGTTAGAACGTACCGGGAAATCATATGGGTTAACTGTAAGAAGTTCATAGAGGGATTTATGTTCGACAATTGGCTTCGTTTCCATCGCTGGAGGATGTTGTAAATTTTGGGGAAGTTGTAACACAATTCTTTTTGTAGATTGGCTGTAGAAGATATAAATTATATTATTATTACATCTGTTATTTTTTATGAGAAAGTGTTTGTGAATAGGTTTTGTTTAGATTCTGTGTACCTGGTAAGATAAGGTTATGCCTCTGGAATTGTTGGATTGAAGTACCATCTATAGGCAGGACCACCACTTAGGTAGACACCTAGTGTTTAATATAGCAAAAATTGTCAAATCACAAAAGTTATAATAATTCAACATTAATGATTTAGAAGTCTTTTGTATAGATAAATGTTTATGACCTTTGTAAAATTTTGGTAAGCACCCGATGAATAGCACAAGAATTGGTTTATTTGTATTTGCATCGTAGACGTCATGAAGATTGAACATTATCGCCTGATCTGCCCATAAAGTGATCTTCATTGTTTTGTTGTTGTTTTTTTTGTTGGTCAGATCGTAAGGCAATTATTATTATATCACATAAAATTTGGGACTATAAGAAGAGTTGTGTTATACCTGAGATCTTCTATGATAATGGTCCTTGTCACTGTTGGTGTTAGTTGACTTCGGACATGCACAGGTGTCAGTTCATGAATTTCAGTTATGACACCAAGAACATCTATAATCAATTTTGAAGATAAAATATATTAGATATTCTGTTAGTTTTAATAGGGTATAAAAAAATATATTTCAAGTTATATATCGTACCAACAAAGTTATTTGTGGTTTGAACATGAGGCTCAATTAGATCAAATGATGTTAGCCGATAAACATATAATGGAAATGTTGTTGGAGGGCTTGTGGCACGTTTTACTATGGTATGAAATGTGAATTGGATCATTTTGTCCCCATCCACTATTTTGAAAACAGTTTTTGCTGCGCACACTCTGAATCTGCTGATGTCATAAACTCCTCCTTCAATATTTGTTGCTTTTTGTTCAGCTAAATTTCCAGGGATTCCAGCATAAATAGCATTACCCTGCCATGTTACCAAATCTGTTAGAAGCCTATTGTTGGCAATCATTATATGTTTGTGAAATCATATGCTTGTAAAAGAAATATATGAAGTCGAAATATTATGATTTTGTACCTCTCGATCAGACAAAACCATATCAACATGTTGTAGTGGTCCACTATCAGTAGCACCTCGGAAAAGCCACTTTCTAGATACATGTACCTGAATCTTTGCATGTATCTTATGTGGTGCTAAATCAGGTAATAAAGTGTATTCCATTTTTCTGTATTTAACAAACAAAGATGTCAATGTTATGAACGAACTGTTGAGTGTTGAAAAATAGTGGTATATATGTAAGAGGAATGTAAAAATGTATGATTGGTGTAAGCAGTAGCACACAGAACGACGCAAGAATAATAAATTTCAGAAGAAATATCAGTATATAGTGTAAAATAGGCATTTGAAAATAGTGAGTCGACAATGTTTGTAAAAAGAACTTGTAATTTTTTAAATTGAATATGATTATTAGAATAAACTTGTGTGTATGTCTCGGTATGACATGAATTGCATATAATGGGGTATGGTCTGCATAAACTTACCATAGTATGCATTACTAATACATATAATAGTAGATAGTGTACATATAGTGAATATTTTTGAGTACTATGAAGCTGTAGCATCAACATTCATAGGTATATGATTGAATATTTCCTTGTAAACTATGTTCCTTGTCTCATTGCTTGATCGACCATCTTCATCTTCAATTAAAATGTGCAAACCTGATTTTGAAGTTACTCGAGAAACAGCAACATAAAGCTGACCATGAGTAAATACAGGCTTTTTGAGGTAGATGCCAACCTGTGAGAGTGTTTGTCCCTGACTTTTGTTTATTGTCATAGCATAACATATTTTTATAGGATATTGCCTTCTTTCGAGTACAAATGGATTTTTGTTTGTTTTAAGCACCAGACATATTCTGGGAATGAGAACTTTCTTTCCAGCATGTGTACCAGTTAAAATCTGAGCTTCCAAAACCATGTCTCCTAGAGCAGTTATGATAAGTCTTGTGCCATTGCATAAACCTTCAGATTGATTTAGATTTCGAAGCAATATAATCGGTACTCCTTCTTTAAGCAACAGTTTGTGTTGCGGAAAGTTGTTACTATTTATTGAATTTAGAAATTCAACTGGATATAAAAGATCTAATGTCCCACCTGTATTTGACTGTGATGAAATTCGGTCACAACTTAAATATTGTTTGTGTGTTCCGGGAATAAGGTCAACCACATGTTCGTTAATTAAATCAGCTATCTCATTTGTTGGTGTTAAGACAGCCCGTTGCTGTAGATAGGTTGGATCATTATAATTTTCTATTATTTCTGGGTACACTGTTGCAATTAAAGCTGAAATATGATCTTCTTGGGGCAGTAAGAGGAATTCAGAAGGAATTTGTATCCATGTGGGCTCCATTTCTCCTGGTTTTTGTATAGCTGGTATATTGTCGTTGCCAATATATAAGATCCATGCACTAAAAACTGCAAGTTCAATTTTTTCGCTCTCTGTTAAATCCGTTGAACGAAGTCTCATGTTTTGTGTAAGATGTAGGACTGTGACTGAATTCCAAAGTGGAGAATTGGTTATAGCAGCATTTATAATTTGTGCACGATTGCCACCTTCTATCACAGGTAATACCTGTCTAGGATCACCTCTTAGTACGATGACCTTACCCCCAAAAGGAATGGTAGCAGATTGAGCAGATTTCAAAGAAAGTAAATCACGAAGGGAACGATCTAGGGCTTCAAAAGCATTTCTATGTGTCATGAATGCTTCGTCCCAAATTATTAGAGAAGCCGCTTCAATCAGCTCAGCAAGCATTGTACCTCTTTTAATGTCGCAAGTTGATGTTTCGTCTAGTTCGCAAGGTATTCTAAACCTTGAATGTGTTGTGCGACCACCTGGAAGGAGCAAGGAGGCAACCCCAGAAGATGCAACCGTTAAGACTATCCTTTTTTGTGCTCGTAAGTGTGTTATGATCGCATTCCAAAGGAAAGTCTTTCCAGTGCCTCCATATCCAGATGAAAAGAAGAATCCAAATATGTTTGATAGGACAGTATCAACTATAGTATTAAAAGCATGCAACTGTTGATCATTCAGTTTCACACGGAGATTGTATGCAGTTTGTGATAAAGTATCGAAGTTATATGATAACTCTTCCTCAATAAATCGATTGCCATGGATTGAGCCCGTTGAATTAGTTTTTTGTGGCAAGTTGTATTCTTTTATATTGGAGCCACATTTGTTGAAAAGCACAGATAATTTGTCAATTAAATGATCTCGCAATTCTATTGTTGGCATTTGATAGGAAGGAAGATTCAATGTTTTTCTCATTCTATATTGAATATCATCTGTTAGCTGTTGCCATACTTTCTCGAAAAATGTATACTCATCTCCAACCTCACAATAAAGAAGCATGGTGACAAATAGATGTCGCAACTGCTCGGAAGTGGCCCATCTGGCAGCTTCGTCAAAGGCATTGTACCACTCATTGTCATCGTTAAGAAGACCTCGTGCTCTACATGCTTCCTTAAATGTGGGATGTAATATGTTGTTATATCTTCTCAAATCCTCGTAGCTTGTAGCACCTTTAATGATCATAAGAAGCATTCGTAAATAGTATCTTTCTCCTGTAGATGGATGTACATAATATATACGACCTATTTTTCCTTCCTTTGCATGTCTTGGTTTCCAGCTTCTTGTTTTGTCTTCCCATCGCCATTTAGTTGGAAATTCAATATATGTTAGATTCCGTGCTGATTCACATGTTGAATTAACATAAAACCACTCGGTGAGCATTGTCTTTCGAACAAAACTTTCAGACAATATTCGTGATATGTTGCTTGCTGCATTACAGGTTATGTAATTTTCATTTGGTAAATGCACGGGCATTCGTTCTACTGCAGGATAATGTCTATGGATGTCATATCCAAGCACACGCCAACAGGAATCCTTGTCGCATAGATAGCGAGTGTCCAAATATTCTTTCACTTCATTTCTCGCATTAGTTTCTTTATCATAAGGGGTATCCTCACCATTCCTTATTCTTTGTAAATAAACTTTGTTGTAGTCTGGTCCTTTTGTTACGTATTTGAAGAGGTATTTGACAAAAACTGTTTTGTTGCACCATTCAACATTGATATGAGCTTGATAAGTCTTTAATAGAGTGTCATTATATGGAACTGCCCACCTATTATCCAACTTGTGACCCCCTTTAATGACGTAGCGGTCATTGTTCCGGCGTCTGTATGTAGCAAATCCTTGTTCATCCAGGTTAGTTTCTTCATGGAACTCCTTTGGATAATTCTTCGAGCATTTGTTATTTTTCATACATTGAGAATTCGGATTTAATGCTCTGCATGGACCGTGGATCATATGTTCTGCCACCAAACAGTACCCCAAAGGGTTGATGCTTGGATCTGGAATCTCGGCACTGATGAAAGAATCAATAAAGTTGGATGTAGGCTCCGAAGTGCCATTTGATACCCAAAATATGATATGCGAGTGAAGTAGGCCTCGTTTTTGGAATTCAATTGTGTAGAGCACTGCATGGAAAGGGTGTTAGAATTCATGTTAGATTATGTAATACGTGGGGAATAATTGTCTGGTTCTTTATGTATGGTCGTATGTGTGTTGTGGGATGAGAACGGCCATACCTGCAGTGCATGATCCAAAAATAGATCCATTTCTTATGTCATGCATCAAATCATTCAATTTCATATGATAAACTCGAACTATAACATCAGATCTATTGGGAGGGTTCTGTCCATTTTCAAACATGCTTTCCAAAATTTCAGGCCAGTTTGCATTGCATGTAAAGGTGACAAAAAATCAGGTGGGCCATGAACTCGACAGATAGCTATGCTGTCATGGTAATTTTGGATCATATATCTTCTTCCTCCTGTATGTGATGCAGGAAGGATGATAGTTTTGCCAACTTCCTCACCACTAATACAACCACGACTAATCGCATCTGTGATTCCCTGTATGCTTTCCATGCACAAGTTTTTTTGATTGTTAATAACATAGTTCAACCTATTTTCATCGATGCATGCTCTAGCGTCCACTTTAGCTTGACTTGATAATAAACCGTAGCATAGATATGGATTTGGTTGCTTTTTCCTGTAATGAAATTGGTAGCAATAATATTCTTGCATGGTCATGTGTCTTCGTGCATTGTTGTCATTTGCACATAAACCATTGTATAAGATTCCAACCTGGAAGCCACGTTCTCCAAAAGGAAAAAGCAATGGATACGGCAGAGCCATATAAGCTGGGTGAAGTGAGGATATTCGTTTGAGTTCTTTGCTTTGAGTTTCAATAATAATATCATGTTTGAATGTGTCCAAAGAGAAATCCCCAACAATCAACATGGCAAGTTGATCCGTTGTTGGCAAATTATATTGTATAGGATCACCCTCCTTAGCACCAATGAGTCTAATAATAAAATCTTCACTTTCATTATCAGCTAGACGATCTCTTGCCATGCGGAATTTTTTTGCAAATGGATTGTGATCATCAAGCATTTTTATCAACCCATTGACTATAACAGGGTCCAAACCACCATCATTTCTGTCGTCATTCCCCAAAGAGTTCATTCTATTTTGAATCTCATTTGCAGTATCGTAGATGTATAGTTGAATGAATTTAGGTGAGGATCCATCTGGAGGTAATAGAGATCCTATACGATGATGAACCTGTCCACATATTTTGAATAGCGGTGGACCACGACCATCATTAACAGAATTATCTATCTGAGCGCCCATTGATGTGAAAGAAAATAAGCAGTTGTATTGTCTTATGTTTCTGATAAATTTTTTTGAGGTTATGTCACCATCGAACCTTGCAAGAGAAGATAGAGGTTCAGGCCTAGGTCTATACGGAGGTATGATAATCTTGCCACCTTTACAACAATTGTTATATACAATAGATGAGTCTCGTTGCCGATTACGAACTCTTTAAGCATACCAAAAAATAGCATGGCAGTGAGAGCATTCATACTCAGGTTTTCCGAGGTGTGATCTGTTTGGATATGAGGCTGTGTTTGATTTTGGCCGATCGGTTCGCACAACAATATTTGAAGAGAAAAATTGTGAGGAATTGAGACAGAGTTAGTAATCAATTTTGGGAAGGAAAATATGATGTTAAAAAAATCTAGTACTTAACAGTTGTAGTTAGTAACTATTTGTTTTTTATGTTTAAGGACAATGCATGTTGCATTACCTTTCAATGATTGTATGTACTCATCAGAGAAGTAAGTATTGCGACAACGCTGGTATTGTCAACAACAAGCCTTAGGAAAAAAAGGACAAAAGTAAGTTCGTAATATAGTTTAATAATTTGTGTGAGAGCATTAAACGATTAGTATTACTATTTTTTGTTAGTTGTCGTTACCTCTTTTAGCAAGTCTGTTCTGATTAATCAACATTCTCTGGGCTCTCCGTGCTTCTGTAGCGCTTGCTGGTACGGATGTATGCGTATCGGTAAGGTCTGGGAAAAGGGGTCATCTATCGGTATTAATATCTAGATGTTTTCTGTATTTTTATTATTTTCTAATGTTCTGTAAACTATAGAAATAATAATATACCGCGTTGTCTTTTCCTCATTGGTTTGTTGTTGCTGGTTGTCGCGGATGTCGATGAGGGATTCATTATTTAGGTTAGATACTCGTGACTTTTTTTTGGACTTCAAATTATTAACATACGAATAGATGAAAATAAATTAGAATGGGGATAAGTGGACTTGATTTAATGATTAGTTACGCACAATCAATGAAAGGAAGAGAGTATATATTTGTTTAATGAGTATAGGCACAAACATGTGCGTAGCATACATGCATATATATAATCATCTATGCGCACGGAGGAGGTTAATCATCTATGCTTGCACATGTATTATAGCAATACAATCGAATAAGTTTCAATATATTTACATGACTAAAGATCAAGGAAACATCGTACCAATTTAGAATATAATAAATTTTTTCGTAAAGGAAGTTAAATACACACCTGTTTTGATGGAAGCTCCAGCTGAGTAAAAGGAGTTTCGTAATAAGTCCAAGCAAACTGGGTAAAAGGAGTTTCGTATTAAATCCAAGTGTATGAGAAAGCTATAGTATTTAGGAGTAAACAAATTACAAAATGTTGTGTTCGTAGCAACATTTATGAAAATAGAAATAGTATGAAAAAGTATAAATTTAAGTATATTATCATGACTTCTTAAGTCTTACCGCGTCCGGTATGAGATGCAGATATGTAAGAGGAATTTTGCGATAATTTGAAGCCTATGCGTAACCTGTAGTGTTTATAAACGAACAAATCAAAATTTGTTGTGCTTAGAAAGTGGCATTTGTGTCTGCGTACAAACTATACGCAAACTGTAATGGCTATGAATAAACAGCCTGATTTTTTTCTGTGTTTATATATTAAGGAACTATGGTAAAAGAAAATATTATCCGTATACCAGATGAAATTGCTTTTTTATCATACATTATTACTTGCTCAAAAAAGCATACCTGGACTGGTAGAAACCCTCAGATGCTGAAAGACACCCGCAATCGATAGAATCGGTGGGCCGCTTGGGAACCTAAAAATGACGCCGTGTGTGTTAACAAATTAAATTTCGATAAGTGTTTATGAGAGACTCGGTGAAGCGAGGAAAACGACCCTTAGCTGTTTGGGTGAAGCAACTCATGGAGAGTGGGTCACCATCAGATTACAGTCGTTACTGTTTTTGATATAAAAAACGAACAAAGACAATGGGAGAGAAGAAGATTGCAGAGTAGATATAAAGGGAAAATTAGCCAACTTGAACGGGGGCTAGTGGTGTGGAACTTGAAAGTTCCCTTTGGCCCGGGAACAGGATCTGGATGTCGCCTAGAGGGGGGGGGGGAATAGGCGAATAAAAATTATCACATTAAAACTTAAATCTTACTCTACTCGAAGACAGGATCGCAGTGGAGTGAAGAACCCTTCGAGTAGGTTGCAGCGGAATTGAAGTTCCCGTCTTAAGAATATCCTGCACTTCAAAGAAAGCTAGTACCACAAGTAAGCAGTGAAGTGCAGAGGTAAGAACCGAATAAGACAGAAAGTCAGAGCACAATACAGAGCACGCAGACGCAAGGATTTATCCCGAGGTTCGGCCAAGCCTGAAATGCTTGCCTAGTCCTCGTTGGAGTTAGCCACACCTGGGCTTGGAGTCTGTTTCAACTCCTTCCTCCGTTTGCTCAGATCTATCAGTATGACAGATAGAGCCTTTCACTATGTAGAGTTGGGTTACACCAAAACCGCGGCTGCTTACAAATTTCTTGACAGCACCCTGGCAGAGTAACGATACGCTCAAGACTATGCTCTAGCTCTTAGCAGCACTTCTCCACTCTCTAGAGGCTTATAGCTTTGCCTCTACACAAACTATCGAGATATACACGAGAGGGAGAGAGAGAATTGATCCGAGTGATGTCGACACTTGTTGGCTGCACTTCATCTTGATTGAGGCGCCTAGAGGTCCCTTTTATAGGCACAAGGGGCCTAGGAGCCGTTGGAAGCAATCCAGGAAGGCAAATCTTGCCTTCAGTCGGGTGGCGCACCGGACAGTCTGATGCACCACCGGACTCCGTCCGGTGCCCGATTTCCTTCCAAACTGGGCGCAGTCGACCGTTGCAGTCCTGGAACCGTTGGCGCACCGGACACTTTCCGGTGCACACCGGACAGTCCGGTACCCCCTTGTGACCGTTGGCTCGGCCACGCGTCACGCGCGGAATCCTCGGCCGACCGTTGGCCCGGCTGACCGTTGGCTCACCGGGCAGTCCGGTGCACCACCGGATAGTCCGGTGATTTATAGCCGTACGCCGCCGGACTTCTCCCGAGAGCGGTCTGTTCACCAGAGTTCGGCCTGGCACACCGGACACTGTCCGGTGCACCACCGGACAGTCCGGTGTGCCAGACTGAGCTGAGACTTGGCTGTACAAAGCCAAGTCTTTTGTATCTCTTTTCTTTTCTTCTGTTCTCTGTTTCTAACACTTAGACAAATATGTTAGTACACTAAAACCAATGTACTAAGTCTAGAACAATACCTTCTCTTGGATTTTCACCTCTCTAGCATTTGACATGCTTAAGATTGATGTTGGACTCATAAATCATCAAGTCAGCTTAACTTGATCTACGCTGACATTTCTGAGCTCCAACATCCTGCAAAGGTCACATAGAATATCTCCAAACATAGGAACAACCCAAACTAAAGGTCAGAGTGCACTTAGCTCTTTTGGGTTGCTTCCAGTTCTGTTTTTGACATTTGTTCTTGTTCTAGTGACCTTGATCTCCTTCTTAGAGCTTGGCCTTGAGCCTTATGACTTACAGTCTTACACCACATAACTAGAGATGTTTTCTCATTGGTTGTAAGTCACGTCCTTATGTAGTGATCCTTGATGTGCCGTAGCTGTTCTCAACTCGATCACCCTTGACTTTGCAAGCCTTCTTCTTCACCCTTGGCTTTGGGTTCCTCAGCCTCTTTGACCTTCTCCCGTGCACTTGGTACCTCGAAGCTCTTCTTGCCTCCGTCCTTGGCTTGATTAGTCGTCTCCGAGCTACGCACCCGAGTCTCACTTTATGCAATGTCCATCTTACTTGTGATGCCCATTATCTATCCATCATCTAGTCCTTGGACCATCACACTTGTTTACTTGTGTTGAACCCTGTTAGCTTTACATTGAGCACCTGTTCAACACTTAGCACACTTGTTAGTCCTTTAATTGAGTTGTCATCCAAACACCAAAACCCACAAGAGAGCTTTCAATCTCCCCCTTTTTGGTGATTGATGGCAACACAATTAAAGCTTACATAAAAGTGAAATTTAAAGCACAAATTTTGAGTTCTAAGATTGTAGAATGCCCCCCCTAAATATGTGCTTACATTAAAATCTTAGCTTTGGCCTTAAATGCCAAAATGCACATACTCAGGCTAAATCGAAGCATTGCTACACCTTAGCACCTGTGGGATGCATTGTGTCAAGGATCAAACCATAATGCGTATAACACACAAATGCACAGAATCAGAGTTAAACACCATTCATTTGAGTGGATATATCACTGGAATATCAACCTACCACTATTCACCATTAAGATACCAATTTAAACTAAGATACCAATTTAAAACAATCTTAAAGCACCATACCAATTTAAAACTATCTTAAAGCACCATTAAACTATTAACCATATGCACTATCTTAAAGCACCATTAAACCATTAACCATATGCACCATATCTTAAAGCACCATTAAACTATTAACCATATGCACTATCTTAAAGCACCATTAAATCATTAACCATATGCACCATTATCCACATGACTATCTATTTCAGAATGAACACAATAGATGCCAATTAATTCATAGCAGCGGACGCACTAGTCCATATGATGCAACACATATAATACTGCAAGAGGCATATGATAAGAATTATCAATAACACCATAACACACTAACAATGCTCAAACTAACACATCACCCCTTAGGATAAGCTTTCCTCTCAGGTTGAGATAAGCTTTAATGCACAATTTCTCCCCCTTTGACATCAAACACCAAAAACCATACTCAAGCAAGAACATAGGATGATGTCAAGGGACAGCAGGGTGTTAAGGAGGAAAAACACACTATCAAAACTCCCCCTTACTTATTGAACATATGCACTACCAACATTTAAGTAAGATACATATACGCAAAAAGATCAATACTTCCTTTTGTACCTTTACCCTGTTGTGGTGTACTTCCCATCTTGAAAGTATTAGTCTCTCGGGAGCTTCTCCACACTTGTGCCTGATCCTTTATCCTAACCTTTTCTTGTTGCTAAGACACCAAGCTTAGAGCAAGTTATAGTATAGTGGCACAAGATGAAGCTTCTATTCTAGTGATTATCAGAAGATAACAATTGAAGGCAAACTATCACGGCTACCAATTGTAAGGTCATCTATTATCATAGTTCCATGATATTTAGGGATAAGCATCTAGTATCACCAAATATTGTAGAGCATGAGCAACCTAAACATATGCATTTACTTACGACTTAAGATACCAATTTCTTGACTTACAGAGGTACCCAAGTCCTGATTGCTCCATTTCTTGCTCATCTTCTCTTTTCCACCTTGAGACTACACAAGATCGCTCAAGAAACAATTAGTCTCAAGAGACACAAGTTATATGTGCTCCCCCTAAACTTGTGCATCAAGTATTTGAATAACTTGCACTTTGCACATTCTAGCTTTCTCAGAACTAGAGGGGATCACAATGTATCTTGATCAAGGCATACTCTCAATTTCATCACAAAGAGATAACAATTGAATACCAAATGAAGGGTTGACTTAATACAACAATGCATGCCTCAAGAAGTATAACATTTTACAAGCAACCTAGACATGCTTCATACTTGACAATCATTGCACCACATATACCAATTGAAAAACAACACGATCATATATAAAGCGCAATGTCTAATCACATCAGGATTAAGAACAATTTTCTTAGGTACACAGGAGAAACAACATTTTAAGGCATAAGTCACCTAAGCCAAGATACTACCAATTAAATGCAAGAACATAGCTATGATCACACTCAATGGAACTTCAAGATATCTAATGGAATTGCATAGTTCCATTTTCCATACCTTTTCCTTTTACCAGTATGGCCATGAGAGCACCAGTTATTACCACAAACCAATTGAATGTTCCCTATTATTTATGCACTTCATAGCTCGAGAGGATGCATTAGAGGCACAACACATAGTGCCAAAATAGGGTAATCATGTGAACATGGACTAAACAAGATGACATGCTTGCACACTTAGGTTACTCATTACACACGTATAACATGATTTACAGAAAGATACAGGTTTATCCATGAACACATAAAGGATTAATCATGGTAAATATCTCAAATGATAAGCTACCCAATGAATGATTAAGCAATGATAGGATACCAATTGAGAGCACCTAATCATGATTAAGCAAACATGAATGTCATCTTTGAACTCATGAATCAATTATTAATGAGGTTCAACACGAGTAATCTTAAAAGCGTAACTACTCCAAGCACGACAGCCAACTTTTAAGAGTAATACTGATAATGCACTTAAGAAGCATAGGTACCGTCCTTTGGAGAGCAAGATGCGCAATCAAGGTCCTTTGCTTGATTCACCAATGATGATTAAGGACCTCTACAACTTATTTCACTTGAGATGAACATGGGATTAGTGTCTCACAATAATTCAACCTTGGGTCAATGAATAAATACCAACACAATTAACAACTTAAGCATAGAGTTTGAGTTGACCGTCTTAAGCTCTCCCATGGTCTCCAGTCCATCTCAAGGCACCTGCATGGTCTAGTTAGCACAATTTGGTACCCACCTCGGGATGGGTCCATATCGATCATCCAAAAAAGCCTTTGGTACCCAAATAGCATTTGTGCTAGTCCTAGGTGATCTCATGATTGATCTAGCACAAGGGTATGATTTGGGTCTCCTAAGCAAATAAGATTGAGACAAATTTGCTTGCTTAGGAACCTCACCTTTATTACATACCTTGGATAAATGACCCTGCTCATCACACTTGTAGCAGAAGCGTTGCTCAACCTGACATGACGCTTGTTGTTTGTCATTTTTCTTGGTGAGGGTCATCCCGGAGAGTGTACGTGCTTGGTTCATCAGTAGCGGACAAGAAGTGATCGTATGGTTCTTGTCATTGCATCCGAAGCATCTCCTTATCCCTTCACCCTTGTCGTTGTATGGACACGACGCAATGAGGTGTCCTGCCTTATTGCACTTAAAGCACCCCCTTTTCCCTTTTCTCTTTTTGTTCTTTGATGACATAGAGAAATGGTCAATGCAAACAACATGATTAATTGAATCTTTACCTTTTCCAAGCTCATGTTGATTTCTTCATCTTTAGGAACATCCTTCTTATGGAGCTTAACACTTGCTGCAGTTTTTCCCTTCTCAAGCTTCTTCACCACGCGCCCGTGGATATCTTGAGAAGGTTGAGCAATGCGTCTTCTCCTTAATTGTCTTTGCTTCTTGTTCCCACACAATTTCTTTTGTGACCCTACAACTTTTTGCTCATTTAAACATTCGCTTCCTTTTGAGCGACAGGGGTTAGCACATGGTGATAGATTATCCAAATGTGTACTTGTGCAAGAATGAGGTTCACATGACTTTAAGTTTGCAATTATAACCTCATGAGCAACATCAAGCATGATATGGTCATCAACTAATTTATTATGAGAATATGACAGCATATCATACTTTTCACCTAGAGCAAGTTTTTCTAAGTTTATCATTTCTACTTGACTCCTAAGCATAGAATTTTCAGTTTTAAGTTGAGCAGCATTAGATAATACATCATGATTACTTCTTTGCTCAATTAAAATAGATTCATACCGTTGGACCAAATTCCCATGACAGTACTTTAGCTTCTCATGTTCTTTGGTCATCTTCTCCAGGCTGTCGTTGGTTTTGATGAGAGTTTCCTCTAGCCTGAGAAGCATCTCGCCTTGTTCTTTGTTCCTTCTCAACAGCTTAATCAAGAGCGCTTTGTCTTCTTTGTTGAGATGGGTGTAGAAACGGCGAATCTCTTCTTCCACATCGTCGGTCTCATTTTCCCTGTCATTATTATCAGTGGAAGCAAAACAGGAAAATGTACCTTGTGATGATGTAGACTCTTCAACCTCATATTCTTCCTCATCATCGCTTTTGTCTCCACCATCATCGTTAGCAATAAGACATTTATTACTAGAGGAAGACAAACCTGTTGATGAGGTGGATTCATCGTTTGGTTGCCATCGTTCTTGTTCTTCTCCCTTGGACAAGTTAGTATCACCAGCAATAAAGGGAGCAGAGGAAATGCATATGGACTTAAAAAATTTCAACTTAAGTTTAGTCCATAGATCATGAGCATCAACAAATAAGTCACTATCACTACTCATGATGGCAAAATAGGCACCTCTAAAAAGAGAATCAACTAAGATGTTGCAAGCATGGTGATTTAAAGATAGACATCTTAGTTCATCATTAGAAGGATTTTTACTAACATTAGAGGGAAAAATACTTCTACTAAAGACCTGTCTCAAATCAGGATCAACATTCATGAAAGCATTATAAATAGAGACAGACCAAGACTTGTAATTAGAACCATCGCCTAAAAGAAGTTCTACAGTTACCTCTTGTGACGACATCGTCATCTCCGGACGGCTAAGCCCACACTGGAGAGGCCTAGCTCTGATACCAATTGAAAGTTCCCTTTGGCCCGGGAACAGGATCTAGATGTTGCCTAGAGGGGGGTGAATAGGCGAATAAAAATTATCACTTTAAAACTTAAATCTTACTCTACTCGAAGACAGGATCGCAGTGGAGTGAAGAACCCTTCGAGTAGGTTGCAGCAGAATTGAAGTTCCTGTCTTAAGAATATCCTGCACTTCAAAGAAAGCTAGTACCACAAGTAAGCAGTGAAGTGCAGAGGTAAGAACCGAATAAGACAAAAAGTCAGAGCACAATACAGAGCACGCAGACGCAAGGATTTATCCCGAGGTTCGGCCAAGCCTGAAATGCTTGCCTAGTCCTCGTTGGAGTTAGCCACACCTGGGCTTGGAGTCTGTTTCAACTCCTTCCTCCGTTTGCTCAAATCTGTCAGTATGACAGATAGAGCCTTTCACTATGTAGAGTTGGGTTACACCAAAACCGCGGCTGCTTACAAACTTCTTGACAGCACCCTGGCAGAGTAACGATACGCTCAAGACTATGCTCTAGCTCTTAGCAGCACTTCTCCACTCTCTAGAGGCTTATAGCTTTGCCTCTACACAAACTATCGAGATATACACGAGAGGGAGAGAGAGAATTGATCCGAGTGATGTCTACACTTGTTGGCTGCACTTCATCTTGATTGAGGCGCCTAGAGGTCCCTTTTATAGGCACAAGGGGCCTAGGAGCCGTTGGAAGCAATCCAGGAAGGCAAATCTTGCCTTCAGTCGGGTGGCGCACCGGACAGTCCGGTGCACCACCGGACACTGTCCGGTGCCCGATTTCCTTCCAAACTGGGCGCAGTCGACCGTTGCAGTCTTGGAACCGTTGGCGCACCGGACACTGTCCGGTGTACACCGGACAGTCCGGTGCCCCCTTGTGACCGTTGGCTCGGCCACGCGTCACGCGCGGAATCCTCGACCGACCGTTGGCCCGGCTGACCGTTGGCTCACCGGACAGTTCGGTGCACCACCGGACAGTCCGGTGATTTATAGCCGTACGCCGTCGGACTTCTCCCGAGAGTGGTCTGTTCACCAGAGTTCGGCCTGGCGCACCGGACACTGTCCGGTGCACCACCGGACAGTCCGGTGTGCCAGACTGAGCTGAGACTTGGCTGTACACAGCCAAGCCTTTTATATCTCTTTTCTTTTCTTCTGTTCTCTGTTTCTAACACTTAGACAAATATGTTAGTACACTAAAACCAATGTACTAAGTCTAGAACCATACCTTCTCTTGGATTTTCACCTCTCTAGCATTTGACATGCTTAAGATTGATGTTTGACTCATAAATCATCAAGTCAGCTTAACTTGATCTACACTGACATTTCTGAGCTCCAACATCCTGCAAAGGTCACATAGAATATCTCCAAACATAGGAACAACCCAAACTAAAGGTCAGAGTGCACTTAGCTCTTTTGGGCTGCTTCCAGTTCTGTTTTTGACATTTGTTCTCGTTCTAGTGACCTTGATCTCCTTCTTAGAGCTTGGTCTTGAGCCTTATGACTTACAGTCTTACACCACATAACTAGA
Source organism: Zea luxurians (assembly GCA_029449295.1). Classification (NCBI taxonomy): domain Eukaryota; kingdom Viridiplantae; phylum Streptophyta; class Magnoliopsida; order Poales; family Poaceae; genus Zea; species Zea luxurians. The sequence goes on along the minus strand of JAOPSE010000005.1, from coordinate 115,384,345 downwards.
GATGTTTTCTCATTGGTTGTAAGTCACGTCCTTATGTAGTGATCCTTGATGTGCCGTAGCTGTTCTCAACTCGATCACCCTTGACTTTGCAAGCCTTCTTCTTCACCCTTGGCTTTGGGTTCCTCAGCCTCTTTGACCTTCTCCCATGCACTTGGTACCTCGAAGTTCTTCTTGCCTCCGTCCTTGGCTTGATCAGTCGTCTCCAAGCTACGCACCCGAGTCTCACTTTATGCAATGTCCATCTTACTTGTGATGCCCATTATCTATCCATCATCTAGTCCTTGGACCATCACACTTGTTTACTTGTGTTGAACCCTGTTAGCTTTACATTGAGCACCTGTTCAACACTTAGCACACTTGTTAGTCCTTTAATTGAGTTGTCATCCAAACACCAAAACTCACAAGAGAGCTTTCAGAACTACGCATAAACAAAAGGAGGTAATCTAGCGGTTCAGGTGAAGATGGGATTGGGCTGCATCGGTTCCATGGTACATGCCCCACCCCAGCCATGGCAGACCGACTTGATCCCTGGCGTGGCGGCGCGATGATTCAAACATAGGTTTTTTTTAACTTGACTGATAAATAAGAAGCATGAAAAATCTAAATGCCTTTCAGTCAGAACCCCCTTTCCCATCCTGTTACTTTTTTGGCCTGAAATTTGTAGGTGCGAACTAACACATTTATAGTCACAATGAATGAAAGGGGATGCATTTTTATGTGGTCAGATACGGACATGAATGCATCATGTCGTTATCTGGTTCTGGTAGATTCTTGGTGCCATGTATGAAATGCTGTCAACTTGCATTTGTACCAGATGCTAGAGGAGACATCCATCCAAAATTTCATTTACTAAATGGTCCCCATATGTACCCAAATAAAAAGGTCCCCTAATAGAATTTGAGAACCAAAATTTAGTGATGCATTCATTTCCCAATTTATACGTTTAGATCTAGAGGGTTGGCTGATAGTCAGCTGATACCTTATCCATGTTTGAAACTGAGCACTGAAGATACTCTCTGAACTCTCATGTTAACTGAATCTGTGTTGCAAACTTCTCGCCGTCGAAAATGTTGTTTTACAATCATTAGATTTGCGTTGGTTTATGCTTCAGTCCATGGTACATGCCCCACCCCAGCCATGGCGGACCGACTTGCTCCCTGGCGTGGCGGCGCGATGGCACTGCCGATACTCGACTGGTACTGAGAAGGATGGCATACCTGAGTGCTCCATTGGGCGCAGGAGGAGGGGGTAGGCGTTGCCGTGGGAGCACGTCCGACACAGGGCACCGCGCGCTGCGGCGGCGGGCGCGGGAGTCAGAGCGACGGAAACGGCAGTGGGGTTGAAGGAAGGGTTGTGCGATCCGATGGGATAGCGGAAGAAGGAGGAAGAGACAGTCCATCGGAAGATCGGATGGGATAGCGGAAGAAGGAGGAAGAGACAGTCCATCGGAAGACGAAAACCCTAATGCCATTTTTTTTCTAGAAAAAGCTGTGTAAGAAGAAAAAATCTGAGGAAAAAAACACACCTAACTGGAAGAGAGGCCGGCGCAGGAGACGATACACGATCGATCCGCAGTCGCCGTTCGTGAATGGTGAGAGCGTCGTCCTTTGGAAATTGGAAGGGATGAAGACGGGAACCTTTTTCTCCTTTTTTTTTCTGACGGCAAACTGACCAATATGCAAGGACCTGGAAGTATCCGGTTGAATGTGTTGTCCCTAGCTGCTACGGGAAGCTTCCCATCGCTGGCCATGTGATGCCTTCGCAGCCGTTGACAGACTATCCAATGGCTGCAAGAATTTAAGCTGACGTGGACGCACGTATTTTCTCCCTTGCTCCCCGCTCTTTATCTATAGAATGAGATTCCTAGTCTGAATTATAGTGTGAAACAGATGCTAGACGCCATATGTTTCCCAATGACTGGCTGCGAGATATACTGATGTCTCACAAAACAGAAGGGCGGAGGTCTCCACACCATATTTCACCCAATTTGTATTAGAAGTAGCAAAAATGTCTTCACCGCAAAAAAAAAATGCTACGCCAAAATGGCAACGGGGGCCGAGTGGGAGAAACAGATGGGAGGGGTTTATAGGGTCTACGATTAGATTGAACATCTGTATTTAGGCCCTAAACAAACAGAACAAGTTGCTAAATTAAATGAGTAAGGCCCAATGTTGAGGCCTACTTATGGTTGAAGTTGCTCTAAAGACCATGTATATGTTCATGTAACAAAAACAAAAATCTCTCTCCCCAAACGAAAAGAAGGTACTACATGTCCGTGTTCATATATGGTCATGTGATGCTCTATGACATGCATGCCTAGGTAGTCGAGGAAAGAGAGCGCTTGGCCCGATATATGCTTCGGTGCGTTTATTTGAGTGGTAGCGATGGCCAACCACTCTGCTCTGCTCTGGTCTCGACTAATATAATCATGCATCGATCATACGGCGCACACACCATACATATCACAACGAACGCGTGGAAGGCATGATTGCAGCCAAAATGTGGTCCCCCACGTCGCCTTGTTCTCCTTTGGTCGAAACCAAGCTGTGCTAGCTCTTCTCTAACGACCCAATCATCGTCGCCACAACGTGATGGATCAACATGCCGACTAAGGCCCGTTCAGTTGGAGATACTAATCTTTAGTCCATTGTTTTTAGTTCAGTTTAGTCCTTATTTATCAAACAGGACGACTAAATTATGGATTAATTGACTTTAGTCTCCAGTTCCTCACATGAGTGCTAAAAGTGACTAAAAACAGTATTTATTCCAATTGCTTTTGCTAGAAAACTGGCGTGAAACAAAAAAAAGATATATTTCGGTTTTTATGGGTTGCATTTAATGTATTTAGAAACTGAAATAGAATTTTAGTTTCCGTATTTGACAATTTATAGATTAAATTGGAATAAAACGAAGAGACTAAAAAGTAGTCTATAGAAACCAAACATCCTATAAGCTACGCAACTTGAAATGATATACCTTTTTAACCAAACAGCAACAAGAAGACTGCCGAACAAATTTCATGACCCACATAATTTTGTTTGGAGACAAGCTAGTTTGTTACTCTTTTTTAGCTGCTAGCACGTAACTATTAGCATTTATGGAACCCACTAGCCCTTGATAAGTATTAAATAATAAAAAAATAAAATATTTGAAGCAAGATTCTGGGCAGTTTCATAGCCGGCCGGACGCCACTCTATCCCGGCCGTCGGCCGCGGTTCAGGCTCCTTCCATTAGAAGCACTCTTCTAGTTTAGAATAGAGGCGCTGAGAAGGCCTCACCCTTTTCCCTGGCGTTGCAAGTTGCAACACACAGCGTCCGGCGAGATCGGCGATCAGAAACCACGAGCCCACCCACCATCCGGAACGCGCGTGCGATGTGTCCCGTCAGAGGCGGTGGTTGTTCTTGGCCAGCGTCCGTCGTCGGCTCTGTCACGGCGGCGCTGCTCCTCGCCGCCGTCATCGTGCGGCTCTTCGTCCCCCGTGCCTGTTCTTCAGGAATAATCAAGGGGCGGCGGCAGGTAGGTGCTGGTGCTGCCGGAGGAGCACGGCTCCCTGCCGGCTCGCTCGGGTGGCCGCTCCTCGGCGAGACGCTGGCGTTCATCCGGGCCGCGTACTCGCCTCGCCCGGAGTCCTTCGTCGAGAAACGCCGCGTCTTGTGAGTAGAGTATAGATTAGATTAGAAAAAAAAATCTTTCTAATTAATTTCTTCCAGCCCGTACGTCCTTTAAGATATATACTTTGGCAAGAACTGAGACTGACCGAGGCGAGGACGACGACGACCGATCGACTACTTGATCTCAGGTACGGGAAGGTGTTCAAGTCGCACCTGTGGGGGTCGCCGGCGGTGGTGAGCTCGGACCCGGAGGTGAGCCGCGCGGTGCTGCAGGCCGACGCGTCGGCGTTCGTTCCATGGTACCCGCGATCGCTCATGGAGCTGATGGGGCAATCGTCCATCCTAGTGCTCGGCGGCGCCCTCCAGCGCCGGGTGCACGGCCTCGCGGGCGCCTTCTTCAAGTCGCCGCAGCTCAAGGCGCAGGTCACTGCGGACATGCAGCGCCGCGTCGGCCGCGCCATGGACATGTGGGGCAGGCGCCATCGGAGCATGGGCGACGACGACAGCGGTGGTATCCCCGTGCGTGTGCAGAACGAGGCCAAGTCGGTACGTGACGCGACGCGCGACGCGACGCGAGAACCCGTCGTCTTCCTCCTTCGTCCCTCTCCCTGCTTGTTGACTACAATTATTATTATTATTATTATTAGTGCCTGCCCACTGCCGACCCCGTACAGTACCTGTGTCCATACTGCATGCACGTAGACCGGTAGACGATGCTAAGAGCGCTGCGCGTTTTTTTCCCCCTTGGGCCGGCGCCAGCACACGTACGTACTGCGCGCGTGTGCCGGTTCTCGTGCGCACGCGTGCGCTCCATGTCGCTACCCTCCCGCGGAATCCATGGGCGCGCGCCGTGCCATGCGTGCGTCTGGATGCGACATGCGACGTCAGTATTGATGCTTCGCCGCTCCGGGAGTTAGCTTTTGTCCGTATCTACATATGGACAGTATTGCGGTCGCAAAGAATATTAATACCCACAGCTTGGAACCACACATGTATATGTCCCTGGTATTCGAGGACGAATCAGAGCATGTAGTCTGCAATGTTTACATCCCCTTTGCCATTTATTTTAAAGGCAACCGTACTTTGCTTAATTGTCTATATGGTTCTTATTGACGAACTTTTAATTAGTTACTGCGCCGTATATATAGAGTATACATTTTTCACCTCTATATATTTACTTGCAACAAACTCAAGGCCTGGTACAGCAGTGAGAGTTGTCTCATATAGAGTCATTAGGTTACGGGTTCAAATCAGCTTCGTCTTTGTAGCGAAAAGACTTGATTTAGTTTATCTATTCCCTAGACCCCTACTCATGTGGGAGTCTACCGCATTATTCGTTCTGTCCTTTTTTTTTAAAATTAAGCTAGCTAGCTAGCTCTTCTAACAGTAGATTTTTATCAATTTCATGCGTTGTTCTGTAGATTGTGTTCGAAATCCTAGTGAGGGCGCTGATAGGATTAGAGGAAGGGGACAAGATGCAGTACCTCAGGCAACAGTTTCAAGAATTCATTGCTGGTTTGATATCACTTCCGGTTAAGCTTCCGGGGACTCAACTCTATAGATCCCTCAAGGTAAACACAGGGAACGACCCTATATTTTTTTTTTTACCTCTATACATATATACTTCCTTGCAATGAGTTCAACTGCGGTAACTATATATAAGGCTGTTTGGATTAATTTCCTCCTCTAATTAAGCTTCATATGTGTGCTATACATGGTATCAACAAACACTACCCAGAGCAGGCTAAGAAGAGGATGACAAAGTTGATAAAAACGATCATCCAAGAGAAGAGGAAGAAGATGACGATCTCCGAAGAAGGCGGCGAGGATCTGCGTGGTGGGACTCATCCACGTGATATGATCGACGTCCTGCTACGCAACGGCAACGGCAACGACGAGCTCACCGACGAGCTGATATCTGACAACATGATCGACTTCATGATCCCTGCAGAGGACTCCGTGCCGGTGCTCATCACGCTGGCCGTCAAGTACCTCAGCGAATGCCCACTGGCTCTGCAGCAGCTCGAGGTATGCCTTGCCATATGATGATCGATGTGGCCTGTTACTTTTTCAGTTTATTAAAAATAAGGACAAAAGATTATCTAGTTTCTGTACTTGAACCTTCAATTGTTAGTTTTATTGGCTCAATCCAAATGAAGCCAATATTTGGAGAGTTGCTATGCCAACCAGCATACACATAGAGAGATCAGGAAAGAGAGAGAACAACGGTAACCTGCTATATACGATAGTTAAACTATACTGAATTATGTGCTTTAAGGCCATATCTAAATTGGATCTCCCAAGTTATGTCTAACTGACTAAGACATTCTCTTGTACTTCAGCATATTCTGCACATGTAACCATTTATATATGCAGGTGACCAATACTTTGTATTTTTCTCCATGTTCTGGCTTCTCTGGATACATTATTTTTTACTGTGCATCTTGACAGACTTACTGTGTATATCTAAGTGTGTGATATAAGACCTTATTTTTAAATATCTTATATTTTTGGGGTCAGTGGAAGAAATGAGGCTGGAGGTGTTTAGGCCTTTAGGGCAACTGGGTGTCAGGAATAGATGGTTGTTCTTCACTTGTGACTTAAAAAAAATAACGGTAGTAAATTTTTTAGGACACTTTGTAAGAGCTGGTGGCTTTTGGTAATACGTCAGTTTTGACTGGTTACTAATGACGTCGTCTAAAAAAAGTTTATTTTTTGTGTTATAAAATTCTGTTACAGGAGGAGAACATGGAGCTCAAGAGGCAGAAATCAGGCGCGGGAGAAACCCTAGAATGGACAGACTACATGTCGCTCGCCTTCACACAGCACGTAAGAACATGAGAATAGTCTTAGCACATGCACAGCAACGGAAGGCGGTGAAATTGACAATTAATTGACTGCAACCACACCCATGCAATGGACATACGTCCAGGTGATCACGGAGACGCTGCGGATGGGCAACATCATCAACGGGATCATGCGGAAGGCGGTGCGAGACGTGGAGGTGAGAGGCCACCTGGTCCCGAAGGGCTGGCGCGTCCTCGTCTACTTCCGCGCCGTCCACCTCGACGCCGCCGTCCACGACGACCCGCACGCCTTCAACCCCTGGAGGTGGAAGGAGAGGCCCGACGTCGTGGCAATGAGCGGCGGCGGCGGCTTCACCCCGTTCGGCGGCGGCCAGAGGCTGTGCCCTGGGCTCGACCTGGCAAGGCTCGAGGCCTCCATCTTTCTGCACCATCTCGTCACCAATTTCAGGTAGTGCAAAATAAACACCGACCTATCTGTCCTATTGCTATTCCTACCAAAGAACTGGTGATCAATCGTGCTCATCCGCACCGCACGCGTGAGGTGCATGTGAATGTGTGATGTGAACGTGTGCGCCTCCAGCCGCCGACCAATCTTGCTTCGCCCCCAAATTCTCTGCACGTGTGATGTGAACGAGAGCTTTCCTCGGTGCATGCATGCACTTTAATTTGCAGCACGCGCGCGCCACTCCCCAGGCTCCCAGCAGCTGCTAGTCAAAAAACAAACTACTCCAGCTTAGCCACTAGTAGCTGTCTTCGATTTGTGTGGGCTGAATGAATGAATGAATGAATGAATGTTGACGCTCCATGCATGGATGAATGAATGCAGGTGGGTGGCGGAGGAGGACACCGTCGTCAACTTCCCCACGGTGCGCCTCAAGCGAGGGATGCCAATCGCAGTGACGCCCAGAACCTGCTGAACGCAACGCAACTTGCCAGGCAAAACCATACTATATACATTTATACTCAACTAAAGAGGTGTGAGAAATAATACAGTGCATGCATGCATGTAATGGAGGGCGAAATTAAAAGTTGGCACGGCAAAGGCGCCGATGGTATGCCAAAAGTTCAGTTTGCAAATTACATAGTTTAATTGCTATTACACTAGGGCTCCCATGTCTGAAGCCTCGTTTTGAAACTGTCCTGCTGCTTCAAGCAGACAAATCTACGAGCTCTTAACGGCCAGAAAATAAGTTACTTCCGATAGCTTAAACCTTGTTTCTCACAGTAGGTGTCTGTCGATTTGTAAATCATCGGAAATAGGGTTACTTCCGACGGACGCAGAAATAACTTATTTTCGACCGACGTTAGCGGCCATCAATAATAAAGTCGACTAACGGCCCTGACGGTGTTGTGTGGGTCCCACATACACTAGTAGAAAAGAGCTCAAAGCCGACGATATGTTCAGATTTTCACTGGCGGTTTCGGTTATCAAACGTCAGTGAAAAAACAGGTGGGACCGGCTCAAGGAACCGCCAGTGAACTGACGGTTGGTGTAAATACTCCATTTCCACTGGCGGTTGTGTAAAGTGAACCACCAGTAACATTAGTACTATAAATACCCCTTCTTTCTCCCGACAGGACCTGTAGCTCGCAGCCAACTTCCATTGAAGACGATTTTGGAGGTCTAGATTTCACAAAATACAAGGAGAGAGGTTTTGATCTTTATTTTTTGGAAGAAGGTTGATTTATGTTTCTAATGTCAATTTTTGTTCAAGAGCTCAATTTTAGCCATATTTTGGATCTAGTTTTTCACCATGTGAGAGAAAAGAGTATAGTTAGGTTATTTTCTCTATTTCCTCAAATGAGGTTGTTTAAGATGGTTAGATTTTGTCTATCCTCTCTCCTTTTTCATGTTTAGTTCTCAAATCAGTTTATCCATGACATATTAAGTTGTTTAATGAATTAAGCATTTGTTGTATGGAGAGAGAAAGATAGGTTTGGTAATTAAGATTGTTTTTATCCATGATATATTTAGTTGTTAGGAAATGTTGGATTATGTTTCTCTTGCCAATTTGTGTTCTTGTGTTTTTATGTTACTTTTTACAAGTGATGATGGAGAGGACATCTTGGATGTACAACTTATCAAGGCTAGATCCATCATACATATATGAGGTTCATAGGTTTATTGATGTCGCTACGAACCATGCTTGGAGAACAAAGGCAAATCACATATATTGTACATACATTGACTACAAAAATGTTGTTGTATTTGACGAAAAAGAACAAATCATATCTCATCTGATATACCGAGGATTTATAAAGGATTACATTATTTGGACAAAGCATGGAGAGAGTAGCTCTTCGTCTTATACAACTAGAAACCCTGCGAACATCGACGATAAATTTCAGTTCGTTCACGAGACATAACAACCTCTTCCACATAGAATTGCGAACATGTAGTGCCAAATGTTACCGAGCATGGTTATGTTGGAGGAAATGAACGATATAACTCATGTTCTACCTAGATGAGGAAGATGCAGAGTTATTAGATGCAATATTGCATCGTTATATAGATCCAACAATGTTCTTCATGAAAGGTATGAAGTCCCTGGTGAAGATAGCAGAAGAGCCTTGGTACGGCGAGTCTAAAAACGGCAATGGAATGCTATCTCCACTAGGGATTAGTTACGAGAACCGCCAGTGGAAATGTTGGCCCCTAGCACTGCCGGTACCAAAAAACGCTAGTATCAATAGGTTTTCAACTGCCACTACAGAGCTACGAGAACCGCCAGTGGAAATGTTGGCCCCTAGCACTAGCGGTACCAAAAAAACGCTAGTATCAATAGGTTTTCAACTGCCACTACAGAGCTTCGCTGTACTAGTGGTAGTTATTTCTGACGGCCCCAGGGCAAGCCGTCGAGCATAACAAAGCCCTTGAAAAAAACAATAGAGAGTTATAAACTCTCTCTGTTTTTTGTTAAGTCTCACAATTCAAAACATAATAGATTGCGTACCTATCAGGTTCATCCAGAAAATAAATACATACCATCCACATTCATATATGCATCACATTCACAAGCCATATTTACACTCACAAACCACATTCACATTCGCATAGTTCAATATCAGTTCACATACTTATCATCAATCCACATTCACATAGTCCATGAATCCTCCATATATCGACATACAACTACTAGAGTTCCTAGCCATAGAGTCCAATACAATTCAAGTAAATAACGTTAATACATGTCACCTGGTTGGTTAGAGTTGTGACCACTACCTCCTGTTGGACTATGGCTAGCAAAGAGGTTGTTCGCTCACAAAGCCACAGTGCCATTTTGGCCAGATTCATCTCTAGGTGATGCAACTGTCACAAGAGGTGTTTGGAAACACTGAAAAACAAATTTACATATTAAATGCTTAATTTCCTATATTCATTTAGAGTTTTTCTACAATTGAGTAAGTTTTGCTCTATTGAAATACTGCAACTTGCTAAGTTCTCTATTTATAACACACAAATGTACATATAAATGAATACATGTTGTGGATGGAGCCAAGTAAATTGGGGTGCGGGTGGAGGCAACGGTGCAAAAGCTAAGACAGAATCCCAAAGGCTAGCATCTGGATGCTCGTTTGTTGTGCCACTTGCTACGAATTAGATGTAAGTCACTATTTAGGAAGTACAAAATGAAACAAGTTCGTAGTTGCTATGAATAACATATTAGTTCAACTTACCGAGAGGAAAACCTACTTTTGGGTTCATAGATTAGCATAATACTAGTTCTCACTATTGCAAAATGGTGCATCTATATCAGTTGGGAACTACTGCAATACTAGATTCCCAACCGGTACCTGGCATCCGAGACTAAAAGCCTCAATCTTTAGACCCAGTCGCAATGCTAGGAACTAAATAGGGACCTTTAGTATCGGTTTAATGAACCGGTACTAAAGGTCCAACTTTTAGTATCGGTTCAAGTCTAGAACCAGTACTGAAGGGTCACCTTTTTAGTACCAATTCTAAGCTTAAACCGGTACTAAAAGACCCTCTTTAGTACCAATTCTAGAATATAATCAGTACTAAAATTTGGTCTAGGGGCATTATTCAGTGCATTTACATTTTGATTTGTATTTACACTTTGAAATATACATATGTACCAATGCAGAAAAACAAAATAGATATCACAACAGAGTTCATAGCATACATACATAAAACCAGCATAGTTCATAACAAACATTACTTCACAGTTCACAACTAAGAGCTGCCAATCACTTTATAGTTCATTCACAAGTGAGTGCTCACATTCTCTACATTGTTCATAACATTCAACACACTAACACAACATCATCTAGCCAAACATCAACGATAGATAGAATATAGTTTGTTGCTTCAAAGTCTTCTAATGTCATGAATATCTAACGATGTTCACAGTCTTCTTTCAGTATTTTGAGACCAAGATGAAGTATCTTACCTATGAAACCACACCTTTTAAGTTTTTAGTACACCTCCATATTCATTGGACCATTGAAAATATCATGTATTTTTTCTTCTTATAATAGCCCAGAAAATTGTTGACCAATGTTTGATTTTGTGTTGGAACTACTAGGTGTGTGGGATGTCTTCAACCTCTTTATGTTCATTTCAGAAGTAGTTGGGATGACTTCATTTGGATACAATGGGATAAAGTCAGGCTCGACATAATTGAACACAGATAGCCATGTAGTCATATCCTCCCTAAGTCATTCAGTTCCTTCCTACATTAAAAATGTCAATTGTAGAAGGTCCAAAGATGAAAATAAATTTGCTATTATAATATGGATTCCACTACCTTATCTTTGACTCTCTTTTTCATTTCCTCAATATGTTCTCTTAATTTATCTATACTCAGTTTTGTTGCACATTCATGATATATTAACCATTCTAGTACAATAATAGCAATAGGTCTCCATGACTCGTATGCTCGAAACTCAAACTTGTGATTGTGAAGACCAAAACAGATATTTCCATCAGTTCACTTTACATTGAAAAGAAACTTACAAAATATAGAAGTTTTTCAAATGTGTGTACTATTGTTGTATAAAAACAAAAGCATTATTAGATCTTGAGGGGAGATTCCACATGATTCCAACTGTATATTTAATCAAACGACTCAAGTCAACTGAAAAGAACAAAGTTGAACTAAAAACTCGGGTCAAATGGATGTAACCTTGGGGGTTAAGTAATCCCAATATGTGATAACTAATGTGGTCATTAGTGAGGAGTGACACGGTCGGTGGCTCGGGAACACGTGCGCATGGCCGATGTCAGATGACTGAGTTTGGCGCCCAGGTGTGGATTAGTGTTGAGACACAACTTGTGGTGGAGCAAAAGACTCAAATAAATGGACTCCATTTGGAGTTTTAGTTTCACTAACTCCATGACTGAACTTGTATATATATGATTAAAAGATAAAAATTAATAAGAGCATCTTTTGTCGAAACTTATTTAAAATGAAGCAAGCATTTGACTAAACATTGTGTACGGAGCATATCCAAAATATGTGCACAAACATTTCTCCAAACATTTTCCTACTTAATCCTTAATCCATAATCCAGCAACCCTAAACCAAGATTTCGCTAAAACGTGCCTAAAATTTTCCCTAAACATTTTCCCAAACATACCCAAAATGCACATTTGTTTTATTTCTATTGAATGAAATCAACCCTATCAATAAATAGAAAAGCATTAGTGTCAATCTTTGACGATGACGAGGGAGTTGATAGTAGCGCCAGTGCGACACAAGTGCAGCGATAATGGCGCTTCTGGCGATGGCGATGCAGGTCCAAAGACATCATGTCACACCCGAATTTAAGGACAAACCCAGATGCATCTCACATGTGTGCCAAGATCAAGTCTAACACATATGATGACTCAGGGTACAAAAATCAATGTCAAATCTTTATTACATAATAGGAGTTCTGTACAAAATAACTAAATATAAATACATCATATGGTGAGAACAATCTTTCACAATCATAGTTGACTGGGAGACAACGACCTAGACCTCTCTGAACTCATCGTAGCATCCTTCATGCTCCTCTGGCTATACCTATTCTTGACCTGGTATGATTATAGCAAGGGTGAGTTCATACTGTTATCGCTCAGCAAGTGTGGGAAAAAGTGTGTATGAGCTCACTTACGGCTGGGGCTCATGTGTGGTGTAAGGCTTACCAAGAAATGTGATTGAGGCTGAGCATTGCTTTTAGTTTTATTGGTCAAAATTGTATTAGCAATTACTAAGTATAAGTAAATACTATCCCAATTAAATACTTGATCAATATTGAAATATCATATAGTAACCCCACAATGCAATGCAATGCGTAACAAGTTAAATTTAATTCCATAATTTACTCACGTGAGGGTCTGAGTTGCTCTGGACTGTGAGCATGACTGATATACCAGTTTTACACTATAGAGGTTGCACATCTTTACCCACTAGACGTGTTTCCCATTTAGCCAGGGTTTGCAAGTCCCTTAGACACTTCCAAGGTAAATGGCTAGGAAACCACTGTGAGGCCTTTACAAAGTTCTGATAGCTTGAGAAAACTCACTACGGTTTCAAGCAAAAAGGAGAACATGCCTTTTTCCACGGTCTCTAACCTCATCGCAGTAATTATAGACAACACTATGCTCTACAGTGATTCACTCCCCGCTTGCCCTTTCGGGTAATATAATCTTTTACTAGCTTTCCTAATTAATTGGCCAAGTGCGTCTCATTCACCCTTGTGGTAGCACTGTTGTCTCGAGTGGTCGCTCCATGTTCTAATTAACAAAATGATCTTATCATGCATAATAAATAACCAACAATAATAAATCCTAATGAAACATGGTCATGAATCATAAGTATCATTAACCCAAAAAATAGGTAGAACTCTAGCAAGACTACCCAATAATTCATTTGTATGCAAGGTGCAGGGTAAACAGACTAGGAAACCTATTAGGTCCCATCAAGTTAAACTAATTGTGCCACGGTGATTAACAAAATCATAAATATTATTGGGTCAAAGAAAGTGATCAAGAACACAACTTGCCTTTTACTTGTGATTCCAGGTACTTCCCCAAAAGTTGGCTTCAGGTTTCTCGTGACCTTGCTTCTACCCGTAGCAATATATACAAATAAGCAAATAATAGATACAATAACATTACATAAAAGATGGAAACAAACCACGCATTAGTATTTTACACATCGCTACGAGATCGTAGGCTTGAGAATCACTAAAATCAAAGTTATGGTTGAAAAGATATGGCTTTCTGAAGTTTTAGGTGATTAAATAGTAAAAATATACTCTATGTTAGTTAATATAAATCATGTGAAAAAAATATTGTATAGAAATAACTAATTCAACTTTATGTCAATTTATAAGCTGATTTGATGTTATATTTTAGTCAGATTATAACTATAGACAGATTAACTTTGGTTAGCAAGATTAATCTACTAAACATAGGTTAAACAAATATCTATTTTTAAAACATGTTACCTGATAAAACTAATGTTACGAAAATGTAGGCAATATTATTACGAAGCTATTGCAACTTGAACGGATTAAATTGAAGCTAAAACATAGGAGATATGATTTTCTGAAGTTTAGAGAATTATTTTTATACTTAAAAATATTTTTTATATTCATTTTATGAATTTCTGGAATTTTTGGACTACGGGTACCATTCTGTACCATTCTCTGGAAAGCCAGGGGATATTCTATTAAAAATAGGGCTGAACTGTAATTACTTTTGTCTTTTAGTTGACCGCGGGTTGATTACCAAAAACGTGGGGGTCTCTTTAATAATGCGCTCGGCTAAAGGGGCATTCTCCGATATGAACCCTCCGATCAAAAATAGGTGGACCAGAATAGATATGTAGGTGTAATGAATCGGTACGCGCTCGTGGTCGTTTGATCTGGGATCCATCGCCCTCGCACGACCACACCTCCCTTTATTCTTAGCCCTTGGATAGCTGGTCTATGGCTCCAATTTAAATGGGCTGAAACGCTTCTAATTCTAATCGTAGTCGTCCATCATGTGATCGGTGGCTAATGACTCTCCTCCTCCCACCAACCTCAACAGACGGTGGCGTGCGCCCAGGCGGTGCCCTCGTCGGAGAGGGCCACACTGACGCTCTTGAACCCTATCCGACCTACCAAACGGTGCTAAATAAAGAGTGAGATGAAGCAGACTGCATGAGGGATATATTACCGGCGATTAGTGTGGTAGAAGCCCTGCCCACGATTGTGTGCGACTTCTTAGCGATCGACGCGCTCTAATGAGCAATTCGATGCACAAGAAATGACCACAGGCATGGGCGAGCTGCGCGAGCATTTATGGACCTCCAAAGACGACCCTGAGCATTCCATAGGGACTACGTCGACGGCGAGGTGAATCTAGCGTGCGACAGTTGTCTATCTCACTCTAGGCTCACACGGTGGCTTACGGTGGAGCGTGATTCTCTAGGAAAGCACGAGATGGATGAGGGGAGGGGGTAGCGGCCTCGAGCTATAAAGGCCCAGGGATGGAGCCTAGCCAGAGGGGAGACAATGGAATGCAAGTTTCATGGGGTTCCATTAGGGGTTCTGTACAAAATAACTAAATAATTAAATCATATGAAGACAATGATCCTACGCAACCATAGTTGAATGGGAGACGATGTCCTAGACCTCTCACAAACTCATCGCGACATCCTTCATGCTCCTTGTCTTGCGGTACCTGTACTTAACCATCTTACGGTGGGACTCATGTGAAGTGTAAAGCTTACCAAACAGTGTGGTTAAGGCTGAGCATTGCTTTTAACATGTTGGTCAAAGCTTTATTAGCAGTTACTAAGTATAAGTAGATACCATCACAATAAAAATAAGAAATCACAATTAATAATAAATCCCACAATGCAATTCATATGATAGATTAAGTTCCATAAGTTACTCATGTGAGGGTCCGAGCCGTTCTTGACCGTGAGCACGACTGATATACCAGTTTTACACTCTGAGGTTGCATATTTTTACCCACAAGACATGTTTCCCATTTAGCCAGGGTTTGCAAGACCCTTAGACACTCCTAAGGTGAATGGCTAGGTGTAGGAAACGGGTGACGCCTAAGAGGGGGGGGTGAATTAGGACTTCTAAAACTTCTACTAAACTAGGCCACAAATAAATTCCTAGAGCAAAACCTATGCAAGTAATCAAACTAGAAGGCGCAAACTAGGTTTTGTCTAAGTGTTGCTATCTCTACCGCAAAGGCTAAGTTTCAATCTACACTAAATAAGTATGAATACAAGATTGAAACTTGAATGCTTAATATAAATGCGGAAACTTAAAGAGCAAAGTAGAGAAGCAAATTCTCGTGGATGACGCCGGTATTTTTACCGAGGTATCCGGAACCACGTAAGGTCCCGACTAATCCTCGTTGGTGCCCCTACGCAAAGGGAAGCCCACGCGAGGGCCAAGCACCACGGTCGAGTAACTCCGTAGAGAGCCGCGGGCCTTCTCCACGCGCAAGTGGTGCTCCGCTTCCGGCTCCTCTCGGACGCTCCCCGCCGTCTCCACTATCGAGCTTCCGGCCGAAACACCGCGGGCCTCGTTCCCTTCGGTACACGGTGGCGGCCATGACACAAACGCAGTTGTCACGGTCTCGCAAGACTCTCGCCCCACTCGGTACAATTACAACGGCTCACGCAAGAGCCGAGGGGTTGTGTGGTTTTACAAAACTCACTCAACTAACTAGGGTTCACCTAGAGCGAGCGCTAAAGCGGTCTAACTAACCTAAGCACTTTGCAAAGCACCTACGCTAATCATCGAGTGATTCTATTAAGCACTTGAGTGTTTGAGCTCTTGGAAATGTCCACTATATGCCTTGGTATGTTGCTTGGGCTCCACACCTGCAAATGGTCGGTTGGGTGAAGTATATATAGGCCCCAACTCAATTCTAGCCGTTGGAGAAAAGCTGCAGTTCTCTGCGGCACACCGGACAGCGCACTGTAGCCTGTCCGGTGCGCCTAGCTGTTGCTCTGTCAGAGCAGGTGACCGTTGGCACCACAGGCTTTTCCACACCGGACAGTCTGGTGCTCACACCGGACAATCCAGTGGTCTTCTCTCCGAGTGCCACCTAGAACTAGCCGTTGGGCTGGAGTTCCCTGGTGCACCGGACAGTCCGGCGTGTGGGCACCGGACAGTCCGGTGTGCCACTGGACAGTCCTGTGCGCCTTCGCACAGACAGTCCGCAGTAGCACACTTGGACTCTTCTTGGATCTTCTTAATGTCTTCTTTTGAGGTGTTGCTTTCCTCAATTCCTTAGTCCAAGTAAGTCTTACATCCTGTGAACTACAAACACAAACACTAGAAAAATTATTAGTTCACGGATTGTGTTGTTCATCAAACACCAAAACTCGATTAGCCAAATGGCCCGGGGTCCATTTTCCTTACAATCTCCCCCTTTTTGGTGATTCATGACAACACAACCAAAGCAAGCAAATAATACAAGTATTTGAATGAAAATATGCAATCTACTTGCTAGGATGCATGTTTGTCCCCACAATGTGATATTATGGACTTAAGCCTCCCCCTAACTCCATAATTCACTTACTTCCTATTTTTGGACCAAATAACCAAGACCATTTGAAATACCATTTGTAGATATAAAATTTAAAATTTGTGGTGTTTGGTGTTTGGTATAGTTTTCATTGCTTTGGTCCCTAAACTTCTCCCCCTTTGGCATCAACCACCGAAAAGGAAGACATTAAAAGCATGTAGGAAGTAAATAAAAGCTTGCCCTCATTAAGAATTTTATCAGATGATACCACTTGAAGAATACTAAATTAAACCACATGAATGATATCAGTTGAAAGGATTACTCCCCCTAAACGAGTGTTCTCTTTAGAAAGAATTTTCTCCCCTTTTTAGAGATGAAGAAATACTCCCCCTGACAGAGATCCTCTACTTAGGAAAAAGCATGTGAAAATTAGAGGTGCAAGACAAGATTTGAAAAGACTGACTTCCCTTATGCATAGGTAACAGAATATGAGTTAACTACTTATGCATTTTTAGCAACATGGAAGCATATGATTTGAAATATAGTCTAATCAAATATTGGAGAAGACATGTAAGTGATACTTGATGTAATCTCAAAAGATACCAATTGAAAGTCAATGGCGAGCTTGAGAGACATGAGAGTTCTTGGAGATTTTGCAGTGGAAGATTGTTGTCTTTCTCCCGGGACATCATTTTCCTTACAATGAGACTATCACATGAAATAGACTTGAAAAGGTGTTAGTCTCAAAGTATTAGATTATAGAGTAACCTCCCCCTGAAGATGTGCATACAAGTTTTGAATACTTGTAGGAGACTTGCACTTTGATTTGATATCAAGAGGGGCAAATTATCTACAATCCGAACTTTGGCACATATAAGTTAAATGATACAACTTGTAGAATTCAAAATTTTCAATTGATGCATCATTTACTATGGAGTGATATAGAAGCTATGTGTCGTGCTTTTAACTAAACATTTTAAACCATGTAGGTTTGCTTAAGTATATGAATTGAAAGCAAGCAATCCTACCATGTGATTTACCTAGTATGCATGATTTTAAACAAAAGTAAATGACAAATGTAATACTAGGCAGGAAAGGTAAACTAGATACAAAGTAAATAGATACGCATATCTAAAGACAAGAGATACAATAAATCTAGTTACCTTAGTCATGGGTGGGAAATTTGGGTCCAAAATTTTCACTAACCCACTTGGCAATAAACTTGATCCAATATGATGTATCCCATGATATACATCCCAACTTTGCCAAGTCTCCAAATTTCCCGATGACCTTTGGCCCACTCACTTCCCTTTCGGGATCCAAACCTTCTTGGTGCTTTTCATGGTTGAAATTATTTCCTTTGGCACCCAAATGCGTTTGGCCCCTTTTCCTTTGTTGGCTTGCTTGTTGGCATTGATTGCTATCACCTTTCCATTCTTTTTCTTCTTGATCAAATATGGTGTAGCATCCTTTTTGTTCACCTTTTTGATGTAGGTGTTGGAGATTTTGCTTGATGGCTTTTGCTTGAGCTTTTGTCTTTGTTTATCCCCGATCATCGCCTTGCATTGGAAAGACTTGTGGCCTTCCATGTGGCATAGCCTACAAATCACAGTTTCTCCCTCTACAGGCTTGTTCACTCCCGCAGTGGTGTTATCCTGTGGAGGTCGGATTTGTTTAGCTTTGCCTTTCTTGTCATACAAAGCCTTGCCAAGGCAAGCCACTTCTTGCTTTAATTGTTCATTTTCCTTTGCAACCTCATCCAAACATGTCCCTACAACAATATTCTCAACAACGACTTGGTTGCAGGGGTTAGAATCATCAATTAAATCAAAGCAGGAAGTAGAAGCATCTTTCTTAATAATTTCAGGTATTTCAACTGAAGATGCTGCTGGGGTGCTACCAATGTTTTCTAGCTTAGTAGTTAGCTCATTATTGTGTATGCTAAGAATTTCCATTTTCTCTAGCAAATTTTCAATAGCTTCATGGGAGCTAGCTAACTTAGCCTTAAGTTTTTCATTCTTTTTAATAAGGCTATCATCGGTAGCAGTGGACGGAGCACTAGATTCTAATAGCTCAATTTTAGTTGATAGCTCACTATTTAAGTTTGCAAAAGTTTCAAATTTTTCTAGCAAACCTTTGTAATAATTTTTGAGAGCTAACCAACTTATTTTTCAAGGTTTTAAGTTGAGCTTTTTGTTTAGTGAAAACATCTGTAACACCCGGTTTTAAAGGACAAAGCCGGGTGCATCTCATACATGCGCCAAGAAGACAACATATATAATAACAGAGTGTATAGAGATAAATGTCATAAAACATCAGAGTAATTATTACATAGCGGAAGACTTATTACAAAATAAAAGTATAACCATAAATCGAACTAAGGATCGTCGGCGCCAATGTCGACTGAGAAACGCCACCTAGATCAGATCGAACTCCTCAGTGTTAGGCGGCTCCTCCTGAACCACCTGCTCTTCTCCTGTGGGGGGGGGGTGAGACAGCAAGAGTGAGCTCACATACGATCATAGCTCAACAAGTCGTGGGGAATAATGTGGCATGAACTCACCAAAGGTGGGAGTTCATGAAGTGTAAGGCTGATCAATGAAATAAAGGCTGAAGCTGAGCATTGCTTTTATAAGTTGGTCAAAATTTTATTAGCAGTTACTAAGTGTAAGTAAATACCAAACCATAGTAATAATAAGTAAAAGTAATAATAAAATAATCCCAAATGCAATGAAATGACAGGTTAAGTTTAGGTTCCATAATTTAATCATGTGAGTGTCCGAGCCGCTCATGACCGTGAGCACGGCTAGTATACCAGTTTTACACTCTGCAGAGGTTGCGCATCTTTACCCACAAGTCGTGTTACCCATTTGCCACAGAGTTGATCAGACTCCATACACCTCTACCTAGGAAGAGAGGCAGGGTACCACTACGAGGCCTTTACAAAGTTCCACTAGCTTCAGACTACCCGCTACAGTTTATAGGAAGATCCAGTGCAGGATTCCTGGCTGACCGCCATCGCAGCAAAATCAACCAGGGACCTCCCTACACTGACCTCTCCCCTACTGCCCTTGCCCCTTTCGGGTAAGGTAGCCCTCCCCTAGCTTTCCTAGTTAATCAGCCAAGGGCGTCCCATTAAACCCTTGTGGTAGCACTGTTTTCCCGGGTGGTTCTCCATGTTCCCATTAACATAATGATCTTAACATGAACAAGGAAGAATAAAACAGATAACAATAGATAGTATAACAATGAGTGATGAATATCTCTATACCCAAATCCACATAAAGCAATAGCATGTACTACCCAAAACTTTAGTAGTAAAACCAGTGGTGAAACAAGGTATAAAGATAGTCAAATCTAGGGTATCCTATTGGGTCCCAGCAAAATTATCCTATGCAGATCATTATGAATAATAAGAACATGAATGGGTAAAAGAAGTGATCAAGGGCACAACTTGCCTTCCACGAGCTCCTGCTCAGCTACTTCAACTTGTTGAAGCTCAGGTTCCACAGTGGGTTGCTCGTCTACTCGCATCAATACAATACATACATAGTATAGCATAAATTAACATCACATCAAACATGCAAATATAATATACAGTAATAAACTAGACATTAAAATAAGATCACAGGAACTGGAATCATTAAATTTGGAGTTATAGATCTTAAGTTATGGATTTTCTAATGTTTTATGTGCTTAATACAAGATTAAGTGAAAGAATAATTTTAATGTGTTTGTCATGTCAAAACAGAGGTACTAATGGGTAGTCAATATTATTACAAAAATTTAGGAACTGGAATGGACCAATTTGGAGTTCATATGCATTTACTATGAATTAAACAAGTTTTAACATTTATTTATGCACTAAAAATTAATTTCTGATATTAATTTCTGATTTTTAAAGTTCTCTGGAGTGGGCCTCAAATACAGAAAACAGCAGGGGTTCAACCATAAAGATTCCCGAGACTCAGATTACTATACAGTATACTGCGGGTTTATTTTCTGTTTTTCCGAGGGCTCTTTAGAAAAATGACCATCGCGAAGGGGTACGGGACAATATCGGCCGTCCGATTAGAAATCACGCGTCTAGATTAAATCCACAGACGCGCGAACCGGTACGCCATGGGATCCACACGATCTAAGATCAACGGTCACCATTTAATGATTACTGAGGTAAGCGCCTAACGTCCGATTCGATATCGACGGCCCGAACGAATGCGGCGAAGGGGTACGCGCCGTTCTAATCTGAGCCGTCCAGAGGCAAGATCAACGGGCGAGGGCACACCTATGCCAGATCTAATCCGAGGCATTGGCTAAAGAATCAACGGTTCAGAACATTTTCCCCAATTCCCAGCTCGGGACGGCGGCGCAACACCGACGGAGACGGTGGCGCCATCGCCGGAATTCCGGCCCGATGATTTAGCGCACAATTCACGATTCTATCGGGTCCTACACTATCGCAGGGAACAGGCGAACTCGGAATAGGGTTTACTCACCGGAGACGGACGACGGTTGAACGCAATCACGACGTGCGGCGGAGACGCGACTCCGGTGAGAAATTCACGTCGCCCGAGACGACCCCGATCGCAGGCGATCCCCGTGTAAGCTTCCAAGGTCCCTTGGTGACGACACACGGGCACCCACTGAGGCAAAGTCGGCGGCGAATCGAAGTTGGCCCGCGGCGGCGGATTTCCCCGCGATTCCGCCGTGCGCGATAGAGCCTAGGTGATCTACGGTGGCGGCACAGGTCGGGTGAGAAGGAGGCGAGGTCTAACAGAGCTTTATACTCCGATTGGTTCGGTCAGTAGCGGATTCCGCGAAGCTCGAGCAGGTCTGTTCATGCCGCGCCCGCGCTGTTCGGAGGTTGTTGATGACCATGCGCGCTCTCTGGCTGACATCTTGGACCCACACGACAGTGAACGGGAGAAGGGTCGAGCGCGGGTGGTGACTGGCTAATCGGTACCGAACTTGCGGTTGGCGCGCGGCGAGCTCGCCGCGGATTTCGCGTCGGCGTTTGACGGGCAGGGCGAAGGGATGATGAGTGGACCCAGGTTGCAGTGTCACGCGAGATGCGGGAGCGAGCGCAAGCGGGCGAGAGACTGACGGGTTGGCCCCAGTGGCAGTGGGACACGGCTGACCAAGGAAGCGCGCGCGTGTTTGGGGCACTGGCGTCGCGGACCCACTTGTCGGCGCACGGTGAGAGGGGGAAAGTTGGGCCGCGCGGGGTAGTTTGCTGAGTGGGCCGAATGGAGTGAAGTTGGCCCATGAATCCTTTTTATTCTTTTCTTTTTTATATTTTCTGTTTTCTTTTCCTTTTTTTCTCCATTTTCTAATCCAATTTGGATTCAAGTTTTAAATTCAAACTTTGTGGCCACATTTACACTATGTTTGTACAGTTAAAAGTAGTAAGCCTAAGGATATTTATATTTTTGTATTTCTATGTCATTCCTATTCTTCTTATTTTCAAACCCCTAAATTTTAATTTAGGGATCAATTCAACCTTTAGAATCATTGTTTTATTATTATTATTAACATTATTATTTTATTTAATGCACAAACAATAAAACTCCAACATGATGCAATTTTTTTATCATTTGTTGGAATTAAACTCTAAATTTTGTGTATGCTCTTTTCATGATGCAAATGAGACATACAAAATTGAGAATAACTCTCTATTATTCTTGGTATACAACTTGGAGTATTACAAATCCTACCCCCCTTAAAAATAATCTTGTCCTCGAGATTTAGGAAGGACTAGGGAAGAGATGGGGAAAGTCTATGCGAAGTTCTTCTTCTCTCTCCCACGTTGCTTCATCTTCACCGTGGTGACTCCATTGTACCTTGCACATCTTTATAACCTTATTTCTCGTAACTCGAGTCAAAGTGTCCAGAATCTTGATAGGGTACTCAGCATAAGTCAGGTCATCTTGAACACTAAGGTCCTCCATTGGTAGCTGCTCCTCAGGTACCCTGAGGCACTTCTTTAGCTGAGACACATGAAATACATCATGTACATCTGACAGATGATCGGGTAACTCCAGTTGATATGCAACTTCTCCCACTCGCTTTAAGATTAAGAAAGGTCCAATGAAGCGAGGGGACAACTTTCCTTTAACTTTAAATCTCCTCATACCCCGAAGTGGTGACACCTTCAAGTAGACATGATCACCCTCCTTAAACTCCAGTAATCTTCTCCTATTATCAGCATAGCTCTTTTGCCTGGATTGTGCAATTCTCAAATTTTCTCTTATCATTCGAACTTGCTCTTCTGCCTCTTGAATCAATTCAGGCCCAAAGAACTGTCTTTCTCCAGTCTGATCCCAATATAGGGGAGTCCTGCATTTCCTGCCATACAAAGCCTCAAATGGTGACATCTTCAAACTGGCCTGATAGCTATTATTATAAGAAAACTCAGCATATGGTAAACTCTTCTCCCAACTACCACCATGTTTAAGAGCACAAGCTCTTAACATATCTTCCAGCACTTGATTAGTTCTCTCTGTCTGTCCATCAGTCTGGGGATGGTAGGCTGAACTAAAATTCAACTTTGTATCCAAGCTTTCATGCAACTTCTTCCAAAATCGAGAAGTAAACTGTGATCCTCGATCCGACACGATCTTCTTAGGCACTCCATGTAGACAAACTATCCGAGTCATATACAATTCTGCTAGCTTGGCTCCCGTGTAATTAGTCCTCACAGGTATAAAATGAGCCACCTTTGTCAATCTGTCTACAATTACCCAAATAGAGTCATATCCTGCTGGAGTGCGGGGTAGTCCAACAATAAAATCCATACCAATTTCTTCCCATTTCCACTCAGGTATCTTCAATGGGTGCAATAATCCAGCGGGTCTTTGATGTTCGGCCTTGACTCTTTGACATACATCACACTTAGCCACGTGAGCAGCCACATCTCTTTTCAATCCATACCACCAATACTTTCGCTTCAAATCTTGATACATCTTAGTGCTACCAGGGTGGATGGAGTAATCAGAATCATGAGCTTCTTTCAATATAGCCTCACGGAGGCTATCGATCTCTGGAACACATATCCGATCTTTGAACCATATAGTACCTTGCTCATCCTCCGTGAATTCCGGAACTCTTCCTTCAGTAATAAGATCCTTGATCTCTTGAATCTTAGCATCACCAATCTGACCTTTACGAATCTCTTGCTCCAAGGTAGGTTCCAACTCGATGGTGACTCCTTCAGTGTGAGTAACAATTCCCAAATTGAGTCTCTCAAAGTCTTTTGCTAATTCATCGGGTAGCTGGACAACAAAAGCGGAGTGAACATGTTCTTTCCGACTCAAGGCATCTGCAACCAAATTTGCCTTGCCTGGATGATAGTGAATCTCCAAATCATAATCCTTAATAAGCTCCAACCAACGACGTTGTCTGAGGTTGAGATCCTTCTGAGTGAATATATACTTCAAACTCTTATGATCCGTGTATACTTGGCACTTAGTTCCCATAATGTAGTGTCTCCAAATCTTAAGTGCATGCACAACTGCTGCCAATTCCAAGTCATGAGTGGGGTAGTTCAATTCATGTTTCCGCAACTGACGAGATGCATAGGCAATCACATGACCATCTTGCATAAGCACACATCCAAGTCCTTGGCCACATGCATCACAGTAAATGTCAAATCCCTTCTGCAGATCTGGCATAATCAATACTGGAGGTGACATCAATCTCTCCTTCAACTGGTCAAAGCTCTCTTGACATTTCTCATCCCACTTAAATTCTTTTCCTTTCTCCAAAAGCGATGTCATAGGCTTGGCAATCTTAGAGAATCCCTCAATAAATCTCCAATAATATCCTGCGAGACCCAAGAAACTCCGGATCTCAGTAACTGTAGTGGGCACTCTCCACTCCATAATCTCCTTCACCTTAGCAGGATCCACTGCTATTCCTCCATTAGAGATAATATGTCCAAGGAATGGCACCTTATCAATCCAAAACTCGCACTTACTAAACTTAGCATAGAGTTGATTATCTCGCAGCTTCTGTAGCACCAACCTTAAATGTTCCTCGTGATCACTATCACTATGAGAATAAATAAGAATGTCGTCGATGAATACCACGACGAATCTGTCCAAATAATCCATAAACACTTTGTTCATCAAATTCATGAAATAAGCCGGTGCATTGGTTAATCCAAATGACATAACAGTAAACTCATATAATCCATATCGAGTCGAGAAAGCCGTCTTGGGAATATCCGATGGTCTTATCCTCATCTGATGGTAACCGGATCGGAGATCAATCTTCGAAAATACTCTTGCACCTCGCATCTGATCAAATAAATCCTCAATACGGGGCAACGGATACTTGTTCTTCACCGTGACATCATTAAGAGATCTATAATCCACACACATCCGTTGCGATCCATCCTTCTTCTGCACAAATAACACCGGTGCTCCCCAAGGTGAGGAACTTGGACGAATGTAACCAGCCTCTTGTAACTCCGTCAACTGCTTCTTAAGTTCCTTCAACTCCTCTACGGACATTCTATATGGCCGTTTAGAAATAGGGGCGGTTCCAGGTAAGAGATCAATAACAAACTCAACTTCTCTATTAGGTGGCATCCCTGGTAACTCCTCTGGAAAGACATCCGGAAAATCTCTAACCACCCGGATGTTGTCGCCAACAAACTCCTCCGGCATAAAGAACATTGCACGCATGGATGAGGAGGTTACTGCAATATTAACTTGAAATCTTTCTCCTTTAGTGGTAGTGAGCTCTATGGTACCTCTACCACATGCTATAACGGCCTTTGCCTTCCTTAGCCATGACATACCAAGGATCAAATCTATACTGCTTGACTCTAATATTATAGCAGTAGCTCCAAATTCTCTACCCATAATGGTTAATGTCAATCTACGTGTCATTTGATTCGCCTCAACAGGCCCTTTAGGTGTAATTACTATCAGGGGTTTTCTCATATTTAGCAGTGGTATTTCATTTGTGTTGGCATATCTAGCAGACATGAATGAATGTGTAGCACCAGAATCAAATAATATTGTTGCAGGAATTGCATTAACATAAAACATACCAATTACGAGGTCCCCACCATCAGGAGTATCATCAACGCTGACTTGATTCACCCTGGCTATAGAATATCCCTTGCCAGGGGTCTGTTGCTTGTTCTGAACTGGAGTAGTAGCAATCCTCTGTGGGCAGACATTTGCATAATGACCAATCTTTCCACACTTGAAACATTGAGTGCCCGGACTCTGTCCTGCAAACTTCGCCGGGGTGCCCGTGGGAGTAGCCTGTCGAGGAGGTGGAGTCCTCAGTGGTGATTGCTGAACTGGGCGTGGTCCTCCTGGTCGAGTCGGTGTACCCTGTGGTGAACTGTAGCGAGGACGAACACTGCTGCTACCCTGTCCTTGTGAGATAGCCTTCCTCTTCAAATCACCCAGCTGAACACGCTTGTGTTCAATAGCAAGAGCCTTATCCAACAGTCTCTGAAATGATGGAAATGTGTGTGCATCCAGTGCATACTGCAGTGGCCCATTAAGTCCTTCAATGAAATGCTCCTGCTTCCTCTCGTCTTCAGCAACTTCTTCAGGGGCATATCTGGATAACTGAATAAACTTGTCGCGGTACTCGCTGACTGACATACTTCCTTGCTTCAATGACAGAAACTCCTTCTTCTTGATCTTGATCATACCAGCTGGAATATGGTAGTTCCTGAATTGTGTACTGAACTCTGCCCAAGTAATAGTATCGGCAGCATCATGGGCAGCCGTATAAGAATCCCACCAGTCAGCAGCAGGACCAATCAGACGTCCAGAAGCATATAAAACCTTCTCCCGGTCAGTGCATTGTGCAATGTTGAGCATCTTCTCAATCGCTTTCAGCCAATCATCCGCGTCCAGTGGATCAGGTGAGCTAGCGAATGTAGGTGGCTTATGGCTCATGAACTCTCGGTGCTTATCACGAGGTGGAACTGGTGGTGGTGGTGGAGGCAGTGGTACTTGTTGCTGCTGTTGCTGTTGTTGAAGTTGCTGTTGCAGCTGCTGTTGTTGCGCCCTCCTTTCTTGGCGTATCTCATCTCTCTCCTGGCGCAACTCCTGGCGTATGTCTTCTCTTTCCTGACGCATCTCTTGGCGTTCTTGCTGCATCTGGGCACGCATATCAGCCATAGTGTCCGCCATTTGCTGCATCACCGCCATCTGAGCAGCAACCAGTGGGTCAACTCCGCCTGGTGGAGGATTAGGAGGATTCATCTCTGCTGGCTGTGGCTGAGGTTGTCTGTATATCCTTCGAGTGTGTCGGTTAGGAGGCAAATCAATTCCACCACCCCGCCTGGTATTGACCATCTGAGTTAGATACATATGGTAAGAAAGAGCAGTAGACAAGGCAGTAATTACAATCATGTTTCTTTGGGGGATTTATTAGCTAAGCAGTTTAATATTTCACCTATTATAGCTAATTCAATACCTTATGTTGGTACATGCTAAGATGTCCATCTATAATAATTCAATCAATCAAAGAAGCAAATCAGGCATTGATCATCAGAACAATCAACCAACATTTTTTAAGAAAATAGTTTTAACTTTTGTTTTGGGTTCCCTAACTCTTAGGAATGTCATAGGGGTAGGGATTCCAAGGTTTGAAATCCATCTTGTCTCAGAGTAGAAAAGGTAAGAATGATCAGAGTAGGACAGTAGAAGGTGAGACAGGATCAAGATAAGTATAGAAAGAATCAGAGTGAGGTAAGTAGGTAGGGGTTTTGTCCATTTCTATCTAGGTTTCGTCCTACAGTCAACATTTCCTCTGATACCACTTCTGTAACACCCGGTTTTAAAGGACAAAGCCGGGTGCATCTCATACATGCGCCAAGAAGACAACATATATAATAACAGAGTGTATAGAGATAAATGTCATAAAACATCAGAGTAATTATTACATAGCGGAAGACTTATTACAAAATAAAAGTATAACCATAAATCGAACTAAGGATCGTCGGCGCCAATGTCGACTGAGAAACGCCACCTAGATCAGATCGAACTCCTCAGTGTTAGGCGGCTCCTCCTGAACCACCTGCTCTTCTCCTGTGGGGGGGGGGGTGAGACAGCAAGAGTGAGCTCACATACGATCATAGCTCAACAAGTCGTGGGGAATAATGTGGCATGAACTCACCAAAGGTGGGAGTTCATGAAGTGTAAGGCTGATCAATGAAATAAAGGCTGAAGCTGAGCATTGCTTTTATAAGTTGGTCAAAATTTTATTAGCAGTTACTAAGTGTAAGTAAATACCAAACCATAGTAATAATAAGTAAAAGTAATAATAAAATAATCCCAAATGCAATGAAATGACAGGTTAAGTTTAGGTTCCATAATTTAATCATGTGAGTGTCCGAGCCGCTCATGACCGTGAGCACGGCTAGTATACCAGTTTTACACTCTGCAGAGGTTGCGCATCTTTACCCACAAGTCGTGTTACCCATTTGCCACAGAGTTGATCAGACTCCATACACCTCTACCTAGGAAGCGAGGCAGGGTACCACTACGAGGCCTTTACAAAGTTCCATTAGCTTCAGACTACCCGCTACAGTTTATAGGAAGATCCAGTGCAGGGTTCCTGGCTGACCGCCATCGCAGCAAAATCAACTAGGGACCTCCCTACACTGACCTCTCCCCTACTGCCCTTGCCCCTTTCGGGTAAGGTAGCCCTCCCCTAGCTTTCCTAGTTAATCAGCCAAGGGCGTCCCATTAAACCCTTGTGGTAGCACTGTTTTCCCGGGTGGTTCTCCATGTTCCCATTAACATAATGATCTTAACATGAACAAGGAAGAATAAAACAGATAACAATAGATAGTATAACAATGAGTGATGAATATCTCTATACCCAAATCCACATAAAGCAATAGCATGTACTACCCAAAACTTTAGTAGTAAAACCAGTGGTGAAACAAGGTATAAAGATAGTCAGATCTAGGGTATCCTATTGGGTCCCAGCAAAATTATCCTATGCAGATCATTATGAATAATAAGAACATGAATGGGTAAAAGAAGTGATCAAGGGCACAACTTGCCTTCCACGAGCTCCTGCTCAGCTACTTCAACTTGTTGAAGCTCAGGTTCCACAGTGGGTTGCTCGTCTACTCGCATCAATACAATACATACATAGTATAGCATAAATTAACATCACATCAAACATGCAAATATAATATACAGTAATAAACTAGACATTAAAATAAGATCACAGGAACTGGAATCATTAAATTTGGAGTTATAGATCTTAAGTTATGGATTTTCTAATGTTTTATGTGCTTAATACAAGATTAAGTGAAAGAATAATTTTAATGTGTTTGTCATGTCAAAACAGAGGTACTAATGGGTAGTCAATATTATTACAAAAATTTAGGAACTGGAATGGACCAATTTGGAGTTCATATGCATTTACTATGAATTAAACAAGTTTTAACATTTATTTATGCACTAAAAATTAATTTCTGATATTAATTTCTGATTTTTAAAGTTCTCTGGAGTGGGCCTCAAATACAGAAAACAGCAGGGGTTCAACCATAAAGATTCCCGAGACTCAGAGTACTATACAGTATACTGCGGGTTTATTTTCTGTTTTTCCGAGGGCTCTTTAGAAAAATGACCATCGCGAAGGGGTACGGGACAATATCGGCCGTCCGATTAGAAATCACGCGTCCAGATTAAATCCACAGACGCGCGAACCGGTACGCCATGGGATCCACACGATCTAAGATCAACGGTCACCATTTAATGATTACTGAGGTAAGCGCCTAACGTCCGATTCGATATCGACGGCCCGAACGAATGCGGCGAAGGGGTACGCGCCGTTCTAATCTGAGCCGTCCAGAGGCAAGATCAACGGGCGAGGGCACACCTATGCCAGATCTAATCCGAGGCATTGGCTAAAGAATCAACGATTCAGAACATTTTCCCCAATTCCCAGCTCGGGACGGCGGCGCAACACCGACGGAGACGGTGGCGCCATCGCCGGAATTCCGGCCCGATGATTTAGCGCACAATTCACGATTCTATCGGGTCCTACACTATCGCAGGGAACAGGCGAACTCGGAATAGGGTTTACTCACCGGAGACGGACGACAGTTGAACGCAATCACGACGTGCGGCGGAGACGCGACTCCGGTGAGAAATTCACGTCGCCCGAGACGACCCCGATCGCAGGCGATCCCCGTGTAAGCTT
Organism: Zea luxurians; assembly: GCA_029449295.1. NCBI lineage: Eukaryota > Viridiplantae > Streptophyta > Magnoliopsida > Poales > Poaceae > Zea > Zea luxurians. Next base: position 115,354,231 of record JAOPSE010000005.1, on the reverse strand, counting down.
CCAAGGTCCCTTGGTGACGACACACGGGCACCCACTGAGGCAAAGTCGGCGGCGAATCGAAGTTGGCCCGCGGCGGCGGATTTCCCTGCGATTCCGCCGTGCGCGATAGAGCCTAGGTGATCTATGGTGGCGGCGCAGGTCGGGTGAGAAGGAGGCGAGGTCTAACAGAGCTTTATACTCCGATTGGTTCGGTCAGTAGCGGATTCCACGAAGCTCGAGCAGGTCTGTTCATGCCACGCCCGCGCTGTTCGGAGGTTGTTGATGACCATGCGCGCTCTCTGGCTGACATCTTGGACCCAGACGACAGTGAACGGGAGAAGGGTCGAGCGCGGGTGGTGACTGGCTAATCGGTACCGAACTTGCGGTTGGCGCGCGGCGAGCTCGCCGCGGATTTCGCGTCGGCGTTTGACGGGCAGGGCGAAGGGATGACGAGTGGACCCAGGTTGCAGTGTCACGCGAGATGCGGGAGCGAGCGCAAGCGGGCGAGAGACTGACGGGTTGGCCCCAGTGGCAGTGGGACACGGCTGACCAAGGAAGCGCGCACGTGTTTGGGGCACTGGCGTCGCGGACCCACTTGTCGGCGCACGGTGAGAGGGGGAAAGTTGGGCCGCGCGGGGTAGTTTGCTGAGTGGGCCGAATGGAGTGAAGTTGGCCCATGAATCCTTTTTATTCTTTTCTTTTTTATATTTTCTGTTTTCTTTTCCTTTTTTCTCCATTTTCTAATCCAATTTGGATTCAAGTTTTAAATTCAAACTTTGTGGCCACATTTACACTATGTTTGTACAGTTAAAAGTAGTAAGCCTAAGGATATTTATATTTTTGTATTTCTATGTCATTCCTATTCTTCTTATTTTCAAACCCCTAAATTTTAATTTAGGGATCAATTCAACCTTTAGAATCATTGTTTTATTATTATTATTAACATTATTATTTTATTTAATGCACAAACAATAAAACTCCAACATGATGCAATTTTTTTATCATTTGTTGGAATTAAACTCTAAATTTTGTGTATGCTCTTTTCATGATGCAAATGAGACATACAAAATTGAGAATAACTCTCTATTATTCTTGGTATACAACTTGGAGTATTACAACATCCTGAAAAAATTCAAAGGCTTCCGCAAGCTCATCTATGGAGGGCTTTCCCTCACCTTCATCATCACTACTGCTATCATCACTAGAGGATGGAATGCTTTTGTTACCTCTTGCCATAAGGCATTTGTGTGATGACCGTGATGAGCGTGATGAGGACCGGTGGCTGCGCGTCCTTGGAGGTTCATCTTCACTTGAAGAATCATCCCAAGTTCTAACACTTGTTAGCGTCTTGCCTTTGCTCCTCTCCTTTTTGGGTTTGGCCATATTTGGACAGTTGTCCCTGAAGGGGCCCTTCTCCCCACATGCGAAGCATCCTCTCTTCCTTTGCTTTTTCCTGTCAATGTTAAAGACAAGATCCTCGACCTGCAGGGGCACACCCATTAGATTAATCTTGCGGATCATCCTCATTACCTTTCCGACGCGTCGGATTGTTTCTTCGTCCTCGGAGGATGATGTGCATGGTTGATTATCTTCATCATCATCACTTTCTTCTTCTTCTTCTTCACTTGAGGAACTTGGAGTGGGAGCTTTCTTTTTGCCCTTCCTTTCATCACATGCAAAAGCATATGGTCTTGAGGAAGTTGGCTCCTCTCCCCAACACATTTTTCGCGACATCTCAAAAGCCGCGATTTTCCCAATCACAATGGTCGGGGTCATGTTGCTCAAGTCCTCCATGTTATGAAGGATGGTGATGATGCTCCCATATCTTTGTTGTGGTAGCAGGGAGATAATCTTCCTCACAATGTCCGCATCACCTAGCTTATTAATGCCAATAGAATTGAGCTCGTTGATAATTAGATTCAAACAAGAATACATGTCTCTAACAAGCTCATCATCTTTCATAGCAAAAGAATTATACTCATTTAAGACTAGGCAATGTTTTTGCTCACGGACATTGGATGTGCCGTCATGGAGCTCATGCAATTTTAGCCAAATCTCATTAGCAGTTTTCAAGGTAAATACTTGATTAAAAATATCCATGCTAAAAGATTCATACAAACAATTTTTGGCTCTAGCATTTAAATGAATTTCTTTTTCCTCACTCGTGGTGGGTTTCTCGGGATTCTTGAGGGGTTTCATCCCATCACGAGTGACTCTCCAAACACCTAGATCAACGGCCTCTAGGTAACAAGCCATTCTAGCACTATAATATGAAAAGTTAGTGCCGTCGAAGTGTGGTGGCCTATGGGTATCCATCCCTTCCTCTAAAAAGCGTCGGCTCTTTTAGCGGTGAAGCTAAAGCGTTTCAAATGAGCCAAACCGGGCTTTGATACCACTTGTAGGAAACGGGTGACACCTAAGAGGGGGGGTGAATTAGGACTTCTAAAACTTCTACTAAACTAGGCCACAAATAAATTCCTAGAGCAAAACCTATGCAAGTAATCAAACTAGAAGGTGCAAACTAGGTTTTGTCTAAGTGTTGCTATCTCTACCGCAAAGGCTAAGTTTCAATCTACACTAAATAAGTATGAATACAAGATTGAAACTTGAATGCTTAATATAAATGCGGAAACTTAAAGAGCAAAGTAGAGAAGCAAACTCTCATGGATGACGCTGGTATTTTAACCGAGGTATCCGGAACCACGCAAGGTCCCGACTAATCCTCGTTGGTGCCCCTACGCAAAGGGAAGCCCACGCGAGGGCCAAGCACCACGGTCGAGTAACTCCGTAGAGAGCCATGGGCCTTCTCCACACGCAAGTGGTGCTCCGCTTCCGGCTCCTCTCGGACGCTCTCCGCCGTCTCCACTATCGAGCTTCCGACAGAAATGCCGCGGGCCTCGTTCCCTCTGGTACACGGTGGCGGCCGTGACACAAACACGGTTGTCACGGTCTCGCAAGACTCTCGCCCACTCGGTACAATTACAACGGCTCACGCAAGAGCCGAGGGGTTGTGTGGTTTTACAAAACTCACTCAACTAACTAGGGTTCACCTAGAGTAAGCGCTAAACGGTCTAACTAACCTAAGCACTTTGCAAAGCACCTACGCTAATCACCGAGTGATTCTATTAAGCACTTGGGTGTTTGAGCTCTTGGAAATGTCCACTATATGCCTTGGTATGTTGCTTGGGCTCCCACACCTGCAAATGGCCGGTTGGGTGAAGTATATATAGGCCCCAACTCAATTCTAGCTGTTGGAGAAAAGCTGCAGTTCTCTGCGGCACACCGGACAGCGCACTGTAGCCTATCCGGTGCGCCTAGCCGTTGCTCTGTCAGAGCAGGTGACCGTTGGCGCCGCAGGCTTTTCCACACCAGACAGTCTGGTGCTCACACCGGACAGTCCGGTGGTCTTCTCTTCGAGTGCCACCTGGAACTAACCGTTGGGCTGGAGTTCCCTGGTGCACCGGACAGTCCGGCGTGTGGGCACCGGACAGTCCGGTGTGCCACCGGACAGTCCGGTGCGCCTTCGCATAGACAGTCCGCAGCAGCACACTTGGACTCTTCTTGGATCTTCTTAATATCTTCTTTTGAGGTGTTGCTTTCCTCAATTCCTTAGTCCAAGTAAGTCTCACATCCTGTGAACTACAAACACAAACACTAGAAAACTTATTAGTTCACGGATTGTGTTGTTCATCAAACACCAAAACTCGATTAGCCAAATAGCCCGGGGTCCATTTTCCTTACACTAGGGATTCACTGCGAGACATTTACAAAGTTCCACTAGAGGAGAGAACTCGCTATGGATTCTCGGGCCGAAGGCAATGTAGGATTCTCTCGTCCAAAAAGCTAAAAAGGCAGTCCGACCCGAGGACCTCCCTACACCTGCACTCCTCCACCCGGCTTGCCCCTTTCAGGAAAGGATTAACTGACACTAGCTTTTCTAATTATTTAGCCAAGGGCGTCCTATTCCACCCTTGTGGTAGCATTGTTTTCTTAGGTGGTCGCTCCATGTTTCATTAACATAATAATCATATCATGAACAATAATTAAACCAACAATATTAATGGAACATGATCATAATTCAGTATAACATTAATCCCAAAACTAGGTAGAGCAATAGCAAGTCTTCCCAATAGTTTATTTGTTTGCAAGGTGTAGTGTGAACAAAACTACAGTAACCTATTAGGTGCAACTCCAGGTACTTCTCAAGGTTTCTCGTCACCTCGCTTCTACTCATAGCAATACATACAATCAAGCAAATAATGGATATGGTAGCATTACACTAAAGCATGAGAACAAAGCGTGTAAAAATATTCTACGTGTCGCTACGAGATCGTAGGTTCGAGAACCACTAAAATTTGAATTATGGTTAAAAAGATATGATTTTCGAAAGACCTACGTGATTAAACAATTAAAACTAGGTCTTATATTGATTTTATAAATCATGTGAGAAATATTAAGAAAATCGAAGCTTCGACCGAGAAATATCACGAGAGCTGGCCCTCCCTATACAACGTGAGTGTTCGCCCCTATAGTCCGATCTTTACTCGTGCTTTAAACCCTCTTAGTCTCTACACGAGGAGCCCATAGGCCATTCTATCTCGTGTGCACACACCCAGGAGAACGAACGAGTGAGCTTTTTAACCTCAACCTAAAATTCACTCTCACTAGGGTTCAAACTCATGATCTGAGTACTACTCAAACCACATCTCCAACTCACCTAGAGAGGCCATTTCAAGGTGATCGAAATCAGATTTCAAATGAGCACTAGACACCCTAAGGTAGATTTATATGTTATACATGTAGACAATATATATGGGCAAACTAAAATGTAGGTTCAGATAGTTATCGCCGAGGGGTGGACATTGAGGTTACCAAAAAATTCGGATCAAGTAATTCGAGTAATTTAATGTGACGGAACCTCCCAAGTAATCAGGCCCACATACAGTTGTCCTTGTCTAACAGACATCAGACATCCTGTAGAGGTTCCTAAGTTACTTGACAAGCTCGGTATCTTCCTTACCTCACCAGGAACGTTTCACCCGTCTTGCAGACATTACAGATCATCGGAGATAAAGAAATGCGGAAGCGATTACATAATCTTACATTTATTTCCAAAGTAAGCTCAAGTTAAGTTATTACAGACCAGTTCTAAAAACGAGTGCATAAAAGTATTAATTATACAAACCGGGGAGACACAACTTCTCCCGAAGGACTATAAACAAAAGATCTAAGATGGAGGACCGAGTCCTTCCCCACTTCAGTCTTGATGTTCTCCCTTGGGAACCACCTTAGTACAGAAGCAGCAAAAGTCTGCTACTTCCCCACCTAAAAACAACAAAGGGATAAACCCTGAGTATGGAATTACTCAGCAAGTCTTACCCGACTAAGGAAAAGACTCTCAAGGGTATGCTGGATATAGGGGAGTCAAGGTAAGGCTTTCCAATAGTCAAAAGACTCTGTTTTGCAGAAATGCTTACTAAAGTGGATCCTTAAAAATCCAATTTTATTTGTCAAGTTAGGTAGAATTACCTGCACTAGAATTCTTTCTACCCTAGTTCAATCACTGGTCCTGCACTAGCCAATTTCTTAACCAAAAACCCATCATCTTAAGTGGAATGCTACGTGTAGGGCAGTGACCAAGTCTTCATAACCGCGAAGGTACGGCGATCCGAATCGATTATACTCAGCTGAGGATCTCCAATCACACGACATATGTAGCACTTAACCCTTGCATATGTCAACCCGCCACCGGGGTTCTTAAGACCGGATCAGGTTCACGCAAACCGAGAGCACAGATACACCACCGTCCAGCCTCTTGCCACGGAGGGTACACGCTACTCTCGCCACCGCTCCACTCCCATTTCGTGTTATCTTATTCCGGCCTTAGTCTGCCCGAGGCAAGGCTTACCCATGACGAGGCATGTGACCAGTTAAAGGGTCCTCGATCATCAAGCCTACATCGACAAGGTCCTTAATCGACTCAGACGGAGACACTACACCGAGACTCTCTTCTCGTGCAAGTCACCCGCCCGGTCTAAGCTTAACCATTTCAAACCCAAAGTTTGGTACCTGGCAGAGGTACATCTTTTCCGATGTTGGACCCATCAAGGCCTTGATGGATCCACCATCAAATTTTGTTTTTGAAAACATCCCTCCCACTTTGCCAAACACCTTTTGTAAAACAAATCCTCTTGTTTTTCTAAAGCAATACTAAGCAAAGTAAAACCTTTTTGTAAAAACAGGATTTCAAGGAGGGTAATCAAATTCAAGGAAGGCAATGCAGGAATTGTTTAATCAATCAACTCCTATCACCTAATGCAGCAAGTAAGTGAAAAAAAATTTAAAAGCATCAAGGTAAGTGGCAAATGCACCGGGGCTTGCCTTTGTTATCAGAGGTGTCCTGCTCAGATCCACAGATATCAAAATAAAAGCAGTTGTCGGCCTGGGGATCAGAGGTGGGTGGTATCCCTTCTTCAACAACCTCTTCTTCTTCTTCTTGTTCTAAGATAACCATATACATACATAAGGATGGATGTCATGGAATGCTCATGAGAATGCAAAGATAGCATAAACTTGTTATTTATATCTTGAGTACAACTTTCCTTCACGGAGTTCCGGGAACTTAGGGTTTCCGGAGTCGGTAAAGGAGTTCATAGGGCAGGGGGGGTGGTGTTGGGTTTTGTGATCAAACAAGGGTCAAATCAAACCAAACTCTACCCATGGCTTCTAAATAATGTGAAAAGCTCACATAAAAAGTTTGGGAAATTTTGGACTTATTATTTACTCTCTAAAAATCCAGAACCAATAGTTTAGGCTATTTTAAATACCCTAAAATTCCCTATTTGATCTAAAAATCATGAAACTATTTTTACTAAATTCTATGGAAAATAACAAACCTAGGAAAATTGGTCTCATAATTTTAGGATTTTTCTATCATTTTTAACAATTTTCTAAAGCTTCACTGAAAAAAGAAAAAGAAAAACTATTAAACCGTACTGGGCCGCTTCTGGCCCAACCAGCCCAGGCCCAGGGATAACAGCGCCCGCGCCCGCGCGCCCTGGCGGCTTTGCAGAAGAGACCCCGAGCTTTTGGCTAATTAAAAACGAGTTTCTTCACTGTTCCTGTGTGTCGCTGACCGATCACAAAAAGACCCCTGGGTTCTGGTCAATTTGCAACGCGAGGTCCACGACGGTGTTCAAGCTCGGCCGCGCTCCGGCGAGCAGCAGTCCGGCCGATTGGGGCTGCGGCTGGACTCTCCGAGCGGCATACACGAAATTCAACCCCTAAGGAGCATTTCCCCTAACCTAATTGCACCGGTGGTGGCTCATAGAGCTCCGGCCACGATGGCCGTAAGCGCCACGGCGGCATGAGCGTGTTCCCGGCGACCCAGGGCGATCTAGTTCGATTCAAGGCTTTAGTAAGCATCACGGGGGTATGAGCATGCTAAAACGAAGGCGCAGAGGGCATGAACGGACCTGTAGAGGGCTGACCACGGCGAACTCACAACACGGCGGCGGAAAACAGTTTTGGTGGCAATGCGAAATTCCGGCGAGACAGTGAGCGATTGGGTGCGGGAGTGGGTGCAATAGCTAGCCAAAAACCTGGAGCAGACGAGAGGGGGCTCAATTTATAGGCTCCGAGAGCGGTGGCTCTTGATTTGATCATGAAATGTTGGCGGGCGGAGATAAGAACGAAGGTGCCGTGGTGAAACCGGGGCAACTGTCGTGGCAAGCTCTCCGGCGGTGATGGGACGGGTAGAGGAAGTCTTGGCGACGCTATGGAAAGGCTTGGACACATGGCACCCGGTCGAGAGGCGGCGGTCGACGGTGAGCCCTTTACGGCGGGCGGTGAGCCAGGGGGGGTGGATTACAGTTAGCCGGAGCAGTGTCCAGTCCACGGGCGGTGAAGATTTTTTGATGCCGCGAAGTTATCCACACGCCCGAGCGCGAATCGCGACGCCGGCGACGTGAATCGCGGCGGAAAGCCACCGGCGGTGGTTCGCTGGCGATCTTATCAGTTCGAGCACTGTACCATCAGAACACTTCTTCAGTGCAGCTGACAGACCAACTTAGAGTCCGTTTTTCTTAAATTTTTGTGTGAAAACTAAGCTAACTCTCTATAGTAAAGTTTTAGAGCTACAAACCAGCTACAATCCAACTATAGAGCTTGAACACATTTGAGCACTGGATCATGCTCAAAATCGAGCTCAAAGTTGGGGTCAGTTCACTGCTAAGCAGATTTTTAGTTCAAAACAGCCTGACAGCCAGTTTTGGACTGGATTTTTCTGCAAATTTCTCATAACAACTATGCTTGCACCCTTTAGCAAAGTTGTTCTCCTATTATTGGTCTTCAACTTTGGTGTGGTGACCTAGGGCAAAAACTCTATATCCAGAAAGATACAAAGCCCCAAAGTTGAGCCAATTCACTGAAATCCAGACTTAGAATGGGCAAACTCCAATGAGGTCCATTTTGCACTTTAGTCCAAAACCAAGGGTTTTGCTTGTAAATCTCCTCAAATGTGGACCAAATAACTTTATGGTTTAAAACATACTAGTTTTTTACACTTTAGTCCAATTGTGCATCAATTTTGCACATAGGTCCCTAGGGTTTGGACTTTGGGTTTTCCAGGGTTCTAACTAGGGTTTTTAATGTCCCAGGGGTATAATTATGATTTCACTTAGTGTTTGAGGTTGTTTTATGGCTCTTCTCACAAACCCTAAGGTTTTCCTCAACTTAAGTTAAGTTTTACCCCATTAACCATTAGTTAGGGTTAAGTCCTTAAACCAAGGTCCTATTTGTAAAACAGTAAAACAATACAACTTGTTTGAAATTTTTGCCTAGTGAATGCACTCTAGGTGTATCAAACATATGCAATGCCCATGCTCATGATGTCATGCTCAAGTTTTAGTTAGAGTAACACCAGGGGTGTTACATCCTTCCCCCCATAAAAGAATCTCGTCCCGAGATTTAAAGTCCTAGGGTGAGTAATGGAAAAGGAAATGCTTCACATTTGTATTTCCTTATTTCTGGTACAAGGCAGGGGTGGTGTGGGGGTTCATTCCTCTATTACACAACTATACAAACTTTACAATTTACAAGAGGCTAGAAAGCTTGGGAAATTCTTATCTAAGAATTCTTGGGTTTCCCATGTAGCCTCATCTTCTGAATGTTGGTTCCACTGTATCTTGTAAAACTTGAGAGTTTTTCTCCGGGTAACCCTGTCCTTTTGATCCAGAATCCGAATGGGATGTTCCGAGTACGTTAAGTCTGGTTCCAGGACAACATCAGTTACTTCAACGGTTCGATCGGGAACCCGAAGACACTTCTTCAATTGTGACACGTGGAACACATTATGTACGGCAGACAATGTTTCGGGGAGCTGAAGTCGGTATGCCACTGGTCCACATTGCTCAAGTACCAGGAATGGACCAATGTACCTGGGTGCAAGTTTTCCTTTAATCCCAAAACGCGATACGCCTTTCATTGGTGAGACCTTCAGATAAACATAGTCTCCTTCCAGGAAATACAAAGGCCTTCGCCGTTTGTCTGCATAACTTTTTTGACGAGCTTGGGCTTTCTTCATATTATGAACTATTTTCTGAACCTTTTCTTCGGTTTCTTTTACCATATCAGGCCTAAAGAAATATCTTTCACCAGGTTCAGACCAATTTAGCGGAGTTCGACACCGTCGCCCATACAAAGCTTCAAAAGGTGCCATCCTGATGCTTTCTTGATAGCTGTTATTATATGAAAACTCCGCCAATGGTAAACACTCATCCCATTTCTGTGAGAAATCCAGGACACATGCCCGTAACATATCTTCCAGTATTCGGTTCACCCTCTCAGTCTGTCCACTGGTTTGGGGATGGTAGGCCGAACTGTGGAGTAACTTGGTACCCAAAGATTGGTGAAGTGCTTCCCAAAACTTGGCTACAAATTGAGATCCACGATCCGACACTATGGTCTTTGGAATACCATGCAAACTGAGAATACGGGCAATGTATAACTCCGCATAGGCAATGACAGGATATTTTACTTTGACCGGGAGGAAATGAGCAACCTTTGTAAGTCGATCAACAATCACCCAGATAGAGTCGTATCCTTTTGCAGTCCTGGGTAATCCCACAATGAAGTCCATGCTTATGTCTTCCCATTTCCATGTTGGGATTGGCAAAGATTGCAATGGACCAGCAGTTTTCAGGTGTATGGCTTTGACACGTCTGCAAGTGTCGCACTTAGCCACATAGCGTGCAATTTCAATCTTCATCTTCGTCCACCAGTAATGTTGCTTTAAATCTTGGTACATCTTAGTGCTTCCGGGATGAATAGAATAGCGACTAAGATGCGCTTCATCTAAAATTTGCTGGCGGAGTTCCTCGTTTTTCGGCACTACTATGCGGTTATTGAACCATAACACCCCTTGATCATCTTCTCTAAAACATTGGGCTGTTCCAGCCCTGATCTTTTCTCGTATGTGCTTCATGCCCAGATTATCTTTTTGATCATCAATTATCCTTTGCAAGATGGTTGACTCAAGCCTTAGCTGATTTAGAGTCCCTTGTTGGATCATTCCCAGGTTTAACCTTTCCATTTCTTGACACAAAGTGTTCTCGGAGGTTTTAACCATAAGACAGTGGCAGGAAGTCTTACGACTCAATGCATCTGCCACCACATTGGCCTTGCCTGGGTGATAATGGATCTCCAGTTCATAATCTTTAATGAGCTCGAGCCATCGTCTTTGCCTCATGTTTAACTCTGACTGGGTAAATATATACTTCAAACTCTTGTGATCGGTGTAGATGTGACAGATATTCCCCAGCAGATAATGACGCCAGATTTTCAGGGCATGAACCACCGCAGCTAACTCCAGATCATGAGTTGGATAGTGCTCCTCATGCCGGCGTAACTGCCTTGAAGCATATGCAATCACTCGGCCCTCTTGCATTAGTACACAGCCGAGCCCACTGCCTGACGCATCACAATATACATCAAAAGGTTTAGTGATGTCCGGTTGAGCCAATACCGGAGCAGTGGTCAATAATATCTTCAGTTGCTCAAAGGCTTTATTACATTCAGAAGACCAATTGAACTTGGTATCATTCTTCAATAAACTTGTGATTGGCTTCACAAGCTTAGAAAAATCAGGTATAAATCTGCGATAGTATCCTGCTAGTCCAAGAAAACTCCGGACTTGGTGAACAGTCGTTGGAGGCTGCCACTCCAGAATATCCTTGACTTTGCTAGGGTCTACCGCAATTCCCTTGGATGATAATACGTGCCCCAAAAATTGAATTTCTTCCAGCCAGAACGCGCACTTGCTGAACTTGGCATATAGCTGATGTTCCCTCAGGCGCGTCAATACAATCCGCAGGTGCTGAGCGTGCTCCTCTTCATTTTTAGAGTATATCAATATATCATCAATGAAGACCACCACGAACTTGTCTAACTCGGGCATAAACACCGAGTTCATCAAATAGGTGAAGTGGGCAGGAGCATTGGTAAGCCCGAAAGACATTACTAGATATTCAAACAACCCATACCGTGTAGTGAATGCGGTCTTCGGTATATCCTCGGGCCGAATACGGATCTGATGATAGCCCGACCTGAGATCAATTTTGGAAAATACCCTCGCCCCTGTCAGTTGATCAAATAAGATATCAATCCTTGGAAGAGGGTACTTATTCTTGATAGTGACCTCATTCAGGGGCCGATAGTCCACGCACATGCGCAAGGTTTGATCCTTCTTCTTCACAAAGATGGCGGGACAACCCCAAGGGGACGAGCTTGGCCGGATAAATCCTTTATTCAGCAGATCTTGCAATTGAATCTTCAATTCTGCCAATTCATTAGGGGGCATACGGTACGACCTTCGGGAAATGGGAGCCGTACCGGGTTTTAGCTCAATTACAAATTCCACATCTCTTTCTGGGGGTAGTCCAGGCAAATCTTCCGGAAACACATCTGGAAACTCACAAACTACCAGAATATTCTTGATCTCCGGTACAATGGCTTCAAAGATTCTACCAGAAGCTTTGACTGGATTGGTCTTGGGGAGAGACAAGAGAATTTCTTCTTGATTATAACTCAACCTGACGGTTCTGAGTTCAGTGTTGAGTACTGCCTTGTGTTGAGTTAACCAATTCATTCCCAAAATTACATCTATATCTTGGCCCTTCAGAACAATCATGTTGGCAGGAAAGTTCCGTTCGGCCATAGTTACTGGCACTCCATAGGCCACTTCTTTAGTAAAAATATATCCCCCAGGTGAATGAATTTTAAAACCCTCTTTGGATTCATGACATGGAATGTGATGTTGCTCCACAAATGTCTTGCTAATGAAGGTATGTGAAGCACCAGAATCAAAAAGAATTAGTGCAGGGTGACTGGCCACAGGGAACGTACCCATCATCACCGGCTCTCCTTCCGGTGTGGTAGCCACTTGCGTATAATAGACTCGCCCCGTCTTTTTGGTATTTCTGCCCGAAGTAGTTCCCTTGCCTGGAGCTGAAGTTCCCGATCCTTGCTGATTATTGGCCTGATTTTGCCGAGGATAGGGACAGTCTTTAATGAAGTGCCCAGACTTGCCACAGTTAAAGCATCCAGTGGAAGAGCTTGGCAGTGCAGGGAATCGAGTGCCTGGGGCACCCGGCTGACTTGAGGCAGTAGGGGCTTTGTTAGGCCGAATAATTATAGGCTGCTTGAACGGGAAAGGTGGTGCACTGGAACGATTCTGGTTAGAGGGCCGGAGAATGAACCGTTGCCTCTTAACCGGGCCCTGAGTAGGCCGATCACCACTAAATCCCTTGCTTTTCCCAGAATTTGCATATTTGGCCTCCACGGATAAGGCTGTGCTGACAGCCTTGCCATAAGTAAGATCAATACATGCAGCCATCTTCCGCTGCATCCTGTCGTTCAGACCCCTCATAAAACAATTCTTCTTTTTCAAATCTGTATTCACCTGGTCAATTGCGTACTGGGACAGGTGGTTGAACTTGTTGAGATACTGAGTAACAGTATCTCCCCCTTGCTTCAACTTCATAAACTCTTCCTGCTTCATGTGCAACACTCCCTCCGGGATATAATGCTCGCGGAATGCTGCTTTGAACTCGTTCCATGTAACTTGATGATTATCCGGTTGAATGGCCACAAAATTTCCCCACCAAGTACTGGCGGGGCCTCGAAGTTGTTGTGCTGCAAAGAGTGGTTTCTGGGTTTCTGAGCATCGAAGAAGGCCAAATTTCTGTTCAATGACCCTTATCCATTCGTCGGCCTCAAGCGGATCTTCTGCTTTAATAAAAAGAGGCGGACGAGTCTCCGAGAAATCCAAATATGTAGTCTCACGAGGACCCTGCTGGAATCCTCGTCCTGCTTGTTGTTGAAGCTGTTGCTGGCCCGCCATCTCCCTCAGAAAGCGGGTGTTATCGGCTGTGGCGTTTACCAAGGCAGCGATGGCCTCGACCAGCGTGGGCGGAACGGGAGGTGGATTCGGGGTAGCATCCCCACCCCCGGAGGTTCCAGCTGCATCCTGTCCTCGAGTACGGGTCGGCATCTGAGGCAAAAACATTTGAATAAACACAATGTGCCAAAGAAAGCCCTCCGTTTTACATTACTGTAAAAAGTAATGGTACAGACTCGATATTATACAACAGGATACATAACCCATTTTACAAAAGTTTACCCTACTATACAATAATACATCCTACAATACATTACTCTAATATAATAGTACACCCTACAATATACTACTCTACTCTTACTATACCACTAGTCTTGCTTCCCATCGCTCTTGGCAGCTTCATTGTCGGGGGTAGGAGTCCAGACGTCCACCAACCTTAAAGAAGGAGGGGGCTCAAAAAGATCTAGCTCCCCACCCGACGCGCGTCCCGCGGCGTGGGAGGGTCCGGCTTCTGCCTCAGTAGGAGGGGCAGGCTCACTTGGGTGCAGCTGCGAGTAGAGCACATGAACCTCTTCATGTAATGTATTGCAGTACACCTGCAGTTCGTCGACAGCTGTGCTGAGTTCTCTCACTCGGGCCTGAGCCCTTGCCTCCTTGGCCCATGCCAAATCGAGTGCCAAATCCCGATCGGCCAGCTGGTCTTGTAGATGGCGAACGTCTGCTCGTAACTCATTTATACGGTCACCATCTCCAATCCATATAGCTGTCCTGCGGCGAAGTTCCAATTGGAGCCTGTTTACTTCTGCTTCTAGATCCCCGATGGGATCATTGCTCCCGCTACTACTATCTACATCTCGTGGAGCAAGCTGATGCTGAGGCACTCCACGCGGTCCAGTCGACTTACGCGCGGTCTTTCGTGTGCGCGGCGGCATTTTCTAAAGGGGAAATTTATTATTATAATTCTTAGCATGATGCATGAGTAAGTACAGAACCAACCTTGGTTGATTCAACCTTCTATACGTTGCACTCTTCCTAACTGGTCTTTAATATAAACTCTTCAGACTACTTAGGTAAGAAGAGAAAAGAATCTTTAGGTAAGACTTTTGAAAATCTTTTGAAGATGCCCTGGAATATCTGCAAAGAAGGGCTACGCTCCGATACCAGCTGTGACGGAACCTCCCAAGTAATCAGGCCCACATACAGTTGTCCTTGTCTAACAGACATCAGACATCCTGTAGAGGTTCCTAAGTTACTTGACAAGCTCGGTATCTTCCTTACCTCACCAGGAACGTTTCACCCGTCTTGCAGACATTACAGATCATCGGAGATAAAGAAATGCGGAAGCGATTACATAATCTTACATTTATTTCCAAAGTAAGCTCAAGTTAAGTTATTACAGACCAGTTCTAAAAACGAGTGCATAAAAGTATTAATTATACAAACCGGGGAGACACAACTTCTCCCGAAGGACTATAAACAAAAGATCTAAGATGGAGGACCGAGTCCTTCCCCACTTCAGTCTTGATGTTCTCCCTTGGGAACCACCTTAGTACAGAAGCAGCAAAAGTCTGCTACTTCCCCACCTAAAAACAACAAAGGGATAAACCCTGAGTATGGAATTACTCAGCAAGTCTTACCCGACTAAGGAAAAGACTCTCAAGGGTATGCTGGATATAGGGGAGTCAAGGTAAGGCTTTCCAATAGTCAAAAGACTCTGTTTTGCAGAAATGCTTACTAAAGTGGATCCTTAAAAATCCAATTTTATTTGTCAAGTTAGGTAGAATTACCTGCACTAGAATTCTTTCTACCCTAGTTCAATCACTGGTCCTGCACTAGCCAATTTCTTAACCAAAAACCCATCATCTTAAGTGGAATGCTACGTGTAGGGCAGTGACCAAGTCTTCATAACCGCGAAGGTACGGCGATCCGAATCGATTATACTCAGCTGAGGATCTCCAATCACACGACATATGTAGCACTTAACCCTTGCATATGTCAACCCGCCACCGGGGTTCTTAAGACCGGATCAGGTTCACGCAAACCGAGAGCACAGATACACCACCGTCCAGCCTCTTGCCACGGAGGGTACACGCTACTCTCGCCACCGCTCCACTCCCATTTCGTGTTATCTTATTCCGGCCTTAGTCTGCCCGAGGCAAGGCTTACCCATGACGAGGCATGTGACCAGTTAAAGGGTCCTCGATCATCAAGCCTACATCGACAAGGTCCTTAATCGACTCAGACGGAGACACTACACCGAGACTCTCTTCTCGTGCAAGTCACCCGCCCGGTCTCAGCTTAACCATTTCAAACCCAAAGTTTGGTACCTGGCAGAGGTACATCTTTTCCGATGTTGGACCCATCAAGGCCTTGATGGATCCACCATCAAATTTTGTTTTTGAAAACATCCCTCCCACTTTGCCAAACACCTTTTGTAAAACAAATCCTCTTGTTTTTCTAAAGCAATACTAAGCAAAGTAAAACCTTTTTGTAAAAACAGGATTTCAAGGAGGGTAATCAAATTCAAGGAAGGCAATGCAGGAATTGTTTAATCAATCAACTCCTATCACCTAATGCAGCAAGTAAGTGAAAAAAATTTAAAAGCATCAAGGTAAGTGGCAAATGCACCGGGGCTTGCCTTTGTTATCAGAGGTGTCCTGCTCAGATCCACAGATATCAAAATAAAAGCAGTTGTCGGCCTGGGGATCAGAGGTGGGTGGTATCCCTTCTTCAACAACCTCTTCTTCTTCTTCTTGTTCTAAGATAACCATATACATACATAAGGATGGATGTCATGGAATGCTCATGAGAATGCAAAGATAGCATAAACTTGTTATTTATATCTTGAGTACAACTTTCCTTCACGGAGTTCCGGGAACTTAGGGTTTCCGGAGTCGGTAAAGGAGTTCATAGGGCAGGGGGGGTGGTGTTGGGTTTTGTGATCAAACAAGGGTCAAATCAAACCAAACTCTACCCATGGCTTCTAAATAATGTGAAAAGCTCACATAAAAAGTTTGGGAAATTTTGGACTTATTATTTACTCTCTAAAAATCCAGAACCAATAGTTTAGGCTATTTTAAATACCCTAAAATTCCCTATTTGATCTAAAAATCATGAAACTATTTTTACTAAATTCTATGGAAAATAACAAACCTAGGAAAATTGGTCTCATAATTTTAGGATTTTTCTATCATTTTTAACAATTTTCTAAAGCTTCACTGAAAAAAGAAAAAGAAAAACTATTAAACCGTACTGGGCCGCTTCTGGCCCAACCAGCCCAGGCCCAGGGATAACAGCGCCCGCGCCCGCGCGCCCTGGCGGCTTTGCAGAAGAGACCCTGAGCTTTTGGCTAATTAAAAACGAGTTTCTTCACTGTTCCTGTGTGTCGCTGACCGATCACAAAAAGACCCCTGGGTTCTGGTCAATTTGCAACGCGAGGTCCACGACGGTGTTCAAGCTCGGCCGCGCTCCGGCGAGCAGCAGTCCGGCCGATTGGGGCTGCGGCTGGACTCTCCGAGCGGCATACACGAAATTCAACCCCTAAGGAGCATTTCCCCTAACCTAATTGCACCGGTGGTGGCTCATAGAGCTCCGGCCACGATGGCCGTAAGCGCCACGGCGGCATGAGCGTGTTCCCGGCGACCCAGGGCGATCTAGTTCGATTCAAGGCTTTAGTAAGCATCACGGGGGTATGAGCATGCTAAAACGAAGGCGCAGAGGGCATGAACGGACCTGTAGAGGGCTGACCACGGCGAACTCACAACACGGCGGCGGAAAACAGTTTTGGTGGCAATGCGAAATTCCGGCGAGACAGTGAGCGATTGGGTGCGGGAGTGGGTGCAATAGCTAGCCAAAAACCTGGAGCAGACGAGAGGGGGCTCAATTTATAGGCTCCGAGAGCGGTGGCTCTTGATTTGATCATGAAATGTTGGCGGGCGGAGATAAGAACGAAGGTGCCGTGGTGAAACCGGGGCAACTGTCGTGGCAAGCTCTCCGGCGGTGATGGGACGGGTAGAGGAAGTCTTGGCGACGCTATGGAAAGGCTTGGACACATGGCACCCGGTCGAGAGGCGGCGGTCGACGGTGAGCCCTTTACGGCGGGCGGTGAGCCAGGGGGGGTGGATTACAGTTAGCCGGAGCAGTGTCCAGTCCACGGGCGGTGAAGATTTTTTGATGCCGCGAAGTTATCCACACGCCCGAGCGCGAATCGCGACGCCGGCGACGTGAATCGCGGCGGAAAGCCACCGGCGGTGGTTCGCTGGCGATCTTATCAGTTCGAGCACTGTACCATCAGAACACTTCTTCAGTGCAGCTGACAGACCAACTTAGAGTCCGTTTTTCTTAAATTTTTGTGTGAAAACTAAGCTAACTCTCTATAGTAAAGTTTTAGAGCTACAAACCAGCTACAATCCAACTATAGAGCTTGAACACATTTGAGCACTGGATCATGCTCAAAATCGAGCTCAAAGTTGGGGTCAGTTCACTGCTAAGCAGATTTTTAGTTCAAAACAGCCTGACAGCCAGTTTTGGACTGGATTTTTCTGCAAATTTCTCATAACAACTATGCTTGCACCCTTTAGCAAAGTTGTTCTCCTATTATTGGTCTTCAACTTTGGTGTGGTGACCTAGGGCAAAAACTCTATATCCAGAAAGATACAAAGCCCCAAAGTTGAGCCAATTCACTGAAATCCAGACTTAGAATGGGCAAACTCCAATGAGGTCCATTTTGCACTTTAGTCCAAAACCAAGGGTTTTGCTTGTAAATCTCCTCAAATGTGGACCAAATAACTTTATGGTTTAAAACATACTAGTTTTTTACACTTTAGTCCAATTGTGCATCAATTTTGCACATAGGTCCCTAGGGTTTGGACTTTGGGTTTTCCAGGGTTCTAACTAGGGTTTTTAATGTCCCAGGGGTATAATTATGATTTCACTTAGTGTTTGAGGTTGTTTTATGGCTCTTCTCACAAACCCTAAGGTTTTCCTCAACTTAAGTTAAGTTTTACCCCATTAACCATTAGTTAGGGTTAAGTCCTTAAACCAAGGTCCTATTTGTAAAACAGTAAAACAATACAACTTGTTTGAAATTTTTGCCTAGTGAATGCACTCTAGGTGTATCAAACATATGCAATGCCCATGCTCATGATGTCATGCTCAAGTTTTAGTTAGAGTAACACCAGGGGTGTTACATTTAATATACTATAACGGTTTATATATAGTATACATAAATTACAACGGTTTATATATAGTATACATGTAGACAATATACGTGGGCAAACCAAAATGTAGGTCCAGATAGTTATTGCCAAAGGTTTTTTCATCAAGTAGCAACTCACTGGTAATGATGAGCCTGACAATAATCATGATGTATTATAATATGAGGTTGCACTGAAAAACAAACGTGCAAGAGAAAAGCTCATTGTGTGACATAAGAAGGCTTCTTGTCTTCAATGATTGTTCTATAGTTTCTTTTGGAAAACCAACATTGATAACGGATGTACTCACTCTGTCCCAAAATATTAGTGGTTCTAGCTCTTGGTTTTTATAGCTATATTCCAATAAATGAGGATGAACATATATTATATATATATATATATATATATATATATATTGTATATTAGGAGCCCTGGGCTTCCAATAACTAAAGGAAGCCTATGCCAGACAGTGCAATCTGGTCGAGCCAGACCAGGTCCAGACGTCTATAAAAGAAAATCCAGAGTGCTAGGGTTCAGTTTTTGACGCCCCATCCCGATTCATTAGCGACGGCGGTTGCCTGATAGCGCGCGCGGTGGCGGACCCCCGGTTAGTGGCTGCGGTGGCCGCGGCTCCCCGACCTCGACGTGCAGTGGCGGCGGTTCCTCGATCCGGAGTAGAGGCGACGGTTCCTAGATCGGCGGCGGCTCCCCGATCTAGAGGGGCAGTGCCCTATGCAGGCAAGCGGCGGCGTCCCGGGACCCCGAGGCGACGGCACTTCCAAGGCCGACGAGCAAGCAGCGCCCCTCGATGTGCGAGTAGCGATGGCGACACACGAGGCGCGAGGTTCGAGTGGCATCACGGAAGGTGCAGATGCGCGCAGCGACGATCGCGCATGACATCCTTCGATCCGACGCAGTTTGGGCGGCCCAAATGATGACATACATCTGTGCTTATGTCATCGACGACGTCCTCCGGCGACTACCTCCTCCGATTCGTGTTTTCTTTTCGATTATTGTGTTTTATGCCTACCACATGTATTATTTACGCTAAAAACTGTACGATTTTATGCTTGAACACAAAGTTCGTATATCAGTTTGTTGCATGCATATTTTTGCATGCACATTGGGAAGACAATTCCTTAATTTATGCTGTTCATAATTACCATAAAAAATCAAATCAGTTATGTTTGTAAATGCCAGATTTGTAAGTATTTATGCGATGTTGTATAAGAATTTATGCTCTATGTGACTTATGTCATCCAATTTTTTGCGTGCATGAACTGGAAAGGAAAATATAATCCAAAATTTGCACGCATGCAATAGAAACTCCCACGATTTGCTATAATTTTTTGGATATGTATAAAAATAGAAATCGCATGCATTCGGCTGCCATGTTTTTCGGATATACCATAAAAATAGGATCGTAATAACAACCTATTAGAGCTATTAATCTCTCACTTTGGCTCGGTATTTACGCTTATAATTGATGGATGTTATACTCAAAACTTAAGGTTTTTACGCTCCAACCTGGAGATGCGTCCACCAGTGAACAACATGCCGGATTTTTTACGCAGTGTACCGAATTGCATGAATACCTACACTGTGTACTATAATTAGTATCAGTATATATCATAAACTGGTTCTAATGTGTTTCGTTGTATGACTGTTGGAGAGATCCTATATTTATGAAGGAAATAAAACATTAAATACAATTTTTGTTTCTATGCATGCAATTCATTTCCTCTCATTGTACATTTTTTTCATCATAAATTTGTACGCATGCAACTGATAATAGATTTTTACGCAGTATACCGAATTGCATAATTATCTACACAGTGTAGCATATTTAGTATCAGTATATATCATAAAATGGTTCTTCCGAGTCTAGCTGCATGGCTGTTGCAGCGATCCTAAATTTATGGAGGAAATAAAGCATTTAAAAATAGAAACTGCCACATGTATCCTTCCTAAATTTATGCGCATGCAAGGGAACGTGTTTAACTTATGCATGCATTTTGCCATAATTTTTGGATCTGTATAAAAAATAAAAACCACATGCATGCGGTCGTCATGTTTTTCGGATCTGCCTTAAAAGTAGGATCGTAATAATAACCTACTAGAGCTATCAACCTCTCACATTAGCTCAGTATTTACGCTTATAATTGAGGGATTTTATGCTCAAAACTTAAGGTTTTTACGCTACAACATGGAGATGCGTCCACTAGTGAACAACATGCTAGATTTTTTTACGCAGTGTACCGAATTGCATAAATACTTACACCGTGTAGTATAATTAGTATCAGTATATGTCATAAACTAGTTATAATGTGTTTAGCTGTATGGTTGTTGGAGTGATTCTATTTTGTTTCTATGCATGCAATTCATTTCCTTTCATTGCACATTTTTTCATCATAAATTCGTGCGCATGCAGCTGGTAACAGATTTTTACGTAGTATACCGAATTGCATAATTATCTACACAGTGTAGCATATTTAGTATCAGTATATATCATAAAATGATCATTAGGAGTCTAGCTGCATGGCTCTTGCAGCGATTCTAAATTTATGGAGGAAAGAAAGCATTTAAAAATAGAAACCGCCACACATATCTTTCCTAAATTTACGCGTATGCAAGAGAACGTGTTTGACTTATGCATGCATTCTTTTTTTGCGCGCACGGACGTGGGGCAGGTGGCGCACCCGACAGACTGGTCGAGTCGCCGCGTTGGGTTGAACCAGGTTGCAGGGGTGGTCGGCCTGGGCTTCCTTTAACTATTGGAAACCCAAGGCTCCCGTTATATATATAGTTTATATATTTAGAGCCCAGGGCTTCCAATAAAGAGGGGAAGCCCTGACCCAAATTCATCATCCAGGTTCAGGCGTCCACAACGGTGGAACCGAACCAAAACCGCTTGTGTCCCACGCATAAGGAAGCAACAAATTAACCGTCAACCCACAATCAAAGGCACTTTCTTCTCCATGACTTCCTAAATTTCAGTTTCCTCATTTCGCTCCGCCAAAGCAACGTGATGCAAACCTCATCCTCTGCAATGCCTTCCATCCGTTCGAATCGAGCGCTGAAATCCGCGGCACCATTCCGCCACCACGCTGCATGGAGGTCGGCTATCGGTCAACAGCAAGCGGTACATCGAGGGGAAGCACCGCCGTCGTGGACACATGCCTCCTCCTCGTGCTCCTTGCCACGGGCGACGGTCGCGAGTATGACGTGATGCATCTCTATGCGGAAGCGACCCACGATGACACACGTCTCGACCCTCGGTCCCGCGCCCTCGCGTATAACTTCTCCTACCTCTACGGACGAAAGGCTGAATCTGCGACGCGGAGAAACAATTATTACAGGCTATGTTGGGGTCGTGCTTCGGTGCGCCGAAGGTCTCACACGAAGAAGCAGCTTCGGCTGAAGTCGTCTCCAAGAGATGGCCGAAGGTTCCTTTTCATGGAGCTTCGGCGTGTCAAACCGACATAAGAGATAGAATGACCTTTTTATACATATAGGTCTGAGTCAATGTTGTAAACTTTTGTAAGGGGCATAATTGTAATTTGTCACAGGCTGCGACCTGTGCCTATAAATAGATGAACAGTACCTCTGTACTGTTCACGCGAACCTGTCATTTGCCTTCGCATCACTCTCGTATTCGTGCCTACTCCAGGACCGAAGGTACATTTGTAATTTAAATCATTTATATTCGCTCATGATAATAAGAATGAAGATGATTCCATGATAATATTTATATGTTTATTTCATATTTCATAGTTTATATGAATACTTCATCTTTCATTGTTATGCTTACGAAGGTATGTCCTTCGTAACCTTCGTCCGAGATGCCTTATATTCCGAAGGGATATAATGTTATGGAGGACGAAGGACTTTAATATTTAACATTTTCTGTGTTGCCTTGTTCTTAATTCGAAGCATTTGAGAACAAGTCCCCAACATTGGCGCCCACCTCCGGTGAACTCACTTCCACTTTTCTGAGCTGATGGCTTCGTTCAACAATCAAGCTGGAGCTGCTTCGGCTTCGAAGCTGGTGCTCCCGATAACAGGCGGTTCTTGCTCCGAGCCGGCTAACAAGAAGCAGAAGAAGGAGGCTCAGAGAAGGGTGCAGCATGTTGGAGTGCAGGGACCTTTCATCAAGTCCAAGTGGTCCCACATTCCAATTACTTTCTCTCAGGAAGACCTTCAGCTTAAGGATTATCCTCACAATGATGCCATGGTTATTTCTTGCGTGATCAAAGGATTTCTGGTCCACAATGTCCTAGTTGATACAGGCAGTGCAGCTGACATTATATTTGCTAAAGCCTTCAGACAAATGCAAGAGCCTGAAGACAAGATTCATGATGCTACGCACCCCCTTTGTGGCTTCGGAGGGCGGCAGATTGTAGCACTTGGGAAGATTACCATGCCGGTAACCTTCGGATTTGTTAACAACACAAGGACTGAGCAAATTGTGTTTGATATTGTTGACATGGAGTATCCTTACAATGCTATCATTGGCCGTGGTACTCTTAATGCCTTCGAAGCAATTCTTCACCCAGCTTATCTCTGCATGAAGATACCTTCGGACCAAGGACCTATCGCTATTCATGGAAGCCAGGAAGCTGCTAGAAGGGCCGAAGGAAGCTGGACTGACTCCAAAGCAATCCATAATATAGATGGAGCTGAAGCTTGTGAACAGTACAAATTCAGGAGAGAGAAGGCAGCTTCAGCGGATCAGCCGAAGCCCATGTTATTGTGTGAAGACATAGCAGAGCAGAAGGTGCTCTTGGGCTCGCAACTATCTGAAGACCAGGA
Organism: Zea luxurians; assembly: GCA_029449295.1. Taxonomy (NCBI): domain Eukaryota; kingdom Viridiplantae; phylum Streptophyta; class Magnoliopsida; order Poales; family Poaceae; genus Zea; species Zea luxurians. The sequence continues at coordinate 115,330,849 of JAOPSE010000005.1, read as the reverse complement.
GAAAACCTTGATAAGGTTTTTATTCAACAACAAAGATGTTTTTGCATGGTCAGCCAATGATCTCTGTGGAGTGAATCGGGATGTTATTGAACATTCGCTCAATGTTGACCCATCCTTCAGACCCCGAAAGCAGAGGCTTCGGAAAATGTCTGATGACAAGGCCGAAGGGGCTCGCAATGAAGTAAAAAGACTTCTCAGTGCAAGAGTTATCAGAGAAGTGAAGTATCCAGAGTGGCTAGCTAACACTGTTATGGTGAAGAAGGCCAATGGCAAGTGGAGAATGTGTATTGATTTCACAGATCTCAACAAGGCTTGTCCGAAGGATGAATTCCCACTGCCAAGGATAGACTCTTTAGTTGATGCAGCAGCTTCTTCGGAGCTCATGAGTCTCCTGGACTGCTACTCAGGCTATCATCAAATCTGGATGAAGAAGGAAGATGAGCCGAAGACTAGCTTCATAACCCCAAGTGGTACATATTGCTATCTTCGGATGCCTGAGGGGCTCAAGAATGCTGGAGGGAGTTTCAGTAGAATGACTGCGAAGGTTCTCCAATCTCAGATAGGCAGAAATGTGCTGACTTATGTCGATGACATCATTGTAAAAAGCACGAAGCAAGAAAATCATATTGCTGATCTGCAGGAGACCTTCGCCAGCTTCAGACAAGCTGGTCTGAAGCTGAATCCAGAAAAATGTGTCTTCGGTGTGAAGAAGGGTAAATTTCTTGGATGCTTGGTTTCAACAAAGGGAATCGAAGCTAACCCAAATAAAATCGAAGCTATACTTCGAATGGAGCCACCAACCACAAGAAAGGGGGCCCAAAGATTGACAGGAAGGCTGGCATCTCTCAACAGATTTATATCCAGATCAGCAGAAAGAAACTTACCATTCTTCGAGGTGCTGAAGTCAGCTGAAGTCTTTCAATGGGGCCCAAGTCAACAAAAAGCCTTCGAAGAGCTGAAGCAATACTTAATAGATCTCACAACATTAACTCCACCAACGCCAGGGGCTCCTCTGTTGTTATATGTGGCAGCTTCGCACTCAGCAGTAAGTGCGGCACTTGTCCAGGAGAAGTTTGATGGTCAGGTCAAGAAGCAGGTCCCAATATATTTTGTATCTGAGGTCCTCAGTGTCTCAAAGAAAAATTATACAGAGCTGGAGAAGGTGTTGTATGCCGTTTTAATGGCATCCAGGAAGCTTCGGCATTATTTTCAGGCATACAATATTATTGTTCCTTCTTCGCAGCCGTTGAAGGATATCATGAGAAATAGAGAAGCTACTGGCCGGATTGGAAAATGGGCAGCGGAGCTCAATGAATTTTACATTGATTATGTGCATAGATCCTCAATCCAGTCTCAAGCATTGGCAGATTTCATTGCCGACTGGACGCCAGGGGCTCAGGACGAAGAAGCAAATAAAGATGCTGAAGTATGGACGGTGTTTTGTGATGGCTCGTGGGGGACCTTCGGAGCAGGTGCAGCTGCTGTGTTGGTCTCACCATCCAAGGTTAAAACTTGCTATGCAGCAAGACTTGACTTCAGCTGCACAAATAATATAACTGAGTACGAAGCCCTGCTCCTGGGTCTTCGGAAACTAAAGGCAATGGGGATCAGAAGGGCGATTCTTAAAACTGATTCCCAGGTTGTTTCGGGTCATATTGACAAAAGTTGCAAGGCTAAAGACCCGAAGCTTGAAAAATACCTAGACACGGTCCGAAGGATCGAAGCTTCCTTCGAAGGATTTTCTGTTAAGAATATCCCTCGAGGTCAAAATGAGCATGCTGATTTGCTGGCCAAGTCTGCAGCACAGGGGCTGTCGCTACCTTCGGATGTGTTCTTCGAAACAATAAAGGCACCTTCAGTGGAGCTACTTGAAAGAGCAGTCCTTAACATTTCTCCTGTGTACAGTGAAGATTGGAGAACTGAAATAATTTCTTACCTTCAGGGTAACTTCCTATCAGATGACGAAGCTTATAATAAAAGAATAGAGGCAAGAGCTCGTCCGTATATCATGATAGAAGGGGAGCTATACAAGCATGGAGTTTGTGCCCCGCTGCTCAAGTGCTTATCTAGAGCCGAAGGTATAGAATTGATGAAAGAGATACATGCAGGCCTGTGTGGATCCCACATCGGATCCAGGCCCTTGCTTGGAAAAGTTTTTCGCCAAGGGTTTTATTGGCCGAAGGCAGCTTCGGATGCAGCGGAGTTGGTTCAAAAGTGCGAAGGTTGTCAGAAATGTGCAAGAGATCAAAAGCAACCTTCGTCTTTGACACAGCTGATACAGCCCATCTGGCCATTGCAAAGGTGGGGCCTTGACTTGCTGGGTCCATTACCACCGGCTCAAGGCAATCTGAAATATGTTATAGTGGCTGTGGAGTATTTTTCCAAGTGGATTGAGGCGAAGCCATTAGCCACAATAACTTCGGCCACTGTCCAAAAATTTTTCTGGCAGAACATTGTCTGTCGCTTCGGAGTACCGAAGGCCATCACTGTAGATAATGGAACACAGTCCGACTCCGAAGATTTCAGAAATTTCTGTGATCAAATTGGAACGAAGATCCATTTTGCATCAGTCAGGCATCCGGAGTCGAATGGGCTTGTTGAAAGGGCCAACGGCATCATAATGACAGGAATAATGAAGCTAATCTTTAACCAACCAAGGGGAAAGTGGCCAGATCAATTGACCAAAGTGGTGTGGAGCCACAATACAACAACATCAAGATGTACAGGCTTTACCCCATTCAAGTTATTATTCGGTGACGAAGCAATAACTCCAGAAGAAGCTAAAGCTGGATCAATAAGAGTGGTAGCTTCGGCAGAACCAGGTGCCGAAGATACTTGTCTTGTGGAAAAAGATGCCCTAGAAGGGATCAGGCTTCAGGCCGTGGAGAATATCAATAAGTATCAAGCTGAAACAATCAAATGGCGAGATAGAAAGGTCCGGCTAAAAAATATTGAGCCAGGGCATTTGGTGCTTCGGAGAGTGGCCAACCCAGATACAGTGGGCAAGTTACAATTGAAATGGGAAGGGCCTTTCTTAGTAGCATCTTCGTCAAGGCCTGGTTCATACAGACTGAAGGACATGGATGGCAATGAAATTCCAAGATCTTGGAATGCCGATGAGCTTCGACGATTTTATGTATAACTCGATGTAATTTTGTATGTTTTTTCTTTTCTTTTTCATGGCACCCTTTTCCTTTCTAAAGGGGGAGAAAGGTTTTTAATGGGGCCATCATATGTAATTTTCCTTTTTTAGATTTATAAGAGCAAAATCCCCAAAGAATGTAAATGTAAAAGCTGAGAGCGCACCATCGAGTGCCGAAACTGAAAAAGAGAAAAAGCTCCGAAGACGTTCCTAAGGGAATGCAGAGCTTATACCGCCTAAGTAAAAGGCGAAGAAGCTCCAAAGACGTTCCTAAGGGAATGCAGAGCTTATACCGCCTAAGTAAAAGGCGAAGAAGCTCCAAAGACGTCCCTAAGGGGATGCAGAGCTTACAGCGAAAAGTCAACGCTGATACTGCCTAAGTAAAAGGCAAAGATGCTCCAAAGTCGTTCCTAAGGGAATGCAGAGCTGATGTGTGGTTGGTTCTAAAGAAGTAATAGTTGAGAATGTGGCTTCGGACATACGCTTCGGACATTCATTCGCACATTACATTACATCATGGCATTTGCATGCCTAAGCATTCATTCATAGCATTTGTGTTCCTAAGTGGTTGCTTCGGCAAAAAAGGAAAGCTTCGGAGAAGTGGTTTTTTATGATTCGTTATGTAAAAGAAAAGCTTCGGAGAAGTGGTTTTTTATGATTCGTTATGCTATGTTGTGTACAAAAAAGAGAAGCTTCGGTAAAAAGAAGAATTGCTTTTATGCTTTGTTGTATACAGAAGAGAAAAGCTTCGTTGCTCGGCAAAAAGAAGAATTGCTTTTATGCTTCGTTGTGTACGAAAAGAAGGGAAGGTGTTTTTTTTTCGCCTTCGGCTCAAAATACTGATTTCGTCCACATCAAAGCGCCTCAATCGAAGGGTAAGAATATATTACAAGGTATGTACAAAGTTCCGTAAGAATAGTTCAATTATATTTACAAAACTTGTTACAAAAGTATCCTGAGTTTTTTCCTATAGTATATTTCTACTGATCTTCATTAAGCTTCAGCTTCGGCGACAGCTTCGGCGACATAACTTAAGCATCATCTTCACCTTCGTCATCCTACATAAGTCAAGGAATCGTGAGTAAGAATCAAGTGCAAAGGAAAAGGTAAGTACGAAGTATCATTTCTTACTGGTTCAAGATGACTTCGGGCTTCGTCTCCAGCTTTCTCCCGCCCGCCTTTTGTCCATATCATTTTTATAAATCTATTTGAGATGCTTCGGGCGAGGTCAGGTATATCATCCAGGATTGATGGAGATAAGGTGAAGTTGGGCCTGTTGACAATTTTTCCATGCTCGCAGCCGGCCTTCAGGAATGCAGCAGCGGTACCTCGAGAAGCTACCCAGGCACAGAAGTCGCCGTGCCCGGCTATAACTTCGTCAAGTTCTTCGATTTCAGCTTCAATATGATCGAAGGCCTGTGGTAAATTTTCCGCTGAAGGGTTAAATTTCCCGCTGCTGGCTCCAACAGAGTAAAATATCTTTTTTAATCGTCCAATACAATTGTTGCTAAATTTTAAGCATTTGTCTTGAAGGCTTGCTAACGATTTCTTCAACTCTGAACTGGTCTGGACTTCGGCTTTAAGTTTCAAATTAAGCTCCAGCTTCTCCTGATTGAATTGTTCTGATTGACTGATAAGCTTAGAATTCAATTCTGATACCTTAGCTTCAGTCTCTGCCAGCAGGCCTTCGGCGGATTGGAGCTCGAAGTCTTTCTTTTCAATGATAGTTGATTGTTCTTTTATCTTGCTCTCTAAATTTTCGATTATAGCTTCGTGTTTTTTGTCCTCCAAGTCTTGTTGCATCTTCAGAGCTTTGCTCAGTAGCATGCTCTGTACAGAAACAACTTACGTTAGTAGTATTTTCATTATTAACAGCAATAAAAACCAGAGGAAGGGTTGTTTACCTTGAAGTTGGAGTAAAATAAGCTGCCGACGATATGTTGTCGTCGGTAGCGGCTGATGTCTGTCTCTAGCTTCGGAAAACCGATACTCTTTGATAGAGTACCGATTACCTTAGCTCCAGTTTGGTCTCGAATGCAGCCCAATTTTTCGTCATCAATGCCTCCAAATAGAAGGGCTCCTGGCTTGTAGCCACAAGATTTGGCATAGTCCTTGAGTTCTTCTATTTCGTCCTTCGTCAGTTTCTGCCCAACTAAATTCTGGAAAGAGTAGGCTTCGTCGTCCGAAGTGTCTTCGGCTATTTCTTTTCCTTTCTCAGGCACTGTGGCCATGGTTTTTTCAGTAGTAGCACCAGCTTCTTCTGCAGCTATGTCTTCCAAAATCTTGTTAATGTCCTCAATGGTAGTTTCTAAGTTTGTATCTTCGGCTGTAGCGGCTTCGGTAGCCGCGACCTCCGAAGCTACGCCTTCGGCGATTGCTGTACCTTCAGCAGCTGCCGTTTTTTGAATTGACGCCCTAGGCGGCGTCTTGTCGATAACTTCAGTTACCGCGATAATTCTTTGCCGCTTGGGTTTGTTTATCTTCGTTTGATCCGGCTCGTCCACCTTTTGAAAAAGCTTCGTCAGTTGGAGCCCTAATGGACTTAGCTTCGTGGGCATGGGTTCAGTCATTACCTTTAAAATTTCCTCCACGTCGCTGGTAGAAGGCGGTGTGGGGGTCCTCTCTTCTTCGGGTGATTTGCGCTTCGGAGTAGATATTTTTCTTTTCTTGAGAATTTTCTTCTCCGTTGCTGGCCTTTCTTCATCCCTGATCAGAGTTTCGGTAACTCTTTTTCTTTTGTGGCCCTCGGCACCCTTGTTCAACTGCTCATAATCTGGGTACTCGAAGCCCAGGGCATCAAGCACTCGGTTCAGCCTTCGCTTCGGTCGGGTACCGAAGGCCGCTGTCATTAGTTGGTCCTCTTTTTTGGAGTAATTCCCCAGGATTTCATTGCACATCACCTCAACTGTGTCTAACCACTCTTTGCAGGGTTTTTTAAAGTACTTTTTAAACTTGTAGTGATAAGGAAGACGGACAAGCTCCCCCTTCTTCTTCTCTCCCTCCAGCTTCGGCATTTCCCACTCTTTTAGAGTAGGGAAAACTCTGAATGCCAAGAACTCCTGAACTAGATCCCTGGTGCCAATATGTTCTGAAATAATTTCAAATTCACCCAGAGCAGCCCAGGTGGGACCTTCTAGATTGCCGATGTGGCATCGTGGCCTTGTCTCTCCGAAGATTAAATCCAGAGGGCTTTGTACCAATTTTTCTTTGTCTTCGTCAACTTTTACATAAAACCATTCAGATTTCCAGCCTGCTGGCCATTTGCTTCGGTAGCTGATGACAGGACACTTTGTTGTCTTCCGGTAGGCAAAATTATAGCAACCGAAATTATCATGTAGCCCATCTTTTCTGGCCTTTGTTTGGTAATGTAATTCGTGAACTCGGCAGAAGCTGTCGGCAAACGGTTCCACAGCTTGACTTCGGAGGGCCCAGATATAAACATTGAGCCTAACGATGGCGTTAGGAGTCAATTGATGAAAGAAAATACCAAACCTCTTCAGTATCTCCGCAACAATATTGTGAAGAGGGAATCTAAGCCCAGCCTTTAAAAAGCTCTTGAAGATAACAATCTCATCCTTCCCTGGCTTCGGGGTGGTTTCTTCTCCCCCGAAGCGGAGTAGTTTCTTCTGATCTTCATTGAAATAACCTGCTTTCACCATCTTCAAAAGATCAGCTTTTGAAACAGTTGATTTCCCAAAATCCAGGTGACTGGGCTTGCTGGGCATAGCAATGCGGTAGTCATCTTCGGGGTCAGTCCCTTCAATGTTTTCCTCTTCTCCTTCGGCAGTTGTTGGGTTTGCTTCAGCAGCAGGCATTTCTTCCGCAGTCAGTAGACCAGAACGCTGCATCGCTTCGGAGATGGGCACAGTGTCCGAACCTTCGGCTTCGTCTCCCTCACGTACAACTTTGGCAGTAGATCGTACTCTCGCCATTTGATTCTGAGTTTGGGGAAGTCAGAAACTTTTTCCTTTTCCTTTTCTCCGAAGCTCTTCTTTCTGACGAAGCAGACGTCGAGATAGACCTTCGTTCGATTCTGAGACTCAAGCTTCGGCTATGGTCGAAAATTTTGGCAGCAAAACAGTGCAAATAGCAATGAATGCTGTGGTAACTTCACACCTACCCGTTTGTTTATATAGTGCTGCAGGTAAGAAGGCGAAGCGGCAGGATTTTTGCACCACGCGGGCAGTCACTTGTACTCGCTGTGCAGTGGACCGCAAAGGTCAAACAGTAACTCTGCAAAATGGGCCTGGCACGCGCTCGGAAGTCGGATCGTTTCTCTGCAACGAGCTCAGGGAAGGTGTTTTTTGGACCTTCGGCTTCCCGAAGCTGAAAAGGCTTTTTTCACGGGTCAAGCTCGTTACGAAAAACGATCTAGCACCGCGAAAGGGGCTACTGTTGGGGTCGTGCTTCGGTGCGCCGAAGGTCTCACACGAAGAAGCAGCTTCGGCTGAAGTCGTCTCCAAGAGATGGCCGAAGGTTCCTTTTCATGGAGCTTCGGCGTGTCAAACCGACATAAGAGATAGAATGACCTTTTTATACATATAGGTCTGAGTCAATGTTGTAAACTTTTGTAAGGGGCATAATTGTAATTTGTCACAGGCTGCGACCTGTGCCTATAAATAGATGAACAGTACCTCTGTACTGTTCACGCGAACCTGTCATTTGCCTTCGCATCACTCTCGTATTCGTGCCTACTCCAGGACCGAAGGTACATTTGTAATTTAAATCATTTATATTCGCTCATGATAATAAGAATGAAGATGATTCCATGATAATATTTATATGTTTATTTCATATTTCATAGTTTATATGAATACTTCATCTTTCATTGTTATGCTTACGAAGGTATGTCCTTCGTAACCTTCGTCCGAGATGCCTTATATTCCGAAGGGATATAATGTTATGGAGGACGAAGGACTTTAATATTTAACATTTTCTGTGTTGCCTTGTTCTTAATTCGAAGCATTTGAGAACAAGTCCCCAACAGGCTACATCATTGTATTGTGATACCTTTTTATTGTTTTCTTTGCTATTTGGATTGGACATTAGTCTTACCCTTTCTATTATTCTATTGTCTAGAAAACTAAGACGATTCCTTCAAAGACAAGCAAATATAAGGTGGTGAAAGTCTCTACTACTTTACAAGGTAGAAATCCATCCATATTGTTTAGTTCACCAAACTGTGCTTCCAACTACAGTTGACTCCGGCAGAAGATTATGTGGACACAACTATTTATGCATATCCATGCCCTTTTTATGCCTATCTTTTGCACTATTATCTTTTGATTTTGATGCAGTCTGGCAATGAACAATAGATGTTTATGCAGTACCAAACTATTTTTTGTGTATTCAATGATTAACTGGCAATGTACAGTTAATTGTTATATTTTCATACCAATTCATTTATACAATCATAACAAGTTGACAATTGGTTCAGGTCATAACGGCACAGCTATTCAGTACCGCTCCATCTCTTGCTTTTTTACTGCCTCTTGTTTTGTCTCATCTGATCCCTTCCTTGCAACATGCTTGAAAGGGAAATAGGGTCAAACCTTTTCCTAAATGATTTTGGTGGTTGAATTGCCCAACACAAATTATTGGACTAATTAGTTTATTCTAGATTATGAGCTCTACAGGTGCCAAAGGTTCAACACAAACCAATACAAAATCCAAGAAAGGGTTCAAATAAAAAGAGCAAAAGACAACCGAAGGCTGCCCTGGTCTGGCGCACTGGACTGTCCGGTGTGCCACCGGACAGTGTCCGGTGCACCAGGGTGAATCCACTCTGAACTTGCTAGCTTTGGGAATTCGGGGAGCCACTCCGCTATAATTCACCGGACTGTCCGGTGTGCCAGCGGAGGCAACGGCTACTTGCGCCAACGGTCGTTTGCAAAGGAACAGTGAAACGCTACAGTGCGTGCCTGCGCGCGCAGAAGTCAGAGCAGGCGTCAGAAGGCGCACCGGACAGTGAACAGTGACTGTTCGGGGCACCACCGGACTGTACGGTGGCCCCACATGTCAGAGCTCCAACGGTCGAACCCTAACGGTTGGGTGACGTGGCTGGCGCACCAGACAGTGTCCGGTGCGCCATTCGACAGCAGCCACCCCAACCACCAACACTTCAAGGTATCCAAGTTTTTAGCCAACACATTCAATACAAGAGCTATAGCATTCAATACAAGACACAATTAGAGTGAACCAAAATCTCTCCAAGTCCCAATTCCACTCAAAGAAATAGTGACTAGAAGAGAGAGTTTTGTCGTGTTCATTTGAGCTCTTGCGCTTGGATCGCTTTTCTTCTTCTTTCTTTCTTGTTCTCAACTCAATTGTAATCAAGGCAAGAGACACCAATTATGTGGTGGTCCTTGTGGGGACTTAGTGTCCCGATTGATTGAGAAGAGAAGCTCACTCGGTCTAGGTGACCGTTTGAGAGAGGGAAAGGGTTGAAAGAGACTCGATCTTTGTGACCACCTCAACGGGGAGTAGGTTTGCAAGAACCGAACCTCGGTAAAACAAATCACCGTGTCATCCGTTCTTATTTGCTTGTGATTTGTTTTCGCCCTCTCTTTCACACTCGATTATATTTCTAACGCTAACCCCGGCTTGTAGTTGTGCTTAAAGTTTGTAAATTTTAGATTCCACCTATTCACCCCCCTCTAGGCGACTTTCAATTGGTATCAGAGCCCGGTACTTCATTAGAGCTTAACCGCTCGAAGTGATGTCGGGAGATCACGCCAAAAAGGAGGTCATGACCGGCGAGAAGCCCGCTACAAGCCATGGAAGGCTCCATCAAGGGAGTCTGGCTCCAAAGGAAAGGGAGAGTCAACCTCCCACAACAAGTCGCATCGGAGTGGCGACAAGAAGAAGAAGATGAAGAAGGTGGTCTACTACGAGACCGATTCTTCGTCACCATCCACCTCTGGCTCCGACGCGCCGTCCGTAACTTCTAAGCGCCATGAGCGCAAGAAGTTTAGTAAGATCCCTCTACGCTACCCTCGCATTTCTAAACATACTCCATTACTTTCCATCCCATTAGGCAAACCACCGGTTTTTGACGGTGAAGATTATAACATGTGGAGTGATAAAATGAGACATCACCTAACCTCACTCCACACTAGTATTTGGGACGTTGTTGAGTTTGGAGTGCAGGTATCATCGCCGAGGGATGAAGATTATGATTCGGATGAGGTTGCCCAAATCCGGCACTTCAACTCCCAAGCCACTACTATACTCCTCACCTCTCTAAGTCGAGAGGAGTATAATAAGGTGCAAGGGTTGAAGAGCGCCAAGGAGATTTGGGACGTGCTCAAGACCGCGCACGAAGGAGACGAGGTGTCTAAGATCACCAAGAGAGAGACGATCGAGGGGGAGCTCGGTCGTTTCATGCTCAACCAAGGAGAGGATCCGCAAGGCATGTACAACCGCCTAAAGACCTTGGTGAACCAAGTGCGCAACCTCGGGAGTACAAAATGGGATGACCATGAAATGGTCAAGGTTATTTTTAGATCACTTGTATTTCTTAACCCTACTCAAGTACAATTAATTTGTGGTGATCCTAGATACAAACTAATGTCTCCCGAGGAAGTAATAGGAAAATTTGTGAGCTTTGAATTGATGATCAAAGGCTCCAAGAAAATCATCGAGCAAGGCGCCACCTCAACATCCGAGGTGCAACCCGTCGCATTCAAGACGACGGAAGAAGAAAAGAAAGACTCTACACCAAGTAGGGTCCCCATCGACGCCTCCAAGCTCGACAACGAGGAAATGATGCTCATCATCAAGAGCTTCCGCCAAATCCTCAAGCAAAGGAGGGGGAAAGACTACAAGCCCCGCTCCAAGAAAGTTTGCTACAAGTGTGGTAAGCCCGGTCACTTCATAGCAAAATGTCCTATTTCTAGTGACAGTGATAGGGGCGACGACAAGAGGGGGAAGAAGAAGGAGAAGAAGATGTACTACAAGAAGAAGGGTGGCGATGACCATGTTTGCCGGGAGTGGGACTCCGACGAGAGCTCCACCGACTCCTCCGACGACGAGGACATCGCCAACATTGCCATCAACAAGGGCCTCCTCTTCCCCAACGTCGGCCACAAGTGCCTCATGGCAAAGGATGGTAAGAAGAAGGTAAAATCAAGATCCTCCACTAAGTATGCAACTTCTAGTGATGAGGATAATTCTAGTGATGATGAGGATAACTTGCTCACCCTTTTTGTCAACCTAAACATGCAACAAAAAGAAAAATTGAATGAATTGATTAGTGCTATTCATGAGAAGGATGAACTCTTGGATAGCCAAGAGGACTTCCTAATTAAAGAGAATAAGAAGCATGTTAAGGTTAAAAATGCTTATGCTCTAGAGGTAGAAAAATGTGAAAAATTAACTAGTGAGCTAAGCACTTGCCATGACACTATTTCTAGCCTTAGAAATGAAAATGCCAAATTAATTGCTAAGGTTGAGAAATCAAATGTTTGTGATAATTCTATTGTTAATCTTAGAAATGATAATGCTAGTTTAGTTGCTAAGATTGACATGTTGAATGAATCTCTTGCTAGCCTTAAGATTGAGAAAGAAAAATTGATTACTAAGGCTAAAGATTTAAATGTTTGCAATGATGCTATTACCAATCTTAGAGATGAGAAGCTATTTTACATGCTAAGATTGTTAAATTAAATGATTGCAAACCCTCTACATCTACGGTTGATCATGTTTCTATTTGCACTAGATGTAGAGATGTTAATGTAGATGCTATTCATGATCACCTTGCTTTAATTAAACAACAAAATGATCACATAGCTACATTAACTACTAAAATCAATGAGCATGACTTGAAAAATGACAAATTTAAATTTGCTAGAAGCATGCTCTATAGTGGGAGACGCCCTGGCTTTAAGGATGGCATTGGCTTCCAACAGGGAGACAATGTCAAGCTTAATGCCTCTCCTAAAAGATTATCTAATTTTGTTAAGGGCAAAGCTCTCATGCCTCAGGATAATGAGGGCTATATTTTATATCCTACTGGTTATCCTGAGGATAAGATTAGGAGAATTCATGCAAAGAAGACTCATTATGTTTCTCACCATGCTTTTATTTATAAGAATGAGGCTTCTAGCTCTAGGTGTTCTACAAATGTTAAAATGCCTAAGAAGAAAACTCCTATTGCATCAAATGATCATAACATATCATTTAAGACTTTTGATGCCTCGTATGTTCTCACTAACAAATCAGGCAAAGTAGTTGCCAAATATGTTGGGGGCAAACACAACGGGTCAAAGACTTGTGTTTGGGTACCCAAGGTGCTTGTTTGTAATGTCAAAGGACCCAAGACCGTTTGGGTACCTAAGAATAAGGCCTAAATTTGTTTTTAGGTTTATGCATCCGGGGGCTCAAGTTGGATTATTGATAGCGGGTGCACAAACCACATGACTGGGGAGAAAAGGATGTTCTCCTCCTATGAGAAAAACCAAGATTCCCAAAGAGCTATCGCATTCGGGGATGGAAATCAAGGTTTGGTCAAAGGACTTGGTAAAATTGCAATATCACCTGACCATTCTATTTCTAATGTTTTTCTTATAGATTCTTTAGATTATAACTTGCTTTCTGTTTCTCAATTATGCAAAATGTGCTACAATTGTCTTTTTACGGATATAGGTGTTACTGTCTTTAGAAGAAGTGATGATTCAGTAGCTTTTAAGGGAGTATTAGAGGGTCAACTATACTTAGTTGATTTCAATAGAGCTGAACTCGATACTTGCTTAATTGCTAAGACTAACATGGGTTGGCTCTGGCACCGCCGACTAGCCCACGTTGGGATGAAGAATCTTCACAAGCTTCTAAAGGGAGAACATATTTTGGGACTAACAAATGTTCATTTTGAGAAAGACAGGATTTGTAGCGCATGCCAAGCAGGGAAGCAAGTTGGTGTTCACCATCCACACAAGAACATCATGACGACTGATAGGTCACTGGAGCTACTCCACATGGATTTATTCGGCCCGATAGCTTACATAAGCATCGGCGGGAGTAAGTACTGTCTAGTTATTGTGGATGATTATTCTCGCTTCACTTGGGTGTTCTTTTTGTAGGAAAAATCACAAACCCAAGATACTTTGAAAGGATTCTTGAGACGGGCTCAAAATGAGTTCAGCTTGAGGATCAAGAAAATAAGAAGTGACAATGGGACGGAGTTCAAGAATTCTCAAATTGAAGGCTTTCCTGAGGAGGAGGGCATCAAGCATGAGTTCTCTTCTCCCTACACGCCACAACAAAATGGTGTAGTGGAGAGGAAGAATAGAACTCTATTGGACATGGCAAGGACCATGCTTGATGAGTACAAGACTTCGGATCGGTTTTGGGCCGAGGCGGTCAACACTGCTTGCTACGCCATCAACTGGTTATATCTTCACCGAATCCTCAAGAAGACATCATATGAACTCCTCACCGGTAAAAAGCCTAATGTTTCATATTTTAGAATCTTTGGTAGCAAATGCTTTATTCTTGTTAAGAGAGGTAGAAAATCTAAATTTACTCCTAAGGCTGTAGAAGGCTTTTGTAATACCCACTTTGTAAGAGAGATCTAAAAGAGAAATTATATCACCCTATCTCTATATGTACTACCAATGTGTATCATTTCATGTGGACACAGTACTTACACAAATAAATAAGTAACAAAAGACACTCAATTAAATCATGCATCATGCTAGATTTTATGTTGTGTGCATTTTGTGACAGCAATGTAAAAAAAATAAATATGTTAATACCCAAATTAGAACTTAAATCCTAAAGGAAAATTCTAGAATTGAAACAAGAGAAGAAAATGCTTACATATAAGAACAAACAAATGTAAAATAATCCAACCAGGTTCCTATTGGTATTGGAAATTATACAGTGGATTTAAGTATGAACTTCACATTTATAAATTCAGATTTGGGATTTAAATTCGAATTTAAAAGAGAAAAGAAAAGGGAAAAGTAAAAATATAAAAGAGAAATGAATTAAACACCTAGCTGGGCTCAACTTTCTGAATTCGGCCCACTCTCAAATCTGAACCACGTGACCCAAACCCACTTACCGCACGCGCCCTGGCGCCGACACCTGGGGCCCACTGGTCAACCTCTTCTCTCGCGCTCACGCTCACTATCTCACTGGAATGCGGGGCCCGCTCGACCAGCCGCACACTTCGCTCGCGCGCTCAGGAAAGGAATAGACGCTGACAAAACGGACCCGTCTGTCATCCCGGTCATCGCGCGCTAACGAACAGACCGCGTCGCGCGGTGGATCTCGCCCACCTTCCGCGCTAGCTGGGCTCCGACTCCGCGACCCGGGTGATAAAGGCCGATCCACCTTCCACGACCCCGTCTCCTCTTCATTCGCATCACGCCGCCACCACCATTCCACCCACGGACCGCTCGCAAGCTTCGGAGGAGGGCTGGCCGCGGGCGACGAACGGCGCGCCACCGCGGATTGGGGGCTCTGCTTCAACCGGGACATCAAGGTTTGCACCGAACCCTTCTCTGGTGTTGATAGGAAGCAGTAGATGCAGCGCCACGTAGAAATCACGGTGAGTGCTCCCAGAATTTCCCATCGGAGCACTGCCGGCCGCCTAGATTGTGACTCACCGTGGGCGGGGATCTGTGTTGCGTTGTGGCTGAAATTGGGAGGCGACACGGGTTCGGGCCATCGTGAATCTCATGGATGATGAGTGAATTAGAGTTTGGGGGCTCGGGGAGGCCGGAATCGGTGAGCTCCGGCGAGCCACCGTCGTGTGCAGTGAACGGCGTTCGCGGATTGAGTCAGGTTGAGGACCATGGCGCGCTGGCCGTTGATTCGTGGATGAACGGTCAGGATTAGAACACAGTGTATCCCTTCGAATGTCAGATGAGCGTCGTCCGATCGGGATCGGACGATAGGCGCGTAGCTCTGTAATCATTAAACCGCAGCCGTTGATCTTGGATCCGGCGATCAGAATGGATGCGGGTTATTAGCTGGCCCAGATCTAATCTGGTCCGTCCACTTCAGATCGGGCGGCCAGAACTTCGCGATACCCCTTCGCAGGGACTTTTTGCGTAAGAGTCCCTGGGGAAAACACTAATGGACCCGCGGTCCGCGGCAGTGTTGGCCTGAGTCTTAGAAATTATTTCATGAAGACCCCTGCGCTTCACAGATTTTAGGGCCCGATCCAGAGACTTGGGAAAATAGGAAATAATCACAGAAATTGATTTTTAATGCATAAATAAATGTTAGAACTTGTTTAATTTGTAGAAAATCCATATGAACTCCAAATTGGTCCATTCCAGTTCCTAAATTTTTATAATACTATTGTCTAACCATTAGTGTCTCTATTTTAACATGAAAGTGGATTTAAAATTTATCTAGCACTTAATCTTGTATTAAGCACATAAAATCTTCAGAAATTCATATCTTAAAATCTATAACTCCAAATTTAATGATTCCAGTTCCTGTGATCATATTTTAATGTCTAGTTTATTACTGTATATTCCATTTGCATGTTTGATGTGATGTTAATTTATGCTATGCTATGTATGTATTGTGTTGATGCGAGTAGATGAGCAAGCCACTGTGGAATCTGAGGTTCAGCAAGTAGAGACTGCTGAGCAGGAGCTCGTGGAAGGCAAGTTGTGCTCTTGATCACTTCTTTTACGCATTCATGTTCATATTATTCATAATGATCTGCATAGGATAATTTTGCTGGGACCCAATAGGATACCCTAGATTTTGACTATCTTTATACCTTGCTTCACCACTGGTTTTACTACTAAGTTTTTGGGTAGTACATGCTATTGTTTTATGTGGATTTGGGTATAGAGATATTCATCACTCATTTTTACACTTGTTATTATCTGTTCATTATTTTATGTTCATGATAAGATCATTATGTTAATGGGAACATGGAGAACCACCCGGGAAAACAGTGCTACCACAAGGGTTTAATGGGACGCCCTTGGCTGATTAACTAGGAAAGCTAGTGGAGGGCTACCTTACCCGAAAGGGGCAAGGGCAGTAGGGGAGTGGTCAGTGTAGGGAGGTCCTTGGTTGATTTTGCTGCGATGGCAGTCAGGCAAGAACCCTGCATTGGAACTTCCTATAAACTGTAGCGGGTAGTCTGAAGCTAGTGGAACTTTGTAAAGGCCTTGTAGTGGTACCCTGCCTCGCTTCCTTGGTAGAGGTGTATGGGGTCTGATCAACTCCGTGGCAAATGGGTAACACGACTTGTGGGTAAAGATGCGCAACCTCTGCAGAGTGTAAAACTAGTATACTAGTCGTGCTCACGGTCATGAGCGGCTCGGACACTCACATGATTAATCTATGGAACTTAAACTTAACCTGTCATTTCATTGCATTTGGGATTATTTTACTATTACCTTTATTTATTATTACTATGGATTGGTATTCACTTACACTTAGTAACTGCTAATAAAATTCTAACCAACTTATAAAAGCAATGCTCAGCTTCAGCCTTTATTTCATTGATCAGCCTTACACTTCATGAACTCCCACCTTTGGTGAGTTCATGTCACATTATTCCCCACGACTTGTTGAGCTATGATCGTATGTGAGCTCACTCTTGCTGTCTCACACCCCCCACAGGAGAAGAGCAGGTGGTTCAGGAGGAGCCACAAGGCGAGGAGTATGATCTGATCTAGGTGGCGTTTCTCAGTTGGCTTTTGCGCCGACGATCCTTAGTTCGTTTTATATTTATTATTTTATTTTGTAATAAGTCTTCCGCTATGTAATAAACACTCTGATGTTTTATGACATTTATCTCTATACACTCTGTTATTATATATGTTGTCTTCTTGGCGCATGTATGAGATGCACCCAGCTTTGTTCCTTTAAAACCGGGTGTTACAGCTTTTTACTTGGTTATGATTCAAACACAAGGGCATATAGAGTCTTTAACAAGTCCACTGGACTAGTTGAAGTTTCTTGTGACATTATGTTTGATGAGACTAATGGCTCTCAAGTAGAGCAAGTTGATCTTGATGAGCTAGATGATGAAGAGGCTCCATGCGTCGCGCTAAGGAACATGCCCATTGGGGATGTGTGTCCTAAGGAATCCGAAGAGCCTCCACAAACACAAGATCAACCTTCATCTTCCACACAAGCATCTCCACCAACCCAAGATGAGGATCAAGCTCAAGAGGATGAAAATGAAGATCAAGAGGATGAGCCACCACAAGAGGAGGGCAATGATCAAGGGGGAGATGCCAATGATCAAGACAAGGAAGATGAACAAGATCCAAGACCGCCACACCCAAGAGTCCACCAAGCGATTCAAAAAGATCACCTCGTGAACACCATCCTCGGCGATATTCATAAGGGGGTATCCACTCGATCTCGAGTCGCTCATTTTTGTGAACATTACTCTTTTGTTTCCTCTATTGAGCCACACAGGGTAGAGGATGCACTTAAAGATTCGGATTGGGTGCTGGCGATGCAAGAGGAGCTCAACAACTTCACGAGGAATGAGGTATGGCATTTGGTTCTATGTCCTAACAAAAATGTTGTAGGAATCAAGTGGATTTTCCGCAACAAACAAGATGAGCATGGTGTGGTGACAAGGAACAAAGCACGACTTGTGGCCAAGGGATATTCATAAGTCGAAGGTTTGGATTTTGGTGAAACCTATGCACCTATAGCTAGGCTTGAGTCAATTCGTATATTACTTGCCTATGCTACTTACCATGGCTTTAAGATTTACCAAATGGACGTGAAGAGTGCCTTCCTCAATGGACCAATCAAGGAAGAGGTCTATGTTGAGCAACCTCCAGGCTTTGAAGATAGTGAGTACCCTAACCATGTATATAAACTCTCTAAGGCGCTTTATGGGCTCAAGCAAGCCCCAAGAGCATGGTATGAATGCCTAAGAGATTTTCTTATCACTAATGGCTTCAAAGTCGGCAAGTCCGATCCTACTCTCTTTACTAAAACAATTGAAAATGATTTGTTTGTATGTCAAATTTATGTTGATGATATCATATTTGGGTCTACTAACAAATCTATTTGTGAAGAGTTTAGTAGGATCATGATCCAAAAATTCGAGATGTCTATGATGGGGGAGTTGAAGTATTTTCTAGGATTTCAAGTGAAGCAACTCCAAGGGGGCACCTTCATCAGCCAAATGAAATACATTCAAGACATACTCACCAAGTTTGGGATGAAGGATGCCAAGCCCATCAAGACACCCGTGGGAACCAATGGGCATCTCGACCTCGACACGGGAGGTAAATCCGTAGATCAAAAGGTATACCAGTCGATGATAGGATCTTTACTTTATTTATGTACATCTCGACCGGACATTATGCTTTCCGTATGCATGTGTGCAAGGTTCCAAGCCGATCCTAAGGAAGTTCAGCTTAGGGCCGTGAAGAGAATCTTGAGATATTTAGTTCATACACCTAAGTTTGGCCTTTGGTACCCCAAGGGATCCTCTTTTGATTTATTAGGATATTCTGATGCTGATTGGGCAGGGTGTAAAATTGATAGGAAGAGCACATTAGGGACTTGTCAGTTTCTGGGGAGATCCCTGGTGTCTTAGGCTTCAAAGAAACAAAACTCAGTAGCTCTTTCTACCGCCGAAGCCGAGTATATTGCCGCAGGCCATTGTTGCGCGCAATTGCTTTGGATGAGGCAAACCCTTAGGTACTATGGCTACAAATTTAGCAAAGTCCCTCTCCTATGTGATAATGAGAGTGCAATCCGCATGGCGGATAATCCCATTGAACACAGCTGCACTAAGCACATAGCCATTCGGTATCACTTTTTGAGAGATCACCAACAAAGGGGATATCGAGATAGCCTATATTAATACCAAAGATCAATTGGCTGATATCTTTACCAAGCCTTTAGATGAGAAAACCTTTACCAAACTTAGGAATGAGCTAAATATTCTTGATTCTAGGAATTTTGCTTGATTCTTTGCACACATAGCTCATTCATATACCTTTGATCATATCTCTTTTATGTCTATGACTAATGTGTTTTAAAGTGTATTCGTATGCTTAGTCATAGAATTGAAAGGGAAATGGAGTATTCGGCAAAGAAGGCTCTTCCACTCAACTCCATTGGTATTTGCCGGTATTCCGCATCGTTCTCCACTTTGGTATAATCTTCACTCATATTTATTTGCTTACGATTGGGAGAAATAAAAAGGGCTTATATTTCACTCACAAGTATCCATTTTTGGCGATTCATGCCAAAGGGGGAGAAAGTATTAGCCCAAAGAAAAAGGACCGCACCACCAACGAATTTTAAAAATGAAGTTTTTCAAATTGGTATCTTATTGTGTTCAAAAGGGGGAGAAAGTACTAGTATCTTCAAAAATTTGTAAAACCCTTTTGAACACTAAGAGGAGATTTTTATTGAGGGGGAGTTTCGTTTAAGTCAAAGGAAAAGCATTTAAAACAGGGGGAGAAAATTTCAAATTCTGAAAATGCTTCTTTCAATCTTATTCATATACCATTGACTATTTGCAAAAGTTTTTTGAAAAGAATTATACAAAGAATTTGCAAAAAAAACAAAACTCGTGGT
The DNA here is from genome assembly GCA_029449295.1 of Zea luxurians. Lineage (NCBI taxonomy): Eukaryota > Viridiplantae > Streptophyta > Magnoliopsida > Poales > Poaceae > Zea > Zea luxurians. Next base: position 115,311,162 of record JAOPSE010000005.1, on the reverse strand, counting down.
GCAAGCGTGGTCCGAAATTTTAATAAGAAGAAAAGCCATCCATGCATATCTAGTAGAAATAATTATTGGTTTCATTCCAAGCAACCTTTGCACTTACCTTATGCAAACTAGTTCAATTCTGCACTTTTACACTTGCTTTGGTTTGTGTTGGCATGAATCACCAAAAAGGGGGAGATTGAAAGGGAAATAGGGTCAAACCTTTTCCTAAATGATTTTGGTGGTTGAATTGCCGAACACAAATTATTGGACTAACTAGTTTGCTCTAGATTATGAGCTCTACAGGTGCCAAAGGTTCAACACAAACCAATACAAAGTCCAAGAAAGGGTTCAAATAAAAAGAGCAAAAGACAACCGAAGGCTGCCCTGGTCTGGCGCACTGGACTGTCCGGTGTGCCACCGGACAGTGTTCGGTGCACCAAGGTGAATCCACTCTGAACTTGCCAGCTTCGGGAATTCGGGGAGCCACTCCGCTATAATTCACCGGACTGTCTGGTGTAACACCGGACTGTCCGGTGTCCCAGCGGAGGCAATGGCTACTTGCGCCAACGGTCGTCTGCAAAGGAACAGTGAAACGCTACAGTGCGCGCCTGCGCGCGCTGAAGTCAGAGCAGACGTCAGAAGGCGCACCGGACAGTGAACAGTGACTGTCCGGTGCACCATCGGACTGTCCGGTGGCCCCACATGTCAGAGCTCCAACGGTCGGTTGGGTGACGTGGCTGGCACACCGGACAGTGTCCGGTAGCGCACCGGACTGTCCGGTGCGCCATTCGACAGCAGCCATCCCCAACGACCACTTTGGTGGTTGGGGCTATAAATACCCCCAACCACCAACACTTCAAGGCATCCAAGTTTTCAGCCAACACATTCAATACTAGAGCTATAGCATTCAATACAAGACACAATTAGAGTGAATCAAAATCTCTCCAAGTCCCAATTCCACTCAAAGCAATAGTGACTAGAAGAGAGAGTTTTGTCATGTTCATTTGAGCTCTTGCGCTTGGATCGCTTTTCTTCTTCTTTCTTTCTTGTTCCCAACTCAATTATAATCAAGGCAAGAGACACCAATTGTGTGGTGGTCCTTATGGGAACTTAGTGTCCCGATTGATTGAGAAGAGAAGCTCACTTGGTCTAGGTGACCGTTTGAGAGAGGGAAAGGGTTGAAAGAGACCTGGTCTTTGTGACCACCTCAACGGGGAGTAGGTTTGCAAGAACCGAACCTCGGTAAAACAAAATCACCGTGTCATCCGTTCTTATTTGCTTGTGATTTGTTTTCGCCCTCTCTTTCGGACTCGATTATATTTCTAATGCTAACCCCGGCTTGTAGTTGTGCTTAAAGTTTGTAAATTTCAGATTCTGCCTATTCACCCCCCTCTAGGCGACTTTCAATGCTAGCCCAAGGTTCGTGCTCTAACATAACACATAATTATTTCTCTGTGTGTGCGTTTGTACATGAGATGATTTATTAGGTATATATATAAAGACTGCAGTAGGGTGACCAAGGCCAGACTTCTGGCGATGCTTTCCTGATGGAAAGCAGGTATACTTGTATTCATTTGCGTGTAGATAGTTCTTTCCTAGAGATGATTTTCATATTTAAATTAACACAGTGCCTCTATGATATATTGGGTGCAGTTATACGATCAACTGACTGGTGATGTGATTTGCCATGGTGAGAAAAACTTCTTACAAGATGGGCGCAAGAGCTTTCCTAGTGGCCACACTTCGCGTAAGTTTGCAGTAATAAGTGGTCATAGATCTAGCATTTAGATGGATAAGCTTGTTGTACAAGTGTAGAGCTAATAATTGAGGTATAAAATACCGGCTCTAGATTGTCATATGCATTCATTAGCAGTAGTGGCTTGGATCTAAATATTTTACAGCTGGTGCACTGTGACGACTGATGACAACATAAAGCATGTGGTTGCATGCAGGGAGTAGGGAAGCCACTATCGATCTCTTCTTGAAGTCAGCTGAGTATTTGGACTGTGCAGTTCATCATGTACTCATACATATACCACCTCAAAGACGCCTTATTAATTCTGTTTTTTATTGCATTAATTCGAAGCACTGAACATAGGAGTTCACCGTAGAAGTTCAGTGGTAACACTGATGATGACTGCGTACTCTTTTATGAAAGCCTTGCCAAAAGAAGATGTCCTTCTCCTTGTTAAGTACAAGAATAATTATCTCTTGTATCTTATTGTAAAATCTAAAACATTTGTTCTATAGATGATTAGCTTGCATTTTATGCTATAATTACCTCAAATCGTGTTGCCTTTTTCACCAATTTATGACATCTATTGATATGTTTTACGCCAATTTACGACATTTATTGATGTGTTTTGTGACAACCTCATGCGTGGCATTTGCCATTATTAAATAGATCAGCGATTTACACTAAAATTCATACCATTTACGTTGTTTTGGTTCAGGTTTTACGCTAAAATCTGTCCGAGTCAGAAACCCGATCACGATGGGACGCGCGAGATTTTTACGCCGTAATTTTCGAGCCGCATTCGCCGTTTCGAAACAGATCTACGATTTACGCTAAAATTCGTAATCATTTACGCTGTTTTGGTTCATGTTTTACGCTAAAATCTATCCGAGTCAGAACTCGATCACGATGGGACGCGCGAGGTTTTTACACCATAATTTTCAGGCCACATTCGCCGTTTCGAAACAGATCTATAATTTACGCTAAAATTCGTAATCATTTACGCTGTTTTGGTTTATGTTTTACGCTAAAATCTGTCCGAGTCAAAACCCGATCACGATGGGACGCGCGAGATGTTTACACCGTAATTTTCGGGCCGCATTCGCCGTTTCAAAACAAATCTACGATTTACGCTAAAATTCATAATCATTTACACTGTTTTGGTTTATGTTTTACACTAAAATCTGTCCAAGTAAAAACATATGCCCGATGGGACGCACACTGATACGGGACGTAGCTATACCTAGCTGAGGCTTCCTGGTACTAATGGAAGCCCTGGTCTTCCATTACCTCGTCATATATATATATATATATATATATATATATATATATATATATATATATATATATATATATATATATACGGCAGCACTAAAATGCACCTGGGTGCATTCTATATATTGAATGCACCCAGGCGTAATATATAAATACACCCCGATCACGCCTCCATCCTGTTCCCATGCCTCCCTGCCCCCCGCCGCCGCCGCGCGCCTCCCTGACCCCACGCCACCCTCTCCCCCGCAGCCGCCGAGCGCCTCCCTGTCCTCGCGCCGCCACCGTCTCCTCCTTCCTCCGATCCTCTAACCCTAGATCCATGGCCCCACCGTCGCTGCCGCACCTTGAATTGCCTCGATGCTCCTTCCCTAAATCCTTGGCGATTGTTGTGGCTGGAGGGGCTGATTCGATATTGCCGTCTCCGATTGCGACAGCGGGAGCAGGTGTACGCGGCGGATCAGGTGATCCCTTGCATCACAAGACGTTGCTGACGCCACCGGCTTCAATTCCACCTGGATCGCTGGTCACTCCTGATGCAGCCCAGTTGTTCCATCCGGTAAGAAAAAAACAAGCAAAAATTGTTGCTCCACCGTCGTTTGTTCAATATTGGTTGCAATTAATGATTGCAACTGTGTGGTTTGTTGATTTTCTGTTGCAACGTTTGTTGCTTGTTGATTGCAACTAGGTGAATCCTCTAATTGCAAACTTCAGTCTCTGTTTTTACTCATTGATTACCATTGCATGGTGTGTTTGTGCTCCAATTGCAACGTTTGTTGCTTGTTGATTGCAACTAGGTGTATCCTCTAATTGAAACTTGAGTCTCTATTTTTACTCATTAATTACCATTGCATGGTGTGTTTGTGCTCTAGTTGCAACGTTTGTTGCTTGTTGATTGCAACTAGGTGTATTCTCTAATTGCAAACTTGAGTCTCTGTTTTTACTCATTGATTACCATTGCATGGTGTGTTTGTGCTCCAGTTGCAACGTTTGATGCTTGTTGATTGCAACTAGGTGTATCCTCTAATTGAAACTTGAGTTTCTGTTTTTACTCATTGATCACTATTGCATGGTGTGTTTGTGCTTTAGTTGCAACGTTTGTTGCTTGTTGATTGCAACTAGGGGTAACCTCTAATTGTAAACTCATGATTGCGTGTTGTTCTGCAGGATGCAAACATACTTGATGTGTTTGTTCCCAGGGTGCAGCAAACATTTTATACAAAGGAAGAAGCCTACCTCTTTTACCTTGACTATGCAAAGTTGGCTGTTTTAGTGTCAGGACAAAAAGGACTAGTAAAGAAACCAGACACTGGGTTTGCAACCATGAGGGGTTTTTGAAGCCAGGTCAAGAGAATGAGGAGCCTATGACAAATAAGACATCGATGAGAATTGGTTGCCCTGCTTATGTGAAGGTGAAGGAGGACAAGAAGCGCAATATTTGGTATTTTCATCATGTTCAGGAAGCACACAATCACAAGCTTGAACCCTCGCCAAGGATGGTGAGATATATGCATTCTCATACGCAGAGGGAGGCAGCGTTGGATGACCTGTTTGCAATCATGTCAAAGAGTGGTGTGCCAACACAGGCAGCAATGAATGTAATGTCAGAATTATTTGGAGGCCGTCAAAACTGGCCGTTCACAGAGAAAGATGTCCATAACAAGTAGGTCATAAAAAAACACTGACATCATATCTTTGTGCGATATATTGAGACCAGCAGATTTACTTGTTTTTTCTTTTATGGTACAGGAAAGCTGAGCAAGCAAGGGAGGAGAGGGATTGGGACTTGGATAAACTGTTCCAATTTTTCAGGGAGTGCAAAGAACACAATGAATACTTTTACTGGGATGTGGATTTTGACCCAAAAACAAAGGTGCTTCGGAGCATTTTTTGGTGTCATGCAAGTCAGCTGCAGAATACAAGGATTTTGGGGATGTAGTCACATTTGACACAACACACAAGACTAACAGCAAGCATATGTCGTTGGCCATGTTTGTGGGTTGCAGCAATAATTTAAAGAATGTGTCCTTTGGACAAGCACTTCTTCGGGATGAAACAATAGACACATTCAGCTGGCTTTTTGAGACCTTTAAAAGTTGCATGGGTGGTCAACAGCCTTTTGTGATTCTTACAGGTATGCTTTGGCTACAAAAAATGCTTGTCACATAATTACTGCTGTATTGTTGCAACTGTATCTTTCAAGATGATTGCAATATTTTAAACTGATTAGTTGCAAACCTATTAGGGTTTTTTTGCTGATTTTTATTTTTGACACACAGATGAAGATGCAGCGATGAAGGAAGCAATAAGGATTGTGTTTAACAAGACACAACACCGAAATTGCCGATGGCACATAACCAGAACATGGGATTACGAGCTCGAGGAGCTGTACAAATTGCACAATGATAATAATCTAAAGGAGAAGCTGTAGTCCCTGATAAACTATCCTCTGGGGCCCACACAGTTTGAGGTGGAGTGGAATAAGCTGGTGTATGAATGTGGAATAAGAGAACACCCTGCAATTATTGCATTGTGGCAGAAAAGGAAGAGATGGATAGCAACATATTTCAAAGGCATGTACTCTGGGCGAATGACTTCCACCCAGAGATCTGAGAGCCAAAACAGGGTTTTGAAAGATGGTTATGTTAACAATGTGACAAGCCTGCATATATTTGCAAAGAAGGTGCTTGACTCGATTCAGCACACAGACCACATGGATGCTGGGGAGTCACACTACTCATAGGTATTTGCCCACACCCCTGAATTTTTTTGGTCTGATTGTAAAAAACCTGTTAAACAAAAATGATTCCAACTGCTGGTGTGGTGTGATTGCAACCCTGCATTAGGTGTGATTGCAACTGCTGTATAATTCTACCCAAATATCTGTTAAAAAATGTAAACAAAATGATTGCAACTGCTGGTGTGTTGTAATTGCAACTGCTGGTGTGGTGTGGATGCAAGCACTGAATAACTCTGGGAAATTTTGTTAAAAAATATGATTGCAACTGCTAGGCTGGTGTATTTGCAACTGCTGGTCTGGTGTGATTGCAACTTCTATATAACTATGTCCAAAAATCTGTTAAACAAACAATGGTTACAACTGCTGTCTGGTGTAATTGCAACTGCTGTCTGGTGTGATTGCAACTGCTGGTCTTGATGCAGACTGAAGTTGTTAGGGCCTGCAATTCACGATTTGATGAGCAACTCAGCAGGGTGTACACCAGGGCTGTGTACAATGAATACAAGAGGGAATATATTAACAGCACAGCTTTTGTGATAGAGCCTGATCCGGGAGTGGAATGCAGTTACTTGGTGAAACATGAGAAAGGCGATGGGACATTTTGCTGGGCACAACACGCATTCAAGGTGGTGGCTGACAAAGCAGCAGGCGTGTATAAATGCGAATGCATGCAGTGGGAGCATACAGGTGAGATGAATTGCAACCTCGTTACATTAAAAAAATTAAACATTGATGTTCCTGCATATTTACGTCCAAATTGCAACAAAAAATGCAGGTTTGTTCTGCATGCACATAATAAAGGCATTCACCCACCACCAAGTCCAAAACATACCTGAAAAGTACATTCTGAAGCGATATACATGTAATGCAAGATCTGTGGTTCCGTGGGACCGGCACGATGTGAGTGTTGGTGGTCAAAATGAGACAGAGCAGTCAAGGTTATCGAAGCTGCTGCCAAAGTTAGTGCGCCTGGGAAGAGCGGGAAGCAAATCTGATAGAGCATACACTGAAACTATCAGGCACATCGACATGATAACTCCTGGGATTGAGCTTCTACGAACAGCGGAGATTGGTCCCATTGCACCAACACAACAAAGTTCTGACAACAATATGGAACCTGTTGTGATGCCCACTGGACCTACACCACCACCAGAATCGGGCCTCAATCCAGGTTCTGCAAACTGCCTTTCTGATCTATGATTGACTGAACCGCCAGTGTCGCGCACGAAGGGTAGGAAGTCTGCCAGTGGGGCTAAATGTGCTAAAAATAGTGTGGAACCTGCTAATCCATACAGCACATATAGTGGGGGTCAGGGCATAAGAGAGTGCCAAACCTGCCATGTTAGGGGGCACTATAGCACAACATGCCCTCAGAACCCAAACAGAAGCAGAGCGGCCGAGAACAAGGACAAAAAGAGAAGTGCGAAAACTGTAGGTTGGACTCCAAGAAAAAGAGGTCGCCCAACAATAAAAAAAGGACTAGATGGGAATCAAGACAAGGCGCAGAGTGAGGGGGATGAGACACAGCAATCCGGGTGCACTATGGCCGTGGAGGAGTCGGCAGCACACGCGGTGATTGCAAGAATTAGGAGGGCGACAACTTGCCATGTTAATTACCAGGATGAAAGTGATTAAGAATGACTATGAATCTGACTGAATCTCCAATGTAATATTTCAATTTTATCTTATTTTATAACTCTGTGTAAGTTAAACTCAATAATGACTGTGTGACTGTTCTGAAAACACTGGACACACATGACCAACCAATTGCAACATCGTAGTTGCGCTGGTTGCAACTGTATGTATACACTGGATAATACATGAATCTGTGTTATCTGTTTACGTCTCGACATATAATTAAAATATATCTTGTTTTATTATCATATAACAGTTGCTACTACTCATAAACAAGTTTGCAAAGTTTGCCATCATACTGGTTACAAACATAGAAATAAAAAGGAGTGGTGATGGTCAGTTGCAACTACGATTACAATTTCAGTTGCAACTGTAACATATACGCTGGTTGCAACTGCCTCACATGGAAGGGCTCCACCTCGCCGGTGGGTACAGAACACCAACATATACACTGGTTGCAACTGTAAAACCATACACTGTTTTGCAACTACGATTATAATCCAGTTGGAACTCTAAAACATACACTGGTTGTAACTGCAATGACTGGGATTTTTCAAACAATATTGGAAACTGCAGTTTAGAGTACGATAACAACTAGATGAATAGACCAGTTGCAAATGGAACCAGTGCGCTGGTTGCAACCTAAACAACATTACTGGAGAGCATAACACAACTGATTGTTTCTGGCTACTGCATAACACAACTGATTGTTTTTGCATGAATCTAATTGTTCGACTGACTACTATCCCATTCAATTGGCAACGGACGACCACCAATTCTAAACTTATCAAGCGATCGAGGAATTTCAGCTTGTTTCAAAGGGTGGAAGATCTGGTAATGCAACAACTCACATCTGTATATCGGGCCCTTGAACTGCAATGGCATAAAAAACATAATGGTCAGTGACTATATTATGATGCACACATAGAAAACACGCAAAAAAAGCACCAAAACAGATAGAAAATCAGTTGACAGCATGGCTAACCAGATTGATTTCCTTGGTCATTTTGTCCCCATCATAATATTACATGTACTTCCATACAAAAAAAAGACAATCGCTTTGACCTGCTTGCTTTGGCACATCAATAAAAGGCCGCCTCCACTTGCTAACTCTGGGTAACTTGAGGTTGGAAACTTTCTGGAAGGCTGCATCAATGATTGGGATTTTGGCAAAGACAGCCTTGTGCCGTTCTTCCTGATTAGAACAATTCAGAAAGTAGTCGTTCGAGTCCAGCACATCAATACGCTTATGGATAAAATTGAAGCAATATACAAAATAGTGAGCACCATCTTTGATGGGACAAAAACCTGGTGCAAGGAAAGAGTAGAAAACTAATTACTAAAAATGGCAAACATATATGAAAAACAAGTTGCAAGAAAAAAATATAGACAGTTGCAAAGTATGTGTCCTGGTGATTGCAACTGCAAATGATGGAAAGTTAAAAATTGTAGGTATGAAAAAGTGGGTTGGGGAAAAGGTCTGCTAACCAATTTTGCTCTTGACAAATCATAGTTTTCACACTCAGACATCAGATGATTCCATACATATATGAAGTCTTCTGTCTCAGATTTATCAGTGTTGAGTACTGCTTCACACGTTGATACATTGAACTGTATGTGTTTTCCAGTTTGGAGAATAAAGAAAAAAGAGAAATGACAAATGATTAAATTAGTTTAAACACATAAATGCAAGACAGTATACAAAAAATACATGGTTTTGGAGAAGAAACTTACATAAAAACCAGTGGTCAGAAACACTCTGTATCCACAAGAATCAACCTTGTGCACAATATCATCATGTCGCATGCAGTGCACGAAAAAGTCTATGATTCCTGACTCACCAAGGGTGTCATTAGAAAAAAGATGTTAAAATTTCCTCGCCAGTGAGTCCAACAAGAAGGCCAAACTCCAACAAAATTCTCCTGCAGCAACAAAAAAAAGAAAAAACAGATGGATTAGTGAGAAGAACAGGAGGATGTGCAACTGCTGGTGTGCTGTGATTGCAACTGCTGGTCTAGTGTGATTGCAAAGTACTGAATAACTCTAGGAAATTCTGTTACACAAATATGATTGCAAACTACTGGTGTGGTATAATTGCAACTAATGTGTTGTGATTGCATGTACTATATAACTCTGGGAAATTCTGTTAAATAAAAATGATTGCAACTTCTGTTATGGTGTGATTGCAACCACGCATTAGGTGAGATTGCTACTGCTATATATAAGTAACTAACTATTCAAGAAAAATGATTGCTACTTGGTTCGAATTGGAAAATAAAAAGTAAATAGCAGTTGCAACTTGGGAAAACAAAAAAAAACCTTTTCAGCTCAGGATCAGAGGCGATCTTCCGCCTAAGTGCAACAGCCTTGGCCAGGGGTATCTCAGGTCGATTACGAGGGATCTTGAACGGGGATATGTACTCCCTAGGCTTCTTCAGCACTCTATCACCTAGGCGCTTGAATATCATCCTTTGAAACTCACTGAAATCAGCCTGGCCTACTGAGACTTCGTCTTGAGAAAGTCGGATTGGTTGGGTCAAATTGTTGATATCATCATCAGACTCCGCCAGGAACTGGATATCATCAAATGATGAGCTGGGTCCTGCCTGGCCATCAATGCTCTTCTCCAAACTGTCAATCTCAGCTTTGGCCTCCTGACGAAGCATGTTCAACCTATCCTCGTACTGTTGGCGCTGCTCAGCATATTCTTTTGACATTTGTAACTGGAACATCTTCTTTAACTTGGCAGCGGGCACCGGCTTTTTCAAAACTTTAATGTTGTCCTTTAGCTGTTTCTGGATTGCAACCTGTATCCTTTTCTCCTCCGCTTCAATCTTCTTCTCGGCATCAGCCTTCTTCTTCACAGCTTCTTCAGCTGCAGCCTTTCTCTTAATCTCAACTTCTTCGGCCTCAGCTTTTCTCTTATTCTTAGCTTCTTCAGCTGCAGCCTTTCTCTTAATCTCAGCTTCTTCGGCCTCAGCCTTTCTCTTATCCTCAGCTTCTTTAGCTGCAGCCTTTCTCTTGATCTCAGCTACTTCGGCCTTAGCCTTTCTCTTAATCTCAGCTTCTTCTGCCTTGTTCTTATCAGCTTGTTCGGCTTCAACCTTTCTCTTCTCAGCCTCCTCAGCTTCATCATTTTTCTTCTCCATCTCAGCATTCTTCATCTCAATCTCAGCCTTCTTCTTCTCAGCCTCTGCCTTCTGTGTGTTGGCAACTTGAATGGCCCTATCGCTCCTCCTTGAGTAAATTATATGATCCTGGTGCAGTTGAGTAGAATAGCCAAATTAACATATTTGTATTATGAAAGTGAATCATTTATATTATAAAAAAAGACACGAATTGCATGAACATACCTAGGCAGTAGGATGCTGCATCCCAGTGTCCCTGCTCAGAGGCTCCTCTTCTGTCTCAGGTGCTCCCTGTTCAGAATATATGATTAATTGCAAGTTGGCAGAGGCTATGATTACTACAGTGGGTGGGGGCCGATTGCAACTAGGGTCTGCTTTCACTTGGGTATCAGAGGATCTTACCACAGGCCGTTGATCATTGCCAGGGGGTTTGAGGAAGCCTTCCTCTTGCGAACAGTAATTTGTGGTGCACGAGTCGGCTGCCTATTGAGAGAGGACTGGAATTGTAGAAAAAGGAAAAAAGCATAATATTAATCAGAAAAAGGAGTTGATGGTAATAAAAAAACACAATAAACTAACCTCGCCATCAATGCTTGCAGAGTGCTGTGGGGAATCCATCATTTGCAAGATATCATCAACACTTCGGAATGCCCCACGTAAATCAGGAGGTGCTGCCAGGGGGAAGAATAAAAAATATAAATGAAAAAATGGGAATAATCAAGATGAGAGAAAACATTTATTAAGCATGGAAGACATAGGTAGGCTTACTTCTATTCAAATTTCCCTCTTGCAGATCAATGTCATGACCACACGATGGGGTTCTCATAAAATCTAAGTTGTCATCAAGATCTCCACCACTGCAATCCAACTGGATTTCTTCACTATCGCCTCCTCCAGATTGGTCTTCCGGTACATTTGAAGTAGTTCCTGATCCTCCATACAAATTTAAAAAAGTGATTGAAAGCACAGAGTGATGTGTATGGGCAAAATTGTAACTTGTATGGTGGGTGGTTGCAACAATAATATTATACTGTATGCAATAAAAAATACCTGCTCCTGCTCTAGTTTCAATTGCAACGGGACTCCGTATAATTTCTTCACCATCACCTCCTCCAGATTGGTCCTCCGGTGCAATTGGACTAGTTCCTGATCCTGCATACAAATTTAAAAAATGATTGTAAACATAGATTGATGTGTCTGGGCAAATTACAACTTGTATGGTGGGTGCTTGCAAACAATAATATTATGCTATATGCAACAAAAAATATCTGCTCCTGCTCTAGTGTCATTCTTCACCTTCCTCCTACGCTCTTTGGCAGCTCGCTTCTCAACGATAGCGTCAGCGATAAGCTTCTAAATGCCAGTGTAGCACTCGTGGTGAGCTTTTGCCATAAGGTCGCGGGATATTGTTGAATACTTCACAGCCTTCTGTGCGTACGACTGGGCTTCACTAGTGCTTTCATCAAAAGCCTTCAAGATGTTCAGCGCATCTGACTTCCTACTCCTTCCAACTAAATCGATAATGCTCTGACCAAAAGAAGATCTGAAGCTAGGGTACTGGTAAAAGACTGGGGGTTGGATATTGAAGGAAGCATGACAGGCGGGATCATGGGATGTGTCAAGCACATCAGCAGATGTGCCAGTAGCAGTGGGTGCTGCTGCTACTAGGGCAGATGCAGCTGCTCCTGGGTTAGGTGCTGCTGTTGGGTTAGGGTCTGCTACTGGGGCAGTTGCTGGTACTGGAGCATATAATATTGCTAGAGCACCAATGGGGACGCCGTAGCACGTGTCAGTGATACTTCTCAGCTGAAAGTAAAAAACAATGATAAAATGATAAATGAATAACAAATTGCAACTATTGTGGAGTAGCATTTGCAATACTTAAACACAACATAGTTGCAACTTACCTTGAGGTGTCCAAACTCGGTGGTGCCAGGAGGAACATCTCCCCTGAGATCCTTATTTGCTATCGCATCAATCATCTTCGAGTCCAAGAAAGCACATCGAGGGATCGAAAAGGGACTTGTGTCAAATCCATGTTGCAGATTGTCGACATAAAGCATCTGCATGTTTTTAACATTAGGTAAAAGACACATGGGTATTTTAGGTTGAATTCATATAATGAAAAAAAGTAAACCTGCATAGGTGCAATAAGCCAGTTGCAATAGAAAATACTAAAATTTTTGCTACTTTATGTACAACATAAATTACAAAATACATGTGAATGTGTGAACTAAGCTATCATAAAAAAAATCAAAAAAATAAATCAAATTGCAACTTGTAACATATGACAGTTGTAACAGTAAACATAAAACAATTACTACTTATGTAATTGGAAGAGTAAGTTGCAAGGGCAAAAATTGAATGTGTGTGTTGAGCTTACAGCTACGAAGATCCCGCATCCACTGATGGGTACGTTAATGCCTTTCTCCGCAAAATCCTTTCTATAAAGACGAGCAGCTATGATGAGCCTGTCAATCCTGATGCGAGTGTCAATGTTGGAGAATAGCAGACACTGAAATGCTGCCATGAAAAAGGCTCTCAGGCCCAGCTCCCCAGTGAGAATCCTCTTCTGCAGTCTATCAGTGATAACAGATATATTGATACCAGATATGCGTCTATAAGAATTGCCACAAATTTGCTCCCCCAGCTCGTCCCGCAAGGCACAAGCATCTGCATCAGACATGGGGGGCAGATCACTGCCAACGTTTGGTAACTGCAAAACACACCAAACACTGTGCTCAGTGATTGGAATCTCTTTTCCACCACCAATCTCTAATTTCATTGTTTCTGGGTTAAGCTTCCGCATCAGCCAGCTGAGCAACTTTCTGGACAATAAGTGCGGCTTGAATCTCAGCAGGCCACCAAACCCCTTAGCAACTACTTCACTTTTCAATTCATCAGATAGAGCATTCACAAGCTTTATAAACTTCCCAGGTGAGCATCGTATAGCTCGTGTCTTAGTTATACCCTTATTCTCATCGCCACCAACAATACCAACATTGTCGTCGCCAGAACCATCGCCAGCAGGAACAAACTCTGGGTCTTGTTCATCATCACTTTCGGCATCTTGTATAGGAGGGACTTTCAACCTTAACCTATTCCTACTTTCCTTCAATTCATTTTTATCTATTTGCTTTCTCTTCTTTTGTACACGAGGAGAGCGACGGACAGTATGAGCGCCTTCCTGGCCTGTGACATTCTGTTCTTGATCCATTATAAAAACACTGAAAAAATGGGAATGAAAAAAACATGAGGGCACAAACACATGGTACAGATCTCATAACCAAAAATTGCTAATCAACAAACTAAAACACACAGTACAAATAGGAACAAAAAATAGTTGCAATACACACTAATGTTGCACACACACATTAGTACTGAGACAGAATTGCCACATGCGCCATAAGCCAGTTGCAACAAGACTGCTAAAATAATTACTACTGGGACAGTTGCAACAGTGAATTTAAACAAATAACTAGTTGTATACGAGCACAGTTATAAAAGACAGGAATGATGTATGTGGGTTGAAAGTAAAAATTATACAGTTGCAACTTATGTGATGGACCAGTTGCAACAAAAGGTACACTGCAGTTGCAAAAAAAGTGGAAACATCTGAGTTGATAATCTAGAACACAAACTGCTTATTCAAATGAAATGTATCCGCATAAAATACAACAATTAATAATTCTAATCAACGAATAATACTAGTTGCAACACTTGGGGAAAAAATGGGGTTTACCAGTCTATTACCGAAGATAACAAAACAAATCCAAAAATTGGGGACAGAGAAACGAGAGAGGGAGCGGATGCGCTTACACGACGAGCGCGCGTGCAGACGACTCTGGCGCGGGCTACGTCGCCGTTCGCGGTCTATGACTCCGGCGCACAAACGATTCTGATAGGAGCTGTTCGCAGAGGATCCGTTCGCGAAGAAGTGTGGAGAGGCAGGAGCGTGCGGGATGGACGAAGACGAGAGCGGGCGAGCGCACAACGGCTACGACGAGGGCTACATCGCCGAGGAAGAGAAGAAGTTGAGCCGTTCGCGGAGGGTCGAGGAAGTGAAAAGGCGCAGTCGGGGCGGGAAAGTGAAAAGGCGCAGTAGTGAAGGGGGCAGTCATCGGTTCGGCTAGATGGAGCGGTTGGCTCAAGCGGTCAGACCATATTAGAGATGGCAATGGGCACCCGAAACCCGAAACCCGATGGGTTTTTACCCCATTAAGGTATGGGTTTGGGTCAATTTTCATACCCATGGGTTTGTTAATGGGCATAAATGTATACCCGATGGGTTCATGGGTACAGGTTTGTTCCTATAGTACCCAAACCCGTGAACCCGTGGGTTTTTAAACCCGACCAAACCTAGTGCATATTGTCATTTTATTTTATAAACGAACAATAAACTTGTTATCTACCTATTTACTTCCTAATTTTTATCAAATAGTGAATGTATAAGTAGTTGGTGATAGTGTTGCTTGCTTGATATTATAGTTATTACTAGCGTTATATATGTGGTGGATGTATAACTTAGTGCAAGCTAACTTGATTATACAACTTATTATTTATATTTAATACTCTCTACTAATATTTTTTATACTAAATCATGAACTCGTTGATCATTACATAAATTTTGGACCATGATCTCATTAATCATTACGATACTTATTGATTATAAAAAGAATAAGCATATTGAAGATAAAAACCCGCGGGTAACCCGTGGGTACCCGCAAACCCGATGGATACGGGTTTGGGCAAAATTTCAAACCCGTCATGGGTACGGGTTTTTTAATGGGTGTAAATATTTTTCACGGGTACGGGTTTGAGATAACAAAACCCGATGGGTTTATACCCGTTGCCATCTCTAGACCATATGCACCTAGGCGCGTAGGTTCGGCCTGGGTGCATTCTCTATATTAAATGCATCCAGATTATATATATATATTGTATGAATTGCATATTTCCCTAAAACAAATTTTATTTTGGGATAGAGGGAGTATCTAGAAAACCAATATTGATCGTGGATGCAACTGCATCAACTCACACAGTATTACAATAGAGTATTCAGTTTGGGAACAGAATTATCCTCCACACTAGCTCAAAAGTCTTTTGAGTTAGAGCAGAGTAGCAATAGTAGTTAGTGCATCCTCCCTTTGAAAGTCACATAGCAATTCACGCCAACAAAATAAACTTGCACAGCATAGTAGCAATTGAAGAAGCTACAAGCCGACACTGTTGCAGCTGTTTGGACTGCTGCAGCTGCAATCCATAGAGAGAAAAATACTGTAGAAGCCGCAGCCGCAGCCGGATTGCAGCCGCAGCAAGCCGCAGCGAACAGCCTGTACGGCATCATTCTTGTTCAGATTAACAAGTACGGACATCAAACCAACCGCCATGAATTCTTTAGGACATCACCACTCTTTCCTCTTGAAGCAATAGACCAAAAATAAATAAAAAATACTGGCAATGTGGGTAGAGATCAGGTGGTCTAACATAAAATAGAATCCTCACTCGGGACCTTCAGACAGAATTTCAAATGGAATAGAAGCCCAAATACACAGTAAAAACGAGTAAAGAGCAACGCTAATACTGACAATATACAATTCTTAACAGCTGAAAAGCAATAACTAAATCACACTACAGTTATCCACATGTGAAATGAAAACAATCACATGATAGATTTATTTAACACAGATAACCAAATTATCCAATGCAAGGATGGGTCTAACAAACAAACAGAGCCTCGACATGTGGCACAAGATCCCCATTGTAAAGCCTAAATAGCAACAGAACAAGATGCAGATACAACTTAGATGCCTGCCTCCAGGGTTAAATATCAGTATAAAACTATATGCATGATACATAATCAAGTTTACAAATTACAACACAACAACTTTAACAATCTATGAACAAACAAGTACTACACCCAAACACCACAAGATTCTTTTTACAGCCATGCTAAGCAGCTAGCGCAACTATCAACTGAACAGAGGCAGGCTTCTGCATCTATCAGATTGGTTAATTATAGGGAAAATTAGAACTATTATTATAGCCGTTCAAAATTCCAAATCTAATAATTCAGTAGTCCATATAAATAAACTCTACAGTGTGCCCCAGCCAAACTGGGCAGACCTCATGACACCGTTCTTCCATAGCAAATGGAAGCTAAGTAGAGATTTTTCCCCCATTTGTCCTGTAAACATATCATTAGCAAGTGCAAATGGATGTTCGATATGAGGTTTAGACAAAAAGGTAAAGAATATCAAGTTACCTTCACATGCTGGCTGGGGAAAGCAGACGTTCTTAGAGTTTCCTGTGTTTCATCAGCAGGTTTCCTTTTGGGGATGCTCAAGATAAATGCTGCCTGATCCCATGTAGCTGCAGTAGCCGTGATGCGAAATCCATTATCCCATCGTCGATGGATACCCTCACTTGGATACAAGAAGTCAAGCTCCACAACCTAAAACCAAAAACATTAAAAATAAGAACCAAGTTTAACAATGCTGTTTTCAGCATATGTTTTTCTTGAAGCTATGTTCTTGAGAGTCAGCAATATCAAGGCATGTCAATATGTTTTTTCCTGGATAGTAGACGATTCAAAGCAAAGGCCAGCCTTGTGAGCACGTCAATGTACCTGCGCTGAAAAGCCAGAATTCCGGGACATGACCACTGCCCAACGACTGCCTGCTGTGGCCATAGCAGTAACATAAAAACCCTCCTTCCATTTTTTGTTTATCCACTTGAAAGGGAATGAGTCGCTTACTTTGTAAGATTGCTGGGCATATTGTGTTCCTGGAGAGGACAAAGTCAATTCCATTCTACAGTATATCTACAAGTGCAATACCATAAACTGTCACAGCCTCCAGCTAAAAGCTTGCAATCGCAGCTTGACAAAGAACATATGCACTTCCGTGCAAGGTTAAACTAGCCTGGTATATCTCACTAACATAACATGGTGGAAACGAAAAGTAGAATTTTGTACACACAATTTTACAATAGGTAGACACGAAAAAATTATTACACAATTTTAACAGGAAGTAGTTTTACAAATCCTAGGCACCATTGTATTACCTCTCGACATGACCACCAGTGAACTGCCATTGTTTGCCCCTGCTAGCGCAGTGATATAGAAGTTCTTCTCCCATTGTTCCATTATCCATTCCTGAAAGTAACACACACTATATCAAAATCAATTGAAAAAAGAAAAGAGCAGAACAGCGTATATCAAGTTTAAAATGTTGTTCCCTCCATTCCAAATTCTAGTGCACTTGGGTTTTCTCCTAAGTCAAATTTGGCTAACTTTGACCGAGTTTAATATATATATTAACATATGCAAGTTCAAAACTTCAGATAAATGCACTATCAAGACATAAGACATAGGACAAAGCCAAAGTGAGCTATAATTTGAAAAGGAGGGAGCACAACAAATAAATAAAAGTGACGTGAGATTGCTAGAATACCAAAAGGGGGGCATTTAATAGCTTACCTTGTGAAGAAAATATGGAGACAGTTCATACACCTGAGAAGTAAATCCGGTGCCAGCATCCATTATCAAAGCCCACAGATTTGAACAAGAGGCAACGGAGCTTATAAACAAACCATCTTCATTTCCCTTTGAAATGTGCTGAGCTAACCTACAGTCTGCAACATTGTAGTGATACCTGCAGATAATCATGGTTAGAGTGAAGTATTTTCTTTCTAACTAAAGCATACACCTATGTGGTTTGTACCTCTGTTTCATAGGCCGCCTTGCATTGTAAACACTAATCCATTGGGTCGCAGGCATTCCCATCCGAATCTTCTTTTTGGGCTGCTCATCATCATCTTCCTCCATCGTAAGGCGACCTCTCTTCTGGCCTACCTGAAATATAAGCTGGTAGAAAATCATAAAAGCATATATTAGTATCTATACCAATCATTGTATGCAGATGTGTACTGGTACAAATAACCAATGGCCCAGAAGCCTTAGTACCAAAACAATGGCTGGATGCAAGCTTTAGTTAACAAGGACAAGGAGCAACAAGGTTGGATAGAACAATACCTTTTGAGCACCATCTGTATTGATTGGCCTTATGTCTGGGTTTGGACCAACAATGCCATCAAAAAGAGAAATGTACTTTGCATAGTTTGGTTCTTCATCAAACTTTAAGTTCACAACATACTCAATAAATTGTCGGAAAGGTTGTGGGCAAAAGCAACACAAAGATTCTGGAGAAGTTGCCATCTTTTTCTTGCAGACAAGGAAACCTTTATTCTCCCCCTAAAATCATTTTGCTGAAAATTTGAGTAAGGGGGGAAAGAACAGAAAAGTGCATCAGTAATTAAGAAAAATTGGAGGTTGTAACAAAGTTCACCTGGTATCCTTGCCAAGGAAGGCGACCACGCAGAAGAAATACAAGTGTGTAGGCAAGAGATTCAAGGTCATCCCTCCTGCTTCCAGTTCTCCCCAAATGAGCATGCACGCTAGCATACCGAACAGTTCCTCTGTTCCATTAAACAGTGATGTATGACAAAAAATGTAAGCATAGAAGTAGGGGAGAATAAAGCATTGGAAGATAAAACCTAGTGAAGTATTTCTATTGCAAACCTGAAGACATCAGGCCTCTGATCATATTCAACATGCTCTCCTGTACCAGTGTCTTTCCATCTGGTAGCTGTGTTGACAAATCAATGTTAAGTCAAAACTAACATGTATATTTGAAGACCCACTGGGCCCAATATCTCACAAGAATGTTCCTCTGAACTGAAATTTAAAAACAAAAATACCTAAACCAAGGTCAACGAGAAAAAGTTTCTTCTCTTGTAGGGTGCCTGGAGGTCCAAGCAAAAAATTTTCAGGCTTCACATCTCCATGGACGTACCTATCATAAACAAGAGATTTCTTTAGCTATTATTCTATACACAGTATACAAAATATATTACTATCCTTTGACTAGACTACATCAGGTACCCTTTTGAGTGCATCTTCTCCAGTATGGAAATTGCTTCTATAGCAATGCAAGCCACCATTTCAACAGGCATACTGTAAACGGAACAAATTGAATCAATTAAGAAACTGAGAAAACCAGACGAGAACATTTTGAAGAAAAAATTGGAACTGCATTAGATACTTACGAGTGAGAATTATTATTCCAAACATCCCATAGGCTTGGCCCCAACATGTCCATAATCTGCAATAGAAGTTACATTGCGTGAGAAACTGTCACAGGCCTAAATAGCCGTGATGGGCTACGGAGGCGTTGGGCCCAAGTCGGGCCAACTAGGCCCAGCGTGAACAGTACCCACTGGTACTTTAGCGCAGATACTGAAACGTGCACTGTAGCACGTTGCAAACCCCATCTAGGTTTAAGGTCGAAGAGTCCAGACTCCAGAAGATAAGATCAAGTTAAGTCGGATTGAGTCCTCTACTCCTCTCTATAAATATAAGGAGATGTATCCTTTGAGATTAAACAATAATAATTCGGAAAACCCTAATCCTCTCTCCCTCCCCCTTCTCCTAGTCACTGGCCTATCCCTCTCCATGCGCCGCCCCTCCTCTCCGAACAGCCGCACCATGCCAGCTTCCCTGCGCACAGCAGGCCGTAGCCCCTGTTTTCAAGTCGGCAACTAGTCGGCGACTAGTCGTCCAGTCGGTCTTGAGAGGCCGACTTGGGGGACCGACTCGACTTTTCTGACAAGTCGCTCGACTTGCCAACGACTCAAATATCTAAGTCGACTAGTCGTCGACTTGGGCTAGCAAGTCGGCCGACTTGTCCCCAGTTCGGCCCAACCAGTCCAAAGGCCCATTACAAAACCTAAACCCTAACTTACCTGAAGCCGCCCCTCACTGCAGCAAGCCGGCCGCCCCTCCTCTGCAGCACAGAGCTGCCCCTCCTCTGCAGCACATATTTTCTTGCTATTTGTTTTCCAATTTGAACTATATGGCTGTTATGACTTATGAGTTTATGACTTATCACTTATGTGGCTGATTTGGTTCAGTTTGAGGCTTCAAATGAGGTAAGACTTGCTGTTTATTTCAGTTTCGTTCAATTTCAGACTTCAAAAGAGGTAAAACGTCCTCTTTCTTCATATATAATTGATATATTGTCTATATGAAGCCATTATATAGGCAAAACAGCCACTATATTGGCAAGTCGACGACTAGTCGACTGACTTATCGACTAGTCACCAAGTCGGTACCTTGTCGACTCGACTTACCGACTTGAAAACCTTGGCCGTAGCACCGTGCTGCCGCTGCCCTCTCCCTCTCTAATGGTGCGGCCAGCCCTAGGGCAGTTGCTCTCCTCGATATTTTAAATGATGGTGGCTTAGAAATTCTAAGAGCTTCTGCAGGCAACCAAACATAGACAAATTGCACTGCACAAACCTAGATATAGATTAGTGCAAGCAACCCTTAATGAAAGGAAAATTTTAAATGATGGTACTTATTGAGGAGAGTAGGAGTGGTGTTTCGCAAAAGTTGGAATTGTGGAGGCAGACGCTGGAAGCAAAAGGTTTTAGGCTTAGTAGGTCTAAAACGGAGTATATGAAGTGTGATTTCAGTGCCATGGGGTATGAAGATGGTGATGTTAGTCTTGATGGACAAGTGGTACCCAAAAAAGACACTTTTCGTTACTTAGGATCAATGCTTCAGAAGGATGGAGACATCGATGAGGATGTCAGTCATAGAATTAAAGCTGGATGGTTGAAGTGGCGGCAAGCGTCGGGTGTCTTATGTGACCGCCGGGTGCCACACAGACTAAAAGGCAAATTCTATAGGACAGCAATCCGGCCGGCTATGTTGTATGGAGCAGAATGTTGGCCCACTAAAAGACGACATGTCCAACAACTATGTGTGGCAGAGATGCGTATGTTGCGCTGGATATGTGGCCACACAAGGAGAGACCGAGTCCGGAATGATGATATACGAGAGAGGGTAGGAGTGGCGCCAATTGAGGAGAAGCTTATGCAACATCGTTTGAGATGGTTTGGACATATCCAACGAAGATCTGAGGAGGCACCAGTGCATATCGGAATAATTAGGCGTCCCGAGAATGTGAAGAGAGGTAGAGGTCGACCAACCTTGACGTGGACAGAGGCTGTGAAGAGGGACCTGAAGGAGTGGAATATTGATAAAGAGCTCGCCGTGGATAGGAAGGGGTGGAAGTGTGCAATTCACGTGCCAGAACCTTGATTTATAGTTTCGCTTTTCCTCTTTAATCGTTTGACCTTTTCTTGTGCCCATTTAGATCTTGCTGGTTCTTGTGGGTTTTATCTCTTTTATGTGTTTCCCCGTTTCGTCGTTTTTCGGTTCTCCTTTGCCTTTGTTTCCCTTTTTTTTCTTTGGGGGTTGAGCTCTGAGGTTTTCATACGGGGTTTCATCTCTAGCCTACCCCAACGTGCTTGGGACAAAAAGGCTTTGTTGTTGTTGTTGTTGTGGCTTAGACAGCTTAGAGGTAGGATGATTTTAAAAGATAATTACTTAGACAAGAGGTGCCGCGTGAAACCAAAAAAAAAGTAGTGGCATGTGTGTGCACAGTCAATACACAACAGTATTGTCTGCTCAATACCATGATATAATACTCTCCCAGCTTCCCTTTGTAGTGTACTCTTGGTACGCCATGAATTCCGCTAAGAGTGCTGCAGGATGGATGACAAGGCCAAAAAGTTCAGACGTAATTCCAGTTGGAACATGCAATAGATGACAAGGCCAAAGAATTTTTTTGTAGAAACCAGTGAAAAAAGGAAGGACAAATGGTCACTTACTTGTAAACTTGCCACTCATAAGGAGCACCATAGTTGCAACCTTTGCTGGTTCGATGTTCAAATTTGATTGCAACCTAGTATGAAAAAAAAACGTTTATGCTGATGCAGCTACGATGAATTACAATTAAAAATTCCAGAGAAGGCATAAAGACCTCTAAAGCATTCGCACCGGGCGTCCTGTCACTAACACTAGGAGAGGAAATGCGACGACCAACATATACTTGCCCAAACCCTCCCTTTCCAAGCTTTCTGTCAAGTCTGTAACTGGGTGAATTGCCAATTTGAACCTGTTCCAGCAAATCAAGAAATGATGAGCATGCCATCATAGTCAAACACCACATACACAGTTCTGACAAGTCAATCTCTAAAACAGGCATAGGCCCTCTTACAAGTAGACACATAAGATCTGGCATGCCAAAACTGTAAGGTTCTCACATTGATTAAATATATCATTTTTCCAGATGCACTTGGTCACAACACATCAAAAGCCATTGCAAGAAAATAGAAAAATAGGGTAAATGAAATCAAATATAAGATATCATTAAAAAATAAAAATGCTGGAATTTTCAGCAGCTGGACTAAGAAACTCTCATCCCAAATCAGAACAAATAGTATCCATAATTTCAAGCCTTTAACCTCAAGGAACTCAGGCTGGTCAGAACTTTCACGTAAATTGTTGTGTATCCATATTTTTCAAGTTTTTAATTCGAGGAACTCAGTTGTTGGAACTTTCATTTAAAATGTTGCACAAGTAGTATTTTCCAAAAGGTGTGACAGAAAACCTAAGCCTTAGACAGAAGTCATCATATTTAATAACTTCAATAATTACTAAGAGAGTACTGATTTGAATGTGGATATACTATGCATCTGTTTCTCTATATTCCAGCATGTGTTCAACATTTCATTACATAAAATTTATACTTTCTAGAGTGCTACAGGCAATACATGAGGCGCATATAACAAATTAAAATTTGCAACATGCAGGCATTCATATGTTTCATTTCTGAAGCTTTAAGCATCAAAACACACAATAATCTTGTACAGTTGTACTTTCAAAAACAAACGCCATAAATGGATGCCAATCTAAACATAACAGCAGCACTAGATATTTTTTCCGATACAGAACATCCCATTCAATTTACAAGCAACCATGGTCGCATCAGCTGGCTCCATTTCATGTCAAATACATCATTATACCGCAACTAGATATTAAAAAATATGGAAGTGGATTTTTCTTTCACTCATTGACTTCATGCCACACATGAAATAAAAAAACAGACCAACAGAAAACTGTACCTAATTGACACATGACATAAGCATCATATTTCTAGGGGCTACCGGCTACATAAAGTAGAGAACTTGAACATTTGTTTGGGGGAAATTCATAAAATTGGAGATGGAGCATGAGTTCTTTTTGAGCGCTGCTACACGTATGACTTCAGTGATACACTCAGATACGACTAGGATCATTTAATGGCTCATGGTTTATTTGTTCAGACAAAGAGGCAATAACAGCCATAGATTAACGTTGGTCGTACTCATGTCGTACAGGAAAGTCCTATGTGAAGCATTTCCCGTTCTTTTTGGAATAACAGTTGGATAGGTGTAACTGCACTGGAAATTCAATTCCCTGATATTTTAAGTATTTGCTCAACACAAAAATTACAGTAGCAGAGGCTTTCAACAATGCTGATGGGCAAATACAATATAGAAGGGGTCTAGTCATTGCTGAGGTAAATCAGTGGGAGGACCTATGGGAGACAAATCAGTAACACTCATACAGCTGAAGGGCAACAAGATGCAGTTCAAGCCTCAGATAAATTCAAATCTTATAGACTTATACAACTAAGTCCTTATATAATTTCTTAACTCATGGGGTGTAATTGGTCTCCAAGCAAAGGTGCCCTGGAAATGCAAGATTCCGATGAAAGTTAAGAGTCCTTTGGCAGATGTTACACAATAAACTGCAATCCAGTGGAACTGAAGAAAATGGGTTGGAACCGTAAAACTAACTATAGTTCGTGCGGAGAGAGAATGGGACAATTGATAATATTTTCTTCGATGCTCTATAGAACAGACGGTATGGTGTTGCATGCTGGATGTGTTTGATTGGAATGGCTTCCTGACATGACAAGCTGACTTATGGGAGAGGTGACCCAATTACAGATTCAGAGTCCCTTAACAGTTAGGTTTGTTTTTGTTTTCAGGTTTAGCATGGGTGCTTTGGACTAACAGAAACAAGATGGCAATAGAACATCGCCAACAAACCAAGTAATGTAATGTAATCTTAAGTTCTTAACAGGTGTAGGGTTTTTTCAGAAATGGCGTCCACTGCTGAAAGGAAAAAAGGCAAGAACATTTGACAGAGAAGATGCTGAACTGGCTTTGTAGCACCCCAAGCTGTTGTCTTCAAACGTTTGAAAAATTTAGGCTGCTTTTGTGCTAATAAGCTGGTGAGTAATGTTGTATGTTATGTCTGTTTGTTTTGGAGCTCATCTAGGGCTATTGTATCCCCAGAGGCCCAGACCCCAGACTCGTGAAACAAACCTTTATAATGCAGAGTATTTCTCGTCTACAAAAAATAAACTTCATATTTCCCAAAATAGCACGTCAAGAGAAGTCACATTCCACACTGACCCTGTTTGGTTAGGCTGTAGCTTTGAAAAGTAGTTGTAAGCTGTGGGCTATGGAAAAACAGTTGTGTGTTATGGGCTGTGCTAAAACTGAAAGTTGTTTGGTTCTTTTGCTCGCACCCCGTCTTCTTCCTCGAGATAGATCCCCGGCTGCTCACACCCGACCAACCAATATTCGGGCATTCGGCAAAGGTGGTGCTCCAGCACGGCCAGGAGGGAAAATGGTGTTGTAAAATTCATACCGACCAAAAACTACTGTTTGGCTGTAACCTTGGGTGGAAGCCAACCCTTAGGGGGTGTTTGGGAACAAAGTTTTTCTGCAGTTTTGGAAGAATACTGCAGTATTCTCAAATACTGCAGTATTATATACATAATGGTGTTTGGCAAGCTTGGTAAAATCTCTGTTTTCAAAACTGAAGTATTGCAAATACTATAGTTGTTTTAAGGCATTCTAAACTTAGCTCTGGACCTCAGTTTTCAAAACTGCGGTATTATAAACTACGGTATTGTCATAACTAAAGTATAGTATAGTATTTCAAAAACTGTGGTTTTCAAAAACTTTGTTCCCAAACAGGGCCTTACTTTTGGTTTTTTTAAAAGCCAAAGCAGTTGAAAAGGCCAACCAAAACAGGTCTAGCCTAACGCTCGAGCAATGAGGTGGCAACCTTAAGAAACCAAATTCATCTATAATCAAACCCTTAGCTAGCAATTAAACAAGACATTCTCATCAAGAACACCTATGCTACCTATCCATGCCAGCATACTAAGTCGATCGAGTTTACGCGTTCGAGCTCAAATCCGACGGCAGCCATTTGATACCAGCGTCTAAAATTGGTCCAGTCCCCAAACGTCGCCCGACTTCGGAACACCGCGGGAGCTAAGGATAGAGAAGAAAGATCCTGACCGTCTCCGGGAGCGGTGTCGTGCTGCCGTCGTCGCCCGGGCCGGCGCCAGCCTTCTCGACGCTCCGGACCACACTATCGCCGTCGTCCATCCCGGCGCGGAGGGAACCCCTCCCTTTCCCGGTCTCTAATCCAGCGGCGGAAGTCTCCTCCTTGAGGCGAACGCAGCTTTCGCTTCTGCGGCGGTGGTGGCGGGTGCTCCCTGCAGGAGCCGGACTCGAGGCGGCAAGGCCTAGAGCTCGAAGACGAGTCTGAGACGGAGAGGAGGAGGAGGCTGTGTTCTGGTCGGCGACGGGGAGGAGATGAGAGAGAACAAAATGGAAAGCAAAAGCAGAGGAAACGAGAGCGGCTGGAAGATTCTGGACGGAGATCTCCTTCTTCGGTTCCTGCCGCAGACGATTCCTTCGTCAAACTCGTCGCCCGCGTACGAAATAGCTCCGCTTCTATTGCGGAGAGACGTACTATTACGGCTTCGTATTTTGTCCTAGGAACTGCCCTTCAGAAGTTCAGACGATTATTACAAGCCTGCAAGTTTAAACCATAAAATGTTGATGAAGTTTTTATTTTTAAACGTTAATTTAAACGTAGTTTTATCATAATTTTAGACGATAACATAAAATCAAACTATTCGATTGACCGTGCGTTGCGACAACTTACAACAATATCCACGTAAACCATCCATCAAAAAAACTTCAAGATTTTTTATTAATTGTCTCCACTTTGTATATAATATTTTTTGATTTGGCTAACTGATGTTATTGTTTACTCCATACAATATGTCTTGGTACAACACGGCCAATGAAGTGAGCGATTAGAACAAAGTTCACAATGACTGACTGAACAAACAGAGATTATAATGACATAATTCCACCATATAGAGACTAAATAAGAGAAAGTTTGTGAGCTCAAGTTTCTAAAATAAGTCACATGTAGTCAAATTTATAAAAAAGATAGATCAAAATATGGAGTGATTGCTAAAGTCAGACATCAATAAAAAATTGATGCGCTCCATATAAATTATGTTACTTCATAGCAATTACTAACATTTAAAACCAACAAATAGAATTTCATTTTACTGTTAGTGTGACAAATCATTGTTGCTCCATGAAATTCAATGGAGTCCATTGCGCTAATATGGTCTCCGAAACGACCTAATGATTGCAAGAGCCAAGAACATCGTGCCGTTCTTGGGTTGTAGCCTCGGCCCGTAGTGCTGGCCCGGCCCTATCGGGGACCATAATTAGGGGTACCCCCAAGGCTCCTAATCTCAGCTAGTAACCCCATCAGCACAAAGCTGCAAAGGCCTGATGGGCGCAATACCGGTCAAAGGCTCCGTCCACTCAAGGGACACGATCTCGCCTCATCCGAGCCCAGCCTCGAGCAGGAACGGTAGACCAAGGCAGATTCGCGCCTCGCCCGAGGGTCTCCTCAAGCAACGAACGCACCTTCGACTCGCCCGAGGCCCAGCTCGGGCAGGCTTCACGGAGAAGCAACCTTGGCCAGATCGCCTCACCAGCCGACCGGATCGCAGGAGCATTTAATGCAAGGATCACCTGACACCTTATCTTGACGCGAGCTCTCCAGTCGATAAGGGCGAAGTGACCGCAGTCACTTCGCCCCTCCACTGACTGACCTGACAGGAAAACAGCGCCGCCTGCGCTGCTCCGACTGCTGTGCCACCTGCTAGGGTGAGGCTGACAGCAGCCAAGTCAAGCCTCGGGCGCCATAGGAATCTCCGCCTCGCCCGACCCCCGGGCTCGGACTCAACCTTGACTCAGAAGACGGTCTTCGCCTCGCCCGACCCCAGGGCTCGGGCTCAACCTCGACCCCGGACGACGGTCTCCGCCTCGCCCGACCCCCGGGCTCGGACTCAACCTCGACCTCGGAGGAGTCACCACCTCGCTCGGACCGACCACGCCATAAGGGGGGCCATCATTACCCTACCCCTAGCTAGCCCAGGCTAGCCTAGGCTACGGGGAACAAGACCGGCGTCCCATCTGGCTCGCCTCGGTAAAACAAGTAATGATGGCACCCCGCGTGCTCCATGACGACGGCGGTTCTCAGCTCCTTACGGAAGCAAGGAGACGTCAGCAAGGATCCGACAGCCCCGACAGCTGTGCTTCTACAGGGCTCAAGCGCTCCTCCGACGGCCACGACGCCACATGAACAGGGCTCCAATACCTCTCTGACAGCCACGTCGGCATGTACATAGGGTCTGGCTCCTCTCTGCTAGACACGTTAGCACACTGCTACCCCCCCCCCCCCCGTTGTACACCTGGACCCTCTCCTTACGTCTATAAAAGGAAGGTCCAGGGCCCTCGTACGAGAAGGTGGCTGCGCGGGAGAACGGGTTGACGCGCAGTCTCACGCCCCCCCCCCCCTCTCTCCCACGCGAACGCTTGTAACCCCCTACTGCAAGCGCATCTGCCCTGGGCGCAGGACAACACGAGGCCGCGGTTCCCCTTACTGTTTTTCTCCCTTGTGTCTCCGTCTTGCGCCGACCCATCTGGGCTGGGACACGCAGCGACAATTTACTCGTCGGTCCAGGGACCCCCCCGGGTCGAAACGCCGACAGTTGGCACGCCAGGTAGGGGCCTGCTGCGTGTTGACGAACAGCTTCCCGCCAAGCTCCAGATGGGGAGTCTCCAGCAACCTCTCCAACCCGGGACGAAGCTCCGTTTCGGGAGTCTCGAGTTCATGTCCCTCGACGGCAGCTACGACATGATACTCCTTCCTCCGCCGCGCGACAACGACAATGCCGACCGTCAGCCCGCCCGCCGGCGGCGGAATCGACGACGTCTTCCCCGCGTGGCGGAAGAACACCATCCGAGTCTATCCCGTCACCTTCCCCGTCGACGGGGAAGGAGGCGGGGCAAACGTGGCCAAGCAGGAGGCGGCGCCTCGTCGGCTGTCGAGCGAGTCGACGACACCGGCGCCCCAGCGGGGGACACGTCGGGCGTTGACCTCACGTCTGAGACAAAGACGAGCGTCGTTTCCCCGCAGCACGCCAACCCCAAGCAGACGAACGACGCCAGCACGCTCGCGAAGGACTTGCTGAGCGTTAGCCTCGTACCTGAGATAACGGTGCAGTCCGTCCCCGACGTGACTTCGTCACCGTCCATCGATCAAGAGGTACCGATAGTTTCCCATCCTGTGCCTTTTAGATTCAGCTTCGACCCACCAAGCAACCCTGCTTCGGTGGACGCTTTCATAAAGGCATATCCAAACCTTCCGGGGTACCATATGTGGTCGACCTGGGACAGATTTACGGCCGTCTCGACCTACGGGCCCCCGGGTTCCGAGGAAGATGACGAGCCCGACTCTGGTTGGGATTTCTCCGGGCTCGATAACCCCAGTGCCATGCGGGACTTCATGACCGCATGTGACTACTGCCTCTTCGATTGCTCCGATGATAGCCACAGCCTCGGCGACGAGGACTGTGGCCCAAGTCGCGAATGTTTCCACGTCGATCTAGAGGGTCTCGACGAAGGCAACCACCTTGGTATGCCGGAGGACGGCGATCCCTCTAGGCCTGCGCCTCGCGTTGACATCCTTCGAGAGCTAGCTGTGGTCCCAGTCCCTACGAGGGGTCAGGACACACAGCTCGAGCAAATCCGCGAGATGCAGGCCAAGCTCGACGAGGAAGCAGGACAACTTGTGCAGCTCCGGCAGAACATCGGGCAGGAGCGGGCAGGTCGAGCACCGGCCGGAGAAGCGCGTCATCTGCCCCAGGACGTCCAGCACCGCATCGCCAATAATGCCAGGGCAAGGCTGCCCCCGGTTTCTAGTGGGGTCGGCCAGAACCTGGCTGCAGCAGCAATACTACTCCGGGCGATGCCGGAACCATCCACCACCGAGGGGTGGCGTATCCAGGGAGAGCTCAAGAATCTCCTGGAGGATGCCGCGGTCCGACGAGCCGAAAGCTCTGCCTCCCAAAGGCAGGGACACCCCCCAGAGCATCGCGCCGCGACTTCCTGATGCATGCGGGAAGCCTCAGTCCACACCGGGCGCACGCGGTACACAGCACCTGCGGCCCCGGGCCGCCTCGGCAACGAGCACCATCGCCGCGACCGTCAAGCCCACCTCGACAAGAGGGTGCGCCGAGGCTACCACCCCAGGCGTGGGGGACGCTACGACAGCGGGGAGGATCGGAGCCCTTCGCCCGAACCACCCGGTCCGCAAGCTTTCAGCCGGGCCATACGACGGGCGCCGTTCCTGACCCAGTTCTAGGCCCCGACTACCGTCACCAAGTACTCGGGGGAGACGAGGCCGGAACTGTAGCTCGTGGACTACAGGCTAGCCTGCCAGCTGGGTGGAACGGACGATGACAACCTCATCATCCGCAACCTCCCCCTGTTCCTCTCCGACGCCGCCCGAGCCTGGCTGGAGCATCTGCCTCCCGCGCAGATCTCCAACTGGGACGACCTGGTCAAAGCCTTCGCCGGCAACTTCCAGGGCACATACGTGTGCCCTGGGAATTCCTGGGATCTCCAAAGCTGCCGCCAGCAGCCGAGAGAATCCCTGCGGGATTATATCCGACGATTTTCGAAGCAGCGCACCGAGCTACCCAACATCACCGACTCAGATGTCATCGGCGCGTTCCTCGCCGGCACCACTTGCCGTGACCTGGTGAGCAAGCTGGGTCGCAAGACTCCCACCAGGGCGAGCGAGCTGATGGACATCGCCATCAAGTTCACCTCTGGTCAGGAGGCGGTCGAGGCCATCTTCCGGAAGGACAAGCAGCCTCAAGGGCGCTAGCCGGATGACGTCGTTGAGGCGTCCGCTCAACACGGCGCGAGGAAGAAGGGCAAGAAGAAGTCGCAAGCGAAACGCGATGCCACCGACACAGACCTTGTCGCCGTCGCCGAGCACAAGAACCCTCGGAAGCCTCCTGGAGGCGCCAACTTGTTCGACAAGATGCTCAAGGAGTCGTGCCCCTACCATCAGGGTCCCGTCAAGCACACCCTTGAGGAGTGTGTCATGCTTCGGCGCTACTTCCATAAGGCTGGGCCCCCGGTGGAAGGTGACAGGGCCCCCGACTACGACAAGAAGGAAGCCCACAAGGCAGAGGAGTTCCCCGAGGTCCATGACTGTTTCATGATCTACGGTGGGCGGGTGGCGAACGCCTCGGCTCGGCACCGCAAGCAAGAGCACCGGGAGGTCTGCTCGGTGAAGGTGGCGGCGCCAGTCTACCTAGACTGGTCCGACAAGCCCATCACCTTCGACCAAGGCGACCACCCCGACCGCGTGCCGAGCCCAGGGAAGTACCCGCTCGTTGTTGATCCTGTCATCGGCAACGTCAGGCTTACCAAGGTCCTCATGGACGGAGGCAGCAGCCTCAACATCATCTACGCCGACACCCTCGGGCTCTTGCAGATCGATCTGTCCTCGATCCGGGCCGGCGCAGCGCCCTTTCACGGGATCATTCCCGGGAAGCGCGTCTAGCCCCTTGGACAACTCGATCTGCCCGTCTGCTTCGGGACTCCCTCCAACTTCCGAAAGGAAACCCTCACGTTCGAGGTGGTCGGGTTCCGAGGAACCTACCACGCGGTGCTGGGGAGACCATGCTACGCCAAGTTCATGGCCGTCCCCAACTACACCTACCTCAAGCTCAAAATGTCGGGCCCCAATGGGGTCATCACCATTGGCCCCACGTACCGACACGCGTACGAATGCAACGTGGAGTGCGTGGAGTACGCCGAGGCCCTCGCCGAATCTGGGGCCCTCATCGCCGATATGGAAAGCCTCCCCAAGGAGGCGCCAGATGTGAAGCGCCACGCCGGCAACTTCGAACCAGCAGAGGCGGTTAAGTCCGTCCCTCTCGACTCCAGCAACGACACCTCCAAGCAGATCCGGATCGGCTCCGAGCTCGACCCCAAATAGGAAGCAGTGCTCGTCGACTTTCTCCGCGCAAACGCCGAGGTTTTTGCGTGGAGTCCCTCAGACATGTCGGGCATACCGAGGGATGTCGCCGAGCACTCACTGGATATCCGAGCTGGAGCCCGACCCGTGAAGCAACCTCTGCGCCGATTCGACGAAGAAAAGCGCAGAGCCATAGGCGAGGAGATCCACAAGCTAATGGCTGCAGGGTTCATCAAAGAAGTATTCCATCCCAAATGGCTAGCCAACCCTGTGCTTGTGAAAATGAAAGGTGGAAATGGCGGATGTGTGTAGACTACACTGGTCTAAACAAAGCATGTCCGAAGGTTCCCTACCCTCTGCCTCGCATCGATCAAATTGTGGATTCCACTGCTGGGTGCGAAACCCTGTTGTTCCTCGATGCCTACTCAGGGTATCACCAAATCAGGATGAAAGAGTCCGACTAGCTCGCGACTTCTTTCATCACACCTTTTGGCATGTACTGCTACATTACTATGCCATTTGGTTTGAGGAATGCGGGTGCGACATACCAAAGGTGCATGAACCACGTGTTCGGACAGCACATTGGTCGAACGGTCGAGGCTTACGTCGATGACATTGTAGTCAAGACAAGGAAAGCCTCCGACCTCCTCTCCGACCTTGAAATGACATTCAAGTGTCTCAAAGCGAAAGGCGTAAAGCTTAATCCCGAGAAGTGTGTCTTCGGAGTCCCCCGAGGCATGCTCCTGGGGTTCATCGTCTCCGAGCGGGGCATCGAGGCCAACCCGGAGAAAATCGCGGTCATCACCAACATGGGGCCCATCAAGGACTTGAAAGGAGTACAGAGGGTCATGGGATGCCTTGCGGCTCTGAGCCACTTCATCTCGCGCCTCGGCGAAAGAGGCCTGTCCCTGTATCACCTCTTAAGGAAGACCGAGCGCTTCACTTGGACCCCCGAGGCCGAGGAAGCCCTCGGGAACTTGAAGGCGCTCCTTACAAGCGCGCCCATCTTGGTGCCCCCCGCTGCTGGAGAAGCCCTCTTGATCTACGCCGCCGCTACCACTCAGGTGGTCAGCGCCGCGATCGTGGTTGAGAGACGAGAAGAAGGGCACGCATTGCCCGTCCAGAGGCCAGTCTACTTGATCAGTGAGGTACTGTCCGAGACCAAAATCCGCTACCCGCAAATTCAGAAGCTACTGTACGCGATGATTCTAACACGGTGAAAGTTGCGACACTACTTCGAGTCTCATCCGGTGACTGTGGTGTCATCCTTCCCCCTGGGGGAGATCATCTAGTGCTGAGAGGCCTCGGGTAGGATTGCAAAGTGGGCGGTGGAGATCATGGGCGAGACGATCTTGTTTGCCCCTCGGAAGGCCATCAAGTCCCAAGTCATGGAGGACTTTGTGGCTGAATGGGTTGACACCCAGCTTCCAACAGCTCCGATCCAACCGGAAATCTGGACCATGTTTTTCGACGGGTCGCTGATGAAAACAGGAGCGGGCGTGGGCCTGCTCTTCATCTCACCCCTCGGAAAGCACCTCCACTACGTGTTGCGCCTCCATTTTCCGGCGTCCAACAACGTGGCCGAGTATGAGGCTCTGATTAACGGGTTGCGCATCACCATCGAGCTAGGGGTTCGGCGCCTCGACGCTCGTGGCGACTCGTAGCTTGTCATCGACCAAGTCATGAAGAACTCCCACTGCCACGACCCGAAGATGGAAGCCTACTGCGACGAGGTTCGGCGCTTGGAGGACAAGTTCTACGGGCTCGAGCTCAACCACGTCGCTCGACGATACAACGAGACTGCAGCCGAGCTGGCTAAGATAGCCTCGGGGCGAACAACGGTCCCTCCGGACGTCTTCTCCCGAGACCTACATCAACCCTCCGTCAAGACCAACGACACGCCCGAGCCCGAGAAGGCCTCAGCTCTGGCCGAGGCGCCCTCGGCCCAGCCCGAGGCGCCCTCAGCTCAGCCCGAGGCAGCCTCGGCCCCGCCCGAGGCACCCTCTGCCCCCGAGGGTGAGGCACTGCGCATCGAGGAAGAGCAGAATGGGGTCATGCCTAATCAAAACTGGCAGACCCCATACCTGCAATATCTCCACCGAGGAGAGTTACCCCTCGACAGAGCCGAAGCTCGGCGACTGGCGTGGCACGCCAAGTCGTTCGTCTTGCTGGGTGACGGAAAGGAGCTCTACCACCACAGCCCCTTAGGCATCCTCCAACGATGCATATCCATCGCCGAAGGTCAGGAGTTATTGCAAGAAATACACTCGGGGGCTTGCGGTCATCATGCAGCACCTCGAGCCATCGTGGGAAACGCCTTTCGACAGGGTTTCTACTGGCCAACCGCGGTGGCCAACGCCACTAGGATTGTACGCACCTGCCAAGGGTGTCAATTCTACGCAAGGCAGACCCACCTGCCCGCTCAGGCTCTGCAAACAATACCCATCACCTGGTCGTTTGCTGTGTGGGGTCTGGACCTCGTCGATCCCTTGCAGAAGGCACCCGGGGGCTTCACGCACCTGCTAGTCGCCATCGACAAATTCTCCAAGTGGATTGAGGTCTGACCCCTAAACAGCATCAGGTCCGAACAGGCGGTGGCGTTCTTCACCAACATCATCCATCGCTTCGGGGTCCCGAACTCCATCATCACCGACAACAGCACCCAGTTCACTGGCAGAAAGTTCCTGGACTTCTGCGAGGACCACCACATCCGGGTGGACTGGGCCGTCGTAGCTCACCCCATGAGAATGGGCAGGTAGAGCGTGCCAACGACATGATTCTATAGGGACTCAAGCCGAGGATCTACAGCGACCTCAACAAGTTCGGCAGGCGGTGGATGAAGGAACTCCCCTCGGTGGTCTGGAGCCTGAGGATGACGCCAAGCCGAGCCACGGGCTTCACGCTGTTTTTCTAGTCTATGGGGCCGAGGCTATCTTGCCCACGGACTTAGAATACGGCTCCCCAAGTACGAGGGCATACGACGCCCGAAGCAACCAGACAAACCGAGAAGACTCACTTGACCAGCTGGAAGAGGCTCGGGACATGGCCTTGCTACACTCGGCACGGTATCAGCAATCTCTGCGACGCTACCACGCCCGAGGGGTTTGGCCTCGAGACCTCTAGGTGGGCGACTTGGTGCTTCGGCTACGACAAGACGCCCGAGGGCGCCACAAGCTCACGCCTCCCTGGGAAGGGCCGTTCATCAACACCAAGATTCTGAAGCCCGGAACATACAAGCTGGCCAACAGTCAAGGCGGGGTCTACAGCAATGCTTGGAACATCCGACAGCTACGTCGCTTCTACCCTTAAGATGTTTTCAAGTCGTTCATGTACCTCGTTTACATACACAAGCAAAGTCTAACCATCAAGGAAGGGTCAGCCTTGCCTCGGCAAAGCCCGACCCTCCCTCGGGGGCTAGAAGGGGGGAACCCCCTCTGCGTCAAAATTTTCCTCGGAAAAAGTCTTTCTGCTAGAACATCTTTCGTGCTTTTCGACTACTTCGATAGTGGAATCCTGAAAACGATGGAGTACACATAAGCAGGCAAGGCCGACCGAGTCGAGCGACTCCTATGCCTCCGGGATACGGATACCTCACTCATCACCTTCTGCGATAAGTAACTCACGCTCGGATAAGGGATTTCGCTGACCGAACAAGTCTTAACGCTCGAAAACTTTTTCGGCCGAAACGATTTTTCGTGCCATCTTGACTATATCGATAACAGAATCCTACGGATGAGTAAGAGTACACGTAAGCAGGCAAGGCCGACCGAGCCGAGGGACTCCTATGCCTCCGGGATACGGATACCTCACTCATCACCTTCTGCGATAAGTAACTCTCGCTCGGATAAACGATTCTGTTACCGACGAACAAGTCCTGATACTCGAAACAAGGGGAAAAGAAACGCAGCTTTACAACACAACGACGGTATGTTTTGGCCTCGGCGGCCGCAAAAAAACATACGCACACTACAGACAAACTGTCCCTGCAGGTTCAGACGTCAGTAGGGGGAACAACAGCACCCTCGGCATCGACTCCACCTTCGGTGGAATCCGACCCGGCCTCGGACAACAACATGGTCGGAGGATCTCCAACTCGAAGGAAGATGTCAGCACCGCGCCTAAGCCATCATCGCCAAGGTCTCCTCTAGGAACCCGGCCCAAGCAGACGACCGGACCGGCCGCTCTGTAGCCTCAGCCAGCTGTCCCCCGAGGACACCAGCCCGGCTCATGGCCTCGGCAGCCTGACTCCAGGGTTGGTCCCGCTAGTGGACGACCTGGCCAGGTCCCAGCCGCCACTGCTACGCCTCCTCGGCCTAGGAAGTCCCCTACTCCTGGGCCGACGAAGTTTCTTCTCCAGCCAACTCCGCCTCTGTCCATGCTGACACTACTGCCTCCGGCTTCGGCTCATCGCGGAGCAGTCGAGGGTTCCTTCACTAAGCAAGAGAAGCCCCAAGCGGCAAGGCCAACCGAGCCGAGGGATTCCTACGCCTCCGGGATACGGATACCTCACTCGTAACCTTCCGCACATGGCAACTCACACTTGGTTAAGCGGTCCAGCTAGCCGACAGGCGAGTCCTGGTGCTCGAAATGGGGAAGAAACACAGCTTTACGCCCAAATACACAGATGTTCAGGCCCTGACAACCACAATGAACATACGCCGGCACTCAAGATGCCATTACAAACGGGACTTTGGTTCCGTTCCCGCGGGTATGAACAACCTCCATACCAGGAGGCCCGCGGGACGACGAACTCCAAGCGGCTCACCGCCGCCCACCCCGGCTCAGCTCACCCTCCGCCCCAGCAAGGACGACGAAGATCCTTGAAGCTAAGGGCGGGGTAGAGGCCGCAGCCCGGCTTGCTTCTCCCCACCATCGAACTGGTGGTCACCGTCTTGGGTGGCCATTGGCGAGGGGATGCAGCCGGGCTGCACGACGAAAATCCTTGAAGCCGAGCAATGGCTGAAAGGTACCAACCTCCACGAGGTTGCGCTCCTTCCACAACGAGATGAAGACAACACGGGTGCGCCCCACCCGGGGGCTCGGAAGGCGGAAGAGCGCGATGCATGAGGAAAATGCGAAGGCATGGCTACCACCCAGGAGGTCGATCCCTTTTTAAAGGCGACTCTCCCTGCTCGCGTCCTCAGCCATCGTGGACTGAGTCTTCACCAACACGCTCCAAGGTCCTCCCCCTATGGCACGGGGGCTGGGCCCCACGCGACATGCAAGCTGCCCCAGGACAGAAGAAGCCAAACCACCGCGCGTGGAGCGTGTAACCGCCCAGCAGTTACAAGCATTCCTCCGTCTTCGCCCAAACCAGCGGGTGAAAGGGCGGACCGCCATGCAGGCGGCATGCAACTGCACCAAGGGGGCGCACCCTTTTGACTTCGACGCGTCCAGCATGGAGGCCTAGGCCCACACGTCATGTAACCGGCGCGCCGGTTACTACGTGCAAAAAACTGCAGCGCCACTTGCACCAGCGCCGTGCCTTCTCGACTACGGAACTGGTGCTGCAACTCGAGGCAACCCTGCGCACGGCCCAGCAGTGCCAACCAGGCACGCCGGTCATAGGTCGGTCAGCCGCGGGAGAAGGCGCGACGGTCAATATGGCCAGAAGTGGGCTGGCAGTAATGGCGGTGGCAGGCGGGCGGAAGCAGCAGTCAAATCATCTGCAGGCTCACGTCCCCTCCTGGAACAGCGAAGAGAGCCCTCTCCCATGGCGTGAAGACGACGCGCCCGTGTTCTGTTCCTCGAACGGCCCACGCAACGGCTGCCCCGTGAACCACTCGTCCCGTCACATTAACTCTGCGGCAGGACAAGCGACACCTTTGGCAGGCAAAGCGGGCGACGCTTCACCTCCGCCATAATGACCGCGTTAAAAAATGTGTGCCACGTCGTTCAATTTCGTACCCTTTTCTTCTTCCCCTTTCTCTCTCTTGCTACAGGGATCGGGAAAGGGGATACTCCGAAAGGGATCCTTCTCCATGAAGGAGGCAGGCCCCGAGCCCCCTACTGATAAGAGGTTCAAAGGTTGGCCCCTTGGAAGGGTTCCACAGCCGCCTCAGAGCACTCGGGCTCCGCGCCCACTACTGGTCAGAGGTTCGAAGGCTGGCCCCTCGGAAGGGTTCGACAGCCGCCTCAGGCCACTCGGGCTCCGCGCCTACTACTGATCAGGGGTTCGTAGGCTGGCCCCCCCAACGGGTTCGACAGTCGCCCCAAAGCACGCAGAGTGAAGGATGACTCTGGGTACGTTCGATACATAACCAAGGCTCGGGCTACGCTCCCAAGGTACCCTAGGACATTTTCGAGACCAGCAGGAGCGATTCTGTAATGGAATCCCATCAGAGGGAGGCATCAAGCCCTCGAACCCTATCGAACGGGACCGGGTCCGGCAAATCACCTGCAGGTACTTTTGGAGCGCGCCTCTGGGCCACTAGCCGACCCTTATCGAACGGGGCACGGGCGTCCACTCGGATCACCTGTTAGCAACTCACTGGAGACACCATGTTCGGCGCCCTCCGAGGGCAACATGGTGCTTTCCCCCCCTCCTCCTTGCGGAAAGGCGACGCAGGGGCGTATGAAAAAAGCCGAGTCTGCCCTTGACCATCCTCTCGCCCTGTGCAGAGGCTCGAGGGCTGCTCTCGTGAACCCGGCTCCGGCCAAACCGTTGACAGCGTCAACATACCAGCCCGAGAACTCGGAACCTGACTATGCACCTGGGCAACGACCAGTTCGCATGAGGGAACAACCAGACCGGCCGAGCCATCACGAAAGGCACTAAGACCTCGAAGGAGTCAAACCCCTCCTCCGAGGCCTCGGGGGCTACACCCGGCGGGTGCGCTCGCGCGCACCCACCGAAACAAAATGCAACCGAGAAAGGTCGGTCCCCTTGCAAAAAAGTGCGGCAAAGCCTCCAAGCGAGTACCCACACTCCCTTTGAGGCTCGGGGGCTACTGTCAGGGATTGTAATTAGGGGTACCCCCAAGGCTCCTAATCTCAGCTGGTAACCCCCATCAGCACAAAGCTGCAAAGGCCTGATGGGCGCAATACCGGTCAAAGGCTCTGTCCACTCAAGGGACACGATCTCGCCTCATCTGAGCCCAGCCTCGAGCAGGAACGGTAGACCAAGGCAGATTCGCGCCTCGCCCGAGGGTCTCCTCAAGCAACGTACGCATCTTCGACTCGCCCGAGGCCCAGCTAGGGCAGGCTTCATGGAGAAGCAACCTTGGCCAGATCGCCTCGCCAGCCGACCGGATCGCAGGAGCATTTAATGCAAGGATCGCCTGACACCTTATCCTGACGTGAGCTCTCCAGTCGACAAGGCCGAAGTGACCGCAGTCACTTTGCCCCTCCACTGACTGACCTGACAGGAAAACAGCGTCGCCTGCGCTGCTCCGACTGCTGTGCCACCTGCCAGGGTGAGGCTGACAGCAGCCAAGTCAAGCCTTGGGCGCCATAGGAATCTCTGCCTTGCCCGACCCCCGGGCTTGGACTCAACCTCGACTCAGAAGACGGTCTCTGCCTCGCTCGACCCCAGGGCTCGGGCTCAACCTCGACCCCGGACGATGGTCTCCGCCTCGCCCGACCCCCGGGCTCGGACTCAACCTCGACCTCCGGACGACGGTCTCCGCCTCGCCCGACCTTAGGGCTCGGGCTCAACCTCGACCCCGGACGACAGTCTCCGCCTCGCCCGACCCCCGGGCTCGGACTCAACCTCGACCTCCGGACGACGGTCTCAGCCTCGCCCGACCCCCGGGCTCGGACTCAACCTCGACCTCCGGACGACGGTCTCCGCCTCGCCCGACCCCTGGGCTCGGACTCAACCTCGACCTCGGAGGAGTCACCACCTCGCTCGGACCGACCACGCCACAAGGGGGCCATCATTACCCTACCCCTAGCTTGCCCAGGCTAGCCTAGGCTATGGGGAACAAGACCGGCGTCCCATCTGGCTCGCCCCGGTAAAACAAGTAATGATGGCACCCCGCGTGCTCCATGACAACGGCGGTTCTCAGCCCCTTACGGAAGCAAGGAGACGTCAGCAAGGATCCGACAGCCCTGACAGCTGTGCTTCTACAGGGCTCAAGCGCTCCTCCGACGGCCACGACGCCACATGAACAGGGCTCCAACACCTCTCCGACAGCCACGTCGGCATGTACATAGGGCTCTAGCTCCTCTCTGCTAGACACGTTAGCACACTGCTACCCCCCGTTGTACACCTGGACCCTCTCCTTACGTCTATAAAAGGAAGGTCCAGGGCCCTCGTACGAGAAGGTGGCTGCGCGGGAGAACGGGCTGACGCGCAGTCTCACGCCCCCTCTCTCTCTCCCACGCGAACGCTTGTAACCCCCTACTGCAAGCGCATCCGCCCTGGGCGCAGGACAACACGAGGCCGCGGTTCCCCTTACTGTTTTCCCCTCTTGTGTCTCCGTCTCGCGCTGACCCATCTGGGCTGGGACACGCAGCGACAATTTACTCGTCGGTCCAGGGACCCCCGGGGTCGAAACGCCGACAAGCCCGACACGATTATATTTTTTATTTTACAAAAAACGTATATACATATATACAATTTATATTCAATATTAAAATATTTAAGCATTGATGTTCTACTGGTTAGACAGCTTCACCCAGTGTCCCCTACCCTTCTTCCATCAGGGCATGGGTTCGAACCCCACCTCCTGCACCATTTTTTAATATTTTACGCTGATTAAATCAAATGGGCCGACGGTCTAACGGGCTGGGCTGGCACATTTAGCATGCCGGCATGACGTGCCTGGGCCAGAGTTGTGGCCCGCGGGCGTCTAGCCCATGCCGGACCGCCGTTTGACCATCTATAGGCGTGCAGCGGATTAATTTGAAATAGCTGGAGGGTTATTTGTGAAAAGATGACGCGGGACGACCGTTGAAACTGGTGCTTTAAGTATAGTATAGATATTAAAACAAACAACATAAGTTCAAATCATAATATTGTGCAAAATGACATGTTTACAACCACATTACCATAATAACAAGCTCAACTAATAGCAAGTCGACAACCACAAACAAAGTGGAATGAAATGTCTAGTGGTCCACAATCTTCTCTGCAATAATAGAACAGAGTATGGATATTTGTTTAGAACTTCAAATGGTTTAGCAAGTGAGCAACAGAGCGTGTGCACTATAGAGTGGTGTTGCTTATAAGCAAATATCAGCAAGTGAGCAACATCCTATATGTTCAAGCCGAAGCTGGCCTTTATTGGACTCATCACTATAGGCTTTAAATCATCACGCTTCTCAAAATCTAGTTCAGCATAAAGCCACTCATCTATCCAATTGCTATGCCATTTGGTCTAATAGGCAAGCACAGGAGCAATAGAATCCCTCTGCAAAAAAGCATTAGCTTCAGTGCGAACCCCTTGACTCTGCATGCCCCATATAAAAACACCAAGTCTAACAACAGCATTAGGCATCAACTGATGCATGTATATCTCAAATTTCTTCACAACCTTTGCAATTATCCTATATATTAGCACTCAAAGACCAGCTCTGAAGAAGCTTCTGAAAACCACATCATCCTTGCTCTTCGGCTTTGGAGTCATCTCTGGAAGTAGCCTAGAGGGGGTGAATAGGCTACACCTGCAAATCTCAACAAAAACTTTGAACTTTTTGTGAGAACAGACAGTTCAATAGGGGAGGCCGGTTCAACTGAGATTGAGGCCGGTTCAACCGGGCTTCTCCAGTTCAATTGCGAACTAAATTAAAACTATTGAGATCTACTAACAATAAACACAGTGGAAGCGTTGAATTAAAACTAGCTAAGTAGATCTAAGGTTTGAGAAGATGAGAGACAAAAACACACCCACAAAAAGCACACAAGACAAACGATTTTTACCGAGGTTTGGTCGCACCACAAAGGTGCCCTACTCCTCATTGAGGTGCCCACAAAGGGCCAAGTCTTTCGCAACCCCATTCCTCGTTGCTGACCACACAGGTCAATGCGATCCCTTATTCAAGTGCCCACAAAGAGCCGATGGTACAAATCGTTCTTGGGGTCGTCCACAACTTTGGAAACTCCCAAGGCAAGATTACAAGCACACAAGGAACAATTTGCATCAATTGACCTGATGTGTGCATCAAATAAACTTTTGAATTGACCTGATATGTCAATTTGCACAACTTTGGAGGGAGTGAAAGTGACACACATACACATATGTTCGAGGGGTGCACACACGTGTCACAAGATATCCATGAAAATGCATATGACATATTATCCACACAAATATCTCAACAACCACTATAGCAAAGATTCCATAAATCACAGCATAAAATAATATTCAAATAAGGCCAACACCAATATCCATCATAAAACATGATATAAGATATAAAGCATAAAACCATAGACCCATTACATAGAGGTCCATCTCACCACTTAGATCATCAGATCTAGAGGTCCATCTCACCACATAGATCATCACATCACATATTGTTCATGACATAATTATTACAAACCGGATGTTCAAAAACATAAAACGATAACCAATATAAACCAACAGAGAGACAACTCTAGCTCTCCTCTCCCCAAACATCTCCCCCTTTTGGCACCAAGAACCAAAAAGGCAAGAGAAACAACTCACGACCCACTATAAGGATCACCACCTAGAGGCGGTGTGAAGAACTGCTCGGTGAAGGCTGCAACAAAGTCCTGATCATTTGACGGAGCATGACCAGGAGGAGGCGGGGGAGCATGAGAGGACGACGACTGATCTGGGCGCAGAAGAGGTGGAATAGACTGACCCTATCCCCAATCACCATCATCTTCATCATCTTCAGGGGTTATGAAGGGGACAACATAATGATGCTAGTGCCACTGATCAAGGTCTTCAAATGGTTGGTGACGATGAACGTCCTAGGAGCAAGGTGGCAAAGGCACACCAGGAGAAGCCGACTGACGATGCATGTTATCGTCAGTCTCCCACTAGCGGCGAGCCAACTCATGCACATCTGTCGAAATGTTACGACACATCGAGAAAAGTACAATGATGCCATGAGCAAGACGCGAGCCAAGACCTCTACCTCGTCCTCTACCTTGACCACTACGGTCCATAGGACACAAAGTAGTAGCAGCATGAGAAGAAGATGGATGACGAGAGGGCACAAGAGCAGGCTCATCAGAAGAATAATCTTGCTTGATAGCTCCAGCAGGCGCTCTCTTCGATCTTCCAGCAGGGTTGGCAGGATTTATCCAATAGGGAGCATAAATTATAGGATGAGTCTCTTTCTCAAACCACGTCTGAGAGACTACCTCAATCATCTTCATGATATAAGGAGCATGAACAACCCTTTGATGGATAGAAATAGACATAGATAATCTCCTACCAAATCAAGTCAAAGATATTGAGTCACTGGGTCTTGTTTGGTTACATAAAGGAGAGCAAAGTTAAAGGAGAGAAAAGTCTGATTGTCACCAAGAACATTGACATGATTTCCTCCTTTAGGCAACAAGGTCATCGTGAACAACGCATTGAGATACCTGTAGAACTGATGCATATTTAGAGTTTTCTAGAACTCGCGATCAGGAGACACATGAATATCCAAGACTTGCAAACGAGGAGGATGGTTAAACTAATGTAGTTTGAAGGTAGGGTTTAATACAGCTTCGGACATAGGACCAACCAGTATCACGTGAATACATGAGTCCTCGTGCCATGTGCATGGGCAATGTTCATCTATTTATAGGGTCAATCTGGTATACAACTCTATATGAAATTATATCCATAGCCTTGGACCATATACATGTAGCTACGAACACTACTAGGGGTAGCATAGTCATTTCTTCTCAAAGCGATAATGCATGCATTAGCGGGTTCCTCCTTCGTCCCCTGGTCGCCTGCTTTGGCTCTAGTAACACGCTTCATTTGAGCGCCTAAGCTGAAGCTTCTTCCTCTTTACTCTTGGCATGTATCAATATTCTTCGGCGAACATAGATTAGTTACTCCTAAAACAATTTGCAGAATAGTTAGTGTTACTCAACTTTGAGGAACTTCGACAGAGGCATTCCCCAATAGTAGCCCCTCGTAGGATAAGTTTTTTCCATAACGTGATCAGACCGCAAAACAGATGAAGGCCTTGTGCTAAAGGTCCAAAAACACCTTCCTCGAGCACGTTATTAAAAATATAATCAAATAAGCATTCTTTCAGAAAATAGATGATGAATGAAAAATGTGCATTGGCGTTCCACGGTGTAGCAGTCGAGGATGACATGATTCCTCGGCTTCTGTGCCCGCCTACCTATATAACTCGGTCGGTCGCATGTGAGTCACACGACATTTAGTGCTCGTACCAACCTATTAATGTTGAATTCTCTACCTCCGAAGCTCTTATTACT
Source organism: Zea luxurians (assembly GCA_029449295.1). Taxonomy (NCBI): domain Eukaryota; kingdom Viridiplantae; phylum Streptophyta; class Magnoliopsida; order Poales; family Poaceae; genus Zea; species Zea luxurians. Next base: position 115,267,179 of record JAOPSE010000005.1, on the reverse strand, counting down.
CCTCCTATTTTCTTGTGAGCTTTGGGAACTTGAGAGTTCAACGCTCATTGGATGGCTAGTATCCAATCAACTGCTAAATTGTCAACTCCGACATCATCAGAAGCACTAGAGAGAGATGAAGGCGCTCCTGACATTGCTGTTATGGAGTCTTCCAGCTTAGCACCTAATTTGGATGTGATGAAAGAGTTAGCTGTCACACCGGATTTTAGAGGTCCAAAACCCGGGTGCGAAATAATCACCAAGTGTGCTGGGACCGAGTTTCACACATATGATGAATAGTGGTACAAAAACGAATGTCACATCTTTACTATATAATAGGAGTTCTGTACAAAATAAATAAATAATTACATCTGTTGGGGACTTGTTCTCAAATGCTAAGAATTAAGAACAAGGCAACATAGAAAGTGTTAAATATTAAGCTCCTTCGTCCTTAAAAACACTATATCCCTTCGGATATAATGAATCTTAGACGAAGGTTGCAAAGGAAGAGATTTTCACAAGATTGATTAACGGTAAAAAAGAACACATATATAAAACACAAATAAGGGTTTGAGTATTGTCATCAACTTATCTTTATTGCCAAATTCATGAACACAAATTAGAAGTGTACCTTCGGATTGATGAAAGGTAAGGATGTAGACGTAATGTGAAAAAGCGTGCGCTAGGTCAGCGTGAACAGTACGGGAGTGCTGTTCATCTATTTATAGGCACGGGACACAGCCCGTGTAAAATTACATTGATGCCCTTTACATTTGATAATAACTTTATGGCAATCCTTCGAGGTTTAACTTGACTTTTCATCCCTAAGTCAGTTCCTCTTTTCCTTCATCATGCCGAAGCTTTTCTGCACGTAGCTTCGTGATCGTCCTATCTTTCGTCGTGATCGCTTTCCACCCCAGTCAAGCTTCGTCTTAACCATGCTCTTGTACACCCGCAACCTGACTCCGAAGATACCTGTTCACATGTTTCACTCGGAAAATATTGTCAAATCATGTTTTTGAGGAGCTTCGGAAGCCGAAGGCCCCCAACAGTAGCCCCTCGCAATATTAATTTACTGCAATGATAAATTCATATTGCGCCATGGACGAAGGCTTTGAGCCGAAGGTCCAAAAAAACACCTTCCTTCTGCTAGAATAGCAGCAGTCATTGACAGACGTGGCCCTCCAGTTTCCGACACACTGGGTGTATAAATAAGAGCTCACCACAAGTTTATTTGGCACGCTCTCTTGCCATCCGCTTTTACTCACCCAAAAAATTTTAGCCTGCACGCAACAGCACTTGTTCGGTTTTAGATTTTTAAGCTTCGGTTTTGAGTGTGTTTTGTTAGCATTTTCGAAGATGCCTGAGGATAAGAAAGCCGTTGGTGGTTCGAAGCTAAGCCTTTCTGAGGAAATGCACCTGGGTTTTCTTGAATCAATGTCGAAGACTAATACGGAGAAGATTACTAGAGAGATTTTGGAGGGTCTATCTGAAGATACTGGCGACAGTGATAGTTACGATATGGATAGTGGTGGTGAAGATTCTGAAGATCGACCGTGGCGACCAAGCCATGCAGTTTTGGGTAAGTCCAGCATTAAGGAAAACCATCTTATCAATATGAGAGGGAGATACTTTCGGGACTTGTCTGTTGTGAGGGCTGACGAAGGAGAGAAGACTTGTCCAACTCCGGAGGAAAATGAGGTCATGATATTCCGAAGCTTCTTGAAAGCTGGATTACGATTTCCCTTGAGTAGCTTTGTCGTGGAAGTATTGAAGACATTCGAAATCTACCTTCACCAACTTATCCCGAAGCAATCATAAGGATGAACATCTTTGTGTGGGCCACGAGAAGCCAAGGTTTGGAACCTAACGCAAAAAGCTTTTGTAACATACACGAGCTATTGTATGAGACAAAACCCTGGGGCAAGGAGCAGTATCACAACAACTTTGGCTGCTACAGCTTCGGCGCTCGGTCCGGGTCAAGCTGCCCTGTGCCAACTTTTCGAAAGAGGTGGCCCGGCGACTGGATGACAGAATGGTTTTACGTGAAAAATGACTTGAAATCACGTGAAGATATCAAAGGTATCATTATGCGCCCTATCTGGCAACGCTTCGGCCTCCGAAAGCCGAAGGTGGAAATGGATGAAGCAGCCGAAGAATGCCAGAGAGCCTTTGGCGTAGTCTGCTCTTTTATTGGTACAAGGGACTTGGTCCAAGAGCATATTACCTTCAGAGTCTGGCCACTTGTAGAAAAGTGGGAAATGCCGAAGGAGACCGTCAAGGAACCTGACGAAGGCGGGCTAGTTAGGCTAAAATCTATACTACTTATTAAGGCTCTAAAGGTAGCCTGCCTTTTTTCGTTCTGCCATCCGTGAATCTGAACCGTTCGCTTCATCCAGAGCGATCCGACCGTGCTCCGCCCCAGCCCCTCCCCCTCTCTCGTCCCAGCCGTCCCTGCCTTTGGCAACCACCCCGACCCATCCATCGCCGTGCAGGCACCGCCCCGCTCACCCTTCGGCGGCGTCGCCCACGAGGCCGATCCACCGCTCTGCCCCTCCCCCAGTACCCAGATCCCCCACACACTCGCCGACGACGATGAGCGTCGCACCCCTCGGCGACCAGATCCACGTCCCACAAGTACACCGCCGGTGGAGAAGCTGTTGGCGCCCCCGCCCGGTGCCCAGATCCCACGCCCCACCCCACACCACCATCGACGACGACGAGCGCGCCGCACTCCCCCGGTGCCTAGATCCACGTTCCACGAGGCCGTCGCTGGCTCGGTGCGCACAGATCGGCCGCCGGTGGAGAAGCTCGCCCCCGACGCAGAGAGATAGATGCTCGGCACCGCGGGGAAGGGGCAGAAGTGGAGTCGACTGTGGCGAAGCTCATCCTCGCAGCGGGGGAGCAACACCGCGGCGTCAGACTGCCACGGACTGCCTCCGGTCAATCTGCACCATCCGACTCCCACGGGCTCAAGCTGTGCAGTTCGGCCTCTACGGAACCACCGACGCCACTGCTCCCCTCCTCTCTCTCACTGCATCTCCCGCCGCATCTCGCGCCTCTCTCGGCACTTGGCGTCCTCCACCTTGCGTTCCAGTAGCTGGTCGACCACGGCGGGGTCCAAGGGCCGGTCGAGCGAATGCCACCGGGCAAAGATGTCCTGGGTCTTCTCGTTGCAGAAGCCAGCGGATGCCAGGGTCTTCTCGATGAACTCGTGTTGCTCCTGCTCGTGGTTGCTGTCTCCTTTGGTAGAACACTGCGGAGGAGCCTCTTGGGAAGCGTCGTCCCACGACAAGGTCCTCGCGATTGATCCCCCCTGAACCTACCTCCCGATGCCCTCCGAGTCTCCGACGGATCAGGATCTGCTGACGTTGGGTGGCGTGAGCGGTTCCCTCTGACGACGACGATCCCTCCGCCTCAACCTCCACTGCCACGACCGTCGCGCCCCCACGGCACCGAACGCCTCGGCGACCTGCTCGACCAGGACTAGGTGCGGCCCGACCTCCAGTTCACAGCTATGTGTTTCACATATTGAAGCAGCTTGGGATCTTGCATATTCCATTGGCAGCTATGTGTTCAGTAGTGGTTCTGACCCCAAGTCACAGGTCTGCAATTTTATCATACTTCTAGATACATGAGCACCCTGAAATGTTGAAACAACCTTTTTGTCTCATGATTTGTTTGTGTTGTTTTGCTGTGCTTAAAATTATTTAAAGTGTGATATGTTATTACTCCACTCCAAATAACAACAACAAATAAATGCAACTCTGAAATGTTAAATTTTGTCAGATTCGTTGGTACTGGTCAGTTACTTGAGCCATCGACAGAAAATGTGCACTGATTGAACTGCGAAGTGGATCATAAATAATGATTCCTTAGTACCGATTTGTTCTCCTTTTTAGTTTTCACAATGAATATCATAAAATTCATTTTGCACATGCTTGAGTGTTCAATATGGATAATCTCATTACAATGCAGTGACCTTACTTTGAGCTGCTCCTCGCCGACGTAGGCCAACACATCACATCTTTACTATATGGTGTTATGAAAAAACATATTAGATTACATCTCATGCTGTGTTTTGGCCGAAGCTTGATGATGGTATATCGTTGATAATTGATTCTTTTTTATTCTGATACCCATCTTACGGTTGCCATTGTGCTTTGTTGATTTATAGCTTTTCGATGGGCACAATGAATCAGGAGCTACCATATACGCAAGGGAGAATCTGTTGAACAATATCTTGCATGCCATTCGTACATGTGTTCTGCATGGAGGATTGGCTTGTCGTACTCCCACGTGCGCTTGTTGCAGCATTCGTCAAAACCGATAAAGATTTCTACGTTGTGGGTAAGTATATTTGACAATACCTATGAAACAAGTGTAATATTTTTTAGTGCTTAGGCAGAAATGTAGTGCACAGGTGTATCATTTGTCAGTTTCTATTTTCCTGTGGGAGGAGAACATTTGAGAGCTTTGTTTATAGTCCAGAGTTTCCTTTGTTAATTGCCTTTCCAAACACACTAATGATGGATTTCTGTCTTTCCAAACAGATTCCAAGCAAATATGGTTGCATACCAAAACTTGATTACAAAGTCAATGTATGATAAGTACCTTTGCTTATCTCTTCGCTCGCAAAAAGCGCCACAAGGTATTCTCACATCTTCACTTCCCTGTATGCTAACCAAGTTCTCAAACTTTTTTTGTCATTAACCTCTCTGCTAGACCCATGCTATCTAATTTTATAATAAGTAAAATAACTTCCTTGTAGTCCCAACCAGGTTGGTAACTTGGTATCCTCCTCCATTCCTAAATAAATCAGTTCTTACAGTTGTATTAGGTTAAACTTTTACATTTTTAGTAAAATTTATAGAAAACACCACACATATACTGGTATCATTATATACTCAAAAATATATAGCAGTTCTCGTTTTGGATCTGTCCAAGGTTATTATTATTAAGAAACTACAAAGGGTTCTTTAGCTCCATTTTTTCTAGAACACACAGGAGAGCTGCACATTTTTTAGATCAAGAGAAGAAAATGTCTTATATGAAGACCAAGTACAAGGCGCTATATAAGCAGCCAAGAAACTTATACACACCACCACTGCTGACATGCTCAGCACCTCTGTCGTCGCGGTTGTCGTGCGCGCGCAGCCTAGGGACTTCTGCGTCATCAGGCAGGAGTGGACTGTCGTCCGCATCCAGTTCGCCTCCTTGCATTCCTGGTAGGCTTATCGCCGCAGCCTCTGCTTTTTTGTCATGTCACTCGTTCTTGTTAGTGGATGTGTTAATGCTTGGAGGGCGTTGAGGGCACTGCGGGGCATTGTGCGGCTACAGGCGCTGGTGTGCGGCCGCCGCGTGTGCAAGCAGCTCGCAGTCATACAAAAGTGCATGAACTCGCTCCTCAGGGTCCAGGAGCGCGGGCGAGACTGTTGCTTCCGGATCTCCGTGCACGTCTGCCACTTGCAGGACATCCTTGACGACCGAAGCGGCCATGCTGATCCTATCAAGGAAGCAGAGATATAAACAACAAGCCCTTCAAAACTTGTTTTAGGACAGCGACAATGCATCCATGCATTGTTTTTATGTCAAGCCTGACATCCAAACAAAATTTTAGTTAGTTGCAGAGTGTTCTGTAGGGCAATTGATCTTCACAGTTTTTAGTTTTAAACATCTAAATTATAGCTGCATCTTGTTCCTTAATGGTATGAAGAACCAGCCTTCAAATGAAAGCTATTCGATTTTCAGTCAGCTATTTGGTTGCAGTCTCAATGCCTTTTTCTATTTCTCGTTTGATTGTGTAGTTGTTCTCTTCCCTCCAGTAGAATCCAGGAATAAACTTGGCTGCTATTGGATCAACAAACTTTCTTTCAATCTTATTAGATTTTGAATTGGATCACATGCTTCTATTACTACTTATTAAGACGGTAAGGGTAGCCTGCCTCTGCTTTATTCTGCCTTCCGACGATCTTAACCGTCCAATACACCCTAGAGTCTCTCTCCCGTCCGATGCGCTCACTCTCTCCCCCACGCATCGCCCCGCCCCCACCTGGTCGTCCAACCGTGCGAGCACCCTAGCTCTGCCTCTACACTCCTCCTACCGCCTCCTACCCCCATCCTCCGCGCGAGCCGCAGCCGGCCCCCGCTCGCGTTCCCCTCTCCTATACCGCGTCGCCCCACCGCCCACGCCTCAGCTACCCCATGTCCAGAGCCCAACCTTAGAGCACCCGTCGAACCCCGCTGGCCCAAGCCCCGGCCCCAACGCCTCCTCGCACCGCCGCACAGATGGAGTTGCTGGTGTCGGTGCCATGGCAGTCGGTGTCGACGCACCGCACAACATCCCTCATATCCTTCCAAGGAGGCACCGGATCCGCCACAAGGGTCGTGAAGGAGCCCCTGGGGTCGCCGGGGAAGAGCGCCGCCACTTCGCGCATGGCATGGCCGCCTCCCGACCGAGATGTCCTGCCGCCACCCTCCTTGCAGGTGCCGGGCTTCTGGCCCCTAGCTCGGACGACGACGAGGCAGAGGGGGAGGAGGGAGGACGCCCGACGGCGGCGTGGCGAGGGCACCCCGAGCCGCCTGCGGGAGCGACGCGGGGGAGGAGCTCACATAGTGCGCACCTATGAGTTTCAGTTTCAGGTACATTTGGTCTAGCGACATGCATGTACAGGTCGTATTACTCCTATACTATGCAGATTATTAGCACCAGCGGCAATGCATGGAACCATCATCTCTGCATTGCTAGCATGTACTCCATAAGAAACCTCTATCTGTACAAACTCCAAGCATGATTCAGCACTTAATTAGCACAGTGGCTGTTTAATTTTAACCCACTCATTCAGGTAGCCAATAATCAGAACAAAGCAACTAGCCAACTACAGCTTACACCAACTGAACAAGGTTGTCCTTGTCGAAACATTTCTCTCTCTTTTTTATGGAGCTGTTAACAAGCGCATCTCCCTCATTGTCTGTAACTCCTGCTTCAAATCATTCTACCTTTTTTCCATGAACTAGCGTCACTACACTACTGCCATCTGCTCCTTGCCTGTGCCCCTACAGATGAGGTTCAGCTTCAGCGTGGCCTATTGTTGCACTGCATTACTTGTAATGTTAATCAGAGACAAAGCAACATTTGGCTCTTGAGACCAGACAAAATAAAGGCAGGAGGAAAAGACGAGGAGGCCGATCTGTTAGTTAATTATAAAGCCATCAATCAAATCTCTTTGCCTCCCAGATGATAAACTCGAAGACGAGGAGGAAATGAGTAAATGAGTTGGGGTTCGAGAAAAAGGAGGGGCATAGTTCACCGTCGAAGGTTATTGTGTGTTTGGTTTTACTATTTACACAATGGGCCAGAGACAGGCCATATAGTTTCTGTAGCTATTGCATCGAAACTTACTATCCCCCCTAAGTACTAAACTATAGTGGGTCATGCACATAAAAATAGAGGGTTTGCGATTCCCTGATTTTTCACTCCATTATATCGCTAATGTGGTGAATGAGTGGCAATCCTCAAGCACCAAAATGGGGTGGTAAAATCTCGAACCTGCCTTATTTTAGAGTTGTTTGGGATTCAATAGCATCAACCTCGAATGCATTTATTGGTTACTCCATGCTGATTAGCACTTTAGTGTATTGATTGAGACTTGGGAACCTGTAGTATACTTAATACTTGATTCACTTGTTTGCGTTGCTACTGCAACTTTTTAGTCGATTTTGTTGTACCTATAGTGCATGGTGGACAACAGAAAGCTTTTCATCATCAAACTATGTCTTTTCTTATATAAAATGTAATTTACTGCCAGTTTACTTGCACTGGGACTGCCAGTCTGTAGAAAGCACAGTAGTAATCATGATACATTAGAATCTAGAAGCTGGGAGTACATTTTTGTGTGGGTGATCTGCACAGATGTACCATTAAGATTTAAGAGTGCTACATATAGGCCTTGCTTAGGACCACTGTGCTGAATTTCTATTGATGCGAACCTAGATAAACCAATGACGGTTTGTATATACATGTGTGTGTGTGTATGAACTGTAATTATGCGTTATCCTTCTAGGGCTGCTGGGCACACACAAATACATGAGAGGCCCCGCAACAATTCTGTTGCTTTTATTCTTTCCTCAACCATTATTGTACAATTCTTTTGACACTTGGTATTGATGTTTTTGTACTGTTGTAGAAGAACTACTTATATGCCAAGCTCGCCGCCGCATCCATGTCAAGCTCGCCCCCGCATCCATGCCAAGCTCGCCGCCGCGGGGCTGGGGCTAGGCATGCCGCTGCCGGCAGCGAGCGCCAACGGTAATGGCACCGCGGAACAAAATTCGTGTTTCTCAAAGCAGGATGCCATGTCATCTGCGTTTAGGGCCTGGAAATATTTTCAGATGTCTGCTGTAACCTGTGCCTCGGTTAGGCCAGTGTTTTCATTTTGTGAGATTTTGGTTCTAAAGTATTTTAGAGGGCTAACTATGCTATATATTTGTACTTCGCAGCGGCGCCTTGCCAGTCCTCGGCCCCGACTACGATAGTGGCACAGGTCCGCTCACACATGTTTTGCCGCCTAATGGAGCCTGAACTTCTGTTTCCCCGGAGACCTCACTCCACGTGGCCTGTCTACTCGAGGAAGCAGTCATCGACGAGCTCATGGCAAAAGGGATGGACACTACAGAACAGGTTAGCTTAGCTATTTATTGATCATGTCATCGATCAGTCATCACTGTCGTAATCTGGCAACAGCATCTGAGCTAAGCAGAGTGGTAGGGAACACAGAATGTCTTTTTAGTGATTACTTCCAGTTTGATGTCTCGTGTAAGCTGGGACCTGGGAGCATGAAAATGTTGGTGCATGATAGCAGCAATGTTTTTTTTGTCTTCCTCTCATTTGATTGTGATGGTGTCTACTGAACCAAAACAAAATACATTAGGTAACATTATCCTATGCTGCAGGAAGCAAAGGTGTACGCTCAAGAGAATGGTCTCTTCTTCATGGAAACTTCTGCCAAAACAGCTACCAATGTGAACGATGTGTTCTATGAGATTGGTGAATAACTAGCATTTAAACACACAGACAGTGTGCTGCTGCTCAATCATTTACCCACTGTCACTATTACATCCTCATTTCAGCGAAGAAACTGCTTCAAGGGCAGCAGGTTCAGAACCCACAAGGCGGGATGGTTCTCAACCAGAGACCACCTGAGAGGATGTCTGTTAAATTGCAGGTAGGTTACTGACTGCACTTGTTTGTGAATACTTGGAGTGACCACAACTAAGTCACACAATGAAACTTTACTTTCCAGAGTGTAACCTGGTAATTGGTAACCATTCATAATATTTCGTTTTTACATTCATCTTTTCAAGATCTCTTATCTATTTAGAGAGTATGATTGGCCTTTTTCTTCTACTCCATTCATTACTCTTTTGTATAAAATTCTTGATGCGCATTTTTTAGTTCTGATTTTGTTTTTGATGAATGATGATATGCTCATTTAAAGTTCTTTTCATCAGATGCTACTCACATTTAAGATTCCCATAATTTTGTTATGTTGGTCTTATTTACAGTTAACCTTTTTGCACTGGGGAATTGCATATTGTGTCAAGGGTGGTCCTGAAAAAGAGCTAAAAGCAATGCAGGTGCGCTACTTTTTTTCTCTCCCATGTTCTGCAGTTCCAAAAAAACTAGAATTACACTGAAATTTCACCTTCATTTCAGTACTTGGAGAGAAGAGAGTGTGAGTACGACCAGAAGATATCCATTGATTTCTACAAGGTATGAACAGTTAGCTTTGAACTGCTTTTTCTTTCAGAACTCTCATGTTTCCTTGATGCATGTTCAGGAAGGAGATCCCTTGAAACCAGCTATGACGGGCGTCTTAGTTTAAGGATCTGAAGTTCCAAAACCAAAAATACCAATTCCATGCTATCCGCTGATGTTGCTCTGTGGAACTCATAACTTGGTGTTCATGCAGGTTCGTTTCCACTCCAGATCCAATTGGCAACAAGTACTATCTTGGCCCTGCTCCTTTGCAGGATATGGCAAGGTGAGACATTGCACCCCTCTATTGTTCTTTTGGGCATTTTACCTGAGCAAGCATCAAATTGTGACTTGTTCTACAATCTTGTTTGCAATGGCATGCAAATTGCTACAGCCAATGGCCCTACTGGCTATAATAGGGATTACCTGTTCTCAATGGAGAAGGCATTAGCCAGCATTAGTAAGAGAACCTATTTTTACATTTTTAAGTGGTTAACACTCTGAATATCTGTTATTTATACCCCATGTGTTACATAAAATACGGTATTACCTGGGAGTAGTTCATGTATGTCCTTTCTGCAAAGTCAGTATTTACATCCTAGACTCAAACATCAAATCGTGATTATGCTGCCCCTCTTCAGGCCACGAAGATGATTCGATCATAGAGCTTGCAAATGAGGTGAGGAAGGTGCTCAACAGAACAAAGGAGACCAAGATCACTGGTGTCAATGCTTCCCTGAAATCACATGCCCATTATGTTTTTTATTATGATTTGGTATCTTCTCCGTGTCTGTGAACAAGAAAGATTATGTTCCCCTGAATATAGATCGCTGAGAGTTTATTGTTCCTGGCGATGCAGGCGCGTGAACTCTTCTACTACCTCAAGGGTGAGTAGGTGGACTATGGCGAGTAAAGTCAAGGACGACAGTGTTCTTAGGTGTGTTTCTATATGTCGGGGTGCTGAGAATTTTGTAGGTTGGACGTCGAAGCAGATAGCGATCAGGCATGGATAACATCACCACAGACAATTCCACTTATTTTCTGTTTTTTATTTACTTTCCTGGTTTACGTTTAAGAGGCTTATGAGGGTAATTGCTGTTTCCAGGTACCATGTTTGGCTGACGAGCAACGTGAGGGTGATGTTACAGAGCTCTTCAACCTGGCTCAACGAAGTAATTACTCTTCCCTTGCTTCACATAATGTTAATGCTCTGTATCTGTATCAGACCACAACTTAGTACCACAACTATTATTTTTCATCATAATGTAGCACTTTTTCCATTTCAACATGTCTTTCATATCGCTTCCTTCCTTGCTGATAAACAGGTCTTAACATTTGTCTGTTATAGATATCATGTACATTAACAAGCAGCGGCTTATTGCCATGGAGGAGATGAAGAAACTGCAGGATGAAAATAATTTGCTTCTCGAGGAAATACAAGGACTAGAAACAGAAATGCAAGGTGCGGTCTCGGTTGCCAACATTTTCAGGCTTAGGAACTATATGGATGGTAATGTGAAATTTCTCAATCTTCAGCAATCCTATGCTGATTGTTAATATGATTGTTTTACTTTCCATTTCTCATTCTTAACTATAGAGGTAAACTACATGCATCAAATATTTTTTCATATACCTTTCGCTATACTTCTACATATTCCATTTTCTCATGGGACTCCTTTCAGGAATTCCCCTAGAAGCAGCACAGTCGTCAAGTTTCAGTGAGTTACTCCTGCGGATAGATACAATGGTCATTTCTGGAATGGTCAGCATGATAGAAGCATCTGATTTAAGAGAGAAACTTGTCACTAATAGAAGCATAATACAAAGCACCTTTTTCTGATATTCATCATAAGCCAAATACTGAATTGCTGTCGGAACTGCAACTCTTTTTGCGTAAACCAATAGAGTATGCTACCACTTACCTTACTTTTTTTTCCAGTTTTACCGCCTTTACTCAAATTTTCTGCAGTGTTGCGGGATACCTATGTCCATTTTTTATTGTTGCCATGACAACTTGACACAACGAATTGCCTATTGACACCTGACATGGCCTGGCTCATATCTGATACATTGAGAAAGAATCTTGCTGCAGAGGGCAAGAGGAAGCTCATGTGTGTTATCCATGAGAGGGAAAAAATGGCAGAAGACAATGATAGGTGTGTAGCCGTAGAGAGGGAATCACTTTAAATGTTGGTTAAGACAATGATAGGTGTGTAGCCGTAGAGAGGGAATCACTTTAAATGCTGGTTTTGACTGTTGTTCTATGCACAAACTGTAGCTAATCTGGAGCTTTTGCTGTAATCCCAGGCCTTTTCCTTTGGTAAAGCACACAATGGAATCTTTAGTGTCCTTTTAGTTTGTTTTATAGTAAATAGGATTAATCTTAGATTTTTTTAACGACATAGGAGAGTTTCATGTCATTTTACTAAGAAGAGGGATTAATATTGTACTTAATATTTGAAGAGCTAAAATGTTGTTCTATTTTTTAAAATGTATTAGAAGAATTCCTGAATCCTATTTTTCTGAGCCTGCCTAGCTAAACACCTGCATCTGTATCGGATTCTGGTTCCCACACCTGTGTCCTGGTAACACTATTCTTGCCTATGTTTTGAATCTTTTGGCTGCCTCCCTATGTATAATTTTTGGCCCCGCCACTGCTTCCCGCTGAATATAGTTCGGTTTTTATTCATGAAGATAAAGTACCAGTGTGACATATATAAATAAACTGTAGATACCTATTTACTGATGATTTCTTTGGTGAAGAATCCATATTCCATGATATATTTGCAGGTAATCCATCCTGCTTCCATCAAGTTTGTTTCTCATTTATTTTTATCTTGTGCAGAGTACACCCATATTTAACTGATAGCATGTTGCCTTTATATTGCTTTCATGCACTGAATATCTGGTGAGTCGATCAAAATGTTCTCATTATTTTTCAGGTCTGTTGGAGGCACAATATTTTCTTGTAAGGTAGCATCTTGACATTTAGTTCTTGTTTATGTTGTGGTACAAGTGATTGACTTTATTGTATGGGTTAATTATTAAGTGCTGCAACCATCATTGAGAACCTGGTCAAGATTACCATTTGTAATTGGACATGCTATGCAAAATTTAGTACTTTAGGACTCATAATTTTGTTCACACATAGTACTTTCTTCTATTAATCTTTCAAAATTTTCCCCTTTCACTCCATAATGCCTGTTTTGAGCATAATATTTTTTTCATTCATTGAAACTATTCTGCAGCTGCACTATGATCACATGGTACTCGTTGATTATCTCATATCTAGGGATGTTGGTGTGCTTTGTGCTCAGTATCTATTAAGGTTGGTACCTATCTTACATTTTTTTAACTATTTTTGCTGACGTCTTCAGATGGAACAAAGTGTCTTTTGAATTGTGACCTTTGACCTCTCTTACACACTTGCACATGTGTTTACGCTTGGTTTCCCAGTCTTGGCATGCTTTTGTTGATGATTCAGTTTACTCAACAAAAATAGAAAAGCTTAACTGTAAAAGGTAGAGGATTTCTGGGGATAAAGATAGCAACAGAGCCAGTTCAAGTAACCAGTATAAGAATGGTTCTGGTTGTGATAAAGAAGTCGAGGATTCACGGAAGCTTTTCCTCGATGCTAAAAAATGTCTTCATTTATTAAAGAGAACGTTGGAAGATCTGCAAAAGAAGGATTTGTTCCCTTACAACCCCAAGCCTCTTCTTAGAAGGTCAGTCGTATGACCATGGGTTTTGTATGTTGTCTGGTACTTCAGTAAAATCATTTTCTTATTCCTGCATTTGCCTCAACTCCATGGCATTGTCAACTCAAATGATTGAACTGGAAATTCTAGCATATCAACTCAATGGCATTGTCAACCTAATGATTGAATTGGAAATCTTGGCATATCAAATCAATGGCATTGTCAACCTAAAGACTGAATTAGAATTTTTGGCATATCAACTGCCAGGCAGACATGGTAGCTAACAAAATTGTGGTAGATTATAACTCATGTTTGCTTGAAACTGAATCTTAATTTCTCGCTTGGACAGACAGACAAGTTATTTTATCATCTGTTCATATGAATCATGCCTTTAGTTTGTTCTTGTAGCTTGGCCCGGTTCCAGGAGCTGTGTGAGCAGGGGTGAAATTCGAGTTACACCTGGTGAGGAAGCTACTATCTATAGAGGTTGAAGAATGCCCCTTGGGCAGATAGTTGTGTTGACATAGTTGGTAAAAGGGAGTTGTGAATATATATCTCTTCTAATTCATGATCTGGTCTAGGACTTTGAGTCGTCTGAATCATACAGAGAAATTTCAGATGTTGGTACCTCTTTTTTTTTGCAAGTTGCCTGCTACTCTGATGCATTGGGCCATGCGAGGCCACCTATCATGCAAGGCACCATTGTTCACTATACATTAAGTAGCATCATATCATGGTGGCACTTCAATTATACATCAATCATTTTGTCATGTGCTCTTACCCAGGTGAATGAATCGCTCCCTGAAACGATGGTTTTGAAGGCTGCGATTTGATTCCTAATAACGTTGGGCCCGCAATGTATAAGTGATCACTGAAGTCCCACTTATGCACGCTGTTGATACTAAAAGTCCAATCTCTCATGCCTTGCTTGATCCATAAATAAAAACAATAGCATATTTGTTTAATAAGAAACAAAAATAGACTGGTGTCTGAATTACTGTTGGTAATTTGCTGCCTAGCCTTCCTTCTTGGCGACTTGCTGTCTAATCCGCACGCACGCTCACATACTGCTGGTTACTTTTGATATGCATTTATACATAATTTACATGTAAAAGTAGTGGTCCTTAGATTTCATATAATTTTTTTACTCCCGTCGCAACGCACGGGCACTCACCTAGTACACATTCAAATATGGAGATAAGTTTGTTGAACCATATGATGACTGGTTGAAGAGTATTGAGGCCATAAGTGACGAATTGCTTGGGGTATACTCGAAAGCCGAAGATACTGCACTATCAGCGGCCTTCGGAGGCCGAAAGAAGAAGAGGCTTAACCGAGTATTTGATGCAATTGGGTTTATCTACCCCGACTACCATTACCCGGTGCAAGGCCAAAAAAGGAAAAATACTTCTCCTGCAAAGGAAATCGCTTCAGCTGCTCCTAGCGAACCGGCGCCGAAGAGGAAAAAGGTAAAGGTACTCACACACCCTCCACGTTATATTGAGCCGGCCATAGTGCCTGAGTTTATTGGTGAGGCCTCTTCGGCCACTGAAGCCAGAGAACCAACTCCGGTGGCAAAAATCGAGGAAAAAGCCGAAGTACCAGCAACAGAGAAAACAGAAGAACCAAGGGCTGAAAAAGCAAAAACATTAGAAATTTTAAGTCCAACAGCAAAAATCCAGAAGGGGCCAGCAGCGACCCCGAAAAGAAAAAGGATGGTTAATGTGCTGGATGTTTTGGAAACAATTAAATCTTCGAGCATAACTCCGAAGAAAACTGTTGAAGCTTCTGAAGTGTCTACTGATGCCTTTGTTGCTGAAGCTTTGAAGCAACAATTTGAAACTGAAGCTGGGCCCTCAGAGCCCATCAAGGTAAAACCTTTGAAAGCTGAAGAAAGAAAATTGACAGAGGCAACTTTGGAAACCGAAAAAATAAAAATGACAGAGCCAATTTTGATTGAAGAAATTGACATTGGTGTTCCCGAAGCATCTTCCAAAATACATGATTATATTGTGCGACATGCTTCGGGGAAGAAACTATCTGAAGAAGAGGTTTTTGAAGGTAATCACTATGCCCGAGAACTGAAGTATCCGAAGGGGGCCGTAGTGTTCAATGGAACAGACGAAGATGACTTCCTATACTGCCTCCCGGACAATAAAGAATTGTCCGTCTGCCGAGAGATGGCTAGGAGCATGGGGGTTCCCGAAGCTTGAAGCTGGCCTTTGCGCCATGACGAAGGAGGATCTTGCAGATAGCCTTGCATATAATAGTCTGAAGGTACAAAGATTGTAAATTTTGAAATTTATGAATTTTGAATTAGTCTTTTGCTGTTATGTTAATCCATTCATTCTTTTGAATAGGGCTTAATACTCACCAATGCCTTAAGGGCACAAAAGAATGCTGAAGACGAGAGCTGCACTATTGCTCTTAACAACCTTCAAACAGAGGTTATCAGGCTAAGAAACGAGACCTTGGAAAAGGACAAAATTCTGCTTACATTGGTGGATAAAATGAAGGAAGACGAAGCTAGCTCTAAAACTCAAGCCGAAGCTCAGAAGCGCGAAATCGAAGATCTTCGGAAACAATTAGCCCGAGCTAAAGAAGAACACATTCTTGAAGAAACAAAACGAGAACTAAGTGATCAATGGGCAAATCATTTGGAAATAAATGTTGAAGAGCTTCGTGCTTTGAAGAAAAGATGCTATGATAAATCCATAGAGTGTGTTAAAAAGATAAAATCCAGCTTCGCCAGCGTCGGCGCATTTTCTAGTGAAGAGAATTTCACAAGAGGGAATCCAGAAGGCCCAATTGAATGGATCAGTCACGAAGCTGAGGCCTTCGAGGAAATCTTGAATAGTCGCGGGGACATTTGTGCTTTTTCGGGCGCCAGAGGAATTGTTACTATTTTGGAGAAGAAAGGGTGCGAGCATGTGAAATCTTTGGCACAGTCTGAAGCTGCTTTATCCTCTGAAGATATCAAAGACCCTTTAGCCGAAGCAAGCCAGGTCGGTGGAAAATTTTTCACCGACATTTGGGACAATGGCGGCCGATAAATGGCTCAAGAAATCATTCAGAGAAGCGAAAAAGGCATCCATGACGCTAGGAAGGTAGCGGAGGCTGCTGAAAAAAGCACAGGGCCCGAAGGGCAAATAGGTATTAGTTAGTGGTTTTTATTTTGTTGTGATTTTTGATTTTAAACTTTGTTCGCGGTTTTGTAATAGTAATATAGCCGTGTCCTCTCCTCCCCCAGAACCTGCTGAGGCAGCTCCGGACCCCCCCAAAGGGGGACGACGAAATTAGACAAATGGTCGAAGCCATCATGGACAAAGTTGTCAATCAGCTACTAAACGAAGCTACAGAAGTAGTTCTTAGGGAAGATTAAGTGCTATTGTAAAAATACTTGGAACATGACATGTGTAAAACTTTGTAACTTTGAATATAATATATAATCTATTTATGGTTCAATTCTTTACGATGCATGAAATTTTGCATACATACCGTTTTTTGAGCCTTCGGCGAAAAAACACCTTCCCTTCTTTTCATGCTTCGTGAAGAAAATCTTTTATGTATCACAAGAATTTCCATACTTCTCTGATGAAGAATATCCAAGCTTCGTGAAAACATTCTTCGAAGCTATAAAAAAGTTTTATGTTGCCTCTCTGACGAAGCTATACTTCTTCTCAATTTATTTTGTGCTTTAGCACGATTTTCTCTTTTTCCAAAACATTCTTCGAAAATCAATACTATATCCCCTTCTTGTTCTACGTGCAATATGATGTATGATGCTTATGTTATGCAAAATGATGTGATGATGTTATGCTATGCAAAATGATATTTATGCCGAAGATACACACATCTCTGCAATAGAGCACACAATCTTTTTATCTCAGCGCTGACTTTTCGCTGTAAGCCTCCCTTAGGAGCTTCTTCGCCTTTTACTTTCAGCGGAATCAGCGTTTATTTTTCACTGTAAGCCTCCATTAGGAGCTTCTTCGCCTTTTACTTTCAGCGGAATCAGCGTTTATTTTTCGCTGTAAGCTCTGCATTCCCTTCGGAACGACTTTTGAGCAGAAAACTTACACTGCGCTCCTTTAGGAACGACTTTTTACTACTTCGAAGAAGTTACAATGTGTTCCTTAGAACAAGTTTTTGATAATTCGAAGGTTCTCCGTGCCACCATAAATTCTTGTGCTTCAGTAACTCAAGCCTATGGAGAAGATATATTTTCATTATGATGATAAGCTAAACTGTTACAAGAATTTGAAAAAACGATAAAAGACACTTAAACTTCCCACAATTGTTCTTTACTACAAAGAAAGTAAAACTGAATGCGAAAAGCTGCTGTCGAGGTAGGATATTTTGTCAGTAAATATGCTTCGACTCTGGCACAGTGCTATTGACCGTGTGAGCTTCGGACTCCTCCCTGAGGTCCCTCTGGGGGTGAGAGTGCTGGCTCCCTTCTAGCTGCGGACCACGTTGTATTAGTGGTGGTGGTGGAAGCTGTTGCCAGGAAGCTTGGGGTTGGCTTGCCGAAGCAACATAAGCTGCAGGGTGATTGCCTACATATTCTGGAATGTAAGGCGAATGGTACAAAGCAGTATGCATGACCTGCTTCGATTGGTTCTGTTGCGCTGCAGCCTCTGCTAGCTCCTTTTGCTTCTGGATGGTAACATGGCACATCCTGGTGGTATGGCCCTTGCCTTCACCACAGAACAGGCAATAAATTTTTCTTGATTGATCTCCAAATCTTCCCCCGAAGCCCCTGTTGCCTCTGCCCCTTGGCGCTGGCGGCCAGAAAGAGCTTTGCTGTTGCCCCGAAGCTTGCGAGGAGCACTGTGGCCTTTGTTGTTGACTGCCTTTGTCATCACTTTGGGTAGAATTGTGAATTGACCTGACGTGCCTTAGATAAAATCTTCCTCCGAAGCCCCTGGCCATTTCAGAGAACCTGAAAGCTTCCTCCCTTCTTTGGCGAAAATCATTGTCAGCTCGAATATACTCGTCCATCTTCTGGAGCAGCTTCTCCAAAGTTTGAGGAGGCTTCCTGGCAAAGTACTGAGCTGCAGGTCCTGGCCGAAGCCCCTTGATCATGGCCTCAATGACAATTTCATTGGGCACTGTTGGTGCCTGTGCCCTCAAACGTAGGAACCTTCGGACATATGCCTGAAGGTATTCTTCGTGATCCTGGGTGCACTAGAATAAAGCTTGAGCAGTGACTGGCTTCGTCTGAAACCCTTGGAAGCTGGTTATCAACATATCCTTCAACTTTTGCCATGAGGTGATTGTCCCTGGCCTAAGGGAGGAGTACCAGGTTTGTGCAACGCTCCTGACAGCCATGACGAAGGACTTTGCCATGACCGCCGTGTTGCCACCGTACGAAGATATAGTTGCCTCATAGCTCATCAAGAATTGTTTCGGGTCTGAATGACCGTCGTACATGGGAAGCTGGGGCGGCTTGTAAGACTGTGGCCAAGGAATAGCCTGCAGTTCTGTTGACAAGAGAGAAGCATCATCGAAAGCAAAATTTCCGTGATGGAAATCTTCATACCAGTCGCCCTCGTTGTAGAAGCCCTCTTGATGAAGCTCTCTGCGCGGGGGCCTTTGGTTCTGGTCATCTTGAGCAAGATGTCGAAGCTCTTCGGAGGCTTCGTCTATCTGCCTTTGAAGATCAGCTAGACGAGCCATCTTCTCCTTCTTCCGTTGGACCTGTTGATTGATCATCTCTAGATTTTGGATTTCTTGATCCAAGTCGTCCTCCGGAGGCGTTGGACTGGTGACCTTCCTCTTCTGGCTTCGAGCCTCCCTAAGAGAAACAACATCTTGATTAGGGTCCAGTGGCTGCAGAGTGGCAGCCCCTGTCGCTGAAGCTTTTTTAGGCGGCATGACGAAGGTGACGCTTGCCGAAGGTGTTCAAAACTTCAGAAAATGGGCGTGAGTTCACCGGAGGTGGGCACCAATGTTGGGGACTTGTTCTCAAATGCTAAGAATTAAGAACAAGGCAACATAGAAAGTGTTAAATATTAAGCTCCTTCGTCCTTAAAAACACTATATCCCTTCGGATATAATGAATCTTAGACGAAGGTTGCAAAGGAAGAGATTTTCACAAGATTGATTAACGGTAAAAAAGAACACATGTATAAAACACAAATAAGGGTTTGAGTATTGTCATCAACTTATCTTTATTGCCAAATTCATGAACACAAATTACAAGTGTACCTTCGGATTGATGAAAGGTAAGGATGTAGACGTAATGTGAAAAAGCGTGCGCCAGGTCAGCGTGAACAGTACGGGAGTGCTGTTCATCTATTTATAGGCACGGGACGCAGCCCGTGTAAAATTACATTGATGCCCTTTACATTTGATAATAACTTTATGGCAATCCTTCGAGGTTTAACTTGACTTTTCATCCCTAAGTCGGTTCCTCTTTTCATTCGTCATGCCGAAGCTTTTCTGCACGTAGCTTCGTGATCGTCCTATCTTTCGTCGTGATCGCTTTCCACCCCAGTCAAGCTTCGTCTTAACCATGCTCTTGTACACCCGCAACCTGACTCCGAAGATACCTGTTCACATGTTTCACTCGGAAAATATTGTGAAATCATGTTTTTGAGGAGCTTCGGAAGCCGAAGGCCCCCAACAACATCATAAGGAGACAACGATCCAGCAACCCAAAGTTGACTAGGAGACGACGGCCTAGACCTCTCACGAACTCATCACAGCATCCTACATGCGCCTCATCCTGTGGTACCTGTTTTTGACCTGTGGGGGTGTGAGACAGCAAGAGTGAGCTGACATACGTTCATCGCTCAACAAGTTGTGTGGAATAATGTGCATAAACTCGCCAAAGGTGGGAGCTCACGTGAAGTGTAAGGCTTACCAAAGAGGATGGTGGAAGCTGAGCATTTCTTTTAAAGTTGGTCAAAATTTTATTAGCAATTACTAAGTATAAGTAAATACCAACCCAATTAAGTAATAGAACAAAAGTGATAACAACACCCTCAATGCAATGCATATGACAAATTGAATTTAGTTCCATAAATTAATCTTGTGAGGGTCCGAGCTGCTCATGACCGTGAGCACGGCTGATATACCAGTTTTACACTCTACAGAGGTTGCACATCTTTACCCACAAGTCGTGTTACCCATTTGCCACGGGGTTGATCGGACCCCATACACATCTACCGAGGAAGCGAGACAGGGTACCACTACGAGGCCTTTACAAAGTTCCACTAGCTTTAGAAAACCCGCTATAGTTTCTAGGAAGCTCCAATGCAGGGACCCCTCGCCTGAGCGCCATCGCAGGAAAATTAACCCAAGGGCCTCCCTACACTGACCACTCTCCTACTACCCTTGCCCCTTGTAAGACCTAAATTTGGTAGAAAGAAAGGATATATATATATAAATATCATAAAATAATAAAATAAAGAAATAAAAATGATAAGGGTTTTGAAGAATTGATATTCCTTGTTTCTAATCAACTAAGATATTAAAATAGTCACATGAAAAAGGGGGGCATCCCATATTTATGGATTTAGGGTGGCACATTTTATGGAAATAATTCTTCTATATGCTTGGTTTTTATTTAACTGAGCATGTGCACAACCATACTTAAAATGATTAATTGTCAAATGACACCTAAATTGATCTATGCATCATGTTGGACTTCCTTTGGTTGTGCATCAAACACAAAGTTATAATTAAAACAAATCTAACTTCGAATTCAAAAAATTTGAGCTCTCACAAAAATAGGGACGAAAGAGTGGCACAATAACAATAAATAAATAAATAATATTATTGCAAGTAATAAAAGTATTATTCATATAGAATATTTGGCCTGATTTAGAAATCAGAAGTCAAAACGTCAATTCAAAATTTAGATTTGAATTCTTGAATCTAGAAATCAGAGTAATAAACAAAAAGAAAAGAAAAGAAAACACAGAAAGACTAACTGGGTCGCCGAACTACATTTCGGCCCAATGCTCTACGCATCCGCGCGAGGCGACCGATTCTACCACCGTGGCGTGTCCGTGTGCTCGCGTCACCTGGCTGATGGGGCCCATGCGCCAGTCGCTGCGTGTACACGCTTCCATGCACGATGACTCGCTGCTAGTGGACCCACCCTCGCCTATCGGTCTTCTTTTCCGCGCGAATGGCGCCTCGCGGGCGGATCTCAACAACCAGCCACGGACTCCCCGTTTGGCGCAACAAACCCCATGGAATCGGTCTTCCTCTGCCAACGCTGCCTCATTTGGACTCCGTCACGGGGTATATAGGGTTCAAGCTGCTCCTACAACCGAGCGCTAGCAGAGGGAGAGAGAACCAGTGAGTTTGCCGCCACCGTCCTTTGGGTTGCATCGCGCTCCGTCCTCTGGAATCAGCCCCAGTGACCATCTCCAAACTTGTTGAACCCAGCCATGGGAAAGACCAGCGGTGAACACCTTATGCGCGGCGGAATCTAGATGACGAGGCGCCACCGCACTGATCCGAGGTAAGACCACCTCCACATCCTCCGCCCTACCCTCCTCTGCATGTGGCAACTGTCGGGGAAAGTTTTAGGGTGCCGAGTCGCGACGACCGCACTCGGCTGGAGCTGCTCAGCCGTGATTCCTGAATGACGTGGTGGTCGGGCGCTGGGGGTAGAAGACGATCACTGTGGCCGTGGATTGCCCAGCCAACGGCTAGGAATAGATCTCGTGCGTTTGATGCCTAAGCCGTTGATCCGTGCGCGTGTGGCTAGGATTAGATGGCGCTTACCCTTTCGGTCTATTTTAATATGTACCGTTGATTGTTGATCTAGCGGTGCTGGGTAACTCGCGCTTCTGGCCATCAGATCTAGATCTGAGGACCTGCGTAGCTTACCGGTTCGGAATTAGTACTTTGTAATCGTGGCCGTTCGGATTTGATCGGACGACCAAGATCCCGCGATACCCCTTCGCCCAGACGTTTTTGCACATGAGTCCCTCGATTATTTTAGAATGAACCCGCCGTCCAGCGTACAGGAGCCTAAGTCTTGGAGAAATTGTGATTTAGGCCCATGCTGTTCCCTGTTTTTGCGCGCGAGATCCAGGGAGCAGTGAAAATAAATAAATAATTATAGAAAATGATTTCTAGTATATAAATAATTCCATAAACTCATTTTATTCATAGAAAATTCATATGAGGTCAAATTAATCCATTTCGGTTCCTATAATTCTATAATATTATTGTTTATCACCTAGTGCCTCTGTTTTAACATAAAAGTCATATTAAAATTAATATCCTAATTAATCTTTTATCCAACACTTAAAACTTTATAAATTCATACTTTCCCCGTTTTAAATCCGTTTGACTCGTTCAAGTTGCGTTAGTCTCGTATGAATATTTACTATGTAATAACAACATTTATTATACCATGTCTCATTATTTTATAATTAGATCTTTATTTAACTATGTTAGTTAGTCTTGTTAATCTCTGTATCATTATATACTACTAGAATATGATATATGATCAATTTATAACTTAGATTAAAGTTGAGATAATTATTTATAGAATAACCTCTTATATGATTTATATTAACCAATTTATAATATAGTTTAATATTTTAATCACATAAAATCTTCTATAAGATCATAACTCCGTAACTCTGACTTCGATTATAGTAGTTCTCGATCCCACAATCTCGTAGCGACGCGTAGATTATTTTTATTCAGTTTGTACTTATGTCTGGTGTGATGTTTATTTTGTCTATACCATGTTTGTTTGTATTGCTACGACTAGCAGCGAGGTCACGAGGATCTGAAGAATCACCCTGGTAACTAGAATCTCAAGTGCCAGGCAAGTTGTGCCCTTGATCCACTTTTGTTACCCAATAATATTCTTTATTATCACTATTCAATGCATAGGTTTAATTTTGATGGGACCCAATAGGTCACCCTATCTGTTTATCCTTTTTACCTTGTTACCCTCGAATCACATGGGTAGTTTTTGCTATTGCTTTATATGGTTTTTGAATTATTATTTCATTATATCCATGTTCCAATTATTTTGTTATTCTATTTATGTTCATGTCAAGATCATTAATGTTAATTGGAACATGGAGCTTAACTTGAGAAACACGTGCCACCACAAGGGTGGAATGGGACGCCCTTGGCTAACTAATTAGGAAAGCTAGTGGAAGACTACCTTACCCGAAAGGGGCAAGGGCAGTAGGGGAGTTGCATGCAAGGAGGTTCTTAGGTTGATTTTGCTGCGATGGCAGTAAGACGAGGGATTCTTGCAAGTACTCTTCCCATAAACTGTAGTGGGTTTTCAGAAGCTAGTGGAACTTTGTAAAGGCCTCATAGTGGATCCCTAGCCATTCACCTCGGTAGTGTCTAAGGGCCTTGCAAACCCTGGCGACATGGGATACACGACTTGTGGGTACATGGTACAACCTTTGCAGAGTGTAAAACTGGTATACTAGCCGAGCTCACGGTCATGAGCAGCTCAGGACTCTCGCATGATTAAATTATGGAACTTAAATTCAATTTGTCATTTGCAATTGCATGGGATTATTTATTAATTTTGTTCTATTATTTATTATGGTTGGTATTTACTTACATTTAGTAACTCCTAATAAAATTTGACCAACTTATTAAAAGCAATGCTCAGCTTCAACCTTTATTTTGTTGATCAGCCTTACACTTCACATGAACTCCCACCTTTGGTGAGTTCATACAAATTATTCCCCACAACTTGTTGAGCGAATGAACATGTGTGAGCTTACCCTTGCTGTCTCACACCTCCCACAGGAGAAGAACAGGTGGTTCAAGAGGAGCCACACAACGAGGAGTTCGATTCGATCTAGGTGGCGTCTCCCAGTTGACTTTCTGGCATCAAGGATGGATTTTAGATCCTTTTATATTTATATTTTATTTTGTAAGACTTCCGCTATATAATAAATACTCTAATTATTGTGACATTTATCTCTATACACTCTGTTATTATATATGTTGTCTTCTTTGGCGTATGTATGAGATGCACCCGGCTTTATCCCTTAAAGCCCAGGTGTGACAGAAGTGGTATCAGAGGAATGTTGACTATAGGATGAAACCTAGATAGAAATGGACAAAACCTTACCTACTTACCTTACTCTGATTCTTTCTATACTTATCTTGATCATGTTTTACCTCCTACTATTCTACTCTGATTAACCTTACCTTTGGTACTCTGATTCTTTTCTAAACTTATCTTAATCCTTCCTCATCTATTTCCGCTTTACTCTGATTGTTCTTACCTGTTCTTTCTAAAAGACAAATGTGGATTTCACACTTTGAAATCCTGTGCCTAAAGTGACCTTTAGGACTAGGAGACCTACTCTTAGGAACAAAAATAAAACTATTTTTATAGTTATCTATACGCTTGAGTGTTTGTTCTTATGATAATTGTCTTATTTGGATCTTTGATTGAGTGTGATTAGTTGTGGAGTAATGTCCACAATTACATATGCATATACATATAGATATAAATAGAATTCATAAGATAACTAAATAAACCTAGATTATCCTCCATTAAAGTGTATCTATTTTAAATGGATCCTTCTTACCTTAAAAGATTCTTTCTTACTTTAATGGATCCCTCTTATATTACAAGCTTCTCTCTTATCTTAATAGATCTATCTTATCTTAAGAGATTCCCTCTTACCTTAATAAATTTATCTTATCTTGAAAAGATTTTATCTTATTCCTAGAGACTCACCTTGTCCTAATAAGCATACTTATCCCCACCACTTTGCTTAACTCCTAATAGTATAACAAACATGATCTATTCTAAAATAAATTTAGTAGATCTTATCTAGTATAATCTGGCTACACCAATTTAATTCTGATCCCATCTAATCTGATCAGATCTAACCTAATGGACAGACATGTTAGATAATACTGGTAAAATAAGATTGGGGCCTACTCTGATAAGTATGTTTTAAACCTAAATTGGAATCTTAGTCCAACCTAGCCATATGCAACTACCTTAACCACCCGATTATTTTATAACCCCTCTATTTTAATCGACAGAGATTCTGAATTACCTACACCATATAATTCCTCCTATCTCAAAAGATTCTAGCATATCCTAATAATATGTTACCCTACCCTTGTAGATCCATCTAACTTAAACTAGTCTAATCTAGTTATATCCAATCCAATCCAGACCCTACCTAATCTAATATGGTCTAATCTATGTTACAAGTATTAACTAAACCATATTTCTGTAAATGGGTTTAAACTTAAACGAGTATCTTAGACCAACTCGTCCATGAAATCACAAACTAGCCTATGTCATAGGTTGCCCAACCCATTTATCCCAAAAGTAAAGTAAAACTCTATTCAACCTACTTACCCTATGTACCCGCAATTGTTATCCCAACTCAGATAATGGCATCTAACACCACGACCGATGATCCCTAAATCAGACCCCCAAAGGAAGCTCAATTATGCCATAGTACAATCATTCTATGTCAACACTCACCTAATAGTTAAAGCATGATGTACCCTTGCTTCTATACCACACCTGCTAATGGTATAAAAAGAATTTCAGATGTATAAAAAATATAGAATTTCATAAAGGTAAAGTCAGCTTGACATGCTTAACTAAATGATATTCCTAAATAGGATTATAGAATCTAATGTGATCTATTTAAACGGATTAGTGATACTGATAGAAGAGATTATACCCTACTAGCTAGATGTTAACTTAGCACATTAGGCCAACTCAACCACATGCATGAGAGCTAACCCAACCAATAGAGTCATGATGAATGGTATAATCAATCTATCCTCACCTAACATCAAACAAACTTTTGATCTACATCATGTGGTTTACCTCATCCATATCTATCTTAACCATATTTCCCAACCCCGATAATATAGACTAACCTCGAAACAATGAGACCAAGACCGGAGGAGAAAAGATCAACATCGGCAAGGAAGGGTACAATAGTCAAAGTGAATCTCGAGATGAATCAGGACTTAAACATTTTGGATAAAGTCTTTTCCTTACCATAATCTTTCTTGCCTCAACCTGTTCAGCTGATATCCTACATAATAAGTAGCTGGGTACCTATACTCTCCCAATCTTCCACTACCTCCACCACCACCACCAGCTCCACCAAGCTACATAAATATATATATACTACTACTATTTGTAAGATCTAAATGTTATCCTAATTAGTAGCTAGTATTTTATTATATTGAGAATAGTAATAAGGTCTAATTGACCGTATGTGTTGCTAATAAAATTATGCATCATGCTGAGATTTTGTCTGTGCACATG
This sequence comes from Zea luxurians, assembly GCA_029449295.1. NCBI lineage: Eukaryota > Viridiplantae > Streptophyta > Magnoliopsida > Poales > Poaceae > Zea > Zea luxurians. The sequence goes on along the minus strand of JAOPSE010000005.1, from coordinate 115,240,463 downwards.
TTTCAGATAACATGATTATGCGCTCTCTTACAAATCTCGAGGATGAGTTTTTTGTTAAGGGGGTAGGATTTATAAGACCTAAATTTGGTAGAAGGAAAAGAAATATATATAAATATCATAAAATAATAAAATAAAGAAATAAAAATGATAAGGGTTTCGAAGAATTGACATTCCTTGTTCCTAATCAACTAAGATATTAAAATAGTCACATGAAAAAGGGGGGCATCCCATATTTATGGATTTGGGGTGGCACATTTTATGGAAATAATTCTTCTATATGCTTGGTTTCTATTTAACTGAGCATGTGCACAACCATACTTAAAATGATTAATTGTCAAATGACACCTAAATTGATCTATACATCATGTTGGACTTTCTTTGGTTGTGCATCAAACACAAAGTTATAATTAAAACAAATATAACTTCGAATTCAAATTTGAGCTCTCACAGAAATAGGGACGAAAGAGTGGCACAATAACAATAAATAAATAAATAATATTATTGCAAGCAATAAAAGTATTATTCATATAGAATATTTGGCCTGATTTAGAAATAGTAAGTCAAAACGTCAATTCAAAATTTAGATTTGAATTCTTGAATCTAGAAATCAGAGTAATAAACAAAAAAAGAAAAGAAAACACAGAAAGACTAACTAGGCCGCCGAACCGCATTTCAGCCCAATGCTCTACGCATTTGCGCGGGGCGACCGATTCTACCGTCGCGGCGCGTCCGTGTGCTCGCGTCACCTGGCTGATGGGGCCTACGCGCCAGTCGCTGTGTGTACACACTTCCATGCACGATGACTCGCTGCTAGTGGACCCACCCTCGCCTACCGGTCTTCTTCTTCGCATGAATGGCGCCTCGCAGGCGGATCTCAACAACCAGCCACGGACTCCCCGTTTGGCGCAACAAACACCATGGAATCGGTCTTCCTCCGCCAACGCCGCCTCATTTGGACTCCATCACGGGGTATATAGGGTTCAAGCTGCTCCTACAACCGAGCGCTAGCAGAGGGAGAGAGAACCAGTGAGTTTGCCGCCACCGTTCTTTGGGCTGCATCGCGCTCTGTCCTCTGGAATCAGCCCCAGTGACCATCTCCAAACCTGTTGAACCCAGCCATGGGAAAGACCAGCGGTGAACACCTTCGCTATGCACGGCGGAATCCAGATGACGAGGCGCCACCGTACCGATCCGAGGTAAGACCACCTCCACATCCTCCGCCCTACCCTCCTCTGCATGTGGCAACTGTCGGGGAAAGTTTTAGGGCGCTGAGTCGCGATGACCGCGCTCAGCTGGAGCTGCTTTGCCGTGATTCCTAAACAACGTGGTGGTTGGGCGCTAGGGGTAGAAGACGATAACTATGGCCGTGGATTGCCCAACCAACGGCTAGGAATAGATCTTGTGCGTTTGATGCCTAAGCCGTTGATCCGTGCGCGTGTGGCTAGGATTAGATGGCGCTTACCCTTTCGGTCTATTTTAATATGTACCGTTGACCGTCGATCTGGCGGTGCTGGGTAACTCGCGCTTCTGGCCATCAGATCTAGATCTGAGGACCTGCATAGCTTATCGGTTCGGAATTAGTACGTTGTAATCGTGGCCGTTCGGATTTGATCGGACGACCAAGATCCCGCGATACCCCTTCGCCTAGACCTTTTTTCATATGAGTCCCTCGATTATTTCAAAATGAACCCACCGTCTAGCGTACAGGAGCCTGAGTCTTAGAGAAATTGTGATTTAGGCCCCTGCTGTTCCCTGTTTTTGTGCGCGAGATCCAGGGAGAAGTGAAAATAAATAAATAATTATAGAAAATGATTTTTAGTATATAAATAATTCCATAAACTCATTTTATTCATAGAAAATTCACATGAGGTCCAAATTAATCCATTTCAGTACCTATAATTCTATAATATTATTGTTTACCACCTAGTGCCTCTGTTTTGACATAAAAGCCACATTAAAATTAATATCCTAATTAATCTTTTATCCAACACTTAAAACTTTATAAATTCATAATTTCCCTGTTTTAAATCCGGTTTGACTCGTTCAAGTTGTGTTAGTCTCGTATGAATATTTACTATGCAATAATAACATTTATTACACCATGTCTCATTATTTTATAATTAGATCTTTATTTAACTTATGTTGGTTAGTCTTGTTAATCTGCATATCATTATAGACTACTAGAATATGATATATGATCAATTTATAACTTAGATTAAAGTTGAGATAATTATTTATAGAATAACCTCTTATATGATTTATATTAACCAATTTATAATATAGTTTAATATTTGAATCACGTAAAATCTTCTATAAGATCATAACTCCGTAACCCTGACTTCGATTAAAGTAGTTCTCGATCCCACGATCTCGTAGCGACGCGTAGATTATTCTTATTCAGTTTGTACTTATGTCTGGTGTGATGTTAATTTTATCTATACCATGTTTGTTTGTATTGCTACGACTAGCAGCGAGGTCACGAGGATCTGAAGAATCACCCTGGTAACTGGAATCTCAAGTGCCAGGCAAGTTGTGCCCTTGATCCACTTTTGTTACCCAATAATATTCTTTATTATCACTATTCAATGCATAGATTAATTTTGATGGGACCCAATAGGTCACCCTAGTCTATTTATCCTTTTTACCTTGTTACCCCTAAATCACATGGGAAGTTTTTGCTATTGCTTTATATGGTTTTGGGATTATTATTTCGTTATATCCATGTTCCAATTATTTTTTTATTCTATTTGTGTTCATGTCAAGATCATTAATGTTAACTAGAACATGGAGCTTAACTTGAAAAGCACGTACCACCGCAAGGGTGGAATGGGATGCCCTTGGCTGACTAATTAGGAAAGCTAGTGGAAGACTACCTTACTCGAAAGGGGTAAGGGCAGTAGGGGAGTTGCATGCAAGGAGGTTCTCGGGTTGATTTTGCTGCGATGGCGGTCAGATGAGGGATTCTTGCACGTGCTCTTCCCATAAACTGTAGCGGGTTTTCGGAAGCTAGTGAAACTTTGTAAAGGCCTCGTAGTGGATCCCTAGCCATTCACCTCGGTAGTGTCTAAGGGCCTTGCAAACCCTGGCGACATGGGATACATGACTTGTGGGTACAGGGTACAACCTCTGCAGAGTGTAAAACTGGTATACTAGCCGAGCTAAAGGTCATGAGCAGCTCAGGACTCTCGCATGATTAAATTATGGAACTTAAATTCAATTTGTCATTTGCAATTGCATGGGATTATTTATTAATTTTGTTCTATTATTTATTATGGTTGATATTTACTTATATTTAGTAACTGCTAATAAAATGTGATCAACTTATTAAAAGCAATGCTCAGCTTTAACCTTTATTTTGTTGATCAGCCTTACACTTCACATGAACTCCCATCTTTGGTGAGTTCATACAAATTATTCCCTACAACTTGTTGAGCGATGAACATGTGTAAGCTCACTCTTGCTGTCTCACACCCCCCACAGGAGAAGAACAGGTGGTTCAAGAGGAGCCACACAATGAGGAGTTCGATTCGATCTAGGTGGCGTCTCCTATTTGACTTTCTGGTGCCAAGGATGGATTTTAAATCCTTTTATATTTATATTTTATTTTGTAAGACTTCCGCTACGTAATAAATATTCTAATTATTGTGACATTTATCTCTATACACTCTGTTATTATATATGTTGTCTTTTTTGGCGCATGTATGAGATGCACCCAGCTTTGTCCCTTAAAGCCCGGGTGTGACACCCCTTTCGAGTAAGGTAGTCCTCCACTAGCTTTTCTAATTAGTCAGCCAAGGGCGTCCCATACCACCCTTGTGGTAGCACTGTTTTTCTGGGTGGTCACTCCATGTTCCAATTAACATAATGATCTTACCATGAATAGTAAATAACAAACTGATAATAAAAGTATGATCATGAATAATGTGTATCTCCATACCCAAAACCACATATAGCAATAGCAGGTACTACCCAAAAATTCAGTGGTAAACAAGGTATAAAGATAGTCAAACTAGGGTAACCTATTGGGTCCCATCAAAATTAACGTATGCAGATCATTATGATTAATAAGAACATGATTGGGTAAAAAGAAGTGATCAAGGGCACAACTTGCCTGGGACTTGAGATTCCAGGTACCAACTTGCTCTTCAGATGACTCGTATCCTCGCTGCTAGTCGTAGCAATACAGACAAACATGATATGGGCAAAATTAACATTATACCAAACATAAGAACAAACTGCATAATAATAGTCTACACATTGCTACGAGATCGTAGGTTCGAGAACCACTAAAATTGGAGTTATGGTTATAAAGATATGATTTTCTGAAGTTTTAGGTGATTAAATAATAATAATATATTCTGTGCTATAAATCATGTGAGAAACATATAAAAAATAACTGATTCAACTTTAGGCTAAGTTATAACATAATCCTGTTCTAGTAAAATTATACTCCGAATTGAAATACTATATTAACATGTTAACCCAATAAGCATAGGTTGAACAAATTAGTTAACTATTTTTGAGAACATGTTATATGATAAAATAATATTACTAAAGTGTATACAATTTTATTATGAGGCTAGCGCAACTAGAGCGGGTCAATTCAGAGTTAAAACGTGGAAGATATGCATTAAATAAGATTTAGGATCACTTAATACTAATTTTACTAGCTCTAGGGATCAATTTGTAAATTTCTAGGGCCTAAACTGAATTACTTTTACACTCCCCTGGACGGCGGGTTGATTCTGATAAAACAGAGGGCTCTTTAGCAAATTACCGAGGTCGAAGGGGTATCCATCATCAGGGGTCGTTCGATCTGTTTTTAATGCCCGAGATTAGATCCACAAAGTCGTGAACCGGAATCCAATGTCAGCGGTCAGATCCCGATCCAACGCTCGAGATTAAAGGATCCCGCGATCTGATCTCGGCCAACAGATCCGAGATCAACGGCTACGCTTTTCGATCATGATAAAGTATTTGAGATTCAATCGTGAGCGCTCATCACCGGATCGACGTCCAGGACCATTTCTCCCCACACGATCCTGTTCACGCCGGAATGGGGCTGTGTCATCCTGCTCGTGGTGGCTGGCCCACTGGCAAGCGGTGGCTGCTGCGAGGCAATAGATGAGATGAGTCTTCAATTGATGGCTTGGGGTGTTATGGTGGCATGTATTTATATAGACTAGGAGGTGGGCGGTTACCTAATAGATCTAATCTGGTACTTATCTGTTACAACCATATCATATATATTAGAAACTATAACAAACTCGAAACCAAATCTGTTACATGATAGATCTAATCTAGTACTTATCTGTTACAACCATATCCTATATATTAGGAACTCTAACAAACTCGAATCCAAACCTGTTACATGATAGATATAATCTGGTATTTATCTGTTACTATTATATCCTATCTATTAGGAATTCTAACTTATCTCTTTTATTCCAATAATATTGTTGTTAATTTGTACTAATCATATTAGTCCTTCAATTTAAATAAATATTAGAATATATTTTTATTTAAAATTTTTAATTAATTTTTTTGGTGTTACACTAAAAGGAGTATTTTCTTAAATATCTTATTGCGATATCCTAATTTGTATCAACTTTACCTAAAGGACGTCGTTTACAAACCAACCAACCAACATACATCAATCCATTATATTGTATTTCTAATTTCTGGTTTCTATTTTAAATTTAAAATTCAAGTCTTATTTAGAGCTAAGTTAAATTTTCTATTTCAAGTATAAATTGCAACAAACAAAAACTCAACATGATTTATGCAAAGCATTTTTATTAATTAATTTATCCATTTAAGCAAATGAAAATCAGTAGGAATAATTTATATAAGTTGTTTTATAATAAAATTATTAAAGAAAATAATTCAAACACATAGCCATATTTTATAAGTACAATAAATTAAATTTATAATCTTCACATATTTATTTAAAAGGATATAATTTCTTATGTAAAATCTATATTAAGAGATAGTTTAACTTAATTCTTTTTTGGCGAATAAATATTTAACACAAAGGATAGTTCACATAAGAATCTTTTAGATAATCTATTATTTGAAAACACATTTATTTAAATCATGAAATGAGTTTTCCTAATTTATCCAGAATAGGATTTTGGAGTGTTATATTAGCTAAGCCGAAGAAGAGGAAGGTCGATGAAGTTGCCGAAGAGGGGGAGAATTTAGAGGATAAGGCTTCCGACGCTGGCGAACATGTCGCTGAAGAAGATTATGACCTTCAGGCATTAAAGCCTAGCTACATTGACATTGGGCAATTTGTTGTTAAACCAGTGAGTTAGAACTTTTTGAAAAGGCTTGGGTATATTGATGATGTGAGACTGATCCGCTTTGCTCCCAAAGAAACTATTCTTGAGCTGAAGGATGATGAGATTGTGGTGTTCAAAAGCTTTTTCCGAGCAGGGCTTTAGCTACCTATGTACAAGGTGATTGATGATCAAGTGTTGAAGAAATATGAAATCTACATGCGTCAATTAACACCAAATGTCATAGTAAAGCTCAGTGTTTTTATATGGGCCTTGTGAAGCCAAGGTGCATGTGCTGATGCCAAAGCCTTCTGCAGAGTGCACAAACCACATTACCAGACAAAGGCTAGGCCTTCCAACAAGTTGCACAACAACTTCAAGCGCTACAACTTTGTCTATCACAAAGATTTGAGGTTTCCTGTGCTGGCCTACCAGACGAAGTGGCCAAGCGAGTGGGCGAAAGAATGGTTTTATATCAAGGCTGACACTACGAAAAGTGTAGAATTCAAAGCTATTGTGATGGGGCGGATAAAAGCAAGCTTCGGCTTGAAGAGGCCACTTTACAACATAAGTGGAGCCACCCAAACGACTTATTTCGCCTTCCACACTGTGGTGGACAAAATTGGTACACAGAACTTGGTTCAAGAGTTCCTTGCAAATAGAGTGTTCCCCTACACAATCCGGTCAACGGATTCCAAAGCCTAAGAAAGGCGACGATGAGGTGAAACCCGACATACTCAAGACTTTGCTCTATCGCTTTAAACAACAACCGGTTTTCAAACGCTCATGCACTAAATGGTTAGATGGTATTGCGGTGGTTTGCAACAAAATCCTTGGCAACTACACAATTAAAGAGGATCAACTAATGACGACAACCTTTGGGAGTCATGAGAAATGAAGGTTTAATAGAGTCATGGATGCGCTGAGGTTCGAATATCTTGACTATCGCAAGTTAGCCAAAGAGGCTGACACAGGGATAAAAAGAAAGAGAATAGTTAGTATTTTGGAGCAGGAAGCCATTAGATCAATTGAAGCAAAAAAGTCTAAGAAGAAACTGAAGGTACTCGAAAAACCAAAGGTGACAACGAGCAAAGGGTCTTCTCACTTAGATACAAGGACCCCGCCCCTTCAAAGAGGAAAAGAATAGAGGCTGCCTCCAGCAAGGCAGAGGAAATACTTGTGAAGATGGCCAAGGGAGACCAAGGAAAAAAGTAAATGCGGAGTGCTACAGTTTCATCACTTGGGGCTACCCAAATACTAGAGGTAATGACCCTGTTGGGTAGAGGCCAAACATGACCTCGATCATGGAGCGAAGGCTCTACCTTTCGTTCTTAGCTGACCAATATAGAGGACTGGACATAACAAGGGATAATGTTAAGCAGAGGCCCCTAAATGATTGACACCAGATAAGGACTTCGCTACGGCGTGGCCCTAGAGCCCTCGACGCCGACCATCTATCTGAGGAGAGCGAAGGGCACCAAGGCACGAGGACTCCGGAGGTGGCGGCGAAGGCTATGCAGTGCGACCAACACGTCGTTGGTCCACCAGGAGATGCTTCTGGAGGCCCACCTGTCAGTGTAATTCATGGGTGTATTAATTGTTGTACATCAGCTATTGAAAGCACGACGCTGTAATTACTTTGTTACATGAAATATTCCTTGGATATAGTTGGTGGCTAGGGAAAGGACAGGACACGTAGAATGAGGTGTTACAGTTCCCACCTAACATCTTGTCGTGCACTTGTGTTCCCTTTGTCTCTAAGTGCTTAGGCCCACCTAACCACGTGTCGGTACCCAACATTTGGCACCCACAGTTTGTGCGACAAAGACTGAAAGAGAAATGTGCCCTTGGGCCATTTCTAAAGTGTTTTGGTGATTAAGTGCCTAACACATATTCTCTAAGTGTTAATTTGTGCCAAAGATTGAAGTAGTGCAAATCATGTAACAAGGTACGTTTCTAGACTTAGTACATTGATTTTGGTACTAATATATTGTGTCTAAGTGCTAGAAACAGGAGAAAAGAGATTGGAAAAGAGTTGGCTGTGCACAGCCAACTACTGCTCAGTCTGGGTGCACCGGACTGTCCGGTGGTGCACCGAACAGTGTCCGGTGCGCCAGACAAGTCCAAGGAGAACTGGCCGCTCTCAAGACTCGACGACGGCGTATGGCTACAGTTCACCGGACTGTCCGGTGAGTCATCCGCGGCGAAGTCATCGCTCTCGGGAAATGTTCAACGACGTACGGCTAAAATTCACCGGACTGTCCGGTGGGGCACCGGACTGTCCGGTGAGCCAACGGTCGACTGGGCAACGGTCGGTCGCGCAATCCGCGGGTGACGCGTGGCCCGCTCCAACGGTCGGCAGGAGGCACCGGACAGTGTCCGGTGCGCCAACTGCCACGAGTCTGCAACGGTCGGATGCGCCAAAATAGGAAGGAGATCCACACCGGACTGTCTACAGTGGTTGTCCGGTGGCCCAACGGACTGTCCGGTGCGCCACCCGACAGAAGGCAAGAATAGCCTTCCTTGTTGATCTCCAACGGCTCCTAGCTGCATTGGGGCTATAAAAGGGACCCCTAGGCGCATGGAGGAGTCACCCAAGCGTACTCTAAGCATTCTAAGTCTTCCACACTCCGTCTCCGCGCACTTGATCGACTGTGTTAGTGATTTGAGCTCCGTTCTAGTTGTGAACTTGTTGTGCTTCATTTTGAGCTCAAGTCTTGGCTTGTGTGCGTGTGTGTTGCTGCGGATTTGTGTGTGTTGCTTCCCACCCTTACTCTTGTGCTTTCATTGTGATCTTTGTTGTAAGGGCGAGAGACTCCAACTTGTGGAGATTCCTCGCAAACGGGAAAAAGAGATAAGCAAAGAAAAGCCGTGGTATTCAAGTTGATCATTGGATCACTTGAAAGGGGTTGAGTGCAACCCTCGTCCATTGGGACTCCACAACGTGGAGGTAGGCAAGTGTTATACTTGACCGAACCACGGGATAAACCACTGTGTCCCTTGTGTTGTCCTTCTCTTTGATTATTTGTGATTCGCAAGAGCTCGCTCTATAGCCACTTGGTTCTATTGCACTAACATCTTTATAACCAAGCTTGTGGCTATTTAGTGTTGAATTTTACAGGATCACCTATTCACCCCCCTCTAGGTGCTCTCAATTGGTATTGGAGCCGTTCTCTTCATGTAAGGGACTAATCGCCTGAAGAGATGGATCCTAAGGGAAAGGGGATGGTGGTCAATGATAAGGATAAGGAGTCCATGTTCAATGAGCCAAGGGACGACAAGCTCACCGACTCTGGCTCGAGTCACAAGAAGAAGGACGGGAAGAAGAAGAGGCACAACAAGAAGATCGTCTACTACGACAGCGACGAGTCTTCTTCTTCCCCAAGAGACGACGACGACGATAAAAAGAAACCGGTTAATTCAAATTATTCATTTGATTATTCTCGTATTCCTTTTAATTCCAATGCTCATTTGCTTTCATTCCTCTTGGTAAACCTCCACACTTTGATGGAGAGGACTACGCTTTTTGGAGTCACAAAATGCGTAGTCACTTATTTTCTCTCCATCCTAGTATATGGGAGATAGTAGAAAATGGAATGCAATTCAACAGTACTGATAACCCTGTGTTTATCAATGAGCAAATCCATAAGAATGCACAAGCTACCACTGTTTTGCTAGCATCCTTGTGCAGGACGAGTACAATAAGGTGAGCGGCTTGGACAACACCAAGCAAATCTGGGACACCCTCAAAATATCACATGAGGGAAACGACGCCACCATGATCACCAAAATGGAGTTGGTGGAAGGCGAGCTAGGGAGGTTTGCAATGATCAGGGGAGAGGAGCCAACACAAACGTACAATAGGCTCAAGACTCTGGTCAACAAGATCAGGAGCTATGGAAGCACGAGATGGACGGACAACGACATCGTCCGACTTATGCTCAGGTCTTTCACTGTTATTGACCCTCATCTTGTGAACCGCATCTGTGAAAATCCTAGGTACACAAAGATGACGCCCGAGGAGATACTCGGAAAGTTTGTGAGCGTGCGTATGATGGTCAAGGAAGCAAGATATGTTGATGATGCATTGAACGGCCCAATGCCCATCTATGAGCCCTAGCCCGTTGCACTTAAGGCAACAAGCAGCAGCAGGGAGGTGCTACCTAGCATGGTGGCACAAGTTGAGGCTGTCAGGCTAAACGAAGATGAGATGGCCCTCATCATCAAGCGCTTCAAGACCGCGCTAAAAGGATGCAAGGAGCATCCCAATAAGAGCAAAACAAAGGGAAAGTGCTCCTGTTTTAAATGTGGTAAGACTGGTCATTTTATAGCAAATTGTCCCGATAATGCTAATGACCAGGAACAAGAAAAGAACGGGAAGAGGGAGAAGAAGAAGGCCTACAAGAAGGCGAAGGGTGAGGCACACCTTGGCAAAGAATGGGATTGGATTGCTCTTCTTTCGACTCCGACGACGAAGGACTCGCTGCCTCAGCCTTCAACAAATCGTCACTCTTCCCCAACGAGCGCCACACTTGCCTTGTTAGAATACCCGTTTAGGGTTTGGGGTCTTCCCCGTGTAATGACCATCTCACCCCTCTGTAATGGGCCTGGCCCAGTTTACTTAGCCTATTAATATATCACCCAACCCCTGTTAGGGTTAGGGTTCACATTCCAACATGGTTTCAGCCTAGGTTTAGAGTTTTTTTCCTCTACACGCCTGCAGCCGCCGCCCCATCCTTCCCTGCACAGCCGCCGCCCCCTGGTTCCTTCTCCCTCCCCCTTCTCTCCCTGGCCGCCACCACCTGCCAGCAGTGCCTACGCCAGGAAGCCCCTGCCCCGCACCCAAGCCACACCGAGCAGCCCGACGCGCCCTGCGCCTCGAGCCCCACGCCAGCACCGCCCGCGCAGAAGCCGCGCCCTGCTCCTAGACGTCCGCGAGCCCGACACCCGATGCTCTCACAGCCGCGCCAGGAGCTGCCGACATCCCTCCCGCTGTCGGCCCCCAGCCGCCAGCCCATCTCCCTCAGCCGCCAGCAGGCCCGGCGCCCCGACGCCGCCCCAGCCGCGACCGCACCAGGTCACAGCCGCGCCGCCAGCCGCTCGGGCCACCGCTCTGCCCGTGACCCGCCCAGGCCACCGCTCCGCCCGCGACCTTCCCCGCGCGCCCGACGCTGTGCGACACGCGCGAGCTCCAGGAGCCGCACCATGCACCGGCGCCCCACGTAAGCGGCCGTGTCGACACCGACACACCCCTGCCTCAGCTCGGCGATGACGCGTTCTCCTTCGCCCCTCTCGGCGGCGTACCGTTCGCCGACTTGCCCGCGCCGCAGCTCGACTACTGCTACCTCGCCGATGACCCCGCACTCGACCTCGGCAGCCTCCCCATGTGGCCTGGAGTGGACGGCTGCCAGTTCAGCGACATCGGCGACGATGACCTCTTCGCCCTCTCGGGCTCCGGCGCGCCGAATTGAACCGCGCCTGCGAGCCTGCAGCGACCCAACAGCCGCGACGCCCACGCTCAGGCGCCGCCGCCCCCATCGCAGCCACGCCCATCCTGCTCACGCCCGTCGACCCCGCGCCGTCCAGGAGCACCAGCCCGGAGGACCCGCGCCCCTGTTGTTCCGCGCCAAGCAGTGCCCCTGCTGTCCCATGCCGAGGATGCCCGACACCGAGCACCCAGCCACCCCTGCTGTTCCGTGCCCGGCTGTCCAGTCCGCGCCTCCCTGCACCAGTCGCCATGAGCTTTACCTCGCCCGACGCTCTCGTGACTGTGCGTGTCCTCCTCCACGACGGCCAGCTCATCCGGGGCATGTTCGTGTCCTTCGATCCAGTCTGGAACCCTATTCTTTGGGACTGCGTCGAGGTCCACCCTCAGGCGGCCCGTCACGTGCCTAGACCGCTTGTCTTCCCACGTGCTGCGATCGCCTCCCTAGCGGTTGAGCCCGTGTCATCTCCCTCCCTTCCTAGTGCCTCTGTCGGGGCACCTTCTTTGGCCCTCTCCGCTCACACTGTACCTTTGCCACTTCCACCTCCCCGAACCACCACCGATTGGGTGGTTGACTCCGGGGCCTCCTTCCACACTACCCCCACCACTAATTCGTTACTCCACTCCCACCCACCCCAACCCTCACATCCTACCTCCATCATCGTCGGCAACGGTTCCACCCTCCCGGTCACCTCAGTAGGTACATCGATTCTTCCAGGACCATTCTGCCTTAACAACGTCCTTGTTGCTCCCGGAGTGACTCATCCCCTCCTCTCGGTTCGTCGCTTTACTAGTGACAACCAGTGCTCTATGGAGTTCGACCCCTGGTGCCTCACCATACGCCACCTTCCCACACATGCTGATGAGGACATCCTCCACTATTACCCGTTGGCAAAGACGCAATTGGCCCAGTTGGCCCAATTGTAGTCGGACGGCGACCGTGTGAGCCTCAGAATTATCCCACCTCGCTTAACTTGGGAGGAGGAAGCCACTTTAAAAGGGAGAGCCACCCTTCCCCCATTGGGCTAGTCTTTTGGGGTGATTGGGCCTTTCCCTGAGTTGGGTGTGCTTAATGAACTGTTGGGCTCCGGGCAACCCTAATTTGTTGGGCCTCGGCCAACCCCACCTGGGCTAGGTGTATCATTTGGTATCAGAGCTAGGGCCCATTTTAAGAAGGTGGGAATGATGAGGACATCCTCCACTATTACCCGTTGGCAAAGACGCAATTGGCCCAGTTGGCCCAATTGTAGTCGGACGGCGACCGTGTGAGCCTCAGAATTATCCCACCTCGCTTAACTTGGGAGGAGGAAGCCACTTTAAAAGGGAGAGCCACCCTTCCCCCATTGGGCTAGTCTTTTGGGGGTGATTGGGCCTTTCCCTGAGTTGGGTGTGCTTAATGAACTGTTGGGCTCCGGGCAACCCTAATTTGTTGGGCCTCGGCCAACCCCACCTGGGCTAGGTGTATCACATGCTGTGCTCGCTCGCTGTGACAGCTCCGGTACCCTCTATTCTCTTCACTTGCCCTCCACTCCCCACACCAGAGTAGCCTCATCTCCTGTACTTACTACTACCACCACATCACATGCTCTTGCTACCACCACCACCTCCTCCGCCATTTGGCACCGTCGCCTCGGGCACCCTGGACCTGATGTCATGTCCTAGCTTTCCGGCCACTCCGACATATCATATACTCAGGGCTCTTCTGAGCACCTCTATCATGCTTGTCAGCTCGGCCGTTACTCCCATCTTCCTTTTTCCACTTCCACGTCCAGGGTTGTTCAGGCCTTTGATCTTATCCACTGTGATCTCTGGACATCTCCTGTTCTTAGCCTCTCCGGCTACAAGTACTACCTGGTCATTCTGGATGACTACTCCCATTTCCTTTAGACTTTCCCCCTTCGGCTGAAGTCCGACATGTTTACCACCCTCACTCACTTCTTCGCCTGGGTATCCACCCAGTTCTGGTGCCCGGTCCATGCCCTGCAGTGTGACAATGGCCGCGAGTTCGACAACAATGCCTCCCGCTCTTTCTTCCTCACTCACGGCGTCCAGTTGCGTCTCTCGTGTCCCTACACCTCTGCTCAGAACAGCCGGGCCGAGCGTGTGAATCGCACCACCACCAACATGATCTGCTGCCTTCTCTTTCAGGCGTCTCTCCCTGCCACCTACTGGGCAGAGGCCCTTCATACCGCCACGCATCTCCTCAACTGTCTTCCCTCGAAGGCGGTGAGCTACCCTACACCTCACTTCGCCCTGTACGGCACAACCCCTTCCTACGACCACCTGTGCGTGTTCGGCTGTGCCTGCTACCCTAACATCTCTGCTACCGCCCCTAACAAGCTTTCTTCTCGCTCCACTCGCTGCCTCTTCCTCGGCTACTCCCCTGACCACAAGGGGTATCGGTGCCTAGACCTCACCTCCCACCGCATCATCATCTCTCGTCACGTCGTCTTCGGCGAAGATGTGTTTCCCCTTGCAGGCTCCACCCCATCCACCGATCTTGACTCCCTCCTCGAGTCCGACTCGGTTCCCCCACCCTCGGCGCCCCGTCTTGCGCTGTTACCTGCTCCTCGTGCAGCCACGACGCCACAGCTCGCGCCCATCTCCGTGCCACGCGTGGCGCCGTCAACCCCACCTGTGCCACGCGTGGCCACGTCGATCATGCCTGCGTCATGCGCGGCCCCGTCGATCCTGCCTGCGCCACGCGCGGCCCCGTCGACCCCGCCTGCGCCACGCACGACCCCGTCGACCACGCCTACGCCACGCGCGGCCCCGTCGACCACGCCTGCGCCCCGCATGGCCTCGTCGACCACGCCTGCGCCCCGCGCGGCCCCGTCGACGAGCGCGACCCACTTCACCGACCCCACCGTCGTCTATCACCACCGCGAGCCGGCCACACCCACCGCTCTCGATGTTCCGGCGGTCTGCTCCGAGCCGTCCGTATACCACCCGGTCGCCATCCACCGCGACCCCAGACACGTCCACCCGATGGTGACTCGGCGCGCCGCTGGCGTTCTTCGCCCCATTGACCGGCTGATCCTGGCAGCTGATACGTCCAGCACTCCACCTGACGCTTCCCCAGTGCCCTCCTCCGTTCGCACTACCCTCGCCGACCCACATTGGCGTTGTGCTATGGAGGAGGAGTATGCGGCCCTCTTGGCCAACCACACCTGGGACCTGGTGCCGTGTCCACCAGGCACCAATGTGGTCACCGGCAAGTGGCTATTTTGCCACAAGCTAACCTCGGATGGCTCCCTCGACCGCTACAAGGCCCGTTGGGTCCTTTGAGGCTTCACACAGCGCCCCGGAGTGGACTACGATGAGACCTTCAGCCTCGTCGTCAAGTTCGCCACTGTTCGCGCCGTCCTCTCCCTTGCCCTCTCCCACGACTGGGCGATCCATCAGCTCGATGTCAAGAATGCCTTCCTCCATGGCACTCTGACGGAGACTGTCTACTGCAGCCAACCCACTGGCTTCGTCGATGCTGACCGTCCGGATCTGGTTTGCTGGCTAAACCGATCCTTGTACGGCCTCAAGCAGGCGCCACGGGCATGGTACAGTCGCTTTGCCTCCTACCTGGCCTCCATCGGCTTCGTTGAGGCCAAGTCGGACATGTCCCTGTTCATCTACCAGCGCGGCGACGACACCGTCTACCTCCTGCTCTACGTCGATGACATTGTGCTCACGGCATCCACCGCCGACCTTCTACACCGCACGATCGTCGCCCTTCAGCGGGAGTTCACGATGAAGGACCTGGGGCCCCTACACCACTTCCTCGGCATCACCACCGAGCGCCGGCCCCAGGGTCTCTTCCTCCACCAGCGCCAGTACGCCATCGACATCCTGGAGCGGGCTGGCATGTCTGACTGCAAGCCCTGCTCCACGCCTATCGACACTCAGGCGAAGCTCTCTGAGGACGACGGGCCTCCGGTCACCGTCGTGACGTCCTACCGGAGCCTGACCGGCGCGCTCCAGTACCTCAACTTCTCCAGGCCCAACATCGCATACGCCGTCCAGCAGGTGTGCCTGCATATGCACACTCCACGGGAGCCCCATCTCACCGCGCTCAAGCGGATTCTGCGCTACCTCCGCGACTCCCTCGACTACGGCCTCCTTCTCTGACCATCCCCGACATCGGAGCTCGTGGTCTACACCGACGCTGACTGGGCTGGCTGTCCCAACACGCGCCGGTCCACCTCTGGTTATGCTATGTTCCTAGGCACCAACCTCATCTCTTGGGCCGCCAAGCGTTAGCCCGTCGTCTCTCGCTCCAGCGCTGAGGCCTTGTACCGTGCCATGGCCAACGGCGTGGCAGAGGCCTCCTGGCTGCGCCAGCTCCTCCATGAGCTCCACAGTCCCCTCCAGCGCACCACCCTCATCTACTACGACAACGTCAGCGTGGTCTACCTCTCCACCAACCCCATGCAGCATCAACACACGAAGCATGTGGAGATCGACCTACACTTCGTCCGCGAGCGTGTCGCTGCTGGTGACGTTCGGGTTCTCAGCGTCCCCACCACGCTGCAGTTCACCGACATCTTCACCAAGGGGTTACCATTGAGTGTATTTTTAGACTTTCGATCCAGTCTCAACATCTGTACATGATAGAGTTGTGACTGCGGGGGGGGGGGGGGTGTTAGAATACCCGTTTAGGGTTTGGGGTCTTCCCCGTGTAATGACCATCTCACCCCTCTGTAATGGGCCTGGCCCAGTTTACTCAGCCTATTAATATATCACCCAACCCCTGTTAGGGTTAGGGTTCACATTCCAATATGCCTCATGGCAAAGGAGAAAAAGGTAAGCGCTCGAGAAACCCCCAAGTATACTACTTCAAGCGATGATGATTCTAGTGATGATGAAGTAGATTATACTGAATTATTTAAGGGTTTAGATAGAGCAAAAGTAGATAAAATTAATGAGTTAATTGATGCTTTGAATGAAAAAGTTAGATTGTTAGTGAAGCAAGAAGATATTTTGTATGAAGAGCATGACAAGTTTGTTAGTGTGCAAAAATCTCTTGCTTTAGAGGTTAAAAGGAATGAAATGCTATCTTCTGAATTATCTGCTTGTCATGAAACTGTGTCTAGCTTAAAGTGTGTTAATGATAATCTAAATTCTAAGCTAGAAGTAGCTAATAAAACTAGATCTTGTGTAGAACATGTTGCCATTTGTAATAGGTGTAAGGATTTTGATGTTGATGCTCGTGTTGAACACCTTACATCAATTACTAAATTAAATAATGAGGTGGCAAGTCTTAATGCTCAACTTAAGACTTGCAAGATAGATTTTGATAAGTTACAATTTGCTAGGGATGCCTACACCGTTGGTAGACATCCCTCAATTAAGGATGGACTTGGCTTTCGAAAGGAAGCCAAGAACTTAACAAGACAAAGGGCTCCCATTCCCAACAAGGAGAAAGGGAAGGCTCCTATGGCTAGTAGTAATCAAAAGAATCATGCTTTCATGTATAATGATAGAAAATTTTCTAGAAATTCTCATTATAATAGGAGTTATAATGCTTTTGACTCACATGCTATGATTACTTCAAGTTCTAATTTTAATGGCAGGCCTAGGAGAAATTTTGTGTCTCATGCTCCTAGGAAAATGTGTAATAAACCTACCACTATCTTTCATGCTTGCAACACTACATATGTACTTTCATGTAAAAATGAAAAAATGGTTGCTAGAAAGTTGGGGTCCAAATGCAAGGGAGACAAGACTTGCATTTGGGTCCCAAAGGCTATTGTAACTAACCTCGTAGGACCCAACAAAAGTTGGGTACCTAAAACCCAAGTGTAAATTGCCTTACAGGTTTATGCATCCGGAGGCTCAAGCTGGATTATCGACAGCGGATGCACAAACCACATGACGGGGGAGAAGAAGATGTTCACCTCCTACGTCAAGAACAAGGGTTCCCAGGACTCAATCATCTTTGGAGATGGGAACCAAGGCAAGGTTAAAGGACTAGGAAAGATAGCCATTTCATCCGAGCATTCCATATCCAATGTGTTCTTAGTTGAATCGCTCGGGTACAACTTACTATCTGTCAGTCAACTATGTAAAATGGGTTATAATTGTCTATTTACCAATGTAGATGTGTCTGTCTTTAGAAGGAGTGATGGTTCATTAGCTTTTAAGGGTGTACTAGACGGAAAACTCTACTTAGTTGATTTTTTGAAAGAGGAGGCCGATCTAGATGCATGCTTAATTGCTAAGACTAGCATGGGCTGGCTGTGGCATCGCCATCTAGCACATGTTGGGATGAAGAACCTTCACAAACTTTTAAAGGCAGAACATGTGTTAGGTCTAACCAATGTATTTTTCGAAAAAGATAGACCTTGTATAGCTTGTCAAGCAGGTAAACAGGTGGGAAGCACTCATCACAGCAAGAATGTGATGACCACATCAAGACCTTTGGAGCTACTTCATATGGACCTCTTCGGACCCGTCGCCTACCTCAGCATCGGGGGAAGTAAGTATGGTCTTGTTATGTTGATGATTTTTCCCGCTCCACTTGGGTATTCTTTTTGCAGGATAAATCAGAAACTCAAGGGACCCTAAAGCGCTTTCTAAGGAGAGCTCAAAACGAATTTGAGCTCAAGGTGAAAAAGATAAGAAGCAATAATGGGTCCAAGCTCAAGAACTTACAAGTGGAGGAGTACCTTGAGGAGGAAGGAATCAAGCACGAGATCTCCGCTCCCTACACACCACAGCAAAACGGTGTGGTAGAGAGGAAGAACAGGACACTTATCGACATGGCAAGGACGATGCTTGGAGAATTCAAGACGCCCGAGCGGTTTTGGTCGGAAGCTGTGAACACAGCTTGCCACGCCATAAACCGGGTCTACCTTCATCGCCTCCTCAAGAAGACCTCGTATGAACTTCTAATCAGTAACAAACCCAACGTTTCATACTTTCGTGTATTTGGGAGTAAATGTTATACTCTAGTAAAGAAAGGTAGAAATTCCATATTTGCTCCCAAAGCTGTAGAAGGGTTTTTGCTAGGTTATGACTTAAATACAAAGGAGTATAGAGTCTTCAACAAAGCATCAGGTTTGGTTGAAGTCTCTAGCGACATTGTATTTGATGAAACTAATGGCTCTCCAAGAGAGCAAGTTGATCTTGATGATGTAGATGAAGATGACGTTCCAACAGCCGCAATTCACACCATGGCGATTGGAGATGTACAACCATAGGAATAACAAGAGCAAGATCAACCCTCTTCCTCAACGATGGTGCATCCCACAACTCAAGAGGATGAACAAGTTCCTCAAGGGGAGGCGTGTGATCAAGGGGGAGCACAAGAAGACCCAGCTATGGAGGAAGAAGCACCAAGGGCCCCTCCAACTCAAGTCTGAGCGATGATTCAAAGGAATCATCCCGTCGACCAGATTTTGGGTAATATAAGCAAGGGAGTAACTACTCGCTCAGGACTAGCTAACTTTTGTGAGCATTACTCGTTTGTCTCTTCTATTGAGCCTTTCAGGGTAGAAGAGGCCTTGCAAGATCCGGACTGGGTGTTGGCCATGCAGGAAGACCTCAACAACTTCAAGAGGAATGAAGTTTGGAGCCTGGTGCCACGTCCCAAGAAAAATGTTGTGGGAACCAAGTGGGTGTTCCACAACAAGCAAGACGAGCATGGGGTGGTGACACAAAACAAGGCTCGACTTGTGGCAAAAGGTTATGCCCAAGTCGCAAGTTTGGAGCTCGAGGAGACTTTTGCTCCTGTGGCTAGGCTAGAGTCTATTCGCATTCTATTAGCCTATGCCGCTCACCACTCTTTCAGGTTGTTCCAAATGGTTGTGAAGAGCGCTTTCCTCAACGGGCCAATCAAGGAGGAGGTGTACGTGGAGCAACCCCTGGCTTTGAGGATGAACGGTACCCCGACCATGTGTGTAAGCTCTCTGAGGCGCTCTATGGACTTAAGCAAGCCCCAAGAGCATGGTATGAATGCCTTAGAGATTTCCTAATTTCTAATACTTTCAAGGTTGGGAAGGCTGATCCAACTCTTTTCACTAAGACTTGTGATGGTGACCTATCTGTGTGCCAAATTTATGTCGATGACATAATATTTGGTTCTACTAACCAAAAGTCTTGTGAGGAGTTTAGTAGGGTGATGACACAAAAATTTGAGATATCAATGATGGGCGAGTTGAACTACTTCCTTGGGTTCCAAGTGAAGCAACTCAAGGACGACACCTTCATCTCCCAAACAAAGTACACGCAAGACCTGCTCAAGCGGTTCGGGATGAAGTACGCCAAGCCCGCGAAGACACTAATGGGAACCGACGGACATGTTGACCTCAACAAAGGAGGTAAGTCCGTTGATCAAAAGGCATACCAGTCTATGATAGGTTCCTTGCTTTATTTATGTGCTAGTAGACCGGATATTATGCTTAGCGTATGCATGTGTGCTAGATATCAATCCGACCCAAGGGAATGTCACCTTGTGGCCATTAAGCGGATTCTTAGATATTTAGTTGCTACGCCTTGCTTCGGGATCTGGTATCCAAAGGGGTCTACCTTTGACTTGATTGGATATTCAGACTCCCAATATGTCGAGTGCAAGGTTGATAGGAAGAGTACATCAGGGACGTGCCAATTCCTAGGAAGGTCCCTGGTGTCTTGGAGTTCAAAGAAACAAACTTCCGTTGCCCTATCCACCGCTGAGGCTGAGTATGTTGCCGCAGGACAGTGTTGCGTGCAACTACTTTGGATGAGGCAAACCCTCCGGGACTTTGGCTACAATCTGAGCAAAGTCCCACTCCTATGTGACAATGAGAGTGCAATCCGCATGGCGGATAATCCTGTTGAACACAGCCATACTAAGCACATAGACATCCGACATCACTTCCTGAGAGACCACCAGCAAAACGGGGATATCGAGGTGTACCATATTAACACCGAGAACCGACTAGCTGATATCTTCACCAAGCCTTTAGATGAGAAAAGGTTTTGCAGGTTGCGTAGTGAGCTAAATGTCTTAGATTCGCGTAACTTGGATTGATCTATAGCATACATGTGTTTTATGCCTTTGATCATGTAATTTATGCATTTTAATCTATTTTTGTTCATTTGTGGTGCTCAAGTTGTACACATGATCCCTAGACCTCACAAGTCCATTTGCAAGTGATGCACTTATTTAGGGGGAGGCATGCTACAACTTGACCCTTTGAGACTAACCTTTGTGTTTGAGTTTACTTGTTTTAGTCTCAAAAGTGAATTGAAAGGGAAAGGTGAACTTGGACCATGCAAAGACTTCCACTGCACTCCGGTATTAACTCCAAGTTCATATCTATGCTCTTATTGCTTTTTTGCTCTTAATTGACAATTTTGGTGAGGCAATGGGGTTAAAGGGCCAAGAATGATCCCGTTTTGGTGCTTAATGCCAAAGGGGAGAAATTAAGGCCAAAGCAAATGGATTAGCTACCACTTGTGAAATTTCGAAAAGAGTAGAGTTAGAACTTTTTGATTTGTCCAAAACACTCTTATTGCAAAAAAATTTGGTGTCTTGTGGGGAGAATGTATGATTATGGGAAAAAGGGGGAGTTTTGGCTCTTGATCAATTTTCCATTGGAATATCTCTCTTTGTGCCTAAACAAGTGAGTTTGTTGTAGAGATAGGAAAATGAATTTGATTTGCAAAAACAAACCAAGTGGTGGCAAAGTATGATCCAAATATGCCAAATTAGAATAAAAAACAATTTGGTTCTCTTTTGCATTGATATTGCACTTCTTTTTGTTGCTTTTGGATGTGTTGACATAAATCACCAAAAACGGGAAGATTGAAAGAGAAATGTGCCCTTGGGCCATTTCTAAAGTGTTTTGGTGATTAAGTGCCCAACACATATTCTCTAAGTGTTAATTTGTGCCAAAGATTGAAGAAGTGCAAATCAAGTCACAAGGTACGTTTCTAGACTTAGTACATTGATTTGGGTACTAATGTATTGTGTCTAAGTGCTAGAAATAGGAGAACAGAGATTGGAAAAGAGTTGGCTGTGCACAGCCAACTACTGCTCGGTCTAGGTGCACCGGACAGTGTCCAGTGCGCCAGACAAGTCCAAGGTGAACTGGCCGCTCTCGGGACTCGACGGCAGCGTACAACTACAATTCACCGGACTGTCCAGTGGTGCACCGGACTGTCCGGTGAGTCGTCCGTGGCGAAGTCGTCGCTCTCGGGAAAAGTTCAACGGCGTATGGCTAAAATTCACCGGACTGTCCGGCGACGCATGGCCCGCTCCAATGGTCGGCAGGAGGCACCGGACTGTCCGGTGCGCCAACTGCCACGAATCTGCAATGGTCAGATGCGCCAAAATAGGAAGGAGATCCGCACCGAACTGTCTACAGTGGCTGTCCGGTGGCCCATCGGACTGTCCGGTGCGCCACCCGACAGAAGGCAAGAATAGCCTTCCTTGTTGATCTCCAATGGCTCCTAGCTGCCTTGGGGCTATAAAAGGGACCCCTAGACGCCTGGAGGAGTTACCCAAGCATACTCTAAGCATTCTAAGTCTTCCACACTCCGTCTCCGCGCACTTGATCGACTGTGTTAGTGATTTAAGCTCCGTTCTAGTTGTGAACTTGTTGTGCTTCATTTTGAGCTCAAGTCTTGGCTTGTGTGCGTGTGTGTTGCTGCAGATTTGTGTGTGTTGCTTCCCACCCTTACTCTTGTGCTTTCACTGTGATCTTTGTTGTAAGGGCGAGAGACTCCAACTTGTGGAGATTCCACGCAAACGGGAAAAAGAGATAAGCAAAAAAAAAGCCGTGGTATTCAAGTTGATCATTAGATCACTTAAAAGGGGTTGAGTGCAACCCTGGTCCATTGGGACGCCACAACGTGGAGGTAGGCAAGTTTTATACTTGACCAAACCATGGGATAAACCACTGTGTCCCTTGTGTTGTCCTTCTCTTTGATTATTTGTGATTCGCAAGAGCTCGCTCTATAGCCACTTGGTTCTATTGCACTAACATCTTTATAACCAAGCTTGTGGCTATTTAGTGTTGAATTTGACAGGATCACCTATTCACCCCCCCCTCTAGGTGCTCTCAAAGACTAAACCCACGATGCCTCCCAAGAAGAACACCCGAGCCAGTTCACTAGCCGACGGAGACGAAGCTGGAACTGCCCTTGCTGCCAAAAAAGGTCAAGGTAGTCTTCACTGGCGATGTCCCACAAGCCAACCCAAAACCGACTGTCGAGCCACAAGGAGGGGCCCCTCGCAAAATAGAAGCAGTTAGCCACCTCCACTGAGCTAGACGGCGAGGTCCACACCGCGACAGCTCACACGATCCTCCCCATAACCCAAAAAGCCAACCCTAACAAGCCAAAATCTGGCCATATGTAACACCCTGAATTTTGGGTATAAAAATTCCTTTGCTCTGTACTTAAAATTCAGATGTTACCCTTTCCTTTATTCACTTTTCTTTTCCCTTTATCAAAACCATAGAGAGTTATTTTGGTTCTATATTGACGTGAGCTCTAAAAGTGTCATGATTGTTGCATTCATGCTGCTGCATAATGTTTCCAAGTGCAAAAAATATTTGAAGCATGTTAATAAGTCTTTTAGAAGTTTTCCATAATTTTTCATATTTTCTGAATATTTTTCTATTTTTCCAAATTCAAAATCTATTTATTTGAGGTACTTAAAACATTTTCAAAGTTCTAAGTATGTTTTTTGAGTTCATTGGGTGCCAAATCATGTTTAGGAAGTTTCCTATATTTTTTGGAGCCTTCGAGATATTTTTCAGATATTAAAAACAATTTTTCTGAAATTACTTTTAATTTTAAAATAAGATAATTACGAAAAAAATAAAATATCTTCAAACCCTAGCAATATATATATGGCTGGAATCCTCTTGTCAAACCCTTTCCAAAATTCAAAACCCCATCCTCAGATTCGATCCGACTCCGGCGACAACTCCGGAGAGCAATTACTTTCGATCCATGCATCGTCGGCGGAATCCAAGGGTACCACTGCATTCGTCTCATCAAGACCTTCGTCCCAGTGCCTTCTATTCGTCGATCCGACCGACGTTTCGTCACCAATCGGCGAATTTGTGCTCGGCTCTAGCGAACTTTGTCTTCTCCAATGAGCATCCACCATTATTGCACCTAGGGTTTCTCTATTTCTTCATTTACCCATTCGTGCAGGGCCCTCCTCTCCCTTCCCTCTCTCCCCTAGCGGTAGCGCCCCTCCTCCTCCGTTTCCCCCCACCCGGCGGCACCCCCTTCCCTCCCCCCGACGGCCGTGCGTGCCCCCCGCGGCCCCGTGCAGCCGGCTCGGTCCTCCGACATGCACACAACCCCCCTCCTCTCCCCTACCCCTCCCTTGGTTGAGAGAAAGGAGAAGGAAGATGAGGAAGAAGATGGAGATTTTGTGATTTGGTCCCTGTTTCTTTTAATCCATGCGCAGGAATTGAGTTTGATTTAAAACCACGATAACTTTTGTGTTTTAAATCCGATTCACTGCGTTCAAGTTGTGTTAGATTCATATTAAAATTTTCTACATGTTAGAAGTAATATTCTCTATTGTTGACTATTTTATTTAATTTATTTAAACATTTGTTTGACCGAAGGTTAATAGAATGACATTTCATTTTAATCTAATCTAGGATTTTGATTTGTGCATTTATAAATCAACATCAGCGTAGTTAATCTTAACTAGATTATTCTTTATTAAATAATTGTTTAGTTTAATCATGGTACCTATTAATTAGTTCTCGCGTGTAGTGTCGGCCTGTGCGCCGTACGCGTGCTGTGCGCGTACTATGCAGTGCTGTAGTGCTGTTTCGCGCGTTGCGTTTTTCGTCTCGCGATGTTAGTTCGTCTCGCTTATAGTCGCTAACGTTATTTGAATTATTTATTTAACTGAAAGTTTTAGCGTAGCAAACTAAATAAAATTATGTGATAGCTCTAGTTGCAATTAATAAATGTTGAGTAATACGAGTATGTCCAATTACATGTGCTATTTCATATTTGTATAGCATAGGCGCAATAACTTCTCAATCGTTGTTTCGATCTCGGCGTTTCTGAAAGGGAAATAGGGTTTAACCTTTTCCTATAAATAATTTTGGTGGTTGAATGCCCAACACAAATATTGGACTAACTAGTTTGCTCTAGATTATATATTCTACAGGTGCATAAAGGTTCAACACAAACCAATAAAAGATTGAAGTTAGGGTTCAAATACAAAGAGCAAAGAAACCGAGTGTGCCTTGGTCAGGCGCACCGGACAGTGTCCGGTGCACCAGGACCGTACAATCCAAACTCGCCACTCTCAGGTTTCTCAGGGCGCGCTCTGCTATAATTCACCGGACTATCCAGTGTGCCACCGGACTGTCCGGTGTGATAGCAGAGCAACGGCTATCCAGCGCAACAATCGACTGCAACGGATCCCTGCAAACACTACAGTGCGCGCAGAAGTCAGAGCAATCGTCAGAGGCGCACCGGATAGTGAACAGTACATGTCCGGTGCCACTAGAAGACAAAGCCTTCAACGGTCAGAAGCTCCCGAACCCTAACGGTTGGGTGACATGGCTGGCGCAACGGGGACTAGGTTCTTTAGAACCGAACCTCGGTAAAACAAATCACCGTGTTCATCCGCTTTATTTCTTAGTTCATTTGTTTTCCCTCTCTTTCGGACTCGGATTCATTTCTAACGCTAACCCCGGCTTGTAGTGTGTGCTTAAGTTTATAATTTTCAGATTCCGCCTATCCACCCCCCCTCTAGGCGACTTTCAATTGGTATCAGAGCCAGTACTTCTTTTAGAGTCTAACCACTCGAAGTGATGTCGGGAGGATCCGCCAAGAGGGAGATGGAAACCGGCAAGAAGGCCACAAGCCACGGGAAGGCTCCATCAAGGGAGTCCGTCGCTAAAGGCAAGGAGGAATCTCCTCCCCGCGTCAATTCACATCGGAGTGGCGACAAGAAGAAGAAGATGAAGAAAGTGGTCCACTACGAGACCGACTCTTCGTCGCCCTCTACATTCGGCTCCGATGCGGCGTCCGTCACTTCTAAGCGCCACGAGCGCAAGAAGTATAGTAAGATGCCACTTCATTATCCCCGTATCTCTAAACACGCTCCTCTACTTTCCGTTCCATTAGGCAAGCCACCATATTTTGATGGTGAAGATTATTGTATGTGGAGTGATAAAATGAGGCATCACCTAACCTCACTCCACGCAAGCATATGGGACATTGTTGAATTTGGAGCGCAGGTACCTACCGTAGGGGACGAGCGCTATGACTCGGACGAGGTCACCCAAATCTGGCACTTTAACTCCCAAGCCACTACTATACTCCTCGCCTCTCTATGTCGAGAGGAGTATAATAAGGTGCAAGGGTTAAAGAGCGTCAAGGAGATTTGGGACGTCTTAAAGATCGCGCACGAAGGAGATGAGGTGACCAAGATCACCAAGCGGGAGACGATCGAGGGGGAGCTCGGTCGATTCGTCCTCCACCAAGGAGAGGAGCCACAAGCAATGTACAACCGACTCAAAACCTTGGTGAATCAAGTGCGCAACCTCGGGAGCACAAAATGGGACAACCATGAGATGGTCAAGGTTATTCTAAGATCCCTCGTTTTTCGCAATCCTACTCAAGTACAATTAATTCGTGGGGATCCTAGATACAAATTAATGTGTCCTGAGGAAGTGATAGGAAAGTTTGTGAGCTTTGAACTAATGATCAAAGGCTCCAAACACATCGTCGACTTGGAGCAAGGCGGCACCTCCACACCCGAGGTGCAACCCATCGCATTCAAAGCGACGGAAGAGAAGAAAGAAGAGTCTACATCAAGTAGGCTCCCCATTGACGCCTCCAAGCTCAACAATGAGGAGATGGCACTCATCATCAAGAGCTTCCATCAAATCCTCAAGCAAAGGAGGGGGAAGGACTACAAACCTCGCTCCAAGAGGGTGTGCTACAAATGTGGTAAGCCCGATCATTTTATAGCTAAATGTCCTATGTCTAGTGACAGTGACAGGGACGACGACAAGAGGGGGAAGAAGAAGGAGAAGAAGAGGTACTACAAGAAGAAGGGCGGCGATACTCACGTATGTCGGGAATGGGACTCCGATGAGAGCTCCACCAAATCCTCCTCTGACGAGGATGCCGCCAACATCGCCGTCAACAAGGGCCTCCTCTTTCCCAATGTCAGCCACAAGTGCTTCATGGCAAAGGACGGCAAAAAGAAGAAGGTACAATCTAGAACCACCCCAAGTATACTACATCTAGTGATGAGGGTAGTTCTAGTGATGATGAAAATGATCTGCTTACCCTTTTTGCCAACCTTAATATGCAACAAAAGGAAAAATTGAATGAATTGATAGGAGCTATTCATGAGAAGGATGAACTTTTATATAGCTAAGAGGAATTCCTTATTAAAGAAAACAAAAATCATGTTAAAGTAAAAAATGCTTATGCTTAGGAAGTAAAAAAATGTGAAAACTTGACTAAGGAGCTTAGCATTTGCCATGATTCAATTACCAATCTTAGAAATGAAAATGCTAGTTTAAATGCTAATATTGATAAATTGAATGAATCAATTTCTAGCCTTAGAACTGATAATGCTAGTTTAACTTCTAAGGCTAAAGAATTAAATGTTTGCAATGATTCTATTTCCTGTCTTAGAAATGAGAATGCCATATTACATGCTAAGATAGATGAATTAAATGTTTGCAAACCCTCTACATCTACTGTTGAACATATTGCTATTTATACTCGATGTAGAGATGTTAATGTAGAAGCTATTCATGATCACCTTGCTTTAATTAAACAACAAAATGATCATATAGCTTAATTAACTGCTAAAATTAATGAGCATTAAATTGAAAATGAAAAATTTAAATTTGCTAGAAGTATGCTCTATAGTGGGAGACACCCTAGCATTAAGGATGGCATTGGTTTCCAACAGGGAAGCAATGTCAAGCTTAATGCGCCTAAAAGATTGTCTAATTTTGTTAAGGGCAAGGCTCCCATGGTTCAGGATAATGAGGGCTATATTTTATATCCTGCTAATTATCCCGAACACAAAATTAGGAGAATTCATGCTAAGAAACCTCATACTGTTTCACATCATGCTTCTATGTATAAGAATGAGGCTTCTAGCTCTAGGCAATCAACCCATGTTAAATTGCCTAAAAAGAAAACTCCTACTGCATCAAATGATTATAATATTTTATTCAAAACTTTTGATGCTTCTTATGTGCTCACTAACAAATCAGGCAAAATAGTTGCCAAATATGTTGGGGGTAAACACAAGGGGTCAAAGACTTGTGTTTGGGTACCCAAGGTGCCTGTTTCTAACATCAAAGGACCCAAGACTGTTTGGGTACCTAAGAACAAGGCCTAAATTATTTTGCAGGTTTATGCATCCGGGGGCTCAAGTTGGATAATTGATAGCGGATGCACAAACCACATGACAGGGGAGATGTTCTCCTCCTACGAGAAAAACGAAGATCCTCAAAGAGCTATCACATTCGAGGATGGAAATCAAGGCAAGGAACTTGGTAAAATTTCTATATCACCTGACCATTCCATTTCCAATGTTTTTCTTGTAAATTCTTTTGATTATAACTTGCTTTCTGTATCTCAATTATGCAAAATGGGCTACAACGGTCTATTTACAGATATCGGTGTTACTGTCTTTAGAAGAACTGATGATTCAGTAGCATTTAGAGGAGTATTAGATGGTCAACTATACTTAATCGATTTTAACAAAGCTGAACTCGATACTTGCTTAATTGCTAAGACTAATATGGGTTGGCTCTGGCATCGCCGACTAGCCTATGTTGGGATGAAGAATCTTCACAAGCTTCTAAAGGGAGAGCACATTTTAGGACTAACAAATGTTCATTTTGAGAAAGACAGGATTTGTAGCGCATGTCAAGCAGGAAAGCAAGTTGGCGCCCATCATCCACACAAGAACATAATGACAACGGACAGGCCACTAGAACTACTCCACTTGGATCTATTCAGCCCGATTGCTTACATAAGCATCAGCAGGAGTAAGTACTGTCTAGTAATTGTGGATGACTATTCTCGCTTCACTTGGGTATTCTTTGTGTAGGAAAAATCTCAAACCCAAGATACACTCAAAGGATTCTTGAGACAGGCTCAAAACGAGTTTGGATTAAGGATCAAAAAGATAAGAAGCGACAATGGAACGGAGTTCAAAAACTCTCAAATCAAAGGCTTTCTTGAGGACGAGGGAATCAAGCATGAGTTCTCTTCTCCCTACACACCTCAACAAAATGGTGTAGTGGAGAGGAAGAATAGAACTCTACTGGACATGGCAAGGACCATGCTTGATGAGTACAAGACTCCGGACCGGTTTTGGGCTGAGGCGATTAACACCACCTGCTACTCCATCAACCGGCTCTACCTTCACCGAATCCTCAAGAGGACATCTTATGAACTCCTCACTGGTAAAAAGCCTAATGTTTCATATTTTAGAGTCTTTGGTAGCAAATGTTTTATTCTTATTAAAAGAGGTAGAAAATCTAAATTTGCTCCTAAGGCTGTAGAAGGCTTTTTATGACTCAAACACAAGGGCATATAGAGTCTTCAACAAATCCACTAGATTAGTTGAAGTTTCTTGTGACATTGTGTTTGGTGAGACTAATGGCTCCTAAGTGGAGCAAGTTGATCTTGATGAATTAGATGATGAAGAGGCTCTGTGCGTCGCGCTAAGGAACATGTCCATTAGGGATGTGTGTCCTATGGAATCCGAAGAGCCTCCACAAGCACAAGATCAACCCTCATCTTCCATGCAAGTATCTCCACCAACTCAAGATAAGGAACATGCTCAAGATGATGAAGGTTAGGAGGATGAGCCACCTCAAGAGGAGGACAATGATCAAGGGGGAGATAAAAACAATGAATACAAGGAAGATGATCAAGAGATACAGGGTCAAAGACTGCCACACCCAAGAGTCCACCAAGCAATTCAACGAGATCACCCCGTGAACTCCATTCTCGGTGACATTCATAAGGGGGTAACTACTAGATCTCGAGTTGCACATTTCTGTGAACATTACTCTTTTGTGTCCTCTATTGAGCTATACAGGGTGGAGGATGCACTAAGAGATTCGGATTGGGTGCTGGCTATGCAAGAGGAGCTCAACAATTTCACGAGGAATGAGGTATGGCATTTGGTTCCACGTCCTAATCAAAATATTGTAGGTACCAAGTGGGTATTTCGCAACAAGCAAGATGAGCATGGTGTGGTGACAAGGAACAAAGCCCGACTTGTGGCCAAAGGTTATTCACAAGTCGAAGGTTTGGACTTTGGTGAAACTTATGCACCTGTAGCTAGGCTTGAGTCAATTCGTATATTACTTGCCTATGCTACTTACCATGGCTTTAAGCTTTATCAAATGGACGTGAAGAGTGCCTTCCTCAATGGACCAATCAAGGAAGATGTCTATGTGGAGCAACCTCTTGGCTTTGAAGATAGTGAGTACCCTAACCATGTGTATAAACTCTCAAAGGCGCTTTATGGGCTCAAGCAAGCCCTAAGAGCATGGTATGGATGCCTAAGAGATTTTCTTATCACTAATGGCTTCAAAGTCGGCAAAGCCGATCCTACACTCTTTACTAAAACTATTGCAAAAGATTTGTTTGTATGCCAAATTTATGTTGATGATATCATATTTGAGTCTACTAACAAATCTACTTGTGAAGACTTTAGTAGGATCATGATACAAAAATTTGAGATGTCTATGATGGGAGAGTTGAAGTATTTTCTAGGATTTCAAGACGGCACCTTCATCAGCCAAACAAAGTACACTCAAGACATACTTAACAAGTTTGGAATGAAGGATGCCAAACCCATCAAGACACCCATGGGAACCAATGGGCATCTCGACCTCAACACAGGAGGTAAGTTCGTAGATCAAAAGGTATACTGGTCGATGATAGGATCTTTACTCTATTTATGTGCATCTTGACCGGATATTATGTTTTCTGTATGCATGTGTGCAAGGTTCCAAGCCGATCCTAAGGAAGTTCACCTTAGGGCCGTGAAAAGAATCATGAGATATTTAGTTTACACTCCTAAGTTTGGACTTTGGTACCCCAAGGGATCCACTTTTGATTTAATAGGATATTCCGATGCCGATTGGACAGGGTGTAAAATTGATAGGAAGAGCACATCAGGGACTTATCAGTTTCTGGGGAGATCCCTAGTGTCTTGGGCTTCAAAGAAACAAAACTCAGTAGCTCTTTCTACCACCGAAGCCGAGTATATTGCCGTAGGTCATTGTTGTGCACAATTACTTTGGATGAGGCAAACCCTCAGGGACTATGGCTACAAATTGAGCAAAGTCCCTCTCCTATGTGACAATGAGAGTGCAATCCGCATGACGGATAATCCCGTTGAACACAGCCGCACTAAGCACATAGACATTCGGTATCACTTGGGTTCACCAACAAAGGGGGGATATCGAGATTGCTTATGTTAGCACCAAAGAACAATTAGCCGATATCTTTACCAAACCATTAGATGAGAAAACCTTTAGCAAACTGAGGAATGAGCTAAATATACTTGATTCTCGGAACTTTGATTAAAACATTGCACACATAACTCATTTGCATACCTTTGATCATATCTCTTTCATGATTACGACTAACGTGCTTCCAAGTGTATTTCTATGCTAAGTCATAGATTGAAAGGGAAATGGAGTTTTCAGCGAAGACAAGGCTTCCACTCCACTCTAACGGTATCATTTACCCTTCCCCGTCACTCCACATCACTCTCAAATTGGTATAATCTTTCACTCATATTTACTTATACAAATGGGGAGCAAATAATAAGGGCTCTCCAAGTCTCCGTTTTTGGCGCTTAATGCAAAGGGGGAGAAATATTAAACCCAAAGCAAAAGGACCGCACCACCAACTTCAAAAATTTTCGAAATGATGATTTATTTGGTTTGTCTTTCCAATTGGTATCTTGTGATAAGCAATTTCTTCAATTAGTATGATATTTTCAATTGGTATATTTAAAAATAGATTTTCAAAATTGGCATCTAAATTACATACTTCCAATTGGTATATATTAAAACCCTCTTGAAAGCTAAGAGGAGAATTTCATCCAGGGGGAGTTTTGTTTAGTCAAAGGAAAAGCATTTGAAACAGGGGGAGAAAATTTCAAATCTTGAAAATGCTTCTTGCAATCTTATTCATATACCTTTGACTATTTGCAAAAGACTTTGAAAAAAATTTCCAAAAAGAATTTGCAAAAACAAAACAAGTGGTGCAAATGTGGTCCAAAATGTTAAATAAAAGAAAGCAATCCATGCATATCTAGTGAAACTATAAATTGGTTTAATTCCAAGTAACCTATGCACTTACATTATGCAAACTAGTTCAATTCTGCACTTATCTATTTGTTTTGGTTTGTGTTGGCATCAATCACCAAAAAGGGGGAGATTGAAAGGGAAATAGGGTTTAACCTTTTCCTATAAATAATTTTGGTGGTTGAATGCCCAACACAAATATTGGACTAACTAGTTTGCTCTAGATTATATATTCTATAGGTGCATAAAGGTTCAACACAAACCAATAAAAGATTGAAGTTAGGGTTCAAATACAAAGGAGCAAAGAAACCGAGTGTGCCCTGGTCTGGCGCACCGGACTGTCCGGTGTGCCACCGGACAGTGTCCGGTGTGCCAGGACCGTACAGTCCAAACTCGCCACTCTCGGGTTTCTCAGGGCGCGCTCCGCTATAATTCACCGGACTGTTCGGTGTGCCACCGGACTGTCCGGTGTGACAGCGGAGCAACGGCTATCCATCGCAATGGTCAACTGCAACGGACCCCTGCAAACGCTACAGTGCACGAACAGTGCGTGCAGAAGTCAAAGCAATCATCAGAGGCGCACCAGACAGTGAAAAGTGCCTGTCTGATGCGGCACCGGACTGTCCGGTGCCAATAGAAGACAAAGCCTCCAACGGTCAGAAACTCCCGAACCCTAACGGTTGGGTGACGTAGCTGGCGCACCAGACTGTCCGGTGCGCCCATCAACAGCAGCCTGCCCCAACGGCCAATACAAGAGCTAGTGCATTCACTCTTAGACACAATTCAAAAGAATCAAAGCCTCTCCAAGTCTCAAATTCACTCCAAACACCTAGTGACTAGAGAGAGAGTTTGTTCATGTTCTTTGAGCTCTTGTTTCTTGGATCGCTTTCTTCCTTCCTCATTCTTGTTCTCAAGTGACTTGTAATCAAGGCAAGATACACCAAGTGTGTGGTGGTCCTTGCGGGGTCTAAGTGACCCGTTTGATTAAGGAGAAAGCTCACTCGGTCTAGGTGATCATTTGAGAGAGGGAAAGGGTTGAAAGAGACTCGGTCTTTGTGACGACCTCAATGGGGACTAGGTTCTTTAGAACTGAACCTCGGTAAAACAAATCACCGTGTTCATCCGCTTTATTTCTTGGTTCATTTGTTTTCCCTCTCTTTCGGACTCGGATTCATTTCCAACGCTAACCCCGGCTTGTAGTGTGTGCTTAAATTTATAATTTTCAGATTCCGCCTATCCACCCCCCCTCTAAGCGACTTTCAGTTTCTTTCTCTCGTGTGACCGTAGAAGCGAGCGCTATTTTGTATTACACATGTTTTCCCTTGTATGGTGTATTGTTTCTTTCTGTTCCAAGAACGTTGAATGTATGTTCGCACTCACTTAGATAACGTTCCATCCACGGAGGCCGAGGAAGTTGCAGAAGAAGCCCCTGAGCAGCAACAGTTTGGTGAATGCAATTGTCCTCTAATCTATTATGTCCTATGTACTTTATAATTCACTGTCCCGCATACTATTATTAACCTAAGGATTGACTAGCTTTCTATTTATCATGTCTTTGATCACCTTTTTGGGTTGGGTTATTATAATCAGCTACTTGCTAGTGCTTTACCCTAATCAACGAACATGATGAGAATTACTTCATGATACTATGATTCATCATGATTATGATTATGAACTTGTGGCATTTTAGGGGGCTCGGGCGGTTTCCCGAGTGCCTCTCCGTAAGGACCTGTTCGTTGAGAGACCACCCAGAACAACAGTAGAAGCATGAGGGTGGAATGGAACGCCCTTAGCTGATTAATTGGAGGAACTTAGGTTGTAGTTTGCTTCAACATTGTGCCGTCAATGGGGGCTGGGGCATAGTGCTTTCTCTCCTAAGGTTAGGTGCCAAGGTTCATTCGATTTGGTTTTGTTAGTCACCCACCTTAGGGAGAAGTACTGTGTTAGTACGACTGACAAAACCTAACGGGCAGCTACACACCAGGAGAATCTTTGTAAAGGCTACGTAGTGAATCCTTGGCCATTCACCTCGGTAGTGAAGATCGGGTCTTGCAACCCAGGCTGGAGAGGGATTTAGAGCACCTAGAGGGGGGGGGGTGAATAGGTGATCCTGTGAAATCAAACACTAAATATCCACAAACTTGATTATAAAAGAGTTAGTGCGAGTTAACCAAGTTGCTATGAAGCGAGCTCTTGCGAACAAACCAATCACAGAGAAACGCAACACAAGAGACACGGTGTTTTATCCTGTGGTTCGGCCAAGTATAACACTTGCCTACTTCCACATTGTGGCGTCCCAATGGACGAAGGTTGCACTCAACCTCTTTCAAGTGATCCAATGATCAACTTGAATACCACAGTCTTTTTATTTAGAGTTCTTCTCCTGTTTGCGAGGAATCTCCACAAGTTGGAGCCTCTCGCCCTTACAATATAGATGACAAAGAAGCACAAGAGTAAGGGAGGGAAAGCAACGCACACAAGACTCGAATCGCAGCAAACACGCGCACATAAGTGAAGAAGTGAGCACATGAACACAGCACAAGGAGTTTACAACTCAAACGATGGTCAAATCTCAAGAACGATGATCCGATTGCGTGATTGCAGAGTCTAGGCGTCTTAGAATGTTTCTTGCAAGCTTCGTGTTCTGCTCCATGTGCCTAGGGGTCCCTTTTATAGCCCCAAGGTAGCTAGGAGCCGTTGGAGATCAACTTGGAAGGCAAAACTTGCCTTTTGTCGAATGGTGCACCGGACAGTCCGGTGCACCACCGGACAACTACATTACATGTCTGGTGCACGATTTCCTTCCATATCGGACGCAGCCGACCGTTGGGCCTCAGGTCCGGTTGGTGCACCGGACACTGTCCAGTGCACACCGGACAGTCCGGTGTGCCCAGCCGACCGTTGGCGCGGGCCACGCGTCGCCCGCTGATTGCGCTGGCGACCGTTGGCTCGGGCGGCTCTGACTCACCGCATAGTCCGGTGCACCAGCGACAGTCCGGTGATATTTAGCCGCAGCGCTTTCTCCTTTTCCCGAGAGCGACGAGTTTGTCGCTGATGTACTTGGGCGCGGGTGCTGAAGACTCACTGGACAGTCTGGTGCACCACCGGACAGTCCGGTGATTTTTAGCCACGTCGCCCCGCCGATTCCCGAGAGCGGCCACTTCACCGCCGAGCCAGCCTGGGCACCGGACACTGTCCGGTGCACCACCGGACAGTCCGGTGTGCCAGGCTGGTGTTGGTTTGGCTTATCACAGCCACTCTTTCTTTAATCCTTTTTCTCTTTTCTTGGTCATGTCTCTAACACTTAGATAAACATGTTAGTACCCAAAAACAATTTACTAAGTCCGGAGACATACCTTGTTCCTTGATTTGCATCTTGGCACTTATAAACTTAGAACCATGTGTTGGGCATCTAATCACCAAAACAATTCTAGAAATGGCCCAAGGGCACATTTCCCTTTCAATCTCCCCCTTTTTGGTGATTTATGCCAACACATTAAAAAGCAACTAAGAAGTGCAAATTTAAGACCACATTTTTCTAAACTTAGTATTTGGCATATTTGATCACTTTTGCCGCCACTTGGTTTGTTTTTGCAAATCAAATCCTTTTTCCTATCTCTAAGTCAAACACACTTGTTTGGGCAAATGGAGAGATATTGCAAGAGTAAAATTGATTAAGTGCCAAAAAGTCCCCATTTTCCATAATCAAAATTCTCCCCCATAAGAGACCAAATTTTGCAATGAGAATCATTTGGGCAAAATACAAATTCTAACTCTATTATTTTTGAAATTCACAAGTGGTTGACTGATCCAGTTGCTTTGACCATAATTTCTCCCCCTTTGGCATTAAGCACCAAAACGGGAAAACTTTTGGCCCTATAATCTCATTGCCTCACCAAAATGTCACATAAGAGCAAAAAGGCAATGAGAGCAATAGGATGAACTTGGAATTTAATACACGTATACTGGAATGCAGTGGAAGTCTTTTCGTCGTCCAAGTTCATTTTCCCTTTCAATGGTTCTTCGAGACTACGTCAAGTGGACTCAAACAAACACATTAGTCTTAAAGGAGTCAAGTTGTAGCTCATCTCGTCATAAATATGTGTATCATTTGCATACGGACTTGTGAGGTCCGGGGATGACTTGTACAACTTGAGCACCACAAATAAACAATAAATGATGTAAATGCTCAAAGTTACATGATCAAAGGTAGAGAATACATGTATGCTCTAGATCAATCCAAGTTACGCGCATCTAAGACATTTAGCTCACTACGCAACCTGCAAAATGTTTTCTCATCCAAAGGCTTGCTGAAGATATCGGCTAGCTGGTTCTCGGTGCTAATATGATAAATGTCGATATCTCCCTTTTACTGGTGATCTCTCAGGAAGTGATGCCAGATGTCTATGTGCTTAGTATGGCTGTGTTCAACAGGATTATCCACCAAGCGGATTGCACTCTTATTGTCATATAGGAGTGGGACTTTGCTCAGATTGTAGCCAAAGTCCCGGAGGGTTTGCCTCATCCAAAGCAGTTACGCGCAACACTGTCTTACGGCAACGTACTCGGCCTCATCGGTGGATAGGGCAACAGATGTTTGTTTCTTGGAACTCCAGGACACCAGGGACCTTCCTAGAAATTGGCACGTCCTTGATGTGCTCTTCCTATCAACCTTGCACCCGACATAGTCAGAGTCTGAGTATCCAATTAAGTCAAAGGTAGACCCCTTTGGATACCAGATCCCGAAGCAAGGCGTAGAAACTAAATACCTAAGAATTCGCTTAACGGCCACAAGGTGACACTCCTTGGGGTCAGATTGATGTAACACCCTAGGTGTTACTTAGGGTGTTCACCCAAGACTACACCATTAAACCTATTATCACATGTGGTTTAGTTTGAGCAAGGTACACCAAACCTGGAAATCAAAATCCTAAGTAAGTGTAACCCATCTTAGATGTCATGCCTTGGCTTGTTATGCAAGTATAAAGGGGAGAATTGCCCAAACCCTAATGCAAACCCCTTTGGACAATGGGAACCCTAGAAGTAAGTATGACCAAAGGGTTATGAAAACCACATGATCATGACTTGTGGTAGCACTGTTTTCCCGGGTGGTCGCTCCATGTTCCCATTAATTTAATGATCTTAACATGAACAACAATAATAACAAGATAATAATAGAATAATCATGGATAGTGTATCTCCATACCCAATCCACATAAAGCAATAGCAAGTACTACCCAAAAATATTTCAGGGGTGAACAAGGTATAGAGGTAATCAAAACTGGGGTAACATAAAGGCTCCCATCAAAATTAACCTATGCAGATCATTAAAATTAATAAGAACATGGCTGGGAAAGTAAGTGATCAAGGGCACAACTTGCCTGTAATGAGCTCCTGCTCAGCTACTTCTACTTGTTGAACCTCAGTTTCCACAGTGGCTTGCTCGTCTACTCGCATCAACACAATACATACATAGTATAGCCAAAATCAACATCACACCAAACAGATGAATGAAATATACAGTAAAAATCTACACATTAAAATGAAACCATAGGAACTGGAATCACTAAATTTGGAGTTATATATTTCAAGTTATGAATTTCTGTAGCTTTCATGTATTTAATACAAGATTAAGTATTAGATAAATTTAAATGAGCCTTTCATGCCAAAACAGAGGTACTAATGCGTAGACAATATTATTACAAAAATTTAGGAACTGGAATGGACCAATTTGGGGTTCATATGCATTTTCTATGAATTAAACAAGTTTCTGCAATTAATTTAATACTAAAAATCTATTTCTAAATTAATTTCTCTGATTTTCTAATCCTCTGGACTGGGCCTCATTTACTGGGAAGCACAGGGTTCTCGGCGCAAGATTCCCTAGACTCAATAAATAGTGAGTGAGGACGGCGGGTTGGTTTTATGATTCTGCGGGGGCTCTTTTGCTAATCTGACTCGCGAAGGGGTATGAAAGGTTTCTGATCGCCCGATCGCAAATGAACGGCCCCGATTAGATCGAGTGCCGACCGAACGGGTACAAGATCGCAGCCGTTGGATCACCGTCTACGGTCCGGATTTAAAATAGCCAGACACGCTCGCAACCGTCGGATCACAGATCTACGGTCGCGGATCTATTGGACGAAGGGGTAATTGTTAACCTAATCCACACCGTCCATCATCCATCCAACGACGCACGCTCGTCTTCTCCATCACGCACACAGGCGCGGCGGCGCACCAAAACTCACGGCGGAGCCCTCACCGGCGAATCCCAATGTGACGCATCGGGCGCTAATCCCCCTACCCATGGTGATCAATACGATGCTATGAGTATGGCGAAACGAAATGGGGAGGACTTACTGTGAATCGCGCGGCACAGATCTCTGCCCACGGAGCACGGCGGATTACCGACGACGGCGAGCAATTCTGGACGATTGGACGGGTCACCGAGCGCAATACTTCACGCAGACGATCCCCACACGCCGATGAACACTCCCGACACCACCCTGGCCACCCACCGGCGATACCGGGCCGGGTCAACGGCGGCGGCCAAAATCCTTCCGCAAGCGTAGCAACGGCGGCGTCGATTGGCTCAGGGGGAAGCTAGGCTTGTGCGAGAAGGTAGTAGGGAAAGGAACGAGTGGGCTTTTATTCAGCGCGGGCAACGTCCGAGGGCGGTCAACGCCGGCGTTCTCGCGGCGGACATCGCGCAACGGCGAGCGAAGAAAAAGGGAAGGTGGGTACGCGGCTGACGTGCGGGTCCCGCGGATCAGAGAGACCGAGCGCACGCGAAATACGACTGGACGGTGGGACCCGCGCGGCAGTGAGGGAGCGCGAGCAGCGTCACTGGGTTGCGGGGCCCGCAGAGTCAGGGAGAGGGAAATCGGCCGCGCGCGTTAGGTGTGGGCTGCGCGGGTGGGAAGCTGGAGCGGGCCGAATTCCAGGTTGGCGGCCCAGGTAAGGTTAGTTGGTTTTCTCCTTTTTATTTTCTGCTTTCTTTTCTTTTCTAAGTTTATGTTTTTCAAATTTTGAATTCAAGTGCTGGTGTGAAGTTTATTCCTTAACCAAAAATATAAGTTTATAATATAGTATGCTCAAGTGCAATTATTTGATTAATCATATTTTATTTATATTTATCTAGTACTCTTCTCCTCTTTTCTCAAATTCTAAAATTCCTTTTTAGCTCTTAAATCCCACTTTGGGCTTTAATATATCTCTTGTCACATTATTTTTATGTTGTCACAAAATGCACACCAAATAAAACCTCAGCATGATGCACAATTTAATGGTATATCCTTTCATTAATTATATATTTTTTTGAATATGATGTTCACAAGTGATGATACATAAAGATCAAACTCACATAAAGAGAAATTGTTTCTCTATTGGTATTATTCTTAGCAAACTACAAAGTGGGTGTTACAAATCCTACCCCCCTTAAAAATAATCTCATCCTCGAGATTTAAGAAGATCTAGGGAGAAGGTGGGGGAAATCTATACGAAGCTCTTCTTCTCTTTCCCAAGTTGCTTCATCTTCACCGTGGTGGCTCCATTGAACTTTGCACATCTTTATAACCTTATTCCTCGTAACTCGAGTCAGAGTATCCAAAATCTTGATGGGGTACTCAGCATAAGTCAAATCCTCTTGAACACTAAGGTCCTCCATTGGTAACTGTTCCTCAGGTACCCTGAGGCATTTCTTCAGTTGAGATACATGAAAGACATCGTGAACATCCGCGAGATGATCCGGTAATTCCAATTGATATGCAACCTCTCCCACTCGCTTTAAGATTAAAAAGGGTCCAATAAAGCGAGGGGACAACTTTCCTTTGACTTTGAATCTTCTCATACCCCGGAGTGGTGACACCTTCAAATAGACATAATCTCCCTCTTTAAACTCAAGCAGTCTTCTCCGGGTATCAGCATAACTTTTCTGCCTGGACTGTGCAGTTCTCAAATTCTCCCTGATCTGTTGGACTTGTTCCTCTGCTTCTTGTATAATCTCAGGCCCAAACAACTGCCTTTCACCAGTTTGATTCCAATACAAGGGAGTCCTGCACTTTCTGCCATACAAAGCCTCAAACGGTGACATCTTCAAACTGGCCTGATAGCTATTATTATAAGAGAACTCCGCATACGGTAAACTCTTATCCCAACTTCCACCATGCTTAAGAGCACAAGCTCTTAACATATCTTCCAGTACTTGGTTAGTCCTCTCAGTCTGCCCATCAGTCTGTGGATGGTAAGCCGAACTAAAATTCAATCTCGTATCCAATGACTCGTGCAACTTCTTCCAATACCGAGAAGTAAACTGTGATCCTCGATCTGACACAATCTTCTTTGGCACACCATGCAGGCATACAATCCGTGCCATGTACAACTCTGCCAACTTAGCTCCTGAATAAGTGGTCTTCACTGGAATAAAGTGGGCTACCTTGGTTAGCCTGTCCACAATCACCCATATAGAATCATATCCAGCAGACGTGCGGGGTAATCCAACAATGAAGTCCATGCCAATCTCTTCCCATTTCCACTCAGGTATCTTCAGTGGGTGCAATAGTCCGGCTGGCCTCTGGTGTTCAGCCTTAACTCTTTGGCATACATCGCACATAGCCACATGTGCAGCCACATCTCTCTTCAATCCATACCACCAATACTTTTGCTTCAAATCCTGATACATCTTAGTGCTCCCAGGGTGGATAGAATAAACTGAATCATGTGCCTCCTTCAATATGGTTTCCCGAAGACTATCAATATCGGGAACACAGATCCGATTCTTGAACCATATCGTGCCTTGCTCATCCTCTGTGAACTCCGGGCCTCTACCCTCTGTTATCAGATCTTTGATCTCCTGGATTTTGGCATCACCAACCTGACCTTTACGAATTTCTTGCTCCAAGGTAGGTTCCAATTCAATAGTCACTCCTTCCGTATGTGTAACAATCCCCAGGTTGAGTCTCTCAAAATCTTTTGCTAATTCATCAGGTAGCTGGACAACGGAAGCGGAGTGAACATGCTCCTTTCGACTCAAGGCATCTGCAACCAAATTCGCCTTGCCTGGGTGATAATGAATCTCCAAGTCATAATCCTTAATAAGCTCCAACCAACGGCGTTGCCTAAGATTGAGATCCTTTTGAGTGAATATATACTTCAAACTCTTATGGTCCGTGTATACTTGGCACTTAGTTCCCATGATGTAGTGTCTCCAAATCTTAAGTGCATGCACAATGGCAGCCAGCTCTAAGTCATGGGTGGGGTAGTTCAATTCATGCTTCCTCAACTGACGAGATGCATAGGCAATCACATGACCATCTTGCATGAGCACACATCCAAGTCCTTGGCCACATGCATCACAATAAATGTCAAATCCCTTCTGCAGATCTGGCATAATCAATACTGGTGGCGACACTAGTCTCTCCTTCAACTGATCAAAGCTTTCTTGACACTTCTCATCCCACTTGAATTCTCTTCCTTTCTCCAAAAGCGATGTCATGGGCTTAGCAATCTTAGAAAATCCTTCAATAAATCTCCGATAATATCCTGCGAGTCCCAAGAAACTCCGAATCTCCGTAACTGTAGTGGGCACTCTCCACTCCATTATCTCCTTCACTTTAGCAGGATCCACAGCTATTCCTCCATTAGAAATAATATGACCAAGGAATGGCACCTTGTCAATCCAAAACTCGCACTTGCTGAACTTAGCGTAGAGTTGATTATCTCGTAACTTCTGTAGCACCAACCTTAGATGTTGTTCATGATCGCTTTCATTCTTAGAATAGATAAGAATATCGTCGATAAACACCACGACGAACCTGTCCAAATACTCCATAAACACCTTATTCATCAAATTCATGAAGTAAGCTGGTGCATTGGTTAATCCAAATGACATAACAGTAAACTCATATAATCCATATCGAGTCGAGAAAGCCGTCTTAGGAATATCCGATGGTCTAATCCTCATCTGATGGTAACCGGATCGGAGATCAATCTTCGAGAATACTCTAGCACCTCGCATCTGATCAAATAAATCCTCAATTCGGGGCAACGGATACTTGTTCTTCACCGTAACATCATTAAGAGACCTATAATCCACACACATCCGTTGCGATCCATCCTTCTTCTGCACAAATAACATCGGTGCTCCCCAAGGTGATGAACTTGGACGAATATACCCCGCCTCTTGTAACTCCGTCAACTGCTTCTTAAGTTCCTTCAACTCTTCTACGGACATTCTATATGGCCGTTTAGAAATAGGGGCGGTTCCAGGTAGGAGATCAATAACAAACTCAACTTCTCTATCAGGTGGCATCCCTGGTAACTCCTCTGGAAAGACATCCGGAAAATCTCTAACCACCCGGATGTTGTCACCAACAAACTCCTCAGGCATAAAGAACATTGCACGCATGGATGAGGAGGTTACTGCAATATTAACTTGAAATCTTTCTCCTTTAGTGGTAGTGAGTTCTATGGTACCTCTACCACATGCTATAACGGCCTTTGCCTTTCTTAGCCATGACATACCAAGGATCAGATCTATACTGCTTGACTCTAATATTATAGCAGTAGCTCCAAATTCTCTACCCATAATGGTTAATGTCAATTTACGTGTCATTTGATTCGCCTCAACAGGCCCTTTAGGTGTAATTACTATCAGGGGTTTTCTCATATTTAGCAGTGGTATTTCATTTGTGTTGGCATATCTAGCAGACATGAATGAATGTGTAGCACCAGAATCAAATAATATTGTTGCAGGAATTGTATTAACATAAAACATACCAATTACGAGGTCCCCACCATCCGGAGTATCATCAACGCTGACTTGATTCACCCTGGCTATAGAATATCTGAGAGCACCTAGAGGGGGGGGGGGGTGAATAGGTGATCCTGTAAAAACTTCAAACTTAAGCCACAAAAACTTGTTAAGTGTTAGCACAATTATTGCCAAGTGGCTAAGGTGAAGTCTCAACAAAACACAGTACCACAAGAAAATCAAGCACAGAGGTGACACAGTGGTTTTATCCCGTGGTTCGGCCAAGACCAACGCTTGCCTACTCCACGTTGTGGCGTCCCAACGGACGAGGGTTGCAATCAACCCCTCTCAAGCGGTCCAAAGACCCACTTGAATACCACGATGTTTTGTTGTTCCTTTCACTATCCCGTTTGCAAGGAATCTCCACAAATTGGAGTCTCTTGCCCTTACAATTATATGATCACAAAGAAAGCACAGAGTAAGGGAGGGAAGCAACACACACAAATCCACAGTGAAATGCGCACACACACGGCCAAGACTCGAGCTCACAAGAGTATCACAAAGTTCTCACTAGAACGGAGCTCGAATCACTTAGAATCACAAATGAAAGCGCAAAGACTAAGTGTGGATGATCAAGAATGCTCAAGAGTTGCTTGTGTATATCCTCCATGCGCCTAGGG
Source organism: Zea luxurians (assembly GCA_029449295.1). NCBI lineage: Eukaryota > Viridiplantae > Streptophyta > Magnoliopsida > Poales > Poaceae > Zea > Zea luxurians. Next base: position 115,196,973 of record JAOPSE010000005.1, on the reverse strand, counting down.
GCCCCTTTTATAGCCCCAAGGCAGCTAGGAGCCGTTGAGAGCAATTTTAGAAGGCCATCCTTGCCATCTGTCGTCGGGGGCACCGGACAGTCCGGTGCACACCGGACACTGTCCGGTGCCCGATTTGTTTCCTTTTCTGGCGCTGCCGACCGTTGCAGCCCGTTGGAGATCTGCGAGCCGTTGGCGCACCGGACAGTCCGGTGCACACCGGACAGTCCGGTGCCGTCTCCCGACCGTTGGCTCGGCCACGTGTCCCGCGCGGATTGCGCGGCCGACCGTTGGCCCTGGCCGACCGTTGGCTCACCGGACAGTCCGGTGCACACCGGACAGTCCGGTGAATTTTAGCCGTACGCCGTCGGCGAATTCCCGAGAGCGGCCAGTTCGAGCCGAGTCAGCCTGGCGCACCGGACACTGTCCGGTGCACACCGGACAGTCCGGTGCTCCAGACCGAGCAAGGTCTTGGCTGCACACAGCTAAGCTTTTCTCTCCCCTTCTCTTTTCTTCTTCTTTCTGTTTCTAACACTTAGACAAATATGTTAGTCCACAAAACCAATGTACTAAGGCTTAGAAACATACCTTTACTTTATGATTTGCACCTTGTTCATCCATGGACATAAATTTCACAATTAAGCACATGTGTTGGCACTCAATCACCAAAATACTTAGAAATGGCCCAAGGGCACATTTCCCTTTCAATCTCCCCCTTTTTGGTGATTTATGCCAACACAACATAAAGCAACTAGAACAAGTGCAAACTCACTTCAAATAAAACTTAAATTTATTTTGAATTAATTTTGGCATATATGGATCATCCTTTGCCACCACTTGGTTTGTTTTTGTAAATCAAACTCAAATCTCTATCTCTAAGTCAAACAGCAAAGAGAGTCTTTTTAAAAGAGATTGATCAAGAATTTCAAAAACTCCCCCTTTTTCCCATAATACTACTTCTCCCCACAAGAAGCCAACTTTTGACAAGAGAGACAACAAAAGAGTTTTGACAAACCAAAAACTCTATTCTACTGTTTTCAAAATCTCTCAAGTGGTAGCTGATCCATTTATTGCTTTGGCCTTTATTTTCTCCCCCTTTGGCATCAAGCACCAAAACGGGATCAATCTTGGCCCTTTAACCTCATTGCCTCACCAAAATCTTCAATTAAGAGCAAATGGCAATAAGAGTTAATGAGATGAACTTGGAATAAGTTACCCTCTCATCGGAGTGCAGTGGAAGTCTTTCATGGTCCAAGTCCAACCTTTTCCCTTTCAATTCTCCTTTGAGACTAAAACAGGCAAACTCAAGCATATGGTTAGTCTCAAAGGGTCAAGTTGTAACACATCTCCCCCTAAACATGTGCATCACTTTGCAACGGACTTGTGAGGTCCAGGGAGTGTTTGTACAACTTGAGCACCATAATAAGCAACAAGATGCCGAATGGACATGATCAAAGGCATAACCACATGTATGCTACAATTCAATCCACGTTCCGCGAATCTAAGACATTTAGCTCACTACGCAGCCTGCAAAAGGTCTTCTCATCTAAAGGCTTGGTAAAGATATCGGCTAGCTGGTTCTCGGTGCTAACATAAAACACTTCGATATCTCCCTTTTGCTGGTGGTCTCTCAAAAAGTGATGCCGGATGTCAATGTGCTTTGTGCGGCTGTGCTCAACAGGATTTTCCGCTATTCGGATAGCACTCTCATTATCACATAGGAGTGGGACTTTGCTCAGATTGTAGCCAAAGTCCCTGAGGGTTTGCCTCATCCAAAGTAGTTGCGCACAACACTGTCCTGCGGCAACGTACTCGGCCTCAGCGGTGGATAGGGCAACGGATGTTTGTTTCTTAGAATTCCATGACACCAGGGACCTTCCTAAGAATTGGCACGTCCCCGATGTACTCTTCCTATCGACCTTACATCCAGCATAGTCGGAATCTGAGTACCCAATCAAGTCAAAGTTAGACCCCTTTGGATACCAGATCCCGAAGCAAGGCGTAGCGACTAAATATCTAAGGATTCGCTTCACAGCCACTAAGTGACACTCCTTAGGATCGGATTGAAATCTAGCACACATGCATACGCTAAGCATAATATCCGGTCTACTAGCACATAAATAAAGTAAGGACCCTATCATTGACCGGTATGCTTTTTGATCAACGGACTTACCTCCTTTGTTGAGGTCGGTGTGTCCGTCGGTCCCCATCGGAGTCTTTGTGGGCTTGGCGTCCTTCATCCCAAACCGCTTCAGCAGGTCTTGCGTGTACTTCGTTTGGGAGATGAAGGTGCCGTCCTTGAGTTGCTTCACTTGGAACCCAAGGAAGTAGTTCAACTCGCCCATCATCGACATCTCGAATTTCTGCGTCATCACCCTGCTAAACTCTTCACAAGACTTTTGGTTAGTAGAACCAAATATTATGTCATCGACATAAATTTGGCACACAAACAAATCACCATCACAAGTCTTAGTAAAAAGAGTTGGATCGGCTTTCCCAACCTTGAAAGCATTAGCAATTAAGAAATCTCTAAGGCATTCATACCATGCTCTTGGGGCTTGCTTAAGTCCATAGAGCGCCTTAGAGAGCTTACACACGTGGTCGGGGTACCGTTCATCCTCGAAGCCAGGGGGTTGCTCCACGTACACCTCCTCCTTTATTGGCCCGTTGAGGAACGCGCTCTTCACATCCATTTGGTACAACCTAAAAGAATGGTGAGCGGCATATGCTAGCAAGATACGAATGGACTCTAGCCTAGCCACAGGAGCAAAAGTCTCCTCAAAGTCCAAACCTGCGACTTGAGCATAACCTTTTGCCACAAGTCGAGCCTTGTTCCTTGTCACCACTCCGTGCTCGTCTTGTTTGTTGCGGAACACCCACTTGGTTCCCACAACATTTTGCTTGGGACGAGGCACCAGCGTCCAAACTTCATTGCGCTTGAAGTTGTTAAGTTCCTCCTGCATGGCCAACACCCAATCCGGATCTAGCAAGGCCTCCTCTACCCTGAAAGGCTCAATAGAGGAGACAAAAGAGTAATGTTCACAAAAATTAACTAATCGAGATCGAGTAGTTACTCCCTTGCTTATGTCACCCAGAATTTGGTCGACGGGATGATCCCTTTGAATCATCGCTCGAACTTGGGTTGGAGGTGCCGGTTGCCCTTCTTCCTCCATCACGTGATCATCTTGTGCTCCCCCTTGATCACACGCCTCCTTTTGATGAACTTGTTCATCGTCTTGAGTTGGGGGATGCACCGTGGTTGAGGAAGAAGGTTGATCTTGTTCATCTTGTTCCTGTGGCCGAACGTCTCCAATCGCCATGGTTCGTATAGCGGCCGTCGGAACATCTTCTTCATCTACATCATCACAATCAACAACTTGCTCTCTTGGAGAGCCATTAGTCTCATCAAATACAACGTCGCTAGAGACTTCAACCAAACCCGATGATTTGTTGAAGACCCTATACGCCTTTGTATTTGAATCATAACCTAATAAAAACCCTTCTACAGCTTTGGGAGCAAATTTAGAATTCCTACCCTTCTTCACTAGAATGTAGCACTTGCTCCCAAAAACACGAAAGTAAGATACATTGGGTTTGTTACCGGTTAGTAGCTCATACGAAGTCTTCTTGAGGAGGCGGTGAAGGTAGACCCTGTTGATGGCGTGGCAAGCCGTGTTCACAGCTTCCGACCAAAAACACTCGGGGGTCTTGAATTCTCCAAGCATCGTCCTCGCCATATCGATTAGCGTCCTGTTCTTCCTCTCTACCACACCATTTTGCTGAGGTGTGTAGGGAGCGGAGAACTCGTGCTTGATCCCTTCCTCCTCAAGAAACTCCTCCACTTGAAGATTCTTGAACTCGGACCCGTTGTCGCTCCTTATCTTCTTCACCTTGAGCTCAAACTCATTTTGAGCTCTCCTGAGGAAGCGCTTGAGGGTCCCTTGGGTTTCAGACTTATCCTGCAAAAAGAACACCCAAGTGAAGCGGGAAAAGTCATCAACAATAACTAGACCATACTTACTTCCTCCTATGCTTAGGTAGGCGACGGGTCCGAAGAGGTCCATATGTAGCAGCTCCAGGGGTCTTGACGTGGTCATCACATTCTTGCTGTGATGTGCTCCTCCCACCTGTTTACCTGCTTGACAAGCTGCACAAGGTCTATCTTTCTCGAAATAAACGTTAGTTAAACCTATCACATGTTCTCCCTTTAGAAGCTTGTGAAGGTTCTTCATCCCCACATGTGCTAAGCGGCGATGCCACAGCCAGCCCATGCAAGTCTTAGCCATTAAGCATGCATCTAGACCGGCCTCTTCTTTTGCAAAATCAACTAAATAAAGCTTGCCGTCTAGTACACCCTTAAAAGCTAGTGAACCATCACATCTTCTAAAGACAGACACATCTACATTTGTAAATAAACAATTATATCCCATTTGACATAATTGACTAACAGATAGCAAATTATATCCAAGACTCTCCACTAAGAATACATTTGAGATAGAATGCTCATTAGAAATTGCAATTTTACCTAACCCTTTTACCTTGCCTTGATTCCCATCACCGAATATAATTGAATCTTGGGAATCCTTATTTTTGACGTAGGAGGTGAACATCTTCTTCTCCCCCGTCATATGGTTTGTGCATCCGCTGTCGATAATCCAGCTTGAACCCCCGGATGCATAAACCTGCAAGGCAAATTTAGGCTTGGGTCTTAGGTACCCAACTCATGTTGGGTCCTGCAAGGTTAGCACAAATGTCCTTAGGGACCCAAATGCAAGTCCTGTCTCCCTTGCATTTTGCCCCTAACTTCCTAGCAACAATTTTCCTATCTTTTCTACAAATAGCAAAGGAAGTGTTTAAAGCACAATAAATTATAGAAGGTTCATTCACTACTTTCCTAGGAGCATGAAACACATTCTTTCTAGGCATATGAGCAATATTTCTCTTAGGCATATTCCTATCATGCTTATAAGAAGAACTAGAAGCAAACATGGTATGAGAATCATAAACATGTGAATCAAAATCATTATAAACCTTTCTAGCATGTCTTCTATCATTATACATAAAAGCATGGTTCTTTTTAGCACTACTAGCCATAGGAGCCTTCCCCTTCTCCTTGACGAAGATGGGAGCCTTATGGCTTGTTAAGTTCTTGGCCTCTCTCTTGAAGCCAAGACCATCCTTAATTGAGGGGTGTCTACCAACCGTGTAGGCATCCCTTGCAAATTTTATTTTATCAACTTCACTTTTGCTAGTCTTAAGTTGGGCATTAAGACTAGCCAATTCCTCATTTAATTTGGAAATTAAAACTAGGTGTTCACTACAAGCATTAATATCAAAATCCTTACACCTAGTGCAAATTGTAACATTTTCAACACAAGAGTTACTTGCTACTTCTAATTTAGCATTTAAATCATTATTAACACCTTTTAAAGTAGCAATGGTTTCATGACAAGAAGATAATTCACTAGAAAGCACTTCATTTCTTTTCACTTCTAAAGCATATGATTTTTGTGCCTCTACAAATTTATCATGTTCATCATACAATAAATCCTCCTGTTTTTCTAAAAGCCTATCCTTTTCATTCAATGCATCAATCAATTCATTGATTTTATCTATCTTAGATCTATCTAAGCCCTTGAACAAGCATGAATAATCTATGTCATCATCATCACTAGATTCATTATCACTGGAAGAAGCATAAGTGGAGTCTTGAGTACTCACCTTCTTCTCCCTTGCCATAAGGCATGTGAGACGCTCGTTGGGGAAGAGGGAAGACTTGTTGAAGGCAGTAGCAGCGAGTCCTTCATTGTCGGAGTCGGAGGAGGAGCAATCCAAGTCCCACTCCTTTCCTAGATGCGCCTCGCCCTTTGCCTTCTTGTATTGTTTCTTCTTCTCTCTTTTGTTCCCCTTTTCCTGGTCACTTTCATTATCGGGACAGTTAGCGATAAAATGACCAAGCTTACCGCATTTGAAGCATGAGCGCTTCCCCTTTGTCTTGGTCTTTCTTGGCTGCCCCTTGCGACCATTTAGCGCCGTCTTGAATCTCTTGATGATGAGAGCCATCTCTTCATCATTGAGTCCGGCCGCCTCAATCTGTGCCACCTTGCTAGGTAGCGCCTCCTTGCTTCGTGTTGCCTTGAGAGCGAGAGGTTGCGGCTCGTTGATCGGACCATTCAAGGCGTCGTCCACATACCTCGCCTCCTTGATCATCATTCGCCCGCTAACGAATTTCCCAAGAACTTCTTCGGGCGACATCTTGGTGTACCTGGGATTTTCACGTATATTGTTCACCAAATGAGGATCAAGAACGGTAAATGACCTGAGCATTAGGCGGACGACGTCGTGGTCCGTCCATCATGTGCTTCCGTAGCTCCTTATCTTGTTGATAAGGGTCTTGAGCCGGTTGTATGTTTGCGTCGGCTCTTCGCCCCTTATCATTGCGAACCGTCCAAGCTCACCCTCCACCAACTCCATCTTGGTGAGCAAGGTGACGTCGTTCCCCTCATGAGAAATCTTGAGGGTGTCCCAGATTTTCTTGGCGTTATCCAAGCCGCTCACTTTATGATATTCATCCCTGCACAAAGAAGCTAGAAGAACAGTAGTAGCTTGTGCATTCTTATGAATTTGTTCATTAATGAACATGGGACTATCCGAACTATCAAAGTGCATTCCACTCTCTACAATCTCCCATATACTAGGATGGAGAGAGAATAGGTGACTACGCATTTTGTGACTCCAAAATCCGTAGTCCTCTCCATCAAAGTGTGGGGGCTTGCCGAGTGGAATGGAGAGCAAATGAGAATGTGAACTTTGCGGAATACGAGAGTAATCAAAAGAAAAGTTCGAATTAACCGGTTTTCTTCTCTCGTAGTCGTTGTGGTCCTCGTCCTTTTGGGAAGTAGACTCGTCGCTGTCGTAGTAGACGATCTCCTTGATGCGCCTTGTCTTCTTCTTCTTCCCTTCCTTTCGTCTTTGGCCCGAGCCGGAGTCGGTGGGCTTATCGTCCTTCGGCTCGTTGACGAAGGATTCCTTCTCTTTGTCATTGATCACAATACCCTTCCCCTTAGGATCCATCTCTTCGGGCGGTTAGTCCCTTTGTGAAGAGTACGGCTCCGATACCAATTGAGAGCACCTAGAGGGGGGGGGGGGTGAATAGGTGATCCTGTAAAAACTTCAAACTTAAGCCACAAAAACTTGTTAAGTGTTAGCACAATTATTGCCAAGTGGCTAAGGTGAAGTCTCAACAAAACACAGTACCACAAGAAAATCAAGCACAGAGGTGACACAGTGGTTTTATCCCGTGGTTCGGCCAAGACCAACGCTTGCCTACTCCACGTTGTGGCGTCCCAACGGACGAGGGTTGCAATCAACCCCTCTCAAGCGGTCCAAAGACCCACTTGAATACCACGGTGTTTTGTTGTTCCTTTCACTATCCCGTTTGCAAGGAATCTCCACAAATTGGAGTCTCTTGCCCTTACAATTATATGATCACAAAGAAAGCACAGAGTAAGGGAGGGAAGCAACACACACAAATCCACAGTGAAATGCGCACACACACGGCCAAGACTCGAGCTCACAAGAGTATCACAAAGTTCTCACTAGAACGGAGCTCGAATCACTTAGAATCACAAATGAAAGCGCAAAGACTAAGTGTGGATGATCAAGAATGCTCAAGAGTTGCTTGTGTATATCCTCCATGCGCCTAGGGGCCCCTTTTATAGCCCCAAGGCAGCTAGGAGCCGTTGAGAGCAATTTTAGAAGGCCATCCTTGCCTTCTGTCGTCGGGGGCACCGGACAGTCCGGTGCACACCGGACACTGTCCGGTGCCCGATTTGTTTCCTTTTCTGGCGCTGCCGACCGTTGCAGCCCGTTGGAGATCTGCGAGCCGTTGGCGCACCGGACAGTCCGGTGCACACCGGACAGTCCGGTGCCGTCTCCCGACCGTTGGCTCGGCCACGTGTCCCGCGCGGATTGCGCGGCCGACCGTTGGCCCTGGCCGACCGTTGGCTCACCGGACAGTCCGGTGCACACCGGACAGTCCGGTGAATTTTAGCCGTACGCCGTCGGCGAATTCCCGAGAGCGGCCAGTTCGAGCCGAGTCAGCCTGGCGCACCGGACACTGTCCGGTGCACACCGGACAGTCCGGTGCTCCAGACCGAGCAAGGTCTTGGCTGCACACAGCTAAGCTTTTCTCTCCCCTTCTCTTTTCTTCTTCTTTCTGTTTCTAACACTTAGACAAATATGTTAGTCCACAAAACCAATGTACTAAGGCTTAGAAACATACCTTTACTTTATGATTTGCACCTTGTTCATCCATGGACATAAATTTCACAATTAAGCACATGTGTTGGCACTCAATCACCAAAATACTTAGAAATGGCCCAAGGGCACATTTCCCTTTCAATATCCCTTGCCAGGGGTCTGTTGCTTGTTCTGAACTGGAGTAGTAGCAATCCTCTGTGGGCAGACATTTGCATAATGACCAATCTTCCCACACTTGAAACATTGAGTGCCCGGACTCTATCCTGCAAACTTCGTCGGGGTGCCCGTGGGAGTAGCCTGTCGAGGAGGTGGAGTCCTCAGTGGTGATTGCTGAACTGGGCGTGGTCCTCCGGGTCGAGTCGGTGTACCCTATGGTGAGCTGTAGCGAGGACGAACACTGCTGCTACCCTGTCCCTGTGAGATAGCCTTCCTCTTCAAATCGCCCAGTTGAACACGCTTGTGTTCAATAGCCAGGGCCTTATCCAACAGTCTCTGAAATGATGGAAATGTGTGTGCCACTAGAGCATACTGCAGTGGTCCATTAAGTCCTTCAATGAAATGCTCCTGCTTCCTCTCGTCTTCAGCAACTTCTTCAGGGGCATATCTGGATAACTGAATAAATTTGTCTCTGTACTCGCTGACCGACATGCTTCCTTGCTTCAGCGACAGAAATTCCTTCTTCTTGATCTTTATCATACCAGCTGGAATATGGTAGTTCCTGAACTGTGTACTAAACTCCGCCCAAGTAATAGTATCCGCAGCATCATGGGCAGCAGTATAAGAATCCCACCAGTCAGCAGCGGGACCAGTCAGACGTCCAGAAGCATATAAAACCTTCTCCCGGTCAGTGCATTGCGCAATATTCAGCATCTTCTCAATTGACTTCAGCCAATCATCCGCGTCCAGTGGATCAGGTGAGCTAGCGAATGTAGGTGGCTTATGACTCATGAACTCCCGGTGCTTATCTCGGGGTGGAACCGGTGGTGGTGGTGGAGGCAGTGGTACTTGTTGCTGCTGTTGCTGTTGTTGAAGTTGCTGTTGCAGCTGCTGTTGTTGCGCCCTCCTTTCTTGGCGTATCTCATCTCGCTCCTGGCGCAACTCCTGGCGTATGTCTTCTCTTTCCTGACGCGTCTCTTGGCGTTCTTGCTGCATCTGGGCACGCATATCAGCCATAGTGTCTGCCATTTGCTGCATCACCGCCATCTGAGCAGCAACCAGTGGGTCAACTCCGCCTGGTGGAGGATTAGGAGGATTCATCTCTGCAGGCTGTGGCTGAGGTTGTCTATAAATTCTTCGAGTGTGTCGGTTAGGAGGCAAATCAATTCCACCACCCCTCCTGGTATTGACCATCTGAGTTAGATACATATGGTAAGAAAAAAGCAGTAGACAAGGCAGTAATTACAATCATGTTACTTTGGGGGATTTATTAGCCAAGCAGTTTAATATTTCACCTACTATAGCTAAGTCAATACCTTATGTTGGTACATGCTAAGATGTCCATCTATAATAATTCAATCAATCAAAGAAGCAAATCAGACATTTAGCATCAGCACAATCAACCAACATTTTTTTTAAGAAAATAGTTTTAACTTTTGTTTTGGGTTCCCTAACTCTTAAGAATGTCATAGGGGTAGGGATTCCAAGGTGTGAAATCCATCTTGTCTAAGAGTAGAAAGGATAAGAATGATCAGAGTAGAACAGTAGAAGGTGAGACAGGATCAAGATAAGTATAGAAAGAATCAGAGTAAGGTGAGTGTAGAAGGAATCAGAGTAAGATAAGTAGGTAATGGTCTGTCCATTTCTATCTAGGTTTCGTCCTACAGTCAACATTTCCTCTGATACCACTTCTGTAACACCCGGCTTTAAGGAACAAAGCCAGGTGCATCTCATACATGCGCCAAGAAGACAACATATATAATAACAGAGTGTATAGAGATAAATGTCATAAAACATCAGAGTACTTATTACATAGCGGAAGTCTTATTACAAAATAAAATAATAAAGATAAAACGAACTAAGGATCGTCGGCGCCAATGTCGACTGAGAAACGCCACCTAGATCAGATCGAACTCCTCAGTGTTAGGCGGCTCCTCTTCAACCACCTGTTCTTCTCCTGTGGGGGGGGGTGTGAGACAGCAAGGGTGAGCTCACATACGTTCATAGCTCAACAAGTCGTGGGGAATAATGTGGCATGAACTCACCAAAGGTGGGAGTTCATGAAGTGTAAGGCTGATCAATGAAATAAAGGCTAAGGCTGAGCATTGCTTTTATAAGTTGGTCAAAATTTTATTAGCAATTACTAAGTGTAAGTAAATACCAAACCTTAATAATAATAAAGAACAGTAATAGTAAAATAATCCCAAATGCAATGCAAATGTCAAATTGAATTTAAGTTCCATAATTAACCATGTGAGGGTCCGAGCCGCTCATGACCGTGAGCACGGCTAGTATACTAGTTTTACACTCTGCAGAGGTTGCGCATCTTTACCCACAAGTCGTGTATCCCATGTCGCCAGGGTTTGCAAGGCCCTTAGACACTACCGAGGTGAATGGCTAGGGATCCACTACGAGGCCTTTACAAAGTTCCACTAGCTTCCGAAAACCCGCTACAGTTTATAGGAAGTTCCAATGCAGGGTTCCTGGCTGACCGCCATCGCAGCAAAATCAACCAGGGACCTCCCTACACTGACCACTCCCCTACTGCCCTTGCCCCTTTCGGGTAAGGTAGTCTTCCACTAGCTTTCCTAATTAGTCAGCCAAGGGCGTCCCATGAAACCCTTGTGGTAGCACTGTTTTCCCGGGTGGTCGCTCCATGTTCCCATTAATTTAATGATCTTAACATGAACAACAATAATAACAAGATAATAATAGAATAATCATGGATAGTGTATCTCCATACCCAATCCACATAAAGCAATAGCAAGTACTACCCAAAAATATTTCAGGGGTGAACAAGGTATAGAGGTAATCAAAACTGGGGTAACATAAAGGCTCCCATCAAAATTAACCTATGCAGATCATTAAAATTAATAAGAACATGGCTGGGAAAGTAAGTGATCAAGGGCACAACTTGCCTGTAATGAGCTCCTGCTCAGCTACTTCTACTTGTTGAACCTCAGTTTCCACAGTGGCTTGCTCGTCTACTCGCATCAACACAATACATACATAGTATAGCCAAAATCAACATCACACCAAACAGATGAATGAAATATACAGTAAAAATCTACACATTAAAATGAAACCATAGGAACTGGAATCACTAAATTTGGAGTTATATATTTCAAGTTATGAATTTCTGTAGCTTTCATGTATTTAATACAAGATTAAGTATTAGATAAATTTAAATGAGCCTTTCATGCCAAAACAGAGGTACTAATGCGTAGACAATATTATTACAAAAATTTAGGAACTGGAATGGACCAATTTGGGGTTCATATGCATTTTCTATGAATTAAACAAGTTTCTGCAATTAATTTAATACTAAAAATCTATTTCTAAATTAATTTCTCTGATTTTCTAATCCTCTGGACTGGGCCTCATTTACTGGGAAGCACAGGGTTCTCGGCGCAAGATTCCCTAGACTCAATAAATAGTGAGTGAGGACGGCGGGTTGGTTTTATGATTCTGCGGGGGCTCTTTTGCTAATCTGACTCGCGAAGGGGTATGAAAGGTTTCTGATCGCCCGATCGCAAATGAACGGCCCCGATTAGATCGAGTGCCGACCGAACGGGTACAAGATCGCAGCCGTTGGATCACCGTCTACGGTCCGGATTTAAAATAGCCAGACACGCTCGCAACCGTCGGATCACAGATCTACGGTCGCGGATCTATTGGACGAAGGGGTAATTGTTAACCTAATCCACACCGTCCATCATCCATCCAACGGCGCACGCTCGTCTTCTCCATCACGCACACAGGCGCGGCGGCGCACCAAAACTCACGGCGGAGCCCTCACCGGCGAATCCCAATGTGACGCATCGGGCGCTAATCCCCCTACCCGTGGTGATCAATACGATGCTATGAGTATGGCAAAACGAAATGGGGAGGACTTACTGTGAATCGCGCGGCACAGATCTCTGCCCACGGAGCACGGCGGATTACCGACGACGGCGAGCAATTCTGGACGATTGGACGGGTCACCGAGCGCAATACTTCACGCAGACGATCCCCACACGCCGATGAACACTCCCGACACCACCCTGGCCACCCACCGGCGATACCGGGCCGGGTCAACGGCGGCGGCCAAAATCCTTCCGCAAGCGTAGCAACGGCGGCGTCGATTGGCTCAGGGGGAAGCTAGGCTTGTGCGAGAAGGTAGTAGGGAAAGGAACGAGTGGGCTTTTATTCAGCGCGGGCAACGTCCGAGGGCGGTCAACGCCGGCGTTCTCGCGGCGGACATCGCGCAACGGCGAGCGAAGAAAAAGGGAAGGTGGGTACGCGGCTGACGTGCGGGTCCCGCGGATCAGAGAGACCGAGCGCACGCGAAATACGACTGGATGGCGGGACCCGCGCGGCAGTGAGGGAGCGCGAGCAGCGTCACTGGGTTGCGGGGCCCGCAGAGTCAGGGAGAGGGAAATCGGCCGCGCGCGTTAGGTGTGGGCTGCGCGGGTGGGAAGCTGGAGCGGGCCGAATTCCAGGTTGGCGGCCCAGGTAAGGTTAGTTGGTTTTCTCCTTTTTATTTTCTGCTTTCTTTTCTTTTCTAAGTTTATGTTTTTCAAATTTTGAATTCAAGTGCTGTTGTGAAGTTTATTCCTTAACCAAAAATATAAGTTTATAATATAGTATGCTCAAGTGCAATTATTTGATTAATCATATTTTATTTATATTTATCTAGTACTCTTCTCCTCTTTTCTCAAATTCTAAAATTCCTTTTTAGCTCTTAAATCCCACTTTGGGCTTTAATATATCTCTTGTCACATTATTTTTATGTTGTCACAAAATGCACACCAAATAAAACCTCAGCATGATGCACAATTTAATGGTATATCCTTTCATTAATTATATATTTTTTGAATATGATGTTCACAAGTGATGATACATAAAGATCAAACTCACATAAAGAGAAATTGTTTCTCTATTGGTATTATTCTTAGCAAACTACAAAGTGGGTGTTACAGTTGATGTGTGTGGGGACAGAGTGCCTCGCCACGTCGTGTGTTTAGGTTTACCTTGCAAGGATAAAAACTCGATTCGAATCGTCTGCTTCTCGCAGCTAATGAGACTGCTTGATCCATGCTGCTACATTGAGTAACAAGTGGAAATGTGATGAATTGGCAAAAGTTGTTGATTGCTAAATGTTTGATACCATGTATGATTAGATAGGTATACATTTAGTCTTAAGAGAGTCACACTAAAAATTGACAAAGCTAAAACTTGATTTTAGACTCAGCTAGTGCTTTTGGCAAACCAAACCCCTCAGCCAAACAGCTGCATGTCTAGAGGTAGAGGAGTAGACTCCTCACACCGGGTAAGTCTAGTTGAGTATTAGTATACTCAGCCTTGCTTGTGGCATAATTTTACAGGTTCTCTGGAGGACATGGTTGCTGGAGTGACTTGGCCATCCACCTTGCCACCGGGTTGGACAGTCGAGTGGGACCCTGCCTCGCAGAGGAGGAGCATGAGGAGTGATGGGATAGGCTTCCCCATCCCTATGTTTATTTATCGCTAGTTTTATTCCGCTGCATTCCGAACAATGATGACTACTTTTGCTAAAACTCCGATGATGATGTAATAAATTTATTACTCCCCAATGTATAGTTTTATGCTTTATTGTATTTGCTCTGTGCCTCACCATCGAGTGAGTACGTGGTACTTGATCCTGTTAGTGGCCTCGTCGGACTAGATCCGAGGGACTGACGTGTTATTCCTATTTAAGTGTGGTCTAGCCTCTAAGGCGGGACTTAGGCACTTAAGTTGGAATAATTCGGGCGGTTCCGCCACAGCTGGTATCGGAGCTCGTACCACCACAGAGGAATCAATAAACTATAAATACCATCCTTTTTCAAAGTAAAACTGGTTAGAAACAAATGTTGGATAGATCATCAGGGCGATAAAGGATAGACCTAGGACGTGAAGCCTTAGGATGATAGAGGGGTAGCTAGGTGGCTAACTAAGTAAGCCCTACAGGCTACTACAAGGGATGGGAGTTCCTTCCTATTCCCTCTAAGTTGATTTGAGGTCGTTTAGAACGAGCATGCATGCATTCTTAATTAAACTATTTAGTAATCAGGTAAGAACTTTAATACGTAATGATGACAAATTAAGTACCCCCAGTACCATTGTCGTAGTTATAAAGAGGCTGAGATGCGATCCCTTTTTGTTTTATAATTCTTTTTCTTTCACTTACGCTTAACCGTACACAGATGACTTCTCACGGATCCTCGGACGAAGGCAATGCACAGTCCCACACTAACGGGATAGCACGAGAGGGCTTTCCCCGTATTTCATGGGAGGTACTTCAGGGAGCTGGTTACACGACACCTCCCCAGTACGCGGTGCGGCTGTTCGAGAAGCACCGAGTGCCCCACTGTAGGGTGAGGATGACCCTGGAGCCTCATCCCCTGCAACCGGGCTGGCGTTCGCTGGACTCCGAGTTTTTTGGATATCGGGCTGAGGATACCATCGAGGCGATTGCTCTCCACGGGCTGACCACCTTTTGCGGATTCCATCCCTTGGAGCTATCCACTCACCCCATTCGTTTGTTCCCTGCGGAAAAGGAGGACGACCCAATGTGGAAGGATAGAGTGGAGCATGCCAAGGATATTTGGGCTATCTACCCAGGCCAGATTGCTCACTTGACGGTGCGGTGCATGAATGCCCTGTATCGTCTGCAAGTGATGCGAGGAGAGGCCATGTCTCATCTGATGGCACTATTGGAGGCTACTAAGATCACTTTGGATAACAGAGAGGATCTTGTGGTTGACTTGTCCACTGAGATGGTGGAAAAAGATCTACAAGTGGAGCAGTTGTCAGATGAGATTCACGAGCTTGAGGAGCTAGTGGGAACCAGGGAGAACACCATCGAGGTTCTCGAGGATCAGCTTATCAATACTCAGCAGCAGCTTGCGGAGGCTAACCAGCATCTGGATATGCACCACCAGGAGATCCAGGACATGAATGCCAACGAGGACGTCGACATAGAGGGAGGAGAGGAGCCTGCCTCCAGCTTGGACACTGCTAGCTCAGGGAGACCACCTTCTCCCGAGTCGAGCATTGCCTCGTTTGCTCACTAGGTCGCAGAAATAGAGTCAGAAGTTTATGACGGTAGACTCCTCGGGACTAGCTTAGCTTTTGCACCATTAGGGTACTAGGCTAGATGGAGTTGAGTCTTTTGAGTTATTGATGTAATCATGGCAAACTCTTTTGGAAGTATGGATGATGAATGATGCCAGTTTTAATTTAAGAAGAAAAGTTTATGCCATGCGGAATCTGTTATAATTATGCAAGAATATATTGGTTTTACCCTTTTGACTCTTTCACCGCGATGTAACATTGAACCTTAGAAATATAATATTGAGAATATCCATGATTTTTCAGATGGCAGGGAGAGCGCGTCTTGGACAGAATGAGCGCATTCCTCCACCACCGCCACCGCCTCCCACTCTGCAAGAGCTGATGGCTCAGCAGAACGAGATTCAGCGACAGTTGGCGCAGCGTCAGCCGCCACCTCAGCGTTATGGTGGTGGTGATCATCAGCGTCACCCGGCGACAGCCACTTATCAGGAGTTCCTCAGTACCCAGCCACCTTTATTCACCAGGGCAGATGACCCACTTGATGCTGATGTATGGCTGAGGGTAGTGGAGTCCTACTCAATGGAGTTTGTTCAGAGGTGACTAAGGTCAGGTTCGCCACCCAACAGCTTCGCGGACCCGCGCGGACATGGTGGGACCACTTTCTTGCTATGCAGCCAGCTGACCATGAGGTGGAATGGAGAGAGTTCAAGGCAGCTTTCAGGGGGCATCATATACCAGCAGGCATTATGGACCGCAAGCTCAACGAGTTTCTGGCACTCACTCAGGGAAACCGGACAGTGTTACAGTATGCTCAGGCCTTCAATGACCTGTGCCAGTATGCCGGGTATCATGCAGACACTAATGAGAAGAAGAGGGACAGGTTCAGGAGGGGGCTTAGCACTAAGCTCCGTGATCGTCTCAACACGGTCAGGGCCAACAGCTACAATGAGTTAGTCAACATGGCCATTTCTCAGGAGGACTGTATCACAGCTCGTCAAGCAGAGAAGAAGAGGAAGACCCCTATGGTAGGACCTTCAGCTCAGCCACAACGCTTCAGGATTGTCTCTGACACTCAGAACAGGGGACCTCAGGAGTAGCAAGGACGTTGGGTGATCCGACCACAGCAGCAGCAGGCACCCAACCGCGCCTAGTTTCCAGTTCAGAGGAACAATCAGCCACAACAGCAGTATCGCCAGACCAATGACAACAAGTGTTTCACTTGTGGTAACACCGGGCATTATGCCAAGAATTGCCCCAGAAACTAGCAGCTGCAGGGACAGAATGCCAACCAGAACCAAGGCAAGCGGCAGAAGGTGCAAGTAAGATAAGGCAAACTGAACTTCACCACCATGGCTGATATTCCAAAGGGAGCACCCGTCATGACTGGTATCTTTTCAGTTTTGAATTATCTTGTTATTATTCTTTTTGATTCTGGTGCATCACATAGTTTTATCAGTGCCAAATTTAGTGCCAAGTGCCAATTACCTTTTCACCACACCAATGGGGGTATTACATTTTCCACACCAGGAGGCAGGGTTGCCACCTATCAAATCAACAAGAATGTGCCTATAAAGTTTGGTAGTTTGATAATCAAAACCAACCTCCTCATTTTGGGTTTGGATAGCATGGATATCATACTGGGAACTGACTGGTTAACCAAACATCAGGCCGTGATTGATATTGCAGCAAGGGCCATTGAGGTGCACTCACCTACTTGTGGTGAAACCACATTATATCTGCCCGATTAGGGTTGTACCCGTTCCTGTGCCTTCGTCATGATAGAATCCCCGGTTGAGAGGATCCCAGTGGTCTGTGACTACCCAGATGTTTTTCCAGAGGAATTGCCAGGGATGCCACCCGATAGGGACATAGAGTTCGCAATTGAATTACAACCTGGAACTGCACCTATATCCAAGAGACCCTATAGGATGCCTCCAGCAGAGTAAGCAGAGCTGAAAAAGCAACTACAAGAGCTATTGGACAAGGGGTTCATTCGCCCAAGTACTTCACCATGGGGGTGCCCCACCTTGTTTGTAAAGAAGAAGGATGAAAGTCTGAGAATGTGTGTCGATTACCGCCCTCTCAATGCGGTGACCATCAAAAACAAATACCCATTACCCCGCATTGATGTTTTGTTTGATCAATTGGTGGGAGCCAAAGTATTCTCCAAGATAGACCTTCGCTCGGGTTACCATTAGATCAAGATCCGTGCCAGTGTATTGCCAAGACGGCTTTCTCTACCAGATATGGGCTTTATGAGTTTTTGGTGATGTCTTTTGGGTTGACCAATGCCCTGGCTTATTTCATGAATCTGATGAACTCAGTATTCATGCCAGAGCTGGACAAGTTTGTGGTGGTTTTCATTGATGATATTTTGGTCTATTCCAAGAATGAAGACGAGCATACTGAGCATCTGCACATCGTGCTTCAGCGACTGCGCGATCATCGTCTTTATGCTAAGTTGTCTAAATGTGATTTCTGGCTGAGGGAAATTAAATTTTTGGGCCACACAATCTCTCAGGATGGAATATCAGTTGATCCTGAGAAGGTATAAGAAGTAATGGATTGGAAACCTCCTACCACAGTGCGGCAGATTCGGAGTTTTCTAGGATTGGCAGGGTATTATCGATGATTTATTCCAGATTTCTCCAGAATTGCCAAGCCAATGACTGCACTGTTGAAGAAGGGAGTCAAGTATGAATGGAGCCAGAAGTGTGAGGATTCCTTCCATACACTGAGGCAGCACTTGACAACAGCACCAGTGCTAGCTCAACCTGACCACACCAAGCCCTTTGAAGTTTATTGCGACGCTTCCAGTACTGGATTGGGATGTGTCTTAATGCAGGACAACAGAGTCATTGCTTATGCCTCTCGAGCACTCAGACCCCATGAGCATAACTACCCCACACATGATCTGGAGTTAGCAGCTGTGATTCATGCTCTCAAGATATGGAGACATTACTTGATGGGAGCTCACTGTAACATTTACACTGACCATAAGAGTCTCAAATATATCTTCACCCAGGCTGATCTTAATATGAGGCAGAGAAGATGGTTAGAGCTAATCAAGGACTATGATTTGGAGGTGCATTATATTACCATCCTGGCAAGGCCAATGTTGTGGCAGATGCTTTAAGTAGGAAAGCCCAGTGCAATTGTATGAACATGGATGCAAGAATCACCACCCTATGTGATGAGTTGTGCAAGTTGAACCTAGAAGTCATTTCCTCAGGTGCCTTGAGTTATATTTCAGTGGAGCCCACCTTACATGAGCAAATAGTCATGGCACAGATTGGTGACAAGGGTGTTCAAGTCATTAAGGAAATGATCAAACAAAAGGTGGACAAATACAAATGCTTCCGTCAGGACAGCAAAGGAATCCTATGGTTTGGAGATCGATTGGTTGTTCCCAAGAACCCAGAGCTCAGAAAGAAGATATTGGATGAAGCTCACCTTTCGAAATTCTCCATGCACCCCGATAGCAATAAGATGTATCATGACCTCAGATCTTTATACTGGTGGACCAGAATGAAGAGGGAAATTGCGAAGTATATATCAAAATGTGACACCTGCTAGAGAATCAAGGCCAGTCATTTGAAGGTAGCAGGCCCTTTGCAACCCCTTCCCATACCATCTTGGAAATGGGAGGACATTTGCATGGATTTTATTGTAGGATTGCCCAATACCTCCCGACACCATGATTCCATTTGGGTCATTGTGGACAAATTGACCAAGACAGCTCATTTCTTGCTAGTACACACCACCCACAGGACAGAAAAGTATGCTGAAATTACATTGACCAGATAGTTCGCTTGCATGGAATACCAAGGACTATAGTATCGGACAGAGAAGCACCATTCGTGGCACGATTTTGGGAGCAATTGCAGGAGTCACTTGGAACCCACGTAATAAGAAGCTCAGCATACCATCCCCAAACAGATGGTCAGACAGAAAGGGTGAATCAGATTTTGGAAGACATGTTGAGGGCATGTGTGCTACATTATGGAAAAGATTGGGACAAGTGTCTTTCCTTGGCAGAGTTCTCTTATAATAACAGCTACCAGTCTAGTTTGAAGATGGCACCTTTTGAAGCCTTGTATGGGAGAAGGTGTAGGACCCCGCTGAATTGGTCTCAAGCAGGAGAAAGGGAAATTTTTGGACCAGACTTGGTACTTGAAGCAGAGGAAAAGGTCAGAGTCATTAAGAAGAACTTAGAAGCTGCCCAGGCTAGGCAAAAGAGCTATCATGACAAGAAGAGGAAGCCTCTGCAGTTTGAAGTGGGAGATCATGTTTATCTTAAAGTGTCACCCACCAAAGGTGTCTAGAGATTTGGAATCAAGGGCAAGTTAGCTCCTCGCTACATTGGACCCTATGAGATCAAGGAAACTTGTGGACCTGTAGCATATCAATTGAAGTTGCCACCCCACATGTCAGCAGTTCATGATGTGTTCCATGTATCTCAGCTATGGAAATGTGTCCGCTTACCCACGGAGGTGCTACCTGAACCAGAAATTGAGATAGAACCAGACTTGTCTTATAAAGAGCACCCCGTCAAGGTGTTGGATCAAAAGGAGAGATCAACGCGGGCAAGGTCGATCAGAATGTATAAGGTTCAATGGAGTCATCATTCAGTGGAAGAAGCTACATGGGAGACCGAGGATTTTCTACGCTCTCGCTTCCCCGACTTTCTGCCCAAGGAGTCGGTACATAACCCAAAACCCCACCCCCACCTGCCCTTTGAATCTAAATAAAAGAAAAACTTAGATGATAAAAGTACAGTAAGTTTTGAAAATAACGTGAGAAGGACTTCCTTCTGAAGTTGCAAAGAGGATGACATTCAAAGAGCAGTTAACTAGAAAAACTTGGATAAAGGAAGAAACCACACACCAGCACACCTTCATGGCACCCCTCCAAAGGACTCCACCTAAAATCTCGGGACGAGATTCCTTTAAGGGGGGAGGGTTGTAACACCCTAGGTGTTACTTAGGGTGTTCACCCAAGACTACACTATTAAACCTATTATCACATGTGGTTTAGTTTGAGCAAGGTACACCAAACTTGGAAATCAAAATCCTAAGTAAGTGTAACCCATCTTAGATGTCATGCCTTGGCTTGTTATGCAAGTATAAAGGGGAGAATTGCCCAAACCCTAATGCAAACCCCTTTGGACAATGGGAACCCTAGAAGTAAGTATGACCAAAGGGTTATGAAAACCACATGATCATGACTTGGGCCAATTATAAAAGTTGTAATACACTTAATACCCTACAAATAATAGTAAGAAAGTAACCCCAAAAAGATTTCAGAAAAACCCCAAAAGGTTCACCAAAGGGTTGAGCATGAAAGAAAAATCAGAATTTGTCTAAGTCCCAAAACCAACCTTTGGCCAAGGATCAAACATGTTCACCCTCATTCAAACTTCAAAACCATTTGACCCAATTGGCAAAGTGGCGCCAAAATACCTCTAGAATACCCTAGAAAAGTTTGAACCCAACCCTAAGTCATTTGACACGACTTGGCACAAGTTTTGTCTCGGTTTGGACAGCTCTGACATAGCCAACTTCCCACCCCCATATCTCTCAAACCAGACCATATCTACCCTCGGTACTCACATGAACTAGATAGCTCTAGGTGGAGGAAAGAGATCTCTCACAGGTCCTAGGGCAAGATTCGTACGTTTTGGCCGCTCTGCAGAGGGAAGAACAAGTGCAGAAGCAAAGAGCCACGTGTTCGACGCGCTCTGAGCTCGCCAGAGCACGCCCAACGCGCGCCCCCGTGTGCCCCGTGTCGCGCCAAAGCCGAGCCGGCGCCGCTGCCCGCGCCCACGCCTATAAAACCCCCAGGGACTTCGACCATACTCCTCCACACGCGCTCGACCTCACCAGAGCACCAGATCACCGGCATTGCCCCGCGCACGGCGTGCCCGCGGCCACCTGATCCCCCACCACCGTAGACCGACCAGCAGAGCCTCTGCCAACCCCGTCCGACCCTCAGAATAGACTGTGCGTGCCTTTGTGAAGCTCCTCGAGCAAGGAATCAAACTTTGCCTCAGCGGAGAAGCCAGTCCACGGTCGCCGGGCGTCACCCGATCGCCGGTGAACGTAGACCGGGTAAGTCTCTGCGCCATTTTCCGATTCACCGCACACATAGCCTCTACGACATCCCGTGGAGCTCATCGTGCCGTTTAATTGAACTAGATCGTCGTGGTTAGGCCGGAGCACTCACCGCCGACGAGTTCACCCGCCTGTGCGCGTGGACCGGCCGATTCCGGCCACCACCGCCGTCGAGCCGTACATCGCCGTGACCGCCAGGACCTCCTGGAGCCAACCCCGCCCCTCACCGGACCTCTCTCGCCGCCGGTAAGCCGCGCCGTCCTTTCCTTTCCACGATTACTGTTTACTTAAGGGGAGGGACCGCGGGGAAGAAGGAGAAAAGGGCAGGGGGTTTTGTGCGCTGTCAGTGACTCAGGGGAATAGTGGCGCAAGGGTATAACTAAAGGAATTAGTTTAGTAAGAACCTAGGGTCTTCGATGCAAATGGGTTTTCCAGGAAACCTTTTTAAATATTCTAATTTAAATCCAAACAGAACTTGAAAATTCATAACTTCAGTTTGGTTTACCGAAATCGAGTCAAACCAATTTTGCCAGATCCTAAACTATAAAAGCTACTTAGGAAAATTATAAAACCCCTAAGTGTTACAGAAAACTTTAAAGTTTTGATTTAAATGATTAACTGGTCAAAAGCTAAAAGAAATAAGAAAAAATAGCTACACTATTAGACTGGGGTTAAGAAAATTTAGAGAAATACTTAATCATTTTCTAACCTGTTTAAAAATAATAAACTCCTCTGTGCCCCAAATTAAGGTAGAGTTTGCCATTTAAATCATTTTTGCCTAAAGTTAGAGAAAATATAAAATGTAATTTAAAATAAAGACCAGGGAGCACCCACATTTTTGTTGGCTCCCTTATTGAGGGTAGTTCATTAGAAAAATTTATTATACCCTTGTTTAGTACAAAAGAAAGGAGATACCTTTCAATTTAGGAAAAACAAGGAAAACTTAGAAAAACCCTAGAAAAATAACCCTGAGGAGAAAACACCCCAACCCTTGGGATAACTAATGTTTTGTTATTATGAACATAGGAAAAATATGGAATCTGTTGTTTGATATTTTTCAAATAACAAGTTAGTTATAAGCACCTTTTTGGCATAAAACTTTAGAAATTCACAACTAAATATCCACTAGCCCTTTTTCTGTGATTTTTAACACAGAGGCCTAATATCACCTATGTATCTGGACAAAATTAAAAATTGGTACAAAAACCTCAATTAAATCACAGCTATAGTGTAGAATGCCCTTTTAAAGCTTGTCTTTGTTAATTTTGTACAAGTAGTGTATGAATTAGTATCCACCTCAAATTTATAGGACAAACTACAGTAACAAATAGTAAGCCACTGTAATTTTTACAGAATTTTTGGGCAAAGTTAAAACACTGTTGTAGTTCAAACCCACACTAAAATTCATAAGTGGAAAATGAAAAGAAGAACTAATAGTGGAGACTAATGTTGCACTAACCAAACCAGCCAAACCCCTGACTCCCTACTAAAACATTTAAAGGGCATTCCAAGTCTTAATCCATTATGCTTAGGCAAGAACCTCCAACCTAAATTGATAAGCCTTAAACCCTAAGAGCCTCTTATAACCAGGAAACCCTAAGTTATCTATTAACTTAATTTCTTCACTTAACATGATGATTTCTAAATTCTGCATAATATAGCATACATGTTCTTACTCATTGCATTCGATAGATTGCAACCTAGCTGACGGAGAGTACATCCTCGTGCCGGAGCAAGGAGTTGCTCAGGAGGTAGCCCCGAATCCAGCACCAGAGCCTGCCCCAGAGGATCTGCCTGCCCCAGCTTTGGAAGGCAAGCCCCGGTTTATGCATAACCAGTTCTATATATTATTTTACTGCACTTAGTGATTGTAGGCTTGTATTGTGCACTTAAGTGTAGGAGTTGTTTGAAACCCAAGTTGCATGATCTCAGGAATCCTTTTGTGATGGATACTAGTATGCTAGGACGAGTAGCTGCTTTATTAAATAAGGATCTCGGTAGAAGTCGAGTGATTTTTCTAGCACTCGCGCGAGGTCAGGAATTGGTTGTATCCATTTTTGATATATCGTAATGATGATAGTCTGTGGACAATGGTCCATGGGGATGCGTTGTCTACGAGACGGAAATTGGAATAAGGATTAAGGTGTGGTACCGTGTGTCAAGCGTTTGAATGTACTAAGCACATGCCGAGAAATATGGTAAATTGGTAAGCCTAGTACCTGAGTGAACCTGGCAGTGGACATATCCCCTCACGCGACCTGAGACGTGGTCTCCCATTCCGGTTATGGTGGGTACAAGTGCGGTCACTGCACGACGGCAGTCGGGGTCAGTGAGGCATTGTACGCCAAGGCGGTGAGCCCTGATCTGCTGACGGGGAATCAATGGGGACGGTTGATGCATGTGGGGACGGAGTGCCTCGCCATGTCGTGTGTTTAGGTTTACCTTGCAAGGATAAAAACTCGATTTGAATCGTCTGCTTCTCGCAGCTAATGAGACTGCTTGATCCATGCTGCTACATTGAGTAATAAGTGGAAATGTGATGAATTGGCAAAAGTTGTTGATTGCTAAATGTTTGATACCATGTATGATTAGATAGGTATACATTTAGTCTTAAGAGAGTCACACTAAAAATTGACAAAGCTAAAACTTGATTTTAGACTCAGCTAGTGCTTTTGGCAAACCAAACCCCTCAGCCAAACAGCTGCATGTCTAGAGGTAGAGGAGTAGACTCCTCACACCGGGTAAGTCTAGCTGAGTATTAGTATACTCAGCCTTGCTTGTGGCATAATTTTACAGGTTCTCTGGAGGACATGGTTGCTGGAGTGACTTGGCCGTCCACCTTGCCACCGGGTTGGACAGTCGAGTGGGACCCTGCCTCGGCAGAGGAGGAGCATGAGGAGTGATGGGACAGGCTTCCCCATCCCTCTGTTTATTTATCGCTGGTTTTATTCCGCTGCATTCCGAACAATGATGACTACTTTTGCTAAAACTCCGATGATGATGTAATAAATTTATTACTCCCCAATGTATAGTTTTATGCTTTATTGTATTTGCTCTGTGCCTCACCATCGAGTGAGTACGTGGTACTTGATCCTGTTAGTGGCCTCGTCGGACTAGATCCAAGGGACTGACGTGTTATTCCTATTTAAGTGTGGTCTAGCCTCTAAGGCGGGACTTAGGTACTTAAGTTGGAATAATTCGGGCGGTTCTGCCACAATTCAAATCTAGCACACATGCATACACTAAGCATAATGTCTGGTCTACTAGCACAAAGATAAAATAATGAACCTATCATAGACTGGTATGCCTTTTGATCAACGGACTTACCTCCTTTGTTGA
This sequence comes from Zea luxurians, assembly GCA_029449295.1. NCBI lineage: Eukaryota > Viridiplantae > Streptophyta > Magnoliopsida > Poales > Poaceae > Zea > Zea luxurians. The sequence continues at coordinate 115,172,038 of JAOPSE010000005.1, read as the reverse complement.
GGTCGAGATGTCCGTCAGTTCCCATCGGTGTCTTCACGGGCTTAGCATCCTTCATCCCAAACCTCTTGAGAAGATCTTGAGTGTACTTCATTTGGGAGATAAAGGTGTCGTCCTTGAGTTGCTTCACTTGGAATCCAACACTACTACAAAACATGTTATATGAGACGGTTGATTTTTAGTTCTTAAGACGCTTATGAAGTGTCCAAATTTGATGGAGTCATAAAAGATGTCCCACATTTAAGATGGTTATAAACCGTCTTAAAAGATATTGTATAAGACAATTTTTAATTTATAACCGTCTGAAAAAGGTATTTGTTTAAGTCATTTTGCCCGATAAACCGTCTTGAATTTGGTTTTTGTTTAAGACACTGCTTCTAAAGAACCGTAGAGAATACAAACATTATAAGTCATAAAGTATTTATCAAACTGTATTGAATATCCTACAATAATAGACGATTACAATAGGAAAACCATCTCATTTAGGTGACTAATAATGGACATTTTTGAAACCATCTTATTTAGGAGACTGATATTAGACATTTTGGTGACCATCTTATTAAGATTTAAACGAAATGACTTACACGATAGTACATTCTTCAATTTATAATCATTTTTCAGATATCACGTTATAATAATTTGAAAGAGAAATATACATACACATATATTGAACAACATTATAATTAATATAATATAAATAAGTACCATTCAATATATCATAAATAATCATTGTCAAACAACACATACAAAAGTGTACTCTAAATCTAAACTAAAATACAACTATTTGCACTAATGTTAAGCCTAACTTTATATGAATTCAAGTCTCCACACTTTTGCGGCCACCAAATTTGAATTCCATTCTATGTTTTTCTGTACAACAAATAGGAGAAAACTAGACATAGCAAAAAGCTCCAAGCAGCACGTGGATGGTCTCGAAGCAGCCCTTATGCTTCTCCCTGTTCTTGATCACTCCTACATGCCCGGTGTTCCTCCCGCCGGTCACCATGACCACGTTGCCGACGTCAAACTTGATGAAGTCCATGATCTTGTTGGTCTCCAGATCGATCTTGATGGTGCCATTCCTGCAAACTTTTAGCTGTACAGAAGGGAGATTGTGTTTGGAGTAAAGAACAACCAACCTCACCACATATGGACTCAAAGAATAACTTCAGATCTGCTTGAGTGACCTGCGTGTATTAAAACAGAACCATGACAGAATGAATAACTAGTGGTAGTAGCATGAGTGCAGGTACCAAACCTTCTTTTCAATGTTTGTGCAGTAGATAGTCCTTGCACACATTTCATGTTCATCGTCAGACTGCAGAGCACGGAAAATCGACCAACTTTCTTAGAGACATATCAGATAGAGCATGAACATTGAGCCATGAACTTAAGACAAGCATGTTGGTTCCGGAAGGTTTGCATACCCTAGGTAGGAATGTTTCGTTGACTGGTTCAATGGCAGTTTTTGACGGCAGAACATTGACATGATAATATCCAAGCACGGTTCCTGACAGATTCAAAGCAGCCCTTGCACCCTCTGGGACATCGATGTTTTTCACCCGATAAACAGTAGATCTATTACACAGAGTAAGCAAACTAAAACATAGTTGGATATGGATATATTACCCTCATCAGTGAACTCTATGAAAGCAAACCTAAGGACTGAATTTGGGTCCCCACACATGCGACAGTCCACAACCTTCAGAGAGCATATCCAAGATTATGCACAATTGGATCAAAATCAAATGGGGAACTAAATACATGTAAGAGGGTTTACAATTGTCCCATAAATTTGTACCTGTCCGCAATTTATAAATAGTGTTGCGAGGTTTTCTTCAGTAACCTGAACAATAGAAGAGAAATTAGCACCATAACTACATATGATTGTTAGTTAGCAAGTCAAACATTATGTGACACTACAATATTGAATAAATAGCACACTACAGAAGCTACCATATAGAATAATAGTTAGATAAAAATTGCCCTAATACATTACCCCCAACCAGGGTTTACCTTACCGGTAGAAAAAAAAACCGGAGCTCACCGAGAAACGTGTTTCTCGGATTTCTCGTTTTTTTCGTTTTTCTCAAAAAAATTTGGTCAGAATTTAAAAAGAACAGCTCAATTTAATCAAAAAACATATAGATCTTTTCTAAACCACCTAATGTCACTATATACATATAATCATTCTATAAATGGAAAAATGAATCACAAATTGACTGCCGATATATATCCTTAGAACATAGAATAATTAGAGAACATAGAATAACAAGACGATCCAAATAAACCAAATATTACATAAATAAAGTTCTTTGGCAACATCCATGCACTGGTGAATATAACACTAGTGGTGAGTCACAAATATTTGGTAGTCCATAGTTAAAATAATGCATAGAAATTAATCATAGTTATAATTATTGTTAGGCCACATGAACCAAATATGGCAGCAATATTGTGCTAAAACTGAAACAAAGCACACAATTGATACAATAGAGCCACATGTTCAAAATCTTGCCATTGAATCAGTCCATGTATACGCCATATTCTTGTGCTTGTGCTTGAAGATTAGATCACTGTATTTTCCAACAGTAAGACAACAAATTAATTAGTTAAATGAACTTTTTGAAACAGTGAGACAACACATCTATAATCTTAGATGTACTTAACCTTCTGAAGCATGTACAGGCCCTTGATGGAGAGCTTCTTCTGCCTTTTTGATCTTGGACGGAGAGGCGCTGCTTGTTCATCTTGACCTACAAAACATGTATAAATATGAAAACAAAATACATTGTGGAATCAATTATTTGCAAATACATTATTGATTTCCCTTGCTTACCAGGACCATTATATTGGTCTGTAGCTAATTTAGGTTGTGTCCTAGCTGCAAAACATGGACCACTAGGTTCACCATCTTCGTCATCACCACCACCTTTCACAATGATATTGAAGATAATTTGAATCATAAAAAGGACATGACAAATAGTGCATAATTAACTCAAAATTGAACTCACATAGAGTCACTATCACCTTATTCGTTGTAGGTTGGGCTACCTCCTCCCTCACTACTATCTGATAAGAAATTATCTACAATATCTTCTTCTATAACATTCCTTTTCCTACCATTTTTCCTACCAGAACCAATCCTAGAATTTAAAAGAACCATCTCTTCTTCATTCAATCCTCCTAACTCCTCTAAAATGAATCCACTTGGTCTGTTAGGGGATTCAGGCTCATCATTTTCATCAAGTGCCGGCACTGATTCACTCCTAGAACTGCACAACCATTCCATAATCGGGTTGCCTTCATCATACATAGCAACATCTATCATGAAGCTACATGGATCTATGTTTCTATCTTTAGAGTTTTTCATTTGTTCAAGACTTTCCATATCAGTTTCAAAATGTTGAATGCGCAACTTCAAGTTGTAGTGAACTAAACCAGTTTATGCAACTTATCATAACTCAACCGATTCCTCAATTTGGTATGAACCAAAGCGAAGGTACTCCAATTACGTTCACAACCACTAGAGGGCATGCATTGAGAAACAATACGACGTGCAAACTCTTGTAATTCTGGATAGTCTCCACCATATTGATCCCACCAATCAGCTAGGAAAATATGAAAAAAATAGAACAATCACCACAAATAAAGAGGCAACTCTCAAGGACAAAACAAGAATAAATCTAGACAACGATGACTTACCTACACTTGCGCGGCCATTAAGTGCTGAATCTTTAGCCTCTTCTCCTCCAAATAACCCAGCTTGCTTTCTGAAGAAAGTATATTGATCAATTGCAGTTGAAGCCTTTGAAGATGAGCTTGAAAGTTTCTTTATGGCCATTGTCACAGCATGTTGGAACTTCGGTTTTCTTGCCATTTTGGAAGTATATAGCGCTTCAGGGTTAAGGGCAGCAGCTATGAAAATAAAAGGGCAGCAACAAATCAATAATTATAATGTTTAATCAGCTAGAAAATTTTAAGGGTTAAGGGCAGCACATACCTACAAGCATAAGAGTATCATTGAGCATATAGTCAAGTCTTCTATTGATTACTTGCATTAATCTATCACACAGATTTTTGTTGATAGGATCATCACCTAAATTGGATCGTATTTTATCCATAGCACTCATCATTTTTGGAAGAAAAGACGATATAGACACACTCTTCAGTTGATCAGCTAAACGAAGTACAGAGTAGATTGGGGACACCGCTTTCAAAACCTTTTCCATGTCACTCCACCATTTATTTTTTGTCAAACAATCATATGCGAATTCATGATCTTCTTCACCAGCCCACTTACAGTTCTCCCAATCAGCTGATGCCATCCACAACTTAAATTTATCTTTTCTATCCAAAAAACTCTGCAGAAAAATAAAAACAGTACCAAACCTAGTTGTGTTCCACCGAACTAGCTCACCACCAATTTTCTCTCACATCATAGCATGTAACCTACAATAAAAAACAACAATAAATTATGAAAACAACAATTGATATGAATTATGACAAAATAACAACGAAATATGATTATATTTATGACAAAAAACAGAATTGAACTATAACCTGTTATGATTATAGAAGAATCTACAAATTCTCTTTGCACTATCCACTACTTCTGCAACATCAGGAAATCGTCCTATATCCTTCAACATTAAATTTATGGTATGTGCAGCACATGGCTGCCATGTAATATGTGGATATTTTGTTGTGAAGTCTTGACATGCCTTTTTATAGTTTGAGCCATTATCAGTGATGATCTGAACAACATGCTTGATCCCAATATTAGCAACCACATTAGATATAATTCCATAGATATAATCAGAATTTTGAATTAGACCAGTTGCATTTACTGACTTGTGGAAGAACATACGCCCATTGCAAAAGATCATAAAATTAATAATGGACATCATGGTAGGACCTGTACAATCATGACATAGAAACACAAAAGTAAGGTCATTTATGAATAACAACATAAAGTAGGGTCAGCTAACTGAACAAGTGTTTACCAGTCCAAGAATCACACATAATTGTAACTCCATAATCCTTCCAATCCTCTTTGAATTTATCCATGTGAGCCTCCATGTCTGCATAATTCATTTCCAAATGGACCATCTATTTCTCTCCCACGTGGAATTGGTACTCCATCACCAAGTTGTTGAGCTAAGTTAAGTGCGGAACGGAAGTATGGGCAGTCTGCCTTTCTTCCAGGAATGTCATTAGCATGGAACCATTTTGCCAATGCTATCCCTAACTTCTCCTTATGACCCTTCTCTAGCATAACATCTATGCGTGGTTGCACTTGTGTCCTACTGCGTGCCAAGTCAATGTCAGAAGGACCTCTAGAGGTATCTTGTGTATTCTTGTAGTAACTTGAGAGCCTACTTTGCTTCCCTGTAGAACAACTTGCAGCTCCACTTGCACTACCCGTTGACTAACCAAAAGGTGGACAACTATCATGTTCCAATGTGGAAAAAGAATCCCTCAATGAATTTCTCATTGCCATATCAATCTGTGCTTGTTCATCAAGAGGAATTCTTGCACTTCGATAACCTTGTCTTGTTGCAGAAACCTCCTTTTCAACAAACAGACGAAGCTTCTTACCACGTACCCTCCTGATTCTCCCATCTATTACTTTTTGAGACATTAGGTCCTTCACATGATTTGGCACTTTACGACATGCCTCCACACTCCCAGATATGTGACCTAGATGCTCTTTTAATCGAGACACCCCCCGCCTTTTTTGGTGGTCAAACAATAAAAACACTTAAAGCCAGCCTCATGAGGCCCAGGATATGGCTCACCATGGCTCCAAGTCACATCAATTGGTCCATTTAACTTCACTGGTTTCCCTACATTAGCAAACATAACACTATTTTAGCAAATATGTCATTTATGCAAGGTCTCACAATTTCTCACAATGTTCATAAATATGTACACTAGATATAAATCTATTTGATCATAAATTCTTCTAAAATTTGTAACAAGTAGTATACCAGTATTTTACAATGGTCATAAATATGTGCATTGGATTGAAAACCATATCCTACTGTACAACATTTCATCATTTCAGTTTGTCAAAATTAAATCTAAAGTTAGATATATAACAATGAAAACAATTACCATATCGATCCAACACCATCACACCAGCAACACTTGAAGATGTACCAGCATCGGCCATAGCCTTTCCTTTCTCTGCCTGAGTAGCAGCACCAGCACGACGCTCGTGAGGATGGTCAATCATGCATACTTCACAGTCGCTGTCGCTGTCCCAGTCCGACGCCATGGAGGAGCTTCAAACTAGAGTGAAATCAGAAGTCCACGCTTAGTTGGGACGGGGTGGCACTAGTAACAGCAAGCAGCACGGTTGAGAAGTCATCGATGCCGGCTCAGCACCAATAGTGGTTGCAAGATTGAAGGAGGAGATGCGACATACCTGAGCGCAGCGTCGGTCTGGACCTGCTGGTGCCGAGGGACGACGGACGAGCACGGCAAGCAGCTGCAGCAGATAAGGCACGCGCGCACTGGACCTGGCGTCGGATGAGAAGCAGCTCCTCGGCTGCTTGCCGGTGCTGTCTGCTGTGCACTGGCCGTGCGGCTAGCTGCTCGGGCGGCTGGCCGGAGCTGGGCGGCCTGCTTGCCTGCTCGAGCGGCTGGGCAGCAGCTGTGGCGGCGGTCGGTCTGCTTGCCTGCTCGAGCGGCTGGGTAGCAGCTATGGCAGCGGGCGGGTGACGCGTTTTGAAAATGTGAGCTGAGCAAAAAGTTAGGGTTTCAATTTTATATGTGTGTGATGTTTTGGGCCTCCTTTTTACAGCCCAAACAAATAACTTTAGAATTGGGCTAGCAAAATTCAAAAGCGCTGAAAAATTTGGGCTGTAATGGAAAAAACCGGGGCCCACCGAAAAACATGAATTTCGGTTTTCTCGTTTTTTTTTTCGCCGAGATTTTTTTTCCTGCCCCCAACGTTTTCAACTCTGATTGGCAAAAAGGTAACACTATCATGTATGACAGAAAAGAAAGGGGCACAACCATACAAAGCTATGGCAACACCAACCTTTCAGGTGAGTAATGTGGCAGTGATTCCTCTCCCTCCATTATGCTAAAATCATGGCTTGTAATTTAGTCAGCACTTATTCAATTGCAAAAAGAACACCTCCACAAAAAGTAAATCCACATTATTTACCTGAGAAATATTGAACGATAAAGACCACAATCATGAAAGTGATCGACCAAATTTTGGATATTGTATCTGCAAATTGAAAATAAGTATATATGTCATGTAGGATTGGCAACACAACCTTAGTATCTCAGTTTGGAACAACAGAAACAGGGTGGCAATAGTATGTTTTGTTTGACAGATCATTTTATATTCTTATTTGCCAAAATGCAAAATTCAGTCTGATGAAATCGAAGAAGTCTAGCCTTTTCTAGAAGTGAAGGGCTAGACCCAGTTTCATATATCAGATTTCATTATTCAAGCATGGTGCAAGTATGTTTAGTGCTTTATTAGATAAAATTATCTTATGTGCTGGCACTATTGAGAAATGATTAATAATATGATATATGATTAAAAATGTAAATTTACAGACATTAAAATAGATGCCGAGGCTTTCAAGTTCTCACCCTCCAGATAAACCAAAATATGCTTTTATTTGAGCCACATTCCAATAGGTATTCTCTCCCTTAGATTCCTTAATTGCTTGCTCTAAGAGAGCGCAGGCCGCGATATGTGCTCCTACTGATTGACCCATCAAGTAGATTCTACAGATTCATCATAAATTCATTTATTAAAAGTTAACAATCAAAATACAGGATCTAAAGTAGAGATGCTTAAAGAACAACTGTAAGTACTACTACTTGCAAACAAATGTCAAAGTATCACTTACTTATTAGGATCCCCTCCAAAGCTAACAACATTGTTACAAATGAATGATATCGCCTCAGAAGCATCACTGACCATGTCGCTTATTGTTCCTTGAGGGAAATTTCTGCCATCCATATTTAAATTTTGCCGATGAAGCAAAAAAAATCATTCAGTCAATACTCAAAATTAATTAAAAAGGTACAGGTTGAAAACATAATGGTGAACTACACATATGTGGTGTATACATCACAAAATTCTTTAAGGCATCAGCACTTGTAATCAATACAAGCTACTATAATGCCTCCCTCTGCTAACCGCCTTCCAAGGAGAGCACCCCAAGCCTTGTAACTAAATATAAGCCACATCAGTAACAATGAAAGTTGTCATGAATTAACGTTGTAACGTATTGTGATTCATGAGGAAACTATCACTTACCCATTGATCCAAGCTCCACCAGTTACGAATGCCACTACTGGACTTGATTTGCTATTATCTTTGGGTATGTACAAATCCAACCTGCATAATATCTCTAGATCTACTGTTACAAATGCTCCAAGACGCTATGTAGACATGACTTTATTTAATCTTTAATTACCTATTTCTTGGTTGTTCTCCATAGATTACACTTCTAATAACATGTCTTGAAAAGAAATAGTAGTACCCAACTGGAAACAAACAAAAAAGAGGGTATAAATGTTAGTTGTTAGAACATGTTATGCCGATCATATTTGAACACCATCTATCAGAAGCCTATACGGAAGCAAACTGTTTACCAGGAAAAGGTTTGGAGAAAAATACCCAGGAAAGAGGTAAAGAATATGTAACCACTATATTCCAAGATAAAACTAAATCTCTTATCACACACCTTTTATGAAACCAGGCATGAGTTGAACTGCATAAATAAGGAGTGCAATAAGTTGCGATATCCACCGATAACTAACCCTGAAAAACCACAAAGCATGTGAGAAATCCAATCATGAAGCTCGGATGCATCTGTGCATTGCAGTGGATGGATAACACACTATAGGTTGCATAATGAATACTTCCTTTGTTCCCTATCTTAAAGTCACGAAACTTTGACCAACAATATATATATATATATATATAATTATTTTTAAATTAAATAAATTATATATTGTGGTACATGTTTTAATAATAAATGTAATGATTTAATTTTTATTTAGTCAATATTTATGAATATTTTGTTATTAACAGTCAAAATTTTAAAATATTGATTTAGGACAAATCTTCGTGATGCCACATCATCCCTTAGAAAACAGTTGGAAAAGGGGGGGGGAAACAATGTTGGTACTAGCTTGCTCCTAACATTACATGTTCTTATCGCCATAAGGGATAGGGATGCAAGTCCTTACAAATTACTACTACCCTTAACCACTCCACATATAGGACACATCAAACTGCGGCACAATTCCCATTTCCAAACAGTGACCACCAGTCCACCACTGATCAAGGAAACACTATAGCAAAGCATGGAACCATATCGCAGCACCCGCAATTTCAAAGCGATCGGAGCCAGCAGGATGCGGAGGGAGTGGGGGTCATTAACAATCGCGCGTAATATTGGTAAATGCAGATCACCCGAGGTATCCGAGCAGGGTGAAGGCGAGGCCCATGACGAGGTACGTCTCGGCGGCGGCATGCCCGACGTCTTCCCGGAAGGTGGTGCGCTTCCGATCGCCCGTGCGGCCGCTGCTGGGTAGTCGAGCAGGACCACGCCGATGCGGCGGCGCAGGCCCTGGGCCCCGTTGCATGGAACGAAGGCCTCCCCCTCGGTGCTTGCGCGCCCGCAGGCGGGGTCCTCGCTGGTGAGCTGCATTGCAAGGGCGATCGGCGGGTGCGAGGGTCCCCGTGGCAGTATAGGGTGAGGCCGTGAGGGGAGCGGACTCGGGGTGGCCTAGAGGGGTACGCGGGGCGAGACGCGGGGAGCCTAGAGCTCGCACCAGCATTACGCGGGGCGGGACGAGGGGAGGACGCGGGGAGCCTGGGACGCAGGGAGGGACACGGGGAGGAACGCGGGGCGGGTGGAGCTCGAACCAGCGTCGTGCGTTGGAACCCTAATGCGTGCTGGAACCCTAATGCAATGTGGAATGGGGAATGGAGGATAGATGGTGGTCACATTTTTCTGTTTATTAGAATATACGTGTGCATATAGAAATTATAATAAGCAGCGGTGCAGAATAATAAGCAGCCGTTAATATATAGAAATTAGAATAACAACAATTTATATTAAGTCCAAACTCATTCCATATCTATGACCATATTATCTAAACTACTCATATTACTAAAGAGGTCATAATCTTCTTTGTCATTTACATTTTCAACACCAACAATTCTTCTTTTCCCCCTGAGCACCACTCGATGATGCCTGTTTGCAAGATCATCGATATAGAAAACTTGATTTGCATGCTTTGCAAGAATAAATGGATCATCCTTGTAAGCTTCTCGTCTAAAATCTATAGTGGTAACCCCAAATTTTGGGTCAACGACAACACCTTTAGGGTTGAACCACTTACAAAGAAAAACAACTTGCTTGAAAAGTGTGTAGTCCAACTCCTAGATGTGTTCTAATTGTCCATAATACATGTCCTTCCTTAGATATGACAATTTTTTATTGCGATAAAACACCTCAGTTATCGCGTCGTTGCAAACTCCACTATTTTGTCGGGTGCTTTTACCATCTTGTTGTACTGTGTAGAAAGTGTATCCATTAATGTCGTAACTCTGCCATGTCGCTACAATGGACGAGGGTCCCTGTGCCAACCGTCTCACAGTGTCATTCTTTGGTACCTTGTTTTCACACCGCTTTTGAAACCAATCACAAAACTCTTTGTTATGGAGCCTCACAATGTTATCGTCCACCATTTCTAGGTTTTTCTTTCTCAATTGTTTCTTGTGTTTGTCAATGTACTTTGTAACATCTTCAGCGGATTGGAGGATCAAGAAATGAGCTTTATGGAGCAATTCTTGATCTGATATCACAGGGAAGTACCAGAAAACCTTTGCAGGAATCTTTTTCTTCTCATTGGAGCCCAATTCCTCTAGGTTATCAATCTTCTTGTAGCGTGATGTGTCACATGTTGGACATGATATGTTGTTCTTATGCTTTCCCCAATATATAATGCAATCATTGGGGCAAACATGTATTTTTTCATACTTCAACTCAATAGGACACAAAATCTTCTTTGCTTTAGTTGTGCTTCGTGGCACCATATTCCCTTTAGGAAGCTTGTCTGCTAAAAAATTTAACAAATATGTAAAGCTCTTATCACTCCATCCACTAGCCACCTTGAATCGTAGAAGTTCAGTAGTAAAACTCAGTCGATTATCACTACTTCCCGGATATAATGGTGTCTCACGCTCTTGAACTAGTATCTCACGTACTTGTGATGCTTGAGCCTCACTCAAATTACAAGTTACAGTAACATCATGTATCATGTATTCCAGATGATCGACGGGCACATCAATAATTGTCGCGTCCGCAAAATAACTTTTTGTATCTTGGATATACACATAATGGTCATTCGCCTCATTAGTATCCATAGGACTGCCATTAGTATCTAAAGGACCCTCAGCATTTCCATTTTATCACCAACAGAACATTCGCCATGATTTGTCTAGCATGTGTACCCAGATGTAAAACCACGCATTATCAAGTGTCCGAGGATTACACGTGAGTCAATAATTGGATCAAAGTTTCTACAGTCCACACAAGGGCATAAGATAGTTGTTGCCTTATTACCTAATCGATGTTTTTCAGCCACATTTAGGAACCCTTGCACATGACGGAAATAATTGATATCAGACCGATCAATTCCATACATCCATTGCTCTCGATCCATATCTAAAAAATAATTAAAGATTCATATTACATTGTCTCATAAACTAGATGCAAACAGCACGAGATTATATAGGAAAAAACAAACTAGGTAATTTGTTATGTTTTCATATATTAGAAAGTTATTTTAATAACTAACAAATAAACAATTAATTAAATAATTAAAACATTTTTCATAATTAAAATAGTAATGTTACTATGCATGCAAAATTAATACGATCCTAACGTAATTTGAAGGAATTAAAACAAATATTTAATGTAAAAAATATCACATATTTAATAAACTAGTAGGGCTATATGAAATATTTTAATCACAGCTAAGTTACCCTGAAAGTTGAATGGATGAGAAGAAATTTCTTCACAGAACTAGAGAGGAACTCGAACTTCGACGGGGAGTTAGGATGGGCTCATCAAAGAGAAGTCATATATATATATATATATATATATTTATAGGGGTGTTTTGAGTTTATCCATAAATCTAGGACCCACCAAGTGGGCTCGAGGCGCCCCACAGTCCAGAGTCCGTGCCGCCTGCCCACCAGTCCACGTTCCTAGTCTGTGCCGCGTCGTGGGCCTGCGGTCACCCACCAGGCCGCGCAGCCCAGTCCGCGCGCAAAAAAATTGAGTGTAAATAGGAGGAGTTGGGGGATCAAACTCAGGATGTCACCAACAACACCTTCAGTCTTTAACCACTATGCTACAAGGCTGCTTCTGCTATATTAATAAAACGTATTGTATACATGTGCAATACGCATATAAAGAGAAATATCCGTGGCATTAACCACCGCTTATCAGGTTGCTTATACTGTACAAAGAGACGATATTATAACTATGAATATACTGTTAATGAGAAAATAAAAATAATCATATTTCAAACGTATAGTTTTATTTGGTGATGTTTCTTATTTAAGCAAGACTTTTATCTATATGATATATAGAAACCGTACGAACATACAGTCAGCTAACTAGTTCATTTTAAATTCCAAAAAATGTTTAGTTCAATCTAATCAAAATTTACTATTGACTACGTTTTTTCACAATATGTCTTATCAGAAATATCATACGAGACGGTTTTATGTTTACAAGTTTCTAGTATACTCACTAACATCTAAGACAATTTTTATAGTCTAGATGACTCTAATAATATCTTTATTTGAGGTGGTTTCATATACAGAAGTGTCTAATATACTAACCAAAATAAAAGACACTTCTTATAAACTTAATGCCTCAAAAGGTATATTTATTTGAGACGGTTTTCAAAATCAAACTGTATTAAATCAATATAAGACATTTCCAACCATATATCTGTCTCAAAAACCTTCTTCATTAAAGACGGATTTCCAACAAACCGTCTTACCTTACTTAGCACCATATGATAAAAGACGCTTCTATGAAATGCACTGATATTTGTCTTAAGATGTATGTCTTAAATAAGCATATTTCTAGTAGTGCAAGGAAGTAGGTCAACTCGTCCATCATCGACATCTCGAACTTTTGCATCATTACCCTGCTAAACTCCTCACAAGACTGTTGGTTAGTAGAACCAAATATTATGTCATCGACATAAATTTGGCAAACAAAAAGATCACCATCACAAGTCTTTGTAAAAAGAGTGGGATCGGCTTTCCCAACCTTGAAAGCATTAGCAATTATAAAATCTCTAAGGCATTCATACCATGCTCTTGGGGCTTGCTTAAGTTCATAGAGCGCCTTAGAGAGCTTATATACATAGTCAGGATACCTATCATCCTCAAAGCTAGGGGGTTGTTCCACGTATACCTCCTCCTTGATTGGCCCGTTGAGAAAAGCGCTCTTTACGTCCATTTAGAATAGCCTAAAGGAATGGTGAGCGGCATAGGCTAATAAAATTTGAATTGACTCTAACCTAGCCATAGGAGCATAAGTCTCCTCGAAATCCAAACCTGCGACTTGGGCATAACCTTTTGCCACAAGTCGAGCCTTGTTTCTTGTCACCACTCTGTGCTCGTCTTGCTTGTTGCGGAACACCCACTTGGTTCCCACAACGTTTTGTTTTGGACGAGACACCAGGCTCTAGACTTCATTCCTTTTGAAGTTCCTGCATGGCCAACACCTAGTCCGGATCCTGCAAGGCCTCTTCTACCCTGAAAGGCTCAATAGAAGAGACAAACAAGTAATGCTCACAAAAATTAGCTAATCGTGAGCGAGTAGTTACTCCCTTGCTGATGTCACCCAAAATCTGATCAACGGGGTGATGTCTTTGGATCGTCGCTCGGACTTGGGTTGGAGGGGCCCGTGGTGCTTCTTCCTCCATAACCTGTTCTTTTTGTGCTCCCCCTTGATCTTGCCTCTTCTTGAGGTACCTGTTCATCGTCTTGGGTTGGAGGATGCACCATTGTCGAGGAAGAAGGTTGATCTTGTTCCTGCAGTTCCTGTGGTCGCACATCACCTATCGCCATCGTACGTATTGCGGCCGTCGGAACTTCATCTTCATCTACATCATCAAGATCAACTTGCTCTCTTGGAGAGCCATTAGTCTCATCAAATACAACGTCACTGGAGACTTCAACTAATCCTAATGATTTGTTGATGACCCTATACGCCTTTGTATTTGAGTCATACCCTAGTAAAAACCCTTCTACTGCCTTGGGAGCAAATTTAGAATGTCTGAAAGGGAAATGTTCCCTTGGGCCATTTTTATAAGATTTTGGTGATTAAGTGCTCCACACAAATGCTTTGAGTAATATTTGTGCCAAAGACTCAAGAAGTGCAAATCAAGATTAAAGGTATGTTTCTAGACTTAGTACATTGTTTTGAAGACTAATGTATTGTGTCTAAGTGCTAGAAACAGGAGAAATCGCTTTGAAGATAAGTTGGCTGTGTTCAGCCAAAGGCTACTCGGTCTGGGTGCACCGAACTGTCCGGTGGTGCAACGGACAGTGTCCGGTGTGCCAGGACCAGTTCCGATGAACAGACTGCTCTCGGGTCTCGACGGCGGCGTACGGCTATAAATCACCGGACTGTCCGGTGATGCACCGGACTGTCCGATGATTCGTCCGCGGTGAAGTCGTCGCTCTCGGGAAACAGTCAACAGCGTACGGCTAAAATTCACCGGACTGTCCGGTGAGGCACCAGACTGTCCAGTGAGCCAAAGGTCGGCCGCGCAATCCACGCGTGACGCGTGGCCGAGCCAACGGTCGGATGGGGGCACCGAACTGTCCGGTGTGCACCGGACAGTGTCCAGTGCGTCAATGGCTCCAAATCTTCAACGGTCGGCTGCGCTAATTTAGGAAAGCAATCTGCACCGGACTGTGAACAGTGGATGTCCGGTGGTTCACCGGACTGTCCAGTGCGCCACCCGACAGAAGGCAAGAATTGCCTTCCTGGATTGCTTCCAACGGCTCCTAGCTGCCTTGGGGCTATAAAAGGGACCCCTAGGCGCATGGAGGAGTACACCAAGTATTCTTTGATCATCCCTAAGCACCAAGACTCCATTCTAGCGCATTTGATTCATTGTGATAGCAATTTGAGCTCCTTCTGAGTCGAGAACTCCGTGTGTGAACTTTGAGCTCAAGTTGTTGGCTAGTGTGCGTGTTTGTGCTCTTGCTTTGAGTCTTGTGTGTGTTGCTTTTCCCATCCTTACTTCTGTGCATCTTTGTGATCATCAAATTGTAAGGGCGAGAGGCTCCAAGTTGTGGAGATTCCTCGCGAACGAGATATAGTGAAACAAAGAGAAACACCGTGGTATTCAAGTGGGTCTTTGGACCGCTTGAAAGGGGTTGAGTACAATCCTCGTCCATTGGGACGCCACAACGTGGAGGTAGACAAGTGTTGTACTTGTCGAACCACGGGATAACTCGCGTGTCTTTTGTGATTGCTTTTATGTGATACTTGTGTTCACAAGAGCTCGCTATTTAGTCTACTAACTCTTAATCAAGTTTTGTGGCTTTAAGTTTCAAGTTTTTACAGGATCACCTATTCACCCCCCCTCAAGGTGCTCTCAATTGGTATCGGAGCAGTTCTCTTCACGCAAGGGACTAATCGCCCGAAGAGATGGATCCAAAAGGAAAGAGGATGGTGGTCAACGATAAGGAGAATGAGTCCACCTTCAACGAGCCAAGAGACGATAAGCCCACCGACTCTGGCTCGAGTCACAAAAAGAAAGACGGGAAGAAAAAGAGGCGCATCAAGAAGATAGTCTACTACAACAGCGACGAGTCTTCTTCTTCCCAAAAGGACGACGACGACTATGAGAAAAAGAAAACGGTCAACTCAAACTTTTCTTTTGATTACTCTCGTATTCCACATAATTCAAATGCACATTTGCTTTCCATTCCTCTTGGTAAGCCTCCACACTTTGATGGAGAGGACTACGGATTTTGGAGTCACAAAATGCGTAGCCACTTGTTCTCTCTTCATCCAAGTATATGGGAGATAGTAGAGAATGGAATGCAATTTGATAGTACGGATAATCCCATGTTTATTAATGAACAAATTCACAAAAATGCACAAGCTACCACTGTTCTTTTAGCATCCTTGTGCAGGGAAGAGTACCATAAGGTGAGCGGCTTGGATAACACCAAGCAAATTTGGGACACCCTCAAGATCTCGCATGAGGGAAATGATGTCACCATGCTCACCAAGATGGAGTTGGTGGAGGGCGAACTAGGAAGGTTCGCAATGATCAGGGGGGAGGAGCCAACCCAAACATACAACAGGCTTAAGACCCTGGTCAACAAAATAAGGAGCTATGGAAGCACGAGATGGACGGACCACGATGTCGTCCGGCTTATGCTAAGGTCCTTCACTGTCCTTGATCCTCATCTTGTAAACTCTATTCATGAAAATCCTAGGTATACCAAGATGACGCCCGAGGAAATACTTGGGAAGTTTGTAAGCGGGCGAATGATGATCAAGGAGGCGAGATATGTTGATGAGGCGCTAAATGGCCCAATGCCGATCCACGAGCCTCAAACTATTGCTCTCAAAGCAACAAGTAGCAGGGAGGCACTACCTAGCAAGGTGGCGCAAGTTGAGGCGGCCGGGCTTAACGAGGAAGAAATGGCCCTCATCATCAAGCGCTTCAAGATGGCGCTAAAAGGTCGCAAGGAGCATCCCAACAAGAGCAAGACGAAGGGAAAGCGCTCCTGCTTCAAGTGTGGTAAGTATGGTCATTTTATAGCAAATTGTCCCGACAATACTAATGACCAGGAGCAAGAGAAAGGCGGGAAGAAGGAAAATAAGAAGGCCTACAAGAAGGCGAAGGGCGAGGCACACCTCGGCAAAGAGTGGGACTCGGATTGTTCGTCGTCCGACTCCGACGACGAAGGACTCGCCGCCTCGGCCTTCAACAAGTCGTCGCTCTTCCCCAACAAGCGCCACACTTGCCTAATGGCAAAGGAGAAGAAGGTAAACGCTCGTGACACTCCCAAGTACTCTACTTCTAGTGATGAGTACTCTAGTGATGATGAAGTAGACTACACTAGCTTGTTCAAAGGATTAGATAGAGCTAAGGTAGAAAAGATTAATGAGCTAATTGATGCATTGAATGAAAAAGATAGACTTTTAGAAAAGCAAGAGGATCTTTTATATGAAGAGCATGATAAATTTGTAAGTGTGCAAAAGTCTCTTGCTTTAGAAGTTAAAAGGAATGAAATGCTTTCTTGCGAACTATCTACTTGTCATGAGACTGTGGATAGCTTAAGAAGTATTAATGATGATTTAAATGCTAAGCTAGAAGTAGCAAACAAATCTAGTTCATGTGTTGAGCATGTTGTGATTTGCACTAGGTGTAAGGATTTTAATGTTGATGCTTGTAGTGAACATTTAATTTCCATTTCTAAATTAAATGATGAAGTAGCTAGTCTTAATGACCAACTTAAGACTAGCAAAAATGATTTTGATAAACTAAAATTTGCAAGGGATGCCTACATTGTTGGTAGACATCCCTCAATTAAGGATGGGCTTGGCTTTCGAAGGGAAGCCAAGAACTTAACAAGTCAAAGGGCTCCCATCTCTGCTAAGGACAAAGGGAAGGCCCCTATGGCTAGTAGGAGTCAAAAGAATCATGCTTTCATGTATCATGATAGTAAATATGCTAGGAATTTTCATTATGGTAGGAGTTATAATGCTTTTGACTCACATGCCATGATTGCTTCAAGTTCAAACCTTAATGGTAGATCTAGGAGGTATTTTGTGTCTCATGCTCCTAGGAAAGTGTATAATGGATCTACCACTATCTTTCATGCTTCCAATGCTAAATTTGTTCTTTCATGTAAAAATGAAAAAGTGATTGCTAAAAAGGTGGGGGCCAAATGCAAGGGAGACAAGACTTGCATTTGGGTCCCTAAGGCTATTATAACTAACCTTGTAGGACCCAACAAGAGTTGGGTACCTAAAACCCAAGCCTAATTTGCCTTGTAGATTTATGCATCTGGGGGCTCAAGTTGGATTATCGACAGCGGATGCACAAACCACATGACGGGGGAGAAGAAGATGTTCACCTCCAACATCAAGAACAAAGATTCCCAAGATTCAATCATATTCGGTGATGGGAATCAAGGCAAGGTTAAAGGACTAGGGAAGATAGTTATTTCATCCGAGCATTCAATTTCTAATGTATTTTTAGTAGAATCGCTCAGATATAACTTGTTGTCCGTTAGTCAATTATGTAATATGGGTTACAATTGTTTATTTACAAACGTAGATGTGTCTGTCTTTAGAAGGAGTGATGATTCATTAGCTTTTAAGGGTGTACTAGATGACAAACTCTATTTAGTTGATTTTTCGAAGGAGGAGGCCGATCTAGATGCATGCTTAATCGGTAAGACTAGCATGGGCTGGCTGTGGCATCGCCGTCTAGCACATGTGGGGATGAAGAACCTTCACAAGCTTCTAAAGGGAGAACATGTGTTAGGTCTAACAAATATAACTTTCGAAAAAGATAGACCGTGTGCAGCTTGTCAAGCAGGTAAACAGGTGGGAAGCGCTCATCACAACAAGAATGTGACGACTTCATCGAGACCTCTAGAGCTACTGCATATGGACCTCTTCGGACCCGTCGCCTACCTTAGCATCGGGGGAAGTAAGTATGGTCTTGTTGTTGTTGATGATTTTCCCGCTTCACTTGGGTATTCTTTTTGCAGGACAAATCAGAAACCCAAGGGACCCTCAAGCGCTTTCTAAGGCGAGCTCAAAACGAGTTTGAGCTCAAGGTGAAAAAGATTAGAAGCGACAATGGGTCCGAGTTCAAGAACCTTCAAGTGGAGGAGTACCTTGAGGAGGAAGGAATCAAGCACGAGTTCTTCGCTCCCTACACACCACAGCAAAACGGTGTGGTAGAGAGGAAGAACAGGACGCTTATAGACATGGCGAGGACGATGCTTGGAGAATTTAAGACGCCCGAGCGGTTTTGGTCAGAAGCTGTGAACACAGCTTGCCACGCTATAAACCGAGTCTATCTTCATCGCCTCCTCAAGAAGGCATCATACGAACTTCTAACCGGTAACAAACCCAACATTTCATATTTTCGAGTTTTTGGGAGTAAATGCTACATTCTGGTGAAGAAAGGTAGGAATTCAAAATTTGCTCCCAAAGCTGTAGAAGGGTTTTTGTTAGGTTATGACTCAAATACAAAGGAGTATAGAGTCTTCAACAAATCATCAGGTTTGGTTGAAGTCTCTAGCGACGTTGTATTTGATGAGACTAATGGCTCTCCAAGAGAGCAAGTTGATCTTGATGATGTAGATGAGGATGATGTTCCAACAGACGCAATTTGTACCATGGCAATTGGAGACGTGAGACCACAGGAACACCAAGAGCAAGATCAACCCTCTTCCTCAACGAAGGTGCACCCCCCAACTCAAGATGATGAACAGGTACCTCAAGAGGAGGCATGTGATCAAGGGGGAGCACAGGATGTCCAAGATGAGGAGGAAGAAGTACCACAGGCCCCTCCAACTCAAGTTTGAGCGATGATTCAAAGGAATCAACCCGTCGACCAGATTTTGGGTGACATTAGCAAGGGAGTAACCGCTTGCTCTAGATTAGCTAATTTTTGTGAGCATTACTCTTTTGTCTCTTCTATTGAGCCTTTCAGGGTAGAAGAGGCCTTGCTAGATCCGGACTGGGTGTTGGCCATGCAGGAAGAGCTCAACAACTTCAAGCGAAATGAAGTTTGGACACTGGTGCCGCGTCCCATGCAAAACGTTGTGGGAACCAAGTGGGTGTTCCGCAACAAACAGGATGAGCACGGGGTGGTGACAAGGAACAAGGCTCGACTTGTGGCAAAAGGTTATGCCCAAGTCGTAGGTTTGGACTTTGAGGAGACTTTCGCTCCTGTGGCTAGGCTAGAGTCGATTCGTATTTTGTTAGCCTATGTCGCTCACCATTCTTTCAGGTTGTTCCAAATGGACGTGAAGAGCGCTTTCCTCAACGGGCCAATCAAGGAGGAGGTGTACATGGAGCAACCCCCTGGCTTTGAGGATGAACGGTACCCCGACCACGTGTGTAAGCTCTCTAAGGCACTCTATGGACTTAAGCAAGCCCCAAGAGCATGGTATGAATGCCTTAGAGACTTTTTAATTGCTAATGCTTTCAAGGTTGGGAAAGCCGATCCAACTCTTTTCACTAAGACTTGTGACGGTGATCTATTTGTGTGCCAAATTTATGTCGATGACATAATATTTGGTTCTACTAACCAAAAGTCTTGTGAAGAGTTTAGCAGGGTGATGACTCAGAAATTCGAGATGTCAATGATGGGCGAGTTGAACTACTTCCTTGGGTTCCATGTGAAGCAACCCAAGGACGGCACCTTCATCTCTCAAACGAAGTACACGCAAGACTTGCTTAAGCGGTTTGGGATGAAGGACGCCAAGCCCGCAAAGACTCCAATGGGAACCGACGGACATCTCGACCTCAACAAAGGAGGTAAGTCCGTCGATCAAAAGGCATACCGGTCTATGATAGGGTCTTTACTTTATTTGTGTGCTAGTAAACCGGATATTATGCTTAGCGTATGCATGTGTGCTAGATTTCAATCCGACCCAAGGGAGTGTCACCTTGTGGCCGTTAAGCGAATTCTTAGATATTTAGTTGTTATGCCTTGCTTCGGGATCTAGTATCCAAAGGGGTCTACCTTTGACTTGATTGGATACTCATACTCCGACTATGCTGGATGTAAGGTCGATAGGAAGAGTACATCAAGGACGTGCCAATTCCTAGGAAGGTCCCTGGTGTCCTGGAGTTCTAAGAAACAAACCTCCGTTGCCCTATCCACTGCTGAGGCCGAGTACATTGCCGCAGGACAGTGTTGTGCACAACTACTTTGGATGAGGCAAACCCTCCGGGACTTTGGCTACAATTTGAGCAAAGTCCCACTCCTATGTGACAATGAGAGTGCAATCCGCATGGCGGACAATCCTATTGAACACAGCCGCACGAAGCACATAGACATCCGACATTACTTTCTGAGAGACCACCAGCAAAAGGGAGATATCGAAGTGTTTTATGTTAGCACCGAGAACCAGCTAGCCGATATCTTTACCAAGCCTTTAGATGAGAAGACCTTTTGCAGGTTGCGTAGTGAGCTAAATGTCTTAGATTCGCGTAACTTGGATTGATATAGAGCATACATGTGTTTTATGCCTTTGATCATGTTCCTTTATGCATTTTATTGCTTATTTGTGGTGCTCAAGTTGTACTCATGATCCCCGGACCTCACAAGTCCATATGCAAGTGATGCACTTATTTAGGGGGAGGCATGCTACAACTTGACCCTTTAAGACTAATTGTGTACTTGAGTCTGCTTGATTGAGTCTCAAAGGTAGATTGAAAGGGAAAGATGGAGGACCATGAAAGACTTCCACTGCACTCCGATGAGAGGGTAACTAACTCCAAGTTGATCTCCATGCTCTTATTGCCTTTTTACTCTTAATTGAAGATTTTCGTGAGGCAATGGGGTTTAAGGGCCAAAAATAATCCCGTTTTGGTGCTTGATGCCAAAGGGGGAGAAGTTAAGGCCAAAGCAAGAAATGAATCAGCTACCACTTGAGAATTTTGAAAATAGTAGAGTTAGAGTTTTGGTTTTATCAAAATACTCTTATTGTCTCTTATTGTCAAAAGTTGGTCTCTTGTGGGGAGAATGTTTGATTATGGGAAAAAGGGGGAGTTTTTGAATCTTTGATCAATTTCTCTTGGAGTACCTCTCTCTATGCCTCAACAAGTGATTTTGACTTAGAGATAGGAAATTGAGTTTGATTTGCAAAAACAAACCAAGTGGTGGCAAAGAATGATCCAGATATGCCAAGGGTGAATCAAAAACAAATTTTTGATCTCATTTGCATTGATGTTGCACTTCTTTAGTTGCTTTTTGTTGTGTTGGCATAAATCACCAAAAAGGGGGAGATTGAAAGGGAAATGTGCCCTTGGGCCGTTTCTATAAGATTTTGGTGATTAAGTGCTCCACACAAATGCTTTGAGTAATATTTGTGCCAAAGACTCAAGAAGTGCAAATCAAGATTAAAGGTATGTTTCTAGACTTAGTACATTGTTTTGAAGACTAATGTATTGTGTCTAAGTGCTAGAAACAGGAGAAATCGCTTTGAAGATAAGTTGGCTGTGTTCAGCCAAAGGCTACTCGGTCTGGGTGCACCGGACTGTTCGGTGGTGCACCGGACAGTGTCCGGTGTGCCAGGACCAGTTCCGATGAACAGACTGCTCTCGGGTCTCGACGGTGGCGTATGGCTATAAATCACCGGACTGTCCGATGAGTCGTCCGCGGCGAAGTCGTCGCTCTCGGGAAACAGTCAACAGCGTACGGCTAAAATTCACCGGACTGTCCGGTGAGCCAACGATCGGCTGGGCCAACGTCGGCCACGCAATCCGCGCATGACGCGTGGCCGAGCCAACGGTCGGATGGGGGCACCGGACTGTCCGATGTGCACCAGACAGTGTCCGGTGCGCCAATGGCTCCAAATCTTCAACGGTCGGCTGCGCCAATTTAGGAAAGCAATCTGCACCGGACTGTGAATAGTGGATGTCCGGTGGTGCACCGGACTGTCCCGTGCGCCACCCGACAGAATGCAAGAATTGCCTTCCTGGATTGCTTCCAACGGCTCCTAGCTGCCTTGGGGCTATAAAAGGGCCCCCTAGGCGCATGGAGGAGTACACCAAGCATTCTTTGATCATCCCTAAGCACCAAGATTCCATTCTAGCGCATTTGATTCATTGTGATAGCAATTTGAGCTCCTTCTGAGTCCAGAACTCCGTGTGTGAACTTTGAGCTCAAGTTGTTGGCTAGTGTGCGTGTTTGTGCTCTTGCTTTGAGTCTTGTGTGTGTTGCTTTTCCCATCCTTACTTCTGTGCATCTTTGTGATCATCAAATTGTAAGGGCGAGAGGCTCCAAGTTGTGGAGATTCCTCGCGAACGAGATATAGTGAAACAAATAGAAACACCGTGGTATTCAAGTGGGTCTTTGGACCGCTTGAAAGGGGTTGAGTGCAATCCTCGTCCATTGGGACGCCACAACGCGGAGGTAGACAAGTGTTGTACTTGTCGAACCACAGGATAACTCGCGTGTCTTTTGTGATTGCTTTTCTGTGATACTTGTGTTCACAAGAGCTCGCTATTTAGTCTACTAACTCTTAATCAAGTTTTGTGGCTTTAAGTTTCAAGTTTTTACAGGATCACCTATTCACCCCCCACCCCTCTAGGTGCTCTCAATGTCTACCTTTCTTCACCAGAATGTAGCATTTACTCCCAAATACACAAAAATAAGACACATTGGGTTTGTTACCAGTAAGTAGTTCGTAGGAGGTCTTCTTGAGGAGACGATGCAGATAGAGCCGGTTTATGGCATGGCAGGCTATGTTCACAGCTTCCGACCAAAACCGCTCAGGCGTCTTGTACTCTCCAAGCATCTTTCTCGCCATGTTGATTAGCGTCTTGCTCTTCCTCTCTACCACACCATTTTGTTGTGGTGTGTAGGGAGCGGAGAACTCGTGCTTGATGCCTTCCTCCTCAAGATACTCTTCAACTTGCAAATTCTTGAACTCGGACCCATTGTTGCTTCTTATCTTCTTCACCTTAAGCTCAAACTCATTTTGAGCTCTCCTTAAGAAGCGCTTTAGGGTCCTTTGGGTTTCAGATTTGTCCTGCAAAAAGAACACCCAAGTGAAGCGGGAAAAATCATCAACTATAACAAGACCATACTTATTTCCCCCGATGCTGAGATAGGCAACGGGACTGAAGACATCCATGTGAAGAAGTTCCAGTGGTCTTGATGTTGTCATCACATTCTTGCTGTGATGAATGCCTCCCACCTGTTTCCCTGCTTGACATGCTGCGCAAGGTCTGTCTTTCTTAAAACAGACATCGATTAGTCCTAACACATGATCTCCCTTTAGAAGCTTATGAAGGTTCTTCATCCCAACATGTGCTATATGGTGATGCCAAAGCTAGCCCATATTAGTCTTAGCTATTAAGCATGCATCTAGATCGGCATTCTCTTTTGAAAAGTCAACTAAATAGAGCTTGTCGTCTAATACACCCTTAAAAGCTAATGAACCATCACTCCTTCTAAAGACAGATACAACAATATTTGTAAATAAACAATTGTAGTCCATGTGACACAATTGACTTATAGACATTAGATTATACCCGAGAGACTCTACTAGAAATACATTTGATATTGAGTGCTCGTTTGTGATGGCTATCTTGCCCAGTCCTTTAACCTTGCCTTGGTTCCCATCTCCAAAGATGATAGTATCCTGGGAATTCTTGTTCTTGATGTTGGAGGTGAACATCTTCTTCTCACCTGTCATGTGGTTTGTGCATCCACTATCAATAATCCAGCTTGAACCCCCGGATGCATAAACCTACAAGGAATTTAAGCTTGGGTCTTAGGTACCCAACTTTTGTTGGGTCCTACGAGGTTAGTCACAACAGTTTTTGGAACCCATATGCAAGTTTTGTTTCCCTTGCATTTGGATCCCAACTTCCTAGCAACCACTTTTGCATTTTTACATAAAAGTATAAAGGAAGCATTGTAAGCATGATAGACAGTAGTAGGTCCATTGCAAGATTTTCTAGGCGCATGACACACAACATGATTACGCCTAGGCCTATTTCTATCATGTGCATAAGTAGAGCTTGATGCAAACATAGCGTGTGAATCATTATAAATAGGTAAAGCAGCATGATCATAACTCCTATTATAATGAGAAACTTTCTTAACATGAGCATAAAGATAGGCATGTTTCTTTTGATCATGTGAGGAATGTGAGCTACTAGCCATAGGAGCCTTCCCTTTCCCTTTAAGATCGGAAGTCCATTGGCTTGTTAAGTTCTTGGTTTCCTTTCGAAAATCAAGTCCGTCCTTAATTGAGGGGTGTCTACCAATGGTGTAGGTATCCTTAGCAAATTTTAATTTCTCATAATCATTTTTGCAAGTATTAAGTTGATCATTCAGACTTGCAACATCATTATTTAACTTAGCAATAGTAGCAACATGTTCATCAAAATTAACATCTTTACATCTATTGCAAATAACTACGTGTTCTACACATGAACTAGTTGTATTTGCTTTTTCTAACTTAGTATTCAAATCATTATTTAAATCCTTTAAGCTAGCAATAGATTCATGACATGAGGATAACTCAGATGACAGTATTTCATTTTTCTTAATTTCTAAAGCAAGAGATTTTTGAACACTAACAAACTTGTCATGTTCCTCATATAAAATATCCTCTTGCTTTTCTAGCAGTTTATCTTTTTCATTAAGAGCATTAATTAATTCAATAATTTTGTCTACTTTAGCTCTATCTAATCCTTTAAACAGATCAGTGTAATCTACCTCATCATCGAAAGATTCCTCATTGCTAGAAGAAGAGTACTTATGAGTGTCTCGAATATGTACCTTCTTCTCCTTAGCCATAAGGCATGTATGACGTTCGTTGGGGAAGAGCGAAGATTTGTTGAAGGCCGAGGCAACTAGTCCTTCATCCTCAGAGTCGGAGGAGGAGTAGTCGGAGTCCCATTCCTTCCCGATGTGCGCCTCGCCCTTGGCCTTCCTGTAGTTCTTCTTCTTCTCCCTCTTCCTGTGCTTTTCTTGTCCCTGGTAATTATCATTATCGGGGCATTGGGCTATAAAATGACCAGTCTTACCGCATTTGAAGCAGGAGCACTTTCCCCTTGTTTTGTTCTTATTGGGGTACTCCTTGAGTCCTTTTAGCGTGGTCTTAAAGCGCTTGATGATAAGGACCATCTCATCCTCATTGAGCCCGGCAGCCTCTACTTGTGCTACCTTGCTCGGTAGCGCCTCTCTACTGCTTGTTGCTTTGAGAGCAATGGGTTGTGGCTCGTAGACAGGTAGTGGACCGTTTAGTGCATCGTCCACGTATCGTGCCTCCTTCACCATCATGCGCCCGCTCATGAATTTTTCGAGGATTTCCTCAGGCGTCATCTTGGTGTACCTGGGGTTTTCACGAATAAGGTTGACAAGATGGGGGTCAATAACTATAAATGACCTGAGCATGAGTCAGACGACGTCATGATCCGTCCATCTTGTGCTTCCATAGCTTCAGATTTTGTTGACCAGGGTTTTGAGCCTGTTGTAGGTCTATGTTGGCTCCTCTCCCCTGATCATTGCGAACCTTCCTAGCTCGCCTTCCACCAGTTCCATCTTGGTGATCATGGTGGCGTCGTTACCCTCATGTGATGTCTTGAGAGTATCCCAAATTTGCTTGGTGTTGTCCAAGCCACTCACTTTATTGTACTCATCCCTACAAAGAGATGCTAGCAAAACAGTAGTAGCTTGGGCATTTTTATGAATTTGTTCATTTATAAGCATAGGATTATCCGTACTATCAAAGTGCATCCCATTTTCTACAATTTCCCAAATGCTAGGATGGAGAGAAAATAGGTGACTATGCATTTTATGGCTCCAAAATGAGTAATCCTCTCCATCAAAGTGTGGGGGTTTTCCAAGAGGAATAGAGAGTAAATGAGCATTTGAATTATACGGAATGCGGGAATAATCAAAGGAGTAGTTTTGATTAACCTTCTTTCTTTTGGACGAGTCGTTGTCGTCGTCATCCCTTGGTGAAGAAGAGGAGGCATCGCTGTCGTAGTAAATGATCTTCTTGATGCGTCTCTTTTTCTTCCCGTCCCTCTTCTTATGACTCGAACCTGAGTCAGTGGGCTTGTCGTCTCTTGGCTTGTTGAAGAGGGACTCCTTCTCCTTATCATTGACCACCATCCCCTTACCCTTAGGATCCATCTCTTCGGGCGGTTAGTCTCTTAGATGAAGAGTACGACTTTGATACCAATTGAGAGCACCTAGAGGGGGGTGAATAGGTGATCCTATGAAATCAAACACTAAATATCCACAAACTTGATTATAAAAGAGTTAGTGCGGGTTAACCAAGTTGCTATGAAGCGAGCTCTTGCGAACAAAACAATCACAGAGCAAGGCAACACAAGAGACACAGTGTTTTATCTCATGGTTTGGCCAAGTATAACACTTGCCTACTTCCACGTTGTAGCGTCCCAATGGACGAAGGTTGCACTCAACCTCTTTCAAGTGATCCAATGATCAGCTTGAATACTATGGTCTTTTTGTTTAGAGTTCTTCTCCTGTTTGCGAGGAATCTTCACAAGTTTGAGCCTCTCGCCCTTACAATATAGATCACAAAGAAGCACAAGAGTAAGGGAGGGAAAGCAACGCACACAAGACTCGAATCACAGTAAACACGCGCACACAAGTGAAGAAGTGAGCACACGAACACAGCACATGGAGTTTACAACTCAAACGATGCTCAAATCTCAAGAACGATGATCCGATTGCGTGATTGCAGAGTCTAGACGTCTTAGGATGTTTCTTGCAAGCTTCGTGTTCTGCTCCATGCGCCTAGGGGTCCCTTTTATAGCCCCAAAGCAGCTAGGAGCCGTTGGAGATCAACTTGGAAGGCAAAACTTGCCTTCTGTCGAATGGTGCACCGGACAATCCGGTGCACCACCGGACAACTACACATGTCCGGTGCATGATTTCCTTCCATATCGGGCGCAGCCGACCATTGGGCCTCGGGACCGGTTGGCGCACCGAACACAGTCCGGTGCATACCGGACAGTCCGGTGTGCCCAACCGTCCGTTGGTGCGGGCCACGCGTCGCCCGCTGATTGAGCTGGCGACCGTTGGCTCGGGCGACTCTGACTCACCGGGTAGTCCGGTGCACCACCGGACAATCCGGTGATTTTTAGCCGCGGTGCTTTCTCCTTTTCCCGAGAGCGACGAGTTCGTCGCCGATGTACTTGGGCGCGGGCGCTGAAGACTCACCGGACAGTCCGGTGCACCACCAGACAATCCGGTGATTTTTAGCCACATTGCCCTGCCGATTCCCGAGAGCGGCCAGTTCACCGCCGAGCTAGCCTAGGGCACCGGACACTGTCCGGTGCACCACCAGATAGTCCGGTGTGCCAGGCTGGTGCTGGTTTGGCTTATCATAGCCACTCTTTCTTTAATCCTTTTTCTCTTTTCTTGGTCATGTCTCTAACACTTAGATAAACATGTTAGTACCCAAAAACAATTTACTAAGTCCGGAGACATACCTTGTTTCTTGATTTGCATCTTGGCACTTATAAACTTAGAACCATGTGTTGGGCATCTAATCACCAAAACAATTCTAGAAATGGCCCAAGGGCACATTTCCCTTTCAGGGATCACGACTCGTGGCTAAAGTGTGCAACCTCTGCAGAGTGTCAAAAACTGGTATATCAGTTGTGCTCACGGTTAAGAGCAGCCTTGGGATCCTCTTTGATTAGATATACTTTGGATTCATTTATGTTGATGGTTTAATAATGATGGTTATGATTATGATATTTGGTACTTTCCTCTTGGAGGAAGTGCTCTCTTTTGGGAATATCAACTTGGGTTCTATGATAAAACTTTGCTTCTATTAATGATAAATACCTGACCAACTAAAAGCAACTGCTTTGAGCTTAACTCCACATATAGCTAGTCCACTTCAACCAAATAGGACATTTGCTGAGTACGTTGATGTGTACTCACCCTTACTTAAACACCAAACATCAGGTTGTCCCTATTGCAACCATTGCTCAGAAGAAGATGAAGGAAATGCACAGGGTTTCTAGGAGTTTTAGGACTTTGAGGAATTCTAATCTAGACTAGTGGAAAACCCCCAGTCGGCTGCCTGTGAAGGCCTTATCTTACTGTGTTTCGTTCAACACTTTGATTTATATTTAAGTTAATGACTATGCGGATGTTTTGGGCATCATGATGTAATAAAGTTATACTTATTTTCGCTATTATTTGAGCATTGTGTGATGATGTACAATTATGTAGTCGGTGTGTACGTGGATTTTTGATCCTGGCACGTACATGGTTTGCATTCGGTTTACCTTCTAAAACCGGGTGTGACACCAAACCTGACCAAGAACCTACCATCGTCCCCTCAGGCTTCGATGCAGCGGCAAACCGCCAACACCACTAGTTCAGGATGCCTTTCAAAGGCAACGACGAAGACCTACAAGATGGTCTAGACCTCGGCATCAACGCTGAAAAGCAACTCCTACTCAGGAACCTTCGCATTCACAACGACAACTTACAGAAGCAAAGAGATGTCCTCATAGCCAAGAAATAGCACAGCGAGGTCCAAACTAGGATACATAACCTCATTACATAAGAAAAAGTGTGCCTGCTAGCTCTTGGACAATAAATTTCACAACTACAGACCCAGTAGGATCTGATTCACCCCTCGCACAGCAGAGCAAGACTAAGTAACTTTGATGAATCCAGACAGACTCCACAGAACAACATCTTTCAAACCTTTAACTTCATTGATGAAAGATGCCCACTCTCAACTAGGTTGCAAGCAACACATTGGCAGAGAAATTACAGAGTAGGAAATTGGCCAAAATACAATGGGAAGGCCAATCCTTCGCAATTCATCATGAGTTATCAGGTCGCGGTGGCTTCATCGAAGGGTGACAACAACATAATGGCAAAGTCACTCATAATCCCTCGATGGCCCTGCCCTCATATGGTACACCAGGTTGCCATTACTCTTAATCGACTCATGGGCGACCCTTCAAGAGAAGTTTCTCCTCAACTTGAAGGGGTACATGCCACAAACTGATGTCATCATAAAGCTATCACTGTGCAGGCAGTTAGAAAGAGAGAGCCTCCATGACTATTACAACAAATTCTTGTCTCTCAAATCATAGCTACCCTCATGTATGAGCTGATCCAATTCATGGAGAAGTTTTCTAACATATTTGATCTTTGATAAAACTCCAACAAAACCCCATTTCAAGTTTGAGTTTTTGGATCTAACTTTGAAGTTTTGATATTTTTGTTCAAATTTTGTGGACACCTTTTAAACTCCCTTGTGAAGGTGTGTGCAAGATTTCAGCTCAATCATAGTCCGTTCGAATTGATTTTGCATTTTAGAACTTTAATTCCAGGTGCTGAAAACAACCAGAGTAAGTAGCACAGTTTTGGGTCATTTCAGACTTTTTGGTGTCCATTTTGTGATCAATCTATTTTGTTGGACTCATGTGTGTCCTTAAAACATTTCCATAGCATGAAATCACTAGTTAGTTTATATGTTTTTTGGTTTGAGCAATTCTTTTATCTCTAGTGAAGTTAAGCGCTTATTGTCTCGTGTTTGAAGATTTCTCTTGCAAAGACATTTATAGTTGATTCGAGTGCTTTGTTGTGTTCTCCAATCATCACTAAGAACATTTAGCCACTAGTAGGTGTTTTTGCATCTCTTATGTGTCATTTCGAGTTTTAGAGGTCATGGTGTAATATTGGGAAGCAAGTCATGAGTGTTTCAGGATATAAAATTTTATTGCCTCCCATACACCCCCTCTGGTCGCCTGATTTAATCCTTCACCACGTGACAACCTTTTTCTTATTATATCTTTTTTTCATTTATGAATAAGCATGGTTAGTCATAACTCGTATACACATATATGCTTAGAATGAGATTAGAGAATATCTTATTATGAAGTAAAGTAAATAAATTTAAGATCATGGTTTGCTTCCAAACTTATTCAATTCGATTCATTGCTAATAACTATAGTATGTAATCAAACAGGTTTTTTTAATATTAGTATGTAATCATGGAGATTAGAGGGAATAAAATTCCTCTCTAGTCAATTTAATCCACTTCGATCTAGACGCAACCGAACATGGCCTAAGGGCTAAGGCCTTAGGGGGTGTTTGATCCATAGACTAAAGTTTAGTCTATGTAACATCAAATGTTTGAATGTCAATTATGAGTCTTAAATATAATCTTATTTAGGGTTAATAAATTGGTTTTTAAAGTTAGATATCCCTTAATAATTTGCTTTGTCGTTTAATCTTCGTCTATGTAATTAGTTTTATAATTAGACTATAATTAATACTCATAATTATTATTTAAACATTTTATGTGACATGGACTAAACTTTAGTTCGGTAGAACCAAACACCCTTAGGTGATATAAGGCTATTCCCATTTGTTAATATCATACTCATTAATGAGATGCCACATAGGATTTTCTGATCTGGCGAGGTATTTATTAAAAGGGAGAAAAAACTGGATCTTAAGTAAGACTGATTTGGCACGATATCTTAGGTTATGTCACAAGAAATAATGCTTGCGTCCATTCTCATTGACACAATATCACACTAATTAAATAGTTAAAATATATAAGTATGATACTTTATATTGTGAAGGGTGTATCTTGCAGTAGTACCATACTTCTCATCCTATATGGAATTTTTGTATATTGAAGTTTGATATTTTTGACTGGAAATAGCCTAAGTTGATCCATAACTAAAAAACTATAAAAAAATAGCCTTGAGACCAATAAGGTCTCCTTTGGAATACCAGAAATTTTTCATGTGTTTTTCTGTGTTTTTTCTGAGAAACTTTTGTATAATTCCTGTGAAATTCTTTTGGAAGGAGGAGGGTGACATAAGAACGAAAGAAATATAATATCTCTTTAGTATTGTAAGTATATAAAAAAAAGGAGGGCACTTCACGCTTTTGGAGAAGCAGCAGGCGCCCTGACCAAAAGCAGAAAAGGCGAAAGCTAGAACCAACCGCAGTGTCACGCTCCAAAGGCGCTGCTACGCGCACGCGATCGGCGCGACGACGCCGGCAAATAAAGTAGGATCCATCAGCCAGCCATGGCGGCACGCGAACACCCCGTGTGTGGGCGACTGTGGCAGCTGGCTACCACGCCAGTTTCGTTCGACCAGCGCGATGGCGGCGAGAACACGAGCTTCTGAAAAAAAAAAAGGCTCGTCCACCAGGGTCCACACAAACACACACGCGCAGCCCGGTCCCATACTCGTACAAATGCGAGCTTGCCGTGCATGACAGGCATGTGCCTATGTCTTTGGTGTGCAATTATATGGCATGCTACGCTAGCTTTTGCAGTGCACACGCTAGCTATGTGCACACTCCTATGCCCATCATGCGTGATTAATTATAGACAAATGCTTCTTTTGGAATCATGGATTTCATATGAATATTGTATATAAATTTCACATGAATCAGTTTATCTTTCATATAGGAAAAACATAGGAATGAAAGAAGAAAAAAATCATGCGCGCGTTCCATTGGGACCTAAGATTTTACAAGGGAAGTTTAGTAAATTATGCTGGAAAAAGCATCGTTGGTTTGGTCTAATTAATTGTAGTTTTATTTGAAGGGTTTACCCTGTTTTGGATCGTCACTTGCATCACACGTGGCACCAGACTGCACACTGCAGATTCGATAATGTGTCTGCCTTTGGGTTTGTACTGGTAAAATAACGTATGTAGACACGTTGTAGAGCGTAGATAGGTGGATTTTTCAAAAACAGCCAATAAAGCTACAATATAATAACACGAGATACATAATAAGATAGTGGGAAACCGTTTTTTTTTTTGTCTCTAGGTTTTATAAGTCGAGTTCACTAAACATTTTCCACTAAACTCAGAAGTATTTCCAAGATTCGGAATAAGATACAACTAATGTTGAAAATATACAGAGTTGTAAACTATTTGTGTTTGATTATTTTAAACCCTAGACCAAAAGGTCAAATTTTGTTTAAACACCTCTCGAGTTTCAATATTTGAAGCCTTTTTTCACTATATATATCACATAATATCTACTACTTTAAAGAGGTGATAGTTGACATGTACTCCCTTTCCGGGTCCATTAGCAGCGACACGCACTAGCACCGCTAGTCCTGCATATCTGTCTGCTCGCTCTCCTCCTGCTCTGTGTTGTATCCTCCCTCTCCAAGCACACCAACACTGCTCGGTTCACACATCCTCCTGCTCCCATGCCTTTTCCTCTCCGCATTTTGACTGGCGGTGGCCCATCGATCCACCCTCAATCCGATCGCACCCTGACCACCATGTCGTATCTAGCCTCACCTCCTCTTCCCGATTTCCCCCTTATCTTTCCCTTCCTTCGCATCCGGGTAGTGGTGGTCGCCGCTCCGCCCCCGATCTAGCTCCTCCGTGTTTCCCCATTCTCCTTCGAGTCATGCCCTCACCTCCTCGTCACCGTATCAGCCCTGTATTTGGCCCAAATCCAATCAACGGCGGCACATCGCTCTGCCCATGATCTGCTTCCTCCCCTTTTCCCCATCTCGTTCGACCGTGCCCTCACCTTCTCCTCCTCTCCGCATGTGGCCCACATCCGACAGCGGTGGTAGTCCTCAATATGGCTCCTCTTTATTTCCCCATTCTCTTTTGGTTGCACCATCGCCTCCTCTCTCCATCCATCTTGCATCCGACCGGCACTGGCTCGCTGATTCATCCCTAATCCATCCACGCCTCCACCACCATGCCTTTGATCTGGTCATGCCCCTTCCACCATGGCGCATCGAGCCTCGCCTCCTCCTCATCCTCTTTTCACACTTCTCCTTCATCTCCTTCATCACCTGCACATTCATTCACCACGGATCATCTCCCACAGCTCAAGCCACCTTCCTCTACTCCACGTCCATTGCAACAGCCTTGACCATGATTTGAGATGGCAATCGCCGTGGCCATGCCATAGACCCATGAACAAGTGCACAAGCTACACTACCCTCACACATTAAAAAGCAGCAGCACAGCTCCTGGTTTCCATCTCATATAGAGAAGATGCCATCATTGTACGCCAATTGTTGAGGTCTTCATTGACGACAAGCAACCAATAAGTATGCCCACCATTCTCTTCCCTTTGCTACCTAAAAAATTTCATAGAGATTCTAATGCTTTATAGAAAACAATTAATTCAACTTTCGTATGTGATAGAAAATAATCCATTCATTCTTGACGACCACAACAAAAAGAACTAACTTTGTTTAACAATATGTTAAGCACCAGAATACATATCAGCTAGATGGCTGTGTAGGAATACAAAATGCAATATTCTAAAGAAAAGCAGGTGTCTAAGATTCTGAAGTTTGTTATCAATGCGGATTGCTATCTAAATGTTACAGCTGCCTACCGAATTCTCTTAATTGTACATGTGGCTGTAGCTTTGACTGAAAGAAGTTTATCAAAATTGAAGTTGCTGAAGAACCATCGAAGATCAACTACGTCGCAAGAAAGGTTGAATAGCTTGGCTATGTGCTCTACCGAGAAGGATATCTTGGACACTATTGATTCCAATACAGTCCTTGATAATTTTGTATCAAGAAATGCCCGAAGAAGTATCTTTTTTCGTGAGAAGTAATAGATGTCATGGAGTTTTATTCTTCATTAAGGTAACCATATGTCCATATTAGCTCCAATGTACAAATATATTTTTATTTTAATCAACTTTATTTTTAAATAATTATTTGGCATGTTAAATTAAATATATCAATGTATTTGTTTTTTTTTGTTTTATAAGTAAAATTAGCGTCTATATATATTTATATGTATCATAATTTTTTTATATATAATGTAGAGGTCTCATTGCGATGAGCCGATGAGTTCGTCTAAGGCCTCCAAAATCATAAGACCAATGCCGGTCCCAGTGGCTAATCCACGAAGTGCCCTGGAGAGTGGGAAAGAGGTGCCCCCAGCCCCAGGGGTAGCGTGAAGGTATGGCAAGGGCCATCATGCGAGGGGACGATGTGCGGGGTGCCCCAAGCAAAGGAAGCCCGTCAGATTTTAGAACACTGTTATTTGAGGTTGAGAGGGATGTAATAATCTCATACATATCCTACCACCGGCGCTACTGTTTGCAGGAGCAGTTGAATGGTCTAAATTCATCTTAGACACCTTTTTACTTTCTTTTCTTGGGCCTATGTGTCAAGGAAAAATACTCAAACTAACAAAAGATTAATTATATCCAACAAAATTTTAATACGCTGGTTGCAAAAGTATGGTAAGTTGCATGCATATACTCTCTCAAACGATATCAGAAACAGTTTAAAATACGTTTCAATGATAATGTATTTGGCGCGGACACTCCACTATTGTGTAATATAGATTGTCACTATTAATTGCATGACTGCATATGTTAATAAGAAAATAGAAGTTATATTCAAAAGTTGTTGGATTATATAATATAGACAGAATATAAACCTAAACAAACACCCCTTATATCAATATTCTAAACGGCTAAACAGCCTGATATATAGAATAGAAGGTATACGCGGTGGCAACTAGGAACGCAGACGCAGGTGAGGATCAAGACAAAGGCTATGCTGGAATAATGGATCCTTGTGTCCCTGGTTGTCGAGAGAAAAGGGGCAGCGTTTGCGTAGCAACGGAAACGGACAGGGGCATGGCATCCTTGTCCAGAGATCCTCCTGCTTTCTTGGCACTGGCAGAGACGGCGTGAGCCGCATCCTTGTCCAGAGATTAAGATAAGAATCTGACGGCTGGTGGTGACCCAAACTCCGCGTCGTCGTCGGTGCCTTGCTTTAAGGCTTGTCCGTGCCCAGATGAGATCCAGGCTGACGGAACAGACGAACATTCGAATGCTGCAGCTATAGCTACCGGTCTATGCACGTTACCTCAATGTGATCCAAGAACATGTTTGCTTGCCTTGAGCTTGAGAACTAGCTAAAAACTGTTGCAGATATCTAAACAAGTTGATGAACAACAATATCGATCGCACAATGATCTACCGGCTTCGCCATTGCCATTCAAACTCTACAATAAAGAACTAAATTGCCCGTCCCGGAATGGATTTTGATGACCACCGAAGGAACAATAATAGGACGCAGGTGTGGATATATCCTGGTGGTAAACAATGGATTCACGCGTCGCGATCGACCATATGCATGCATGCATGCCACCACGGCCAATAAGACAAGGCGCGAAACGACACGCGCACGTCACAGATTATCCCCAAGCAAACTAGCTTAACCGCGGCGGCGCAGGTAGGCGTCCGGCGTGGCGGCGGTAGGCTGCAGCCTGAGCTGCTCGTAGAACTTGCGGATGAAGTCGTCGGCGTCGGCGTCCACGCGGTCGTTGCAGCACCCGTCCTCGGGCACGGCCGGGAACGGCGAGTCGGTGACGCGCAGCGGGCGGACCCCGGCGGGGCTGCGGCCCAGGATCCACGCCAGCATGGGCGACGGGGTGGCGGTCGTCGCCGCGACGGCGGGCGTGCCGCCGCCCCCGGCGTCCACCTCGGCGCTCAGCATCTCGAACGCGCGCGCCACGGCGGCCGCGTCGAGCCCGCCGTACTCGCCGCCGCATCTCGCCCCGCCCCGCCCCCCGCCGCGGAGGCCCTTGAAGGGGAACAGCCCGTAGTGCTGCTGCGGGTAGGACGGCGTGGTGGTGCAGCTGAACTCCACCTCCCGCGGGTGGCCGTAGAACGAGGCCAGCGTGGACGACGACGACGACGACGACGCGCGGGACGCGCCGCCGCCGTAGGTGGTGAGGTGGCGGTGGTGGCTCGACGGGTGCGCGAGGTGGCCGCGCAGCGTCCTGCCGGCCAGCTTGCCGCGGCCGAGGAGGAGGTGGACGTCCATCATGATGCGCTTCGGGGAGAGGCCCCGCCGCAGCATGTGGCACACGGCCAGCACCACGTGCCACACACGACGCGCCACGCCAGGCTCCATGGCCCGCCGCGCCGGGGTCGTCGCGAGATCCATGGCGAACAACAGCAGGCTGCTGGAAGCTAGCGCAAGTCTGTGTGGCAAAGCGCTAGCTTGCAAGGATCAACGATGTGCCTGCACAGTTGGAGAGATCAACGCAATCTGGCAGGCAGGGAAGAGATCACCGGGAGGAGCTGCCAGTTGTTCTTTGGTGATGCATGATCTTAGCCAGGGAAGGGATGGGATGGTTTGGGAGGAGCGGGAGAGGTATTTAACGGAGGGAAAGGTGGCAAGGATCGGTCCCACAAAAACACAACTTAATTTGGAAGGAAGGGTTTGTGCAATTACTTATAATTAGTAGTTGTTATTTCCTGATTCGAACCTATTTAATTTGTGGGGTTTCTTACTAACCACTACTAATTCATGTTCTCAATATCTCAACGCTGGAACAGTATTATGCAATATCTAATACAAATGCTACATACAAGTTGTGGTGTTGAATTGTTGGCAGTTGTGACGCCGATTGCCGGTGATAAGTATGAATAGCTAAAGGTTGCTCCTTTTATTCCGGTGGCATGTGTGAAGTCGAAACAAGAAATCAGAATGAGGCGGTTGGTGGAGGTCATTTTTCTAAAGCCCTTATAAGTCAAGTCCAAAAGGATCACTTCGGAAAGGAAAGAGAAAAAACATATAAATCACCGCGACAAAGTTGGTGGAAGTTCGTTCGAAGGTGATGTTGCGTGATGGCGCGCGGCAGCAATTTACAGGAAGCAAGACAGGCTAGCAATTTACAGGAAGCATATTGTCGTCGCCACTCTAAGATCGGTCGGTATACATACATGATTAATTGGTCAAAAAAGACGACATACAAGACGCCTGTTTCGTGCTCCGGATGCACAGCCAAATTAATGCCAAACAGCTGATGTATTCCTTAGTGAGCAAGTGAGGAATTTCTTTAACGCAGTTTCTTTTTCCTGCTTGGTACGGTGGTTGCTCTCTTGCTGGCTGGCTTTGGCTAAAGCAGCTGGTCGTCATCGATTCAGCTCGGAGCTCAAGACTCAAGGAACATGGCTTTTCCACAGCCAAATGCTGATCGAGGCCACTTTTTGTACATGCTCTTGCTAGCTAACAGCATCCAAACAAACTTGAAGTAGACGCCTTACCCCGGCTTCTTCCTCTTCTTTTTTTTCAAATAAAAAACAGCACAGTTACTAGAAAACCGGAAGTTTCTCTTAAGCATTTGCACGGTACTTTCGAGAAAAATGTCTCCTGTCGTCATGTCCTATGACCCAACCGTGGTTATGTCATTCTGAACATATTTAGCTGGAGCAGTTCAGATTGTTGAGGGCATAAACTTCATTGTCTTAAGACGACGCCAGTAATTTTAGTATCAAATCACCCTAGTCCCAGTGTAAAGAACCGTTGGTAACCGGGGAATTCCATTGCAACCATTTCATTTCCTATAAACTTATAAGTTGAATAGTTATTATAAAATTTTAATTGACTCAGAAACAGTACTTCCTGTATCAGAAACCAAGAACACAAAAAATCTAACCGTTACATCAGATTTCATATATAGATTTATATTAATTTATACGGTCCATCTTACGGACTAGAAAGACATAATATGATTATATTTTGGGAGCTGGAGACTAAACGGCCAGATCAGATGTGGGGTATATAAGCAGAGCAAGTGGGCTGGTGCTCCCCCAAACATGGTGTCCAGGTGGTAGAAATTAAAAAAAGACATCACACAAACAAAAGGCAAACCACAAACTCCACGTTTATGGACTTTTCCCAAACCAGACCCCTTTGCTTTTCTACCCTTTGTGGCCTGCCCCTGTTTCGAGTAGCTAGATCCTACAATGCTCGGTATTATTTCATTTACTTGTATATTATATACGGTTAGTGTGAAATAATGAAAAGCTTAGATGGGATGGATGCGTCAATTGTACGGAATCTCTACTATATTAAAGCAACAGTTTTAACGGTCGTTCCGTGTCATATTTTTACGAATAACCCTTCACATTTATTTCAAATTAACCCACTGCACATCTGTCCCTTCTGCATAACCAACCTCCACGTACCAAACCACACCTCCGCATATAAATGGCCAAATGATGGCCCGGCACGGGCCCGCTAGGCCCGACACCCACGGGCCGCAGCTCTAGCCTAGGCATGACAGACCGGCCTGCTAACCGTGCTGGTCAGCCCGTTAGCCTGTCGGACGATTTGGTTAAATCAACGTAAAATGTTAAAAAAACGGTGCAGGAGGTGGGGTTCAAACCCACACTCTGATGGAAGAAGAATGGAAAACACTGGATGAAACCGTCTAACTAATACAATATCATGCACATGTGTTTTAAATATTGACTATAAACTGTATATATATATATACACGACTTTTTGTAAAATAAAAAAAATATAATCGTGCTGGGCTAGACCAGCACTACGGGCCGAGCTACGGCCCAAATATGACATGACATTCGTGTTGGGCTGGCCCATACACTATTAAATGGGTCGTGCCTTGAACCGGCCCACCAGACATGACCCATTTGGCCATCTATACCTCTGTACAATAATGATGGTCCTCGCCTTAGTTGTCGGCACCTCGTTCGTCATCCTGCTTCTTTTCTCTCTCCCCTCATGCCTCCGCCTTCGCCCACCCCATTCTTGGTAGAGGGCGTGGCAGCAGGCGCCTCCTCCACGTATTCGTCTGACATCAGCCCCGACACCGACCCGCGGAGTGGCTATTGCACGTCCACGAGGACATTTCATAGCATGCGCACACCATTGTTTTCGCCGTCGTCGGACATCTCGTTCATCTTCTCGGCCTTCGCCTTGTTCTTCTTCCTCAACCTACTGCCCCCTCCCACGGTCGCACCCACGAGCTGACTGACGCTCGTCGACGCAGGTACGGGGCGAGTCGGTCTTGCTCCTGGCCTTTCTCCGTGCTTGCCGCCGAGGAGGACATGGTGACGCCTGACATGCTTAGGTTATCTTGGCGATGAGGAGTCCAGATCTGAGATATTGGACAACCAAGGCCTATAGCGCGGCAATAGTCGGCATATGCTACAGAGTTGGTGGTGGCGTTGTGTTGCCTCGGCGAGTCCAGAGCTAGGAAGGCACTCGCATTCCCTTCTCGGACTTACGCCTGGTGTGGGTGCCTCTCGGTTTGGAGCAGCTCCGACTGGGCTTCTTTATCTGCTTGCATGCTCTCTCCCTATATGTATCTAGCGGTATACTACCTATGTCGCCTCTAGATGCCCAGATCTTCATTGTGTCCTTCTCCGGCAACGAACAGGTATGTCCTCCTCTTCC
This sequence comes from Zea luxurians, assembly GCA_029449295.1. Lineage (NCBI taxonomy): Eukaryota > Viridiplantae > Streptophyta > Magnoliopsida > Poales > Poaceae > Zea > Zea luxurians. The sequence goes on along the minus strand of JAOPSE010000005.1, from coordinate 115,131,993 downwards.
ATTCCCTTCCTGCTCTACAAAACCTTGAAAGTGGGGGAGGTGAGGGATGGAGGTCCTTGATTTGCTACTTATAGTACACGTTCGATGGCTCAGCATCGCCTGTCTATATGTCCTTTGCCTTACCACGGTGTCGACTCGGTATGCTTCTACCACTTCTATGTACCTATCACCCATTCTTCTGTCATTGCAAAAATTATTGTGTTGTTCCTCTGTTGTTTTGGGTGTTAGTTTTTTTTGTTGTGCTAAGGATTGAACATAATTTGGGCGTGTTAATACTTTATTTATTGACTGCACATGGTTTGTGTTCTTTTGATGATGGCTCATGGATCCTGCAAAATATGTGTTAGGATTTGGAAATCCATGCACGCACTACCATAGGGTGCTCGTCCCTTGTGTTCTTGGCTCTTGGATGCATTAAGTTGTTTCGAAGACCACATTAACGCAATTGACTCCATGGTGTTTGAGGATACTGAATTGGATGGAGCAGCAATGATTTGTCATGCTAACAATAAAAGGAAAGTTTATTTACTGGTTTTAAACGTTAGTAATTGCTACGAAGTACCATAATTTATATTGAGCGCATCTAGTTTTTATTGATGTTTGACTTTAGCAACCACTCCATATTTTGATCTATCTTTTTATAAGTTTGAGTTCATGTGACTTATTTTAGAAACTTGAGCTCACAAACTTCCTCTTATTTGGTCTCTGTATGGTGGAATTATGTCATTCTATAACCTCTGTTCGTTCAGTCAATCGTTGTGAACCCTCTTTTAATCGCTCCCTTCATTGGTCGTGTTGTACCAAGACATATTGGATGAAGTAAATAACACATCAGTTAGTCAAATAAAAAAATATTATGTGGAGAGCGGAGACAATCAATAAAAAATCTTGAGATCTTTTTGGTAGATAGTTTACGTGGGTATTGTTATGAGCCATCGCAACACATGGGCAACCGACTAGTTGTTTATAAAAACAGAGTTCAGCGTTGAGGTAAAGGTGTTTGGTATCTTGCCTTTGCCACTGATATGTACATTGGGCCTTCTTGTGCGCTGGTGTTGGCATCGATCTAGTCACCAAATACTAGGGTGTATCGCATGGCGGTATCCTCGGCGACAACACGTACGGTTCGCGGCAATAGGTCGGATGGTCCGCGACCTGGCTACAGGGGTGGCTTCTTCCCAGCGTCGCTCTAGACGACCCACGCTCTGGGTTGGACTATCCACGATGGTGCATGGTCGTCTTCCTCCTCACGGGAACCTAGATCTCGTCCCCTAAAGGAGAGATCCTTGGGTGTTTCGGGTTAGCAGGCCTCCTAGGGCGTCCCTAGACGACGTAGAGTCGCCTAGGAATTAAGAAACCAGCTCGAGAAAGAGACCCAAAGACATTCACCTCCTAGCAGATGACCAGGTTTGTTAGGGTGAGATCCAAGGGTCATCTTGGGATCAGCAGGCCACCTAAGATGGATCTAGCCGACGTAGAGTCGAATAGGGGTAGTGGTGGATATATGGAAATCTATGACCAAAACTATGCTACATCTACTCCTAGGACATGAATGATAAAGGATCGATAAAGAAAGTAATAGACCGATTCAATTCGAATATGTTCAGGGGTTCTCAATCAGCCGTACCATTTCATATATAGGAGGAGGTTTGGACCCATTCCTAGGCGATAGCCAACAGATCCCACATGATTAGATGGACAACCACACACGAGATAAGGATAATCGCCCGACTCAATCTAATCACGGGGGCGTGGACTGTCTAGGCCTTAGGTCCGGACCATCCACCACTTTTTGTGTTCAACACATACCCCCTGCCTTTTGGTGGAGTTTGGCGAACCAAAAGCATCAGCACACTTCGAAAACAATAGATCTCATGAGTTATTTTTTTCCCGAAGTAAGGACTCAACTCGATGCAAGTCATCGGCTCTGGTGATTATAATATAAATATTTGATAGAACTTTGATGCACAAAGGCCATTTCGGATTGCATCCTCTTCGACCATGTATGCCTGATGAACATGTCAATAGGCAAAAACTTGTGGTACCCCCAACCCAAATAAGTAAACGGATTGGGCGAGTAATATGAATTCATCGTTGTACCACTCCACACTTGAGTAGGACAACACATCGATAATGAATAGACTGGAAAGCACCATAACATCCCTAGAGGAGGATGACCAGGTGATCTTGGTTGCACCACATTTTGGGCCGGTTTAGTCGGCCTTCACTTTTGCACAGATCGCCTTTTTGACTTTGTTTATTGGCTGGTCGCGTGGAACAACTTTCTTTTTTCATATATTTAGCAAGCAGCTGATCAAAAGTAGAGCCGACTCTACTGAGCCAGCCAGACGTTTTGAAAGTGTTTTGCTTCCTAGTACCTGTTTTAGGACATTGTGGTCTGATAGTCTGAGGTCGCTGCTGCCTCTAGTCATTCGTGGACCGTCTGACCTTCGTAGTCGGACCGTCTACGCTTGTCCTGGACTATCCAGCCTTAGTGCCTGGACCGTTTGACGTACGCAGGATAGGTGACTGTGATCGGATGTCTGATTGTGCTTGCCCCCCAGCACCTCCGAACTTTCTTTTGTCCAGAGCCTTCTGAGTAACCACTCTACATGATATATTTGGCGTGCGAGGGTCACCAATGGCAATATTTTTTCCTTTGCCTTTATCGGCCACACATGGCCGAATCAAGACTTTTTTGTTCGTTGGCTCTAATGCGCTGATAGGGACAGGTGGTTTGTCAAACTTTATTTCTTGAAATCTCAACCGGCCTTCATTTATAGGCAATTGTATTTGTCGATGGAAGACATTGCAAATTTGCAATATTGGTGTTATGAAGAAAGAAGACATGCCATTTATACTATGTACACCTTTTCAATTCTTCTATCGTGGGACTTATATGCGACAATTTAATGTCATAATTGTTAAGTAACACATCAAATATTTTATCACACTTAGCAACATTAAATGTGAACTTAACGTCCCCTTTTGTGCCGAGTGTAGGTGAGAGCGAGAAGAAGATTTGGCCTTAGCAGGCCAAATAAACTCAACAACATGTGACCCTTTTTGACTCATCCCCTGAGCTACTATTGTCATGATATTTATCCTGGAGCTCAGATGGCCAGCTATCTTTATGCTAGCCTTCTGCACTAGGACGATCAAAGGTGACTTCCGGTACTGCGGATGGTCCGACTTGTATAGTCGGATAGTCTACGAAGGGACCAAACAGTCAGGTACTATTATCGAACTGTCCAGTCATGTCGGGCAACGTCTATGATTCTTGTGATGGGCTATGTGTGACTCCGGACTGTCCGGTGTGGGGTGCCAGATGATACGATGGGGGACCAGATGGTCCAAGATCGGGTGCGGACTGTTCGGTCGCGCTCAAAGCCGATCTACCGTACAACGAGGATGGCAACAACAGTTGTCCTGGATATGAGTCCATCGACATACAAGAATATGGCTGGGATTGAGAAAACCCATTTGTTGTCGATGTGTTTGGTGCAATTGTTTCGGTACCCAATTCATGTGATAAAAAATTAGGCATGTGTGTTTTCTCTAATGCATGCATCTTCTTCTCTATATCATCCATGATACTTTTAATCTGATCATCAAAAGAAATTTTAATAGATTGAATATCATCAAATGATGCTACGTCACTTACAGTGGGGAGCTGCTGGAGCACGGTTGACATGAAATCGAAGTTAAATTCCCTCTCCTGGATGACCTTCTAGTTGCGATCTATCCTGAAGTGCTTGAGGTACCACTTCTCTGCCACCTCGAGCACTGAAGCTTGTTGTCGCTGGATCTCCTCGTCTAGCTCCTTCATGTCATATTCTAATTTCTTATCCTCAGCGGCTGACAAATTAGTCATCCTCGTGTCGCTATCTGGAGAAACACCAATGAGATCTTTACAATCGACCATAGAAGCCAATTTTTGTAGATCTGCAACCCTCGTCTCCAGTGGAGTTGCTAAAAAGTGTGTTGGCGCCGATTTGGTCACCAAACACTAGAATGAACCGCCTGGCAGTACTTGGCACATTGGGTTCGGCTCTACGAGGCGGACGACTGCGGCGGTTCATGACGGGTCACCCGGTCTGTAACACCCAAATTCTGAATTTGGGATTGGTAGAAGAAATCTGAGCAAAGTATCATAATAATTTGGAAACTAGGAAAATAAGAAAAAGATGGGAAAAGAATTTTTCTTTTAAAAGAAACCATTTATACATCCCATGAAATAAATAACAAGGAGAATAAAACTTACATTGGTAATAATAAAATAGTATGGTTTATATTCACCTTTGAGTTTCAATTGATGCATTTGAAAAATCTGAAAAACAAAAATAGAAGTATAAATTTGAATTGGGAATAGAAAATAGAAAATAAATGGGAAAGGGAGAAAAGAGAAGAGATATGAAAATATACATAAAATGTATAACCAAATATCTTCAGGTTTAGCATTTTTAATTTCAAAAAAATGAGTTTATAAATGAAGATCCACACAAAAGTTTGAATTTGAATTTGAACTCAAATTGGATTTGAAAATGGAAAAAAGGAAACAGAAAATAAAAAGAATAAAACGAAATCATCCTACATGGGCCGCCAACCTGAAATCGGCCCACCCTGGAGTTAACACCGCGCGGCCCATTAACCTTCACGGGCGCGCGCCGACATGTGGGCCCCACGGGGCAGTCTCTCCTCCTCTCGCGCTCGCGCCATCCTCACTCTGTCGCTGACCGGGCGGGCCCAGATTGTCAGCCTCGCTCTGCCTCTCACGCGCGCGCTCGTCTGCCTACCCCTTTCGCTGACCGCGGGGCCCGCTTTGTCAGCCGTCGTCTTCACGGACTCCGCGGCCGAGCTCAACAGAAACGCGCGCGACTTCCTCGCCGTGGTTGCCGCAACGGCGCTACTTCCGCCCGGATTCTTCGGCCGTTGCCGGGAATATAAATATGTGCCGCCACCCCATACTCCTTCATCCTAAGCCGACACCGAAAGACCAAGCGCGCCGCGGTAGTGTTTCGCCGACCTCCGCGCCATCGCCGTCGACTCCGCTTTATATCGCCGATTGGTGGCCGGTGCGGTGTCGTGTCCGTTCATCGGCGCCTGGGGATTGTTGGCGCGAAGTATTGCGCTTGGCCGACCACCCAAGCGCCCTGGATTTCTCACCGGAGTACACGCTCCGCCGCGGATCCGCACACCTCCGTGGGCAGTGACCTTGCCGCCGTGAAACAAGGTAATTTACCACCCGCACGCTTCCATCATGTCCTTCACATGGTTTAGCGATGGTCAATTTTGGGATTCGGGCTCGGGAGCGTCGAGCGACGCGCAACGGCGACCAGCTCCGCCGTGGAGATGCCTCGGCGGCGCTCCCCGTTGAGCTAAGGTTGGGGGCGATCCTCGGACCGTCGGATGGCGCGTGGACGGTCCCGATTAGATCGGGGCGTACCCCTTCGTCATTTTAAATCCGAGCCGTCGAACTTCAATCGTGTGGTTCGGGGTAGTTTGGATCGTGGGCATTCGTGGACCGTGGATCTCTAATCGTACGGTGGTCGTTGCGTACCGGTTCGTTTTATGGGTGATCTAATCTGGGCGGTTGGCGCGCGATCGAACGGCCCGGAGATCACGATACCCCTTCGCCGTTTGATTTTGTAAAAGAGCCCCTCGGTTTTATTGAAATCAACCCGCCATCCTCGTTTAACTGTTCCCTGTGTCTGGGAATTCTTGCGCAGAGCCCCCTGCGCTTCTGTTTAATTGAGGCGCAGTCCAGATAACAGAGAAATAAGATTATTAATTTTAAAAATTGATTTTTAGTATAAAAATAAATCTTAAAACTTGTATAATTCATATTTAATTCATTTTAGCTCCAAATTAAACCATTCCAATTCCTAAAATTTTGTAATAATATTCTCTACCATTTAGAATCACTGTTTTGACATGAACTCTGTCAGAAAATTTATTTATCATTTAATCATATTTTAATCACATTAAACCTTAGGAAAATCATAACTTGAATTCTACAACTCCAAAATTAATAATTCTTGTTCCTGTGATCATATTTCAACATGTAGATTATTAATATGTGATTTGCATATATGTTTGGTGTAATGTTAATTTTGCCTATACAATGTTTGTGTGTATTGCTACGACTAGCAGTGAGGTCACGAGGATCTGAAGAATCATCCTGGTACCTGGAATCTCAAGTGCCAGGCAAGTTGTGCCCTTGATCACTTCTTTTCACCTACTCATGTTCTGATTAACCATAATGATCTGCATAGGTTAATTTTGATGGGACCCAATAGGTTACCCTAGTTTGTCTATCTTTATACCTTGTTTACCACTGAACTTTCTGGGTAGTACTTGCTAGTGCTATATGTGGTTTGGGTATGAAGATTACACTATTCATGATTATACATTTGTTATCAGTTGTTATTTATGGTTCATGTTAAGATCATTATGTTAATTGGAACATGGAGAACCACCCGGGAAAACAGTGCTACCACAAGGGTGGTATGGGACGCCCTTGGCTGATTAATTAGGAAAGCTAGTGGAAGACTACCTTACCCGAAAGGGGCAAGGGCAGTAGGGGAGAGGTCAGTGTAGGGAGGCCCTCGGGAGGATTTTGCTGCGATGGCGGTCCTGCAAGGGATTCCTGCACTGGATCTTCCTATAAACTGTAGCGGGTTTTCGGAAGCTAGTGGAACTTTGTAAAGGCCTCGTAGTGTTACCCTGCCTCGCTTCCTTGGTAGAGGTGAATGGGATTCATGACCCCTTGGCAGATGGGTAACACGGCTTGTGGGTAAAGATGCGCAACCTCTGCAGAGTGTAAAACTGGTATACTAGCCGTGCTCACGGTCATGAGCAGCTCGGACACTCACATGATTAATTTATGGAACTAAATTCAATTTGTCATATGCATTGCATCGCAGGTGATGTTGTTATTACTTTTGTTCTATTACTTAATTGGGTTTGGTATTTACTTATACTTAGTAATTGCTAATAAAATTTTGACCAACTTTAAAAGCAATGCTCAGCTCTAACCATCTTCTTTGGTAAGCCTTACACTTCACGTGGGCTCCCACCTTTGGCGAGTTCATGCACATTATTCCCCACAACTTGTTGAGCGATGAACGTATGTGAGCTCACTCTTGCTGTCTCACATACACCACAGGTCAAGATCAGGTACTGCAGGATGATGCTCATGGAGGATGCTGTGATGAGTTCGTGAGTGGTCTAGGTCGTCGTCTCCCAGTCAACTTTGGGTTGCTGGACCGTTGTCTCCTTATAATGTAATTATTTATTTTGTATAGAACTCCTGTTATATGTAAAGATGTGACATTCGATCCTGTGCCACTATACATCATATGTTTGAGACTTGGTCCCAGCATACCTGGTGTTTATGTTAACCCCGGGTTTTGGATCCCTAAAATCCGGGTGTTACAGAAGTGGTATCAGAGGAATGTTGACTGTAGGACGAAACCTAGATAGAACTGGACAACCCTTGTCTACTTACCTCTGCTACTCTGATTCTTTCTAAACTTCTCTTAATCTATTCTTATCTATTTCCGCGTTACTCTGATTATTCTTACCTTTTCCATCTAAAGACAAACTTGGATTTCACACTTTGAAATCCTGTGCCTAAAGTGACTTTAGGGATAGGAGACCTACTCTTAGGAACAAAAACAAAACTATTTTTGTAAATATTTATATGCTTGAATGTTTGTTCTTATGATACTTGTCTGATTTGGATCTTTGTTTGAGTGTGATGAGTTGTGGAGTAATGTCCACAATTGCATCTGCATATACACATAGGTATTAAAATATATTTATAAAATAACTAGACAACCTAGATTGTCCCCATTGGAACATATCTAGCTTAAATAGATTTATCTTATCCTAAAAACTCTCATTCTAACCAATTCATCTTATCTTAAAAGATTCTCCCTTGTCTTAATAGATCCATCTCATCTTAAAAGATACTTATCTTATCTTGAAAAGATTCTAACTTATCCTTGTGGATTCATCTTACCTTAAAAAGATTTTATCTGGTCCTAATAAATCTAACTAACTTCTAAAGATTCTAACATATCCTAATAATATTTATCCTACCCTGTTGGACCTATCTAACCTAAATTAGTCTAATCTAGTCATATCCAATTTAATCTAGATCTTATCTTACCTAATGTGACCTGATCTAGTGTGGTCTAATGTTATCTAACTTAATGTGGTCCACTTAAACAGATTAATGACACTAGTAGAAGAGACTAGACCCCACTAGCCATGTATTAACTTATCTTAGCACATTGGATCAATTCAACCATGAGCTAACCCAACCCATAGAACCATGATGAATGATATAACCTTTCTATTCCCACCTAACAACAAACAAACTTTAAACCTACATCTTGTAGTCTATCTCACCCATATATATCTCTCATCTTGACAGATTCTATCTTACCCTTGGACATTCTCCTTATATGATTGGTTACCCCCAATCTGGACATAAAACAAAGATTAAGCTCTACTAAAGAATCTTCAGAATTATGACCAGCTACTAGCTTATTCATTCCGCTTATTGAATAAATTCCTTTGCAAAACTATTACCATATGCTTCTAACTTTCATGGTCAATACCAGGAAAGGAAAGATTATCACGTAAAAGCAAGCAGAAAATGAACCCTCCAAATCCTCCACCTGTTGAAATCAATCAAGTGGTTGCTACCCAAAGACTGGTAATACAACAGTTAACAGACCTGGTGACCGAGATGCAGAATCAGATAAGACAACAACGCGAAGAAATACGTCAGGCCCGCCAAGAAATAAGACAAGCACGGTTGGAGAGACAACAGCAACAACAACCTCCACCACCACCACCAGCTTCACCAAGCTACATAGATATAAATTATGATGATTTATAAGATTTAGATGTTACTTTAGTTAGTAGATGATATGATAATATTTTAGAAGAAATAATAAGGTCTATTGACCCTATGTTTTGTTAAAGAATTATACCTCATGCTGAGATTTCTTTGTTTGTGCATATGTTCCGAGAACAATATGAGCATACATCCCTTTTCTTACAAATCTCGAGGACGAGATTATTTTTAAGGGGGGTAGGATTTGTAACACCCAAATTCTGAATTTGGGATTGGTAGAAGAAATCTGAGCAAAGTATCATAATAATTTGGAAACTAGGAAAATAAGAAAAAGATGGGAAAAGAATTTTTCTTTTAAAAGAAACCATTTATACATCCCATGAAATAAATAACAAGGAGAATAAAACTTACATTGGTAATAATAAAATAGTATGGTTTATATTCACCTTTGAGTTTCAATTGATGCATTTGAAAAATCTGAAAAACAAAAATAGAAGTATAAATTTGAATTGGGAATAGAAAATAGAAAATAAATGGGAAAGGGAGAAAAGAGAAGAGATATGAAAATATACATAAAATGTATAACCAAATATCTTCAGGTTTAGCATTTTTAATTTCAAAAAAATGAGTTTATAAATGAAGATCCACACAAAAGTTTGAATTTGAATTTGAACTCAAATTGGATTTGAAAATGGAAAAAAGGAAACAGAAAATAAAAAGAATAAAACGAAATCATCCTACATGGGCCGCCAACCTGAAATCGGCCCACCCTGGAGTTAACACCGCGCGGCCCATTAACCTTCACGGGCGCGCGCCGACATGTGGGCCCCACGGGGCAGTCTCTCCTCCTCTCGCGCTCGCGCCATCCTCACTCTGTCGCTGACCGGGCGGGCCCAGATTGTCAGCCTCGCTCTGCCTCTCACGCGCGCGCTCGTCTGCCTACCCCTTTCGCTGACCGCGGGGCCCGCTTTGTCAGCCGTCGTCTTCACGGACTCCGCGGCCGAGCTCAACAGAAACGCGCGCGACTTCCTCGCCGTGGTTGCCGCAACGGCGCTACTTCCGCCCGGATTCTTCGGCCGTTGCCGGGAATATAAATATGTGCCGCCACCCCATACTCCTTCATCCTAAGCCGACACCGAAAGACCAAGCGCGCCGCGGTAGTGTTTCGCCGACCTCCGCGCCATCGCCGTCGACTCCGCTTTATATCGCCGATTGGTGGCCGGTGCGGTGTCGTGTCCGTTCATCGGCGCCTGGGGATTGTTGGCGCGAAGTATTGCGCTCGGCCGACCACCCAAGCGCCCTGGATTTCTCACCGGAGTACACGCTCCGCCGCGGATCCGCACACCTCCGTGGGCAGTGACCTTGCCGCCGTGAAACAAGGTAATTTACCACCCGCACGCTTCCATCATGTCCTTCACATGGTTTAGCGATGGTCAATTTTGGGATTCGGGCTCGGGAGCGTCGAGCGACGCGCAACGGCGACCAGCTCCGCCGTGGAGATGCCTCGGCGGCGCTCCCCGTTGAGCTAAGGTTGGGGGCGATCCTCGGACCGTCGGATGGCGCGTGGACGGTCCCGATTAGATCGGGGCGTACCCCTTCGTCATTTTAAATCCGAGCCGTCGAACTTCAATCGTGTGGTTCGGGGTAGTTTGGATCGTGGGCATTCGTGGACCGTGGATCTCTAATCGTACGGTGGTCGTTGCGTACCGGTTCGTTTTATGGGTGATCTAATCTGGGCGGTTGGCGCGCGATCGAACGGCCCGGAGATCACGATACCCCTTCGCCGTTTGATTTTGTAAAAGAGCCCCTCGGTTTTATTGAAATCAACCCGCCATCCTCGTTTAACTGTTCCCTGTGTCTGGGAATTCTTGCGCAGAGCCCCCTGCGCTTCTGTTTAATTGAGGCGCAGTCCAGATAACAGAGAAATAAGATTATTAATATTAAAAATTGATTTTTAGTATAAAAATAAATCTTAAAACTTGTATAATTCATATTTAATTCATTTTAGCTCCAAATTAAACCATTCCAATTCCTAAAATTTTGTAATAATATTCTCTACCATTTAGAATCATTGTTTTGACATGAACTCTGTCAGAAAATTTATTTATCATTTAATCATATTTTAATCACATTAAACCTTAGGAAAATCATAACTTGAATTCTACAACTCCAAAATTAATAATTCTTGTTCCTGTGATCATATTTCAACATGTAGATTATTAATATGTGATTTGCATATATGTTTGGTGTAATGTTAATTTTGCCTATACAATGTTTGTGTGTATTGCTACGACTAGCAGTGAGGTCACGAGGATCTGAAGAATCATCCTGGTATCTGGAATCTCAAGTGCCAGGCAAGTTGTGCCCTTGATCACTTCTTTTCACCTACTCATGTTCTGATTAACCATAATGATCTGCATAGGTTAATTTTGATGGGACCCAATAGGTTACCCTAGTTTGTCTATCTTTATACCTTGTTTACCACTGAACTTTCTGGGTAGTACTTGCTAGTGCTATATGTGGTTTGGGTATGAAGATTACACTATTCATGATTATACATTTGTTATCAGTTGTTATTTATGGTTCATGTTAAGATCATTATGTTAATTGGAACATGGAGAACCACCCGGGAAAACAGTGCTACCACAAGGGTGGTATGGGACGCCCTTGGCTGATTAATTAGGAAAGCTAGTGGAAGACTACCTTACCCGAAAGGGGCAAGGGCAGTAGGGGAGAGGTCAGTGTAGGGAGGCCCTCGGGAGGATTTTGCTGCGATGGCGGTCCTGCAAGGGATTCCTGCACTGGATCTTCCTATAAACTGTAGCGGGTTTTTGGAAGCTAGTGGAACTTTGTAAAGGCCTCGTAGTGTTACCCTGCCTCGCTTCCTTGGTAGAGGTGAATGGGATTCATGACCCCTTGGCAGATGGGTAACACGGCTTGTGGGTAAAGATGCGCAACCTCTGCAGAGTGTAAAACTGGTATACTAGCCGTGCTCACGGTCATGAGCAGCTCGGACACTCACATGATTAATTTATGGAACTAAATTCAATTTGTCATATGCATTGCATCGCAGGTGATGTTGTTATTACTTTTGTTCTATTACTTAATTGGGTTTGGTATTTACTTATACTTAGTAATTGCTAATAAAATTTTGACCAACTTTAAAAGCAATGCTCAGCTCTAACCATCTTCTTTGGTAAGCCTTACACTTCACGTGGGCTCCCACCTTTGGCGAGTTCATGCACATTATTCCCCACAACTTGTTGAGCGATGAACGTATGTGAGCTCACTCTTGCTGTCTCACATACACCACAGGTCAAGATCAGGTACTGCAGGATGATGCTCATGGAGGATGCTGTGATGAGTTCGTGAGTGGTCTAGGTCGTCGTCTCCCAGTCAACTTTGGGTTGCTGGACCGTTGTCTCCTTATAATGTAATTATTTATTTTGTATAGAACTCCTGTTATATGTAAAGATGTGACATTCGATCCTGTGCCACTATACATCATATGTTTGAGACTTGGTCCCAGCATACCTGGTGTTTATGTTAACCCCGGGTTTTGGATCCCTAAAATCCGGGTGTTACACGGTCCCCTGGCAGCGCTCCCTGCGGCGATGCAAACGGTCCGCGGTATGGGGCCGGACAACCCACAACCTCGTGACAGAAGCCATTTCTTGCCTGTGTCGAGCCGGACGATCTGTGCTCTAGGGAGGATGGTTCACAATGGTGCAGGGTCATCTTCCTCCTTGCAGGAACCTAGATCCTAGGGTGCTCCGGGTCGGTAGGCCTCTCGGGGCATCTCGAGACCGCGTAGAGTCGCCTAGGGATTAAGAAATCAGCTCGAGGAAGAGATCTAAAGACATACACCCTCATAGCAGATGACCAGGTTTGTTAAGGTGAGATCTAAGAGTTGTCTTCGGATCGGCAGGCCACCCAAGACAGATCTAGCCGATGTATAATCGAATAGGGGTGGAGGTGGATATGCGGAAATATGGATGTAATATGGTTCAAAAAATATCCATCCAGATCCGGATTCGAAGATGGTGAACACTAGTTTGGATGGAATTTTCGGATATCCAGACTTTTTTCGGATACCTGATACGAATACATATATTTTGTTTGGATATCAAATTCGAATACAATATGTCTGATATCTGTTGGATATCGAATATCTGGATATTTTCTCGGATAAATCTTCTTGGATATTCGGATATCTTATCTGGATAGCTATGTGCATTTTGTTGATTTTTTAGAAAGAAACTAATAATACACAAATAGCCTCAGAAATTCACAAAACTTTATGGAGGCATAACATATGTCCACATATAATCCTCCAAAATATTTGGACCATAAAATTCATAATATGCTAGTGTTTCTTTCATTTCACTTTTACTTGTTGCGTGAATTACACGTGAAAGCACTCTAAGTATCCAACTTTCAACATAATCAATACTTCACTTTATCATTTTCAGGTGGAGACTTGAGATTATATTCTTATAGAATGTTTATAGTCTTGGTAACTTATTTGCATTTTGATGATTTTATGCAAAATAAATTAATAATATGCACACAGCCTAAAAATTCATGAATTTTTACAAAAAACTCAACATATGTACACATATAATGCTAAAAAATGTTTGGACTCAAGGAGTGGATGCATGATTACAATCATGATATGTGTGGAATGATGTCTTACATGGTATCCGACAAAAAAAATCGTTACCGATAATATTTGTGTCCGACTAGTTCCGTATTCGACATATAACTATCCTTATTTGTACCTGAGAACATTTGTATTTGTATCCGAAGCTATCCGTATTTGAACTCGAATCCGAATAAAAATATAAAAACAAATATGGTTTCAGTGATATCCGTCTGTATTTGATCCGATTACATCCCTATATAGAAAGCTACGACTAGAACTATACTACATCTACTCATAGGACATGAATGATAAAGGACTGATAATAAAAGTAATAGATTGGTTCGAGTGGAATGTGTTCTGGGGTTCTCGATCGATTGTACCCCTTCATATATATAGGGGGAGGTTTGGACCCATTTATAGGCGATAACCAATAGATCACACGTGATTAGATGGATAACCACACACGAGATAAGGATAATAGTCCGAGTCAATCTGATCGCGAGGGCATGGACCGTCCGGGCCTTAGGACCAGATCGTCCACCACTTTTGGTGTTCAATAGCTGTGTAACTTTTTTTATTTAATTTAATACAAATAGGCCCATTCGCGATGGAGATGGTCAATTAAGGAGTATGGGCATGATGAACCAAGAGTTGTGAAGAGTAGGCACGAAGGCTATCAAAAGTACATGGGTTAGGCCAAGTCAAGGCGAGGCATCCTGAGCACTTGGTGGACTACCAAGCCGAAAACAAGTAGGTTGAACGTGCATCAACATCAGTGAGACGTGCTTAGCAAGGGCAAGGTGCGAACATAAGGTTGACTTGTCCCTTGTGGTTCGGGTTGAGATGATGAGTGATTGTCAATGGGTAGCACTCTAGGGTAGTCAGTGGATTGACCATGTCGGTCGACTTGTGTGTGTAGGTGTGGAGCACAGGGATGGTTGTCGACGTTTGAGGTGAAGGTCATGCGAGCTTGTACCAATGGATTAGGAGCGGTGAAGGGTGAGTGCTGGGTCTAGACTGATGGTCTAGAGCAACCGGGTGACCAGCCGCGGTGGCTGACACCTGGGACACACACTCACGTGAGGACGTGGTGGAGTGGACCGTTTGTCGGTGTGGTTAAGGACTGGCAGGACACATGTCTGGTCTGGAGGATGTGTACGAGGTGCAGTTCTCATGGCAGGTTTGGTGGTCTGGGCCTCAAAACCACCCAGCGCTACAGATGGTGGGTGTTACTGAGTTTGAATCTCAAAACTCAGCGACGACGGTTCTGGAGGGAACCGGTGGTGACACGTGGCGTGATCGAGGGTGCGTCAAGGCGAAGCAACTCCGTGTGAAGGACGTGGTCGTCGGATCAAAAACCTAAGAGTTGGTCCATTTCGCCCCTAGTGGAGTGGATAGGCTATATGTAAATAGGGGTAGTTTAGGAAGTGAGAATAACCACCATAAATATTGGTTAGTTCAGCATCTTTTGGCTACCATTTGTTTAGAGCACTCATTCTAGAGCTCCTAGTTTTCTCTCTAGGTAGACACCAGTTGAGTCGAAAGATCCGCATCGATTTGTAAACTGTCGACTGTGTTCTTGATCTTCAAGTTTAATCTGAGGAAGGGTCGCTGGTCTGGCCCACAACGTTCTTTGGCTTCAATCTCAGTTTTGCATCCTTGCTGAAATTTAGAATCTTTTCTTGCTTGTGTTTTTCCCTTCCCATCTTGTGGTTTTGTAGAAACCCTTTGATTCCTTTAAGAGGATTTGGTTTGGAGATTGGTTGGTGGTGAGTTGCCTCTCTTGGATCACTGCTTACACTCAGTTGTAGCAGATTGTGGTCGGGATTCGAGAAGAACTCAGATTGAACTCGAAATAAACCCCCCAATAAAACCCTAATTTCTGACTGTATTTTTAAATCTGCAGTTGATTTACAAGTTCGATCGAGCTCAAAATTTGTGGAGACCTTGGAAACATATTTCTCCAAGTGTGTGTAAAATTTCATTTCAATCGGAGTATCCGAGAACAGAATTTCATGCTGCTAAAATCAGCACTCGTTCGCGACATGGTTTTGGATCGATTCAGACTTTTAGGTGTCCGATTTGCGATCCGTTTGTTTTGCTGGTCTCATGTGAGTATTAGGAACATTTTGCAATTATGAGATCACTAGTTCACTGATGTGTTCTTGGTTTGAGTGCTTGCTTCATCCCAATTGAAGTGAAGTGTTTATTTTCAATGTTTGGAAACAAAATTTGATTGAGTCCCATTCAACCCTCTGATCGCCTCACCCGTCCTTCACTACCGGAATCGACGGCTTTGCCGAGTGCCTGAAGCACTCGGTATAGCCTGAAAAACACTCGACAAAGGCTTTGCCGAGTGTCGCACTCAGCAAAGGCTTTGCTGAGTGTCGCACTCGGCAAAGAGGGCTCAGCACACAGTACATCGACAAAGCCTTCTTTGCCGAGTACTTTTTCTTGGGCACTCGGCACAGACGTTGCTGAGTGCCAGGAAGTACTCGGCAACGAAAAGCCGCCGTTACGGTGCCGAGGTGACGGAGACGGCATCTTTGCCGAGTGTCCTAGGTGACACTCGGCAAAGTAGTTACCTTTGCCGAGTGTCTCCTAATACACTCGGCAAAGAAGTGAGAGCACCTAGAGGGGGGGTGAATAGGTGATCCTGTAAAATTCAACACTAAATTCCAACAAGCTTGATTAAAGAGATATTAGCGCAAGTTAATCAAGTCTATGAGGCGAGCTCTTGCAAACACAAATAATCACAGAGAGAGCAATCACAAGAGACACGCGATTTTATCCCGTGGTTCGGCCAAGTAACACTTGCCTACTTCCACGTTGTGGCGTTCCAATGGACGAGGGTTGCACTCAACCCCTTTCAAGCGATCCAATGATCAACTTGAATACCACGACTTTATTCCTTTAGAGTCTCCCGTTTGCGAGGAATCTCCACAACTTGGAGTCTCTCGCCCTTACAATAGATATCACAAAGAATGCACAGAGTAAGGTTGGGAAGAGCAACACACACAAGACCCAAATACGCAGCACACCCACGCACACAGGTGAAGACTCAAGCTCAAATGACCACACAGGGAGTTCGTGACTCGAATGGAGCTCAATTCTCTAACACAGAGAAGCAAATGCGCGGGAGCAGAGTCTGGATGCCTTAGAATACTTAGTGAATTCTTGGGTTGACTCCTCCATGCGCCTAGGGGTCCCTTTTATAGCCCCAAGGCCGTTAGGAGCCGTTGGAGGCCAACTTGGAAGGCCAAACTTGCCTTCCATCGGGTGGTGCATCGGACAGTCCAGTGTACCACCGGACAGTCCCTGTAGCTGTCCAGTACGCGATCTCCTTTCTTTTCTGGCGCATCCGACCGTTGCAACTCCGGGGCCATTGGCGCACCGGACACTGTCTGGTGCACACCGGACAGTCCGGTGCCCCCCACCGACCGTTGGAGCTGCCACGCGTCGTGCGAAGATTGCGCGGCCGACCATTGGTGCTGGCGACCGTTGGCTCACGGAACAGTCCGGTGCACCACCGGACAGTCCGGTGCACCACCAGACAGTCCGGTAAATTATAGCCATGTCGCCCCTTTGCTTTTCCCAAGGGCGACGAGTTCACCACGGATGACTCACCGGATAGTCCGGTGCACCACGGGACGGTCCAATGAATTATAGCCGTACGCCGCCGTCGAGTCCCGAGAGCAGCCTTTTCACGCGGACCAGCCTGGCGCACCGGACACTGTCCGGTGCACCACCGGACAATCCGGTGTGCCAAGCCGAGCTGGAGTTAGCTGCATAGAGCCAAGTCTTTTTCCAATTCTTTTCTCCCTGTTTCTAGCACTTAGAAAAAATATGTTAGTACTCAAAATAATGTACTAAGTCTAGAAACGTACCTTTATCTTTGATTTGCACTTCTCACTTTACTTGGCACATGTGAACTTAATTAAACATGTTGGGCACTTAATCACCAAAACATTATAGAAATTGCCCAAGGGCATATTTCCCTTTCAAGAAGTTACCTTTGCCGAGTGTCTGCCGGCCAGCACTCGGCAAAGAATCCATCAGCGGGTCCCCATGTTAGGTTATATGGCACTCGGCAAAGCGTGCCTCTTTGCCGAGTGTCAGGGCCACTACACTCGGCAAAGAACCTATACCGGTGCCTAGGTCTTGGTTCTTTACCGAGTGCTATGGTCCTAACACTCGGCAAATTACCTCTTTGCCTAGTGTAACACTCAGCAAAGTGACTAGTACACACCTTTTTTATTTGTTTTCCGTATTACATCCAAACAAACAAAAGATATTTCACAGATATCACATATATACATCACAGATCATCACGAACATAAATATCCAACACAAACATTAATATACAAACATAAGTTCAGAAGTTCTCAACACAAACAGTATCAACACAAGTTCAGAAGTATCAACACAAGTTCAGAAGTATGAACACATAAGTCTAAAGCTCTGACATAAGTATTCAACATATGTTTTGTAGTCTGAACACTAAAAACATAACTCTCATTGAGGTGGGCAGTTGGAGTGGTGTTGCGTTGGGCTAAGCGGTTCATGAGGGTTGTTAGATGCCGCCCTAGATTGGCCCTACACAGAGAAGAGATTGCATGTATTATACCAGATACATTACCAACATCTAACTACAATTTTGATACTCACAGGAGTATGGAATAGAGCAGGGTCCATTGTAGGGAACAATGGAGGTGGCAGAGCGAAACCCTGTGCGGCACCAAGGCTCTGCATGCATTGAAACATCTCCACCATCCTCTGCTGATCTGCCAGGCGTTCCCTCCTCTCTTCTTCTAGCTGGGTCTGTAATATTACAAGCAAATGTTATAGTAACTCAAAGAGAAGGTATATAACTCAAGGAATGACGAGTTACAGAAGCACTAACCTCGAGTTGCTGCATGCGAAGCTGTGAGCTGTCGTGCCGAGGTCGTATGACTGGACTCGAGCCCGTGCTCCTTGCCCGCACCTGAGACAGAGTGGGAGTGGAGGACGAGTCGATTGCCCCATCGACAATCCAGTACCGCCCATGTCTCTTGCCTCCTCCAACCCTCATGAGCACATCAGGGTCGATCTGGTCGGTGCTCGAATCATATTCTAGGCCATGGACCTCCTGCGCCATGGCGGTGTAGTCATGAAGGCGGCTGTACACGGCGGGGTTGGTGTAGGCCTCGGGCCCATCATCCGGGTTGTAGGTGACGTCAGACGTCGCCTTGCCCTTATGGGCATAGCATAGGTTGAGAAGATGGAGCACGACCGGCCACCATGTGACGCCGACTGCAAGAAAACCAACGAGATAGTTAGAAATAATATCTAATCTAGTGCTATATACCTAAATAAAAAACAGGGCTTACCCATGCTTCTGCATATTGGCCTAGGCTGCGGCTGCCTTGGTGGTGGGAGGGACCTTGCATCATCATACCCCGTTCTCGGCTAGCGTTGTGCGCCTGGTCCCACTCAGGCGAGCACCACCTATCCACCATCTGCTCCCAGCACAGAGGATGTGCGGCGCACCAATGTGGAATCATTTACAAAATAAACACGTAAAGTGCTTATGAGAAGATAAAATAAAATTCATGCATAGAGTACTGGTACCAAACATGCATGACTTTATCTGCAGGTACTGGTCCCTGGTCAACGACATGGTTTGGGCTTGCTGCTTGGTCACCTTCTCCCCAAGGACGGAGTCGTGGTAGCTAACGATGGCCTAGATTCGGGCCTCATAGTGCATGTCCACGACGAGCTTCTTACAGCTCATGGTGGCCACCACATCCGCCCTAGCCTCGTATCCAGCCTCGCATCTGAAGAAATCCTGCATACAAAAACGATGTATCCATACATTATTTCAAGAATTTCCAACAAATGCGACATATTTTACATTATACTAAGACTTACCCACAGCTCTTGCTTCACCCGCTCTACCTTGTTATTGAATTCCCAGTCGTCCCGGTCTACTGCATTGGGGGCGACGACGTAGTGGTCGAAGGTGTAGGCTGGGCCCATCACTCCGGCGTACTCAACTAGTCCAGGGAAGTGTTCCCTGCACAGCAGGCCGAGGATGCCATTCGGGAGGCGACGATGACCCCCAGCATAATCCACAACCGTCCAAGACCTGTCCAAGTGATAAATAAAAAGTATTAGTTAATATTATGATTTTGAACACATAATATGAACAAGAATGAAGAACATAAAGTTACATGCCTCTCCCCATCCGGCTGAATCAGCGGCCGCCTGTTCCAAAGTATGGGACGCTGAGGGAGACTCGCGGGACCTCGCAGGTGTCAGTGTTTTGGGTCCGACCTTGCACCTGGGGTTGCCCCTCGAGGTGCTTTTTGGAGTAGGACGGTGTTACCGACTGTAGCTCGATGGTTCGTGCCAGACGCACGAGAAACAGTGGGCAATTTTATACAGGTTTGGGCCGCTTGGAGAGGCGTAATACCCTACTTCCTAGTGTGGATCTTTTATGTGGTGGGTTACAGGGGAGTTCTCTAGTTGGAGAGATGCTAGAGAGCTAAGTTGATGGCTAATGAGTGAGTTTTTTTCTTTGATGGGGTGCCCCCTAGGCCTTATATACTCGACCGTGGGGCGTTACATGCGAATATGATAACAACGTGCACCTAAGTAATAGTAAACCGACTGAGCTTATCTTCCCATAATCCTACCAACTTTTCATTATTCAGTTCCAACGTCTGAGGGCGCTAAGCGGGAGAATTGGATCACTGCTATGGATAATGTTTGAATTCGGTGAGTCGCACGAGTTCGAGTTGATCCGTTCTCTTGTCGATCCATTCTGCCAGACATTCCTCCCCTGGCCCACGAAGGGATGGCCTTGCGTAATAATGGGCCCGAGGCCTTTCGTGAGGCCTTCTTGCCTTCTAGTGGACCCGAGGGATATCTATCCCCCACAAGCCCCCAATCTTTGAGTTGATTTTGAAATAATCAGCCCAAAGATTCTAGGTCCAGCTTGCGGTTTTTGATTTTGGTAAGGAATGCTTTGAAAATATGTCTGTCGAGTTGTTGCTTCTAAACTCTGAGTAACTCGGTAAAAACTATCTTCTGTTGCCCTCTTCTGTCATTATTCATCGGTCTTCGCTTTATTCTTCAAAAGTCGATGCTATGTCCCTGGCTTACGCTTTGGAGATTAGCATTCTGCTCTTCTGGGGTTCAGGATTCATTGGGTGCACCGGAGGTGCAACCAATGGGTGTAGCTCTCGAGCTTTGAGTGGATTACTAAAAATAATCCACTCAAAGGTCTTCATCTCATGCTTTTAGAAATCATCATTTTATCTTCATCGAATGCCTTAGAATCCAGCATTATATTATCAGTTCATGCTTTAGAGATCAACATTATATCATCAGCTTTATGCTTTAGAGATCAGCATATGGTTTTGCCTTTGAGATCAGCAATGCGGTCTACCCATGTCCTGTTAGGTTTGAAATTTATTTGATCGGCGACAGATTGGACGTCCGGTAGATGGCTCTTGGCTGGTCTTCATTTCGCTTGGTGCTTCAATGCTTCTATTGATTAGACTTGTACTTCGGCAGCTATTTTGGCTTTCCTCCGATCTCTTTCAATATCTTCCTTCTGTCTTATTCATTGCGTATACTGTATGGATGTGACTGCTTAGGAAAATCTATTGAAAAGTCCTGGATGTCCCCCCTAATGGGTGTAGGCATGGGACGGCTTGGTGCGCTGAGCGTTTAGTAAACTACCCCTGAGTAGTAACTTGACGTCACCGCGGGGTGTAATCATATCGTCCAAGCAGTTGACTTCAGTCACAATGGGTGTTGTGTTACGTGAAACGGCGTCAGCTGCCTAACTTGTTTCCAAACGATTTGAATGGCTTATTGAATATTTGCGACTGTTCAGTGACCGTGGTAGGAGATGAGCGGTTGCCTCCCACCTCTATAAATAGCCTGCTTGCTTCACTGGTGTCTTCACACATCTCTCGGCCATTAGTTGCTTGTTCTCCTCTTTTCTCTTCTCCTCTACTCAATCATGGGCAAGAGCAAGAAGGGCGGAAGTTCATCACACCACTCCGGCGACAAGAGGAAGCACGAGCCGAGTCTCGCCTCGGAGGATTTCGGTGACTCCGAGTACTCGGAGGAGGAGTTTTCCTCCGAGTCCGAGGGGTCACCGATCTACGCCTCTCCCCCGGTGTCGTCCGATGACTCGGATGATTCCCAAGGGATCGCTGCCGAGGTGTGGACGTACATCCGGGTCATCAAACGCTCCGGGCTCGAGGGCTCGGATGAGTCAGAGATCTCCTCGGACGAGGAGGACTCCTCCGACTCGTCCGAGGAGGGGAGCAGCGGTGACGGCGACGACGAGGGCGACGGTGGCGGCAAGGGTGACGGCAGCGGAAAGGGCGGCAGCAGCAACGGTAGGGCCAGTGGCAAAGCACCACTGGCTTAAATATTAGTATAGATAAGTAGTAGTATTAGTAGTAGTAAAATAATGTAGTAGTAGTTAGTAGTATAGAGTAGTGTAAGTAGTGTAGTGATGTGGTAGTGCAATGTAGCAAAAAAGGGAAGGAAGGCCGGCTCATAATGAGTTGGTCTTTGAGTTTGTGGAAGAACTTCCCTTCTCAATATATTGAAGAAAATTTCAGCTTGTTCTGAGTATCTCCTCTTTGTTTTTCCATCGTTCTTTTATAATCAATCGATGGCTTGTATTCATGCCTAGCGTTACCGTTGTTCTTAGAGATAACACCCGAGTAACGATTGGTAATTGCTGAGTCGTATTTGGTTCTGTTGGCGTTTACATGGAGAAAATGGCTGAGTTATGCATTGCCGGTGTTTTTTAGAAATAAGCGCCGAGTTGCTCTGGACCATGTCGGCGTTTTAGAGGTAACAGCCGAGTTATGTTAGGCCATATCGGCGCTTTAGAGGTAACTACCGAGTTGTGCTGGGCCACGTCGGCGCTTTAGAGGTAGCTGCCGAGTTAAGCTAGGCCACATCGGCGCTTTAGAGGTAGCTACCGAGTTAAGCTGGGCCACGTCGGCGCTTTAGAGTTAGCCACAGGACGTCTTGCTTTTTCCGAGTGATGACTCAGTACTTTTAGAAACGGTGTCTGACCCCGGAAAACCCCATTTATATCACGTGGTTGCACGCCTCTATGTTTCGAGCCCTAACTTCACCTTTCTGCCTCCAATTATTACTCCGCTTCCCTCTGATTTCGCTTCCTTTCAATCTGCTGACGAGATTGCGATGGCGCCCAAGCGGAAGAACCAAAATTCCGCTGTGGTGGTCATTCCTCCCATTGACCCCAACATCCAGTTGCCTTTCGCAGGTAACCATATGTCTATTGTGTCAGAATCGGATCTCCTCCACCTTGTCGACGTTGGAATTCTTCCTCCGAAAGAGCTTTGTTCTTGGCGGATTTGCCGTGGGGTTACTGTCCCAACAGAGGATACCCACGAGTCTGTTGTTTATGTTCCCTTTCTTATCCGCAGCCTTGCTCTTCCCATTTCTCCCTTCTTCCGTGGCCTCCTTGACTTTTATAATCTGAAACTGACTCATCTGAATCCCAATTCCATTTTGCAAATCTCTATCTTTGTTCATCTGTGCGAGGCCTACCTCGAAATTCTTCCCTACTTTGGTTTATGGAAGTATCTGTACTATTGTCTACCTGGGATGGTTGGGGGTCAGCACCAACTCGTGGGTGGTGCGAGTCTCGAGATGCATCGCGAGAGGAAAATAGAATATCTTGACATCCCGCTTAAAGACAATATTAAAGGATGGCGCCTGGAGTGGTTTATTATGGAAAACCACGGCCAGTCCCTCCCCCCTCGGTCGGGGAGATAGCCAGATGTGCGCACTCCAAGTTGGATTGAGTCTCCTACTGCCTTGGAAGTAACAGAAGCTAAGGTTCTGCTTGCTGAAATCTGTATTCTGAAGGAGAGAGGTCTGGCCGCCGAGGCTGTGGTTGTTGACTTTGTTTTTAAGAATATTCAACCCTTGAAGGACAGAGCATACCCAGCTTTCTTGTATAGTGGTGTCACCGACTCGACCGGGGTTACCAATATGAGGATTCCTGCTGAGGATTTGATGAGCCGACTAGACATGATCTTGAGAGGAAAAGTGTCAAATGTTGGTGCTCCTGTTGCCTACTCTACTTAGAATTTGCCACCTCCTAAATCCTTTTTCAGTTTTGTGTCCAATCCTCCTGCTGGTGATAGTGGTCTGGGTCTTAGAAAGCGATCTTCTCCTGAATATATTTGAGGTCTTGGTTGCTTCTCTTTGTGATCTTCCCAATGATGAGAGGCAAGTTCATTTTGAGATGCCAGCGAGTCTAAATGATGCGGAAATAAATATTGTACTCGATATGTTGGCTAGAGATTCTTCTGACTCGGCCCCTGTTGAAACAATGGCTGTTGCGGTTATACCAGAGATTGACAGAGCAGTGGACACCCGAAGGCCTTAGGGTACTCGTCCAAAGCGTCTTCGTCAGGTCAGCCGCCCGACTGCGCCTGTTGAGGGGAAGAAGAAGAAGAAAAAGAGACGACTTCGCCAACTGTCATGCTTGGACCAGGATGCTGGCCCTTCTGCTCCTGTTTGTGAAGAAGTATTAGCAGAGGTCTTTACTGAAGTTCATCCCACTGGTGGTGTGTCTGTTGAAGCTGATCCCAATGGGTGTGACCGTGTACCAACTGATCCCAACAAATGTATCCAAGCACCAGTTGGGCCCAATGAGTGTGATACTATTAAAACTAACCCCAATGGGTGTAACCTTGTCGAAGCTGACCCCAATGGGTGTGACCCTACACCAACTATTGTCCGTATTTTTTACGAGGACGAGGAAGAGGAAGAAGAAGTTCCACTGATTCGCAAGAATAGCTGGCGTTATTGTAACACCCTAAATCTCATTTTGAGAATATAGTAAAAATTTTCAAAGATCTTGCATTAGAAAATTTCTTTCTCTCTCTTTAGAACTCTCATAACATTTGAAGACTCATCTCCCTATTTAAAAGCATTTGCTTAAGTGAATACATAATAAATAGAACCATATTTGGCACTCATGATGGAGTTTTAATTATATGTGCATTTAAAATAATGATAAAATATAATAATGGAATTGAGAATTTGAAGTTAACCCAAAAGGGGTGCACTTTAGGAAAAGGGAAATAATAGATAAGGCAAGAGAAAATACTATGTAAAGCAAAATAAATCTATAAATAAATAAAATTTATCCACGCTATGTTCACATTGAACATTTAAATGAAGGCAAATTTACCACAAACTTTGGATTTAAACTGGAATTTAAATTTGAAATGAGTTGGATAAATGGAATGGAAATTAGGAAAGAAAATAAAAAGAAAAAGATTAAAAATCTTACCTGGGCCGGCTCCTTCGCATCTGGCCCAATTACGCTTTCACCGCGCGCGGCCCAACTCCACGCTCGCGGGCACTCGTCGCGCGCCGACAGAAGGGCCCCACCGGGCAGTCTAACGCGCGCGCGCTCCTCACCGCTCTGTCGCTTACGCGTGGGCCCCCCCTGTCAGCTGCTTCTTCTATCCGACAACAGAATCGCGCGACTCCGCCGCACGCTGGGCTACCGAACTCGCCGCGGAATCCGCGCGGTGGCCGAATCCCCGCCTCTGTCGCGCTTTCCTCTGACTATAAAACCAGCTGGGCACCTGGGACCCCTCCTCCATCGCCGACCGTTCCACCGCAAACTCCATCAGTCGAAACGAAGTCCGCCACGGGCATTGGTGGCCAAATCTGCGATTCACTGGCGCTTGCACCTCGGTATCGAGTTTGGGGACCGCACCAAGTCGCGTGGGATCGGATTGTGACTTCGCCTGGGCGGATTGAACCCTGCTCAATCCGGAATTGCTCGCCGACTTTTACCGTCCGCCGTGAAGCCGCTCTTCACCATGGGCAGTCGTCTCTGCGCCATTATCGACGGTGAGTTCTCCTCCATGCGGTTCGCATTGCCCTCTAGATCGTGTGGCGCCTTTTAATTTGGGTTTGGCGCTCGGGGGGACCGGATTTCGCGAGCTCCGGTGAACCCGCCGCCGTGTGGTGGCTGCGCCGTCGTGTTTGAGAACCGAGGAGGGGGGAAGACGTCGTGCGTCGTTGGATTCTTATCGAACGGCTGTAATTGGGTCCAGCATCTCCCTCCGCTCGGATTGATCCGCGCCGTTGATCTCACGGCGTGCGGTAGGAACTGGATCCAGGGTTCATTAAATCGGGACCGTAGATTGTTGATCCAAAGGCTTTTATAGCGTACCGGTTCACTGGGATCGCGATCTAATCTCGTGCGTCCGATGTTGATCGAACGATCCAGGTAATCCCATACCCCTTCGTCGTGCGCTTCTTTCAAAAGAGACCTTATGTTTTGCCGAAATAAACCCGCCGTCCCCTCGGGGTGTTTACTGAGTCATAGGAATTCTTGCGTTGCGGCCCCTGACTTCTATATAATTTGAGGCCCAGCCCAGACAATTAATAAAACCAGGAAAAATAGTTTAGAAAATAGTTTTTAGTACATATTTAATGCAGAAACTTGTTTAATTTGTAGAAAATGCATATGACCTCCAAATTGGACCATTCTAGTTCCTATAATTTTGTAAAAGTATTCTCTATCAAATAGTACCACTGTTTTTACATGAAATACACATTAAAAATTTATTTCTCACTTAACCCTATATTAAATGCATAAAATCTTTGAAAATTCATAATTTGAAATATATAACTCCAAATTGGTTCATTCCAGTGGGATTTATTTTGTTTAAATATTGTTTATCACCTGGTATCTTTGTCTAACCATGAAACTAGATTTAAAATTATTCATATGAATAACTCTATTCTAGGCATTAAATAACTTCAGAAAATCATAAATTAATAACCCTAACTTCGATGTTAGTAGTTCTCGATCCCGCGATCTCGTAGCATCGCGTAGAATACTACTATTCAGTTTATCCTTATGTTTGGTGTAATGTTAATTTTGCTTATACGCTGTTTGTTTGTAATGCTACGACTAGCGTGAGGACACGTGTCATCTGAAGAGCAAGTTGGTACCTGGAATCTCAAGTCCCAGGCAAGTTGTGCCCTTGATCACTTCTTTTTACCCACTCATGTTCTAATTAATCATAATGATCTGCATAGGTTAATTTTGATGGGACCCAATAGGTTACCTTAGTTTGTCTATCTTTATACCTTGTTTACCACTGAACTTTTGGGTAGTACTTGCTAGTGCTTTATGTGGTTTTGGGTATGAAGATACACTATTCATGATCACACTTTTATTATCTGTTTATTATTATTGTTCATGTTAAGATCATTATGTTAATTGGAACATGGAGCGACCACCCGGGAAAACAGTGCTACCACAAGGGAGGAATGGGACCCCTTGGCTGATTAATTAGGAAAGCTAGTGGAAGACTACCTTACCCGAAAGGGGCAAGGGCAGTAGGGGAGTGGTCAGTGTAGGGAGGCCCTCGGGAGGATTTTGCTGCGATGGCGGTCCTGCAAGGGATTCCTGCATTGGAACTTCCTATAAACTGTAGCGGGTTTTCGGAAGCTAGTGGAACTTTGTAAAGGCCTCGTAGTGGATCCCTAGCCATTCACCCCGGTAGTGTCTAAGGGCCTTGCAAACCCTGGCGACATGGGATACACGACTTGTGGGTAAAGATGCGCAACCTCTGCAGAGTGTAAAACTGGTATACTAGCCGTGCTCACGGTCATGAGCAGCTCGGACCCTCACATGATTAAATGATGGAACTAAATTCAATTTGTCATATGCATTGCATCGCAGGTGAAGTTGTTACTTTTGTTCTATTACTTAACTGGGTTGGTATTTACTTATACTTAGTAACTGCTAATAAAATTTTGACCAACTTTAAAAGCAATGCTCAGCTCTAACCATCTCCTTTGGTAAGCCTTACACTTCACGTGAGCTCCCACCTTTGGCGAGTTCATGCACATTATTTCCCCACAACTTGTTGAGCGATGAACATATGTGAGCTCACTCTTGCTGTCTCACACACACACAGGTCAAGAACAGGTACCACAGGATGAAGCGCTTGGAGGATGCTATGATGAGTTCGTGAGAGGTCTAGGTCATCGTCTCCCAGTCAACTTTGGGTTGCTGGACCGTTGTCTCCTTATAATGTAAATATTTATTTTGTATAGAACTCCTGTTATATATAAAGATGTGACATTCGATCCTGTGCCATGATTCATCATATGTGTGAGACTTGGTCCCAGCACACCTGGTGATTATGTTTACGCCCGGGTTTTGGACCCCTAAAATCCGGGTGTTACAGTTATAGAGGAAGTGAGGGGGATAGTGATATTCCTTCTCTAGCTCTGTCTGCTCTCGTCAACCTTCAAGAATTGTCCATAACAGATTTTGATCGGGCTCTTGAGGATGTTGTCCCTAAAGATATGCTGTCGGAGCCGACTGATGGCGATATGATGGATGCTTGCTCTGAAATTCCAAACGCGGGATTAGAGGTCTCCCGAGCAGCATCTCGCGCATCATCGACTTTGGAGGGCAGTCTTCAATGTCAAGAAGTTGGTCAGGATTGCCCGACTCCCATGGAGGTGACTAAGGATCCGTCAGATGTAGGGGTGGATGTTGCAGAAAACCCAGCCCCCGAGGGTGGTGCCGGCGATTACCCAGCCCCCGAGGGTGTTGCCGGTAATGATCCGGCTCGGGTGGGTAGCGCAAACTGTAACCCAGCCCCCGAGGGTGTCCGAGCGAGCTCCCCTTCCCATACCTCCATGGATGTCCACGTCGAGTCGTCTCCACCATGTTCTGATCGGGCGCTAGCGATGCATGCTTCTTTAGCTTCAACCAAGGGAGTCACCTTAGAGGTCGGTGCACTGGATGCCAGAATTCTGATATCTGCTAGTGGAGCTGAATGAACCCCCGACGATGCTCTTTAGATTGTTCCAGTTGATCTTCCTTCGTCGAGCTTCAACATAACTTCTCATGACTTGGGGTTGCCTTCATTCTTTTCTAATCTTCAGGTAACTTAGTTCTTCTCGCTCTGTCATTCCTCCTAGTGAATCACTTTCTCTGTACTCATTTGTTTTTAATAACATGCTTTGGTTGATGGGATGTCTGCTCAATTGAAATCACATGGTGCCTCTATCCCAGAAGGAGCTCTATCTCTGACGCAGTGGAATCCATTGCTGTTTCAGAAACATATAGCTGATTTGAAAGTGTCAAATGCTGGTTGGTATCTTCGTTTCTCCCTTGGCTGATTGATTAATTTGTTTTTAACCGTGTATCCTTCTTCGACTGCTTTTTGTCAGATATGGCCCGACAGTATTATGAACTTGAGGAGAAAAGTCTTCAGCATCAAGCCGACTCAATCCTACGATACTCTGAGCTTGAGGAGAAGTATTCCCAAGGTCAGATCGATCTGGCCCGGGTTTCTGCTTCTTTAGATGACGCAAATTCTTTGAATTCCTCTCTTAATGCTCAACTTGACTCTAAAAAGCGGCTAACGAGGTAAGCTTACTTAATTGGATCTGCCATGCTTTTGCTGATTTCTAGATATTTGAGGGTTGATTCTTGTCTTGTAGGAGGAGAAACGAGCACTTGCGGCTTCTCGTGATAATCTGGATAGATTGTATCGTGATGCCAGTAACTCCCTAACCATCTTGGAGAGGAGCCACCGCTTTACTATGACAGATCTGGATCATCATCGCCATGAACTGCAAGTATCCCAGGATGAGATCCTGCGGCTCAGATAGCTGGTGTCAAGCAAGGACTCTGTCATTAAAGATTTGTGTGCCTCCAAGAGATTAGTCACCCAAGAGCTAGAGGCCGCTTAATTGGCTGCCAAGGTTGCAGAGGACAACTGCGCCGTTCTGAAGGCCCAGCGTGATAAGGGTATGGACAAAGCCATCCGCGTGGGGCGAATCTTGATGAGAAGGCATGGTGTAGTTGTTCCTGATGACATTGTTGCGGACGTCAAGGCTACACCTGATGTTTTGAGTCGCCCTTCCTCCTCGATTGCTCCTATAGAAGACATTGCGAAATAGAGATGTTTTGTCGTGTTTAGAAAATACTGAATGCATTTGTGAAATATATGCGTGCATGATCAGCGCGCTTGAATATTCGGTAGGATATTAGAATGTGTTCTTGGCGCTGAAAAACTATAACGTTTTGTTTCTGTTGTTAGAATCCAACAGTTGTCATGAATGATTGTAGAAGTAAGTGCAGTGTGCTGGTTTTGGAATCTTTTCCTAATTTATGCTAATTGATCAGCTAGTAAGGCATAGAGATCGCCTTAAGATGAGTAAACGTGAGCATGTTACACTAAGTCGAGTAAGTGTGAGCATGTTGCACCGTCTTAAGTCATTGCTGACTTAAGCCGATTGCTGCGTTAGTAGGGTATAGTGGTCACCCTAAGTTGAGTAAGCGTGAGCATGTCGCACCGTCTTAAGTCATTGCCGACGCGATTGCTCCGTTAGTAGGGTATAGTGGTCACCCTAAGTTGAGTAAGCATGAGCATGTCGCACCGTCTTAAGTCACTACCGACTTAAGTCGATTGCTCCGTTAGTATGGTATAGTGGTCACCCTAAGTTGAGTAAGCGTGAGCATGTCGCACCATCTTAAGTCACTGCCAACTTAAGCCGATTGCTCCTGTTAGTAGGGTATAGTGGTCACCCTAAGTTGAGTAAGCATGAGCATGTCGCACCGTCTTAAGTCACTGTCGACTTAAGCCAATTGCTTCGTTAGTAGGGTATAGTGGTCACCCTAAGTTGAGTAAGAGTGAGCATGTCGCACCGTCTTAAGCCACTACCGACTTAAGCCGATTGCTCCGTTAGTAGGGTATAGTGGTCACCCTAAGCTGGGTAAGCGTGCTGATTGATAATAAATAGTTTGAGTGCCCTTGAGAATGAAATCTTTTTATTGATGATGTATTATCCAATTACAGAATACAATGCTGCCCTGATAGCTTTTGGAATCTTGCTAAGGGTAAAACTTCCTGAGATGCTCAATATTCCATGAATTCCCTATTTCTGTGCCATCCATTTGAGTAAGCCGATATGATCCTGGCCGAGTGACCTCCGCTACTACAAATGGCCCTTCCCATAGTGGTGACAATTTGTGTCGTCCTTCTCCCGTTAGAATTCGGCGAACGACCAAGTCACCCACTACAAAGGATCAATGTCAAATAGCCTTATCATGATAGCGCCTCAGGGTTTGCTGATATCTAGCTGACTGAATTACTGTATTCAATCGCTTTTCCTCCAATACGTCAATATCCTCTAGTCTGGTAGCCTCTGCCTCAGCTATGTTTTCGAAGACCAGCCTTGGTGCCCCAAACCTAAGGTCAGCAGGTAGCACTGCCTCCGAACCATAGACCATGAAGAAAGGGGTATTTCCATGCAGAGCTCGACTAGGTTGAGTTCTTAGGCTCCAAACTACATACAACAACTCTCTGATCCATTTTCCCGCAAACTTTTCATTCTTGTCAAAGACTTTCTTCCTGAGTGCTTCCAGTATGATTCCATTAGCCCTTTCTACCTGACCGTTGGCTCTTGGATGCGCTACTGATGCATATTTGATCTAGATGCTCCATTGTTCGCAAAAATCAAAGAATTCAGAGCAAGTGAAATTGGATCCCAGGTCGGTTATGATGGTATTCGGTATCCCAAACCTGAATATTATATCTTGTATGAATTCCACTGCCTTGGCTGAAGTTAGAGAAGCAATGGGTTTGTATTCTATCCATTTGGTGAATTTGTCAATGGCGACCAATACGTGAGTGTATCCTCCCTAAGCTTTCTTGAAGGGTCCAATCATGTCCAGTCCCCAGCATGCAAAAGGCCATGTTATAGGTATGGTCTGCAGTTGCTGTGCTGGTAAGTGCTGCTGCTTTGATAAGAATTGGCAAGCTTCACACCTCTGGACTAACTCGGCTGCATCACTCTTTGCCGTCGGCCAGTAGAAACCAGACCTAAAGACCTTCCCAACCAGAGTCCTGGATGTTGCGTGTATCCCGCACTGCCCGGCGTGGATCTCATCTAACAGTTGCTTCCCAGTAACCAAAGGAATGCACTTCATGAGGACTCCTGTTGCGCTCCTTCTGTACAGTGCATCCCTAATGAGAGTGTAGTGGGCTGACTATCTTGCGATGCGTTCTGCTATGGTTTTGTCATCTGGTTCCTCTTCATTATTTATGTATCTGATGATGGGCTCCCTCCCGTCATTAGGGTCTGACTCTGGCTGGCTCAAAACATTGCACTCTTCTGCTTGATCTAGGGAAATGCTCGGGCGTGGTACCTCCTCGACGAAAACTCTGGGTGGGACCCGAG
Organism: Zea luxurians; assembly: GCA_029449295.1. Taxonomy (NCBI): domain Eukaryota; kingdom Viridiplantae; phylum Streptophyta; class Magnoliopsida; order Poales; family Poaceae; genus Zea; species Zea luxurians. The sequence goes on along the minus strand of JAOPSE010000005.1, from coordinate 115,100,176 downwards.
TTCGACTGGATCCTAGTTTCGACAACGCGTCTGCTGCCGCGTTGCAATCTCTTTCCACATGATGAAATTCTAGCCCTTCAAATTTGTCTTCCAGTTTTCGGACGGTTGTACAGTACTTGCCCATAGAATCATTCGAGCAATCCCATTCTTTATTTATCTGACTTATGACCACCAGCGAATCTCCGTATACCATTAACCTCTTAATACCCAGTGATATGGCAATGTTCAATCCATGGATCAAAGCTTCATATTCCGCTGCATTATTGGATGCTGAGAATAATAACTGAAGAGCATATTTGAGTTGTTCACCTCCAGGGGCAAGGAAGAGGATCCCTGCGCCTACTCCTTGCAGCTTCAGCGAGCCATCGAAATACATCTGTCATACTTCTACAGTCTCCGGGTTATCTATTACTTGTTGTTCGGTCCACTCTGATACGAAATCCACTAGTGCATGAGTCTTTATTGCCGTACGAGGCCGAAACTCAATGTCGTGAGCTCCCAGCTCGCAGGCCCACTTGGCTATTCTTCCAATGGCTTCTTTGTTGTGGAGAATATCCCCTATTGGAAACTCGGTGACTACTATGACTTTGTGGTCGTCGAAGTAGTGACGGAGCTTGCGTGTAGTTAGAAGTACTGCGTACAATAGTTTTTGAACTTGAGGATACTTCTTCTTAGATGGTTCCAGAACTTCGCTGATGAAGTAGATGGGATGCTGTACTGGATACGCATGTCCTCCCTCTGCCCGCTCGACTACCAACACGGTGCTCACCACGTGAGTCGTGCAAGAGATGTACAACAGTAGATCTTCTGCCGGGTGGTTTGGTGTGGCTCGGTGTGGTGGCTTTAGCACTGGTGGTGTGGTCAAGAACTTCTTTAGTGCATCAAGAGCTTCCTGAGCTTTTGAGGTCCACTGGAACTTGTCCACCTTCTTGAGCAATTTGTAGAATGGTAGGCCTTTTTCTCCCAACCTTGATATGAACCTGCTTAAAGCTGCCATGCATCCAGTAAGCCTTTGAACTTTCTTCTATGACCGTGGTGCTTCCATCCTCATGATAGCCTCGATTTTTTCCGATTTAGCTTCAATTCCTCGGTGGCTGACAATGAATCCGAGCAATTTCCCTGCCGGCACTCCAAAGACACATTTTTCTGGATTGAGCTTCCATCGATATCTCCTCAGACTGTTGAAGACCAGCTGCAAATCTTCAATGAAGTTTTCTGAGTTTTCTGTCTTAATTACTACATCATCAACATAAGCTTCTACCCGCTTGCCCCAGTGATCGGCTAAGCATGTTTGAATGGCTCTCTGGTAGGTCGCTCTAGCATTCTTGAGGCCGAATGACATGGAGGTATAGCAGAAGGCTCCATAGGGTAATGAATGCTGTTTTTTCCTCGTCTTCTTTTGCTAAGCTGATTTGATGGTATCCCGAGTAGTAATCCAAGAATGACAGCATAGAGCATCCGGCGGTTGAATCTACCACCTGATCTATTCTGGGAAGTCCGAAGGGATCCTTCGGACAGTGTTTGTTGAGATCTGTATAGTCGACGCACAAGCGCCAATCCACTTTATTCTTTTTTAGTACAAGAATAGGATTTGCTAACCACTCAGGATGCTGTACTTCTCTAATGAACCTTGCTGCGACTAAGCAGGCTAGCTCGGCACGGATAGCTTCTCTCTTGTCGGGTGTGAAACGACGCAACTTTTGTCGGATCAGCCTCACCTGGGGATAGACCTTCAGTTTGTGCTCGGCCAGCTCTCTTGGGACTCCCGGCATATCCATAGGTTGCCATGCGAATACGTCTCGGTTATCTTGCAGAAACTGGACGAGCGCGCCTTCCTATTTGTCATCCAAGCTGGAGCTGATGATGGCGGTCTTGCGTTCATCAGCAAACCCGAGGTTGATTCTCTTTGTTTCCTCAGTCGGCCGCATAGAGGTCACGGCTTGAGCTTCATTCGCAGGTATTGCGAGGTTTTCCTCAGGCTTTGAATTCGCCTGTGCGGAGGAAGTCGTTGGTGGTTTGGTGGTGAGAGCCGCCTGAATGGCCACTCGAAAGCATTCTGCGGCACCTTGGAAGTCAGCGCGCACGATGATGATTCCTTGTGGCCCTGACATCTTCAATATCATGTATGAATAGTGCGGAATGGCCATGAATTTCGCTAATCTCAGCCTGCCGATGATGGCGTTGTATCCGTAGTCGAAGCTTGCTACCTCGAACCTCAAGAACTCGGTTCTGTAGTTTTCTAGAGTTCCGAAGGTAACTGGCATGTAGATATGTCCGAGTGGATATTCTCCTTCAGTCGGCACAATGCCGAAGAAAGGAGTGTCTGACTCATGGAGCTCTTTGAGTGCGACTCCCAAGCCTAGGAGTGTCCGGGGGAAGGTGACATTGATGTTGCTTCCCTCGTCCACCAACACCTTCTTCACCCTGCTCTCTCGGATCACCGGATCGACGAGGAGCGGGTATTTGCCCGAATGATCGAAGTTGAGCCACTAATCCACCCGAGTGAAGGTGATCGAGTGTTCGGACCATCGGTACAGGGCGGGAGGACTAGTGGCCGCCACCAGTATCTGACGGTCGTTGAGCTTCTGCTGCCTCTTGCTCTCTTGTGACCTGTGTCTACCGAAGATGACGTTGACTTCTCCGTCGACGTGCGGGAATGCTCCGCCTCCTCCCCCTTCCTGCTACTGGGGTTGTCGAGGTTCTCTGGGTCCTCCTAGCGGTGGGGGAGGTGGCAGAGGTTGGAAGGGTCGGCCGTTCCTGATGGAGTGCTTGAAGTCTCTGCAGTTCTGGAGGGTGTGGCACATGTCCTTGTGGTACAGACATTAGGTGTCAAGGATGTCGTCCAATGTTCATTCGCCTCCCCGGGGTGCCCCTCGGGCACGAGAGACAGGTGGTCCAGTAGCGTGGACTTCTTTGTGAGGCCTCTTCTCCCAACGCTTGTCGGATTGTTGGTTCGTGTCACGTCATGGTGCCGGCGGCGTAGGCTTCGTTCCTCCGATGAGGTCCTGAGTCCGTTCGTCGGTGGTGATGTAGAGGTCTGCTTCCCTGAATAGCTGCTCAGAGGTAGTCGGTGCCTTTTGTAGTATGGCTCGGACGAAGGCCGAGTCATTAGATCCCCGGTAGAAGTCCTCAATCACTGCTGCTTCCACAACCTCGGGGATACGATTTCTCATGGTCTGAAACCTTTTGAGGTATGACCGGAGTGTTTCGTCCCCCTCAGCGCCTGATAGATTTGAGGTCCCATGGCTGTGCCGGCTTGTCGGAGAGGGATTGGAAGTTGGCAATAAAACGCCAACTGAAGTCGTTCCAACCGTCGATGCTGTGTCGAGGCAGGAGTCGTAGCCATTGCAAAGCATATTGCCCAAGGACGATGGGCAAATACGCAGTCATCACATCTTCTGTTGCCCCAGCGGCCCGGGCAGCGGTGGTATAGACGGCCAACCAGCCTCCCGGGTCCTGCTTAGGCTCGTACTTGTCGACGTTGGAGACCTTGAAGTTAGGGGGCCACTGAATGGCCCTGAGACGTGGAGTGAGCACCGATACTCCACACGTGTCCTCCTGTCGACGATTGTGGTGTCAGTCCTGAGGAGGGGAGTTGCCGATGTGCTGCCTTGACCGTCCCTAGGTCATGCCGCCGATTGAAGCTGTTGCCGATTCAACCCTGGTGGCCTGACTTCGTGCAGGGACGCCGTGATCCCGATCATACTCTTCCTTGCGCCGAACCTCGTTCTCATGTCGTCGTTCGCACGAAGCATTGATGGAGCTCCGTGCGTCCCGTCGACTATTGATGATGTGTCGTAGATCGCTTGGAGGATGAGCGAGAGGCAAAAGATGATTAGCTGTCTGAGTGAGTAGCCGCCGATATCCCTCGGCGTCTGGAGTCCGGGGTAGGCCATCGGCGATCTGAGCCAACACCCCTCCGACCTCGCTCGGTGTGTTCATGGCTCGAGCGAAGTCGGGGTTCAGGTTTTGTCCGAAGAGAGGATTCTCTCGACACTGTCTCGCCTCCTGCTTGGCTTGCTCTTGAGCTTGCCGACGATCACGCCGGCGGGAATTCCTCCTCTCCCTGAAGACTCATTCATCTGGAGTTTCTCCTACCTCTGAGATATCATCTCATGACACAGGCTGCACCGGGTCTCGTTCTTCGGCTTCATGATGTCGCCGAGCGTTACGGCGTCGGTTCCTTCATCGACGAGCTTCCCGCTGAGGTGGTTCTTCCCCAGGCACAGTTGGTTTGTCATCTAAGATGGGGGACGAATCCACTCTTCCTCCGATGAAGAGGACGCGGGGTAAAATAGAGTGGTCGTGACGACAAGCTCCTTTCTGTTCTCCTTTGAGGGCGGAGGTACCAGAAGGGCAGCTTGACGGGTCTTCGTTTCCTTTTTCCTTATAATCTGTGTCCATTCTTCTGTGGATGAGGTGGACAACGGGGTTCTCCGGGTGAATGAACTCTCTGCTCCTGGCTTGCAGGAGGTAGTTTTCGTCCGGAGCACTGGTGGTTGTGATATCTCTTGCTTCGTTCCGGCTTTCCTGGAGATTTTCAAGGAAGGCTTTTTCTCTAGTGGATTCGATATACGATGTAGAGTCCCTTCCTCATCTGCCACGAATGAGATGGTTCCGAAGCAGAACACAGATCCGGGGCGGAGAGTAATCTTATGCTAAAGGGTGATGGCCATTGAGCTAACTTGGATCAGTGACACACTCCCTACCTGGCACGCCAGCTGTCGGTGTTTTGGGTCCGACCGCGCACTTGGGTTGCCCCTCGAGGTGCTTTTTGGAGTAGGACGGTATTACCGACTGTAGCTCGATGGTTCGTGCCAGACGCATGAGAAACAGTGGGCAATTTTATATAGGTTCGGGCCGCTTGGAGAGGCGTAATACCCTACTTCCTGGTGTGGAACTTTTATGTGGTGGGTTACAGGGGAGTTCTCTAGTTGGAGAGATGCTAGAGAGCTAAGTTGACGACTAATGAGTGAGTTTTTTCTTTGATGGGTGCCCCCTAGGCCTTATATACTCGACCATGGGGCGTTACATGCGGATATGATAACAACGTGCACCTAAGTAATAGTAAACCGACTGAGCTTATCTTCCCATAATCCTGCCGACTTTTCATCATTCAGTTCCAACGTCTAAGGGCGCTGCGCGGGAGAATCAGATCACTGCTGTGGATAATGTTTGAATTCGGTGAGCCACACGAGTTCGAGTTGATCCGATCTCATGTCAATCCATTCTGTTAGACATTCCTCCCCTGGCCCACGAAGGGATGGCCTTGCGTAATAATGGGCCCGAGGCCTTTCGCGAGGCCTTCTTGCCTTCTAGTGGACCCGAGGATATCTATCCCCCACAGCAGGTAGATGCTCCTCAAACCTGAGGCACTAGAACCTGAGGCGGTCTACTGAGCTTCGACGTCGTCCTGCTGCTGGTCGTCGTCGTCCTGTTGCGCCGTCTGCTGCTGGACAAGGTCGTCCTGCTGCGCCGCCTGCTATGTCTCGTCCTGCTCTGCCTCGTCCGCCATCCTGCTCCTCCTCCCCCTCCTCCTCCTTAGCCAACCGCCCACCATATTTGTCCAAAAACCTGCAATTAAGAGTAAACAAATAAGCACATATAAAAAGATGTATTTAAAAATAGGTGCAAAATAAAAAAGTCATATAGCATTACATCGATTAAAAATAATCTTCATATGTGTCGGGGTTAGCCGGATCATAACTCTCATCATCACTATCAACCATTTCATAGTCAACACCATCGGAAGGGGCAAGTTCGTCATTAATCTCATTGCCTTCAAGGATTACTAAGTCATTATCATTTTGCACCTCATCATCCTCCTCATCAACAACCATTTCAATATCTACGTCCATTCTGATAGCTTCGGTTAAGTCTATCTCAAATCGCCCTTCTAGCCCATCTTCTTGGAAGAACTCTCCATCATATGTGTTCGGGTCTAAGTTATAATCTTCATTGTTAAGAACAGGTAACCTCTCGTGCGGTGATACCTTATACACAACATCCCAACCCTTAAGATGTTCTTTCGTTTGGCACGCATATGGGAGATAATACACTTGTGTGGCCTGTTAGGCCACGATATAGATATCGTCTCCTGGTAAGGTGGAATCTTGTCGAATTTCACTTGAGGGTCAAACTAATGACATTTGAATATCATTGGAGTAAGAGGTTTGGAACCATAAAAATTGAGCTCATATATTTCTTCGATTCGTCCAAAATAATCGACATCGTCAAGGCCGGGCGTAAAGACTCCAGAACACGTTGTTTTCCGATTGGGTCGACTTTGGTCGTAGTTTATTGTGCGAAAACGGTATCCATTGACGTCATACCCAGAATATTTCTTGACCCTATAAGCAAAGTTGTTGGCTACTTGTCTCAACTCGGCACTCATAGACAGATCTCTTTGGCCCTGCAAGTATTCGCAAGTTAAAAGACGCTAAATTGAGTTCATAGATGGATCTCTTTGACAAACTAAGCATGTACCTTACGTTTGAACCAGGAAATGAAATCGGGTGACCCATTTCTCGCACCCTTTCTAAGAAGAGTGTCATATCCATTGATCGACGCCAGAATTCATGAAGAAAATGTTCCATGTATGGCGTCACCTCTTCAAGGTTGGTCAATACATATAGCATGTTCCATGTATGCCGTCACTCTTCATGTGTCAGGGTCTTGATGGTCGAGCCACTTGCACTTCCGAGTTGGCCTCGAAATATGCTAAAGTTCGATTCGTTGCCGCCATCATTGTAATGAGGGGGTGGATTATGCACGCTCGGCAGTTTGTCACCATAATAAGTTGTTGTGAAATTTGACACCTCCTCTAGAATGTATGCCTCTGCAATGGAAGCCTCGATTTTGCATTTATTTCTACATTTCTTTCGAATAGTCTTTAGACATCTCTCGATTGGATAGCACCAACATCCCTGCAAGGGCCCCCCCATTCGTGCCTCATAGGGGAGATGAAGAATCAAATGCTGCATTGGATTGAAGAAGATGGGTGGAAATATCTTCTCAAGTTTACACAGTAACACGGGTGCCAATCTTTCCAAGTCTACAACCACGGTCCGAGATAACTCTTTTGCACAAAGCTGACGGAAGAAATATCTCAACTCTGAAAGCGCTAGCCAGACATGCTCATGGACATAGCCTCGAACCATCGCAGGAAGAATCCGTTTAATCCATATGTGGAAGTCATGACTCTTCATCCCTAAGACTCGCATAGTAGATAAGTTCACCCCCTACTCAGGTTAGCTGCATACCCATCAGGGAACATCAACATCTTGATCCACTGAAGTACTTCCTTCCTCTGGGCCCTACTTAGGACGAAATCAGCCTTAGGCCTTCTCCATGTCTTTCCACCACTTGGCGGCTTGATCTCTTGGTTTGGTCTATCACATAATGCTGCCAGATCCACTCTTGCCTTTACGTTATCCTTTGACTTATCAGGAATGTCCATAATTGTTGCCCACAGTGCCTCGACAACATTCTTTTCAGTGTGCATCACGTCAATGTTGTGTGGAAGGAGCAGGTCGTCATAATAGGGTAGCCGAGTCAAGCCAGACTTATGTGTCCACATATGCTGCTCACCATATCCCACAAAACCACCTTCTGTATTGGCCACGAGCCCATCTAACTATTGACGAATTTTGGCACCAGTCATCGTTGTAGGTGGGCGGTCTGTCACTATGACACCTTTTGTAAAGTTCTTGATGTCTAGGCAGAATGGATGGTCAGGAGGGAGAAATTGTTGATGTTTATCGAAGGACGAATATTTGCCACCCTTTTCAACTAAATGAACCTGAGAGCTTCCTTGCAAACTGGGCATGGGAACTTACCGTGAACACACCAGGCGCAGAATAGCCCATACGTCAGTAAGTCATGCATGGAGCACTGGTACCAAACATGCATTCTGAAGTTTGTCTTCGTAGCTCGATCATACATCCATACCCCTTCCTCCCAGGCACGTACCAATTCATCGATCAAAGGCTCCATGTACATGCCCATTTTATTCCCGGGGTGTCCGGGAATTATCAACGACACGAATATATTCTGCTTTTGAAAGCACACACCAGGGGGAGATTGATTGGGATAACAAACATGGCCAACATGTGTACGGGGCAGCGCTCATTCCATAGGGATTGAACCCATCTGTGGCCAGCGCAACACGTAAATTACGAGCCTCTTCGGCTTTCTCACGGTGAATGGCATCAAACTGTTTCCATGCTTCACCATCGGATGCATGCACCATCTTGTCAGGATTGTATCATTTTCCATTTTTGTGCCACGTCATCTGTTTCGTGGATTCCTCTGTCATGTACAGACGCTGGATCCTCGGTATGAACGGAAGGTGCCATAGGATTATCAAGGGGATGTCGAGCTACCTCTTCTGTCCATCACCAGAGTCTACCTCCATGAACCTAGACGATTTACACATGGGACAGTACTTTGCCTCCGCGTATTCTTTTCTAAATAGCACGCAGCCCTTCAGACAAGCATGAATCTGCTCATACGTCATCTTGAGTGCACGAAGGAGTTTCTGTGCCTCGTACATGCTCTTTGGCAGAACGTGATCATCCAGAAGCAGGCTCCCAATAACCGTCAACAAGCCATCGAATGCGTCTCTACTCATGCTGTACTGCGCCTTGAACGCCATTACACGCCCAATGGCATCTAGTTGAAAAACCTTTGTCTGGTCATGAAGGGGCTTCTGTGCCACGTCGAACATGTCGTAGAACGCCTTTGCAGTCGGCTCTGGCTCGTCATCCATACATCCTCTCGTGTACTGTGCCTCCTGATAGTCGTTCAACATATCTGCTACCCCGGCATCCGCGTCATAATCCTCGACACGTTATCTCAGCACTTCCTCTCTCGTACGATGCGCTTCACCATGAAAGATCCACCGAGTGTAGCCCAGCGTAAATCCATTCTTCCAAATATGTTCTACCATGGCATTCTTTGGTTTTCTTTTCTGGTTGGCACATTTGCTGCACGGGCATGGGACTAGGCTCACTCCTTTAGCAACTTCGCCATATGCCCGTTCTACAAAATCATCGGTCTTTCTAATCCATTCATGGGTCACATCGTTCCTTCCTCTACGGCCCGTGTACATCCACTCACGGTCCTCCATCCTCTAACAGAAGCCTATCAATAGAAAATTTCGGCAGCACCTCCCCTGTACGGGGAGGTTTATAAAATCTGCAAATAAAACTATCAGCACGATGGCTGACATCCACACATAATTCAACGGCACGATGGCAGGCATCACATATATATATATATTCAATCTATCAGAGATAACACAACAAGACTACATATTAACCTAATCATACACGTATATAAATATGACTCAATATTAAACCTAATCATTTCATATAAATCACCTTGGAGGTTTGGTCGCGGGCGAGACGACGGGGCGCGGGGGTTGGAGGTTGGCCGCGTGCACTTTGCCGGCGTGGATAGTGGTAGAGGCCGCGGCATGGAGGGCGTGGCGGCGTGGACGGCGTGGCGGCGGGCGGGCGAGGGCACGGCGGGGGGCGCGGTGAGGGGCACGGCGAGGGGCGCAGGCAAGGCGGGCGGGCGGGCGTGGGGCGCGACGAGGGCGGCGGCGGCGCGGTGAGAGTGAGAGTGAGAGAGTGAGGAAGAAAGGGTGAACCGTCGGTAAGTAAGCGTTCTTTGCCGAGTGCCCGTGATCTGGCACTCGGCAAAGATTTTTTAATTTTAAAATACACTTTGCCGAGTGCCCCCGATCCAGCACTCGGCAAAGTCTTTTTTGCCGAGTGTCTCCCAGGTGACACTCGGTAAAGAATATTTCACTACAATTTGGCGAGTGTCAACCAGCTGACACTCGACAAAGGCTTCTTTGCCGAGTGTCATCTCTGGACACTCGGCAAAGTACATTTTTATTTTTTCCCAAACCAAACTTTTTGTGGTATGTTTCTACACTATGTAGACCTACATGTACCATTTTGGGACAATTATAAAATTGTTTTCTATAGCTAGTACATTTAGTTCGTTTATTTGAATTTCTTCGGAAAATTCAGATTTGAACTGCAAATCACTTGAAAATTGGAAAACCGTGCATGCAAAAATGATACCCATGCTTTTTAGCACAAGTTACGAACGATTTTAGGAGCGGACCGGAAACTTTAAGCTATATGCTCACTAAACATGGCCGTGAACTTGCCATCCACATGTTTAAAAATTGTATAAAATACAAACAAAGTCAGAAAATCATGAAACTTGTCCACGTGTCATGATATCATATATAGAGCCTATGATAAAATTTAAGAAAGTTTCGAGAAAGTTGTGACACACTATGTGTAGAAACCTAAGAGATCCACATTGAAACTCTATGATTTCACGTGTAGATCTCTTAGGTTTTTACACATAATGCGTCACAGCTTTCTCGAAACTTTCTCAAATTTTTATCACATGCTCTATATATGATATCATGACACGTGGACAAGTTTCATAATTTTCTAACTTTGTTTGTATTTTATACAATTTTTAAACAACTGAATGACAAATTCACGGTCATGTTTAGTGAGCATGGTGCTCGAAGGTTCCGGTCTGCTCCTGAAATCGGTCGTAACTTGTGTTACCTAATATAGATATCATTTTTGCATGCACGATTTTCCATGTTTCGAGCCACTTGCAGTTCAAATGCGAATTTTCCGATGAAATTCAAATAAACGAACTAAATGTACTAGATATAGAAAACACTTTTATAATTATCCCAAAATGGTACATGTAGGTCTACATAGTGTAGGAACATATCACAAAAAGTTTGGTTGCCAAAATTTAAAAAAATAAAAATATGCTTTGCCGAGTGCTAAAAAGGCACTCGGTAAAGAGGACTTTGCCGAGTGTCAGCAGGTTGGCCCTCGGCAAAGAATCCTCTTTTGCCGAGTGCCGGCCCTCGGCAAAGGCTAACGGCCATCAGCTTTAGACGGCCGCTGACGGCCCTTTGCCGAGCGCCGCCTTTGCCGAGTGTTCGCCCTCGGTAAATGTGTCTTTGCCGAGTGCGTTTCTGTGCCGAGTGTCCTGCACTCGGTAAACGACGAGAGCAGGACTTTGTCGAGTGCGGCTCTCGGCAAAGCTCCTGGCACTCGGCAAAGGCCCGGATTCTGGTAGTGATGATGATTTACTGGTTTGATGCTCATAAATCGGGATGGATAGTTTGGGACTTAAAAGGCAAATTTTGTGCTCCATTCATTCCCCTCTCGAAATATAAAAATATTCCTTTTTTCTGTGATTGAGAGCTACTTATTGGGGATTTTTTTCTTCGATTTTGGGCTACAGTTTCGGTGAAATACCTAGACGGATTTTGGTGCTACGACAGGTGGGAAGTTACCTTCACTATCAATTGATTGATTTTAATAGCAAAATTTTCCCGTTGCATAGTTTAACACGCTTGATAGCTCAGTGATCAAATTGAACATTATTCTTTCTCTCCAAGCTTTACAAAAAAATAAATTAAATATGCAGCGAGATAGCTCATTAGCACTGACACACGCACTGTTTAGCTGTTGGATTGAGCTTATCCATATGCTGCGCTTGCTTTGCCAATAATTCGACACTATAGGCGATCTTTTTGCTCTTTATGCAAGTATGTATATTCTGGTGCACCCTGCTTTCTGTCCCGCTTTTCTGTATTTGAGATTAAATTAGTCCCGGCGGGTGGGTTTGGTTGTTTGTTGCCACTAGCAAAACATAAGTATGTTATCTGAGCCAGCCGGGGTTTGCATTGCATTGCATGTCGTGTAATGGGCACAAAATAAAGCTACGGATATATTTAAAGGTAATCAGGAAGCTAGGCCAGGCCACACAAGATGGCAATCCTCTCTCTCTCTCTAGTGTGGCTCAGGTATCTCCACTAGTGAAAGGATTAAGAGGAAAAGGCTGCCATCTTTGATTCACATATAGATCATCATGCCCTTTTTGCTTCTTTACACAGTTTCTTCTTCCTTGGCGAAGAAATGATAGTGCGCACTTGCAGATACGCGCGTGAATAGACGAACACCTCAAGTACTTATATTCGGTTAGTAGTAGTGGTAGTTCTTTCTTGTTTTTTGGTGTTTGGAACAAGAAAAAAATTAAGTATCCTTGTTAACTATTTTGCTGGTTTTAGCTTGAGTCTGGTGCGCGTTCGTTCTCAGTTTCACACTCATATGGATCGATTATGCTTCAGTGTATGATGTTCACTTCTGCTTGTATCATTGTCAGCACTACGCACTACATACATACCAAGAAAGAGGTATATATTGGTCCATCGTGTACGTAAATGAGTTGGTCCACAGATCGACCTTTCTCGTTCTGAATGGTATGCAGTACTGGCCAGAAGATAAAGGGGATTAAATTGCAAAAGAAGCCGGGCGAATACATGGAGGATCGGAGGACCAAACAGGGAAGCAGCCCAGCAGCATGCACCCTCATCTCTTTCTGCCTTTTTTTCCCCAGGGCTAGACCAATCGTCTATCCCTGTGCCTGTGTGTGACTCTGGGCAAATAAAAGGGGTTCATGGTTGGGAAGAAACTTATGTCTACTACCAACTTCAAACTTCTCATCACTTGCTATTTGATCAACAGTTAAGAGATATATAGCTTAGTATAATGAATCATCCCCAGCTAAAAAAGAAACAATCTTGTTAGTGTTTCAAGAAGTCGCCGATCGTGTGGCAAAAAGGGCATGAATTTATATATCTTGGTGACACTTGGCTGTCATGGGTTCGATCATGTCTGGGGCTCTGTAGAGAGGCGGGATTCATCCGTGGCAAGGGAAAAGGAAAGAAAGCTGCTGGGCGCGAGAGAGAGAGAGAGAGAGAGGAAGCTAGGTCACGAGGATAAGGACCAGACGACGGCAGCCATGGATGGAGCTCTGGCCACCGGCTGCTGGTGGCTAGAAAGGTACGTACGGGAGCTGGGAGATGCGTAGTAGACGAGGTCGGGCCCTAATGATTTGAGCGATTTCGGTGCGCCAATGGAAAGCGGCGAAGGTGGCGAGCGCTTTGGAAAAGTGAGCAAAAGATGATGCCTCTCATCCAGCTCAGTGAGCTTAGTTGGAGGGGACGCTTTAAACTTCCCCCGTCGGGGTACGTCTGGTAAAGTAAAATGCTGGGTTGCATTGCATGATCCACCGCTGTGCCATTGGTGGAGGAAAATGGCAAGTTGTCACTCTCTAGAGAGTCGTCTTCAGTGTTTCAAACATCACTATCAAGATGAAACAATTTTTTTTTGAAACGGGAACTTGGGAGGCGAGAAATGTTAGAAAAACAGGTATTTTTAGTTGCATTTTAATCTAGAAAAACGATGTACAAAACACTAGTAGAAAAGAGCTCTAAGCTGGCGTCACACAGAAATTTATACTCACTACCGGAATCCGAGGCTTTGCCGAGTGTCGGCCTCTTTGCCGAGTGCCTTTTGTCGGGCACTCGGCAAAGAAGGCTTTGCCGAGTGCCGCACTCGGTAAAGTTAGGCTCTCGGCAACGAGCCTCTTTACAGAGTACTGGACACTCGACACAGGACGCCACTCGGCAAAGACACGTTTGCCGAGTGTTTAACACTCGGCAAAGGAGGCGCTCGGCAAAGGGCCATCAGCGGCCGTCCCAAAGCTGACGGCCGTGAGTCTTTGCCGAGAGCCGGGGGTTGGCACTCAGCAAAGAGTCTTCTTTGCCGAGTGCCATATATATGGCACTCGGCAAAGGACGTTTTGCCGAGTGTCTTATCAAGACACTCGACAAAGTATACTTTTATTTTTTAGATTTTGTCTCCCAAACTTTTTGTGGTATGTTCCTACACTATGTATACCTACATGTATCATTTGTGGACAATTATAACAGAGTTTTGAATCGTTAGTAGATTTAGTTTGTTTATTTGAATTTCTTCGGAAAATTCAGATTTGAACTGCAGGTCACTCGAAACTTGGGAAACCGTGCGTGCAAAAATGATATCCGTCCTATTTAGCACAAGTTACGACCGATTTCAGGAGCGGACCGGAAACTTCGAGCACCATGCTCACTCAACATGGCCGTGAACTTGCTATCCAGCTGTTTAAAAATTGTATAAAACACAAACAAAGTCAGAAAATTATAAAACTTGTCCACGTGTCATGATATCATATGTAGAGGCTGTGATAAAAATTTGAAAAAGTTTCGAGAAAATTGTGACGCACTATGTGTAGAAACCTAAGAGAACCACATTGAAACTTTATGATTTCATGTGTGGTTCTCTTAGGTTTCTACACATAGTGTCTCACAACTTTCTCCAAATATTATCAATTTTTTATCACAGCCTCTACATATGATATCATGACACGTGGACACGTTTCATGATTTTCTGACTTTGTTTGTGTTTTATACAATTTTTAAACGGCTGGATAGCAAGTTCACGGCCATATTGAGTGAGCATGGTGCTCGAAGTTTCTGGTCCGCTCCTGAAATCGATCGTAACTTGTGCTAAATAGGACGGGTATCATTTTTGCATGCACGGTTTCCCAAGTTTCGAGTGACCTGCAGTTCAAATCTGAATTTTCCGAAGAAATTCAAATAAACGAACTAAATCTAATAGTTATAAAAAACACTTTTATAATTATACCAAAATGGTACTAGTAGGTCTAGATAGTGTAGGAACACATCACAAAAAGTTTGGTTGCCAAAAATAAAAAAAATAAAGTATACTTTGCCGAGTGTTGTACAGCTAGCACTCGGCAAAGGTGGCTTTGCCGAGTTCCTGTCCTTTGACACTCGGCAAAGTATGCAGAACAGAACTTTGCCGAGTGTTGTACATCTAGCACTCGGCAAAGCAGCCTTTGCTGAGTGCCCATGATCCGGCACTCGGCAAAGTTTACTTTTAAATTTTAAAAAAATCTTTGCCGAGTGCCGGATCGCGGGCACTCGGCAAAGAAAGTGACTAAACCGGCCGCGCGGCTGGCTTTCTTCTTCCTTCTCCTTTCGCTTCTCCCTCTGCCTCACCGCCGCCACGCCCGCCGCCCGCCCCGTGCTCCGGCAAGCCACCGGCGCCCGCGCCCGCGCCCACGCACCGCCGCCCTCGCCCGGCCGCTGGCGCCCACGCCTCACCGCCTCACCACGCTCCGGCTCGCCGCCGGCGCCTCCCCACCGCCGCCCGCGCCCATGCCTCACCGCCGCCCTCGCCCGGCCGCCCACTCGCCCCACGCGCCCCACGGGCCCGGCACGCCGCCGCCGGCGAGCCACCGACGCCCACCCCCGACGCGCCCGGCAAGCCGTCACCGGCCGCCCGCCCACGCGCCCGGCACGCCGCCGCCGGCCGACCGTCGCCAAGCCGTAAAGGTTTATTGAATTTATTAAATTTATGTTTGTTTGTGTTCATATTATATATTGTCATATGTTATTTAATTTATGTATGTTTATTGTTATATTATGTGTTTTATTAAATTTATACTACATGTTTATTGAATTTAGTGAGTTGATACTACGTGTTTATATTATGTGTTTATAATAAATTTCGTGTGTTTATTGAATTTAGTATGTGTGTTTATTAAATTTATAGTACATGTTTATTGAATTTAGAGAGTTTATACTATGTGTGTCAATTAGATATATTTGTGGATGTCGGCCATCGTGCTGCTAGTTTTATTTGCAGGTTTTGTAAACATCCCCGTACAGGGGAGGTGCTGCCGAATTTTTTGTTGATAGGCTTGAGTTATTTTTTGTAGATGTCTTACATGTTATATTAAACTATAGTCGGTTATATATGTTATAGGATGGAGGACCGTGAGTGGATGTACACGAGCCGTAGAGAAAGGAACGATGTCACCACTGAATGGATTAGAAAGACCGATGATTTCGTGGAACGGGCATATGGCGAAGCTGCTAAGGGAGCGAGTCTAGTCCCATGCCCGTGCAGCAAATGTGCCAATCGGAAAAGAAAACCAAAGAAGGCCATGGTAGAACATATTTGGAAGAATGGATTTGCGCCGGGCTATACTCGGTGGATATTTCATGGTGAAGCGCATCGTACGAGAGAGGAGGTGCTGAGACAACGTGTCGAAGATTATGACGCTAATGTGGGGGTAGCAGATATGTTGAACGACTATCAGGAGGCACAGTACACGGGAGGATGTATGGATGACGAGCCAGAGCCGACTGCAAAGGCGTTCTACGACATGTTCGACGTGGCACAGAAGCCCCTTCACGACCAGACAAAGGTTTCTCAACTGGATGCCATTGGGCGTGTAATGGCATTCAAGTCACAGTACAACATGAGTAGAGACGCATTCGATGGCTTGTTGACGGTTATTGGGAGCCTGCTTCCGGATGATCATGTTCTGCCAAAGAGCATGTATGAGGCACAGAAACTCCTTCGTGCACTTAAGATGACGTATGAGCAGATTCATGCTTGTCTGAAGGGCTGCGTGCTATTTAGGAAAGAATACGCGGAGGCAAAGTACTGTCCCAAGTGTACATCGTCTAGGTTCATGGAGGTAGACTCTGGTGATGGACAGAAGAGGCAGCTCGACATCCCCTTGACAATCCTACGGCACCTTCCGTTCATACCGAGGATCCAGCGTCTGTACATGACAGAGGAATCCGCGAAACAGATGACATGGCACAAAAATGGAAAACGATACAATCCTGACAAGATGGTGCATGCATCCGATGGTGAAGCATGGAAACACTTTGATGCCATTCACCGTGAGAAAGCCGAAGAGGCTCGTAATGTACGTGTTGCGTTGGCCACAGATGGGTTCAATCCCTATGGAATGAGCGCTGCCCCGTACACATGTTGGCCCGTGTTTGTTATCCCAATCAATCTCCCCCCTGGTGTGTGCTTTCAAAGGCAGAATATATTCGTGTCATTGATAATTCCAGGACACCCGGGGAATAAAATGGGCGTGTACATGGAGCCTTTGATCGATGAATTGGTACGTGCCTGGGAGGAAGGGGTATGGACGTATGACCGAGCTACGAAGACAAACTTTAGAATGCATGTTTGGTACCAGTACTCCATGCATGACTTACCAGCCTATGGGCTATTCTGTGTCTGGTGTGTTCACGGTAAGTTCCCATGCCCAGTTTGCAAGGAAGCTCTCAGGTTCATTTGGTTGAAAAAGGGTGGCAAATATTCGTCCTTCGATAAACATCGACAATTTCTTCCTGCTGACCATCCATTCCGCCTAGACATCAAGAACTTTACGAAAGGTGTCGTAGTGACAGACCGCCCACCTGCAACGATGACTGGTGCTGAAATTCGTCAACAGATAGATGGGCTCGTGGCCAATACAAAAGGTGGTTTTGTGGGATATGGTGAGCAGCATATGTGGACACATAAGTCTGGCTTGACTCGGCTTCCCTATTATGACGACCTGCTCCTTCCACACAACATTGACGTGATGCACACTGAAAAGAATGTTGCCGAGGCACTGTGGGCAACAATTATGGACATTCCTGATAAGTCAAAGGATAATGTGAAGGCAAGAGTGGATCTGGCAGCGTTATGTGATAGACCAAAACTAGAGATGAAGCTGCCAAGTGGCAGAAAGATGTGGAGAAGGCCTAAGGCCGATTTCGTCCTAAGTAGGGCCCAGAGGAAGGAAGTACTTCAGTGGATCAAGATGTTGATGTTCCCTGATGGGTATGCAGCTAACCTGAGTAGGGGGGTGAACTTATCTACTATGTGAGTCTTAGGGATGAAGAGTCATGACTTCCACATATGGATTGAACGGATTCTTCCTGCGATGGTTCGAGGCTATGTCCCTGAGCATGTCTGGCTAGCGCTTTCAGAGTTGAGTTATTTCTTCCGTCAGCTTTGTGCAAAAGAGTTATCTCGGACCATGGTTGTAGACTTGGAAAGATTGGCACCCATGTGACTGTGTAAGCTTGAGAAGATATTTCCACCCGGCTTCTTCAATCCAATGCAGCATTTGATTCTTCATCTCCCCTATGAGGCACGAATGGGGGGGCCCGTGCAGGGACGTTGGTGCTATCCAATCGAGAGATGTCTAAAGACTATTCGAAAGAAATGTAGAAATAAATGCAAAATCGAGGCTTCCATTGCAGAGTCATACATTCTAGAGGAGGTCTCAAACTTCACAACAACTTATTATGGTGACAAACTGCCGAGCGTGCATAATCCACCCTCTCGTTACAATGATGGCGACAATGAATCGAATCTTAGCATATTTCGAGGCCAACTCGGAAGCGCAAGTGGCTCGACCACCAAGACCCTGACACATGAAGAGTGGCGACATATCATGCTATACGTATTGACCAACCTTGAAGAGGTGACGCCATACATGGAACAATTTCTTCATGAATTCTGGCGTCGATCAAGGGACCCCACTCCACAGGAATATGACGCTCTTCTTAGAAAGGGTGCGAGAAATGGGTTGCCCGATTTCATTTCCTGGTTCAAACGTAAGGTACGTGCTTAGTTTGTAAAAGAGATACGTCTTTGAACTCAATTTAGCGTCTTTTAACTTGCGAATACTTGCAGGGCCAAAGAGATCTGTCTATGAGTGCCGAGTTGAGACAAGTAGCCAACGGCTTTGCTTATAAGGTTAAGAAATATTCTGGGTATGACGTCAATGGATACCGTTTTCGCACAACACACTACGACAAAAGTCGGCCCAATCGGAAAACAACGTGTTATGGAGTCTTTACGCCCGGCCTTGACAATGTTGATTATTTTGGACGAATCGAAGAAATATATGAGCTCAATTTTTATGGTTCCAAACCTCTTACTCCAGTGATATTCAAATGTGAGAGCACCTAAAGGGGGGTGAATAGGTGATCCTGTAACACTTGAAACTTAAGCCACAAAAAAACTTGGTTAAGTGTTAGCACAATAATCGCCAAGTGGCTAGAGAGGAGTCCCAACAAAACACAATAACCACAAGAGATCAATCACAGAGATGGCACGATGGTTATCCCGTGGTTCAGCCAAGACCAACGCTTGCCTACTCCACGTTGTGGCGTCCCAACGGACGAGGGTTGCAATCAACCCCTCTGTCCAAAGACCCACTTGAATACCACGGTGTTTTGCTTGCTTTTCTTAATCCCGTTTGCGAGGAATCTCCACAACTTGGAGTCTCTCGCCCTTACACTTGAAGTTCACAAAGAAGCACGGAGTAAGAGAGGGATTAGCAACTCACACAAGACACTAAGATCACAGCAAATACACACACACAAGACCCAGACTTAAGCTCAAAAGACTAGCACACTAGAACGGAGCTCAAATCACTAGAATGTCGAACAAGTGCGCAAGAATGGAGTGTGAGTGATCAAGAGTGCTCAAGGATTGCTTGGTGTCCTCCTCCATGCGCCTAGGGGTCCCTTTTATAGCCCCAAGGCAGCTAGGAGCCGTTGAGAGCAATCCTGGAAGGCAGATCTTGCCTTCTGTCGACTGGCGCACCGGACAGTCCGGTGCACCACCAGACACTGTCCGATGCGGATATCCTTCCTTATTTGGCGAAGCCGACCGTTGGAGTTTGAGAGCCGTTGGCGCACTGGACACTGTCCGGTGCACACCGGACAGTCCGGTGCACCAATGTGACCGTTGGCTCGGCCACGCGTCACGCGCGGAATCCTCGGCCGACCGTTGCCCCGGCTGACTGTTGACTCACCGGACAGTCCGGTGTACCACCGGACAGACCGGTGAATTTTAGCAGTACGCCGTTAATCATCTCCCGAGAGCGACGAGTTCGCCTGTGAACGGCTCACCGGACAGTTCGGTGCTCCACCGGACAGTCCGGTGAATTATAGCCGTACACCGCCGTCGAAGTCCCGAGAGCAGCCTTTGGCTGAACAAAGCCATCTCATTTCCAATTCAATTTTTCCTGTTTCCAACACTTAGACACAATACATTAGTCCATAAAACAATGTACTAAGTCTAGAAACATACCTTTTGACATGTTTTGTACTTTGTCCACCATTTTACATAGATTAACACAAAGACACTTGTGTTGGCACTCAATCACCAAAATACTTAGAAATGGCCCAAGGGCACATTTCCCTTTCAATCTCCCCCTTTTTGGTGATTTATGCCAACACAACATAAAGTGACTAGAACAAGTGCAATATCAATGCAAATGAAAACTCAAAGTTGTTTTGAATCAAATTTGACATATATGGATCACTCTTTGCCACCACTTGGTTTGTTTTTGCAAATCAAACTCAATTTCCTATCTTTAAGTCAAATCCACTTGTAGAGATCTAAAGAGAGGTATTCCAGAAGAAATTGATCAAGAATTTCAAAAACTCCCCCTTTTTCCCATAATCAACACTTCTCCTCACAAGAGGCCAACTTTTGACACAAGAGACAATAAAAGAGTTTTGACAAACCAAAAGCTCTATTCTACTATTTTCAAAATTTCTCAAGTGGTAGCTGATCCATTTATTGCTTTGGCCTTTATTTTCTCCCCCTTTGGCATCAAGCACCAAAACGGGATCAATCTTGGCCCTTAAACCCCATTGCCTCACCAAAATCTTCAAATAAGAACACAAAGGCAATAAGAGTACGTGAGATGAACTTGGAATAAGTTACCCTCTCATCGGAGTGCAGTGGAAGTCTTTCATGGTCCAAGTCCACCTTTTCCCTTTCAAACCTCCTTTGAGACTAAATCAAGCAAACTCAAGCAAACGGTTAGCTCAAAGGGTCAAGTTGTAACACAACTCCCCCTAAATATGTGCATCACTTGCAAAAAGGACTTGTGAGGTCCAGGGAGTGTTTGTACAACTTGAGCACCATACATAAGCAACAAAATGCATAAGGAACATGATCAAAGGCATAAACACATGTATGCTATAAATCAATCCAAGTTCCGCGAATCTAGGACATTTAGCTCACTACGCAGCCTGCAAAAGGTCTTTTCATCTAAAGGCTTAGTGAAGATATCGGCTAGCTGGTTCTCGGTGCTAACATGAAACACTTCGATATCTCCCTTTTGCTGGTGGTCTCTCAAAAAGTGATGTCGGATGTCAATGTGCTTTGTGCGGCTGTGCTCAACAGGATTTTCCGCTATTCGGATAGCACTCTCATTGTCACATAGGAGTGGGACTTTGCTCAGATTGTAGCCAAAGTCCCGGAGGGTTTGCCTCATCCAAAGTAGTTGCGCCCAACACTGTCCTGCGGCAACGTACTCGGCCTCAGCGGTGGATAGGGCAACGGAAGTTTGTTTCTTAGAGTTCCAAGACACCAGGGACCTTCCTAAGAATTGGCACGTCCCTGATGTACTCTTCCTATCGACCTTACATCCAGCATAGTCGGAATCTGAATATCCAATCAAGTCAAAGTTAGACCCCTTTGGATACCAGATCCCGAAGCAAGGCGTAGCGACTAAAATATCGAAGAATTCGCTTCACAGCCACTAAGTGACACTCCTTAGGATCGGATTGAAATCTAGCACACATGCATACGCTAAGCATAATATCCGGTCTACTAGCACATAAATAAAGCAAAGAACCTATCATGGACCGGTATGCTTTTTGATCAACGGACTTACCTCCTTTGTTGAGGTCGGTGTGTCCGTCAGTTCCCATCGGCGTCTTTGCGGGCTTGGCGTCCTTCATCCCAAACCGCTTTAGCAAGTCTTGTGTGTACTTCGTTTGGGAGATGAAGGTGCCGTCCTTGAGTTGCTTCACTTGGAACCCAAGGAAGTAGTTCAACTCGCCCATCATTGACATCTCGAATTTCTGCGTCATCACCCTGCTAAACTCTTCACAAGACTTTTGGTTAGTAGAACCAAATATTATGTCATCGACATAAATTTGGCACACAAAAAGATCACCATCGCAAGTCTTAGTGAAAAGAGTTGGATCGGCTTTCCCAACCTTGAAAGCATTAGCAATTAAAAAGTCTCTAAGGCATTCATACCATGCTCTTGGGGCTTGCTTAAGTCCATAGAGCGCCTTAGAGAGCTTACACACGTGGTCGGGGTACCGTTCATCCTTGAAGCCAGGGGGTTGCTCCACGTACACCTCCTCCTTGATCGGCCCCTTGAGGAAAGCGCTCTTCACATCCATTTGGTACAACCTGAAAGAATGGTGAACGACATATGCTAGCAAAATATGAATTGATTCTAGCCTAGCCACAGGAGCAAACGTCTCCTCAAAGTCCAAACCTGCGACTTGGGCATAACCTTTTGCCACAAGTCGAGCCTTGTTCCTTGTCACCACCCCGTGCTCGTCCTGTTTGTTGCGGAACACCCACTTGGTTCCCACAACATTTTGCTTGGGACGAGGCACCAGTGTCCAAACTTCATTGTGCTTGAAGTTGTTGAGTTCCTCCTGCATGGCCAATACCCAGTCCGGATCTAGCAAGGCCTTTTCTACCCTGAAAGGCTCAATAGAAGAGACAAAGGAGTAATGCTCACAAAAATTAACTAATCTTGAGCGAGTAGTTACTCCCTTGCTAATATCACCCAAAATTTGGTCGACGGGATGATTCCTTTGAATCATTGCTCGAACTTGGGTTGGAGGTGCCCGAGGTGCTTCTTCCTCTTCACTTTGAACATCCTGTGCTCCCCCTTGATCATGCGCCTCCACTTGAGGTACCTGTTCGTCATCCTGGGTTGGGGGATGCACCATTGTTGAGGAAGATGGTTGATCTTGCTCCAATTGTTCCTGTGGTCGCACATCGCCAATCGCCATGGTGCGCATTGCGGTCGTTGGAACGTCTTCTTCATCTACATCATCAAGATCAACAACTTGCTCTCTTGGAGAGCCATTAGTCTCATCAAATACAACGTCGCTAGAGACTTCAACCAAACCCGATGATTTGTTAAAGACCCTATACGCCTTTGTATTTGAATCATAACCTAATAAAAACCCTTCTACAGCTTTGGGAGCAAATTTAGAAGTTCTACCTTTCTTCACAAGAATGTAACACTTGCTCCCAAATACACGAAAATAAGACACATTGGGTTTTTTACCAGTTATCAGCTCATACGAAGTCTTCTTGAGGAGGCGGTGAAGGTAGACCCGGTTGATGGCGTGGCAAGCCGTGTTCACGGCTTCCGACCAAAAGCGCTCGGGGGTCTTGAACTCTCCAAGCATAGTCCTTGCCATATCGATGAGCGTCCTGTTCTTCCTCTCTACCACACCATTTTGTTGTGGTGTGTAGGGAGCGGAGAACTCGTGCTTGATTCCTTCCTCCTCAAGGAACTCCTCCACTTGAAGGTTCTTGAACTCGGACCCGTTGTCGCTCCTTATCTTCTTCACCTTGAGCTCAAACTCATTTTGAGCTCTCCTGAGGAAGCGCTTGAGGGTCCCTTGGGTTTCAGATTTATCCTGCAAAAAGAATACCCAAGTGAAGCGGGAAAAATCATCAACTATAATAAGACCATACTTACTTCCTCCTATACTTAGATAGGCGACGGGTCCGAAGAGGTCCATATGAAGAATCTCCAAGGGTCGTGATGTGGTCATCACATTTTTGGTGTGATGAGAGCCTCCCACTGTTTCCCTGCTTGACAAGCTGCACAAGGTCTATCTTTTTCGAAATGTACATTAGTTAGACCTATCACGTGTTCTCCCTTTAGAAGCTTGTGGAGGTTCTTCATCCCCACATGTGCTAAGCGGCGATGCCACAACCAGCCCATGCAAGTCTTAGCCATTAAGCATGCATCTAGACCGGCCTCTTCTTTTGCAAAATCAACCAAATAAAGTTTGCCGTCTAGTACACCCTTAAAAGCTAGTGAACCATCACACCTTCTAAATACAGACACATCTACATTTGTGAATAGACAATTATATCCCATATTGCATAATTGACTAACAGATAACAAATTATATCCAAGCGACTCAACTAAAAACACATTAGAAATAGAGTGCTCGGATGAAATAGCAATTTTACCTAACCCTTTTACCTTGCCTTGGTTCCCATCACCGAATATTATTGAATCTTGGGGATCCTTGTTCTTGACGTAGGAAGAGAACATCCTCTTTTCCCCCGTCATGTGGTTTGTGCATCCGCTGTCGATAATCCAGCTTGAACCCCCGGATGCATAAACCTGCAAGGCAAATTTAGGCTTGGGTCTTAGGTACCCAACTCTTGTTGGGTCCTACGAGGTTAGTCACAATTGTCTTAGGGACCCAAATCCAAGTTTTATCTCCCTTGCATCTTGCCCCTAACTTCCTAGCAATCACCTTCTTATTCTTTCTATAAATGGGAAAAGAAGCATTGCAAGCATGATATATTGTAGAAGGTTCACTAACTTTCCTAGGAACATTAACAACATTTCTCCTAGCCATATTATGAACAACATTTCTCATACCAACATTTCTATCATGCACATAGGAAGAACTAGAAGCAAACATGGCATGAGAATCAAAAGCATCATATACATTACAACTCCTATAAGTATTTCTAGATTGTCTCCTATCATGGTACATAAAAGCATGGTTCTTTTGCACACTACTAGCCATAGGGGCCTTCCCTTTCTCCTTGGCAGAGATGGGAGCCTTATGGCTTGTCAAGTTCTTGGCTTCTCTCTTGAAGCCAAGACCATCCTTAATTGAGGGGTGTCTACCAATCGTGTAGGCATCCCTTGCAAATTTTAATTTGTCAAATTCACTTTTGCTAGTCTTAAGTTGGGCATTAAGACTAGCTACTTCATCATTTAATTTAGAGATGCAATCTAGGTGTTCACTACAAGCATCAACATTAAAATCTTTACACCTAGTGCAAATCACAACATGTTCTACACAAGATGTTAATTTACTAGATTTTTCTAGCTTAGCATTTAAATCATCATTTATGCTCTTTAAGCTAGAAATTGTCTCATGGCAAGTAGATATTTCACAAGAAAGCATATCATTTCGTTTAACTTCTAAAGCAAGTGAATTTTGTGCACTAACAAATTTATCATGCTCTTCATACAACAAATCCTCTTGCTTTTCTAGTAACCTATTCTTGTCATTCAAGGCATCAATTAACTCATTAATTTTGCCAATTTTAATTCTATCCAAACCTTTAAATAAACTAGAAGCATAAGTGGTATCCCGAGTAAATACCTTCTTCTCCTTCGCCATGAGGCATGTGTGATGCTCGTTGGGAAAGAGGGATGACTTGTTGGAGTCGGAGGAGGAGCAATCCGAATCCCACTCCTTTCCGATATGTGCCTCGCCCTTCGCCTTCTTGTAATTCTTCTTCTTCTCCCTCTTGTTTCCTTTTTCCTGGTCACTATCATTATCGGGACAGATAGCAATAAAATGACCAAGCTTACCACATTTGAAGCATGAGCGCTTCCCCTTTGTCTTGGTCTTGCTTGGATGTCCCTTGCGACCCTTAAGCGCCGTCTTGAAGCACTTGATGATGAGGGCCATCTCTTCATCATTGAGCCCTGCCGCCTCAACTTGCGCCACCTTGCTAGGTAACGCCTCCTTGCTTCTCGTTGCCTTGAGAGCAACGGGTTGAGGCTCATTGATTGGACCATTCAGTGCGTCGTCCACGTACCTCGCCTCCTTGATCATCATTTGCCCACTTACGAATTTTCCAAGGACTTCTTCGGGCGACATTTTGGTGTACCTGGGATTCTCACGAATATTATTCACCATATGTGGATCAAGAACGGTAAAGGACCTTAGCATTAGGCGGACGACGTCGTGGTCCGTCCATCGCGTGCTTCCGTAGCTCCTTATTTTGTTGGTAAGGGTCTTGAGCCGGTTGTATGTTTGGGTTGGCTCCTCGCCCCTTATCATCGCGAATCTTCCGAGCTCTCCCTCTACAAACTCCATCTTGGTGAGCAAGGTGACATCGTTCCCCTCATGAGAGATCTTGAGGGTGTCCCAGATTTGCTTGGCATTGTCCAAGCCGCTCACCTTATGGTACTCGTCCCTGCACAAGGAGGCTAACAACACAGTAGTAGCTTGTGCATTTCTATGAATCTGTTCATTAATAAACATAGGACTATCCGAGCTATCAAATTTCATTCCATTTTCCACAATCTCCCATATGCTCGGATGGAGAAAGAACAGGTGACTACGCATTTTGTGGCTCCAAAATCCGTAGTCCTCTCCTTCAAAGTGAGGGGGTTTGCCAAGTGGAATGGAGAGCAAATGAGCATTTGTATTTTGCGGAATACGAGAGTAGTCAAAAGAAAAGTTCGAATTAACCGGTTTCCTTCTCTCGTAGTCGTTGTCGTCGTTGTCCTTTTGGGAAGAAGTGGACTCGTCGCTGTCGTCGTAGTAGACGATCTCCTTGATGCGTCTTGTCTTCTTCTTCCCATCTTTACGTTTGTGTCCGGAGCCTGAGTCGGTAGGCTTGTCATTCTTTGGCTCGTTGACGAAGGACTCCTTCTCCTTATCGTTGATCACGATTCCCTTCCCCTTAGGATCCATCTCTTCGGGCGATTAGTCCCTTTGTGAAGAGAACGACTCTGATATTAATTGAGAGCACCTAGAGGGGGGGTGAATAGGTGATCCTGTAACACTTCAAACTTAAGCCACAAAAAAACTTGGTTAAGTGTTAGCACAATAATCGCCAAGTGGCTAGAGAGGAGTCTCAACAAAACACAATAACCACAAGAGATCAATCACAGAGATGGCACGATGGTTATCCCGTGGTTCGGCCAAGACCAACGCTTGCCTACTCCACGTTGTGGCGTCCCAACGGACGAGGGTTGCAATCAACCCCTCTCAAGCGGTCCAAAGACCCACTTGAATACCATGATGTTTTGCTTGCTTTTCTTAACCCGTTTGCAAGGAATCTCCACAACTTGGAGTCTCTCGCCCTTACACTTGAAGTTCACAAAGAAGCACGGAGTAAGAGAGGGATTAGCAACTCACACAAGACACTAAGATCACAGCAAATACACACACAAGACCCAGACTTAAGCTCAAAAGACTAGCACACTAGAACGGAGCTCAAATCACTAGAATGTCGAACAAGTGCGCAAGAATGGAGTGTGAGTGATCAAGAGTGCTCAAAGAATGCTTGGTGTCCTCCTCCATGCGCCTAGGGGTCCCTTTTATAGCCCCAAGGCAGCTAGGAGCCGTTGAGAGCAATCCTGGAAGGTAGATCTTGCCTTCTGTCGACTGGCGCACCGGACAGTCCGGTGCACCACCGGACACTGTCCGATGCGGATATCCTTCCTTATTTGGCGAAGCCAACCATTGGAGTTTGAGAGCCGTTGGCGCACCGGACACTGTCCGGTGCACACCGGACAGTCCGGTGCACCAATGTGACCGTTGGCTCGGCCACGCGTCACGCGCGGAATCCTCGGCCGACCGTTGCCCCGGCTGACTGTTGACTCCGGACAGTCCGATGTACCACCGGACAGTCCGGTGTACCACCGGACAGACCGGTGAATTTTAGCCGTACGCCGTTAATCGTCTCCTGAGAGCGACGAGTTCGCCTGTGAACGGCTCACCGGACAGTCCGGTGCTCCACCGGACAGTCCGGTGAATTATAGCCGTACACCGCCGTTGAAGTCCCGAGAGCAGCCTGTTCGCCAGTGCCAGCCTGGCGCACCAGACACTGTCCGGTGCGCCACCGGACACCGTCCGGTGCACCACCGGACAGTCCGGTGCACCCAGACTAAGCAGACTTTGGCTGAACAAAGCCATCTCATTTCCAATTCAATTTTTCCTGTTTCCAGCACTTAGACACAATACATTAGTCCATAAAACAATGTACTAAGTCTAGAAACATACCTTTTGACATGTTTTGTACTTTGTCCACCATTTTACATAGATTAACACAAAGACACTTGTGTTGGCACTCAATCACCAAAATACTTAGAAATGGCCCAAGGGCACATTTCCCTTTCAAAATGTCATTGGTTTGACCCTCAAGTGATGAGACGGACACATTCTAATCTTGGGATAGTCGAAATTCGACAAGATTCCACCTTAGCAGGAGACGATGTCTATATCGTGGCCCAACAGGCCACACAAGTGTATTATCTCCCATATGCGTGTCAAACGAAAGAACATCTTAAGGGTTGGGATGTTGTGTATAAGGTATCGCCGCACGGGAGGTTACCTGTTCTTAATGATGAAGATTACAACTTAGACCCGGACACATATGATGGAGAGTTCTTCCAAGAAGATGGGCTAGAAGGGCGATTTGAGATAGACTTAACAGAAGCTATCAGAATGGACGTAGATATTGAAATGGTTGTTGATGAGGAGGATGATGAGGTGCAAAATGATAATGACTTAGTAATCCTTGAAGGCAATGACATTAATGATGAGGTTGCGTCTTCCGATGGTGTTGAGATTGAAATGCTTGATAGTGATGATGAGAGTTATGATCCGGCTAACCCCGACACATATGAAGATTATTTTTAATCGATGTAATGCTATATGACTTTTTATTTCGCACCTATTTTTAAATACATCTTTTTATATGTGCTTATTTGTTTACTCTTAATTGCAGGTTGTTGGACAAATATGGTGGGCGGTTGGCTGAGTAGGAGGAGGGGGAGGAGGCGTAGGACGGCGGACGAGGCAGAGCAGGCAGCGCAGCCTGACGAGGCAGAGCAAGCAGCACAGCAGCAGGCGGTGCCTCAGGACGACGACGACCAGCAGCTGGACGACGACGACCAGCAGCTGGACGCCTCAGGTTCAGGCGGCTCTAGTTCGAGGAGCATCTACCTGCGAGGCCCCGCGAGTCTCCCTCAGCGTCCCATACTTCGGGACAGGCGGCCGCTGATTCGGTCGGAAGGGGAGAGGTATGTAACTTTATGTTCTTCATTCTTGTTCATATTATGTGTTCAAAATCATAATATAAACTAATACTTTTTATTTATCACTTGGACAGGTCTTGGATGGTTTTGGATTATGTTGGGGGTCATCGTCGCCCCCCCCAATGGCATCCTCGGCCTGCTGTGTAGGGAACACTTCCCTAGACTTGTGGAGTACGCCGGAGTGACGGGCCCAGCCTTCACCTTCGACCACTACGTCGTCGCCCCCGATGCAGTAGACCAGGACGGCAGGGAATTCAATAACAAGGCGGAGCGGGTGAAGCAAGAGCTGTGGGTAAGTCTTAGTATAATGTAAAATATGTCGCATTCGTTGCAAATTCTTGAAATAATGTATGGATACATCGTTTTTGTATGCAGGATTTCTTCAAATGCGATGCTGGATATGAGGCTAGAGCGGATGTGGTGGCCACCACAAGCTGTAAGAAGCTCGTCGTGGACATGCACTATGAGGCTTGAATCCAGGCCATCATCACCTACCACGGCTCCGTCCTTGGGGAGAGGGTGACCAAACCTCAAGCCCGAACCATGTCGTTGACCAGGGAGCAGTACCTGCAGGTAAAGTCATGCATGTTTGGTACTAGTACTCCATGCATGAATTTTATTTTGTCTTCTGATATGCACTTTACGTGTATACTTTGTAGATGATTCCATATTGGTGCACCGCACATCCTCTGTGCTCGGAGCAGATGGTGGATAGGTGGTGTTCGGCTGAGTGGGATGAGGCGCACACCGCTAGCCGGGAACAGCGTTTGATGATGCTAGGCCCCTCCCACCACTAAGGCAGCCGGAGCCTGGGCCAATATGCCGAAGCATGGGTACGCCATCTTTTTTATTTAGATATATAGCACTGAGTTAGATATTATTTCTAACTATCTCGTTGGTTTTCATTGCAGTCGGCGTCACATGGTGGCCGGCCTTGCTCCACCTTCTCGGCCTATGCTATGGCCCATAAGGGTAAGGCGACGTCCGATGTCACCTACAACCCGGATGACGGGCCCGAGGCCTACACCAACCCCGCCGTCTATAGCCGCCTCCATGACTACACCGCCATGGCGCAGGAGGTCCATGGCCCAGACTATGATCCGAGCACCGAGCCGATCGACCCCGATGTGCTCATGAGGGTCAGAGGAGGCAAGAGACATGGGCGGTACTGGATTGCCGACGGGGCAATCGACTCGTCCTCCACTCCCACTCTGTCTCAGGTGAGAGCAAGGAGCACGGGCTCGAGTCCAGCCATACGACCTCGGCACGACAGCTCACAACATCGCATACAACAACTCGAGGTTAGTGCTTCTGTAACTCGTCCTTCCTTGAGTTATATACCTACTCTTTGAGTTACTATAACATTGGCTTGTAATATTACAGACCTAACTAGAAGAAGAGAGGAGGGAACGTCATGAGATGGAGGCGAGGATGATGGCGGAGTGGGAGGCGGAGCGCCGGGCAGATCATCAGAGGATGGCGGAGATGTTCCAGTACATACAGAGCCTTGGCGCCGCACAGGGCATCACTCCACCACCTCCATTGTTCCCTCCTGTTGACCCTGCTCTCTTCAACACTCCTGTGAGTATCAAAATTGTAGTTTGATGTTTGTAATGCATCTGGTATAACACATGCAATCTCTTCTCTGTGCAGGGCCAATCTGGGGCGGCATCCAACAACCCTCTGGAAGGGTTCAGCCCAACGCAGCCCCGGTCAAGCCGCCCACCTCCATGAGTGTTGTGTTTTCATTATTTTAGACTTCCGTACTTGTGTATAATACTTATGTCTGTGTTTGATACTTATGTGAGAGCTTGTGATGTTAGAGACTTATGTTTGTGTTTGATACTTGTGTTGAACACTTATGTTTGTGATGGATATTTATGTTTGTGGTGACATTTTTATGTTTGTGTTGGCTATTTATGTTTGTGATGGTATATGTGATGTATATATGTGATATATATGTGATATCTTCTATTTGTGTGGATGGAATACAAAAAACAAATAAAAAAGGTATATACTGGTCACTTTGCCGAGTGTTACACTCGGCAAAGAGGCTCTTTGCTGAGTGTCAGGGTCATAACACTCGGCAAAGAGCCAAAACCTGGGCACCGGTTTAGGTACTTTGCCGAGTGTTATGTCTCTGGCACTCAGCAAAGAGGCAGGCTTTGCCGAGTGCCGCACAGAGCACTCGGCAAAGAGCCTGACATGGGGACCCTCCCTGGCGGGCTCTTTGCCGAGTGCTTCCGGGAAGACACTCGGCAAAGGTGAAGCCTTTGCCGAGTGTCGTCCTTGACACTCGGCAAAGAAGCCGTCTACGTTACCTCGTCGCCGTAACGACCACTTTTCTTTGTCGAGTGCTCCCTGGCACTCGGCAAACCTCTTTGCCGAGTGTCCGAGAAAAAGTACTCAGCAAAGAAGCCTTTGCTGATGTACTGTTTGCTGAGCCTTCTTTGCCGAGTGCAACACTCGGCAAAGCCTTTGCCGAGTGTTTTTGGGGCTTTGCCGAGTGCTTCGGGCACTCGGCAAAGCGCCCGTTTCCGGTAGTGACTGGCAGTTTCAGTTACCGCACGCCAGTGAAAATAAACAGGTGGGCCTGCCTTAAAGAATCGCCAGTGTAAATAAATTTCCACTAGCGGTTCACTTAACTGAACCGCTAGTGGAAAGGAGATATTTACACTAGCGATTGTGTTAAGTAAACCGTCAGTGGAAATATCATTTACACTGGCGGTTCACTTAACACAACTCTTAGTGAAAAAGAGCTATTTACACTAGCAGTTGTTTTAAGTGAACCGCTAGTGGAAATGATATTTCCACTGGCGGTTCTCTTAAGTGAACCGTCAGTGGAAAGGAGCTATTTATACTGGCGGTAGTGTTAAGTGAAGCGCAGTGAAATGTTATTTCCACTGGTTGTGCCCTTAGTAAACCGCCAGTGGAACGGGCTACTTCTACTTTGGTTTTGTTAACACATCCGCCAATGAATCGCTAGTGCACCGATTTTGTTTTAAAAAGTAGTTTTATAAAAGTATAAATGTATCTACTTCCACTTCGGTTTTGTTAACACATCCGCCAATGAATCGCTAGTGCACCGATTTGTCTTAAAAAGTAGTTTTTTATAAAAGTATAAATGTATTAACATTCACCCAATACATTACATGATTACTCAATACCATAGTACTCAGTACCCCAATACATTGCATGATTACTCAGTACCAGAGAGCACTCATTACCACAATAGTACATTACATCACAATGATACTATCTAGCAATTTTCACTTGCCTGCTTCTAATCTCTCACTACTTACACTACATCAATGAGATACACTACATAAAAGTATTAACATTCATCTTACTACTTCATTACATATAACTACTTCATTACATACACTACATCAATGATACTCCAGCAGCGATCCAATCTCTCACTAATGTCATTTCTTGACTTGCATTAACATTCACCCAATCTAACACATTGTAATCAGCTTGGCCATGCGAACTATTCCCTGATCCTCCTATATGGTATCGGTCCAACAAATATTTATGCAAAGCAAAACAAGCAATTATAATTTTCACTTGCATGCTTCTTTCATAAAACGGGAGTCCTCGTAGCACAATCCACCTTAATTTGAGAAATACAAAAGCCCGTTCAACTACATTTCGTAGACTCGAGTGGTGGAAATTAAACTTTTCCTGCATAGTCTCTACTCCTGTTCGATTAAAATCTTCTAAGTGATGTCTCTAATTCAAATATTGTGGCAAGTAACCTTCACGAATTGAGTAATCAGCATCCACTAGATAATACCTCCATGTACACAAACAAATAAACTCAGAAAAAGATTTACTAGATCGTAATGAATACAATGTATGCAAACCGCCCGTGAAAATAACATTTGCACTAGCGGTTTGCTTAATTCAACCGCCAGTGAAAACAACATTTCCACTGGCGCCTTTATAAAGCAAACCACCAGTGGAAATAACGTTTGCACTGGCGGTTTGCTTAATAAAACCGCTAGTGGAAATAACATTTGCACTGGCGGGTGCTTAAGAAAAATCGCCAGTGAAAATGTTATTTCCACTAACGGATTTCTTAAGCAGCCCACCAGTGCAAAATGGTATTTCCACTAGCGGTTGCAAAACAACCGTCAATGAAAAGGCCAATTTCTACTGGCTCCTAGCACTGGTGGCACTAAAAAACGCCAGTGCAAATAGCTCTAAGACCGCCACTATAGAGCTTCTGTGTACTAGTGAAAGTTGGTGACAACATGTACAATCGTGTGTAAATTCAATACATGAACTAAGAGCAAAACAAAGACAAACATGATTGTATGCAATTGAAAGAAAGAACATATTTGTGAATAATTAAAGAAAGAACCAAGGTAGACTTTGGTCGATGCATAGATGTAACCAGTCAATCGATGCAGTGCAGGTTTGGCAAGGAGAAGGTGAGTAGTCTTGTTGCTGGCATGTGAACGCTTGGATGACAAACCCTCTGATTTGCAAGATTCTTAGATGTATAAACATTGTCCAACACAATTACTCCACAGTTTCTCAGTTTTCTAACATATTTCAACCACCTTTGCACATGTCTTGTAGACTTCATATTATCATTAGAATTTTTTACTTTTATTGTCACTATATGATTATCACAGTTCATGGTGTGGTAGCCAGAATTAGTTTTTAACTACTGATAAATCCATAAGGACTTTAAGAAGCCACCATGCTTCAACTGTGACAAAATCTAATGTCGTGAGTTATGTTTCTATTGTTGACCTTGTTAAGATGGTCTACTTGCAAGACTTTCATAAAACAACTCTACCTCCAAGTGAAAACACAAATCCACTTATGGCGTAAATTCCAACAACATCAGAAATCTAGTTTACATCATAATAACCCTCTAGTACTCTCGGGTGCCTGGTATAGTGAATACCATAATTCATAGTTCCTTTTAGATAGTGCAATACCCTCTCAAGGGCATGCCTATGATCATCCTCTAGATTGGAGACAAACTGTCTGAGTTTGCTCATAGCAAATGCAATATCAGGTCTTGTTGCACTAGCCAAATACATAAGAGAACTAATGATTTGGGAGTATCTCAATCGATCATGTGTTATTCTGTGAGTTATCCTTAATAAGACACTTGGGTCATAAGGAGTTGGATCAGGTGTGCAGTCACTATATCCAAAGCGACTTAGCACTTTTACCACGTAATGGGATTGCATAAGAGCAACTCCAATATTTTCTCCTTTCAATAGCTTTATGTTAAGAATAATATAAACCCCTACCAAATATTTTATTTAGAAGTTATTATACAAAAAAGGCTTTCACTTCCTCAATCACATTAACATTGTTACCAAAGACCAATATGTCATCCATGTATAAACACAACATCATACCTTCTCCCTCATCAAACCAGTAATAGACAAAATTACTAGCTTCATTTACAATAAATCCGGCTGATGTCAGAACTTTATATTTTTTTCATACCAATGTTTAGGAGCTTATTGTAGGCCATACAAAGATTTTAATAATTTACACATCTTTTCTTCTTGATCATTTGCTACAAAACCATCAAGATGATCCATGTATATCTCTTCCTCAAGCGCTCATTCAAAAATTAGCCTTGTTGACCATTAGACCATGTGAGGCACCCAAGGAATAAGTATCAAAATAATTTGTGCCCTATTTCTGTCACACCCGGATTTAAGGGACGAAGCTAAGTGCATCTCATACATGCGCCAAAGAAGACAACATATATAATAACAGAGTGCATAGAGATAAATGTCATGATATAATCAGAGTACTTATTACATAGCGAAAGTCTTACAAAATAAAAGATAAATATTGATCGAACTAAAGTCCATCCTTGACGCCATAAAGTCAACTGGGAGACGCCACCTAGATCGAATTGAACTCCTCGTGGTGTGGCTCCTCTTGAACCACCTGTTCTTCTCCTGTGGGGGATGTGAGACAGCAAGGGTGAGCTCACACATGATCATAGCTCAACAAGTTGTGGGGAATAATATGGCATGAACTCACCAGAGGTGGGAGTTCATGTGATGTGTAAAGTTGATCAACAGTAGGGGTTAAAGATGAGCATTGCTTTTAATAAGTTGGTCAAATTTTATTAGCAGTTACTAAGTGTAAGTAAATACCAAACCATAATAAATAATAATAGAACAAAATTAAAAAAATAATCCCATGCAATGCAAATGACAAGTTGAGTTTAAGTTCTATAATTTAATCATGCGAGAGTCCTGAGCCACTCTTGACCGTGAGCTCGGCTAGTATACCAGTTTTACACTCTGCAGAGGTTGTACCCTTTACCCACAAGTCGTGTTTCCCATGTCGCCAGAGTTTGCAAGGCCCTTAGACACTACCGAGGTGAATGGCTAGGGATCCACTACGAGGACTTTACAAAGTTCCACTAGCTTCTGAAAACCTGCTACAGTTTATGGGAAGAGCACTTGCAAGAATCCCCCGTCTGACCGCCATCGCAGCAAAATCAACCCGAGAACCTCCTTGCATGCAACTCCCCTACTGCCCTTGCCCCTTTCGGGTAAGGTAGTCTTCCACTAGCTTTACTAATTAGTTAGCGAAGGGGTCCCATTCCTCCCTTGTGGTGGCACGTGTTTCTCAAGTTAAGCTCCATGTTTCAATTAAAGATAATGATCTTGACATGAACATAAATAGAATAACAAAATAATTGGAACATGGATATAATGAAATATTAACCCAAAACCATGTAAAGCAATAGCATAACTACCCAAACGATTCAGGGGTAAACAAGGTAAACAGGATAAACAGACTAGGGTGGCCTATTGGGTCCCATTAAAATTAAACCTATGCATTGAATAAATGATGTTAAAGAATATTATAGGGTAACAAAAGTGGATCAAGGGCACAACTTGCCTGGCACTTGAGATTCCAGGTACCAGGATGATTCTTCAAATCCTCGTGACCTCACTGCTAGTCGTAGCAATACAAACAAATATGGTATAGGTAAAATTAACATCACACGAAACATAAGAATAAACTGCGTAATAATGATCTACGCGTTGCTACGAGATCGTGGGAACGAGAACCACTAAAATCGGAGTTACGGTTAAGGAGTTATGATTTTATAGAGGATTTATGTGATTAAAATGTTAAACTATATTATAAATTGGTTAATATAAATCATATAAGAGGTTATTCTATAAATAATTATCTCAACTTTAATCTAAGTTATAAATTAACCATAGATCATATTCTAGTAGATTATAATGATAAACAGTTTAACCCGACTAACCAACATTAGTTAAATACAGATCTAATTATAAAATAATGAGACATGGTATAATAAATGTTGTTACTGCGTAGTAAATACTTGTACAAGACTAACACAACTTGAATGGATCAAATCGGAATCATAGATTTTAAGTTATGAATTTCTAATGATTTTATGTGTTTTGTACAAGATTAAATAGGATATAAATTTTAATGTGACTTTCATGTGAAAACAGTGGTACTAGATGATAAACCACAATATTATAAAATGATAGGAACTAGAATGAACTAAAAAGGATTAAATATGAATTTTCTATGATTTAAATGAGTTCTAGAATTATTCATATACTAGAAATTCATTTCCTAATTCATTTATCAATTTCCCACAGGTCCTGGATTGCACGCACAAATAGCAGAGAGTTCAGGGGCCAACTTACAAGATTTTGGGACCCCAAAGTAAGCCTTTGGCTATGGCCAGGACGGCGGGTTGTTTTCACTATTATCTAGGGACTCATCTGTGAAGTTTCGCACGACCTACACACGACACGATCTGGCCGTTAGATCATGCAAGAAGGGCCACGATTAGATTGGGCCATCGGCGAATCGGTATGCGGCTATGACCGCCAGATCGACGATGGACGGCCCGCGATGAAACACACCCGCGATTTCCCCGGGACCGCACGATCACATCAAATGGCTAGAATTGTCCTGACCGAAGTGGTGCATCTCGCCTAATCGCGGCCGTCCTCATAGATCCGACGGCGCGCGATTCCCATTCAACGCACCGCCCCAATCCGCACCGGCGGCGAGCCTGCACCGCTGCGACTCCATGGCCGTGTGCAACCATCTAGCGCGCGAGGACCCAAGGCCCTGATCCGAACGAGTTGCCGCATAGGTGACGCTAGGAGGAAGGCAAACAAGATGGATGGTTTCTCACCACCGATTGCCGTGCAGGTGACGCAGACCACGACGATGTATGGTTCCGCAGTGATGGCGGAACTTCGGCGAGAAATTCCTTTCCCGTGGCCCACCAATCGCGCACGCCGAGGGCACCACAAGCACCAGAATGCCTCAACAAAGGCCCTCGACTAGGGGTGGGCGTTCGGGTTACCCGAAAATTTTGGGTAGGGTAATTCGGGTATTTAAAATTTCGGGTTTTGAGAATTGATACCTGAAATTACAACGGGTTTTACAATACCCGAAAATTCGGGTACCCGGAATTTCGGATTCGGGTATTCCCGAACTACCCGAAAAATTGTGTTTGCTTCATAAAAACACATACACCATATTAAATTAGTATAAAAATATAGTTTTAATAATGATATACATGGACATATAAAACACAAGCAATCTACAATCGCAAGTTATGAACACTTACACATAATTATAGATGTACAAATTAATAATTAAGCATGACATGAGTACATGACACATGAAAGTTCGGGTAATTCAGGTATTTCGGGTACCCGATTGTGACACCCGAATTACCCGAAATAAATTTGGGTTTTGCAAGTTGCTACCCGAAATTCCCAAACAAAATTCGGGTTTTGGGTATTTCGGGTTCGGGTTCGGGTTCAAGTATTCCGGGTTCGGGTTTCGGGTTACGGGTTTTTTGCCCAGCCCTACCCTCGACCCCTAGCCGAGGCCTTGTCGACGGTGCACCCGTGGATCTACGTCGGCGGCACTCTCTTCCTCCCTGGTGCGTGGTGAAGCTAGGCGATGGCATGCTCGGCTATGGCTAGGGTACCGAGGCAAGGGACATGTTTTTATAGGGGGCAGGTCCGGGGAGGTTCCGTTGCATGCGCCGGCTTTGACGGGGTTGTTGTTGGGTGAGGGGACCCCGCCCGGAGGCACATGCTGCCACGCCACCGGGTTCGTTACGAAGGTGGGGGAAAGGAGCTGATAGCAAGGGCCCACAACACGGTGCGGGATTGAGCTACGTGGAATGCGGTTCTGTTGCGAGTTCCATGTTGAGCGAAGGACAGGGATTCTGTTGGCCGAGCCTGCGCGATCTCCGCGTGGACCATGGTTCCCGGATGTGTTCTTTTCACGGGGACGAAGCACCTGACAACGTGGGTCCCGCGGTTTAGGGTCGGCGAGTGGGCAAGGAAGACAGACCTGCATGGGGCCCCACCCGTTAGTATTCCTGTGCCCGGTGAGCGTGAGGCGGCGTGGCTAGGCAGCGGGGGCGCGCACAGGGTGACAGCTTTGGGCCTACATCTAGGAATTCGGCCCAAAGCGCAGAATGGTGACCTCTTCTCTTTTTTTTCTATTTTTCTTCCTATAATTCAAACTTGAATTCAAATATGATTTTATACTTAAGTTCAAGTTTTAATTCATAAATGAGAAGTCCCATCATGGGATTCATATATCTTTATTTGTCTAACAATTATTGTTATTATTATTATTATATTTATTATTAACCTTTTGTGCGGATGCTTTTAAACATACACCCAAAATATTTTCTTTAATTCATAAGGTGTAGTATTTATTTAAAGGATACTCTAACCTTTACATTCCTGAGAATATATATTATTTCTTAATTTATATAAGGATCTCTTCCTATTTCTTATATTCCCCTTTTTGTAAGAAAATCAAACCTAAGTTTGATCATTTTCAAAGAGTAGTTTCGAAAGAAAGAAAATTATTATTATATTTTTTATACTAATTTTGGGCCTTACAATTTCGATGTATAACCTTTGGCCATAAGTCTTGTCTTGCGGTTCTCAATAATACCATCAAACCTAAGTTTTTTCTTGAGCATCTATTTACATCCCATAGGCTTGCATTTGTAAGAAAGATCAACTACCTCCCAAGTTTTATTAGCCATAACCGAGTCTATCTCACTCTGAACATGTTCCTTCCATAAGTCAGTGTCAAGAGATGAATATGCCTCTTCTTTAGTTTTGGGGTATCATCCACATGGTATTAATATATTCTTCACCAAAAGAATTTGCAGTCCTCTATCTATTACCATTTTGAGTGACTGTAATATTATTCTCCTTTACATTTTTCACATGGGTATCAAAATTAGCATGTATTACTAGTTTAGGAATCTAAGGTATAAAAGATTCATGACTAGATGTGCTAGCTGTATTTTTATAGGAAATTAACTTTCAAAAATATAACATCTATGGACTCCATAATTGTAGTAATATTCATGTTAGCCGACAAGTCGAAGACATCCGTCGTGTGCGATAAAAACTTTGAACAAAAATCACCTAAGGGTGTAGCCGGATTAGCACAACAAGTGCAAGAAGACACCTACGGATGCGAAGTCGTCACAGAGACGCAAAAACCGAGCAAAAGTCACCTAAGGGTGTAGTCGGATTAGCACAACAAATGCACGAAGACACCTACGGGTGCGAATTCGTCCCAGAGACGCAAAAACCAAGCAAAAGTCGTCTAAGGGTGAAAGTCGCCTAGAGGGGGGTGAATAGGCGGAATCTGAAATTTATAGACTTTAAGCACAACTACAAGCCGGGGTTAGCGTTAGAAATAAAATCGAGTCCGCGAGAGAGGGTGAAAAACAAATCAAAGGCAAATGAAGCGGATGACACGATGATTTGCTTTACCGAGGTTCGGTTCTTGCAAACCTACTTTCCGTTGAGGTGGTCACAAAGACCAGGTCTCTTTCAACCCCTTCCCTCTCTCAAACGGTCACCTAGACAGAGTGAGCTTTTCTCCTTAATCAAACGGGTCACTTAGACCCCTACAAGGACCACCACAACTTGGTGTCTCTTGCTTTGATTACAAGTTGCTTGAGAACAAGAATAGAGGAAGAAGAAAAGCGATCCAAGCGACAAGAACTCAAATGAACACAAATGTCTCTCTCTCACAAGCCACTAAGTCTTTGGAATGAGTTTGGGACTTGGAGAGGATTTGATCTTTGGTTTTGTGTCTTGGAGTGAAGTCTAGAGCTCTTGCATTGAATGCAAATTGCTGGAAACTTGGATGCCTTGAATGGTGGTGGTTGGGGGTATTTATAGCCCTAACCACCAAAACAGCCGTTGGGGAGGGCTGCTATCGATGGGCGCACCGGACTGTCCGGTGCGCCACCGGACACTGTCTGATGCGCCAGTCACGTCACCCAACCGTTAGGGTTCTGACGGTTTCGATCGTTGGAGCTCTGACATCTTGGGGCACCGGACAGTCCGGTGCGTCTTCTGGCTCTGCTCTGACTCTGCGCGAACTGTCCGCGTACTGTTTTTGTAGACGACCGTTGGCGCAGTAGCCGTTGCTCCGCATGGCACACCGGACAGTCCGGTGAATTATAGCGGAGTGGCCTCCGAGAAACCCGAAGCTGAGGAGTTCATAGTTGATCTCCCTGGTACACCAGACACTGTCCGGTGGTGCACCAGACACTGTCCGGTGGCACACCGGACAGTCCGGTGCGCCAGACCAGGGCAGCCTTCGGTTTTTTTTGTTCGTTTCTTTTGAACCCTAACTTGTTCTTTTTATTGGTTTGTGTTGAACCTTTGGCACCTGTAGAACATATAATCTAGAGCAAACTAGTTAGTCCAATTGTTTGTGTTGGGCAATTCAACCACCAAAATTATTTAGGAAAAGGTTTGACCCTATTTCCCTTTCAAAGGGTACAACCAGATTAGCACAAGTGCGTGAATACACCTACGGGTGCGAAGTTGTCCCAGAGACGCAAAAACCGAGCAAAAGTTGCCTAAGGGTGCAATCAGATTAGCACAACCAGTGTGCGAAGACACATACGGGTGCGATGTCGTCTCAAAGACACAAAAACCGAGCAAAGGTCACCTAAGGGTGCAGCCGGATTAGCACAAAAAGTGTGCGGAGACACCTACGAGTGCGAAGTCATCCCAGAGACGCAAAAACTCCAAGCAAAAGTCACACAAGGGTGCAAGCGGATTAACACAAAAAATGCGCGAGCACAGCTAAAAGCGTGAAGTCACCTGAGCGGCCAGAGCATCCACTTTCAAATAGTTGGTCAAAATTTTATTAGCAGTTACTAAGTATAAGTAGATAACATCCCAATTAAATAATTAAAAATAATGAATACTAAATCCCACAATGTAATGCATGACATGTTAAATTTAGTTCTATAATTTAATCATGCAGAGGTTTTACCCTTTACCCACAAGTCATGTTCCCTTTCCGCTTGAGGATTGTACAGACCTTTAAACACTTCCATGGTGAGTTGGTGAGGGTACACTATGGGGACTTTACAAAGTTCCAATAGCTTGAGAAAACCCGCTACAATTTCTGCGAGAAGGGGGCGATATAGGAATACCTCGTCCAAAAAGCCATCGCAACATGATCAACCCGAGAATCTCCTTATACCGGTAGCTCCTCACACCACGGTTGCCCCTTTCAGGTAAGGAAGTCCCTCACTAACTTTCCTAATTAGTCAGGCAAGGGCGTCCCATTCCACCATTATGGTAGCACTGTTTTCTCAGGTTAAACTCCATATTCCAATTAACAAAATGAGCAAAATCATGATCAATAAAGAATTCATTGACAATAAAAATAAAGCATGACCATAATTCCTATATAGCATTAATACCAAAACCAGGTAGAGCAATAGCAAGACTATCAAATAATTCAATTGTTTGCAAGGGGTAGGATAAACAAACTAGGTAACCTATTAGGTCCCATCAGCTTAAGCTAAACGTGCCATGGTAATTAACAGAACATTATTAGGTCAAAGAATATGATCAAGAACACAACTTGCCTTATACTTGCGATAATGTTGTTGTCCACATGATATCCCAAAAGTTGGGCATCAGATTCTTCATGACCTCGCTTTTATTCATAGCAATACAAGCAAATAATGGATATAATAACATTACACCAAATTATGGAAACAAAGCATACAAAAATATTCTACACATCGCTGCGAGGTCGTAGGTTCGAGAACCACTAAAATCAGAGTTAAAACGAAGAAGTTATGGGTAAAACATCTTTTAGGCGCAATAAATCTAATAGATGTTGCATCTAAACTAAGCAAGAATTAAATTGAAATATTTGAGTTGATATTAATCACTTTAATAATTATTTATAAAAAACGTAGGTTAGAACTATAAATTAGATTAACTAGGTTTCCTTGCTTAATTAACATTAATTAAACAAATATTTAATTAATTAATAACTAAAACACGTGGTATGATTAAAACAATGTTATTACTACGCACGAAAAAATAACATGAACTTAAGACAATTTGAATAAATTAAAACAAATTATATGACCGAGAAGATATCGCATTTTTAATAAATTAGTAGGGTTGTACAGAAATAGATGACATTACGTGATCTGATTGGTTAGATCAGTTCGTTAAAGGTGGGAAAGATTTGTTTATAAAGGCATGACCCAACTACTACTAAGTTATCATGATTGTATCTACTATTAAATACCTACTATTAAATATGTATTACATGACAGTCTTGTTATAAAAGAGCTTGCGGTGGTGTTTATCTATCATATGAAAAGCGTCAAGCCAATCACACCGAAAAAGATCCTAACCTACCATCAACTTATCTTCCAACCAATCCTTGCGCTGCTGCTAGACATCTCGATTTTTTTGCAGATTGAGGATGAATCGAAGATTCGATCGACGAACTGAAAGCACGATGATGAAGCTCTCGCTGAGCCAGTCACGGCGATATTTTGGTTTGCCCCAAGAGATAAACGAACTATGAAAAATTCCTTATTAGAGTTGTCGCTAGAGTTAGGGAGAGGGTCTTACTTCGACGGGATGGTCATGACGGCTTATGGCTACAAGCTTATCTGGCAGCGGGCTGCTGCGAGGCTAGAGAGAAGATGAGTCTATGGTTGATGGCTTGAGGCGCGGCGCTAGGTATTTACGACTCTTAGAAAGGAGAGTCCCATGGATCGGCGAGATCAGACCGAGGAGTTTGGGCAGACAAATCTTCATCCGGTCCCTTATCACGCACTCAACGGTGCTGGCGGCTCTGGTTTCTCCCAATGTTGTAGAGCGGAACAGAAGGAAACGTTTGATACTTATACACACTCGGAGGAAAATCTAGCCAGGCGAGGCACCAAGACCGGCTACAGGTGGTTACCGAGATTCAAGGAGTTCCTAACAAACTGAAGAAGACGATGTTGTTGAGCGGGCACCGTGTGTCATTGAGCTATGGCTGAGGTCATCGTTGATGTCGTGATGATGTATGGGTGCGACAAGCTGAATAAAAAGGGAAAAAACACCACGACAAGGTATGTGGGCTGGCTGGGCCAAGGGAATAAGATGTCCAGAGTCAGGTATGTGTGTTCTTTTTTTTCCTTTTAGTTTTCTATTTTCTATTATATATATATATACTATATTTAAATTCTAAATTCAAATATAGTTTTGAACTCCAGATTAACTGCACAACCAAAACCCCAACATGATGCAAGTATAAGTTTGTTTATTTATTATTCAATTATTTTATTCACAAATAATATTCATAAAATGAATAAGTCCTTTATTAATAATATCCATTTATGCAAATGTTTTTAGATATATAACTCATGCACACAAACAATATACCTTAATAAAATACCATTTCGAGTGTATAGTCCAATTAAAAGTTAACATTATTTATTTGTAAAAAATCATTTTTGAAACCTATATATTATGAGATAGTTTTACTTAAATATTTTTGGAGAATATATAACTCAACAAAGGATACTTAAATCTATATAAGGATCTTTTATTTGCAAACATATTTATTTACTAGGTGAGTGCCCGTGTGTTGCAACGGAAACGTATAATGTCACGATAATTTATGTAAAAATATGTGTTATATTGTTAAGAGAACCAGTTTCATAATCTATTTGTGATTCTAGTGATAAGATGAAGAGCGAGAAAATTCAAGCTATGGAAATACAGAAGATGAAGAACTGGTCGAAGGTTACCATGCTTTCAGTTTTGTGGGCATCAGAGAACCAAGTTCAAAATTTGCATATCCATGAAGTGTTGTTCAATAATGATCGAAACTTAGAGTAGATGAATAAAGAAGCATGCATGAAACAAAGACAAAGAAGAAAAAAGCCATGCAAGTCGAAAGCAGCTAGCGAGCTAGTGATCTGTCAACAGCATCAGCACACTGCACTGGTTCACGTGAGGTGCTCAACTGCTCGTCTGCTCATGAGATGGAGGATAGATTGGCGCTTGTATAATTGTATTTTATACATGGTAAAATAAAAATTTCAAGTATAGTGTTTAACACGGCTAGATACAAAGTTAGTTGAGCCTAACTATCTCACTGGTACACGCATGGACACATTGGTGCAGGATATGAATTGTGTCACCTCTTTATGACTCTTTGCAATCAACTCAATGATTATTCAGGTGACAATGAAGCATCTAAACACATACATTTATATGTAAGTACGTACATACATGCATGCATTCAGGCTATAGTAACTTGTAACCAAGCATTGTCAGTTGTTGGTTTCGATCCATTGGATGATTATAAGTGGCCTAGCTAACAAAGAGCTATAGCAGTCACCACTCTGCCTGCATAACAAGAGAAGAGTTAAGTACAATAGTTTTAAAACCCATTGATCTGGAGAACCATCTATTTAATAGTGATCAATAAACATGGAGCAACCTACTGCTACTCTGCCACTTAATAAGCAACCCACA
This sequence comes from Zea luxurians, assembly GCA_029449295.1. Classification (NCBI taxonomy): domain Eukaryota; kingdom Viridiplantae; phylum Streptophyta; class Magnoliopsida; order Poales; family Poaceae; genus Zea; species Zea luxurians. The sequence goes on along the minus strand of JAOPSE010000005.1, from coordinate 115,055,627 downwards.
TGGCAAGGACTTACTATGAGGACATTCACCTGGGCCCCAAGAACCCAGCAATCCACATTCTTCCTAAACAAAAAAATGGTTACATTATGTATGTAATGAAGGTGGTTGTTGACATGTGTGACTTTTTTATATGGATAGATTCAAAACAAAAATACAACATATATTTAGAGAGCTATTGGAGAACTCACAATTTTTTACTACCAAAGTTATTTAGCAACTCCTTAAATCAGTGAATTAGAGAGTTAAAATTTATATAAGAAGTTGCTCTAACAGATATGACCCAAGTAGGTATGATTTAGTTTCTCAAAAACTCCAACCATTTTTAGTATCCCATCTAGTAATTGATATGCTTTGCAAACACAAATCTAGAAGTAGGATTTTTGAGCTTATGAACCAGAACTTTTGTTAGCATGGTCATCTTATAGAAATGGTACATTTCATTTTATTACAGCTATCATATGGTGTTAATACTTCACAGTTGTGTGTGGCATCGCAACACACGTCCCAATACCATTTTATGCATTCGAGAGAAAAATATTTACTACTCACCATTATGTAATCTGCATTTTTTGTCCAAGATTCACTCACATCCGTAGGATAGCTTGAGAGAACTCTTATAAAAAGGTTGTAAACTCCTAAAATAAAAGCAACATTAGCATAGTTTACACTCATTAGATTGTATTGACAAAGAAAGAGCACCTTCAGATTTCCAATAACATTATGAGTCTATGGATCATCGTATAGCAGTGTGACATTACTAAATATTTTGCAACTTCATAATCAAAATGAAAGGAAAGAACATGTGACTAAACGATGAAAGGGTGAGGAACAAATGGACAAAAAATCATAGAAAGCTCCCTTCCAAGCCTTGATTTATGACAAAGCACACCTAAAGTTAACTAAGAGCACGTCCTAATCTCGGCCACTGGCGCTGCCACACTGTGCTGGCTTACATGAAGCTAGTGTCGATGATTCATTATCAAGGAGAGGGAAAAAATGTTTTAACAAATAACTACAAACATACCTGAAAAAGACGGGCCAAGCAGAGTAGTGTGGTACCATCATCTAGAATCTCAAATGTTGAGAACAGGTAAATGGTAACAGAAAATATACAAGTAATCAGATTCATGGGTTAATGGTAACGGAAGGGGAAGAACAGGTATAAATTAATTTAAAATGGAAAACTAAGTCATTTTTAGGCTTTAGAATTTACAAAGAGCATACATGACACAATAGGAAATTAATTTAAATACCACTTGCATCCAGTTCTAAAAATTGTAAATAAATCACAAGAAAATGCGATTTTATTTCACAATTATGATATTATACTTTGAAGAGAGCATGACAGAAGTGGAAGGACTCACCTGAAGAGCCATTACTCTCGTGGTAAACTATGTCATAGGATGTGCATCTACTGGGATATCATCTATTGTCTATATACATGAGCTGCAACTGCAACCATATCAAGTATCAGCAGCTGGAGAGCAAAGTGGCAAGATAGAACATATAAACTTAACACAATCATACTAACAGAAACATATAGAACTCTCTATGATCTGTGACTACCATTGAATTTGAGAACAGGGAGACAATTGCATCGATTTGTTCAGATAAATTATAGATTTTATTGGTCAAAACAATAACACAAGTAGCCAGCAGTGTGCTTAAAATACCTGTGACAGATGAAAGCGCAAACAATTCCTTTGATAGTGCATCAACTTGCCCTTTGGCTGGGACCTGAAACAAGGGGAAAATCACATGCATAAATATGTGAATTTTAGAATAGGGAGACAATTGCATCAATTTGTTCAGATAAATTATAGATTTTATTGGTCAAAACAATAACACAAGGTAGCCATCAGTGTGCTCAGAATACCTGTGACACTTGAAAGCGCAAACAATTCCTTTGATAGTGCATTAACTTGCTCTTTGGCTAGGACCTGAAACAATGGAAAAAATCACATGCATAAAACTTATAGAAATAGGATGAGTAGTACTTTCCTAGTTTTACGGGGAAAATCACATGCATAAATATGTGAATTTTAGAACAGGGAGACAATTACATCGACTTAGAATTGGACATGTACCATAATTATTGAGTATTTTCCTAGCATCCTCTGCGCCTGCAAAATAAGCAATTGCCAGCTACATTAAAGTGTTTAATCTGATTAGAGAGCAACTTATTTAGAATCGAGATCTAATTCACCAGATAGAAGGTAGTACAGTGGAACCATACAAAAATATGCCCCCACCAACTATTGCTTTTCAGACACGAACCATACTTTTCAGTTTTTAGGTCGCATAACATAAATGTCCCCACCAACTATTGCTTTCTGGCTCTACCGCTCTAGCAGTCCGGCCTCCTATAGGTCAGTTCCATCTCCATCAATAATAAATTAACTAAGCAACTCTAAGTTTATAGTATAGAAGAGCTTAAACCTTCCACCAGCCTCACCAACCCCAAGTATAGTTCAGAGAGACATACACACATACACACTAACACTATCGATCATCTTAGATGTTATAGAAGCTTTGCAGACATCAGCTCAAAAAGAATGGGACAAACAAAAAACTGACCTCCAGAACAAACCTGTTATCACTTCGGTAGAGCTAAATGAGAGAGCAAATGTGGCTAAACATTTGATGAAAGCAGAAGCTCTTAGCATATCCTATTGTTTGCCTTCCCAAAGAGAACCTATCCATCTCCAGAATGTATGAAATGTATGAAATGCATGATATGCATTTTAAGCATGTGATGGTTAGTGATAAAACTTTGCTATCTGCCAATAGTACCTTCGTTTGAAAAGAATAATACAGTAGCAGGTTATCTTGGATTGTTCTACAAACAGTGGCGGAGGTAGGCCTATGGCCAGTAGGGCCCAGGCCCTACTCTTGGACCAGCCAGCTAGGGTTAGACAAGACATATCCATCAGCAGTGCGGCAGCGGCATGCGGCACGGCTTGCAGGCGAGCAAGCAGCCCATACGGACGCTGCAAGCAGGCAGCCAGTGGCAGCAGACCACGCGCGAGCTGTATCAAGTAGGCAGCCAGAACTGTGCAGGTGGCCAGGCTTCAGTATTTGAAGATATATTGTATATGAAGGCTGCTAAAATTAAAGCTGGAGAAGTTATTATCAATACACTCTAAGACCAAGTCGCTCCTTCCAGCTTACCCTCTTTTTGTGCTGCTTTTAAGTCAATTTTTTGTTAAATTACAATTATTATGTCCAAACAAAGTTTATATGTGATATTATCTATATATTTATGTGATTTTAAATGTTTTAGCTGGTATAAACAATTTTTAGTGTAATTCCGGCCCTACACTCAGAGAAATCCTGGCTCCGCCCCTGTCTACAAATGATAACCAAAGATTAAAAAAAGCAGAGAGTTCTTCCTTATAACTATCATCAAGAGTAAATGATCAAAACCTGTTAGGACAATACTCTAGTACGAGGTTATAAAGCTGCACAAAGAAATCCTGTAGATCCACATTTAGTGCCTAAAGGTGGCTCCTCCAGACGTTAAACACAATTATGTAGCACTGCAGACATGTTGAGGCATACAATGCACATGCCTTTATCTTGTTGGTCACTATACCCAGAACGCTCATTGAGGCAATATATAAGTTCACCCATAAACAAAACACTTTCTTATAATACCAATGGTCCAGTATTACAAGGCAACATTAGAAACTGGAAACATGCAATTGCATATAATCAGTAGATAGTTATTTGATATTCCATCAGGCTAATTGACCAGTACTGAAAGTAGAAATCTACATTCATATGAAGTATGAACAGATCATGCATGTACACCATATAGTTCAAAGAGACATACACACTAACACTGAATATCTGAGAACTTAAACAATTATCCCGCCCAAATTATTGAGCAAGAAGTAACCTGAACGATTGCATCTAGAAACTTGCCTGCATTTTCTTCATCTTCGTCTCAACTTTTCTCTTCTCATGGCTCGCCCAAGCCTGTATCTTTACCACTTCACGTTTATACCTGGATCAAGCCAAGACAAGATTTGCACTTAGTAGCAAGCGATGGATGTGGAGAACACATTTGTTATTAGTAGAGATTTTTTTTCACTATTTCAACTCCAAATGGTGTTAATTAGCTAGGAGCTTCACCTATTGTTACTGTGGCTGCTATGCAGCTAGCTGGTTGCTTATAGTAATTTGGATAACCAGCATAAGCACCATAACCATACATGCTAGGATCCTGGGGTTGTGCATACCCACTGCCATAAGCCTAAGCCTCATAACCTTGTTCATAGCCACCATATTAACCACCAGCACAAGCAGCCACAGGCACACCCCATTGGATGGATTCCTATTGAGCTCGAGAATTTTTACATCACAATATTAGCCACTTCATCTACACCATACAAAATGACAGGAAGAAAAATTGGAGACTGAACTGAACTTTGAAAGATTCAACTCATCATTTGTCTGGTTCCTCACCAGTCATCAGTGATCAGTCTTTGCCGCACATTCTACGTCAATACCAGCCTGATATTTGTCCAGCACCAGCAGGGAGGTGAACCACGTGCCCATGGAGTCAGTCACTTCATCTCCAGCTTAGACCAAATTAACAACATCATGGAGCAATTTGCATTCCAGCCAAGCACAATTTATTAGCCACCCACACAAATCCTGGACAGGGAACTGAATCGAAAGGAATTCGAGTTGTAGAGGAAACCACTCGCTGCTACTGCTAGTACCTGACGAGAGGGAGAGAGGGGCGGTGGCTCAGTTGTAGTAGAGCTCGAGGCCCATGCCGTCGTGGATCTCGTAGTCCTTGAGGGTGATGTGGTCCTTATAGATGTTGTACCACTTCTGGATGCGGATCTTGGGGCGCGTCCCCGTCTGCGCCGCCACCAGCTTCTTGAGGTCGCTGATGGTGTCGTCCTCGTTGCACTTGACCCGCACCTTCTTCCCCAGGCGGTCGTTGAGCACCACCTCGATCATCTCTGCCTCCCTCCTGCTCCTTCCCCGGTCGGACGAACGGACGTTCCTCGAACCCTAGGCGGTCGACACCGACGAGAGCGAAACTTCCCCACGAACCCTCCGCAAGAAGAACGATGACGCGAGTGTCGTCGGGCATGGGATCTCGCTGGCGTGATTTCGTGGGCAGGGGCGAGGTTGGCGTGTTGGATGTCGCGGGCGTGGGCGCGGCGACGGAGATTGCGGGCGAGGCGGGGTCGGGGGAATCGGACGCAGCGGGAGAGAGCGGACCTTCCATGATGGCGGCCGAGAGAGGAGAGCGGGGGTGGGGATAGCGGGATCAGACTTTCCTTCCTTGGAGCAGAACCGCGCGGGGATGGCGATGGCGAGAGAGAGTGGACCTTCCATGATGGCGGCCGAGAGTCCTTCCTTGGAACAGCCGCGCGGGCGGCGGACTGGAGCGGCGGGGATGGCGGGATCAGTCTTTCCTTCCTTGGAACAGCCGCGCGGGCGACGGACTGGAGCGGCGGGGATGGCGGGATCAGTCTTTCCTTCCTTGGAACAGCCGCGCGGGCGACGAACTGGAGCAGCGGGGATGGCGGGATCAGCGAATTAGAGCTTGTTCGGTTATTTTCAATCCATATGGATTGGAGGGGATTGATACGGACTAGAGGGGATTTTGACTTACCAGGGATTGAAACCCCCTCGATCCCCCTCAATCTATATGGATTGGGGTAGAACCGAACAAGCCCTTAGCGGGTTTGGCGGCGGGGGCGTAGAGAGCGCGGGCGCGAGAGAGAGCGGGCGACTGCAGGCAGAACCGTACACCAAAAAGTGTGTACGTCTACACTATCGTCTTATAGAGTAGTAGAGACTTCAGAAAGTAATTTCAAATGTAAGAAAATCCTTACTAATTTCAATTTAATTCTTTTTGGAGAATTTTCCCTAAATGCCAAGAATAGGATTTTGGTTGTTATAGATACTCTTAATCATATCATCAGTGTCGTCTAATTTGACCAAGCGCTTCGTAGCTTTCCTCTTGTCTTGACTTCGGTCTGCAAGTTTGGTCTAGTGAACAACTTCGGCATGTTCTTGGCCTTCAGGGTTGACGGTAGAGCTGCCCACACCATTCATGTAATTGTTCCTTCATAGTGGCATGGTATTAGTGATCAATGAGTTCACTGGAGGTGGATGTCAAATGTTTTAGAGACCTATTAAAGCTCCTACAAGGAATCACAACAAGGCAACAGAATTAAGGTAAAATCTCTCTCCTTCCACCCTTGATTGATTTGAAGGTGTCAAGGAGGGGGTGTAGATGAAAAACTGATGCCAAAGTCATTAGATATAGGACAAAGATGTGTAGACGAGTCATGTGTTCAGTCTATAGAGGGTCATGCATCTTCATCTTCTTTTATTGCACGTAAGAGAGATAGGAAATACAACACAACATTAGATACCTTCGGAGTGTTATGCCTTCGAAGGTCTTTTAAGTTGACCTAAGTGCTTGAAGGTGACAAATCCTGTGATAGCCTTCCATACGAAGGTGCTACAGGCATAGTGCACATGAGTGGCAGCAGTGGCACTAGGGTCGAGGTTACATATATCTCAACTCGGAATTACAAGAATATACATTCCTCTATTCAAAGACTATGTATAACTGGAGACGAGAAATTGTGACTTTTCGTAGGGAACAAGTGTCGTACATGCCTTTTCCTCTTACTTTATAACCTCCTGAGGACTAGTTTAGCAACCATATTTTTCTAATGGATTTTCATTTTCCCAAGAAAAATTAGTTTATTTTACTTGGGAAAATGAAAAACTCTTGAAAAAATAGACTTGTAATTTGGTGCAAACCTACTAAAAAAGTTTCAAAAAATTCTGAAACAAAACATGAATGTACATCTAAGCTTACCTCATCTATATACAAAATTTCATGGTTAAATTCATCTTACTCTAGCAGTTACAAAAAAGACAAATTTTGGTGCATTTGAACGTTGACTGTTTGTCAGAAATTTTGTCTTTTTCGTAACTCCTAGAGTAAGATGAATTTGACCATGAAATTTTATATATAGATGAGGTAAGCTCATATATACATTCATGTTTTTTCAGAATTTTTAAAACTTTTTTAATAATTTATACAGAGTTTGCACCAAAATATGATTTACATTCGATATGTGCCCGCCAAACTATGACTTCAAATTTCGGCTGGTTATTCCGTTGCTGTGCAAGCGGCGAGACCCCACCGGCCCACACGGTTTCCTGGAGCAGAGGAACGAACAACCCCGTGGGCCGTGGGCTGTTGCAGTGGATGCGCATCGCACCACGCCAGCCCCGTCTACAAAGTCCTCATCCTCTTCCTCTTGCAGCCAGCAGCTACTGAGCCACGCCACGCCGATCACGAATTCAAATCAAACTAACACAACCGACTCTCCCGCCTCCCAACCCAAGAGGCCCCCAACCAGTGCAGCGCCTCGCCATCGCCACCAGCGGCCATGTCGGCGCCAGAGGTGGAGGAGCCGTCACGTGCACGCCAGGAAGCGAAGCAGGAGCCTGAGTCGAAGCCGCTGCGCAAGTGGGTGGCCCTCGTCTCCAGCGTCGTCCTCCTTGGCAACGAGAACGAGAGGGACCAAGAGATCCCCGTCAACGACGTGTTGCTCGACATCAACGACCCGCCGCTTCCCTCCTACCTGGTGCTGCGCCAGCGCTACCGTGTCGGCCCCGACACCTGTCGCAACCACGAGCCGCGGTCCGCCTACATCCTCGCGGCCGATCGTTCCGCCTGCATCCTCCTCCAGGTCGTCGAAGGCAACCGCCGGGACCTGTTCCTCTGCGACACCTACAAACGTGCCGTCACCATCCTCCCCCGGGTGTCCTATATCCAGGCTTGCAAGGGCCACGGCATCAGCCCCCACCGCAGCATCGGCCTCATCGCCGACCCGCATCACCGCGGCCACTACGAGGTCGTCCAGCTCCACTCCAGCACCTCCGGCTCCGACAACCAACCCAACAGGCTCCTCTGCTACTCCACCGCCACACGCGGGTGGTTTACCAGGGGCCTCACCCTGCAACAGTCCCGCATGCGCAAACCCTTTTCCGAGACCGGCGTGCTTGCCCACGACGGCCGCCTCTGGTGGCTCGCCCTAGCCTATGGCGTGTTCTTCTGCAACCCCTGCACGCCCCTCTTCGAGCCCCGCCCCGCCCAGCTGCGCTTCCTCCCTCTCCCGGCCGACTGCGTGCTCGACGTCTACGTCGCCTTCGATCCCCTCGTCAAGACCCTCATCGACCAGCGCCGCTGCGTCAGGCCCAGCGAGGGCAAGTTGCGCTTCGTCGAGATCCGCGGTCTCTCCTACAACGACAACGAGTTCGTCGACGTAGCCCCGGCTAACCCTACCGTATGGATGTGGACACTCGACGACCCGGAGGGTCCGAACCCCTGGACGTTCGAGTACGAAGTGGCCTTCGCTGAAATCTGGGATGATACCTACGCCGACGCGGGCCTGCTGCCGAGCAAGGTGCCCCGCGTCGCCCTCGTCGACCCCAACGACCACTACGTCGTCTACTTCTTCCAGGGTTCGAAGCTATTCGGCTTGGACGCGCGCGAGAAGAAGATCGTCGCCTGCAAGGAATGCCTGATAGACCGTAATCAACAAATTTTCCCGTCCTCCCGCCCCATCATCGATGCATGGGAGCTTCCGGGCGACGTCGCGACGATGACTCTTCACGAGACAGTATGCGCGCGTACATCCGGTTGCTTTGGCAACGGTTACTCTCTGTGTCTGCATGCTCGGCATTCGATCATAATCTTTATATATTCTGAATCTTGGGTGATCATACTTAGGATGGATCCTTCATTTTGAAGGAATTAAAACCTACTTAATACAATAGACTATTTGGTATGGAATTTGATATTCCACAATTTTCTAAACTTTAGATATAAGTATATCTCAAATTAATAGGATAAGAGGGTGAGATTGATTTTATGTATGAGACTATGTTTATACTCTGCAACTTATAACACGGTCTTAAGCTGGCTCTCGGCTCTTCTATATTAAAATTTAGCATATAAATATCTTCCTCTAGAGCCGGGCCGTCGGACATAAGTCTGTGGGCCCACCGACTGACCGTTAAAACGGTTGGTCTATATTACTTCCGACGGACGGCCGTCGGACATAATGTTATTTCCGACGCCTTACCTCCGACGGTGTAAAGCCGTCGCAGATAGGTTAATGCCGTCGGACATAAGTTATCTCCGACGGTGTGAACCTTATATCCGACGGCTTTGTCCGTCGGAAGTGGTTCCTTTTATTGTAGTGTCTCATATGCAATCAATTATATTATCTTATTTGATTTTCTTACTTAAATTACGATTATTAGAATGTAATCAATTCTAAGGATCCAAACTTTCACTGAATTAGTCTGAATCTGGAATCTACAGAACACTGCTTCTGTTTGGCACTGGTTCTTATATATTCGTCTTGCGTAGATGTGATTCATGAATCATGACTATGACTTCCACTAGCATTTGGAATTGGAATGCTTGCTTGACCCTTAATCGCTGCTCTTTTGCATGCAGATAATGTTTGGTCGACACAGTCTTTACTCCGAGGAAAAGAAGCGCGAGGTGATGATGGAGTCTATTGACTATTGCTTAGAACAGGCCCGGCTGGAGTGGGCGAGAGACGCAGACACGTCGGACGAATCATCTGGTAACACGAGTGGCCAAGCTGATGATGAGCCGGAGATATAACTCCCCCCTCTTCTCCATAGGTGAGACAGAGAACCCAGCTAGAGACCGATTCGCCGTGTCAACATGTGGAATTAAGCTTCTTCGATCTTGTCTTTTGGATACATAGAGTAGAGCCTGTACCTTTTGTGTCATGGACATCTCATCCATTCTCATTTGTGATGATGAAAGCCAAGGAACAATCATACTGGGACCATTAGTTGTTATGAAGATGTGTGTCTAGTTCCAGTCCTGGAATGCCAATCTTGTGGTTACCTCTTAAGGCTTATTCGGTTAGCTCTCAATTCATATGGATTGAGTGGGATTGAATGAGTTTGAATCCCAAACAAGTCAAACTTTTTCTTAATTTTTTCCAATTCCATCCAATTCAGGCCTTGTTCGGTTACAAAGGAATAAATCCCACCAAGGATTTAATTCGGATCTGGATTGGGTGAATCCATATGTCACACCCAATCCCATGGTGGGATTAAATCCACCATTTAATCCATTTATCTCTCAAAACTAGCTATTCTTTTGATCCATGGATTCTAATATAAACTTGTGCAATATCTTCATGGATTTGTTCCATACCTAATGAGCTATGGATAGAATCCATGCATTCCATAGTTTAAAAATTTCCCAAACCCTTGGGTTATAATCCATGATTGGTTTAACCGAATAAAACTTTTTGAGTAGGCTTGGATTATTTTGGGGTATGGATTGCGCCATGGATTTAATACCAATCCATGCTAATCCAGAGTTGGATTGGTGTAAACGAACAAGGCCTCATATGTATTGGGAATAACCAAACAAGGCCTTACTGTTTTTTGTTTGTTTGTTTTGGAATGGATCGCCACTGTCAGTTGGGCTGTGAGAAACTGCTTTGTGTCGGAAGTCGATCTGCTAATACAAATGGTATACAGTCTTGGTTTTCCATGTTCATTCCCTATTCACTTTGTCATGTTCTGTTTGAATGCTTTTCTGTTAAATTTATTAAATTTCCCTAAATGGTAGTGTTGAGCACCATATCTCTCACCTAGAAAAGGCCGGACAGTTCGAGCCATGGACATTATGTCCTTAGGCACGTACGATCTGCGAGTTGATTAGATCAGGCATGATTAACCTCTTTTCCGTGTGTGTTTATCCACCTAAACTTGCGGAATATGTTGGGGGATGCCTATGAACGGGTTCGTACCTCCCTCTTTATATATATGAAGGGTACGGACGATTGTAGTCACCAACAATCGAACCAAATCAATATATCTTCCATTCCTTCTTTTTGCCCTAGGAGTAGTCAATAACGTAGCTTTCTTCATCTCAATCTTCACCTTTCTTCCACTCTACGTCGTCTGGAGTCTTCTTGGGTGGCCTGCTAATCCCAAGACAAACCCTAGGATCTCTTCTCCCTGACGGGTTTCTCCCGGGGACCGAGATCCAGGTGCTGTTGGAGAATGCTATCGCCCCTATGCACACACAGATCGACCGACCACCAGGCGCGCAACGTCCGGCTCGATGCAGGGAAACTCGCTCCTACTGCCAGGTCGTAGACCGTCTGGTCCTAGGCCGAGGACCGTCCTCGCCGCTGCAGAGAGCCCACCAAACGGAACAACTCCTAGTGATTGTCATCTAGATTGACGCCAACACACTTTTTGGTGACTCCGCTGAGAAATCTAAGATTGGATTTATCATATCAGCCCTTATGGTGGTTCAAAAAATAACTCCAATGTCTCCCTAGCAATATCATAAAACCGACCACAGATGACCTGTCGGTTGAAGAATATCAGAAGTTGGAATACGTCAGGCTGAAGATGCAGGCAGAAGTCGACGAAAAGTTCTTGGCTAATTTCAAGGTTGGCCGAAACTAGAAGCTCATCCGGCAGAGGGAATTTGACCTGGTAAACCTTCAACCCGCTACACTCGAACCCGCTCTAAGTAAATCCGACGACGTCCAAGCTCTTTGATCTTACGTAGATGAGTAGCCAGAACAGATGCAACAAAGATTAGGAGGTGTGCAAGAGGATTAGAGGAGGCTAGCACATGCATGTGATAAATCTGTCATTACTCAGTTTTCATCAGACGATGTTGAAACAAAATAAAACCCACAAGATCCATTGGTTGTGTTGGCGTCGATCCGGACGCCAAACACTTGGGAGTTGTTCTACTCAGCACGCTCTCTGCGATGGCGTGGACGGTCCGTGGCCTAGAAGTAGGAGTAGGGTTTCCTGTGCTGCGTCGAACGATCTGCGCCTAGTGGCTAGACAATACGTGTGTGTAGGGTGGCAGCATTCGGCAACGACACCTAGATCTCGCCCCCTAGGAGGGACCCCATCAAGGAGGAGAGATTCTAGGGTTTGTCTTGGGATCAATAGGCCACCTAAGACGCCTCTAGATGACTTAGACTCGAAGAGAGGTGAATATTGAGGAGAAGAAGGCTACGTTACTCATTGGCGATCCTCGGGTTCCGATGAAAACAAGGAAACTCTCTCCAGGAAGGTCCTTACTGAAGAACACCAGACAGGGGAGAGACGCTAAAGATCACCATAAGGACCACCAACACTAGGGGCAGGCGTAGATAGGCGGTAGGCCAAGGTTCCTGTTCTATGCATCACGGGTGGTCCGGCCTAGAGGCACGGACGATCAGATCGCCAGTGGACGGTTCGGCCATCAGGGGCGGATGGTCCAACTTCGACTAGAGACAGCAACAACCACGAACCTTAAAACCTCAACGACCCTGTTGATAATTTGTTTTTGATTGCTTCATCGCATTAAAAACAAGGGAACATAAGTTAAGAATATGAACCTTCGTTCATATGTAGTTACTTCTTCGAAGTAACAACTTGAAGACGAAGGTTGTTAAGAGGAATTGTGAACGAGAGAATATTAAACAGCTAGATAATAAGTAACGAAGTACAAGACTCATCTCTTGTGCCTTAGCATTTTCATTCCATTTTCCTTCATATTAAACAAGTTTACAAACATACCTTTGGCTTCTTTACACAACATAGCTCGAAGATACCTTGAAGGCTAAGCAAGACAAAGTTAAGGCCCTCGAAAAGGTGCCTTTATACATGGTACTGTTCACCTATTTATGGTGAAGTTGAATAGTCTCATACATAATTACATTCATGACCTCAAGGTTTTACACACATGATTTACAAATGACACAAGGGAAGCATTGTCTTTTATCTTTCTTTCTTGCCGCTCAAGACTTCATCTTGTTCCCCTTCGTCACTTCGTATTCGAAGCCTGCCTCATGCCGAGGTTGGTGATCTTTGGTTTGCACCTTTGTTGTGCATTTTTACATATGAAGCTTCTATATTTGAAGGCTAGCTTCATCTATCCTTTCTATACTTGAAAAACATTTGTTTATGCTGAAGTAAAGGAAATTTGAGGACCTTTGGCAAAGGTAGACCCCCACATACCCAAAATAGGTAAGTGGAAGCAAAATACTGCTAAAGCACCTGGTCAGCTGGTTAAAGCTGGCCCAACTTTTGATCAGCTGCTATCCAATTATGGCCCTGTTTGTTTTGGATTATAATCTCTCAAGATTATATAATCTAGCGCAAATAATCTAGCAAGTAAACAAACAACTTGATTATGGGTTTAGATTATATAATCTAAAGCCCAGATTATGATAATCTCCTAATCTCCTCAAGAGTAGCTGATTTGAGATTATTTTGGACAAAAGACCCACTACCCATGGTTATGTAAATAGAAATTACAATATATGCCATCCTTCTTTCCTCACCTCAAATAAACAAACAAGGGTATTGTTGTCTTTGTGAATAATCTACATTTGTATAATCTAGACTACCAAATAGCTACATGTATATTTTAATCTATATAGATTATAATCTGGATTATATAATTTAGATTATAATCCAGATTATATAATCTATAAGCTGAAACAAACATGCCCTATGTCAACAAGAAGGACGATCACCATTATCGGCCAGAAAGCGACCTCGCTCACCTGAACTGGATAAGAAAACAAAAACAATTGGACCTTTCCACCAAGCAAGGTCGAATAAATTGGCCCAAGATGTTGTCTAACTAACACCACAAACAAAAGCATAGTTGCCTCCACTCTAATATCCACCCTATTATCCACCCCAATATCCACCCATGACTTACCCCACCTCAATTCTCATACCCTCATACATACACACCCACACCGTATGTTCCAAATCAAATGTGGTTGCTATACCCTTACAGGATGCCGCCACACCCGGCCTACGAGGGCACAACAAACATATGTGTTTGTCAGATTAACCCCATCGATGCAAGACCGATTGAGTCTCCCTTAATGTGGTCAGCAAGGACAGCTCTAGATTGCCGGAATACTCAGCCACAAAGGTCGACCAATCCAGCAGGGGGGCATAAGGAGAAAACTCCCACATATGTAGATTTGGCCTCAAGTTCTAAGGAAGGAAAAAGGACAACAGCTAGTGACATCATCAAAATAGGCACAACAGATGTCATCATTAATGGTAATAATGAAGGGTCGATGACCTTTGGTGAATCAGCCAAAAATAATAAATAAAAAAGTAAATTCAATACTAGTAAAATGATTGACCCTAAATACTTTATGCACCGATGGTGGCCATCGGGATTAACACACTCTAAACGGCGCAAGCTGCAGCGCCCGAGAGCAAAAGAAAGAAGGTGGGAGGAGGCATAAAAGATATTTAATGACACACACCATCAATATCCACCACCACAAAAAGGTGGAAACCCAAGACCGTTGAAATAAAAGAAGCGATCACAAAAATGCAAGATGAAATGCCCCAGACACAAGCCACTGCAGGTATCGCGGACAGTCTGGCTCTAGGAGCCGGACCGTCCGGGTCTAAGGCGGGCCATTCGAGGCCAAGGGTGGGAGCAACGGGTAGGCCATGATTGAGGCCAAGGGTGTCACGTCTATTGAACTAACCATCGGGACAAATACCCTTGCTTCTGTTTCTTTGTTGTCGAAGTAGAAGGAAATTATAGTATCATCTTAGGTAGAGATTGGATTCACACTAATTAATGTGTACCTTCTACTTAACATCAAATGTTACTTCAATGGGTAGGCCATGAAATAAAAACCATGCATGTAGACACATCAGTTTGCATTGCTATGGTCGATGCCCTGTGCTTTAGACTTATGAAACTACAAACTATTTAACAGGAGTCGATTTTTCAGATTATTAGTTCATAAGAGTATGGACGAAAGGCTTCACTCCTATAATGTGAGAGCTGATGGAAAATCAGCTAAACCACAAGTGAGCAATTATTATCAAACACAAAAGAACATCCCAGGTCGCGGACGGTTCGAGCCCTGAGGCTGGACAGTCCGGTGTTCACTAAAAAAGTATGCAGTCCACGGACTAGGTCATGGACGATCTAGACCTCGAGCCCAGACAGTCTGAAGTCCAACAGAGAGGGCCACAGGAAACAGGCCCTCTCGCGGACGGTTCGGCCCCTAAGGCCGGACGGTCCGGAGTCGACTAGGGATTGCTGCAATGCGCAACTATGAATCATCTAGGCCCCTTAGTGATGTTTTGATAATTAATGACAATCATTTGTGAACTAACAATTCTTGGAGAAATAAGAATGCAGGTTGGACCAAAGAGGAATGTATGTCTTGGAGACTTAAACAACTGGTTGTCGATCAAGTGACGACAAAGATATAACATAAGTTTTGTTTTGTTTTGCCGGTCACCAAGTGTTTAAAGAAGCAATTGACCTGGTTAGTAGGATAGATAGCCGTACTATAAAGAGGGGTCAATGACTTTGGTCTATGTAAAACTTAGTGCCTCATAGAGCATCTAGTAGTTGCATTTGCATGAGGTCTAACAATGCTTCCTATTTTGAGAGTTAAAATCTTTTCAAAAGCGTGTTTGGAAAGTGGGTATGTTTTATGATCAGCGGACTGTCCGGGCTAGGAGGTTCGACGAACTGTCTAGGCCAGGATGCTGGACCATTAGTGTCGCACTCAGAGAGTCCAAAGTATATTCATTTCGGTGTTGTCGGGAATATTTGTACTGCAAACCGTTCGGGCCGTGGGGCCGGACCGTTTGCAGTCCTAACCAGAGAGGGTCCAAGTTTCCACATGTCCTTGTGTGCTTGTGCGGACTGTCCGGCCGGGGTCGACGGATCGTCCGTAGGTGCCAAAACAGATTTAGGCAGGAACTGTGTTTTTGGTCAAATGTACTATGTACAGCCTGGGATTTGAGCTCGGACTTGGAGGACGGACAGTCAGCCCATGTAAATCAACTTAGTTAGTGCTCTGTTACTTTAAGTTGTGAGGTCTCGAACCATCCGGCCATGGTTGGCGGACCGTCCAAACCTGCCTTTTTTGATAGCTCTGACAAGTTTCAAAAGGTAAATATAGCCATTACTTGTATGGCAGACCGTCTGGCCATAGGACACGGACCGTCCGCGTGTATGTAAAAGATGGCTACTTGCACATAACGGCTAGAAAAGAGTGGAGAGGACAAGAAGAAGAAGAAGAAATTCTATCACAAGAAGAAGGATGGCAAAACATATCTAGTGGAATGGGATTCAGATGAAAGTTTGGATGATGATGATAATGATTCTTCATCCAAGCTTAATGCCGGCATCGCCATCAGGGAGGCTCCTTCACTCTTCTCATCTCCACATTGTCTTATGGCAAAAGAAGATGCTAAGGTAAAAATCATAGATAATTTATATGATATTGGTGATGATGAAGTAGATGATCTAGATAATGATAGTTATTCATATGGTGATCTAGTTAAAATGTTGGGTGAGTCCATGCACAAGGAGAAGAAAAAATTTAGAACCTTGAAGGAATTGTATAAAAACCTTCAAGTGTCTTTTGAGGAGCTAAAGACCTCTCACAACAATCTCAAGGAAAGTTGTGAGAAGCTTAAGGAAGCTCAAAAATCCTCATGTGTGCATGACATCGTGATAGTCACTGAAGATGTTGGAGTCACTTGTGACTTACTTGATAATCCTACAAGTGAACCACATAATACTAACATGCTTTGTGATAAATGCAAAATGTCTCTCATGCATGATAATATTGTTTTTGACGAGTCTCAAGCTATTATTGACAATGAAATGTTAGCAAGCAAAGTGAAGGCTCTAACTCATGATTTGGAGAAGGCTTATGGTGGGAAAGACAATTTGGAGTTTATTTTAGGAAGCCAACTTTGCTCACTTAACCGTGAGGGACTTGGTTATGTTCCTAAAAAGGGGAAGAGTGCTTTTGCAAAGCAAAAGACCATGTTTGTGAAGGAATGTGACAAAGTGTGTCACAAGTGTCACAAGAAGGGACTTATCAAGAAGAATTGTCTAAAGTCCAAGAATGTACCCTCCATGCATTTTGATAATTGTTATGTTCTTACTCATAATGCAAAGGCTATTCATGCTAAATTTGTTGGTACCTCAATTATTGGTAACAAAAAGAAAGTCATTTGGATACCAAAGACCTTGGTTACTAACATCCAAGGACCCAAACAAGTTTGGGTATCTAAAAGATATTGATTTCCTTTTTGTAGGTGAACTACAAGGCGGGAGGGAATCATTGGGTGTTGGATAGTGGGTACATTCAACACATGACCGGGGATATAAGGATGTTCACCCAAATGAGTGAGGATGGTTGCTCAAATTATGATAGTATCACATTTGGAGATAATCACAAAGGAAAGGTTAAAGGTTTGGGTAAAATTGCTATCTCAAATGACCATTCCATATCAAATGTACTTTTAGTTGAATCTCTAAACTTCAATTTGCTATCTTTAGCTCAATTGTGTGATTTAGGCTTTAGTTGCAATTTTACTGTTGATGGTGTTCTCATCTCTAGCGTTGATGGTAGCAATCTTATGTTTAAAGGTTTTAGATATGAATATCTTTATCTTGTTGATTTTTCATCTAATGAGGCAAAGTTTACAACTTGTCTATTCTATAAGGCTTCACTAGGTTGGTTATGGCATAGAAGACTTAGTCATGTTGGTATGAGACAATTAAATCAATTAACCAAACATGACTTATTTCGTGGATTGAAGGATGTGAAGTTTGAAAAGAACAAATTATGTAGCTCTTGTCAAGCCGGGAAGCAAGTAGCAAACACTCATCCAAACAAGAGTTAAATGTCAAGTCATAGGCCATTGGAATTACTTCGTATGGATCTTTTTGGACCAACATCATTTGTGAGTATTGGTGGTAGTTCCTATTGCCTTGTGATTGTTGATGATTATTATACATTCACTTGGGTTTACTTTCTTCCTGACAAATCAAATATGTTTGAAACATTCAAGTCATTTGCTATATTGGCTCAAAATCAA
Organism: Zea luxurians; assembly: GCA_029449295.1. NCBI lineage: Eukaryota > Viridiplantae > Streptophyta > Magnoliopsida > Poales > Poaceae > Zea > Zea luxurians. Next base: position 115,037,639 of record JAOPSE010000005.1, on the reverse strand, counting down.
TTTGAATTTGATATCAAGGAAGTTAGAAGTGATAATGGGTGGGAGTTCAAAAATGCTAGAATTGATGCATATTGTGATGACAAGGGGATCAAACATGAATTTTCTTCCAAACATACACCAGAACAAAATGGTATTGTTGAAAGGAAGAATAATACTCTAATTGATATGGCTAGATCAATGCTTGTGGAATATAATGTGTCGGATTCATATTGGGTTGAAGCCATAAACACCGCTTGTCATTCATCAAATAGATTATATTGTCATAAACTTTTGGAAAAAAACTCCATATGAATTGCTTATTGGTAGAAAGTCAAACATCTCTTATTTTGGAGTATTCGGTTGTAAATGCTATATTTTGAGAAAGGGAAGTCGGCTCTCTAAATTTGAGAAGAAATGTGATGAGGGTTTTCTACTTGGGTATTCATCAAATAGCAAAGCTTATAGAGTTTTCAACAAGACTCGTGGTATTATTGAAGAAGCATATGATGTTGAGTTTGATGAAACAAATGGATCGCATGATGAAAATGATAATCTTGATGATTTTGGTGGAGCTCATTTGAGAAATGCTATGAAAACTATGGCAATTGGTGAAATAAAGCCAAAATATGATGATGATGATGATAGTGTCGGTGTTTCGGGTCCGACCGCGCACCCAGGGTTACCCCCCAAGGTACTTTTAGGAGTAGGACGGTGTTACCGACTGTAGCTCGATGGTTCGTGCTGGGCGCACGAGAAATAGTAGACAGTGATGTACAGGTTCGGGCCGCTTTGAGATGCGTAACACCCTACGTCCTGGCTGGAATGCTTTATGCGATGAGTTACAAGGGAGCTCTCTAGTGCTGGAAATCGTAAAGAATGGGATGGAAGGCTAAGTGATGAATAATGTCGATCTATCTTCTTGAAGGGGTGCCCCCTATGCCTTATATACTCGACCGTGGGGCATTACATGTGGATATGATAACAACGTGAGCCAGAATAATAGTGAACTAACCGAGTTTGTCTCCCTATAATTCAGCCGACTCATCCTCACCCAGTTCCGATGTACGGGGCTCCTGCGCGGGAAGGTCGGGTCACTGCTGTGATTACTGTTCGGATGTCGTTGGGCCATCTGGGCTTGCACCGACCTGGCCTTGTGTTGGTCTATTTCACTGGTCGTTCCTCCCAGGCCCACGAGGGGGATGACCTTACGAATTTATGGGGCCTTTGGGCCTTTCGTGAGGTCTTTTATCCTTCTAGTGGACCCAGGGGATATCTGTCCCCCACAAGCCCCCGATCTTTGGGCAGATTTTGAAATAAACGGCCCAAAGATCCTAGGTCCAGCTTGCGGTATTTGATTTTACCGGGGAATGCTTTGGAAATAAGTTTGCCGGGTCATTGCTTCAGAATTCTGAGTGATCCGGTTAACACGTCTTCTTTTTACTGTCTTCTTCTGCTATTATTCCTCAAAATTTGGTGTTCTGTCTCGGGTTTATGCTTCGGAGGTCAGCATTTTGCACTGTTGAACCGTGAAGTCCATTGGGTGCACCGAAGGTGCACCCAATGGGTGTAGCCTGTCACAACCCAACCAAGTTATCGGGCCCACGTACACCAATCCTTGCCCTCAAGGCCTCGGATAGATATGTAAGTGGATCAGATAACTTACTCGAGGTGCCGAGTTTCGATGAACTCGTTCATTTCCAAGGACCATTCACGCAAAGTTGCAAATATTACAATAACCAGTCAAGAACATAAACTTTAAAAACAGGAGTAGAGCGGAAGTCTTTACAATAAGATAATATACATTAACAAGCTAATAAGTTTCAAACCACGAAGTATTTATTATTACATGCCCGAGGTAGAGTTAAAGTGCTAACTTATTACATCGACTGGGAAGAAACCATCTTCCCGCAGCACACACATAATGCACACCAGTAAAAGTCACCATTATGAGTTTAACAAAACTCATACGTGTTGATAGTTTCTCCTGCAACAACAATGGGATAAACCCTGAGTATGGAAATACTCAACAAGACTGACTCGACTAAAGAAAAAGACTCTCAAGGATATGCTAGTTGTTGGGAATCAAGGTAAGGCTTACCAAATTTCAAAGGCTCAGTTTTACAGAAAAGCTTACTAGTAGTGGATCCTTAAGCCAAACTTTTACTTCACAAGTTAAGTACTTTTCCTGAATCTAGATTTGCCTAATCTAGAGCATTCACTTGTCCTACACTAGCTTCTTTTTAACAGCTTTAGTTTCACTTGTTATCTACGATGAGGGTCGAAGATCCAGTCTTCATATCCGAGAAGTTCGGCGATCCGAATCGATTAATACCCAGCTAGGGATCTCCAACCACACGACATATGTAGCACTTAACCCTTGCATATGTCAACTCGCCCACGGGTTTCTCAAGAACAAAACGGGTCCTCGCCAACCGAGAGCTCAGTACCCCACCATCCAGCCTCTTGCTAGGTGGATACACGATACTCTCGCCATCTCTCCACTCCCATTGCGGGCTGGCCTTTCTGGTATTGGTCCAACCGAGGCTAAGCTTACCCATGACGAGGCATGTGGCCAGTTAAAGGGTCCTAGATCAGCAGGCCAACAATCGGAACGGTCCTTAATCGACACAGATGGGCGACCTTTCCTGCTCAACGTCTGGTCTCACATTAAATTATTTCTGAAAACCCGGTACCTGTTAGAGGTACCCTACTGAAATGAAGTCATCAAGGCCTTTGATACCTTCATCACTCCAGCCTCTTTTTCTTTGTAAAAACATGATTCATAGATCAAAACATTTTGTTCTTAGTCTATGAGCATACTAAGCACATCTAGCTTTTTAAAACAGGTATCAAGGATGGTAATCAATAGTTCAAGGAAGTTATGCAACAAAGGTTTAATCATTTAACTCCTACCACCTAATGCAGCATATAAGTGATAAAAGTTTAAAAACAGCAAGGAGGTGGCAAATGCACCGGGGCTTGCCTTGGTGAGGAGGAGAGTCGGGCTCTTCTACCAGGATATTACAGTTAGCAGCAAATCCAAATGGGGCACCTTCTGGGGGACCTTCAGTGATAACCTCAGTTAGAGAAGTTTCAGATGGAGGCACAGGCTCCCCTTCCACTTCCACTTCAAATTCTTCTTCAAGGTGCTCTACAAGTCAATTTGAAGTATATGAATGCTTATGTAATGATATGCTATGCAAACTCTCGCTTGGGGAGAGGTATAAAAGTTTAAATACTTTTAACTAAGCATACAGTGATTATACACATGGTTCTATGTTTCTTAATAGTGGCCCAAAATTATCAAATTAAACTTACTTCAAACAATTAGAGAACTAAATAGATTAAAGTTTACTAAACTAGTTTCTGGTTCTCTAAGTAAATCAAACCTAACCATACTCAAATTTCTACCAGGAGCTATTCTAAGGGTATATAACTTTTCTGCAAGTTTTCATAATTTTTGGTGCGATGGTTTTATTTCTAAAATTCATTTATGCATTCTAGAGGCACTTTTAATTACCCAAAAAATTAATTATTGCTGCAAAAATCCTAAAACTGTTCCTAGCAGAAACTACAGGATTTTGCGGATTCAACAAAATTAGTTTCACAATTTTTACATTTTGCTCCATTTTATGGCGCATTTTACAAGTTGTCAACTAAAAGAAAGAAAGAAAAACTGTAATAGTGACTGGGCCGATTTCAGCCCCTTCGCTAACCTAACACTGCCAGAGCACGCGACGACCACCGCAGTCCACGGCCATGCGCCCATTTGTTCTTAACGCTCTAGGGTTTAATTTATTTACATACGGACCCTTACTACTATTTCTTGTGCCGTGGTCATTCACACCGTAACCCCTCCCTTTCATCAAATTTGTGACAGGATGTCCCCGATATTGCCTAGCACTCGCTCCAGTGAATCGTGGTTAACACGACCTATGAAACTACCCCATGAGTACTACGACACCCAGCAACTTGGAAGCATAAACACCCTAACCTAGGAGCACCTTACGGTCTGCAGCCCGACGAGGTAGAATATCGACGGCACGGCACCAGCAGCAGGGACGGCGATGCGCGACGGAGACAGACAGAGGCAATAACGCGAGCAGGTGAACGCAGACGCGAAAGCAGAGCTATTGGTGCATACGGTCAGTTTGGCAAGGAACCAGGGAACCCCACAGTGTTTCCACCGAGCAGATTATAACGCCAAGGAAGTACAGGTTTCAAACCAGCGTTTTTCTGCCTGTGCTGCGGTTGAACGATCTGGCGCGAACACATCAAAGGTCTGGACACGCGTCGCGGCCTCAGATTACCATGTTGCCACGACCACACAGTAAATATTAGCTATGTCCGACACCCAGCTGCATGTAGAAACTACTGGAAAATATTCACCGGTTGGGATCACTTTTTTTCCCTCGGGATAAGACTGCAATAGTTTGAAGTCCTTTCGTAGAATCTCCTAGTGAAAAGATAACAGAATGAGATCTTTTAGCGATATTTTCTGTTTCTCTGAACCTAGCCACATTAGCTTTACTGAACCCACATGTTTATCCTTGTCTGATTCCAAAATTTTAATGGCACCAAGTCAAAACAGTTAGACAAACATGTCCTCCGACCATAGCGCTATCAAATTGACTCACTTACCCAAAACCACGGGTGCAGGGATCAAGAGTTATTAGGTCCAACAAAATAGTGAGGATAACACTGAAAACTGGTTTCAGTTAACAAAAATGACACCTGACTGAAGATAGTTTTGGGCTTAGGACTCCAACTTCGGTACAATCTCAAGACATAATCACTTCAAGGGACTTACTCACCTTTGTATGGACTTCCATTTTGCCAGAACATTTCAGGGCCAAAAGTGCACAAATCACAAGTTGACAGGCCCTAAAGTAGAGCAAAGAAACACTGATACAGATATTTAGTACTAATTTCAGTTGCAGTCCCAAAACAGCCTAGGAGTGTACCAGAGAGTACAATTCGCCCATAACCCTATACAGTATCAAGCTCATCTTCTCCAACACACTTGCTCTCCTTGGAAGGATCTTTCCACATACTATAGGTACCTTGGTTCAAAATTGTACAAATTAACCACAGAAGAACTTCATAACCGAGTAAAACTCACTGACTCAGACTTGGCTACTATTCCTAGTCTGAAAATTGCCTAGAGCCTGCCAGCCCATCTTCAGGCACCTTTCTTTGTGATTTTTGTGCAGAACCAAGCCAGCCTCCCTTAAGCAAACTTGCACACAAATATATGTTCTTCAACTTTGCTATAAAAGGTATGGCTTAATACTCCAAGGATCAAACACTAGAGAGCTCCAAAGTTGAGCCAAACACACAATATCTGTGTGCAGAAATAAGACTAAGTCTGAATTCAGATTTAGCACATTGAATCTTTGAACTACTGTTACTGTCTGTTACAACTGGTTTTAGTGGCATTACCCTTAATCAAACTTGCACACCAAAGTATGGGCTTCCACCTTGGTACAGCACTCGTAGCCGAGAACTGCATGGATCAGCCCTTAAGGAGTATCCCAAATCTGCTTCAGACTGAAAAATCAGCAGGTCTGAATTTTTATCTAAGTCTGATTTTCCAAATTGAACACTGCATCTTTAGGCTCCTTTTTCTACCAATTCCATATAGATTTAGAGCTTCAATACTCAATAAAAGTTGTTCTCCTATAGTTAATCTACAGGTTTACTATAGCAACCTTTTGCTAAAAGCCACAGATTTTTAAAAAATACAGGGGTCCAAAATAGATAAACCAAACTGTTTTTAGTTGAACCAAAACTGTATTAAATCTAAAATCTGCAAATTACTCCAAATTTCTCTTCAAAACTTGAAAATCTCAACACATGAAAATTGTTTGGTTTTGGAAACTCTACAGCTTTGGTATTTTGATTTTTAGCAAATTATGGCTATATCTCAGATTTCACTTTTGTGCTCAAAACTAGAGTTTTTTTTAAAAACTAGGTTTTCCACTCTATCCATCACCACCTCTCCTTTTGAGTTTTTCTTGGTCCTATTGAATGCATTCTAAGTGTGTTATAATACAAAGATGCCAGTGCATATGATGTCATGCCAAGTTTTAATTTCCGGTAACACCCGGGGTGTTACATAGCCCCCGAGCTTCGAGTGGATTTTTGAAAATAATCCACTCGAAGGTCTTCATTTCGTGTCTTTTTCTGGGAATCATCCTCCCTCTGTGTTGAATGCCTTGGATACAAGCATTATATTGTTGATACTACGCTTTAGAGGTCAGCATATATTTTTGTCTTTGTGGCCGAGTACGCGATCAGCCCACATCTTGATTGGTTTTGCCATTTATTTGATCTGCGACTGATTGGACGTTCGATAGATGGCCCTTGGCTAGTCTTCATGTCACTTCGTGTTTTGATGCTTCTGTCGATTAGACTTGTACCTCATCGGCTATATTTGGCTTCCCTTTGATTCCTGCTGATATCTTTCTTCTGTCTTGAAGTATTCATTGCATATACTGTTCGGATGTGACAGTCTTGAAAATATACTGATAATTCCTGGGCGTCCCCCCCCCAATGGGTGTAGGCAAGGGACGGCTTGGTACGCTGAGCGTTTAGCAAATTGCTTCTGAGTAGTAACTTGATGTGACCGCGAGCGTAATCATATCGCCTGCGCAGTTGACTGGAGTCCCAATGGGTGTCGTGTTATGTGAAACGGCGTCAGCCGCCTGACGTGTCTTCAGACGGTTTGAATTGCATATTGAATTTTTGCGACTGTTCAGTGGCCGTGGTAGGAGGTGAGCGGTTGTCTTCTTCTTCTATAAATAGTACTCTTGCTTCTCCAGCGTTTTCACGCTTCTTGCTACTGCTTGCTGTTTCATCTTCTCTCCTTCCTTCCATTTCCGCCATGGGCAAGAGCAAGAAAGGCGGCAGCTCTTCGCATCACTCGGGCGACAAGCGCAAGCGCAAGCCGACTCCTCCTTCGGAGGACTTCGGCGACTCGGAATACTTGGAGGAGGAGTTCTCCTCCGAGTCTGAGGGCTCTTCGGCTCCTGCCTCTCCCCCGGCGTCGTCTGATGATTCAGACGACTCCCAGGGGATCGCCGCGGAGGTATAGACCTACATACGGGCTGTAGAGCGTGCTGGGCTCGAGGGCTCGGATGAGTCGGAGTACTCCTCGGATGAGGAGAATCCCTCCGACTCGTCCGAGGAGGGCAGCGGCGGCGACGGCGGTGACGGCGACGACGACGGAGGCGATGGTGACGGCGGCGGCAACAGCGGCAAGGGCGGAGGCGACAGTGGCGACGGCGGCGGTGGCAGCAAGGGCAGCAGCAAAGGCAGCAACAAGGCCAGTGGCTAGACACCACTGGTTTTAGATGTTAGTGTAGATTAGTAGTAGAAATAGTATTAGCGAAATAATGTAGTAGTAGCTAGTAGTATAGTTAGTTAAATGTAATGTAGTAGAAGGGGAAGCATCAGCTCATAATGAGTTGATTTGCAAGTTTGGTAGTACTTCCCGTATAATGAAGAATGATTTCGATTCCTCTCGTGCGTATCATTCCGCCTTCTTGCTGATTGTCGTTTGTGTTGATGCCTACTGTAGAGGCTGTTTCTGAACGTAATGCTTGAGTAGCAACTTAGAATCGTTGAGCCGTGCTTCAGATCGCCTTCTTCATGATGCCAGCACTTTAGTAGTGGTGCTCGAGTGATTATCAGCGATGTTGGGGCTTTTTAGAGGTGATAGCCGAGCGATAACGGGCCGCGTCGGTGTTTTAGAAATAACGACCGAGCGGTTACTGGCGACGTCGGCGTTTTAGAGGTAACAGCCGAATTTTCTGGAGTCACGTCTCTATTTTAGGAATAACAGCCGAGTGATAACGGATCATGTCGGCCGCTTTGAATGTAGTGGCCGAGTGAAGTCAAATAACGTCAGCGTTTTTAGAAACGACAGCTGAGTCAATTTGGGCCGCGTCGGTCGTTTTGGAGATAACGGCCGAGTGATGACATGGCATGCCAGCGTTTTAGAAATAATGGCTGGGTGATGACATGGCACGCCAGAGTTTTATAAATAACGGCTGGGTGATGACTGGGCACTTTTTAGAAATGACATCTAGCCCGGGGGAATCCCATATGTACTGCACTGTCGCACGCCTCCATGCTCCGTGCCCTAGTTTCTGTTTTTTTGCATCCAGGCTTTCTCTGCTTTCCTGCAATATCGCTTCTGCTCCGTTCGCTAGCAAGGTTGAGATGGCGCCCAAACGGAAAGCTTCGAGTTCGTCCGTCGCAATCATTCCTCCCATTGATCCCAATAGTCAGTTGCCTTTCGCAGGTAACCATATGTCTGTTGTCTCCGAATCCGACCTTCTTCATCTCGTTTCCATCGGGGTTCTTCCTCCGAAGGAGCTCTGTTCGTGGCAGATCTGCCGTGGGGTCACTGTTCCGACAGAAGACACCCACGAATACGACATTTACGTTCCTTTCCTTATCCGCGGACTTGCTCTACCCATTTCTCCTTTCTTCCGCGGTCTCCTTGATTTCTATCGCTTGAATCTGACCCATCTGAATCCCAATTCTATTCTGCAAGTTTCTGTTTTTGTTCATTTATGCAAAGCCTTTCTTGGTGTTTTGCCCCACTTTGGCCTTTGGAAGTATCTGTACCACTGTCGGCCTAGGATGGCCGGGGGGCAGCACCAGCTGGTGGGGGGCGCGAGCTTGGAGATGCGCCACGGAAGGAAGACTGATTACCTCGACATCCCACTCAAGGACAGCATCAAGGGATGGCGCCTGGAATGGTTCATCATGGAGAATCATGGGAATTCCCTCCCCCCACGGTCAGGGAGACAACCGGATGTTCGCACTCCGAGCTGGACCGAATCCCCCACAGACCGGGAGGTGGCTGAGGCAGGGGCTCTGTTAGCAGAAGTTGGATTGTTGAAAGAAAGGGGTCTGACTGCAGAAGCTATGGTCGTTGACTTTGTTTTCAAGAATATTCAGCCACTGAAAGACAGAGCATATCCGGCCTATCTGTACCGAGGCTTGGCTGATTCAACCCGGGTGACCAACAGAAGAATTCCTGCTGTGGGCTTGGTGAACCGGCTCGAGATGATACTCAGAGGCAAGGTGTCGAACATCGGCGCTCCTGTTGCATACTCGGCCTGGAATTTGCCTCCCTCCCAGGCCTTTATCAGTTTCGTGTCAAATCCTCCTGCTGATGATAGCGGTTTGGGCCTTAGAGTGCGACCCTCTCCCGAAGAAGTTAGTGCTTTGGTTGCCTCACTCGGAGAGATTCCTAACGACGAGAGGCAGGTTCATTTTGAGGTGCCTTTGAATCCAAGTGACGTGGAGATAAGTGCCATGCTGGATATGTTAGCTGAAGATTCTTCTGATGCAGTCCCTACTGAAACACTGGCGGTAGCGCCCATCCTAGAGGATAGCGAAGCTTTAGATATTCAGAAGTCTGACAACGTTCGTCCGAAGCGTTCTCGCCGAGCCCATCAGCCTGCTTCTCCTGCTGATGGGAAGAAACAGAAGAAGAGACGTCTTCATCGAGTGTCTAGTTTTGGTTAGGATGCTGGTCCTTCCGTTCCTGCTGCTGAAGAAGTGCCAGTGCCTGCATTTGCTGAAACTAATCCTGATGGGTGTGACCTGCCTGCTATTAACCCCAATGGGTGTGACCTGGATGACGTTGACTCCAATGGGTGTAACCTGGATGACGCTGACCCCAATGGGTGTACTGTCCGCATTGTTGATGATGGTGAGGAGGAGGATGAAATCCCTCTAACTCGGAAGAACAGCCGACGCTACATTGCTAGTGGCAAAAGCAGTGGTGTTCCTTCTCCAGCCCTGTCTGCTCTTGTTGGTATGCAAGAATTGTCTCTGGCCAACTTTGATCAGGCTCTTGAGGATATGGTTCCAGAAGATCTGTTATCAGAGCCGGCAGATGGCGGCGCGATGGATGTTTGTGCTGATGTGCTTGATGCCGGGTTGGGGTCATCTCGGGCAGCGTCTCGCGCCTCATCGACCTTGGAGCACGGTTTTGAGGGTCAAGAAGCTAGTCTGGATTGTACTGCTCCCATGGAAGTGACTGAGGGACCTTCAGCCTTAGAGGTGGCTGCTGCAGAGAACTCGACCCTCAAGGATGGTGCTAGCACTTACCCAGCCCCCGAGGGTGTTGTCGGGAATGATCCGGCTCGGATGGGTAGCGCGAGCAATAACCCAGCCCCCAAGGGTGTTCGAGTTGGTTCTCCCTCTAACACTTCCATGGATGTTCATGTGGGATCTTCTCCTCCACAATTTGATTGTATGGCAGCAGTATGGGTTTTGTGTCAAGAGGTCGTTTTAGAGGTCAACGTTCCTGATGATAGAGTTCTGACTTCTACTGGTGACACTGACTTGGTTCCCAATGATGCATTGCGGGTTGTTCCAGTTGGTGGCCCTTCAGCAAGCCATCGGTTGATTTCCCACGACTTGGGGGTTCCCTCATTCTTCTCTAACTTCTAGGTATCTTGGTTTCTTCTGCCCTGACTTTTACTTCAGGTAGACTGTCGTTATTATGCTCATCTGTTTTTATCATCAGGCATTGGTGGATGAAATGGCTAGCCGGTTGAAATCACAGGGGACCTCTGTCCCAGAAGGCGCTTTGTCCCTAATGCATTGGAATCCAGTGTTACTTCAGCGGCGAGTATCTGACTTGGAGATGGCAAATGCTGGTTAGTGCCCTTTTGCCTTCATTGGCTATTTGAGTAATCTGCTTTATAGCTGAACACCCTTGCTTGACTGTTTCTTGACAGACATGGCCCGACGGTACTCTAATCTTGAAGAAAGGTATTCTCAAGGTTAGACTAAACTGGCCCGACGGTGCTCTGATCTTGAAGAAAGGTATTCTCAAGGTCAGGCTGAACTGGCCCGGGTCTCTGCTTCTCTGAATGATGCTAACACGCTGAACTATACGCTCCATGCTCAGCTCGACTCTGAAAAGGTGAATCTTGGCTTTGTTTGTTGTGTTCTTATTGCTCGCTCGACGTTTGGAGAAACTGATTCTTGTTTGCAAGAGGAAAAACGTGCCCTTGCTACTTCTCGTGACAATCTGGAAAAGCTATACCGTGATGCCAGCAACTCGTTGACTATCTTGGAGAGGAGTCATCGTTTTACCATGGAGGACTTGGATAACCATCGCTACAAGCTGCAAGAGTCTCTGGATGATATGATTCGCCTCAGGCAATTGGTGTCGAACAAGGATACTGTCATCAAGGATCTACGTGCTTCCAAAAAGTTGGTAGTCCGGGAGCTAGAGGCCGCTCGGTTGGCTGTCAAGGCCGCTGAAGATACTTCTGCTACTCTGAAGGCCCAGCATGACAAGGCCATGGACAAAGCCGTTCACGCGGGGCGAATTCTGATGAGGAGACCTGGCATGGTTGTTCCCGACGACATAGTGGCGGATGTGAATGCCGCTCCTGATTCTTCGAGTCGTCCTTCCTCGTCGGTCGCTCCTGAGAAAAACATTTCCAGATAGAAAACACTGAATGCCTTGAGTACATGGTTAGTGTGCTTGGATGTTTCGTTAGAAAACACTTTTCGGTACTGAATACTATTATTGTTTTCCTGTTGTTAGAGTTCAACGGTATCGTAAAAGTAAGTGCATCATGATGGTTTTGAATTTTTTTGTGGGGCATAGAAATCACCCTGGGATGAATAGTTGCAAACGTGCCGAAGTGCCACGCCAATTTAAGTCGTTGCCAGCTTAAATCGATCGTTCCGCTGTCAGGGGTATAGTGGTCATCGGCCTAAACCGATTGCTCCGTTGGTAGGGTATAGTGGTCACCTCGAGTTAAGTAAGTATGAGCACGTTGCACCGTCTTAAGTCATCGCCGACTTAAGCCGATTGCTCTGTTAGTAGGGTATAGTGGTCACCCCGAGTTAAGTAAGCGTGAGCATGTCGCACCGTCTTAAGTCATCGTCGACTTAAACCGATTGCTCCGTTAGTAGGGTATAGTGGTCACCCCGAGTTAAGTAAGCGTGAGCATGTTGCACCGTCTTAAGTCATCGCCGACTTAAGCTGATTGCTCCGTTAGTAGGGTATAGTGGTCACCCCGAGTTAAGTAAGCGTGAGCATGTTGCACCGTCTTAAGTCATCGCCGACTTAAGCCGATTGCTCTGTTAGTAGGGTATAGTGGTCACCCTGATTTGAGCAAGAACGCAAAACGAAGAATTCCCGAAGCCTCTTTATTGATGGTGCGTTTCCCGGTTTACAGAATACATTGCCGCCCCAATAGCTTTTGAAATATAGCTAAGGATAAAACTTACTGAGATGTTCTATGTTCCATGAGTTCTCGACTTCTGTGCCATCCATCTGTGTGAGTCGATATGATCCAGGCCGAGTGACTTCAGCTACTATGAATGGTCCTTCCCATAGAGGTGACAATTTGTGCCGCCCCTCCCCCGTTAGAATTCGGCAGAGGATGAGATCTCCCACTACGAAGGATCGATGCCGTATGGCCTTATCATGATAGCGCCTCAGAGTTTGCTGATACCGTGCTGATTGAATCACCGTGTTTAGTCGTTCTTCTTCGAGTACATCGACATCCTCCAGTCTAGTAGCCTCAGCTTCTGCTATGTTTTCAAAGATCAACCTTGGTGCCCCAAACTTGAGATCTGCAGGTAGCACTGCCTCCGAACCATAGACTATAAAGAAAGGAGTGTTTCCATGTAGGGCTCGACTAGGTTGAGTTCTCAGGCTCCAAACGACATATGGCAATTCCCTGATCCACTTTCCTGCGAACTTTTCATTTTTGTCAAAAATTTTCTTTCTGGGCGCCTCCAATATCATCCCGTTGGCTCTTTCTACCTGCCCGTTGGCTCTCGGGTGTGCCACGGAGGCATATTTGATCTGAATGCCCTTTTGCTCACAGAAGTCGAAGAACCCTGAGCTTGTGAAGTTGGATCCCAGGTCGGTTATGATGTTGTTCGGTATTCCAAACCTGAATATTATGTCTTGTATGAATTCCACTGCCTTAGCTGAAGTTAAGGAAGCAATGGGTTTGAATTCTATCCACTTAGTGAACTTGTCAATAGCAACCAGTACATGAGTGTATCCTCCTTGAGCTTTTTTGAAAGGTCCAATCATATCCAATCCCCAGCATGCAAATGGCCAAGTTACGGGTATGGTTTGTAGTTGCTGTGCCGGTAGGTGCTGCTGTTTCGACAAGTATTGGCAGGCTTCGCACCTCTGAACTAACTTGGCTGCGTCACTTTTTGTTGTTGGCCAGTAGAAACCCGACCTGAAGACCTTCCCAACTATGGTCCTGGATGCTGCATGCACTCCACATTGCCCAGCATGGACCTCATCTAGAAGTTGTTTTCCAGTATCTGAAAGAATACACTTCATGAGGACTCTTGACGCGCCCCCTTCTGTATAGCGTGTCCCCAATGAGCGTATAGTGAGCTGACTGCCTTGCGATACGCTCGGCTGTATTTTTGTCATCTAGCTCCTCTTCATTCCTTATATATCTGATGATCGGCTCTCTCCAGTCATCAGGATTTGATTCTGGTTGGCTCAGAGTATTGCATTCTCCTACCCGATCTGCTGAAATGCTCGGGTGCGGCACTTCTTGGACAAAAACTCCAGGCGAGACCTGAGTCCGACTGGACCCTAGCTTAGACAATGCATCTGCCGCTGTGTTGCGGTCTCTCTCCACATGATGAAACTCCAATCCTTCAAATTTATCTTCTAGTTTCCGGACAGCGGTGCAATATTTTCCCATGGAATCATTCGAGCAATCCCATTCTTTGTTTATCTGACTTATGACCACCAGGGAGTCTCCATACACCATCAGTCTCTTGATGCCCAGTGATACAACAATGTTCAGCCCGTGAATCAGAGCTTCGTACTCGGCTGCGTTGTTAGAGGCTGGAAATAGCAACTGAAGGGCATATCTGAGGTGTTCGCCTCCAGGTGCAGTAAAAAGGATCCCTGCGCCTGCTCCCTGCAGCTTTAACGAGCCATCAAAATACATTCGCCATACTTCTGCAGTTTCTAGGTTATCTGGTACTTGTTGTTCGGTCCACTCCGATACGAAACCAACTAGTGCTTGAGTTTTTATGGCAGTGCGAGGTCGAAATTCAATGTCATGAGATCCTAGCTCACAGGCCCACTTGGCTATTCTCCCGATGGCTTCTTTGTTGTGAAGAATATCTCCTATTGGAAATCCGGTGATTACTATGACTTTGTGGTCGTCGAAGTAGTGACGGAGCTTGCGTGCAGTTAGAAATACTGCATATAATAGCTTCTGAACTTGAGGGTATTTCTTCTTCGAGGGGCCCAGAACTTCACTGATGAAATAAACAGGATGCTGTACTGGGTATGCATGTCCTTCTTCTGCTCGCTCGACTACCAACGCGGTGCTCACCACGTGAGTCATGCAAGAGATATATAATAGTAGATCTTCTGCTGGTTGAGTCGGTGTGGCTCGGCGTGGCGGTTTCAGCACTGGCGGTGTTATCAAGAACTTTTTCAATGCATCTAGGGCTTCCTGTGCTTCTGAGGTCCACTGAAATTTGTCCACCTTCTTGAGTAACTTATAAAATGGTAAGCCTTTCCCCCCAGCCTGGATATAAATCTGCTCAGGGCTGCCATACATCCGGTAAGTCTTTGAACTTTCTTCTGTGATCGCGGTGCCTCCATCCTCATGATAGCTTCAATCTTTTCTGGATTAGCTTCAATTCCTCGGTGGCTGACAATAAACCCGAGTAACTTTCCTGCTGGTACCCCAAAATCACAATTTTCGGGATTAAGTTTCCATCGATATCGCCGTAGACTGTTGAAAACCAGCTGTAAATCTTCAATGAAATTTTCTGAATTTTCTGTTTTGATCACCACATCGTCCACATAAGCTTCCACACGCTTGCCCCAGTGATCGGCTAAGCATGTTTGAATAGCTCTCTGATAAGTCGCTCCAGCGTTTTTGAGGCCGAATGGCATGGAGGTATAGCAGAAGGTTCCAAACGGGGTGATAAATGCCGTTTTTTCCTCGTCTTCTTTTGTTAGACTAATCTGATGATACCCAGAGTAGCAATCCAAGAAAGACAACATAGAGCATCCGGCGGTTGAGTCCACCACCTGGTCGATCCTAGGAAGCCCGAAGGGATCCTTCGGACAGTGTTTGTTGAGATCCGTATAATCAACGGACATGCGCCAATCTGAAAGTTCCCTTTGGCCCGGGAACAGGATCTGGATGTCGCCTAGAGGGGGGTGAATAGGCGAATAAAACTTATCACTTATAAAACTTAAATTCTTACTCTACTCGAAGACTAGAACGCAGTGGAGTGAAGACCCTTTGAGTAGGTTGCAGCGGAATAGAAGATCCTGTCTCAAAATGTCCTACACTTCAAATAAAGCTTATACCACAGATAAGTGTTGAAGTGCAGATATAAAAGCGAATAAGACAGGGAGTCAGAATACAATACGGAACAGAGCACACAGACGCAAAGGATTTATCCCGAGGTTCGGCCAAGCCTGAAACGCTTGCCTAGTCCTCGTTGGAGTTAGCCACACCTAGGCTTGGAGTCTATTTCAACTCCTTCCTCCGTTTGCTCAGATCTGTCAGTATGACAGATAGAGCTTTCACTATTGAGTTGGGTTACAACAAAACCGCGGCTGTTTACAAACTTCTTGACAGCACCCCGGCAGAGTAACGATACGCTCAAGACCTTGCTCTAGCTCTTAGCAGCACTTCTCCACTCTCTAAAGGCTTATAGCTTTGCCTTCTACACAAACTAGAGAGATACACACAAGAGTGAGAGCGAGAATTGATTCGAGTGACGTCTACACTTGTTGGCTGCCCTTCTTAATTGCTTGAGGCGCCTAGGGGTCCCTTTTATAGGCACAAGGGGCCTAGGAGCCGTTGGAAGCAATCCAGGAAGGCAAATCTTGCCTTCAGTCGGGTGGCGCACCGGACAGTCCGGTGCACCACCGGACACTATCCGGTGCCTGATTTCCTTCCAAAATTGGCGCAGGCGACCGTTGTAGTCTTGGAGCCGTTGGTGCACCGGACACTGTCCGGTGCACACTGGACAGTCCGGTGCCCCCATCTGACCGTTGGCTCGGCCACGCGTCACGCGCGGATTGCGCGGCCGACCGTTGGCCCAGCCGACCGTTGGCTCACCGGACAGTCTGGTGCACCACCGGACAGTCTGATGAATTATAGCCGTACGACGCCTGACTTCTCCCGAGAGCGGCCTGTTCACCGGAGTTGAGCCTGGCGCACCGGACACTGTCCGGTGCACCACCGGACAGTCCGGTGTGCCAGACTGAGCTCAGACTTTGCTGTACACATCCAAGCCTTTTTCATTTCTTTTCTTTTCTTCTTCCTTCTGTTTCTAACACTTAGACAAATATATTAGTACACAACACCAATGTACTAAGTCTAGAAACATACCTTCTCTTTGATTTTTACATCTATAGCATTTGACATGCTTGAGCTTTGATGTTGGACTCATAAATCATCAAGTCAGCTTGACTTGATCTAGATTGACATTTCTTAGCTCCAACATCCTGCAAAGGTCACATAGAACATCTCCAAACATAGGAACAACCCAAACTAAAAGTCAAGGTGCACTTAGCTCTTTTTGGGCTGCTTCCAGTTCTGGTTTTGACACTGCTTCTTCTTCTAGTAACCTTGATCTCCTTCTTAGAGCTTGGTCTTGAGCCTTATGACTTACACCACATAACTAGATATGTTTCCTCATTGGTTGTAAGTCACATCCTTATGTAGTGATCCTTGATGTGCCGTAGCTGTTCTCAACTCGATCACCCTTGACTTTGCAAGTCTTCTTCTTCACCCTTGGCTTTGGGTTCCTCAGCCTCTTTGACCTTCTCCCGTGCAATTGGTACCTCGAAGCTCTTCTTGCCTCCATCCTTGGCTTGATCATTTGTCTCCGAGCTACGCACCCGAGTCTCACTTTATGCAATGTCCATCTTATTTGTGATGCCCATTATCTATCCATCATCTAGTCCTTGAACCATCACACTTGTTCACTTATGTTGAACCCTGTTAGCTTTACATTAAGCACCTATTCAACACTTAGCACACTTGTTAGTCCTTTAATTGAGTTGTCATCCAAACACCAAAACCCACGAGAGAGCTTACAATCTCTCCCTTTTTGGTGATTGATGGCAACACAATTAAAGCTTACATAAAAGTAAAATTTAAAGCACAAATTTTGAGTTCTAAGATTGTAGAATGCTCCCCCTAAATATGTGCTTACATTAAAATCTTAGCTTTGGCCTTAATTGCCAAAATGCACATACTTAGGCTGAATCGAAGCATTGCTACACCTTAGCACCTGTGGGATGCATTGTGTCAAAGATCAAACCATGATGCGTATAGGACACAAATGCACAGAATCAGAGTTAAACATCAATCAATTGAGTGGATATATCACAGGAATATCAACCTACCACTATTCACCATTAAGATACCAATTTAAACTAAGATACCAATTTAAACTAAGATACCAATTTAAAGCAATCACCATTACTATTAAAGCACCATTAACCACATGCATCATTATCCACAAGAATATCTATTTGAGAATGAACACAATTCATAGCAACGGAAGCACTAGTCCATACGATGCAACACATATAATACTGCAATAGGCATATGATAAGAATTATCATATCAATAACACAATAACACACTAGCAAAGCTCAAACTAACACATCACCCCTTAGGATAAGCTTTCCTCTCAGGTTGAGATAAGCTTTAATGCACAAATTCTCCCCCTTTGACATCAAACACCAAAAACCATACTCAAGCAAGTACATAGGATGATGTCAAGGGACAGCAGGGTGTTAAGGAGGAAAAACGCACTATCAAAACTCCCCCTTATTCATTAAACATATGCACCACAAGCATTTGGAGGAAAGTTAAGGTACATATACGCAAAAGATCAATACTTCCTTTTGTACCTTTACCTTGATGTGATGTACTTCCCATCTTGAACGTATTAATCTCTTGGGAGCTTCTTCACACTTGTGCCTGATCCTTTATCCTAACCTTCTCTTGTTGCTAAGACACCAAGCTTAGAAGCGAGTTATAGTATTGTGGCACAAGATGAAGCTTCTATTCTAGTGATTACCAAAAGATGTCAATTGAAGCAAACTATCACGGCTACCAATTGAAAGGTCATTTATTATCATAGCTCCATGATATTTAAGGATAAGCATCTAGTATCACCACATATTATAGAGCATGAGCAATCTAAAAATATGCAATTTCTCGCGACTTAAGATACCGGTTTCTTGACTTACAGAGGTACCCAAGTCCTGATTGCTCCATTTCTTGCTCATCTTCTCTTTTCCACCTTGAGACTAAACAAGATCACTCAAGAAACAATTAGTCTCAAAAGACACAAGTTATGTGTGCTCCCCCTAGACTTGTGCATCAAGTATTTGAATAACTTGCACTTTGCACATTCTAGCTTTCTCAGAACTAGAGGGGATCACAACATCTCTTGGTCAAGGCATACTCTATCAATTTCATCACAAAGATATACCAATTAAGTACTAAATGAAAGGTTGACTTAATACAACAATGCATGCCTCAAGAAGTATAACATTTTACAAGCAACCTAGACATGCTTCATACCTGACAATCATTTCACCATATGAACCAATTGAAAGACAATACGATCATGCATATAAAGCGCAATGTCTAAGCACATCATAATTAAGAAGGTTCCTTAGGTACACCAAAAGAAACAACATTTTAAGGTAAGGAGCACCTAAACCAAGATACTACCAATTCAGAGGCAAGACCATAGCTGTGATCACAATCAATGGAACTTCAAGATATTCAATGGAATTGCATAGTTCCATTCTCCATACCTTTGCCTTTTCCTAAATTGCCATGAGAGCAACAGTTGTCATTAATTGAGAGCTCCTTTTGTTTATGCACCTTATAGCTCAAAAGGGTGCATTTGAGGCACAACATGGAGTTGGTATTCACACAATACCAGACTAGAGTAATCATGTGAACATAAACTAAACAATATGTCATATTTGCACATAGGTTAATCATTAAAACCATATAGCATGACTCACAAAGGGATACAGGTTTATTTATGAACACAAAAAGAGTTAATCATGGTGGATATATCTAATGAAAAACTACCCATTTAAATGATTCAAGAGACATAACCTCTAAAGCACACAATCATGATTAAGCACGCATGGTTATGATCATTAATCATTGATTGAAAGGTACTCAACACAGGCAATCAACAAAGCATAACTGCTCCAAGGACAGATAGCACATCAATCAGACTTAAGAGTAGTACTGATTATCAACAAAGTACTTAAGATACAAGGGTACCATCCTATGAAGAGCAAGTTGCAGAATCTCATCAAGGTCCTTTGCTTGATTCACCAAAAATGATTAAGGACCTATACAACTTGTTTCACTTGAGATGGACATGGGATTAGTGTCTCACAATAATTCAACCTCGGGTCAATGAATAAACACCAAAACAATTAACAGCTTAAGCATAGAGTTTGAGATAACCGTCTTAAGCTCTCCCATGGTCTCCAGTCCATCTCAAGGCACTTGCATGGTCTAGTTAGCACAATTTGGTACCCACCTCGGAGTGGGTCCAAGACATTCAACTAAAAGTGCTTTTGGTACCCAAATAGCATTTGTGCTAGTCCTGGGTGATCTCGTTATAGATCTAGCACAATTGTATGATTTGGGTCTCCTAAGCAAATAAGATTGAGCCAAATTTACTTGCTTAGGAACCTCGCCTTTATTACATACCTTGGATAGATGACCCTGCTCACCACACTTGTAGCAGAAGCATCGCTCAACCTGACATGATGCTTGCTGTTTGTCATTTTCCTTGGTGAGAGTCATCTTGGAGAATGCACATGCTTGGTTCATCAATAGCGGACAATAAGTGATCGTGTGGTTCTTGTCATTGCATCTGAAGCATCTCCTTATACCTTCTCCCTTGTCGTTGTATGGACACGAAGCAATGAGGTGTCCTGCCTTATTGCACTTAAAGCACCCCCTTTTCCCTTTTCTCTTTTTGTTCTTTGATGACATAGAGAAATGGTTAGTGCAAATAACATGATTAATTGAATCTTTACCTTTTTTCAAGCTCATGTTGATTTCTTCATCTTTAGGAACACTCTTCTTATGGAGCTTAACACTTGCTGCAGTTTTTCCTTTCTCAAGCTTCTTCACCACGCGCCCGTGGATATCTTGAGAGAGTTGAGCAATGCGTCTTCTCCTTAGTTGTCTTTGCTTCTTGTTCCCACACAATTTCTTTTGTGACCCTGCAACTTTTTGCTCATTTAACCACTCGCTTCCTCTTGAGTGACAGGGGTTAGCACATGGTGATAGATTATCCAAATGTGTACTTGTGCAAGAATGAAGTTCACATGAATTTAAGTTCGTAATTACGACCTCATGAGCAACTTCAAGCATGATATGTTTATCCAAGAGATTCTCATGAGAATAAGACAATGAATCATATTTTTCAGTGAGAGCTAGTTTATCATGACTTAGCAATTCTACTTGCCTCTCAAGCATGGCATTTTTCATTCTAAGTTGAGCAACATAAGATAAAGCATCATCATTTCTACTTTGCTCAATTAGAATTGAATCATACCATTGGACCAAGACATCATGAGAGCACCTTAGCTCCTCATGTTCTTTGGTCATCTTCTCCAGGCTGTTGTTTGTTTTGATGAGAGTCTCCTCTAGCCTGAGAAGCGTCTCGCCTTGTTCCTTGTTCCTTCTCAACAGCTTAATCAAGAGCGCTTTGTCTTCTTTGTTGGGATGGGTGTAGAAACGTCGAATCTCCTCTTCTTCCACATCGTCGGTCTCATTTTCCCTGTCATTAATATCAGGGGAAGCAAAACAGGAAAATGTACCTTGTGATGATGTAGATTCCTCATCCTCATATTCCTCCTCATCATCGCTTTTGTCTCCACCATCATTGTTAGCAATAAGACATTTATTACTAGTGGAAGACAAACCTGTTGATGAGGTAGATTCATCGTTTGGTGGCCAATGCTTTTCTTCTCCCTTTGAAAGGTTAGCATCACAAGCAATATAGGGAGTAGGAGCAGTACAATTTGCCACAAAATATTTTACTTTAATTCTACTCCATAAATCATGAGCATCAACAAATAAATCACTATCACTACTCATGATGGCAAAATAGGCACCTCTAGAAAGAGAATCAACTAAGATGTTGCAAGCATGGTGATTTAGAGATAGATATCTTAGTTCATCATTAGAAGGATTTTTACTAACATTAGAGCGAAAAATACTTCTACTAAAGACCTGTCTCAAATTAGGATCAACACTCATGAAAGCATTATAAATAGAGACAGACCAAGACTTGTAATTAGAACCATCACCTAAAAGAAGTTCTACAGTTACCTCTTGTGACGACATCGTCATCTCCGGACGGCTAAGCCCACACTGGAGAGGCCTAGCTCTGATACCAATTGAAAGTTCCCTTTGGCCCAGGAACAGGATCTGGATGTTGCCTAGAGGGGGGTGAATAGGCGAATAAAACTTATCACTTTTAAAACTTAAATTCTTACTCTACTCGAAGACTAGAACGCAGTGGAGTGAAGACCCTTTGAGTAGGTTGCAGTGGAATAGAAGATCCTGTCTCAAAATGTCCTGCACTTCAAATAAAGCTTATACCACAGATAAGTGTTGAAGTGCAGATATAAAAGCGAATAAGACAGGGAGTCAGAATACAATACGGAACAGAGCACACAGACGCAAGGATTTATCCCGAGGTTCAGCCAAGCCTGAAATGCTTGCCTAGTCCTCGTTGGAGTTAGCCACACCTAGGCTTGGAGTCTATTTCAACTCCTTCCTCCGTTTGCTCAGATCTGTCAGTATGACAGATAGAGCCTTTCACTATTGAGTTGGGTTACAACAAAACCGCGGCTGCTTACAAACTTCTTGACAGCACCCCGACAGAGTAACGATACGCTCAAGACCTTGCTCTAGCTCTTAGTAGCACTTCTCCACTCTCTAAAGGCTTATAGCTTTCGCTTCTACACAAACTAGAGAGATACACACAAGAGGGAGAGTGAGAATTGATTCGAGTGACGCCTACACTTGTTGGCTGCCCTTCTTAATTGCTTGAGGCGCCTAGGGGTCCCTTTTATAGGCACAAGGGGCCTAGGAGCCGTTGGAAGCAATCCAGGAAGGCAAATCTTGCCTTCAGTCGGGTGGCGCACCGGACAGTCCGGTGCACCACCGGACACTGTCCGGTGCCTGATTTCCTTCCAAAATTGGCGCAGGCGACCGTTGTAGTCTTGGAGCCGTTGGCGCACCGGACACTATCCGGTGCACACCGGACAGTCCAGTGCCCCCATCTGACCGTTGGCTCGGCCACGCGTCACGCGCGGATTGCGCGGCCGACCTTTGGCCCAGCCGACCGTTGGCTCACCAGACAGTCCGGTGCACCACCGGACAGTCCGGTGAATTATAGTCGTACGACGCCTGACTTCTCCCGAGAGCGGCCTGTTCACCGGAGTTGAGCCTGGCGCACCGGACACTGTCCGGTGCACCACCGGACAGTCCGGTGTGCCAGACTGAGCTCAGACTTTGTTGTACACATCCAAGCCTTTTTCATTTCTTTTCTTTTCTTCTTCCTTCTGTTTCTAACACTTAGACAAATATATTAGTACACAACACCAATGTACTAAGTCTAGAAACATACCTTCTCTTTGATTTTTACATCTATAGCATTTGACATGCTTGAGCTTTGATGTTGGACTCATAAATCATCAAGTCAGCTTGACTTGATCTAGATTGACATTTCTTAGCTCCAACATCCTGCAAAGGTCACATAGAACATCTCCAAACATAGGAACAACCCAAACTAAAAGTCAAGGTGCACTTAGCTCTTTTTGGGCTGCTTCCAGTTCTGGTTTTGACACTGCTTCTTCTTCTAGTAACCTTGATCTCCTTCTTAGAGCTTGGTCTTGAGCCTTATGACTTACACCACATAACTAGATATGTTTCCTCATTGGTTGTAAGTCACGTCCTTATGTAGTGATCCTTGATGTGCCGTAGCTGTTCTCAACTCGATCACCCTTGACTTTGCAAGTCTTCTTCTTCACCCTTGGCTTTGGGTTCCTCAGCCTCTTTGACCTTCTCCCATGCACTTAATACCTCGAAGCTCTTCTTGCCTCCATCCTTGGCTTGATCAGTTGTCTCCGAGGTACGCACCCGAGTCTCACTTTATGCAATGTCCATCTTATTTGTGATGCCCATTATCTATCCATCATCTAGTCCTTGAACCATCACACTTGTTCACTTCTGTTGAACCCTGTTAGCTTTACATTAAGCACCTGTTCAACACTTAACACACTTGTTAGTCCTTTAATTGAGTTGTCATCCAAACACCAAAACCCACGAGAGAGCTTACACAATCCACTTTATTCTTTTTGAGTACAAGAACAGGGTTGGCCAACCATTCAGGATGTAACGCTTCTCTAATGAATCCGGCCGCGACCAAGCGAGCTAGCTCAGCACGGATGGCTTCTCTCTTGTCGAGCGTAAAGCGATGTAATTTTTGGCGTATTGGCCTCGCTTGGGGGTAGACCTTCAATTTGTGCTCCACCAGCTCTCTTGGAACTCCCGGCATATCCGCAGGTTGTCATGCGAATACGTCTCGGTTATCTTGCAGAAACTGGACGAGCGCGCTTTCCTATTTGTCGTCTAGGCTGGAGCTGATGATGGCGGTTCTGCGCTCATCAGTGAACCCGAGGTTGATCATTTTGGTTTCTTCAGTCGGCCGTATAGAGGTCACGGCTTTTGCTTCATTCGCGGGGACCATGAGGTCTTCCTTAGGCTTTGAATTTGCCCGTGCAGAGGAAATCGCTGATGGTTTGGTGGAGAGGGCCGCCTGAATAGCCACTCGAAAGCATTCTGCGGCGCCTTGGAAGTCGGCACGCACAGTTATGATCCCTTGCGGTCCAGGCATCTTCAATATCATGTATGTATAATGTGGAATAGCCATGAACTTCGCTTATCCGGGCCTCCCGATGATGGCGTTGTATCCACGGTCGAAGTTTGCCACCTCGAACCTCAGGAACTCGGTTCTGTAGTTTTTTGGAGTTCCGAAGGTGACTGGCATGTAGATGTGGCCCAGCGGGTACTCTCCTTCAGTCGGCACGATGCCGAAGAAAGGAGTGCCTGACTCGTGGAGCTCTTTGAGGTGAACTCCCAAGCCTTGGGGTGTCCGGGGGAAGGTGACGTTGATGCTGCTCCCCCCGTCCACTAATACCTTCTTTACCCTGCTCTCTCGGATCACCGGATCAATGAGGAGCGGGTATTTGCCTGGGTGGTCGAAGTTGAGCCACTGATCCGCCCGAGTGAAAGTGATCGGGTGCTCCGACCATCGGTATGGGGCGGGAGGACCGGTAGTTGCTACCAGTATCTGGCGATCGTTGAGCTTTTGTTGTCTCTTGTTTTCCTGCGATCCGTGTCCGCCGAAGATGACGTTGACCTCTCTGTCGACACGCGGGAAGGCTCCACCTCCTCCCTCCTCTTGCTACTGGGGTTGTCACGGTTCTCCTGGTCCTCCTCGCAGCGGAGGAGGAGGTAGAGGTTAGAAGGGTCGGCCGTGCCCGACGGAGTGCTTGAAGTCTCTGCAGTTCCGAAGGGTGTGGCGCATGTCCTTGTGGTACGGGCACTGGGCTTCGAGGATGTCGTCCAACGTGCGTTCGCCTCCTCGAGGTCCTCCTCAGGCGCGAGAGGCAGGTGGTCCGGCGGCGTAGACTTCTTCGCGAGGTCTCTTCTCCCAACGCTTGTCGGACTGCTGATTCGTGTTGCGTCGCGGTGCCGCTGGTGCTGGCTTCACTCCTCCGATGAGGTCCTGAGCTCGCTCGTCAGCGGTGATGTAGAGGTCGGCTTCTCGGAATAGTTGTTCGGAGGTAGTCGGCGCCTTCTGTAATATGGTTCGGACGAAGGCCGAGTCATTGGATCCTCTGTAGAAGTTCTCGATCACCGCTGCCTCATCGACCTCGGGGATACGATTTCTCATGGTCTGGAATCTTTTGAGGTATGATCGGAGAGTTTCGTCCCCTCGACGCTTGATGGATTTGATGTCCCATGGTTGCACCGGCTTATCGGAGAGAGACTGAAAGTTGGCGGTGAAGCACCGATTGAAGTCGCTCCAGTCGTCGATGCAGTGTCGGGGTAGGTGTCGCAGCCATTGCAGCGCGTCTTGCCTGAGGACAATAGGCAAGTACGCGGTCATCACGTCCTCGGTTGCCTCAGCCGCCCGGGCAGCGGTAGTGTAGACGGTCAGCCAGCCTCCTGGATCCTGCTTAGGTTCATATTTGTCGACGTTGGATACCTTGAAGTTAGGGGGCCATTGAATGGCCCTGAGGCACGGAGTAAGTGCTGATACTCCACATGTGTCCTCCTGTCGTGGATGATGTTGTCTGTCCCAGGGAGGGGAGTGATCGTCGTGGTGCCTCGACCGTCCCTGGGCGGTGCCTCCAGTTGAAGTCGTGGCCGACTCGGTCCTGGTAGCCTGACTCTGTGCTGGGATGCCATGGTCCCGGTCGTACTCTTCTCGGCGACGGATCTCGTTCTCATGTCGTCGTTCACGCGAGGCGTTGATGGAGCTCCGTGTGTCCTGGCGACTGTTGATGGCGTGTCGCAGATCGTTCGGCGGGTGAGCGAGGGGTGGAAGGTGATTTGCTGCTTGAGTGAACAGCCTCTGATAGCCCTCGGTGTCGGGAGTCCGATGGAGGCCATCAGCTATCCAAGCCAACACCCCTCCGACTTCACTCGGTGTGTTCATGGCTTGGGCGAAGTCAGGATTCAAGTTGCGCCCGAAGAGTGGATTTTCCCGACGTTGCTTTATCTCCTGCTCGGCTTGTTCTTGAGCCCGTCGACGATCGCGTCATCGGGAATTCCTTCGTTCCCTAAAGACACGTTCCTCCGGAGTTTCTCTCACCTCCGAGACCTCGTCTTGCGATACGGGTTGCACCGGGTCCCGCTCTCCGGCCTCGTGATGTCGCCGGATATTTCGGTGTCGGTTTCTCCGTCTGCGGGATTCCCGCTGAGGAGGTTCTTCTCCGGGCGCGGTCGGCTCGTCGTCAAAGATGGGGGGTGACTCCACTCTCCCGATGAAGAGGACGTCGGGGTAGAATGGAGTAGCTGTTACGGCGATCTTCTTTCTGTTCTCCTTTGAGAGCGGAGGCACAGAAAGATCAGCTTGATGATCCTTTGCTTCCTTTCTCCTCGTGATTCGTGTCCATTCTCTCGTCAGAGAGGTGGACAGCGGAGTTCTCCGGGCTGAGGGACTCTCAACTCCTATCTTGCTGGAGGTGATCTTTTTTAGGAGCGCTGGAGGTTGCGCTTTTTCCTGCCCTGCCCCGATTTTCTCGGAGATTCCTGAGGAAGGCTTTTTCTCTGGCGGATCCACGAGGCGATGCAGAGTTCCCTCCTCATCCGCTACAGATGAGATAGTAACGAAGCAGAATATGGATCCGGGGCGAAAGATGATCTTGCGCTGGAAGGTGACAACCATTGAGCTAGCTTGGATCGATGACACACCCCCTACCTGGTGCACCAGCTGTCGGTGTTTCGGGTCCGACCGCGCACCCAGGGTTACCCCCCAAGGTGTTTTAGGAGTAGGACGGTGTTACCGACTGTAGCTCGATGGTTCGTGCTGGGTGCACGAGAAATAGTAGACAAGGATGTACAGGTTCGGGCCGCTTTGAGATGCATAACACCCTACGTCCTGGCTGGAATGCTTTATGCGATGAGTTACAAGGGAGCTCTCTAGTGCTGGAAATCGTAAAGAACGGGATGGAAGGCTAAGTGATGAATAATGTCGATCTATCTTCTTGAAGGGGTGCCCCTTAGGCCTTATATACTCGACCGTGGGGCATTACATGTGGATATGATAACAACGTGAGCCAGAATAATAGTGAACTAACCGAGTCTGTCTCCCTATAATTCAGCCGACTCATCCTCACCCAGTTCCGATGTACGGGGCTCCTGCGCGGGAAGGTCGGGTCACTGCTGTGATTACTGTTTGGATGTCGTTGGGCCGTCTAGGCTTGCACCGACCCGGCCTTGTGTTGGTCTGTTTCACTGGTCGTTCCTCCCACGCCCATGAGGGGGATGACCTTACGAATTATGGGGCCTTTGGGCCTTTCGTGAGGTCTTTTATCCTTCTAGTGGACCCGGGGGATATCTGTCCCCCACAGATAGTGTGGTTGTAATTCCACCCTCTTCAACTTTAAATGAGGAAGTTCACCAAAGCCAAAAAAATAATGAAGTTGAGGATGTTCATGATCAAGATACTTCAAATCTTTCGGTTCTTCCTCAAGCTTCAACTAGTGATTTTCAAATTGTATCAAGAATCCATCATTCTATTGTGAAGGATCACCTGGTTAATCAAATTGTTGGTGACATTAGTAAGGGTGTTCAAACTCGCTTACACATTGCTTCCTTTTGTGAACATTTTTCTTTTGTATCTTTTGTTGAACTTAACCGTGTAGATGAAGCTCTACTTGATGTTGATTGGGTAAATGCAAAGCATGAGTAATTAAACTATAGGAAACGGTGACGCCTAAGAGGGGTGAATTAGGACTTCTAAAAACTTTCTCTAAACTAGGCCACAATTAAATCCCTAGACTAAAACCTATGCAAATAAACAATCTAGAATGTGCAAAGTAGGTTTTGTCTAAGTGTTGCTATCTCTACCGCAAAGCCTAAGTTTTAATCCTAAATATTCTAACTAGAAAGGAGAGATTGAAACTTAAATACTTAATGTAAATGCAAAAGGTAAAGAACTAGTAGAGAAAGCAAACTCTCGTGGATGACGACGATATTTTTACCGAGGTATCCGAAAGAACGCAAGGTCCTGAATAATCCTCATTGGTGTCCCTACACAAAGGGTAGCCCATGCAAGGGCCAAGCACCTCGGTTGAGTAACTCCGTAGAGGGCCGCAGACCTTCTTCACGCACAAGTGGTGCTCTGCTTCCGGCTCCTCTCGGACGAGCACCGCCATCTCCACTATCGAGCTTCTGGCCAAAACACCATGGGCCTCGTTCCCTCCGCTACACAATGGCAGTCGTGACACAAACTCGGTTGTCACGGTCTCGCAAGACTCTCACCCCACTCGGTACAATTACAACGACTCACACAAGAGCTAAGGGGTTGTGTGGTTTTCTAAACTCACTCAACTAACTAGAATTCACCTAGAGCAAGCGCATAAGAGGTCTAACTAGCCTAAGCACTTCGCAAAGCACCTAAGCTAATCACCGAGTGATTCTATTAAGCACTTGGGTGTTTGAGCACTTGGAAATGTCTATAACATGTGTTGGTATGTTGCTTGGGCTCCCACACCTTCAAATGGCCGGTTGGAGGGGTATAAATAGCCTCCCCCTCAATTATAGCTGTTAGACAGAAAAGCTACTACTTCTATCGTCGGGTGCACCGGATAGTTCGGTGCACACCGGACATGCCAGGTGCCCTAGCTACGTCAGCCGACCGTTTAGGTCTGTAGCAGTCGACCGTTGGATCTGACCATTGTAGACTGTTCAGTACACACCAGATAGTCCAGTGCACACCAGACAGTCCAGTGCTACAGCGCTCGAGAGTCTCTAGTTGCGGGCCTCTCTACTTAGACTGTCTCGTCACACATCGGACAGTCCAGTGCACATCGGACAGGTACTGTTCATTGTCATATGCTTCACTAGAGCGCTGGATGACTGCCGTCTTCTTGGATTTCTTCACTATTTCCTTGGGCTTCTTTTGATCTTGAGTATTGGACTTCTACGCATCTTTTAGGTATTGTTTTGAGGTGTTGCATCCTCAGAGCCTTAGTCCAATCCTCTTCGCATCCTGTGAACTATAAACACAAACACTAGCAAACACATTAGTCCACAAGGTTATGTTGATCATCAAACTCCAAAATCACTTAGACAAAAGGCTCGGGTCCATTTTCCTTACATAAACAACTTTACCCGTAATGAAGTTTGGGAACTTGTTGAGAGACCCAAGGACCACAACGTTATTGGTACCAAATGGGTGTTTCACAACAAACACAATGAAGATGGATTTGTAGCAGGAAACAAGACAAGATTAGTGGCATAAGGACACACTCAAATAGAGGGATTGGATTTCGGTGAGGCCTTTGCTCCCACAGCAAGATTGGAAGCAATCCGAATTCTTCTCGCTTATGCTTGTGCCCACAATATCAAACTCTACCAAATGCATGTAAAGAGTGTCTTTCTAAGTAGTAAGATTAGTGAATTGGTGTATGTGGAACAACTTCCTGGTTTTGAGGACACCAAAAAGCCTAACCATGTGTACAAGCTTTCTAAAGCTCTCCATGGGCTTAAGAAAGCTCCACACGCTTGGTATGAGATGCTTAGAGATTTCTTGCTTTCTAAAGACTTCAAAATTGGGCAGGTTGACACTACCCTATTCACTAAGAGAATTGGTAAAGATTTATTTGTTTGTCAAATTTATGTCGATGATATCGTTTTCGGATCTACTAATGAGTCGTTTAGCGAGGAGTTTGGCAAAATAATGTCAAAAGAATTTGAAATGTCTATGATAGGAGAATTGAGCTTCTTTCTTGGTCTTCAAATCAAACTATTGAAACATGTAATCTTTGTAAGCCAATCCAATCCATAGACCCAAGCATCCTAGGAAATCCTCTGCTTGCTCCAATTACATGGAACCTAGTGGTATCCTGGTCATTAGGCAATCTCATGTACTCATGTCCAAAAACCTCAACAACAGCTACAACAAACTTTCTCAAAGCTTCTAGAGCGGTACTCTCACCAATACGAATGTACTCATCCAAAGCATCAGCTGGTACGCCAAAAGATAACATACGAAAAGCTGCAACGACCTTCTGCAGACAAGATAGTCCTAGCATACCAGCTGTATTCTGCTTCTGCACAAAATAGTTGTCATGTTCCTCAACAACATTCATTATGCGAAGGAATATAGGTCGCCTCATCCGAAACCTATGTCATGACACAATTAAAAAATTAGCAAGACTACATTTACCTAAAATTAAGATTAGAAAATAAATATACAAAACATGCGAACCTATGTCTAAAAGTCTTTGATTTGAACGTAGGATTATCTGAGAAATAGTCTTTGTAAAGAAGCACATGGTGTAGTAGTCTTTCACGATCTACTACGTCATGTCCCATAACATAACCAATTCGACCCGAATGATTAACCAAATCATCAACGATCATGTGAGCGGCTGCAAAAAAATAGATCATTGTCATCATCCCGAGAGGAGGGATAAATCACTTTATTCATTACAAAATCAATTAATTCTTCATCTGAGTCCATACTGTTGCGGCAACACTAAACAGAACCGCGATGTCGCGGTGGTAGCTTTGCCTTCCAAGATTTTTGAGACGAATACGAGCCAAGACAGTAGACGTCATGTTCTGTGCTTGGCTTTCATCTTCCACGTCATACCTTTCAGCATGAAGACGTATAGGTCATGCGCTACAGCTTACATGTCCTTGGTTGCCTAGCAGTCTAGCTCAAGAAATGGAAGCAGCATGACGTACATGCAACGACTACCGCAGAACCTCCCAAGTTATCGGGCCCACATGCACCTGTCCTTGTCTTAAAGACCTCAGACGGCTATGCATGTGCACCAAACAACTTAACAGGATCCGTCCGAATGCCCCGAGGACCCCGGATAAATGACTTACTGTCAAGATCGTAGGATTAAGTAAACACAAATCACACACCAACATTTGCAGTGGAAATAAATTCTTTATTGCAAAATGATTACATGTTACAATAAGTTTACATTATACAATTATCGGAGTGATTACAAAAGAAAGTGATTCAAAAGAATTACACTTTAAAATGTATAAAACATTTATAAGTTTTAAAATACATGCTAGCTTAAGTGACAATCCTCAATAAAGAAGCTTAAGATGGGATACACCTATATAAGAAGGCCGAGCCCACCGGCACTTAGCACCATCCACAACAGAACAAAATCATAACCTAAAAAACAACAGAGAATAAATCCTAAGTACGCAATTACTCAGCAAAACTTACCCGACTAAAGAAAAGACTCTCAAGGGTATGCTGGTTTGTCGGGAATCAAGGTAAAGCTCATCAAATTCCAAAGACTCATTTTTACGGAAAAGCTTACTAGTAGTGGATCCATATGCCAAAGTTTTATTTCACAAGTTAAATTATTTTCCTAAATCTAGATTTGCCTAATCTAGATCATTCACTTGTCCTACACTAGCTTCATTTTATCCAGTTTCACTTGTTATCTATGCTGAGGGTCGAAGATCTAATCTTCATATCCGAGAAGTTCGGCGATCCGAATCGATTAGTACCCAGCTGGGGATCTCCAACCACACGACATATGCAACACTTAACCCTTGCATATGTCAACTTGCACACGGGTTTATCAAGACCAGAACGGGTCCCCGCCAACTAAGAGCTCAGTACCCCACCATCCAACCTCTTGCCAGGTGGATGCACGACACTCTCGCCATCTCTCCACTCCCATTGCAGGCCGGCCTTTCTGGTATTGGTCCAGCCGAGGCTAAGCTTACCCATGATGAGGCATGTGGCCAGTTAAAGGGTCCTAGATTAGCAGGCCAATAATCGGAACGGTCCTTAAGCGACACAGACGAGCGACCTTTCCTGCTCAACGTTTGGTCTCATTTTATTTAAACCATTTCCCAATCTTTGGTACCTGACAGAGGTACTTTTCCTAGATGTTGAATCCATCATGGCCATATGGATTCACCATCCCAATTTCTTTTTCACAAAAAATTCCCATATCTCGTGTAACACATCAACTTTTTTTAAAAAGAACAACTTTTAATTATCTAAACAGGGCTAAGCATCTTTAGTTCTCTTTTATAAACATGAATCAAGGAATAGTAATCAAATTCCAAGGAATGGTAATGCCTCAACTGCTTATTCACACAACTCCTATCACCTAATGCAATATATAAGTGATAAAAGCTTTTAAAATAGAAGGAGGTGACAAATGCACCGGGGCTTGCCTGGGATAGCACTAAGTTAGTGTTGTTATACGACGATCACTTGACGACCATCCTTTGTCTTGGCACTCGCTTAGTACATCCATGTTTATGTTCATCAGCTGACATCGTCTTGTCGGTTGTTTTGATCCATGCCCTTTGCTTCGCACGATTCTCAGCTAGCGTACCTAATGAAATGCATATGTACGAACATAAGGACTAGAACGATAATAAACAATGCTACGTGGTAGAAAATTAAACACTTAGTGGATAGACACATTACAACACCCATAAACAAACACTAGACGTCGACATATCACTAAGCATAACAATCATGTTTCTCTGGCTTAACCAAATCTAACATAACCATCAAAGAATATTGAACCCAACACAAGCTATGTATTTTCCTTAACTAGAACATAGAATCAAGAGTTAAGTCACAATTCAAGCTCACAATTATTGAAAACATCTAAAACTTAGTATGGTTAAAAATCATCCATCTAGCTTCCTAAAATATTCCTCCTGATTAACTATCAAAGTATATCGACTAAACAAAACATCAGATCATACTTAGAACTAACAAATAATTAATTACTAATTAACATAGGTTTCAATGTAATTGCACTCATCTTAACTTGAAGGTCTAAATCGTCGCTAACTCAAATACACTCACCACAATATTTACTTCCAAATTATTTTAAGTAACAATTAAATATCTATATAGGACATTTAATCGACTAATAATCATAGAGAGCGCGTCGACTACAACGACAGGACATTACTTCACTAAACAAACATACTTAAGCAACGACCACATTCATCACCTAGACGCATGATACTCTAACCTACTATTCACATTACTAAGTCATCCCTCGCACTAATGGGAAACAAATGGAACAGCTTACCATGCGCCTGTTTTCTAATCGCGAACACATACGTGTCACTTCCTTCACTACGAACATCAATC
Organism: Zea luxurians; assembly: GCA_029449295.1. Lineage (NCBI taxonomy): Eukaryota > Viridiplantae > Streptophyta > Magnoliopsida > Poales > Poaceae > Zea > Zea luxurians. Next base: position 115,004,648 of record JAOPSE010000005.1, on the reverse strand, counting down.
AAGGATCAAGAATGGACTAATCCTACCTAGCCAAACAAGAATGACTCCAAACAATCAATTTAACACATGCAGATTTTCTGGACATCACTCAACAGTCAATTGTTTTGCTCATAACTCACAGGATATTAATCCAAAAATAGCGAACTAAGACTTTATAGAAAGCTTATGAAATCCCCTATAACTTTTGTATTATAAGCACAACATGATTCTGCATTTTGAAAGGTCAATCAGTGCTAAACGTAAATTCTGTTCGACTACTCACTTCAAAAATTCATAACTGGAGTCTCAGGTATCCAAATCAAGTGATCTTAGACTTTTTAGAAAGCTAATAGAATTGTCTACAATTAATGTATAAACATCCCAGGTTAATTCAATATATATCAAGGTCAGAAAACATGAGAAAGGCTCTGCTGTCCAAATTTGGCCAGATTAAGAGATCGTACTTCAAACAGCTGTAACTTAACTTATAGATTACCAAAAAGGGTGATCCAAAATTTGTTTGAACACTTAAGAAAAGTACTAAAACTTCTTTATAATTACTAAGGCTGATTCTCAGTTTAATTTAGTCAAACAAGACAATTTTCGAAATTAGTACTGAATCTGGACAGATTCAGGTACTGAACTTGAGAAAATCATAACTTCTAAACTACTAGACATATGACCATGAAATTTTAACACAAGTAATATGAAGAGGTTATCTACAACTTTTCTATATAACATCTATTCAGAAAACAAGGTTTACTTCATTCAACTACATGCATACTAAAACTGGACACAGTCCAATCAGCAAGTCCAAACAACAAACATTCCAATTTTTATCAGGGTTCATAACCAACATCTTACAAATGGGTTAAATTTACTACAACATATATTTGGTGAACATAGAACTTATTCAATTATACTTCTATAAATTATACTTCTATGAGCATGACCATAAGCCTCATATATATAGAAATTGCTTAACCCAATTAAAGGCTACATCTATTTTATTGTCTAGAACACAAATACTTCACCTAATCTTGCATTTTAAATCCGAATCCACATCACATCACACTTGGTAATCACAAGAGCATTATCAACACAAACACATAACCATCCATTCATCCATAATTAAACTAGCTGGCCAAAATATGAATTTGCACATCAAAACCTAAATCGACTAAAAACTCGCAAGGGCAACGACGAGTATCGACTCCATCCAATTACTACAAGACATATTCACTTTAGTGCACCTATGTGAGAACAAGAAAATCATCGTAACTATTTTATCCATCTAACCCATACATCGGTTAAATAGCAGAAATAATGACGTAGCTCACCACGACTAAAGTTGACTCGATCGACACTAAACCACCATGACAGCCGATTAAATCCTTTCACTCAATAGCTAGTAAGACATACGTGCTCGGTCTCTTCTTCACCTAGATTTCACGGATTTCGCTCCTCAACGCACATAGGCACATAAAAACAATTCACATTAGCAAATAGACGTCGATCGATGAAACGACAAAGCAAGAACAAAACCTCACTGATGGTCGACGGTGTCGCGGATGGGCTGCGCAAAACATCAAACATCTGACGACGCTAGTAGGACTGTCCACGACACGACAATCCACTTGGGCATTTTGTCAAACACCATACGGGTGTGGATGGCGCGTGGCTACAGGAGGATGTCCGGCGGCGAGGGCTGCTACAGAGAGGTGCGCAGCCATGGAAAGAAGGAGTAGAGGGGCATTGGTATCCATGGCTAGGGCAGGGGCGAGCGCTAGGGAGGATATGGCTGGCGAGCAGAGGGTCTGGGAGATGAGAGGTTGTTAGGGAAATGGAGCTGGCGCGCTAGAGCAGGAAGGCGACCTCGCCATAGGAGTGGACGGCGGTGCAGTTTGGGGAGATGGCCGACGGCTCCATAGATGCCTGGCGAAGAAGAGGACGCGCAGGGGAGGGGATCCGGCACCGGGAACAGGAAGCAGGGGCGCGACAGCCATGGAGAGAGGAACACGCACATGGAGGTCTCCAGGGGAAGCCGCCATGGAGAGAGGAGGAGATGGGGGCGAGCTGAGCGATGACGTGACAAACTCCAACGACAAGAAGGGCTTGGATGGCGTCCACCCCACGGCATGGATAAGAGCAGGAAGGGATGAGGACGTGCGTGGAGATAAGCCTGGAAACTTGAGCGGCAGAGAAGAAAATTATAGATTTTCTTTCTTTTCTTTTTTCCAATACAAATTTTTGATATTTCGAATTTAGGGATTAAAATTTGAGCGAGGTTAAAATGGACCGGAAGGAGGTGGTTGGGAGATAAGATGCGTTTGCGAAACTTCACATAAACGATGTTACGTGTCGCAAATCGTAGGCAAGAAGTTATACACAGCCGCCCACAGATTTGCACACACCACGCGCCATGAAGTTAGGCCATAGAGGGAACACGTGCAACGCACGAGGGAATTTGAGATGAAATCTAAAGAACCAAATTCGACTAGAAAACAAAGCGATTACAAAATTTACACATTGTTTTTCTTGGATATTCAACGTGATCGAATTATAAAAAGAATCAAACTCTTTCTGAAATCATATTCACGTACTCGACCAATATGAACAACATCAGACTCAACATTATGAAGGATTACTAACGTCTGAACTTCGTGAAATATTTTTGGACAGTCCAGATAGACGAAGACAGATGTGATATCAAAATCGCCAGGACAAAGATGATTAGAATTTAGTGTCCATTTTATTTTCAACGATATTCCGTGCTTAAGTCCATAAGCACAGTTTAATAGGTGGTAAACACCAGGGGTGTTACAACCCTCCCCCTTAAAAGAATCTCGTCCCGAGATTCGGAACGAAAGACTTCTAAGAGTTGAGAAGCATGTAACTCCTGTCCATACCAGTGATAGCATAAAGCAGTTTAGGCGAAGATGAGTATCGTTATTGCTCCAGTGGATATAGCATGTATCATTTTAAGTTAATGAAAGATGTCAACAACAAAGATGATATCTGACAGAGGATCACATAAGGTTCCATGTGTGTAGTTTGCTTTTTCTGATGACACTGTACTATATGAGTCTGTTGGGCGAGCGGTAGATATGCGACTTTACCCAAACAGATTCGAACACAACCTCTTGGTTAAACACACAAGAAGTAACCAACAGATCATCAGGAGGTCCATAGTACCTAAGATAAGTGTGAATGCCGAACAATGCCACGATTGATTCGTGGTTAGGCCAAAGAATCCAAATCCATGAAAGGTGATATAGATTTGAGAAAATCACTAGTGGAGGGATCTATAGATGTTGACTTCGCAACCAATCCATTTTATCAAGCACTAATCATGGCTCGACTTGATCACACACGTTGGAAAACCATACATGAGGCGATCGAGGCACGACTAGAGCGATGATAAGGTGGTTGCTAGACGACTTCACTTGATCTTCATAAGGGTTTCTTCAGGATAGGTTGAACTAAAGTGAGTTTAAACAACTCGATACAACGATCTCTAAACTCAATTTTTGTTCCAATGTGTGGCAGAACCGCCCGAATTATTCCAACTTAAGTGCCTAAGTCCCGCCTTAGAGGCTAGACCACACTTAAATAGGAATAACACGTCAGTCCCTCGGATCTAGTCCGATAAAGCCACTTATCCAGGATCGAATACCACTAGCTCACACGAAGGTGAGGCACAGAGAAATACAATAAAGCATAATACCACAAATTAAGAAAGTATCATTAGTGATTACATTATCAGAGTTTCAAAAATAATAACCATAATTTTAATGCAGCGGAAATAACTAACGGAGGAAACCGAGTAACATGGCGAAGCCTGGCCACGCTACTCCTCCTGGTCCTCTCCTGCGGAAGTAGTAACCCACTCGACCGTCTATCCCGGTGGCAGGGATGAAGGCCAAGTCACACCATCAACCAATCATCCTAAAGAGTACCTGCAAAAAATTGTGCCACAAGCAAGGCTGAGTATACTAATACTCATCTAGACTTACCCGGTGTGAGGAGTCTACTCCTCTACCTCTAGACATGCAGCTGTTTGGCTGAGAGGTTTGGTTTGCCAAAAGCACTAGCTGAGTCTAAAATCAAGTTTTAGCTTTTCAAGTTTTAGTATGATCCTTTTAACTAGATGTGTACCTAGCTATTCATACATGGTATCAAACATTTTATCAATCAACATCATTTTGCCAGTCACCTCATTTCCACTTATTACTCAATGTAGCAGCATGGATTAAGCAGTCTCATTAGCTGCGAGAAGCAGACGATTCGAATCGAGTTTTTAAACCTTGCAAGGTAAACCTAAACACACGACGTGGCGAGGCACTCCGTCCCCACACACATCAACCGTCCCCATCGATTCCCTGGCAGCAGAAAGGGGCTCACCGCCTAGGCGTATAATGCCTCACTGACCTCGACTGCCGTCGTGCAGTGACCGCACTTGTACCCACCATAACCGGAATGGGAGACCACGTCTCAGGTCGCGTGAGGAGGGCAATCTGCGGGCAGGTTCACTCAGGTACTAGGCTTACCGATTTACCATATTTCTCGGCATGTGTTTAGTACGTTCAAACGCTTGACACACGGTACCACACCTTAATCCTTATTCCAATTTCCGTCTCATAGACAATGCATCCCCATGGACCGTTGTCCACAGACTATCATCATTATGATATATCAAAAATGGATACAACCAATTCCTGACCTCGCGCGAGTGCTAGAAAAATCACTCGACTTCTACCGAGATTCCTAATTAGCAAGCAGCTACTCGACCTGGCATACTAGTATCCATCTCAAAAGGAATCCTGAGTTCATGCAACTAGGGTTTCAAATAACTCCTACACTTAAGTGCACAATACAAGCCTACAAACATTAAGTGTAGTAAAATAGCATATAGAACAGGTTATGCATAAAACCGGGGCTTGCCTTTATTTTAACACTTAGATAGTGTTTGCTGGGAGAGGTACTCGCTTGGCGAGCATCCACTGGTTAAGTCCATCCTTCCTAGTGTCATCCATCGACTGCATCTTGTGGTTGGCACCACATCACTAGCTCGATCATCATCTCTCGGTCCTATATGAGATGCAAGATGCATATGTATGAATATAATGAAAAATATCACAAGATATTTCAATACATGATAGCGAACCAAACACTAATTAGTAAGACACTGCAACGACTACACGCAAGCGCTAGCTATTCGTACGTTATCGGCGTTCAACATTAACACCATTAACAAGACGACAACCTTTTATTTATTTACGCAACACGACTACGACATCACAAGTACGCGCATTTTGTTTGTTTGGATAGCCTTTTCATTAGTTTTTCTATTGATCACGCACAAGCATCACCGACAACACAAATTCAATAGAGCACATAAGTGTTAATGTCTATGGAACTCCTATATCGCAATCACTAGAGAAAGGAACATATAAAACAAGACACACATATCATCTCTAGCTTAGCCATGGTAAGTCTACATTACTTAAGAGCAAACCAAACATTTTTAGCGAGAAGGGTGAACTAACAATCAAAAGCGCACTTGCACATTTTTGGGACAGCTACACAGCAGTTACTTGTTTTAATCATAACTCTTCAAATATTAATCCAAAAATATTAAACTAGGACTTTCTGGAAAGCTTAGAAGATGCTCTACAACTTTGGTATTGTCATCACCGCACGATTAAATACTTAGCAAGGTCAAAAGGTGTTAACACAACAGCGCTGTCCAGATTTGGACAGATTCAGACTTTTGACTTTAAAAATTCATAACTGAAGATTCAAACATCCAAACAAAGTGATCTTAGACTTTCTGGAAAGCTAATTAAATGTTCTACAAATTATTTATAAACATCACTGGCTGGTTTAACATGTATCAAGGGTGAAATACACTATGAAGGCTGTGCTGTCCAGAACTGGACAGATTCAGTCTTCAGACTTTAAACATCCATAACTTAATCTTCAGACCACCAAAAATAGTGATCCAAGACTTTTTGGAAAGCTTGGCAATTACACTACATAACTTTTATAATCACCAAGAAGTGATTCTATGCTTAACTAAATCAAACAACGCAGCTTTCAAAATCTGTTCTGACGGTGGACAGAACACGGCAACCAAGTTGTAAAATTCATAACTCTTAAACCGTCATGCCTTTAGTTATGAAATTTTAACACAAGCAAGATAAGAAAAGCACCTACAACTTTCTTATAATGACCATGAACAGATTATAACATTAAGTTGAACAAACAATATAGTTTCTGAAATCTGTACAGAATTTGGACAGATTCAGTTACTAAATTTGTGAACAGCATAACTCCTAAACTGTCAGACCTATGACTGTCAAATTTTAACACCAGCAAGATAATAAAGTTATCTACCACTTTTCTATAGCACATATCTACAGAAAACACAATTTAGTTTATCAAACATACAGCACAACTAAAACAGCGCGTGCAGTCCAAAACAGCAATCAATAAATTTCAGCTCCTATATAATTCAAGAATTGCCGCGTTCGAGAGACTTGAATTACTCTAATGCTTTACCATTTGTTAGAGTTAAATTAATTAAATGAGAACTAACAAGTAGACTCACAAATTTTCATCGCGCGCTAGAACTAACATACACATTTAATCAACGCATTCACCACAATCATCAATTTCGGCATACATGTATATTAAAGCGCTTTTCACCCACTAGTTCGCATTTTAGTTTAGACACCACATGAGCACTACAGGTTTTTACCCGCGATCGTAACCATGCGCATTTAGACTACAACAAGTAAATCACCATGACTACGACCTTACCCAAACACATCTATTAATTCGGCTAACTAGCGCAACAACATAGGCCGCTATACATCCTACACGTCGGCTTGCCTCTTATTATCGTAATCCGAGACAACACATATATAACAAACACTTAACGAAATCGACTCCTATTTAACATGAGCTGGCTAATCACAGTAGAAGACTTAGCGAACCATTTTAGACATCGCAACTCAAAACATGGGTGGGAGCAGGTTACTTAATATTTCTTAACCTTTTCTCAACTTAAACTAGTTAACACACAAGTTACCTAAAATAGCACATCGTTGGGGTCTAACATAGAGACATTAAAACATGGTATAAACTCCATAAGACTTACACTGGCTACTGAAGGACCTAAAGCACTTATGTGCATATGTTATCGGATTGTTCTTCGATTCTAACAAGGACTGACTTACGGATGCTACTCGCCTCCAATAATTATTGGGCTGCGATAACGCTCATACAAGACTTCTAATCGATCAACAACACATTTATTTATCCAATGGGCATGGAATGTAATGATTGATAAAGTGAAACATCACATTGCCATACAACAAAAATTATGACAACACCGATAGATGCTATCCACTAATTGCTTTAAAGAATTAAACTTACTTCTCTCTTTGCCACTACAACCCCCTTTAGTCACATGACCATCGGGAGCATCCTTCACACGATTGTGCAATAACAACCTAAACGTCGGGTCACACAATACATACATCTTTCCTCGTCGCGAGTATAACCACATTACGGCATATACCCGCACACCTCAAATAAACACCTTACGCCACCATTACCATAATACACCACGACACACCCACACATACGTGTACTAATTCAATCTTCACATAACTTGTATTTCCAGACTTACTCATCACATAAAACAAGCACGACACATTTGTTTACCAAAACGTGAATGCGACCTTGCCACTGCATATCACCAAAACATTTTTATACCCACACACATTCCAACACCAATGTACACCACATCGACCAAAATATAATTATACAAACTACCAATCGCACATATCAAACAACCTCTTGTTCTCCAACCGCAAACGCGATCCTACCAATGCGCATAACCAAAACATTTTACACACATCCATACAAAATAATTAATCGAGTCGATCGAGAGCGACATGCATCAGCTCACCATAAACAAACCCAAACGGTATTTGCAAGAATGACGGTGATTCCGATTTGTGCATCGCTCCAAACATCCGACGAGCGTTGAACGACTTGCCTTCTCCTCCACGCAAAACACGGGGTTTCTCTCCTCCACAAACAAAACAAGACAGCACATATACACAATTAATCACCGGAGAAAATGCCGATGTGAAACAAACAAGGATCGTCGTTGTCTCACCGGGGTGAACGACGACGACGTTGGGGCTGCGCAAAAACAGCAAACCACCGACGGGCATCACGGCGTGCTGCTCACTGCGCAACAAAATAGCAAGCCAGTAGCGCGCGGAGCCGTCGGGGCTGCTGCACATTTCGTCGAGCACCCTGCGCACATCGGAAAGGAGCAAGGGAAGGGGCTCTGCGCAGGGCTGCTGTTTTTGGATCGGAGGGCTGGGCGCAGGGACTTGGACGCCGTGGCTGCAGGAACAGCGGCGTTCGCCGAGGAGCTGCGCAGCGAGGGAAGGTGGGGCGAGCTGCTGCTGTGCGAGGGAGAAGGAGCGGGGGAACAGGGAATGGCGCCATGGCTGTTGGAGGCGCCGAGCTAGAAAGGGGCCGGCGTTGGAGGAGGCCGACGACGCCGGGGAAGACGAGCCACCGGAGCAAACAGGGGCGTCGCGCCATGGAGGAAAAAGCCCCTGCTCCCTACGCGCTGCTTCATGGAATGGGGAGCGCGGGCAGAGGAGGTCGGCTGGAGCACAGGGAGTTTGGACTCTATGGCTATGGGCCGAGCTCCTAGCAATGGCGGCCACAGAGCACAAGGGGGGCGCTAGGAGAAGGAGAGCAGAGGCGCCACGCCATGGACGCCGGCGAGCTCGCTGCTCGAGCTCGGACCAGAGGAGATGTCGCGCCCTGGCTGGAGCAGAGGTGGCGTTGGGGAAGAAGGCCCCCTGTCCCAGCTGCTCGCCAGGAGAAACAGGGAGGGTGCCGCGCCATGGCTGGCCTTGCTCCCTGCGCTCTGCCTCCTGCGCGTGGGGGAAGAAGCCAGGGAGAGAAGAAAGCAAGGAGGTTGTGGCGGCTGGAAATGTTTGAGGGGTGGGAGTGCAAAATAACCAAGTGCAAGAGAGGGGCACTTCTATTTATAGACATGAGGTAGGGTTAGGGTTTCTTAGTGGGCCTATTGGGCTGGGTTGGGCTGGCCCAAAACACTCAAACGGGCTGCGCTAATTTAGTTTTCCGAATAAAAATGTTCCCGCGGAATTTGTCTGTACACAGAACAGAGCGAAATAGATTTCGGCGAACGGACGATTGAGCAATTAATTCGGCCGAGAGTTTGATTTAAATTTGCTCGGAAATAATTCCTCGCACACTATTTTAGAAATTAATGTTTCTCTCAGACTTCCGATCGGCTTCGGATTTTTAGTCGGAGAAAGTGAATCGTGATATTTTAAAATCGCTGTCCATGTTGATTTTGAAATCGGATTTGATACAGAGATATTAAGCTGAATCGGATAGAAATTAATTAGAGGACGACATACTGAGTATTCCGTTTGCGAGTATGGATCCGAATAAAATAGTCGGACATAGATCGAAGGTCGAGGAAATTGGATTCAGACATAGCTCGACTAGCAACTGTCGAGCGCTTGATTAAATGAGCTTTAGACGAGATTTATAAATCAAGAATGATTAACGAGTTCGCATTCGTTCTGAGAAATAAAAGTTCTAACAGGCTCCAAAATTGGTTGTTTCTCGCGATCGAATAACTCCGAATTCGATGAAGTATTTACGATTAACTTGATGAAAGGAGATAAATGTGATAAGAAGATAGAAATTTTCACTAAGCATCCGAGATTAGGATAAATCTCCCGTCATAACACGAAACAGACATCTGGGGTGTCATAGCCTTCCCCCCTTAAAAAGAATCTCGTCCTGAGATTCAAATGAGGATCTTTAAGGGTGGAGAAGCATGTAACTCCCAGGCTAGAGATAGATGCAAATTCATGAGAGGGTATCTGACAATATACTGAAGACATATTTGGTTAGAATATCGCGACATATTGAGACAAAATGCAGCGATCACTTTGATTGAATATCCACAAAAGATAGCACATCAGTATAGTCTCGTAATGGATCACGACTATTAACCGCGATACCAACGCGTGCCGAGCAGCTCAACCATGTGTGCACCATAGTAGGCTCTCGGTGTCATCACGGCACCATTGGTCGTTAGTCATGACACCATTACCAAACGCAACCAACGATAAATCCACGTGGCAGAATTAGATGGAGCCCATGAGAGTATGGCTCAGAAAATAAGAATGTGATCGGAGTTGAAGCAACGATTGTCGGCAAAAGAGCCTCACATGAGAATTTTCTTCAACTCAGAGAACTATTTTATGATCATCACGGGGATTATCAGCCAAAGATTGATACGATATTTAATATGAGGAGGAACCAACCATGAGATCGAGATTGATAAGCTTTTAGAGACATGAGAGATCCAAAGATAACAGCAACATCCACTAATCCACATGGATATGCCGTTTAGAGATAAGTTGATAAAACAAGCGTCATGATCCTCGGAGAAGGGGGTATGAGAATGACCAGAAATGAGAGATTTAGTCAAGATCAACATCTGATACTTGAGAATGGGTTATAGCAGATAACCAGATAATAGGGCAGAATCATTAAGGGATCCAGAGATTTGGATGATAAACCACAACATGATTCACAGGGAAAAAGATCACCAGATCCATGCGAAAGGAGAGGTAGGCAACAAGATCAGCTAGATGATCAACAGGAATGCTATGAAGTTTTAGGGGCAAGGATTTTTTTATGGAAAGAAACATGGCTTGGACGCGGTTTGTGCTACTAGACACCAAAGAATTTTTTTTGACACAACAAGTGCACAAGGAGACTTAGGTTGGTCTAACGGTTAAGCTGTGGGTGTCTATAAGTTGTGCAGGTGCAATTTCAAGTGTAAAACACACAAGGGCTAGAGACATCAAAACAAGCACGTGATTTGATTTGTTTTTTTTTTGGGTTTCACTACGGAACCACTAGATTATTTGGGGAAGGGGGTCTTTTCAAGAGCAGGACAGACAACATTTTTTTGAGGCAAAATGGACTTAACAACTACCGTACCTTCTAGAAAGCAAGGCAAGAGAAACACATATCACGACCTAATTAAGACTTACCAATCCGACACAAGGTAAGGCATTTCTAACATAGCAGTACATCACATTATTCCCAAGTTTTTATTATCGGAATAAAGGTGAGAGAAGCATGTTAATGCACAAGAGACAATTATACGACAATCATGATGCATGCTCATTCTAGTCGTCTTCTCAGACCTAACCAATTTCTGGGTGCTTCTACAGCATCCCGATAGTAGAAATAGTAGCCTTTATGGCCTATATAAATATAGCCACCTAGCTACCCATCTATTTCCTAAGGCTTCACGTCCTAGGTCTATCCTTATCGTCCTGACAATCTATCCAACATTGGTTTCTAAGCAAGTTTTACTTTTAGAAAATGTTGGTAATCATGACTTATTGACTTCTCTGTGATGGTATTCGCTCCGATACCAGCTGTGGCGGAACCGCCCGAATTATTCCAACTTAAGTGCCTAAGTCCCGCCTTAGAGGCTAGACCACACTTAAATAGGAATAACACGTCAGTCCCTCGGATCTAGTCCGATAAAGCCACTTATCCAGGATCGAATACCACTAGCTCACACGAAGGTGAGGCACAGAGAAATACAATAAAGCATAATACCACAAATTAAGAAAGTATCATTAGTGATTACATTATCGGAGTTTCAAAAATAATAACCATAATTTTAATGCAGCGGAAATAACTAACAGAGGAAACCGAGTAACATGGCGAAGCCTGGCCACGCTACTCCTCCTGGTCCTCTCCTGCGGAAGCAGTAACCCACTCGACCGTCTATCCCGCTGGCAGGGATGAAGGCCAAGTCACACCATCAACCAATCATCCTAAAGAGTACCTGCAAAAAATTGTGCCACAAGCAAGGCTGAGTATACTAATACTCAGCTAGACTTACCCGGTGTGAGGAGTCTACTCCTCTACCTCTAGACATGCAGTTGTTTGGCTGAGGGGTTTGGTTTGCCAAAAGCACTAGCTGAGTCTAAAATCAAGTTTTAGCTTTTCAAGTTTTAGTATGATCCTTTTGACTAGATGTGTACCTAGCTATTCATACATGGTATCAAACATTTTATCAATCAACATCATTTTGCCAGTCACCTCATTTCCACTTATTACTCAATGTAGCAGCATGGATCAAGCAGTCTCATTAGCTGCGAGAAGCAGACGATTCGAATCGAGTTTTTAAACCTTGCAAGGTAAACCTAAACACACGACGTGGCGAGGCACTCCGTCCCCACACACATCAACCGTCCCCATCGATTCCCGGGCAGCAGAAAGGGGCTCACCGCCTTGGCGTACAATGCCTCACTGACCCCGACTGCCGTCGTGCAGTGACCGCACTTGTACCTACCATAACCGGAATGGGAGACCACGTCTCAGGTCGCGTGAGGAGGGCAATCTGTGGGCAGGTTCACTCAGGTACTAGGCTTACCGATTTACCATATTTCTCGGCATGTGTTTAGTACGTTCAAACGCTTGACACACGGTACCACACCTTAACCCTTATTCCAATTTCCGTCTCGTAGACAACGCATCCCCATGGACCGTTGTCCACAGACTATCATCATTATGATATATCAAAAATGGATACAACCAATTCCTGACCTCGCACGAGTGCTAGAAAAATCACTCGACTTCTACCGAGATTCCTAATTAGCAAGCAGCTACTCGACCTGGCATACTAGTATCCATCTCAAAAGGAATCCTGAGTTCATGCAACTAGGGTTTCAAACAACTCCTACACTTAAGTGCACAATACAAGCCTACAAACATTAAGTGTAGTAAAATAGCATATAGAACAGGTTATGTATAAAACCGGGGCTTGCCTTTATTTTAACACTTAGATAGTGTTTGCTGGGAGAGGTACTCGCTTGGCGAGCATCCACTGGTTAAGTACATCCTTACTTGGGTCATCCACCGACTGCATCTTGTGGTTGGCACCACATCACTAGCTCGATCATCATCTCTCGGTCCTATATGAGATGCAAGATGCATATGTATGAATATAATGAAAAATATCATAAGATATTTCAATACATGATAGCGAACCAAACACTAATTAGTAAGACACTGCAACGACTACACGCAAGCGCTAGCTATTCGTACGTTATCGGCGTTCAACATTAACACCATTAAAAAGACGACAACCTTTTATTTATTTACGCAACACGACTACGGCATCACAAGTACGCGCATTTTGTTTGTTTGGATAGCCTTTTCATTAGTTCTCCTATTGATCACGCACAAGCATCACCGACAACACAAATTCAATAGAGGACATAAGTGTCAATGTCTATGGAACTCCTATATCGCAATCACTAGAGAAAGGAACATATAAAACAAGACACACATATCATCTCTAGCTTAGCCATGGCAAGTCTACATTACTTAAGAGCAAACCAAACATTTTTAGCGAGAAGGGTGAACTAACAATGAAAAGCGCACTTGCAGATTTTTGGGACAGCTACACAGCAGTTACTTGTTTTAATCATAACTCTTCAAATATTAATCCAAAAATATTAAACTAGTACTTTCTGGAAAGCTTAGAAGGTGCTCTACAACTTTGGTATTGTCATCACCGCACGATTAAACACTTAGCAAGGTCAAAAGGTGTTAACGCAACAGCGCTGTCCAGATTTAGACAGATTCAGACTTTTGACTTTAAAAATTCATAACTGAAGATTCAGACATCCAAACAAAGTGATCTTAGACTTTCTGGAAAGCTAATTAAATGTTCTACAAATTATTTATAAACATCACTGGCTGGTTTAACATGTATCAAGGGTGAAATACACTATGAAGGCTGTGCTGTCCAGAACTGGACAGATTCAGTCTTCAGACTTTAAACATCCATAACTTAATCTTCAGACCACCAAAAATAGTGATCCAAGACTTTTTGGAAAGCTTGGAAATTGCACTACATAACTTTTATAATCACCAAGAAGTTATTCTGTGCTTAACTGAATCAAACAACGCAGCTTTCAAAATCTGTTCTGACGGTGGACAGAACACGACAACCAAGTTGTAAAATTCATAACTCTTAAACCGTTAGGCCTTTAGTTATGAAATTTTAACACAAGCAAGATAAGAAAAGCACCTACAACTTTCTTATAATGACCAGGAACAGATTGTAACATTAAATTGGACAAACAATACAGTTTCTGAAATCTGTACAGAATTTGGACAGATTCAGTTACTGAATTTGTGAACAGCATAACTCCTAAACTGTCAGACCTATGGCTGTCAAATTTTAACACCAGCAAGATAATAAAGTTATCTACCACTTTTCTATAGCACATATCTACAGAAAACACAATTTAGTTCATCAAACATACAGCACAACTAAAACAGCGCGTGCAGTCCAAAACAGCAATCAATAAATTTCAGCTCCTATATAATTCAAGAATTGCCGCGTTCGAGAGACTTGAATTACTCTAACGCTTTACCATTTGTTAGAGTTAAATTAATCAAATGAGAACTAACAAGTAGACTCACAAATTTTCATCGCGCGCTAGAACTAACATACACATTTAATCAACGCATTCACCACAATCATCAATTTCGGCATACATGTATATTAAAACGCTTTTCACCCACTAGTTCGCATTTTAGTTTAGACACCACATGAGCACTACAGATTTTTACCCGCGATCTTAACCATGCGCATTTAGACTACAACAAGTAAATCACCGTGACTACGACCTTACCCAAACACATCTATTAATTCGGCTAACTAGCGCAACAACATAGGCCGCTATACATCCTACACGTCGGCTTGCCTCTTATTATCGTAATCCGAGACAACACATATTGTCAGTGTTTCGAAACCCGGGGGGTCCCTGGACTGACGAGTGAATTGTCGCCGCGTGCCCCAGCCCAGATGGGTCGACGCGAGGCGGAACGCGAAGGGGGGAAGACAGCAGCCGGAGGGAGACAGGCGTGGGAGAGTGGAACCCGCGGCCTTCGTGTTAGCCCCGCGCCCAGGTCGGGTGCGCTTGCAGTAGGGGGTTACAAGCGTCCACGCGGGAGGGAGCGAGCGGCCTTGCGCGAGCGCCATCCCGTCCTTCCCCGCGCGGCCAACCCTCTGTAAGAGGGCCCTGGTCCTCCCTTTTATAGGCGTAAGGAGAGGATCCAGGTGTACAATGGGGAGTGTAGCAATGTGCTAACGTGTCTAGCGGTGGAGAGCTCGCGCCCTAAGTACATGCCATCGTGGCAGCCGGAGAGGTCTTGGCACCCAGTTCGCGTGGTGTCGTGGCCGTCGGAGGAGCGCTGGAGCCTGGCGGAAGGACAGCTGTCGGGGCTGTCGAGTCCTTGCTGATGTCCTCTTGCTTCCGTAAGGGGGCTGAGAGCCACCGTCGTCACAGGGCATGCAGGGCGCCATCATTACTCGTATGGTGGAGCGTGCCAGATGGGACGTCGGTCTTGTTCCCCGTAGCCTGAGTCAACTCGGGGTAGGGTAATGATGGCGCTTCCTGTTGACGTGGTCGGTCCGTGCCCTAGGTTGGGTGAGGTGGAGGCTCCTCCGAGGTCGAGGTCGAGTCTGTCTTCCGAGGTCGAGGTCGAGTCCGAGCCTCCGGGTCGGACGAGGCGGAGTTCGTCGTCCTTCGGGACCGAGCCCGAGTCCGAGCCTTGGGGTCGGGCGAGGCGGAGTTCGTCGTCTTCCGAGGCCGAGCCCGAGTCCGAGCCCTGGGGTCGGGCGAGGCGGAGTTCGTCGTCTTCCGGGGCCGAGCCCGAGTCCGAGCCCTGGGTTCGGGCAGAGCGGAGTTCGCCGTCTTCCAGGGCTGAGCCCGAGTCCGAGCCCTGGGGTCGGGCGGAGCGGAGTTCGCCGTCTTCCGGGGCTGAGCCCGAGTCCGAGCCCTGGGTCGGGCGAGGCGGAGTTCGCCGTCTTTCGGGGCTGAGCCTAAGTCCGAGCCCTGGGTCGGGCGAGGCGGAGTTTCCTATGACGCCTGAGGCCGGACTTGGCCGCTGTCAGCCTCGCTCTGTCGAGTGGCTCAGCAGTTGGAGCGGCGCAGGCAGCGCTGTCTTCCTGTCAGACTGGTTAGTGGAGCGGCAAAGTGACGGCGGTCACTTCGGCTCTGTCAACTGGAGGGCGTGCGTCAGGATAAAGGTGTCAGGCCACCTTTGCATTAAATGCCCCTGCGATTTGGTCGGTCGGTGTGGCGATTTGGCCAAGGTTGCTTCTTGGTGAAGACTAGGCCTCGGGCGAGCCGAAGGTGTGTCCGTTGCTGGAGGGGGGCCTCGGGCGAGACGTAGGTCCTCCGGGGACGGCTGCCCTTGCCCGAGGCTGGGCTCGGGCGAGGCGTGATCGCGTCCCTCGAATGGACCGATCCTTGACTTAATCTCACCCATCAGGCCTTTGCAGCTTTGTGCTGATGGGGGTTACCAGCTGAGATTTAGGAGCCTTAAGGGTACCCCTAATTATGGTCCCCGACAGTAGCCCCCGAGCCTCGAAGGGAGTGTTAACACTCGCTTGGAGGCTTTTGCCGTACTTTTTTGCAAGGGGACCAGCCTTTTCTTGGTTGCATTTTGTTCCGGTGGGTGCGCGCGAGCGCACCCGCCGGGTGTAGCCCCCGAGGCCTCGGAGGAGTAGTTTTACTCCTTCGAGGTCTTAGTGCGTTTCGCAATACTTCGGCTGGTCTAGTCGTTCCCTCATGCGAGCTGGCCGTAGCCCGGGTGCACGGTCGGGTCCCAAGTTCTCGGGCTGGTATGTTGACGCTGTCAACGGGTTGGCCGGAGCCGGGTTTGCGAGAGCAGCCCCCGAGCCTCTGCACAGGGCGAGAGGACGGTCAAGGACAGACTCGACTTTTTTACATACGCCCCTGCGTCGCCTTTCCGCAAGGAGGAGGGGGGGAAAGCGCCATGTTGCCCTCGGAGGGCGCCGAACATGGTGTTTCCGGTGAGCTGCTAGCGGGTAATCCGAGGGGACGCCCGTGCCCCATTTGCTAGGGGTTGGCTAGAGGCCCGGAGGCGCGCTCCAAAAGTACCTGCGGGTGATCTGCCGGACCCGGTCCCCTTTGACGAGGTCCGAGGGCTCGATGCCTCCCTCTGATGGGATTCCGTTACAAGATCGTTCCCGCTGGTCTCGGAAATGTCCTAGGGTACCTCGGGAGCGTAGCCCGAGCCTTGGTTATGTATCGAATGTACCCAGGGTCATCCCTCGCTCTGTGTCTGAGGCGACTGTGAACCCTTCGAGGGCCAGCCTACGAACCCCTGATCAGTAGTGGGTGCGGAGCCCGAGTGGCCTGAGGCGGCCGTGGAACCCTTCCGAGGGGCCGGCCATCGAACCTCTGACCAGTAGTGGGCGCAGAACCCAAGCGCTCTGAGGCGGCCGTTGAACCCCTCCGAGGGGCCAGCCTTTGAACCTCTGATCAGTAGGGAGGCTCGGGGCCTGTTTCCTTCACGGAGAAGGATCCTTTTCGGGGTATCCCCCTTTCCTGGTCCCTGTTGTAAGAGAGAGAAAGAGGAAAAAAAGGAAAAGGATATGAAATCGAATGACGTGGCGTACCTTTTTCGACACGGTCATTATGGCGAGGGCGAAGCGTCGCTTGCTTCTCCCGTCCGAGGCGCCGCCTGTCCCGCCGCGGAGTTAATGCGACAGGGTGAGTGGTTCGCGAGGTGGTCGTTGCGCGAGCCGTTCGAGGAACGGTCGTTTCGCTTTTGATTCTTTGAATCCCGCGGCGGGTTCGGGCGACGCGTTGAACGGGTCTTGCCATGGTCTTTATATACCCAGGGGAGGGCCTGGTGACGGTTCTTTGCTCTGCTTCTTGCCTTCTTCTTAGGTTTTCGCAACCTGAGAGATTTAGCCAGAGAAAAGGAAACCGCTCGCCCAATCCTTTCCGCCGCCACCCCTTCTGCTCGGTGATGGCCGACCGGGTGACCATTGTTCTGCCGCGCGACCCATGGTCTTTCTCCACAGTCACGGCGGGTGACTTGGAGGACCTCGTTGCTGAGGGTTTGCTTCGCCCTCTCTCTGATGAGAGGCAGCCGGAGTGGATCCCCCCCCCCCCCGAACGGAGCCGCCCCGTCCCCGTCGCCGGGGTACGTCGTGAGCTTCGTCTCCTTCCATGAGCTTCTACCCTTAAGATGCTTTCAAGTTGTTCGTACACCCCGCCTTGGCTGTTGGCCAGCTTGTATGTTCCGGGCTTCAGAACTTTGGCGATGACGAACGGCCCTTCCCAGGGAGGCGTAAGCTTATGCCGCCCTCGGGCGTCTTGTCGTAGCCGAAGCACCAGGTCGCCCACCTGGAGGTCTCGGGACCGAACCCCTCGGGCATGGTAGCGTCGCAGGGACTGCTGGTACCGCGCCGAGTGAAGTAAGGCCATATCCCGAGCCTCCTCCAGCTGGTCTAGTGAGTCTTCTCGATTAGCTCGATTGCTTTGGTCGGTGTAGGCCCTCGTCCTCGGGGAACTGTACTCCAAGTCTATGGGCAAGATGGCCTCGGCCCCATAGACTAGAAAGAACGGTGTGAAGCCCGTGGCTTGGCTCGGCGTTGTCCTCAGATTCCAGACCACCGAGGGGAGTTCCTTCATCCACCGCTTGCCGAACTTGTTGAGGTCGTTGTAGATCTGAGGCTTGAGTCCTTGCAGAATCATGCCGTTGGCACGTTCTACCTGCCCATTCGTCATGGGGTGAGCCACGGCGGCCCAGTCTACCTGGATGTGGTGATCCTCGCAGAAGTCCAGAAATTTTCTGCCGGTGAACTGGGTGCCGTTGTCGGTGATGATGGAGTTCGGGACCCCAAAGCGATGGATGATGTTGGTGAAGAACGCCACCGCCTGTTCGGACCTGATGCTGTTTAGGGGTCGGACCTCGATCCACTTGGAGAATTTGTCGATGGCGACCAGCAGGTGCGTGTAGCCCCCGGGTGCCTTCTGCAAGGGGCCGACGAGGTCCAGACCCCACACAGCAAACGGCCAGGTGATGGGTATGGTCTGCAGAGCCTGAGCGGGCAGGTGGGTCTGCCTTGCGTAGAACTGACACCCTTCGCAGGTGCGGACAATTCTAGTGGCGTCGGCCACCGCCGTCGGCCAATAGAAACCTTGTCGGAAGGCGTTTCCAACAAGGTTTTGGGGTGCTGCGTGATGGCCGCAAGCCCCCGAGTGTATCTCTTGTAAGAGCTCCTGACCTTCGGCAATGGAAATGCATCGCTGGAGGATGCCAGAGGGGCTGTGGTGGTAGAGCTCCTTCCCATCTCCCAGCAAAACGAAAGACTTGGCACGCCGCGCCAACTGCCGAGCCTCGGCTTGGTCGAGGGGCAGCTCTCCTCGGTGGAGATATTGCAGGTACGGGGTCTGCCAGTTTTGATTAGGCGTGACCTCGCTCTGCTCCCCCTCGACGCGCAGTGCCTCACCCTCGGGGGCCGAGGGTACCTCGGGCCGAGCCGAGGGTACCTCGGACCATGCTGAGGGTACCTCGGACTGAGCCGAGGGTACCTCGGACTGAGCCAAGGGTGCCTCGGGCTGGGCCGAGGCCTTCTCGGGCTCGGGTGTGTCGTCGGTCTTGATGGAGGGTTGATGCAGGTCTTGGGAGAATACGTCCGGGGGAACCGTTGTTCGCCCCGAGGCTATTTTAGCCATCTCGTCCGCAGTCTCGTTGTAGCGTCGGGCGATGTGGTTGAGCTCGAGCCCGTAGAACTCGTCTTCCAGGCGCCGAACCTCATCGCAGTAAGCTTCCATCTTCGGGTCGCGGCAGTGGGAGTTCTTCATGACTTGGTCGATGACGAGCTGCGAGTCACCGCGAGCGTCGAGGCATCGGACCCCTAGCTCGATGGCGATTCGCAACCCGTTTACCAGAGCCTCGTACTCAGCCACGTTGTTGGACGCCGAGAAGTGGAGGCGTAGCACGTAGCTTAGGTGCTTCCCGAGGGGCGAGACGAAGAGCAGGCCCACGCCGGCCCCCGTCTTCATCAGCGACCCGTCGAAAAACATGGTCCAGAGCTCCGGTTGGATCAGAGCTGTCGGGAGCTCGGTGTCGACCCATTCAGCCACGAAGTCCGCCAAGACCTGGGACTTGATGGCCTTCCGGGGGCGAACGAGATTGTCTCGCCCATGATCTCCACCGCCCACTTTGCAATTCTACCCGAGGCCTCTCGGGACTGGATGATCTCCCCTAGGGGGAAGGATGACACCACAGTCACCGGATGAGACTCGAAGTAGTGTCGCAACTTCTGCCGCGTCAGGATCACCGCGTACAGTAGCTTCTGAATTTGTGGGTAGCGGATCTTGGTTTTGGACAGTACCTCACTAATGAAGTAGACTGGCCTCTGGACGGGCAATGCATGCCCCTTTTCTCGTCTCTCGACCACAATCGCAGCGCTAACCACCTGAGTGGTCGCGGCGACGTAGATCAAGAGGGCTTCTCTGGCAGCGGGGGGCACCAAGATGGGCGCGTTCGTGAGGAGCACCTTCAGGTTCCCGAGGGCTTCCTCAGCCTCAGGAGTCTAAGCGAAGCACTCGACCTTCCTTAAGAGGCGGTACAGAGGCAGGCCTCTTTCGCCGAGGCGCGAGATGAAATGGCTCAGAGCCACGAGGCATCCCATGACCCTCTGTACGCCTTTCAAGTCCTTGATGGGCCCCATGCTGGTGATGGTTGCGATCCTCTCTGGGTTGGCCTCGATGCCCCGCTTGGAGACGATGAACCCCAAGAGCATGCCTCGAGGGACCCCGAAGACACACTTTTCGGGATTGAGCTTCACGCCTTTCGCCTTGAGACATCAGAATGTCACTTCTAGGTCAGAAAGGAGGTCGGAGGCCTTCCTCGTCTTGACTACGATGTCATCGACGTAGGCTTCGACCGTTCAGCCGATGTGTTCGCCGAACACATGGTTCATGCATCGCTGGTACGTTGCACCCGCATTCTTCAAACCAAACGGCATGGTAACATAGCAGTACATGCCGAAGGGTGTGATGAAAGAAGTCGCGAGCTGGTCGGACTCTTTCATCCTGATCTGGTGATACCCTGAGTAGGCATCGAGGAAAGACAGGGTTTCACACCCAGCAGTGGAATCCACGATTTGATTGATGCGAGGCAGAGGGTAGGGAACTTTCGGACATGCTTTGTTTAGACCAGTGTAGTCTACACACATCCGCCATTTCCCCCCTTTCTTTCTCACAAGCACAGGGTTGGCAAGTCATTCGGGATGGAATACCTCTTTGATGAACCCTGCTGCCATTAGCTTGTGAATCGCCTCGCCTATGGCTCTGCGCTTTTCTTCGTCGAATCGGCACAGAGGCTGCTTCACGGGTCGGGCTCCAGCTCGGATATCCAGCGAGTGCCCGGCGACTTCCCTCGGTATGCCGGGCATGTCCGAGGGACTCCACGCGAAAACGTTGGCGTTTGCGCGGAGAAAGTCAACGAGCACTGCTTCCTATTTGGGGTCGAGCTCGGAGCCGATCCGGATCTGCTTGGAGGCGTCATTGCAGGGGTCGAGAGGGACGGACTTAACTGTCTCCGCTGGCTCGAAGTTGCCGGCGTGGCACTTCATGTCGGGCGCCTCCCTAGAGAGGCTCTCCGGGTCGGCGATGAGGGCCTCGGACTCGACGAGGGCCTCGGCGTACTCCACGCACTCCACGTCGCATTCGTACGCGTGTTGGTACGTGGGCCCGACGGTGATGACCCCGTTGGGGCCCGGCATCTTGAGCTTGAGGTAGGTGTAGTTGGGAATGGCCATGAACTTGGCGTAGCATGGCCTCCCCAACACTGCGTGGTAGGTTCCTCGAAACCCGACCACTTCGAATGTGAGGGTCTCCCTTCGAAAGTTGGAGGGCGTCCCGAAGCAGACGGGTAGATCGAGTTGTCCGATGGGTTGGACGCGCTTCCCGGGGATGATCCCGTGGAAAGGCGCAGCGCCCGTCCGGGCCGAGGACAGATCGATCCGCAGGAGCCCGAGGGTCTCGGCGTAGATGATGTTGAGGTTGCTGCCTCCGTCCATGAGGACCTTGGTGAGCCTGACGTTGCCGATGATGGGGTCGACAACGAGCGGGTATTTCCCCGGGCTCGGCACATAGTCGGGATGGTCGGCCTGGTCGAAGGTGATGGGCTTGTCGGACCAGTCTATGTAGACTGGCACCGCCACCTTTACCGAGCAGACCTCCCGACACTCTTGCTTGCGGTGCCGAGCCGAGGCGTTGGCCACTTGCCCGCCGTAGATCATGAAGCAGTCGTGGACCTCGGGGAACTATCCTGCCTTGTGATCTTCCTTCTTAGCGTCGTCGAGAGCCTTGCCACCCTCCGCGGGTGGCTCGGCCTTGTGGAAGTGTCGTCGAAACATGGCACACTCCTCAAGGGTGTGCTTGACGGGCCCCTGATGATAAGGGCACGGCTCCTTGAGCATTTTGTCGAAGAGGTTGACACCTCCCGGAGGTTTCCGAGGGTTCTTGTACTCGGCGGCGGCGACAAGGTCCGCGTCGGCGGCGTCGCGTTTCGTTTGCGACTTCTTCTTGCCCTTCTTCTTGGTGTCGCGCTGAGTTGACGCCTCGGGAGCATCTTCCGGTGGGCGGCCCTGGGGCTGCTTGTCCTTCCGGAAGATGGCCTCAACCGCCTCCTGGCCAGAGGCGAACTTGGTGGCGATGTCCATCAGCTCGCTCGCCCTGGTGGGGGTCTTGCGACCCAGCTTGCTCACTAGGTCGCGGCAGGTGGTGCCGGCGAGGAACGCGCCGATGACATCCGAATCGGTGACGTTGGGCAGCTCGGTGCGCTGCTTCGAGAATCGCCGGATGTAGTCCCGGAGAGACTCTCCCGGCAGCTGGCGGCAGCTTCGGAGATCCCAGGAGTTTCCAGGGCGCATGTACGTGCCTTGGAAATTGCCGGCGAAGGCTTGGACCAGGTCGTCCTAGTTGGAGATCTGCCCCGGGGGCAGGTGCTCCAGCCAGGCTCGAGCGGTGTCGGAGAGGAACAGGGGGAGGTTGCGGATGATGAGATTGTCATCGTCCGTTCCACCCAGTTGGTAGGCTAGCCAATAGTCCGCGAGCCACAGTTCTGGTCTCGTTTCCCCCGAGTACTTCGTGATAGTAGTCGGGGTTCGGAACCGGGTCGGGAACGGCGCCCGTCGTATGGCGCGGCTGAAAGCCTGCGGACTCCGATCCTCCCTGCTGTCGTAGCGTCCCCCACGCCTGGGGTGGTAGCCTCGGCGCACCCTGTCGTCGAGGTGGGCCCGACGGCTGTGATGATGGTGCTCGTTGCCGAGGCGACCCGGAGCCGCAGGCGCTGTATTGCGTGTGCGCCCGGTATGGACCGAGGCTTCCCGCATTAATCGGGAAGTCGCGGCGCGATGTTTCGAGGGGTACCCCTGCCTTCGAGAGGTAGAGCTTTCGGCCCGTCGGACCGCAGCGTCCTCCAGGAGATTCTTGAGCTCTCCCTGGATACGCCGCCCCTCGGTGGTTGATGGCTCCAGCATCGCGCGGAGAAGTATCGCCGCTGCAGCCAGGTTCTGGCCGACTCCACTGGGATCCGGTGGCGGCCTTACCCTGACGTCGTCGGCGATGCGGTGCTAGATGCCCTGGGGGAGATGACGTGCTTCTCCGGCCGGAGGTTGGCCTGCCCATTCCTGCCCGATGTCCCGGCGGATCGGCATAAGCGTTCCTGCTCCCTCGTCGAGCCTGGCCTGCCTCTCGCGGATTTGCTCGAACTGTGGGTTAGGACCCCCTGCCGGGACGGGGACCACAGCTAGCTCCCGAAGGATGTCAACGCGAGGCACAGGCCTAGGGAGATCACCGTTCTCCAGCATACGAAGATGGTTGCCTTCGCTGGGACCCCCTAGATCGACGTGGAAACATTCACGACTTGGGCCGCAGCCCTCGTCGTCAAGGCTGCGGCTACCGTCGGAACAGTCGGAAAGGCAGTAGTCGCATGCGGTCATGAAGTCCCGCATGGAACTGGGGTTACCAAGTCCGGAGAAATCCCAATAGAGGTTGGGCTCGCCATCTTCCTCGGACCCCGAGGGCCCGTAGGACGAGACGGCCGTCAGCCGGTCCGAAGGTGACCGCACACGATACCCCGGAGGGCTTGGACTCGCCTCTATGAGAGTGTCCACCAAGGCGGAGTCGCTTGGCGGGTCGAGGCCGAATCCAAAAGATGCGAGACGGGAATTGGTCGGTACCTTTCGGTCGACGGGCGGTAACGAAGTCACGTCAGGGACGGACTGCACCATCGTCTCAGGTACGAGGGTGACGCCCAACAAGTCGTTCGCGAGCGTGCTGGCGTCGTCCGTTTGCTTGAGATTGGCGTGTTGCGGGGAGGTGGCGCTCGTCTTCGTCTCAGACGCGAGGTCGACACCCGACGTGCTCCCCGTTGGGGCGCCGGTGCTGTCGACTCGCTCGACAGCCAACGAGGTGCCGCCTCCTGCTTGGCCTTGGTTGCCCCGCCTCCTCCTCCGTCGGCGGGGGAGGGGACGGGACAAGCCCGAATGTCGTCCTTCCACCGCGTGGGGAAGGCGTCGTCGATTTCCCCGCCGGCGGGCGGGTTGTCGACCGCCATTGTCGCTGTCGCACGGCGAGGGAAGGAGTATCATGTCGTAGCTGCCGTCGAGGGACATGAACTCAAGACTCCCGAAACGGAGCACCGTCCTGGGCTGGAGAGGTTGTTGGAGACTGCCCATCTGGAGCTTGACGGGAAGCTGTTCATCAACACGCAGCAGGCCCCTACCTGGCGCGCCAACTGTCGGTGTTTCGAAACCCGGGGGGTTCCTGGACCGACGAGTGAATTGTCGCCGCGTGCCCCAGCCCAGATGGGTCGACGCGAGGCAGAACGCGAAGGGGGGAAGACAGCAGCCGGAGGGAGACAGGCGTGGGAGAGTGGAACCTGCGGCCTTCGTGTTAGCCCCGCGCCCAGGTCGGGTGCGCTTGCAATAGGGGGTTACAAGCGTCCACGTGGGAGGGAGCGAGCGGCCTTGCGCGAGCGCCGTCCCGTCCTTCCCCACGCGGCCAACCCTCTATAAGAGGGCCCTGGTCCTCCCTTTTATAGGCGTAAGGAGAGGATCCAGGTGTACAATGGGGAGTGTAGCAATGTGCTAACGTGTCTAGCGGTGGAGAGCTAGCGCCCTAAGTACATGCCATCGTGGCAGCCGGAGAGGTCTTGGCACCCAGTTCGCGTGGTGTCGTGGCCGTCGGAGGAGCGTTGGAGCCTGGCAGAAGGACAGCTGTCGGGGCTGTTGAGTCCTTGCTGACGTCCTCTTGCTTCCGTAAGGGGGCTGAGAGCCGCCGTCGTCACAGGGCATGCGGGGCGCCATCATTACTCTTATGGTGGAGCGAGCCAGATGGGACGCCGGTCTTGTTCCCTGTAGCCTGAGTCAGCTCGGGGTAGGGTAATGATGGCGCTTCCTGTTGATGTGGTCGGTCCGTGCCCTAGGTTGGGCGAGGTGGAGGCTCCTCCGAGGTCGAGGTCGAGTCTGTCTTCCGAGGTCGAGGTCGAGTCCGAGCCCCCGGGTCGGACGAGGCGGAGTTCGTCGTCCTTCGGGACCGAGCCCGAGTCCGAGCCCTGGGGTCGGGCGAGGAGGAGTTCGTCGTCTTCTGGGGCCAAGCCCGAGTCCAAGCCCTAGGGTCGGGCGAGGCGGAGTTCGTCGTCTTCCGGGGCCGAGCCCGAGTCTGAGCCCTGGGTTCGGGCGGAGCGGAGTTCACCGTCTTCCGGGGCTGAGCCCGAGTCCGAGCCCTGGGGTCGGGCGGAGCGGAGTTCGCTGTCTTCCGGGGCTGAGCCCGAGTCCGAGCCCTGGGGTCGGGCGGAGCGGAGTTCGCCGTCTTCCGGGGCTGAGCCCGAGTCCAAGCCCTGGGTCGGGCGAGGCGGAGTTCGTCGTCTTCCGGGGCTGAGCCCGAGTCCGAGCCCTATGTCGGGCGAGGCGGAGTTTCCTATGACGCCTGAGGCCGGACTTGGCCGCTGTCAGCCTCGCTCTGTCGAGTGGCTTAGCAGTCGGAGCGGCGCAGGCGGCGCTGTCTTCCAGTCAGACTGGTCAGTGGAGCGGCGAAGTGACGGCGGTCACTTCGGCTCTGTCGACTGGAGGGCGTGCGTCAAGATAAAGGTGTCAGGCCACCTTTGCATTAAATGCCCCTGCGATTTGGTCGGTCGGTGTGGCGATTTGGCCAAGGTTGCTTCTTGGTGAAGACTGGGCCTCGGGCGAGCCGAAGGTGTGTCCGTTGCTAGAGGGGGGCCTCGGGCGAGACGTAGGTCCTCCGGGGTCGGCTGCCCTTGCTCGAGGCTGGGCTCGGGCGTGGCGTGATCGCGTCCCTCGAATGGACCGATCCTTGACTTAATCGCACCCATCAGGCCTTTGCAGCTTTGTGCTGATGGGGGTTACCAGCTGAGATTTAGGAGCCTTGAGGGTACCCCTAATTATGGTCCCCGACACATATATAACAAACACTTAACGAAATCGACTCCTATTTAACATGAGCTGGCTAATCACAGTAGAAGACTTAGCGAACCATTTTAGACATCGCAACTCAAAACATGGGTGGGAGTAGGTTACTTAATGTTTCTTAACCTTTTCTCAACTTAAACTAGTTAACACACAAGTTACCTAAAATAGCACATCGTTGGGGTCTAACATAGAGACATTAAAACATGGCATAAACTCCATAAGACTTACACTGGCTACTGAAGGACCTAAAGCACTTATGTGCATATGTTATCGGATTGTTCTTCGATTCTAACAAGGACTGACTTACGGACGCTACTCGCCTCCAATAATTATTGGGCTACGATAACGCTCATACAAGACTTCTAATCGATCAACAACACATTTATTTATCCAATGGGCATGGAATGTAATGATTGATAAAGTGAAACATCACATTGACATACAACAAAAATTATGACAACACCAATAGTTGCTATCCACTAATTGCTTTAAAGAATTAAACTTACTTCTCGCTTTGCCACTACAACCCCCTTTAGTCACATGACCATCGGGAGCATCATTCACACGATTGTACAATAACAACCTAAACGTCGGTCACACAATACATACATCTTTCCTCGTCGCGAGTATAACCACATTACGGCATATACCCGCACACCTCAAATAAACACCTTACGCCACCATTACCATAATACACCATGGCACACCCACACATACGTGTACCAATTCAATCTTCACATAACTTGTATTTCCAGACTTACTCATCACATAAAACAAGCACGACACATTTGTTTACCAAAACGTGAATGCGACCTTGCCACTGCATATCACCAAAACATTTTTATACCCACACACATTCCAACACCAATGTACACCACATCGACCAAAATATAATTATACAAACTACCAATCGCACATATCAAACAACCTCTTGTTCTCCAACCGCAAACGCGATCCTACCAAAGCGCATAACCAAAACATTTTACACACATCCATACAAAATAATTAATCGAGTCGATCGAGAGCGACATGCATCGGCTCACCATAAACAAACCCAAACGGTGTTTGCAAGAATGACGGTGATTTCGATTTGTGCATCGCTCCAAACATCCGACGAGCGTTGAACGACTTGCCTTCTCCTCCACGCAAAACACGGGGTTTCTCTCCTCCACAAACAAAATAAGACAACACATATACACAATTAATCACTGGAGAAAATGCCGATGTGAAACAAACAAGGCTCGTCGCTGTCTCATCGGGGTGAACGACGACGACGTTGGGGCTGCGCAAAAACAGCAAACCACCGACGGGCATCACGGCGTGCTGCTCACTGCACAACAAAATAGCAAGCCAGCAGCGCGCGGAGCCGTCGGGGCTGCTGCACATTTCGTCGAGCACCCTACGCACATCGGAAAGGAGCAAGGGAAGGAGCTCTGCGCAGGGCTGCTGTTTTTGGATCGGAGGGCTGGGCGCAGGGACTTGGACGCCGTGGCTGCAGGAACAGCGGCGTTCGCCGAGGAGTTGCGCAGCGAGGGAAGGTGGGGCGAGCTGCTGCTGTGCGAGGGAGAAGGAGCGGGGGAATAGGGAATGGCGCCATGGCTGCTGGAGGCGCCGAGCTGGAAAGGGGCCGGCGTTGGAGGAGGCCGACGACGCCGGGGAAGACGAGCCACCGGAGCAAACAGGGGCGTCACGCCATGGAGGAAAAAGCCCCTGCTCCCTGCGTGCTGCTTCATGGAATGGGGAGCGCGGGCAGAGGAAGTCGGTTGGAGCACAGGGAGTTTGGACTCTATGGCTGTGGGCCGAGCTCCTAGCAATGGCGGCCACAGAGCAGAAGGGGGGCGCTGGGAGAAGGAGAGCAGAGGCGCCACGCCATGGACGCCGGCGAGCTCGCTGCTCGAGCTCGGACCAGAGGAGATGCCGCGCCCTGGCTGGAGCAGAGGTGGCATTGGGGAAGAAGGCCCCCTGTCCCAGCTGCTCGCCAAGAGAAACAGGGAGGGTGCCGCGCCATGGCTGGCCTTGCTCCCTGCGCTCTGCCTGCTGCGCGTGGGGGAAGAAGCCAGGGAGAGAAGAAAGCAAGGAGGTTGTGGCGGCTGGAAATTTTTGAGGGGTGGGAGTGCAAAATAACCAAGTGCAAGAGAGGGGCACTTCTATTTATAGACATGAGGTAGGGTTAGGGTTTCTTAGTGGGCCTATTGGCCTGGGTTGGGCTGGCCCAAAACACTCATACGGGCTGCGCTAATTTATTTTTCTGAATAAAAATGTTCCCGCAGAATTTGTCTGTACACAGAACAGAGCGAAATAGATTTCGGCGAACGGACGATTGAGCAATTAATTCGGCCGAGAGTTTGATTTAAATTTGCTCAAAAATAATTCCTCGCACACTAGTTTAGAAATAAATGTTTCTCTCAGACTTTCGATCGGCTTCGGATTTTTAGTCGGAGAAAGTGAATCGTGATATTTTAAAATCGCTGTCCATGTTGATTTTGAAATCGGATTGGATACAGAGATATTAAGCTGAATCGGATAGAAATTAATTAGAGGACGACATACTGAGTATTCCGTTTGCGAGTATGGATCCGAATAAAATAGTCAGACATAGATCGAAGGTCGAGGAAATTGGATTCAGACATAGCTCGACTAACCACTGTCGAGCGCTTGATTAAATGAGCTTTAGACGAGATTTATAAATCAAGAATGATTAACGAGTTCGCATTCGTTCTGAGAAATAAAAGTTCTAACAGGCTCCAAAATTGGTTGTTTCTCGCGATTGAATAACTCCGAATTCGATGAAGTATTTACGATTAACTTGAGGAAAGGAGATAAATGTGATAAGAAGATAGAAATTTTCACTAAGCATCCGAGATTAGGATAAATCTCCCGTCATAACACGAAACAGACATCTGGGGTGTCACACAATGTAGCTTCAAGTTAGTAAAACCAACTTGTTGAACTACTTTTGACATTGAGTAATTTCTCTTATTACCCATCGGCAATCCAAGGGTTGAGAGTTCACACTTGTTAACAGGAGATCATGCATTTGGGTAAAAATCCATTTGGTCATGTTGATCATCCGTTTCTTCATGCGAGATGGACTATCCAATTGGTTAGGGAATCCATGGATTAAATGAGAGAGCAAACGAACGAACTCCTGCATCTCAGTAGTAGAGAAAGTAATTTTCGATTTTTAGAACTAATCAGTTGTCTTTCGACACTAAAAAGCGCTAAGATTTCACCTTTACAACAAAGGATGCAAAGGAAACTTGTATGTGTGCAGTCACTACCAAAGTCAAGAGAAAAGAGATCACATATGAAAAGGGTGATTTTACCACACGATTAGAAACAGATAGGTTTCGATTTTTATGAAGACTTCTGAACTGGTAAGAACTTTACTTAAGGAATACATCAGAGTTATATACCCTTTTGATCCAACAGTGATGGCATATGTTGTTTGATTGTTTCAGCAAATGACACAAAAATTGTTTCAAGGGAGGAGTCCACGGAAAATCACACATCAGTGTAGTTCCACAATGGATCATGACAGAGACCTGGATACCAGCATGCGCCAAGCAGCATAACCTTGCGTGTACATTCACAAGGGGCTCTCAGTTTCACAGCGGCACCGAAATCATTAATCGTGACACCATTACCGAACATCACCAATAACGAATCCCACATGGAAAAACTAGATTGTGCCAAGATAACACATTGATATAGTCTCATAATGGATTACAACTACTAATCATGATATCAGCGCGTGCTGAGCAGCACAACCATGTGTGTACATTCACAGGAGGCCCTCGGTCTTGTCACGGCACCATCAGTTTTAGTCATAACACCATTGCTAGACGTAATCAATAAGAAATCTCACGCGACACGAATATACTAGGCAAGAATGACAATATACAAAAAGAAACTACACCTGTAAGAATAATTACAAGTAGAGAGCCAAATAGATCATGGCCCGATGAAATGAACAAGGCATGGCCATAACCTAAATTTTATGAAAGGAGTACAATGGGAGACTATTATTTCAGCCCAAGAATATTTCTATGCCCATCATAGAGATTATCAAGTCAAGGATTAGTGTATGATTAGGTACAGAGGGAAAATGATCAAAAGATTAAATTGGTTTACCTTCAAGAGATATGAGGAACCCAAAGACATTAAATTTAAGAAAATGATCAATTATTCCATTCCTAGGTTGAGTTGATAAAGCAAAGCTATAGGAGAGGCAAACTAGAATAAGAATATCAATTTGCAACAACCAAACAAGACAAAGCTTAGGGGGAAGACATGACCACTAAAAAGTCATGGATTAAACAACAAGAATACGGACTCGAGATTCTCATTTTAAGTACGCATACATCTTTGTCCGGCAAAGTGATGATCTAAACACCTATTGACCTCAGCTTGAGTACAGAGGAGCAATGGAAAATTTAAACCCATTCACCTTTGGAGACTTGGAGGGAAATTTTGGGGAGAATGATAAAACTATGGATTAGACCCCATACGGTTTCAAAGATGGAGACGACGAAGACACAACATGATTTAAATAAGAAGTTTGTAATTATTGTGTGAAAAGGATAACCTTCACACAAGATGACACCTAGGTTAAGTAGTCGAGGGATTATACAAACGTTGGGTCAAGGTTCACTAATGAGAACATGGCCTAACTTTGAGTTTACGCAAACAAGCCACCAACACTTTGTTGACACAACAAGCATACAAACAAGCATAGGTTGGACTAATGGTCAAACTAAGAAGAATCACATGCCACATACACACATGTCTAAAGGTCACAACAAACAAACCTAGAAATTGCTTATAGGACAGTAATGATGCACACATTTTCCAATTATTTATTATCGGAATAAAGACGAGGGAAGCATGTTCGTTCACGATCACCAATTATTAGAATAAAGATGAGAGAAGCATATTCGTGCACAAACAATAAACACAATGCAACAATCAGGATGCATGCTTGTCCTATTCGTCCTCACGATTTTTGCCAACATAATATGGCAATAGCATTCTATATCGGTGGCATAGCTACATTCTCTCTCGATATTTTGCTAGTCGTCAACTACACATACGGTTTCGAAGTTAGTGTATCTACAGAAAATTCCATTACAACCTATTTCCCCATGATGCAATTCACACATTGGGTCACAATTTATACTCCATATATTTATATATGGAGGCCAGCTCCTCATTAAGCGCCGAGCCACGCATAGGCGCCGCTGCCACACTTTAACCACAGGGCAGCTCATTATGGTAACTCACCTTCTTACCTTAGCGTAGGCGCGTTGTTACAAGTACATTACACTTCTCAGTATTCTCATGTCTGTATACCCATACACATCCATGTGGTACCGAATCCCGGAAACATAATTACTCCACATCGTAGCCCTCCTATATACATATGTAGAACATGTATATAGTTAAGCGCTTTTTATGCTCTCCCCTAGACCGACATTTGTTTGGATATGCTCTCACATCTCACGTTACCTTGGTCGTCGATCCATTCAAGACTGAATGGCCTCAAAAATAACAATACACATGTATGCAATTCCCTTCCCAGGTTGTGGATTAGTATTCTGAATTAATCCATCTAGTAGTCCTTAATTTAGGGATTAACAGAGGATGTCGATAGCAATATAGTTTTTCAAATCTATTTTTCAAAACCAAACAATGTGTTTAGTTAAAAAAATAGGTTTTCGAAACCAAAACTTGGTTTTAAAATACGTATGCGACCGTATTATACTTAATTCTGCACTGTCGCATAACCTCCCAAGTTATCGGGCCCATATGCACCTGTCCTTGTCTCAAAGACCTTAGACGGCTATGCATGTGCACCAAACAACTTAACAGGATCTGTCCGAGTGCCCCGAGGACCCCGGATAAACGACTTACTGCCAAGATCACAGGATTAAGTAAACACAAATCACACACCAACATTTGCAGCGGAAATAAATTCTTTATTGCAAAATGATTACATGTTACAATAAGTTTACATTATACAATTATCGGAATGATTACAAAAGAAAGTGATTCAAAAGAATTACACTTTAAAATGTATAAAACATTTATAAGTTTTAAAATACATGCTAGCTTAAGTGACAATCCTCAATAAAGAAGCTTAAGATGGGATACACCTATATAAGAAGGCCAAGCCCACCGGCACTTAGCACCATCCACAACAGAACAAAATCATAACCTGAAAAACAACAGGGAATAAAACCCTGAGTATGTAATTACTCACCAAGACTTACCCGACTAAAGAAAAGACTCTCAAGGGTATGCTGGTTTGTCGGGAATCAAGGTAAAGCTCATCAAATTCCAAAGACTCATTTTTGCGAAAAAGCTTACTAGTAGTGGATCCTTATGCCAAAGTTTTATTTCACAAGTTAAATTATTTTCCTGAATCTAGATTTGCCTAATCTAGATCATTCACTTATCCTACACTAGCTTCATTTTATCCACTTTAGTTTCATTTGTTATCTATGCTGAGGGTCGAAGATCTAGTCTTCATATCCGAAAAGTTTGGCTATCTGAATCGATTAGTACCCAGCTGGGGATCTCCAACCACACGACATATGTAGCACTTAACCCTTACATATGTCAACTTGCCCACGGGTTTCTCAAGACCAGAACGGGTTTCACATCACACTTGATAATCACAAGAGCATTATCAACACAAACACCTAACCATCCATTCATCTATAATTAAACTAGCTGGCCAAAATATGAATTTGCACATCAAAACCTAAATCGACTAAAAACTCGCAAGGGCAACGACGATCATCGACTCCATCCAATTACTACTAGACATATTCACTTTAGCACACCTGTGCGAGAACAAGAAAATCATCGTAACTATTTTATCCATCTAACCCATACATCGGTTAAATAGCAGAAATAATAATGTAGCTCACCACGACTAAAGTTGACTCGACTGGCACTAAACGACCATGACAGCCAATTCAATCATTTCACCCAACAGCTAGTAAGCGACGGACGTGCTCCGTCTCTTCTTCACCTAGATTTCACGGATTTCGCTCCTCAACACACATAGGCACATAAACACAATTCACATTAGCAAATAGACGTCGATCGATGAAACGACAAAGCAAGAACGAAACCTCACCGATGGTCGACGGTGTCGCGGATGGGCTGCGCAAAACATCAAACATCCGACGACGCTAATAGGACTGTCCATGACACGGCAATCCACTTGGGCATTTTGTCAAACACCATACGTGTGCGGATGGCGCGGGGCTACAAGAGGATGTCCGACGGCGAGGGTTGCTACAGAGAGGTGCGCAGCCATGGAAAGAAGGAGCAGAGGGGCGCTGGTGTCCATGGCTGGGGCAGGGGCGAGCGCTAGGGAGGATATGGCTGGTGAGCAGAGGGTCTGGGAGATGAGAGGTCGTCAGGGAGATGGAGCTGGCGCGCTAGAGCAGGGAAGGCGACCTCGCCGTAGGAGTGGACAGCGGTGCAGTTTGGGGAGACGGTCGACGACTCCATGGATGCCTGGCGAAGAAGAGGACGCGCGGGGGAGGGGATCCAGTGCTGGGAACAGGAAGTAGGGATGCGACAGCCATGGAGAGAGGAGCGCGCACAGGGAGGGCTCCAGGGGAAGCTGCCATGGGGAGAGGAGGAGATGGGGGCGAGCTGAGCGACTACGCGGCAAACTCCAAGGACGAGAAGGGCTCGGATGCGTCCACCCCACGGCGTGGATAAGAGCAGGAAGGGATGAGGACGTGCGTGGAGATAAGCCTGGAAACTTGAGCGGCAGAGAAGAAAATTATAGATTTTCTTTCTTTTCTTTTTCCAATACAAATTTTTGATATTCCGAATTTTGGGATTAAAATTTGAGCAAGGTTAAAATGGACCGAAAGGAGGTGGTAGGGAGATAAGATGCATCTGCGAAACTTCACAGAAACGATGTTATGTGTCGCAAATCGTAGGCAAGAAGTTATACACAGCCACCCACAGATTTGCACACGCCACGCGCCATGAAGTCAGGCCATAGAGGGAACACCTGCAACGCAGGTGCGAGGGAAATTGCGATGAAATCTAAAGAACCAAATTCGACTAGAAAACAAAGCGATTACAAATTTTACACCTTGTTTTTCTTGGATATTCAACGTGATCGAATTATAAAAAGAATCAAACTCTTTCCAAAATCATATTCACGTACTCGACCAATATGAACAACATCACACTCAACATTACGGAGGATTACTAACGTCTGAACTTCGTGAAATATTTTTGGACAGTGCAGATAGACGAAGTAGATGCGATATCGAAATCGCCAGGATAAAGTTGATTAGAATTTAGTGTCCATTTTATTTTTTCACCGAAATTTAGTGCTTAAGTCTATAAGCACAGTTTAATAGGAGGTAATAAACACCAGGGGTGTAACAACAACGGTGGCCGAAGTTGCTTGCAACGGCGGTGGACGGAATGACTACGACGTTAGCGGCCGGACCTGACTGCGATAGCAGCATGAGAACTCGATTGCGACGATGGAGGGGAAGTGTCTCGCGTCCTGGCAGTCCTGCCATGGAGGCGTGGACTTCCGCTCCCACCAGCTGTTAGAAATATAGGCATTTTCCATATCATTTTAATTCCATAAATTAACATTATGATGATGACATATAAAATATAATTAATCATAGAAATCACTTTCTCAAATATATCCATAACAATATGGATCATGAGAACATAAAGCATATGAATTATATAAATCATATAAATACGATAAACATGTAAACTGACTGAACAATTGAAAATAAACAAATAGAAACATAAACAGCATGATTGTAAAATTAAAACAAACAGATATAACACATTATAAGGTAACAGAACAGATGAGATAAACTCTTTGCTATATATGAAACAATACAAATGCATATATAAAACATATATAGTCTGTAGAATGCAAAACAGTAAGGAAATAAACTGATCATACCCTCCCATGCGCTCTGATCCAGATCCTTGTCCGACTTCCTTTGTCATGTCGTAGATGTTTGGGCAGTCGCGTAGACGCTCCCCAAAAACCTAATTGCCGATCCCCCGTGCAAGGTCTCGAACGGCACCGGCTTCGGAGGCACCTGCCCTCTCGCTTCTCTGTGCGCGCAGAGTCACGAGATGGAAATACACTCACTCGGCGGCTGGACTGTGATTCTGAAAGTGGTGTGTTCGCGTGTCCCGAGTGACAGGGGTGCTTCTCTATTTAACCTCTCGCAGAGGGAAGTTGAAGGAGAAAGGTCGCCGAGTCACGCCAAGAGTCGGCCAGCTCTCGCCGAGTTATGCCATGAGTCGGCCAGCACTCGCCGAGTCAAGGGTCACTCGGCTGGCTGACGAAGAGACAGAGTCACTCGGCTGGCTGACGAAGAGACAGAGTCACTCGGCAGACGAAGAGACAAGGTCACTCGGCTGACGTACGCGGTTAGTGAGTGCTAAAAATTAACACAACCACACCACGCCCGCTCGCCTGCCTGCCTGCCTGCCTCGCCTCGCCACGCCACGCCACGCCACGCCCGGCCCGGCCGGCGGCGGCGGCGCGCGCGCGCGCGTGTGGCACGCCCTTGTCCTTTTCTTGACTTCTCAAGTTAAGTGGAATAAATCCCACCATATAAGTCAAGGCAAAAGACCCTTGGACTTCCAATGTGGTACTATTGGTATTCTCCACCATTACACACCATAGAGTTTATTCAATAAATGGGCCAAGCCCATAAAAGATCCAACAATCCCCACCAAACTCTAGGGTTTGTAATGATGAAGTATCAGAATCACAATCCTTTGATATACCAGTTTTCAATGGAGACTGTTAAGTTGAACATCCATCTAGAATAAGAGTTTCACTCATTCACAACTGAGCAATGGACTATGCCTTGAATTGACAGTTTTGTGCGAAATAAGATTCACTCAAATCCTTTGCTGATACTTGGCTGCAAAAGGGTATTCCCGCTGTTTAGAAGCATATAAGTCACACTTCAGTGCCTTTCATGAGTATTTAGGGATTACCCAAGTCCCATAGACTGTGACTAGCAGTCTGACTCATATAGGTGTATTCCTCAAAAGATGTTCTGTAGGACAACATCTCACCTTTATAAGACTCTTGGAATACATTAAGGTAAATACCATCCTGCCTTACAGATAGGAAAGATGTGCATCAGAAATGAGTTAAGAAAGGGATCTTTCCTCACAACCTACTCCTAGCTTGTTTCTCCACTCTACTTCACGGGATCTCCGATCACATAGAGCAGGTTACCACTAGAGTAGATCTCACATGGGTCTCATACCCATTTCCCTCGATGCACTTTCTATCACATTGCGTGATAGACCCTTAGTGAATTGATCTGCCAGATTGTTCGATGTGTGAACATAATCCACAGTTATAACTCCGGAGTTTTTCAACTTTCTGACAGATTTCAATCTCCTCTTAACATGCCTTGTAGACTTCATGTTATTCCTAGAACTGTTAACCTTTGTAATCACCGTTTGGTTGTCACAGTTCATGGAAATAGCCGGTATCGGTTTTTCAACTATCGGTAAGTCCAATAGGAAATCACGAAGCCACTCGGCCTCAGCCCCAGCAGTGTCTAATGCTGCGAGTTCTGCTTCCATTGTAGACTTTGTTAAGATAGTCTGCTTGCAAGACTTCCAGGAAACAGCGCCACCTCCAAACAGAAACACATATCCGCTTGTGGCATAAAGCTCATCAGCATCAGAAATCCAGTTGGCATCACAATAGCCTTCCAACACTTTTGGGTTTCCGGTATAATGAATACCGTATGTCATAGTACCTTTCAAATACCGCAACACTCTCTCAAGAGCACGCCAGTGATCATCTCCTGGTTTCGACACAAACCGACTTAGCTTATTCACAGCATAAGAGATGTCTGGCCTTGTTGCACTTGCAAGGTACATGAGCGAGCCAATGATCTGGGAGTATGTCAATTGATCCCTTGCTATTCTCCGGTTCTTTCTTAATAGCACACTGGGGTCATAAGGTGTTGGAGCAGGATCACAGTCACTAAAACCAAAGCGACTCAATACCTTTTCCACATAATGGGATTGTAACAAAGTTACCCCACCATCAGCTTCTCTAACAAGCTTGATGTTTAGAATGACATCAGCTTCTCCCAAATCTTTCATCTCGAAATTGCTCGATAGAAGATTTTTAACTTCCTCAATCACATTGAGATTTGATCCAAAGATCAAAATGTCATCAACATAAAGGCACAGCATAACAGACTCACCCCCACCATACCGATAGTATACACACGTGTCAGATTCATTTACAACAAAGCCAGCTGCTGTAAGAGTATTATCAAACTTTTCATGCCATTGCTTAGGTGCTTGTTTTAGGCCATACAATGATTTTATCAACCTGCACACCTTGTTCTCTTGACCATCTGCAATAAACCCTTCTGGCTGATCCATATAGATCTCCTCATCCAACTCTCCATTTAGGAAAGCTGTCTTAACATCCATCTGATGAATGATAAGACCATAAGAGGCTGCCACGGCTATTAATGTGCGAATTGTAGTCAATCGAGCCACTGGTGAGTAGGTATCAAAGAAATCTTCACCCTCCTTTTGGGTATATCCTTTGGCCACAAGCCTTGCCATGTACCTCTCGATTGTACCATCAGGCCTAAGCTTTTTCTTGAAGATCCATTTGCAACCTATAGGTTGACAACCATAAGGACGGTCAACGACCTCCCAAGTTCCATTAGACATAATAGATTCCATCTCACTCCTTACTGCTTCCTTCCATAAGTCAGCATCAGGAGAGGAATATGCCTCACTAATGGTAGTTGGTGTGTCTTCCACAAGGTACACTATAAAGTCATTACCAAAGGATTTTGCAACCCTCTGTCTCTTGCTCTTTCGAGTGACTATAGTGTCATCCTCCTCAGGGATGTGCACGTGAGAATCCTCAGCATGATCTATAGGAATCGACAGTTCGTGCTCATGGGGAATTATAGTCTCATGACTTGTATCACTAGGTGTATTCTTCATGGGAAACTCATTCTCAAAAAATGTTGCGTCTCTTGATTCCATGATAGTATCAACATACATATCAGGCACATCAGATTTTATAATTAAGAACCTATACCCAGTGCTGTGAAAAGAGTACCCAAGGAATATACAGTCAACAGTTTTAGGCCCAAGTTTACGCTTTTTGTTGATTGGCACATTCACTTTAGCCAAGCAACCCCAAGTGCGCAAATACGAGAGATTTACTCTTTTCTTTTCCCATTCCTCAAATGGAGTGATCTCTTTGTTCTTTGTTGGAACTCTATTCAGGACATGACATGCTGTCAAAATCGCCTCACCCCACCATGCCTTGGATAATCCCGCTGTACTCAACATGGCATTCACCAAATCTGTTAGAGTGCGGTTTTTCCTTTCAGCAATCCCATTGGATTGTGGTGAGAATGGCGGTGTCCTCTCATGAATAATACCATGTTCCACGCAGAACTCATCGAACACATTAGAGAAAAATTCTCCGCCTCGGTCGGACCTTAAACGTTTTATTTTCCTCTCAAGTTGGTTCTCAACTTCAGCTTTATAGGCCTTAAAATAATTGAACGCTTCATCTTTTGTTTTTAAGAGATACACATAACAAAATCTAGTGGAGTCATCTATAAAAGTGAGAAAGTATCTTTTACCACCTTTGGTCAAAATTCCATTCATCTCGCACAGATCAGAATGAACAAGTTCTAGAGGTGCCAAACTCCTCGCCTCAGCAGCCTTGTGAGGCTTGCGGGGTTGTTTTGATTCAACACACACATGGCACTTAGACTTTTTGACCAAATTAAATTTAGGAATTAAATTTATATTTGCTAACCGCATAAGACAGCCAAAGCTTGCATGACAAAAACGTGAATGCCATAAATCTGACTCATCAGAAAAATGAACAGAATTCACCAGTTTATTACACACATCATGCAGTGATAAGCGGAACAACCCTCCGCAGTCATATCCTTTACCAACAAAAGTACCATGTTTCGACACAACACATTTATTTGACTCAAGAACAACTTTGTAGCCATCTCGACATAGCATAGAAGCACTAACGAGATTCTTCTTGATAGAGGGCACATGCTGCACGCTCTTCAATGGCACCGTCTTTCCCGAAGTAAACTTCAGAATGACCGTACCAACACCAAGAACATGAGCACGCGACCCATTTCCCATTAACAGGGCGCCAGACCTCCCGACCTGGTAGGAGGAGAACATAGAGGCATCAGCACACACATGAATATTTGCACCACTGTCCATCCACCACTCAGGTGAATTACAAACTGAGAGAACAAATGGTAAAGAATTACCATACCCAGATGTTCCATCTCCAGTTTCAGTGGTTACAACATTAGCTGATTTCTTGTCCTGAGTGAACTTGCGATCAGGGCACTCTCTAGCCCAATGTTGATCACTGCCACAGACAAAGCACCCTCCCTTTCCCTTGTTATTGTTGTTCTTCTTTTTAAACTGTGCTGTATGAACAGGTTTATTTGCGTTCTCTGGTTTGTTTTGGTTTTTCTTCTTGTTAAACTTGCGGAAGTTTCTCTTCTGCACCACATTAGCAGTAGAGGTCTCCACACCTTTTCCATTGTCCTTTGATCTAGCTCTTTCCTCAACATCAAGAGTACCAATGAGCTCCTCCACATTGAACTCTTGTCTCTTATGTTTGAGAGAGGTAGCAAAGTCCTTCCAATAAGGTGGCAACTTGGCGATTATACCGCCAGCCACAAACTTGTCAGGCAAAGGACAAGGAAAAAGTTCGAGTTCCTTAGCTAGTGCCTGAAACTCATGAG
The DNA here is from genome assembly GCA_029449295.1 of Zea luxurians. Taxonomy (NCBI): domain Eukaryota; kingdom Viridiplantae; phylum Streptophyta; class Magnoliopsida; order Poales; family Poaceae; genus Zea; species Zea luxurians. Next base: position 114,964,364 of record JAOPSE010000005.1, on the reverse strand, counting down.
CCTGTTCCACTACAGATCGGTTCTCAACCATCTTGTAGTCATACAGCTGCTCCATGAGGTACAGCTCGCTACCAGCGTCAGTAACTCCAAACTTTCCAACAAGAGCATCCCACAGCTCTTTCCCTGTGGGAAGGATGATATAGCTTTTCTGGAATTTTGTGTCAAGTGCGCTAATCACTGCACCTCGAAAGAGGTTGTCTTCAGCCTTAAACTTAGCCTCATCCTCAGGAGGTAAGTTGGCAGGCTTGCCCTCAGCGGCATGAAAACAAGACATTGCAGTTAGCCACAATTCCATCTTAGCTTTCCATATCAAGAAGTTTTTACCATCAAAAGGATCAGGCTTTAGCACAGCAGCAAAACCTCTGACAGAAAAATGCCTAACATTAGGTTTTTGGATTGTTAGAAATATAGGCATTTTCCATATCATTTTAATTCCATAAATTAACATTATGATGATGACATATAAAATATAATTAATCATAGAAATCACTTTCTCAAATATATCCATAACAATATGGATCATGAGAACATAAAGCATATGAATTATATAAATCATATAAATACGATAAACATGTAAACTGACTGAACAATTGAAAATAAACAAATAGAAACATAAACAGCATGATTGTAAAATTAAAACAAACAGATATAACACATTATAAGGTAACAGAACAGATGAGATAAACTCTTTGCTATATATGAAACAATACAAATGCATATATAAAACATATATAGTCTGTAGAATGCAAAACAGTAAGGAAATAAACTGATCATACCCTCCCATGCGCTCTGATCCAGATCCTTGTCCGACTTCCTTTGTCATGTCGTAGATGTTTGGGCAGTCGCGTAGACGCTCCCCAAAAACCTAATTGCCGATCCCCCGTGCAAGGTCTCGAACGGCACCGGCTTCGGAGGCACCTGCCCTCTCGCTTCTCTGTGCGCGCAGAGTCACGAGATGGAAATACACTCACTCGGCGGCTGGACTGTGATTCTGAAAGTGGTGTGTTCGCGTGTCCCGAGTGACAGGGGTGCTCCTCTATTTAACCTCTCGCAGAGGGAAGTTGAAGGGGAAAGGTCGCCGAGTCACGCCAAGAGTCGGCCAGCACTCGCCGAGTCAAGGGTCACTCGGCTGGCTGACGAAGAGACAGAGTCACTCGGCTGACGTACGCGGTTAGTGAGTGCTAAAAATTAACACAACCACGCCCGCCCGCCACGCCCGGCCGGCGGCGGCGGCGCGCGCGCGCGTGGCACGCCCTTGTCCTTTTCTTAACTTCTCAAGTTAAGTGGAATAAATCCCACCATATAAGTCAAGGCAAAAGACCCTTGGACTTCCAATGTGGTACTATTGGTATTCTCCACCATTACACACCATAGAGTTTATTCAATAAATGGGCCAAGCCCATAAAAGATCCAACACCAGCAACGTCCAGAGGCCAAAAGTTCGTTGGGTTGTTGAAATTTGTATCGGTCAACATCTATATTTGAAGAGTTTGTTGGATACATTCTTCCATTTAGTCGTTATCTATCTTTTTCACATCCATGTAAACTCTAAATTTATAACTCTAAATTAAAGGAGCAGAGACTAACACAAGGGACTCTCCCGCCTCAAGTCCCAACCCAAGAGTTCCGCAAGACCGCAACCAGTGCATCGCCTCGCCCTCGCCATCGCCATCGCCATCGCCACCAGCCATGTCGAAGCAGGAGCCTAAGTCAGAGCCGCAGCGCAAGTGGGTGGCCCTCGTCTCCATCCCCGTCCTCCTCGGCCACGAGGACGAGTGGGACCAGGAGGTCGTCATCGGCACCGACATGCTGCTCGACCTCAACGTCCCGCCACATCCCTCCTACTTGGTGCTGCGCCACCGCGTCGGCCCCGACAGCAGGCGCACCCACGAGTCGCGGTCCGCTCACATCCTCGCCGCCGACCGCTCCGCCTGCATCCTCCTTCAGGTCGTCGAAGGCAACCGCTGGGACTTGTTCCTCTGCGACACCTACAAACGAGCCGTCACCATCCTCCCCCCTGTGTCCTTCTATATCCAGTCTAAGTCCAGCGAGGGCCTCGCCATCAGCCCCCACCTCAGCATCGGCCTCATCGCCGACCCGCACAACCGCGGCCACTACGAGGTCGTCCAGCTCCAGTCAAGCACCTCCGACGACCAACCCAACAGGCTCCTCTGCTACTCTACCGCCAAAAGCTGGTGGTTCACCAGGGACCTCACCCTGCAACAGGCCTGCCTGCGCAACCCCTTTTCCGAGACCGGCGTGCTCGCCCACGACGGCCGCCTTTGGTGGCTCGCCCTAGCCTATGGCGTGTTCTTCTGCGACCCCTGCACGCCGCTCTTGGAGCCCCCCGAGCTGCGATTCATCCCTCTCCCGGCCGACTGCGAGCTCGACGACTACGTCACCTTCGATCCCCGCATCGACCAGCGCCGCTGCGTCAGGCCCAGCGAGGGCAAGTTGCGCTTCGTCGAGATCCGCGGCCTCTCCTACAACGAGTTCGTCGACGTAGCCCCGGCCGCTAAGCCGACCATATGGATGTGGACGCTCGACGATCCGGAGGGCCCGAACCCCTGGAGATTCGAGTACGAGGTGGCCTTCGCCGAAATCTGGCACAGCAAAGCCTACGCCGACGTGGGCCTGCAGCCGGGCGAGGTGCCCCACGTCGCCCTCGTCGACCCCAACGACCACCACGTCGTCTACTTCTTCCAGGGATCGAAGATATTCGGCTTGAACGTGCGCAAGAAGGTGATCCTCGCCTGCAAGGAATGCCTGATAGACCGTGATCAACAAATGTTCCCATCCTCCCGCCCGATCATCGATGCCTGGGAGCTTCCGGACGGCGTCGCGACGACGACTCTTCACAAGATAGTATTGCTGCTGGAAATCTCGACTTGATGTTCTCTGTGTGTCTGCATGCTCGGCATTCAATCATATGCACAAATCTTAACCAGACTGATCATAATTCATTGCCTTTGTCTTAGCATTGAGAATAGAATAGAATCACTGAATTTGGCGTGCATATTTGGCAAAAGTTCTTTATATATTCCTCTTGCGTAGATTTGATTCATGCATGGAACAAGACTATGACTTCCCCTAGCATTTGGATTTGGAATGCTGATTTCTGCTTCCTTGCTTGACCCTTAATAATGGCTGTTCTTTTGCATGCAGATAATGTTTGATCGATACAGTCCCTTACTCCGAGGAAAAGAAGCGCGAGGTGACCATACCGAGTCTATGGACTACTATCGGTTAGACGAATCATCTGTTAACACGGACGCGTCGGACGAATCATCCGTTAACACGGGTGGCCTTTTAGTCCTCTGTCCGTTAGTTAATGATGAGCCGAAGATACAGCTCCCCGTTTTCGGCGGACAGAGCTCGGCCGTTGAAAATAAGTTTGGCCGCCGTAAGTGATTTACAACGCTGTTGTGTCCTCTATTCCCTTTCCCCGTAGGTGACGAGACAGAGCGCAGAGACCGATTCGTCGTGTCAACATGTGTGGAAGCGCTTCTTTCGATCTTGTGTTTCAGATACATAGAGTAGATCAGCCTGCAGCTGTGTCATGGACATCTGATCCACGCATTCTCCTCTAGCTTGATCGGCTGCATTCATTTGGCAGCTGCACCTGCTGTTGCTGTGGTTCCATGTAAACACTACTATAACATTTGGCGCGCGTTGCGCGCCGCCCTACCACGAGCAATAGAAATATGCGCTTCAAATTTCCGAATGGTGCATCAGCAAACATTTTAAATATTGATATCTTTACTAATATACATTATTTGCCATATATCAAATCGACGTCTAATACGTGCATCATCAATCACGCAAGCACATGAATAATCATCATTTTAATAGCAGTATAGTACTATGCCGAGCATCTCAAACTCACATCAAAACAACATATAATCACATATTCATTTAGAACAGCATAGAACTCACATGATATTTGAGGAAAACAAATACATTGCATGTCCATGGACTAAAACTCACGGGCATGACCAAGTGTTTGCGCCGATTTGGGCACCGCCAATCACTAGGGGTGTACCATTTCACGGTGCCTTCTGCTGCGGCGCGGACGGTCCGTGAACTAGACGCAGGAGCGGCACCTTCCCCGCGTCGTATTGGACAGTCCACGCTCTAGGTCGGACGGTCCACGATGGCGCAGAGTCGTCTTTGTCCTCGCTGAAATCTAGATTTCGCCCCTTGGGGGAGAGATCTTAGGGTGCTCCGGGTCGACAGGTCACCCAGTGCGTCCTTAGACGACTTAGAGTCGCCTATGAATTAAGAGACAGTCGAGTTAGAGTATCTTGAATGGACAAATAGATCTTGTCCCACGGGAGGTGTAAGATTCTATAGTCGTCTTGGGGTCGGTAGGTCACCCAAGACGGATCTAGACGACGTAGAGTCAAATAGGGGTGGAGGTGGATATGTGGAAAGCTATAACTAGAACTACGCTACATCTACTCCTAGGGCAGGAATGATAAAGAAAGTAATGGTTCGATTGGAATGTGTTTGTAGGTTCTCAATCGGCCCTACCCTTTCATATATATAGGGAGGAGGTCTGGACCCGTTCCTAGGCGATAGCTAACAAATCCTACGTGATTAGATGGATAACCACACACGAGATAAGAATAATCGCCTGAGTTAATCTGATCGCGGGCGCGCGAACCGTCCGGGCCCTAGGGTCAGACCGTCCGCCACTTTTGGTGTTCAACACAAGCCCCCTGCTTTTTGGTGGAGCTTGGCGAACCAAAAGCGTCAACGTACTTCGAAACAATAGATCTCATTAGTTATTTTGTTCCTAAAGTAAGGACTAAGCTCGATGCAAGTTATCGGCTCTTGTGATCAGATAATATAATTATTTGATAGAACTTTGATGCACAGAGGCCGTTTCGGATTGCATCCTTTTCAATCATGTCAGCCTGATCAACATGTTAATAGGCAAAATCTTGTGGTGTCCCCAGCCCAAATAAGTAAACAGATTGAGCTAATAATACAGATTCATCGTCGTACCGCCCCACACTTGAGTAGGACAACACATCGCCGATGAATAAACTGAAAAGCACCAAGACATCTCGGGAGGAGGATGACTAGGCGATCTTGGTTGCTCCACCTTTTAGGCCACTTTAGTCGACCTTTGCTTTCACATAGATTGTCCTTTTGACTTTGTTTATTTTATTGGCCGCTTGTGTGGAACGACGTTTTTCTTCATATATTTAGCAAGCAACTGATGAAAAGTAGGGCCAACTCTGCGGAGCCAACCAGACGTATTGGAAGTGTTTTGCTTCCTAGTATCTGTTTTACGACGTTGTGGTCTGATGGTTTGAGATCGCTGCTGCTTCTAGTTGTGTGCGGACTGTCTGACCTTCATAGTCGAACTGTCTGCGCCTGTCCCAGACTGTCCGGCTTTAGTGCTTGGACCATTCGACGTACACAAGACAGGTGGCCATGATCGAGTATCCGATCGTGCTTGCCCCCCCCCCCGACGCCTCCAGTCTTTTTTTGTCCGGAGCCTTCCGAGTAACCACTCTGCGTGACATATTTGGCATACGAAGATCCCCAATGACGATATTTTTATCTTTGATTTTATCGGTCGCACATGGCCGAACTAAGATTTTTTTGCTTGTCGGCTCTAATGTGATGACAGAGACATGTGGCTTGTCAATCTTCACCTCTTGAAATCTCAACCAGCCTTCATTTATAGCCGATTGTATTTGTCGATGGAACACAACACAATCATTATGAAAAAAGGAGCCTTGCCATTTACAATACACACGCCGTTTTAATTCTTCAACCGGACGAATCATATACGACAATTTAATATTACCATGCTTAAGTAACTCATCAAATATTTTATCACAATTAGCAATATTAAATGTGAACTTAACTTTCCACTTTTGTGCTGAGTGCGGGTGAGAGCGAGCAGAAGATTTGGCCTTAGCAGACCAAACAAGCTCAGTGACGTGTAACCTTTTCGGTTCCTGGGGCTTAGGTGGCCAGCTATATTTATGCTAGCCTTCTGCACTAGGCTGACCGCAGGTGGCTTTCGATGCTTCGGATGGTCCGACTTGTGCAGTCGGACGGTCTTTAAAGGGATAGGACAGTCTAGTACTATACCCAAACTGTCTGGTCATGCAGGATAAGCCTTTTGGTGGGCTCCATGCAGCGTAAGGTGCCGAAAGATCCGATGGGGAGCCGGACAGTCCGAGATCGTGCTCGGACTATCCGGTCATGCTCAGAGCCGATCCACCGCATAGTGAAGATGACAACAACGGTTGCCCCGGATACAACTTCATCGGCATGCAATAATATGGCTGGGACTGAGAAACTCATTTGTTGTCGATATGTTTGGCGTAGTTATTTCAGTGTCCAATTCTCGTAGCAAAGAATTGGACGTACACATTTTTTCTAACTTACGCCTTAATTCCTCTATATATTTGTCCACACTTTTAATCTGATTGTCACATAAAGAACTTTTAGGAGATTGAATAACGTCGGATGTCATGGCATTACTTACAGTGGGGTGGCAGACAAAATCTTTTAGGGAAATGTGTCCCCAGCGGAGTCGCCAAAATGTGTGTCGGCATCGATTTGGGTAGTGCCGATCACTGGGGGCGTACCGTCTGGTGGTGTCCTCTAATGCGGCACGGACGGTCCACGGCTCTGGGTCGGACGATCCACGACCTGGGCACAGAAGTGGCGCCTTCCCTGCGTTGCACTGGAGGTCCGCGCTCTAGGCTGGATGGTCTGTGATGGCGCAGGGTCGTCTTCCTCCTCACTGGAATCTAGATCTCGGCCCCTGGTGGAGCGATTTTAGGATGCTCTGGGTCGACGGGTCATCTGGGATGTCCCCACACGACGTAGACTCGCCTAGGAATTAATAGACAATCAAGGTAGAGTATCTTGAATGGAAAAATAGATCTTGCCCCAGATCCTATGGTCATCTTGGGTCTCGAGGCCACCTAAGACGGATCTAGACGACGTAGAGTCAAATAGAGGTATAGGTGGATATGCAGAAAGCTATAACTAGAACTACACTATATCTACTCCTAGGGCATAAATGATAAAGAAAGTAATTGGTTCGTTTGGAATGTGTTCGGGGTTCTCAATCGGCCATACCCCTTCATATATAGACCCGTTCCTAGACGATAGCTAAAAATATCACATGATTAGATGGATAACCACGCATGAGATAAGAATAATTGTTCGAGTTAATCTGATCACGGGGACGCGGACCTTCTAGGCTCTAGGGCCAGACCGTCCGCCACTTTTGGTGTTTAACACCAAGGAAAGCAGGCTGCGAAATATCTAAATTAGTCTTTTACAAATAATCAATTTCACACAGCAAATGGGGAAACCCAAAACCGTTTCTGCCCTAATTATCGACTTCACTTATTTCGATCAATTCTCCTCGTGCACAGGAAACACAAAACGTTATACTCAAGTGTTCTCTGGAACAACGAAATTCTCATGCCACAATAGCCTAGGGGGCAATCACTACTGGAATCCGGGCCTTTGCCGAGTGCCGGCGTCTTTCCCGAGTGCTTTTTATCGGACACTCGGCAAAGACTACTTTGTTGAGTGTCGCCCTCGGCAAAGTCCTGCGCTCGGTAACAAGACAGTTTACCGAGTGCAGGACACTCGGCACCATGAAGCACTCGGCAAAGAGCACTTTACCGAGAGCGAGAGGCAAACACTCGGCAAAGACGGCTCTCGGCAAAGGGCCGTTAGCGGCCGTCTGTAGCTGACGGTCGTTAGTCTTTGCCGAGGGTCAAAAGCAGACACTCGTAGGGATGAAAACGGACGGAAACGGACGGAAAAACCCCTCTCCCGTTTCTGTATCCGCATTTTATCATCGGAAATGGGATCGGGTCCGGAATGGTCGGGAATAAAAACGGGAGCGGGATAAACGGAATTGCGAAAACAAACGGAAATGGAAATACTAACGGAAACTCATAATTTAATACAAATAGAAATGTTATTGATGTTTGACTAGTGATTGATTGGTAGAACAATAACATAAAACAAATAGATATAGAGAGGCAACATTCTATTGTTGTTTGGTTGCTAAATGTAACACCCGGCTTTAAGGAACAAAGCTAGGTGCATCTCATACATGCGCCAAGAAGACAACATATACAATAACAGAGTGTATAGAGATAAATGTCACAATAATCAGAGTATTTATTACATAGCGGAAGACTTATTACAAAATAAAAGATTAAACATAAAACGAACTAAGGATCGTCGGTGCCAATGTCAACTGAGAAACGCCACCTAGATCAGATCATACTCCTCGCCTTGTGGCTCCTCCTGAACCACCTGCTCTTCTCCTTTGGGGGGTGTGAGACAGCAAGAGTGAGCTCACATACGTTCATAGCTCAACAAGTCGTGGGGAATAATGTGGCATGAACTCACCAAAGGTGGGAGTTCATGAGGTGTAAGGCTGATCAATGAAATAAAGGCTGAAGCTGAGCATTGCTTTTATAAGTTGGTCAAAATTTTACTAGCAGTTACTAAGTGTAAGTAAATACCAAACCATAGTAATAATAAGTAAAAGTAATAGTAAAATAATCCCAAATGCAATGATATGACCAATTAAGTTTAAGTTCCATAAATTAATCATGTGAGTGTCCGAGCCGCTCATGACCGTGAGCACGGCTAATATACCAGTTTTACACTCTGCAGAGGTTGCGCATCTTTACCCACAAGTCGTGTTACCCATTTGCCACGGAGTTGATCAGACCCCATACACCTCTACCAAGGAAGCGAGGCAGGGTACCACTACGAGGCCTTTACAAAGTTCCACTAGCTTCAGACTACCCGCTACAGTTTATAGGAAGCTCCAATGCAGGGTTCTTGCCTGACCGCCATCGCAGCAAAATCAACCAAGGACCTCCCTACACTGACCACTCCCCTACTGCCCTTGCCCCTTTCGGGTAAGGTAGCCCTCCACCAGCTTTCCTAGTTAATCAGCCAAGGGCGTCCCATTAAACCCTTATGGTAGCACTATTTTCCCGGGTGGTTCTCCATGTTCCCATTAACATAATGATCTTATCATGAACATAAAATAATGAACAGATAATAACAAGTGTAAAAATGAGTGATGAATATCTCTATACCCAAATCCACATAAAGCAATAGCATGTACTACCCAAAAACTTAGTAGTAAAATCAGTGGTGAAGCAAGGTATAAAGATAGTCAAAATCTAGGGTAACCTATTGGGTCCCATCAAAATTAACCTATGCAGATCATTATGAATAATAAGAACATGAATGGGTAAAAGAGGTGATCAAGGGCACAACTTGCCTTCAATGAGCTCCTGCTCAGCTACTTCTACTTGTTGAACCTCAGATTCCACAGTGGCTTACTCGTCTACTCGCATCAACACAATACATACATAGTATAGCATAAATTAACATCACATCAAACATGTGAATAAAATATACATTAAAAATCTACACATTAAAATAAGATCACAGGAATTGGAATCATTAAATTTGGAGGTATAGATTTTAAGTTATGGATTTTCTAAGGTTTTATGCATTTAATATAAGATTAAGTGGGAAATAAATTTAAATGTGTATTTCATGTAAAAACAGTGGTACTATTTAATAGATAATAACATTACAAAATTATAGGAACTGGAATGGTCCAATTTGGAGTTTATATGCATTTTCTATGAATTAAACAAGTTTCTAGATTTATTTATGCACTAAAAATTGATTTCTGATATTAATTTCTGATTTTCAATGCTCTCTAGATTGGGCCTCAAATTCCAGAAAGCGCAGGGGCTTATCTAAGAAAACTCCCCAGACTCAGAGGGCACCCCGAGCTGGACAGCGGGTTAATTTATTAAGTCCCTAGGGTTTCTTTAGCAAAAGGTGCAGGCCGAAGAGGTACCAAGCGTTTCTGACCGCCCGATCTACAATCTAGGGTCCAGAGTAGTTCACCACACTTGCGAACCGGTACGCTTTGCCCTCGGTTGGATCATGATCCAACGGCCCACGGAGCACCACGCCATCACTAAATCCGATTCGTACGCCCGAGATCCAACGATGCAGATCAAAGCTACGCCTATCAATACGTGGGCTAAATCCGGACCGTTCAGATCAGATCCAAGGGCCAGGATCGGATCACGATATTATAAACCCGCGAGCGCACAAGGCCGTCCGATCACCGATCGATGGCCCAGATCCAATCCCACGAAGGGGTATCGCTCGATCTAATCGCGACCGTCGCTTAGAAGATCAACGGCCCACGCATTAGCTCAGCTGCATCACCCAACTCCGGCCGTCGGGGCGACTCTACGCGGCGGCGCCATCGCCGGCATTCCGCCATTAGCGCCCCCAGCTCACGACCTTCGCTCGGAACACTACTAAATGAATAGGATAACATTGCGAACGCGTTGGTAAGGTTCTTACCGGGATTCGAGTGGCGCTCTGCCCGGTCCGCGGCGCACGGCGAAGATGCAGCGACGACGAGAAATTCAAGGTCGTCCGCCGCGCGATGCGCCCAGGCAAGGTTCCAGCCGTGACCCACCGGACCAGGTGGAGCTCCCGCACCCCAGACCTCGGTCCAATCGCTGAGAAATCGACCGGTCGACGACGGCGGACCGAATCCCCTCACACGGCACGCGGCGGCGTTCTGGTGGCGATGAGAAATCGGGCTAAAGAGGGGAGAGGGGAAAAGGAGCGCGTGCGCTCGACTTTTATCCACCGAGCCCTCGGAGTCGGGATCGTGGCCTAACTCGCGCGAAGCAAGGAAGGGATCCGCGCATGGCGCTCGGGTTGTTGACGCGGGCAGCGAGATGACAAGTGGGTCCCGCATTGTAATACCCAAAAATGTAAATAGTGAAAATAGAGGTGAGCCCAATATTTTGTGATCTATACTTATCATCACATGTGAATATCATATTTAAAACAAATAATTAATAAATGATATTCCACTAAATTATGCATCATGCTGAAATTTTATTTTGTGTGCATTCTGTGACAATATAAAAGTAATATAAAAAGAAATATATTAATACCAAAATTTGGGAATTTAACCCTAGTTTGCAAATTAGAGGTTAGAGAAGAAAAGGAAAATGTTATACAAAAAAAAATAGATATAAAAATAATTGGACCTTTCATATTATTGGGTTCAATGTGTACATTTAAAATGAGTATAATCTTACAGTTTGAATTGAATTCAAATTTGAATTATAAAAACAAAGAAGAAAGTAAATTCAAAAAAAAGGAAAATAAAAAGGAAATGGTGAAAAACGTGCATGGGCCCAAACCACCTCTTTGGCCCACTTCACTTCCTTCCCCGCACGGCCCACCTCCCGCTTTTCTCCGCGCGCGGCCCAGCTGTTCACCTGCGCGCTGGCACGCGGGCCCGGGGTGGCAGCCACTGTGTTTGGTGCGTTCGCGTACGTGCCTGGTTGAGCTATCACTGGCTCATGGGGCCCACCTCGTCATTCTCACGCGCCTCCACTCATTTCTCTGCCATGTGGGGTCGCACTATCAGGCTTCCTTCAACCTCCCACCGCCGAGTTTGCCGCGCGGATTCCCCTCCCCGTATCTCGCTCCGGCCGGGTATATCGGACTTCCCTGACCCTATAAATGTCGCCCGGGGTCGCCTCCGCATTCCACCATGGCCATATCGGTTTCGGTTTGTGGAGTCCTGTGGGTACCAGAGGGAGAGAAAGAGAGCAAGAAATGATGGCGCCGCCGCGGGTAAACTAGAACCACGCCATTGTTGGGGACTCGACGATTGCACTGCGGGGGTCGACGGCAGTCCTCGAAGCTTTCTGTGTCGTCGGTGGGCGGCGGGGAACCTCGTGGCCACTAGAATTTCTCATCGGAGTGTTGAGATTCCGCCGGTCATGCCCAGCGCCGTGGCCAGCCTCTGCGACGCCCTAATCACTGGTGAGAGATACCCCCCCTCTATACTGTCCGCCCAGAATTTTATTTTAGCGCATTTGGATCGGGGCCCATGCTCGGGGGAGTGTTTCGCGCAGTGGCCGACCATGGCGCCACCGCCGAGCCTAGCGCGCCGCCGGAGCTCGCGACCAAAGCCACATAAACGGCTTTGGCCGTTGATTATGTGTTGGGCGATGGAGATTGGGTCTGGAGAACGGCTTGGCAAGGATGTACCGTGGACCGTTGATCGCGGAATGGACGTATCGGATTAGATTCACGTATACCCGTTCGACTCATTAAATCCAGGGCGTAGATCTTGGATCCTAGGGCTCGGGTTGCGTACCGATGTGAGCGCGGCCAGATTTAATCGTGACCTTTGGTTTGGATCGGTCGGCTCTGAATCAACGATACCCCTTCGCCCTGGCTTTCTTTCTAAAGAGACCCCGGAAAACTTGCTATTCAACCCGCGGACTATCGCCTGGGTTCTCTGTGTCTTGGTGCACTTTGCGCCAGGGCCCCTGCACTTCCTAATATTAGTGGGCCCAGTCCAGAATATTATAAAACAGAGAAAATAATTTATAAATGGGTTTTTAATAGATAAATAAATGCTAGAACATGTTTAAATCATAGAAAATCCATTTTTAGTCCAAATTAATCCATTCCACTTTCTAAAATTTTGTAATTTTATTATCTACCACCTAGAGCCTCTGTTTTGTCATGAAAACAATTAGAATTTTAATCTCTCACTTAATCCATTTTAAGCACATAAAACCTTTGAAAATTCATAACTTAAAATCTATAACTCCAAAATTAATGATTCCTGTTCCTATGATCTTATTTTAATATGTATATTATTAATGTGTATTTTGTTCTTATGATTGGTGTAATGTTAATTTTGCCTATACCATGTTTGTTTGAATTGCTACGACTAGCAGTGAGGTCACGAGTCACCTGAAGATCATCCTGGTACCTGGAATCTCAAGTCCCAGGCAAGTTGTGCCCTTGATCACTTCTTTTACCCACTCATGTTCTAATTAATCATAATGATCTGCATAGGTTAATTTGATGGGACCTAATAGGTTACCCTAGTTTGTCTATCTTTATGCCTTGTTTACCACTGAACTTTTTGGGTAGTACTTGCTATTGCTTTATATGGTTTTGGGTATGAAGATTACACTATTCATGACTATACTTTTGTTATCAGTTGTTATTTATTGTTCATGTTACGATCATTATGTTAATTGGAACATGGAGCGACCACCCGGGAAAACAGTGCTACCACAAGGGAGGAATGGGACCCCTTGGCTGATTAATTAGGAAAGCTAGTGGAAGACTACCTTACCCGAAAGGGGCAAGGGCAGTAGGGGAGTAGTCAGTGTAGGGAGGCCCTCGGGAGGATTTTGCTGCGATGGCGGTCCTGCAAGGGATTCCTGCATTGGAGCTTCCTATAAACTGTAGCGGGTTTTCTGAAGCTAGTGGAACTTTGTAAAGGCCTCGTAGTGTTACCCTACCTCGCCTCCTCGGTAGAGGTGTATGGGAAGTCGCGATCCCTTGGCAGATGGGTAACATGACTTTTGGGTAAAGATGCGCAACCTCTGCAGAGTGTAAAACTGGTATACTAGCCGTGCTCACGGTCATGAGCAGCTCGGACCCTCACATGATTAAATTATGGAACTTAAACTCAATTTGTCATATGCATTGCATCGCAGGTGAAGTTGTTACTTTTGTTCTACTATTTAACTGGGTTGGTATTTACTTATACTTAGTAACTGCTAATAAAATTTTGACCAACTTTAAAAGCAATGCTCAGCTCTAACCATCTCCTTTGGTAAGCCTTACACTTCACGTGAGCTCCCACCTTTGGCGAGTTCATGCACATTATTCCCCACAACTTGTTGAGCGATGAACGTATGTGAGCTCACTCTTGCTGTCTCACACCCCCACAGGTCAAGAACAGGTACCGCAGGATGAGGCGCTTGGAGGATGTTGCGATGTGTTCGTGAGAGGTCTAGGCCGTCGTCTCCCAGTCAACTTTGGGTTGCTGGACCGTTGTCTCCTTATAATGTAATTATTTATTTTGTATAGAACTCCTGTTATATATAAAGATGTGACATTCGATCCTGTACCACTATACATCATATGTGTGAGACTTGGTCCCAGCATACCTGGTGTTTATGTTCGCGCCCGGGTCTTAGTGCCCCTAAAATCCGGGTGTGACAGAAGTGGTATCAGAGGGATGTTGACTGTAGGACGAAACCTAGATGGAACTGGACAACCAATATTTACTTACCTTTGCTACTCTGATTCCTTTCTAAACTTTTCTTAATATTTTCTCAACTATTTCCGCTTTACTCTGATTATTCTTACCTTTTCTTATCTAAAGACAAATGTGGATTTCACACTTTGAAATCCTGTGCCTAAAGTGACTTTTAGGAATAGGAGACCTATTCTTAGGAACAAAACAAAACTATTTTTTTTATGTATATATATCTATGAACTTGAATGCTTGTTCTTATGACATTTGTTTGATTTGGATCTTTGGTTGAGTGTGATGAGTTGTGGAGTAATGTCCACAATTGCATCTGCATATACATCTAGGCATAAGGGAGGATATTTATAAAATAGATAATACAGATTATCCCTCATTAAAGTATCTAGCCTAAACAATATCCATCTCATTTTAAAAGATTCTATTCTACACTCATAGATCCATCTCATCTTAAAAGATACTCATCTTATCTTGAAAAGATTTTATCTCATCCTAATAGATCTAACTGACCTCAAAAGATTTTATTTTATCTTTATGGATCCATCTTATCCTAATAGGCATACTTATCCACCATAGTTTAACAACCATGATCTAATGCAAATTAATTAGATCTTATCTAGTCAAGCTAGTCATAACAATCTAATCTAGATCCCATCTAACCTAATATGATCTAATCTAAAGTGAGTTACTTAATGGACCAGTTAATACTTGTGAAATAGATTAGATCCTATCCACATATTTTAACTTAGTTCACCCTACACTAAATAAAGAATGATAGACCAACCCAACCAATAGAGTCTTGATGGATTGAATAATCTTCCTATCCCCACCTAACATCAAATAAACTTTTGACCTACATCATGTAGTCTATCTCATCCATATCAATCCTAACCATATTCCCCCAACTTCGATGATATACACTGACCCCGACTCAATGAGACCAAGATCGGAAAAGGGCAAGATCAACCTTGTCAAGGAAGGATAGAGAAGTCAAACTTGATCATCAGGGGCATTACTACCCAACAAAAGTTCTTTTTCACTATAAACTTTTTTACCCCAGGCTACTCTTGCCCTAACCTATCCATCTCTTATATCCTACATAATAAGTAGCTAGATACATATGCCCTTCTAATCACCCACTAATATTCGTGAAAGAAAAGACTCTTCCTTCTCAAACCAACTAAAGGCTAAAATCCCAAACCAAACCTTATGTATCCCTTTTCTTACAAATCTCGAGGACGAGATTCTTTTTAAGGGGGGTAGGATTTGTAATACCCAAAAATGTAAATAGTGAAAATAGAGGTGAGCCCAATATTTTGTGATCTATACTTATCATCACATGTGAATATCATATTTAAAACAAATAATTAATAAATGATATTCCACTAAATTATGCATCATGCTGAAATTTTATTTTGTGTGCATTCTGTGACAATATAAAAGTAATATAAAAAGAAATATATTAATACCAAAATTTGGGAATTTAACCCTAGTTTGCAAATTAGAGGTTAGAGAAGAAAAGGAAAATGTTATACAAAAAAATAGATATAAAAATAATTGGACCTTTCATATTATTAGGTTCAATGTGTACATTTAAAATGAGTATAATCTTACAGTTTGAACTGAATTCAAATTTGAATTATAAAAACAAAGAAGAAAGTAAATTCAAAAAAAAGGAAAATAAAAAGGAAATGGTGAAAAACGTGCATGGGCCCAAACCACCTCTTTGGCCCACTTCACTTCCTTCCCCGCACGGCCCACCTCCCGCTTTTCTCCGCGCGCGGCCCAGCTGTTCACCTGTGCGCTGGCACGCGGGCCCGGGGTGGCAGCCACTATGTTTGGTGCGTTCGCGTACGTGCCTGGTTGAGCTATCACTGGCTCATGGGGCCCACCTCGTCATTCTCACGCGCCTCCACTCATTTCTCTGCCATGTGGGGTCGCACTATCAGGCTTCCTTCAACCTCCCACCGCCGAGTTTGCCGCGCGGATTCCCCTCCCCGTATCTCGCTCCGGCCGGGTATATCGGACTTCCCTGACCCTATAAATGTCGCCCGGGGTCGCCTCCGCATTCCACCATGGCCATATCGGTTTCGGTTCGTGGAGTCCTGTGGGTACCGGAGGGAGAGAAAGAGAGCAAGAAATGATGGCGCCGCCGCGGGTAAACTAGAACCACGCCATTGTTGGGGACTCGACGATTGCACTGCGGGGGTCGACGGCAGTCCTCGAAGCTTTCTGTGTCGTCGGTGGGCGGCGGGGAACCTCGTGGCCACTAGAATTTCTCATCGGAGTGTTGAGATTCCGCCGGTCATGCCCAGCGCCGTGGCCAGCCTCTGTGACGCCCTAATCACTGGTGAGAGATACCCCCCTCTATACTGTCCGCCCAGAATTTTATTTTAGCGCATTTGGATCGGGGCCCATGCTCGGGGGAGTGTTTCGCGCAGTGGCCGACCATGGCGCCACCGCCGAGCCTAGCGCGCCGCCGGAGCTCGCGACCAAAGCCACATAAACGGCTTTGGCCGTTGATTATGTGTTGGGCGATGGAGATTGGGTCTGGAGAACGGCTTGGCAAGGATGTACCGTGGACCGTTGATCGCGGAATGGACGTATCGGATTAGATTCACGTATACCCGTTCGACTCATTAAATCCAGGGCGTAGATCTTGGATCCTAGGGCTCGGGTTGCGTACCGATTTGAGCGCGGCCAGATTTAATCGTGACCTTTGGTTTGGATCGGTCGGCTCTGAATCAACGATACCCCTTCGCCCTGGCTTTCTTTCTAAAGAGACCCCGGAAAACTTGCTATTCAACCCGCGGTCTATCGCCTGGGTTCTCTGTGTCTTGGTGCACTTTGCGCCAGGGCCCCTGCACTTCCTAATATTAGTGGGCCCAGTCCAGAATATTATAAAACAGAGAAAATAATTTATAAACGGGTTTTTAATAGATAAATAAATGCTAGAACTTGTTTAAATCATAGAAAATCCATTTTTAGTCCAAATTAATCCATTCCACTTTCTAAAATTTTGTAATTTTATTATCTACCACCTAGAGCCTCTGTTTTGTCATGAAAACAATTAGAAATTTAATCTCTCACTTAATCCATTTTAAGCACATAAAACCTTTGAAAATTCATAACTTAAAATCTATAACTCCAAAATTAATGATTCCTGTTCCTATGATCTTATTTTAATATGTATATTATTAATGTGTATTTTGTTCTTATGATTGGTGTAATGTTAATTTTGCCTATACCATGTTTGTTTGAATTGCTACGACTAGCAGTGAGGTCACGAGTCACCTGAAGATCATCCTGGTACCTGGAATCTCAAGTCCCAGGCAAGTTGTGCCCTTGATCACTTCTTTTACCCACTCATGTTCTAATTAATCATAATGATCTGCATAGGTTAATTTGATGGGACCTAATAGGTTACCCTAGTTTGTCTATCTTTATGCCTTGTTTACCACTAAACTTTTTGGGTAGTACTTGCTATTGCTTTATATGGTTTTGGGTATGAAGATTACACTATTCATGACTATACTTTTGTTATCAGTTGTTATTTATTGTTCATGTTACGATCATTATGTTAATTGGAACATGGAGCGACCACCCGGGAAAACAGTGCTACCACAAGGGAGGAATGGGACCCCTTGGCTGATTAATTAGGAAAGCTAGTGGAAGACTACCTTACCCGAAAGGGGCAAGGGCAGTAGGGGAGTAGTCAGTGTAGGGAGGCCCTCGGGAGGATTTTGCTGCGATGGCGGTCCTGCAAGGGATTCCTGCATTGGAGCTTCCTATAAACTGTAGCGGGTTTTCTGAAGCTAGTGGAACTTTGTAAAGGCCTCGTAGTGTTACCCTGCCTCGCCTCCTCGGTAGAGGTGTATGGGAAGTCGCGATCCCTTGGCAGATGGGTAACATGACTTTTGGGTAAAGATGCGCAACCTCTGCAGAGTGTAAAACTGGTATACTAGCCGTGCTCACGGTCATGAGCAGCTCGGACCCTCACATGATTAAATTATGGAACTTAAACTCAATTTGTCATATGCATTGCATCGCAGGTGAAGTTGTTACTTTTGTTCTACTATTTAACTGGGTTGGTATTTACTTATACTTAGTAACTGCTAATAAAATTTTGACCAACTTTAAAAGCAATGCTCAGCTCTAACCATCTCCTTTGGTAAGCCTTACACTTCACGTGAGCTCCCACCTTTGGCGAGTTCATGCACATTATTCCCCACAACTTGTTGAGCGATGAACGTATGTGAGCTCACTCTTGCTGTCTCACACCCCCACAGGTCAAGAACAGGTACCACAGGATGAGGCGCTTGGAGGATGTTGCGATGTGTTCGTGAGAGGTCTAGGCCGTCGTCTCCCAGTCAACTTTGGGTTGCTGGACCGTTGTCTCCTTATAATGTAATTATTTATTTTGTATAGAACTCCTGTTATATATAAAGATGTGACATTCGATCCTGTACCACTATACATCATATGTGTGAGACTTGGTCCCAGCATACCTGGTGTTTATGTTCGCGCCCGGGTCTTAGTGCCCCTAAAATCCGGGTGTGACACGCATGGTCAGCGCAGGGGCGCGGTGATCACGCACGGAGGAAGCCCTGACGAGTGGGCCCCGCGTGTAAGCGAGCACAAGCGAGGCGCGCGCGCGTGAATAAGGCTGGGCCGCGCGAGGTGTTTTTGTCGTTGGGCCGAATAGGTTAGCCACCGGCCCAAGCAGAGTTTTAATCTTTTTCCATTTTATTTTCTATTTTCTTTTCTCCCTTTTCCAATTCAAACTCCAATTTGAATTTGAATTCGAATTCCATAGCAAACTTGTCTCCAAATTAAATATCCCACTTGAATATGACATGGGATAAATTAATTTATTTTTAAGAAATTTTATTTGGTGATGGATAATGCTTTTCCCCCCTTCTCCACATTTCTTTAAAATTTTGCTTTCCAAAAATAGAATTTAAATCCATGTGTCCATTAATATATTAACAATGCCTTTATTTTATTAGCCACAAATGCACAATCAAGTAAAACTCAGCATGATGCATGATTTATTTAGGTGTTATTGGTTATTCAATCCCCTTTTGATGGTGTTTATTCACATGTGATATTAACTAGAGATGGTACACACATATAGATAAAGGAAATACTCTCTCTTCATATGAGTTACAAATTTAGGCATTACAAATCCTACCCCCCTTAAAAATAATCTCGTCCTCGAGATTTAAGAAGATCTAGGGAAAAGATGGGGAAAATCTATGCGAAGCTCTTCCTCTCTCTCCCAAGTAGCTTCATCTTCACCATGGTGACTCCATTGAACCTTGCACATTTTAATCACCTTATTCCTTGTAACTCGAGTCAAAGTGTCCAAAATCTTGATTGGGTACTCAGCATAAGTCAGATCATCTTGAACACTAAGGTCCTCCATTGGTAACTGCTCCTCAGGTACCCTAAGGCACTTCTTTAGCTGAGATACATGGAACACATCATGCACATCTGACAGATGATCGGGTAACTCCAGTTGATATGCAACTTCTCCCACTCGCTTTAAGATCAAGAAAGGTCCCATGAAGCGAGGGGACAACTTTCCTTTAACTTTAAATCTCCTCATACCCCGAAGTGGTGACACCTTCAAATATACATGATCACCCTCCTTAAACTCCAGTAGTCTTCTCCTATTATCAGCATAGCTCTTTTGCCTGGATTGTGCAATTCTCAAATTTTCTCTTATCATTCGAACTTGTTCTTCTGCCTCTTGAATAAGTTCAGGCCCAAAGAACTGTCTTTCTCCAGTTTGATCCCAATACAGTGGAGTCCTGCATTTTCTACCATACAGAGCTTCAAATGGTGACATCTTCAAACTGGCCTGATAGCTATTATTATAAGAAAACTCAGCATAGGGTAAGCTCTTCTCCCAACTGCCACCATGCTTGAGAGCACAAGCTCTTAACATATCTTCCAGCACTTGATTAGTTCTCTCTGTCTGTCCATCAGTCTGGGGATGGTAGGCTGAACTAAAATTCAACTTTGTATCCAAACTCTCATGCAATTTCTTCCAAAATCGAGAAGTAAACTGTGATCCTCGATCAGACACGATCTTCTTAGGCACTCCATGCAAGCAAACTATCCGAGTCATATACAATTCTGCTAGCTTGGCTCCCGTGTAATTAGTCCTCACAGGTATGAAATGAGCCACTTTTGTCAATCTGTCCACAATTACCCAAATAGAGTCATATCCTGCTGGAGTGCGGGGTAGTCCAACAATAAAATCCATACCAATTTCTTCCCATTTCCACTCGGGTATCTTCAATGGGTGCAATAGTCCAGCGGGTCTTTGATGTTCGGCCTTGACTCTTTGACACACATCACACTTAGCCACATGTGCAGCAACATGTCTTTTCAGTCCATACCACCAATACTTTTGCTTCAAATCTTGATACATCTTAGTGCTACCAGGGTGGATTGAGTAATCAGAATCATGAGCTTCTTTCAATATAGTCTCACGGAGGCTATCAATCTCTGGAACACATATCCGATCTTTGAACCATATAGTACCTTGCTCATCCTCCGTGAATTCCGAAACTCGACCATCCGTGATCAGATCCTTAATCTCTTGAATCTTAGCATCACCAACCTGACCTTTACGATTCTCTTGCTCCAAGGTAGGTTCCAACTCAATGGTAACTCCTTCAGTGTGAGTAACAATTCCCAAATTGAGTCTCTCGAAGTCTTTTGCTAATTCATCGGGTAGCTGGACGACAAAAGCGGAGTGAACATGCTCCTTCCGACTCAAGGCATCTGCAACCAAATTCGCCTTGCCCGGGTGATAGTGAATCTCCAAATCATAATCCTTGATGAGCTCCAACCAACGACGTTGTCTGAGGTTGAGATCCTTCTGAGTGAATATATACTTCAAACTCTTATGATCCGTGTACACTTGACACTTAGTTCCCATAATGTAGTGTCTCCAAATCTTCAGTGCATGCACAACTGCTGCCAGTTCTAAGTCATGAGTGGGGTAGTTCAATTCATGTTTCCACAACTGACGAGATGCATAGGCAATCACATGACCTTCTTGCATAAGCACACATCCCAATCCTTGGCCACAAGCATCACAATAAATATCAAATCCCTTCTGTAAGTCTGGCATTACCAACACCGGTGGAGACATTAATCTCTCCTTCAATTGATCAAAGCTTTCTTGTCATTTCTCATCCCACTTGAATTCTCTTCCTTTTTCCAAAAGCAATGTCATAGGCTTGGCAATCTTAGAGAACCCTTCAATAAATCTCCGATAATATCCTGCGAGTCCTAAGAAACTACAAATCTCAGTAACTGTAGTGGGCACTCTCCACTCCATTACCTCCTTCACTTTAGCAGGATCCACTGCTATTCCTCCATTAGAAATAATATGACCAAGGAATGGCACCTTGTCAATCCAAAACTCGCACTTGCTGAACTTAGCATAGAGTTGATTATCTCGCAACTTCTGTAGCACCAACCTTAGATGTTGTTCATGATTGCTTTCATTCTTAGAATAGATAAGAATATCGTCGATGAACACCACGACGAATTTGTCCAAATACTCCATAAACACATTATTCATCAAATTCATGAAATAAGCCGGTGCATTGGTTAATCCAAATGACATAACCGTAAACTCATATAATCCATATCGAGTCGAGAATGCTGTCTTGGGAATATCCGATGGTCTAATCCTCATCTGATGGTATCCCGATCGGAGATCAATCTTCGAGAATACTCTAGCACCTCGCATCTGATCAAATAAATCCTCAACATGGGGTAACAGATACTTGTTCTTCACAGTAACATCATTAAGTGATCTATAGTCCACACACATCCTCTGGGATCCATCCTTCTTCTGTACAAATAGAACCGGTGCTCCCCAAGGTGAGGAACTCGGACGAATGTACCCAGCCTCTTGTAACTCAGTTAACTGCTTCTTAAGTTCCTTCAACTCCTCTACGGACATCCTATATGGCCGTTTAGAAATAGGGGCGGTTCCAGGTAAGAGATCAATAACAAACTCAACTTCTCTATCAGGTGGCATCCCTGGTAACTCCTCTAGAAAGACATCCGGAAAATCTCTAACCACCCGGATGTTGTCACCAACAAACTCCTCAGGCATAAAGAACATTGCACGCATGGATGAGGAGGTTACTGCAATATTAACTTGAAATCTTTCTCCTTTAGTGGTAGTGAGTTCTACGGTACCTCTACCACATGCTATAACGGCCTTTGCTTTTCTTAGCCATGACATACCAAGGATCAGATCTATACTGCTTGACTCTAATATTATAGCAGTAGCTCCAAATCCTCTACCCATAATGGTCAATGTCAATCTACGTGTCATTTGATTCGCCTCAATAGGCCCTTTAGGTGTGATTACTATCATGGGTTTTCTCATATTTAGCAGTGGTATTTCATTTGTGTTGGCATAACGAGCAGACATGAATGAATGTGTAGCACCAGAATCAAATAATATGGTTGCAGGAATTGCATTAACATAAAACATACCAAGTACGATGTCCCCACCATCCGGAGTAGCATCAACGCTGACTTGATTAACCTTGGCAATAGAATATCCCTTGCCAGATCCTGGAGTTTGCTGCCTGTTCTGAACTGGAGTAGTAGCAATCCTCTATGGGCAGACATTTGCATAATGACCAGTCTTCCCACACTTGAAACACGTAGTGCCTGGACTCTGTCCTGCAAACTTCGTCGGGGTGCCAGTGGGAGTGGCCTGTCGAGGAGGTGGAGTCCTCAGTGGTGATTGCTGAACTGGGCGTGGTCCTCCTGGTCGAGTCGGTGTACCCTGTGGTGAAACATAGCGGGGACGAACACTGCTGCTACCCTGTCCCTGCGAGATAGCCTTCCTCTTCAAATCACCCAGTTGAACACGCTTGTGTTCAATAGCAAGAGCCTTATCCAGCAGTCTCTGAAATGATGGAAATGAGTGTGCAACCAGTGCATACTGCAAGGGTCCATTAAGTCCTTCAATAAAATGCTCCTGCTTCCTCTCATCCTCAGCAACTTCCTCCGGAGCATATCTCGACAGCTGAATAAATTTGTCTCTGTACTCGCTGACCGGCATGTTGCCTTGCTTCAATGACAGAAACTCTTTCTTCTTGATCTTTATCATACCAGCTGGAATGTGGTAGTTCCTGAATTGTGTACTGAACTCCGCCCAAGTGATAGTATCAGCAGCATCTTGGGCAGCAGTATATAAATCCCACCAGTCAGCAGCAGGACCTGTCAGACGTCCAGAAGCATATAAAACCTTCTCCCGGTCAGTGCATTGTGCAATATTCAGCATCTTCTCAACGGACTTCAGCCAATCATCCGCGTCCAGTGGATCAAGTGAGTTAGCGAATGTAGGTGGCTTATGACTCATGAACTCCCTATGCTTATCTCGGGGTGGAACTGGTGGTGGTGGTGGAGGCAGTGGTACTTGTTGCTGTTGCTGCTGTTGTTGAAGTTGTTGTTGCAGCTGCTGTTGTTGCGCCCTTCTCTCCTGGCGTATCTCCTCTCTCTCCTGGCGCAACTCCTAGCGTATATCTTCTCTTTCCTGACGCATCTCCTGGCGCTCTTGCTGCATCTGGGCACGCATATCAGCCATAGTGTCCGCCATTTGCTGCATCACCGCCATCTGAGCAGCAACCAGTGGGTCAACTCCGCCTGGTGGGGGATTAGGAGGATTCATCTCTGCTGGCTGTGGCTGAGGTTGTATATATATCCTTCGAGTGTGTCGATTAGGAGGCAAATCAATTCCACCGCCCCTCCTGGTATTGACCATCTGAGTTAGATACATATGGTAAGAGAATAGTAGACAAGGCAGTAATTACAAATCATGTTACTTTGGGGAATTTATTAGCTAAGCAGTTTAATGTTTTACCTACCATAGCTAATTTATTACCTTATGCTGGCACATACTAAGATGTCCATATATAATACTTCAATCAATCAAAGAAGCAAATCAGACATTTTTTCATCAGAACAATCAACCAACATTTTAATAGAGAAAATAGTTTTGATTTGGTCTTAGCCCTCCTATCTCTTAAAAATGTCATAGGGGTAGGGATTCCAAGATTTGAAATTCATCTTGTCTTAGAGTAGTAAAGGTAAGAATAATCAGAGTAGAATAGCAAAAGGTGAGACAGGATCAAGACAAGATGAGTATAGAAAGAATCAGAGTAAGATAAGTAGGTAAGGGTTTGTCCATTTCTATCTAGGTTTCGTCCTATAGTCAACATTTCCTCTGATACCACTTCTGTAACACCCGTCTTTAAGGAACAAAGCTAGGTGCATCTCATACATGCACCAAGAAGACAACATATACAATAACAGAGTGTATAGAGATAAATGTCACAATAATCAGAGTATTTATTACATAGCGGAAGACTTATTACAAAATAAAAGATTAAACATAAAACGAACTAAGGATCGTCGGCGCCAATGTCAACTGAGAAACGCCACCTAGATCAGATCATACTCCTCGCCTTGTGGCTCCTCCTGAACCACCTGCTCTTCTCCTGTGGGGGGGGGGTGTGAGACAGCAAGAGTGAGCTCACATACGTTCATAGCTCAACAAGTCGTGGGGAATAATGTGGCATGAACTCACCAAAGGTGGGAGTTCATGAGGTGTAAGGCTGATCAATGAAATAAAGGCTGAAGCTGAGCATTGCTTTTATAAGTTGGTCAAAATTTTATTAGCAGTTACTAAGTGTAAGTAAATACCAAACCATAGTAATAATAAGTAAAAGTAATAGTAAAATAATCCCAAATGCAATGATATGACCAATTAAGTTTAAGTTCCATAAATTAATCATGTGAGTGTCCGAGCCGCTCATGACCATGAGCACGGCTAGTATACCAGTTTTACACTCTGCAGAGGTTGCGCATCTTTACCCACAAGTCGTGTTACCCATTTGCCACGGAGTTGATTAGACCCCATACACCTCTACCAAGGAAGCGAGGCAGGGTACCACTACGAGGCCTTTACAAAGTTCCACTAGCTTCAGACTACCCGCTACAGTTTATAGGAAGCTCCAATGCAGGGTTCTTGCCTGACCGCCATCGCAGCAAAATCAACCAAGGACCTCCCTACACTGACCACTCCCCTACTGCCCTTGCCCCTTTCGGGTAAGGTAGCCCTCCACCAGCTTTCCTAGTTAATCAGCCAAGGGCATCCTATTAAACCCTTGTGGTAGCACTGTTTTCCCGGGTGGTTCTCCATGTTCCCATTAACATAATGATCTTATCATGAACATAAAATAATGAACAGATAATAACAAGTGTAAAAATGAGTGATGAATATCTCTATACCCAAATCCACATAAAGCAATAGTATGTACTACCCAAAAACTTAGTAGTAAAATCAGTGGTGAAGCAAGGTATAAAGATAGTCAAAATCTAGGGTAACCTATTGGGTCCCATCAGAATTAACCTATGCAGATCATTATGAATAATAAGAACATGAATGGGTAAAAGAGGTGATCAAGGGCACAACTTGCCTTCAATGAGCTCCTGCTCAGCTACTTCTACTTGTTGAACCTCAGATTCCACAGTGGCTTGCTCGTCTACTCGCATCAACATAATACATACATAGTATAGCATAAATTAACATCACATCAAACATGTGAATAAAATATACATTAAAAATCTACACATTAAAATAAGATCACAGGAATTGGAATCATTAAATTTGGAGGTATAGATTTTAAGTTATGGATTTTCTAAGGTTTTATGCATTTAATATAAGATTAAGTGGGAAATAAATTTAAATGTGTATTTCATGTAAAAACAGTGGTACTATTTAGTAGATAATAACATTACAAAATTATAGGAACTGGAATGGTCCAATTTGGAGTTTATATGCATTTTCTATGAATTAAACAAGTTTCTAGATTTATTTATGCACTAAAAATTGATTTCTGATATTAATTTCTGATTTTCAA
The DNA here is from genome assembly GCA_029449295.1 of Zea luxurians. NCBI lineage: Eukaryota > Viridiplantae > Streptophyta > Magnoliopsida > Poales > Poaceae > Zea > Zea luxurians. The sequence goes on along the minus strand of JAOPSE010000005.1, from coordinate 114,938,210 downwards.
TGCTCTCTGGATTGGGCCTCAAATTCCAGAAAGCGCAGGGGCTTATCTAAGAAAACTCCCCAGACTCAGAGGGCACCCCGAGCTGGACGGCGGGTTAATTTATTAAGTCCCTAGGGTTTCTTTAGCAAAAGGTGCAGGCCGAAGAGGTACCAAGCGTTTCTGACCGCCCGATCTACAATCTAAGGTCCAGATTAGTTCACCACACTTGCGAACCGGTACGCTTTGCCCTCGGTTGGATCATGATCCAACGGCCCACGGAGCACCACGCCATCACTAAATCCGATTCGTACGCCCGAGATCCAACGATGCAGATCAAAGCTACGCCTATCAATACGTGGGCTAAATCCGGATCGTTCAGATCAGATCCAAGGGCCAGGATCGGATCACGATATTATAAACCCGCGAGCGCACAAGGCCGTCCGATCACCGATCGATGGCCCAGATCCAATCCCACGAAGGGGTATCGCTCGATCTAATCGCGACCGTCGCTTAGAAGATCAACGGCCCACACATTAGCTTAGCTGCATCACCCAACTCCGGCCGTCGGGGCGACTCTACACGGCGGCGCCATCGCCGGCATTCCGCCAATAGCGCCCCCAGCTCACGACCTTCGCTCGGAACACTACTAAATGAATAGGATAACATTGCGAACGCGTTGGTAAGGTTCTTACCGGGATTCGAGTGGCGCTCTGCCCGGTCCGCGGCGCACGGCGAAGATGCAGCGACGACGAGAAATTCAAGGTCGTCCGCCGCGCGATGCACCCAGGCAAGGTTCCAGCCGTGACCCACCGAACCAGGTGGAGCTCCCGCACCCCAGACCTCGGTCCAATCGCTGAGAAATCGACCGGTCGACGACGGCGGACCGAATCCCCTCACATGGCGCGCGGCGGCGTTCTGGTGACGATGAGAAATCGGGCTAAAGAGGGGAGAGGGGAAAAGGAGCGCGTGCGCTCGACTTTTATCCACCGAGCCCTCGGAGTCGGGATCGTGGCCTAACTCGCGCGAAGCAAGGAAGGGATCCGCGCATGGCGCTCGGGTTGTTGACGCGGGTAGCGAGATGACAAGTGGGTCCTGCATGGTCAGCGCAGGGGCGCGGTGATCACGCACGGAGGAAGCCCTGACGAGTGGGCCCCGCGTGTAAGCGAGCACAAGCGAGGCGCGCGCGTGAATAAGGCTGGTGAAAGGATCACGATGCCCAAGAGGGGGGTGAATTGGGCTTTTCTAAAAATCAACACTAATTAAAACCTAAGCAAGAGATAAGCAAGAGCCCAACTTCACCCCAACAACTAGCACTAAGAATATAATACTAGAAATGCAACAAAGCTAAGATAATACTTCAAATACTTGCTAAACAAATACACAATGGAAAGTGCTTGAATTAAGTGCGGAATGTAAAGCAAAGTTTAGAAGACTCCTCCAATTTTTCCCGAGGTATCGAAGAGTCGGCACTCTCCACTAGTCCTCGTTGGAGCACCCGCGCAAGGGTATCGCTCCCCCTTGGTCCTCGCAAGAACCAAGTGCTCACTACGAGATGATCCTTTGCCACTCCGGCGCGGTGGATCCCTCGAGACCGCTTACAAACTTGAGTCGGGTCACCAACAAGATCTTCACGGTGATCACCGAGCTCCCAACGCCACCAAGCCGTCTAGGTGATGCCGATCACCAAGAGTAACAAGCCGTAGACTTTCGCTTGACCAAGAGAAGCCTAATGCAAGTGGTGTGTGCTCTAGGTGGCTCTCACTAGCGCTAATGAGGAACAAACGCGGATTATGATTCTCTAATCTCCTCACTAGGCTTTTGGTGCTTGCAAAGCTCTAGCAATGTGCTAGAATAAATGTGGAGTGCAAGACATTGAATATGGTGGGTGGAGGGGGTATAAATAGCCCTCACCCACCAACTAGCCGTTACAGGCAATTCACTGCGCGATGGCGCACCGGACAGTCCGGTGCGCCACCGGTGCGCCAACGGTGCGCCACCGGTGCGCCAACGGTCGTTTCCAACGGCTAGTTCTGACAGGTAGCCGTTGGACTCATGGCGCACCGGACAGTGAACAGTCCACTGTCCGGTGCACACCGGACAGTCCGGTGCGGTGTCCGGTGTGCCACTAAAATTCAACTCTGAAAGCTGCGCTCTCGGGTTTCTGCGGAGGCAAAGCCTCTGCCGCGGACCAGCCTGGCCCCACCTGGCAGAGGGTGCACCGGACAGTCCGGTGCACACCGGACAGTCCGGTGCCCCAAAGCCAGAAACACTAACTCTTGTTTTTCAGCTGATTTTCAAATCGGTTTTCGTTCTAACTTGAGTGTGAGTTCTAGAGTGACACCTAGCACTGTGTATGAGTGTGATTGTGCACCAACACTACACTAGAACTCTCTTGGTCAAACTACTCATCGACAACCCCTCTTTATAGTATGGCTAAAAGAGAATAAAAGACCTAACTAAAATGCGAGTGTCCACATCTCCTTGACACTCGGACTCCGTAGACCTTCACCTTTTGTTTCGTCGTTTTAGCCGTCGCTTCGAGTTCTTATCTCCGGAATTGTTTTCACCGTTGTAGTACTTCTACCTGTCATGCGACCTAACTTACCATTTGTCTCTGCAAAACACACGTTAGTCACATATAATATTACGTTGTCATTAATCACTAAAACCAACCAGGGGCCTAGATGCTTTCAATCTCCCCCTTTTTGGTGATTGATGACAACCCTACAAGTTTTGTGAGAGTAGTTTGTTTTGAAGTTTCTGTCAATAGAAAGAATGGTTAGTTATACTCAGTAATCTTTGACAGAAAGAACGTGTACCATAATAATAAGAGTGAGCGCATACACATCATAAGATTCTTGTTCATATAAAAGTGAAGTTAAATCAATGAAACAAGAACTAGAAGACTGGTGATAAAATATAAGGTGAAAACATAATACACACAGTCAATCAAGCAACGAGAGTATATGACGAGTTTGTGAGCCAAAAACATCAAGCTAGTACAGAGAGTAGCAAGCACATATATTACATCAACATGACTCTCTACTAACTCTCTAACTCCCCCTAACTCTCACAACTCATATCTACTCTCACAACTCATATCTCTCCCCCTTTGGCGTCAAACACCAAAAGGGTCCTGAACCTAAATATCTGAAGCAGGAGGAGGCGGCGGGGGCGCATCCGGTCGCGGTCGAGGCAGCAGAGCGAACGCTGGCGGAGGGTCAGAGTCAGTCTCGGATCTAGGATCTGTGGTAGAAGCTGGAGCTGGTACTGACTCGGACTGAGGCCGCGCTGCAGGAGCTACCGGAACAGAAGCGGAGATAGATACTGCCACAGCGGTAGTGGAAACAGCAGATACTGGTGGCACTGGCGGCTGCGGGCAGACAGAGCTGAGAGCCGGAGAGGTGAACGCCAAAGTGACCGGCCGGAGCGGAGAGGTACCAACAGGGGGTCCTGACAAAATCGATGGCACCACAGGAGCGTGAAGCGGAGGAGGTGGAGCAGACAGAACCGGAGGAACTGAGACACCAGACTGCTGTAGCATGAGAGCCATGAATGCCCTACTCTCAGCCCGATCCTGAAGAAGCTGCTGCTGAAACGAATCCTGCCTGTCCTGCAAGTTCTGAAACATCGAGAGCATCCTCTCGGATAACCGGGCCTGCTCGGCTGCCAGGTGAGCCTGCTGCTGAGTGAGAGTCTGGAGAATCGAAGCAAGAGCAGGGTCCATAGCCTGAGGAGGAGCAGGGGCAGCACTAGAACTCCCAGCCTCATGATCATGTGAGCGTGGAGGCATAGGAGGCGGAGGAGGAACCCCAAAATCATCATCATCATCATCATCAGCTGCTGTACCCTGAGTGTCAAACTGTCGAAGAGCAGCATCCTCGGCCTGAGAGTCAAAAACAGTAGCAGAAGCTGGCACAGGAATCTCAGGCGCAGGACGGTAGGATCCAAAAACGAGGCGTGAGGCCTCAAGGGTGCTCTGAAATCGAGGGGGCTGAATCAGCTGCGCAAAGATGTGGCACAAGTAGTGAGCATAGGGCAACTGCCGACGAGCACGAATCCCATCCAAAACGGTGTCCTCGATCTCACAAATCAGGAAGTGCACAACGTCAAACTCAGAGTGGGAGACCAGGGCACCAAGGAGCCAAAGCTGAATATGAGTGGTAGCCTCCCTGTATCCCATCCTCGGCAGAAGAGTCCGTCTGATAAGCTCATATAAGTACTTTGCTGCGGTAGTAAAGTCTGCTGGTGAACATCGCGACCCATCTGAGAAGGGCGGGCGGAACAGAGCCGCGATGTGAGCTGTACCCGGAGCCACACCGCCGTGAGGGCGACGAGGAGGGTCAGAAGTGCCATAGCAAAGGCTGTGAAGACGAGTCGTCGACTCGGGAAATCCAAAAAGCTGGCGGATCTGACTGGCAGTAATAGTGACATCCTCGCGCTCAAAGCGAAACCTCATCCAGTGATGATCCGGGTCAATCCAAACAGAGGCGTAGAAGACTCGTACCCACTCCTCAACATACCTGCCGCTGGTAGTCAAAAGGGTCTGAAGGCCAGGCAGATAGGTGAGGTGCGCCTCAGAGTCAGCACCGGCTGCAAGCAGAAAGGCTGGAAGATCCAAAAGCCGGTGCACTCGCAGAGCTATCTGAGCAGACATCTGAGCTCTGAAAAACGACTCCTGAGTACGTGTGCTGAAAAGGTCACCTGCTGCAGGGTCTCTCTGAGCTGGTAGCCAAGACTCCACGGGTACGTATCTGAACCTACGTACCCGTGCCGCTGTAGCACGCTGAAGGTCAAACAGGATTATTAGCAATTTTAACAGCACTCTCATTGTCACACAACAAAGGTACCTTATCTAGAACTACGCCATAGTCTAAAAGGGTTTGTTTCATATATAAAATCTGTGTGCAACAAGCACCCGCGGCAATGTATTCCGCTTCGGCAGTTGACAAGGCAACACTGTTTTGCTTTTTGGAAGACCATGAAACTAGTGATCTACCAAGCAGATGGCATCCCCCAGAAGTACTTTTCCTATCAATTTTGCAACCGGCATAATCCGAATCAGAATAGCCAATTAAATCAAAAGTAGCTCCTTTGGGATACCACAGACCAACGCTTGTGGTGTGCCTGAGATACCTAAGAATTCTCTTAACAGCGCGAAGATGAGCTTTCTTAGGATTAGATTGAAATCTAGCACACATGTAGACACTAAACATAATATCGGGCCTAGATGCGGTAAGGTATAATAAACTACCAATCATAGAACGGTAGAGAGTTTGATTAACCGGGTTACCTCCCTCATCTAAGTCGAGATGTCCATTTGTAGGCATGGGGGTCTTGATTGGTTTGCACTTCTCCATGTTGAACCTTTTCAACAAGTCTTTGGTATACTTCTCTTGTGAGAGAAAGTTACCATCTTTCATTTGCTTGACTTGAAAGCCGAGGAAGTACGTTAGCTCACCAATCATTGACATCTCAAACTCCTTCGACATCAACTCACCAAATTCCTTGCAATGATAGTCATTTGTCGAGCCAAAGATTATATCATCAACATATACTTGACAAATGAAAATATCACCGTTATGTTTCTTTGTGAAGAGAGTTGTGTCGACGGTCCCGATCTTGAAGCCCTTTTCGATGAGGAAGTCGCGAAGGCGCTCATACCAAGCCCTTGGAGCCTGCTTTAGCCCATATAGCGCCTTGGACAACCTGTAGGCATGGTTAGGATATCTAGGGTCTTCAAATCCAGGCGGTTGCTCAACATATACAAGTTCATTTATGAAGCCATTTAAAAATGCACTTTTTACATCCATTTGATAAAGTTTTATATCATAGCATGATGCATATGCAAGAAGGATACGGATGGCTTCCAGTCGAGCAACTGGTGCAAAGGTCTCTCCAAAATCTAAGCCTTCAACTTGAGAGAATCCCTTCGCGACAAGTCTTGCCTTGTTTCTTACAATTACACCTTGATCATCTTGTTTGTTTCTGAACACCCACTTTGTTCCAATGATTCTTGCATCTTGTGGAGGCTTCTCCAGGGTCCAAACTTCGTTACGGGTGAAGTTGTTAAGTTCTTCATGCATGGCATTCACCCAGTCCGGATCCTGTAGCGCCTCATCTATACAAGTAGGCTCAACACAAGAAACAAAAGAGTGATGTTCAATAAAAGAAGCATGTCTATGTGATCGAGTAATAACCCCTTGTGAAGGACTCTCGATGATTTGGTTTTGAGGATGAGCTTGAAGTAGTGATGAGTTTCTCCTGTTAACCACTTGGGAAGAAGATCCTGGAGCATCAACATCTTCGGCTTGTACCCTTGCTTGTTCATGAGAGACAAATGTATCTTCATTTGCATGCCTCTCATCTTTTTCATCATCTTGTGGTACATTTGATGAAGAAGGCCTGTCAATGATTTGCACTTCTTCTTCATCTTCTTTTGGTTTGATAGCTCCAATAGGCATGTTCTTCATTGCTTCCCTTAGTGGCTCATCACCTACATCATCAAGATTTTCAAGTGCTCCTTGGGAGCCATTAGTTTCATCAAATTCCACATCATATGTTTCTTCTACCATACCAGTGGCATGGTTGAATACTCGATATGCTTTGGACTTTAATGAATAACCCAAAAGAAAACCAATATCACAACGTCTTTGAAACTTCCCTAGTTGATGGCGTTTCTTGTAGATGTAGCATTTGCACCCAAACACCCGGAAGAAGGAGACGTCTGGCTTTTTCCCATTTAGCAGTTCATAAGGAGTCTTCTCAAGTAGCCGGTGAGGAAATAGCCTGTTTGATGCATAACAAGCAGTGTTGACAGCTTCGGTCCAAAACCTCTCCGGTGTGTTATACTCATCAATCATTGTTCTTGCAAGAGTGATCAAGGTCCTGTTTTTCCTTTCAACAACTCCATTTTGTTGAGGTGTGTATGTGGCAGATACTTCATGCTTGATCCCAATTTCATCACAGTACTCATGAATGTTGGTGTTGTCAAATTCTTTGCCATTGTCACTTCTAATCTTCTTAATCTTGCAATCAAATTCATTTTGTGCTTTCTTGGCAAACTTCTTGAATATAGATGCAACTTCAGATTTGTCATGGAGAAAGAACACCCAAGTGTATCTTGAGAAGTCATCAACAATCACTAGACAGTAGAGGTTGCCACCGGCACTGACATAATTTGTAGGTCCAAACAAATCCATATGAAGTAGTTCCAGTGGCCTTGATGTTGACATGAAAGCTTTAGTGGGATGTGTATTAGCAACTTGCTTTCCAGCTTGACATGCACTGCATGGCTTGTCTTTTTCAAACACCACATCCTTTAATCCTCTAACCATATCTTTCTTTAATACCTTCTTGAGTGTGCTCATCCCAACATGTGCAAGCCTCCTATGCCAAAGCCATCCAAGAGAAGCTTTGGTGAAGAGGCAAGTTCTTAAGTCTGCATCTTCTGAAGTGAAATCCACTAAGTAGAGGTTGTTGTATCTAAATCCCTTGAATACCATTGATTCATCATCCATCTTTGTTACAATAACCTCTGTTGGAGTGAATAAGCACTGAAGTCCAAGATCACAGAGTTGACCCACTGATAATAAATTGAAGCTTAAAGGTGCAACTAAGAGAACATTTGATATTGATAAATCATTTGAGATTGCCACCTTGCCAAGTCCTTGCACTTTTCCTTTTGAATTGTCTCCAAATGTGATTTTATCTTGTCCATCAACATTTTCATCTAGTGAGGTGAACATCCGTGGGTTGCCTGTCATATGTTGTGTGCATCCACTGTCAATAACCCAATGGCTCCCACCGGTCTTGTAGTTCACCTACATTCATAGACAATTCAAGCTTGAGTTTTGAGGGCCCTATATTGCATAGGACCAGTGACTCTCTCAATTAAGGACTTTGCCACCCAGATTTGTCTAGGTCTATTCTTGTTTGGTGGACCTAGGAATGTGACCTTAACCTTTCCATTTGCAACCTTTCTTAGAACATAGTGAGCATTGAAAGCAAATGGTCTTGAGTGCTTAGGCAAGGGAGTTGGTGGTTTGGCTTTGCAGTTGTGGGCAAAGTGACCTTCATTTCCACACTCAAAGCATTTGATAGGTTTGTGAGTCTGCTTTGGCTTGTATTGAGTGGTAGCTTTCTTTTGCACAAAAGCATTGTATCCAATACCACTCTTGTTATTTTTCATAACAGTGTTCATAAGCAGCTCATTTTGGAGGTATTGACCCTTGTTGAACTTTTGCACACTTGTTGCAAGATGTTCATTTTCACTTTTTAGTTTCTTGACCTCATTCTTAAGCCTTTGATTATCCACTACCAACTCATTGTTGAAATCATTGTTCTCAATAGCAGCTTTTCCTCTAGTAGTTGCATCAGTCAAGTAATTCTTCAATTTTTGGTTGTCTAAAGTCAGGACTTCAACTTTTTCAGTCAATTCAGCATGTAGACTAGTTTGCTCTTCTTGAATCAAATCATCACATGAGGTTGCTACATCAAGCTTAACAACAGGTTTAATAGCCTCATGTGTTTTGCAAGATAAAAGTTCATTTTCAACAAGAAGATTGTCATGATCAAATTTAATTTGAGTATAGTCTTCCTCGATCTTTACTAGTCTATTTTGCAACTCCCTATTAGCTTTATTTAATTTGTCATATTTTTCCTTAGCATCTTTTAGGGAGTTTGTGAGCTCATTTACAGTTGATGACATAGTTTTATTTTCTTCTTTTATTTCATCACTAGCCTTTATAACTATGTCATACTTGGCATTTAAAGATTCATTTTCATTTTTCAGCCTATCACATTTAGCTTTTGACTTTCTAATGATTTGAGTATATTCTTTAAGTAAGTCAGCTAACTCATCATATGAAGGTGAAGCAAATTCCTCATCACTATCACTATCACTATCATCAGCAATATCATTTTGTACCTTCCGTTCACCCCTAGCCATGAGGCATAGGTGAGAAGTGGATGATGGCGATGGTGGTGGTGAAGAGAAGTCCCCGGCGATGGCGGCAATTTTTTCATCATTCTCTTCTTCACTTGAAGAAGACCCACTTGATGATTCGATGTCGGTGAGCCAGTCGCCAACAATATATGCCTTTCCATTCTTCTTCTTGTGGAACCTCTTTTGCTTCCCATCCTTTCTCTTGAAAAATTTCTTTTCCTTCTTTTCATCATCGCTGTCATCTTCTTTCTTGCCCTTGAACTTGTTCTTCTTGGGCTTGTTGCATTGATGAGCAAGATGACCAAGCTCACCACAGTTGTAGCAGTCCATCTCAGAAATGGGCTTTCTTTTGTTGGAAAAGAACTTCTTCTTCCTTGAATCAAATTTGATGCCTTCTCTATTCAACTTTTTCAACATCTTGGTGGTCTTCCTTACCATCAAGGCAATGTTTGCATCAAGGTCATCATCACTTGAGGATTCTTCCTCAACTTGTATTTTTGCTTTTCCTTTTCTTTCATGATTTGCTTTGAGAGCCAAATCCTTCTTTTTGGAAGATGATTCTTCTTTGTCGTTGATGTGCATGTACATTTCATGGGTATTGATCTTTCCCAAAATTTGTGTAGGTGTGGTAACTGAAAGATCCATTTGATGTAGCACAGTGACAATGTGTCCATATTTGTCTATTGGGAGGACACTGAGAATCTTCCTCACAACATCCGGTTGTGAGATTTGAGTAAGCCCCAATCCATTAACTTCCTCTACAAGAATATTGAGTCGTGAGTACATAGCATTTGCATTTTCATTAGTAAGCATTTCAAAAGAATTTAACTTTTGCATGGCTATGTGATATCTTTCCTCACGTTCACTTCTAGTTCCTTCGTGTAGAGCACAAATGTCCATCCACAAATCATGAGCATTTTTATGATTTCTTACTCTATTGAACACATCTTTGCAAAGGCCTCTAAAAAGGGTGTTTTTGGCCTTAGCATTCCATTTCTCATAATTGAACTCATCACCTACAAGATTTGTGGGATCTCTAGGTTCGGGGAATCCTTGTGTGGCGGCTTTATAGACACCAATGTCTATAGCCTCTAAGTATGCTTCCATACGAATTTTCCAATAAGGAAAATCGTCACCATCAAAAACGGGAGGAGGTCCATCCCCACCGGACATCGTAACTCTAGCGGTTAAGCTAATCTATGAGCAACAAGGCTCTGATACCAATTGAAAGGATCACGATGCCCAAGAGGGGGGGTGAATTGGGCTTTTCTAAAAATCAACACTAATTAAAACCTAAGCAAGAGATAAGCAAGAGCCCAACTTCACCCCAACAACTAGCACTAAGAATATAATACTAGAAATGCAACAAAGCTAAGATAATACTTCAAATACTTGCTAAACAAATACACAATGGAAAGTGCTTGAATTAAGTGCGGAATGTAAAGCAAAGTTTAGAAGACTCCTCCAATTTTTCCCGAGGTATCGAAGAGTCGGCACTCTCCACTAGTCCTCGTTGGAGCACCCGCGCAAGGGTATCGCTCCCCCTTGGTCCTCGCAAGAACCAAGTGCTCACTACGAGATGATCCTTTGCCACTCCGGCGCGGTGGATCCCTCGAGACCGCTTACAAACTTGAGTCGGGTCACCAACAAGATCTTCACGGTGATCACCGAGCTCCCAACGCCACCAAGCCGTCTAGGTGATGCCGATCACCAAGAGTAACAAGCCGTAGACTTTCGCTTGACCAAGAGAAGCCTAATGCAAGTGGTGTGTGCTCTAGGTGGCTCTCACTAGCGCTAATGAGGAACAAACGCGGATTATGATTCTCTAATCTCCTCACTAGGCTTTTGGTGCTTGCAAAGCTCTAGCAATGTGCTGGAATAAATGTGGAGTGCAAGACATTGAATATGGTGGGTGGAGGGGGTATAAATAGCCCTCACCCACCAACTAGCCGTTACAGGCAATTCACTGCGCGATGGCGCACCGGACAGTCCGGTGCGCCACCGGTGCGCCAACGGTGCGCCACCGGTGCGCCAACGGTCGTTTCCAACAGCTAGTTCTGACAGGTAGCCGTTGGACTCATGGCGCACCGGACAGTGAACAGTCCACTGTCCGGTGCACACCGGACAGTCCGGTGCGGTGTCCGGTGTGCCACTAAAATTCAACTCTGAAAGCTGCGCTCTCGGGTTTCTGCGGAGGCAAAGCCTCTGCCGCGGACCAGCCTGGCCCCACCTGGCAGAGGGTGCACCGGACAGTCCGGTGCACACCGGACAGTCCGGTGCCCCAAAGCCAGAAACACTAACTCTTGTTTTTCAGCTGATTTTCAAATCGGTTTTCGTTCTAACTTGAGTGTGAGTTCTAGAGTGACACCTAGCACTGTGTATGAGTGTGATTGTGCACCAACACTACACTAGAACTCTCTTGGTCAAACTACTCATCGACAACCCCTCTTTATAGTATGGCTAAAAGAGAATAAAAGACCTAACTAAAATGCGAGTGTCCACATCTCCTTGACACTCGGACTCCGTAGACCTTCACCTTTTGTTTCGTCGTTTTAGCCGTCGCTTCGAGTTCTTATCTCCGGAATTGTTTTCACCGTTGTAGTACTTCTACCTGTCATGCGACCTAACTTACCATTTGTCTCTGCAAAACACACGTTAGTCACATATAATATTACGTTGTCATTAATCACTAAAACCAACCAGGGGCCTAGATGCTTTCAGCTGGGCCGCGCGAGGTGTTTTTGTCGTTGGGCCGAATAGGTTAGCCACCGGCCCAAGCAGAGTTTTAATCTTTTTCCATTTTATTTTCTATTTTCTTTTCTCCCTTTTCCAATTCAAACTCCAATTTGAATTTGAATTCGAATTCCATAGCAAACTTGTCTCCAAATTAAATATCCCACTTGAATATGACATGGGATAAATTAATTTATTTTTAAGAAATTTTATTTGGTGATGGATAATGCTTTTCCCCCCTTCTCCACATTTCTTTAAAATTTTGCTTTCCAAAAATAGAATTTAAATCCATGTGTCCATTAATATATTAACAATGCCTTTATTTTATTAGCCACAAATGCACAATCATGTAAAACTCAGCATGATGCATGATTTATTTAGGTGTTATTGGTTATTCAATCCCCTTTTGATGGTGTTTATTCACATGTGATATTAACTAGAGATGGTACACACATATAGATAAAGGAAATACTCTCTCTTCATATGAGTTACAAATTTAGGCATTACACTAAATGTGTACATTTAGCTAAATCCGATGTTGTTTAAGACTTTAGATCACTTGTCATTTGAAAAGAGCCGGTGGTTACAATGGCCAATTGTGCTATAATTTGTCACCTAAATACACGAGGATTTAGTTTATATACTAATGCATATTAGGCTCATCCCATATTTTTCAAATACGAAATAAATATGGGTTCAATCCGGAAAAAACGGGATCCCGTAAAAACGGACGGAATAGGCCCTCTCCCGTTTCCGTCCCGTTTCCATATTTTTCCGTAAATACGAAAATGGTCGGGTCAAATGTAGAAAACGGTATGGGTCGGGACAGGATTTTTTCCGTCCTTTTCAACCCTAGACACTCGGCAAAGCAGATTCTTTGCCGAGTGTCAAATAACTCGCACTCGGCAAAGAGTGTCTTTGCCGAGTGTCAAATAACTCGCACTCGGCAAAGCATATTTTTATTTTTTTTATTTTGGCCACCAAACTTTTTGTGGTATGTTCCTACACTATGTAGACCTACATGTACTATTTTTGGACAATTATAACAGTGTTTTCAATAGCCAGTAGATTTAGTTCGTTTATTTGAATTTCTTCAGAAAAATCACATTTGAACTGCAGGTCACTCGTGGAAAACCATGCATGTAAAAATGATATCCATGCTACTTAGCACAAATTACGACCGATTTCGAGAGCGGACCAGAAACTTTGAGCACCATGCTCACTCAACATGCCCGTGAACTGGCCATCTAGTTGTTTAAAAATTGTATAAAACACAAACAAAGTCAGAAAATCATGAAACCTGTCCACGTGTCATGATATCATATGTAGAGGCTGTGATAAAAATTTGACAAAGTTTCGAGAAAGCTGTGACGCACTATGTGTACAAACCTAAGATATCCACATTGAAACTCTATGATTTCATGTGTAGTTCTCTTAGGTTTCTACACTTAATGTCCCACAACTTTCTCCAAACATTCTAAATTTTTTATCACAACCTCTACATATGATATCATGACACGTGGACAAGTTTCATGATTTTCTGGCCTTGTTTGTGTTTTATAGAATTTTTAAACAACTGGATGGCAAGTTCACGAGCATGTTGAGTGAGCATGGTGCTCGAAGTTTCCGGTCTGCTCCTGAAATCGGTCGTAACTTGTGCTAAGTAGCATGGATATCATTTTTAAATGCATGATTTTCCAAGTTTCGAGTGACTTGCAGTTCAAATGTGATTCAAATAAACGAACTAAATCTACTAGTTATAGAAAACACTTTTTCTAATTGTCTCAAAATGGGACATGTAGGTCTATATAGTATAGGAACACACCACAAAAATTTTGGTTGGGAAAATAAAAAAATAAAAATATGCTTTGCCGAGTGTCTAGAGATGACACTCGGCAAAGTAGTCTTTGCCGAGTGCCTCCTGGGCGACACTCGGCAAAGAATTGTAAAATAATATTTGCCGAGTGTCCCTGATCTGGCACACGGCAAAGTGTATTTTAAAAATAAAAAAAATCTTTGCTGAGTGCCAGATCACGGGCACTCGCCAAAGCACGCGTACATAGCAACTGCCAGTCCTTTCTTTCTCACTCTCTCACTCTCTTCTCACGCGTCGCCGCCGCTGCTCTCCATGCCGCCGTGCCATCGCCGCCGCGCCCCTGCCCACCGCCGACGCGACCTCGCCCGCCGCGCCCTCGCCTACCGCTGCTCTCCTCGCTCGCCGCGCCCTCGCCCACCCCCACGACCTCGCCCACAGCCGTCGTGCCCTCGCTCCGTGCCGCGCCCGCCGTGCCTCGCCCGCGCCCACCGTGCCCCTCGCCCGCTCCCACCGTGCCCGCGCCCGTCGTGCCCACGCTGGCGCCGCCGTGCCCCTCGCCCGCGCCCACCGTGCCCCTCGCCGTGCCCCCGCCGCGCCCCTCGCCGTGCCCCCGCTGCGCCCCCGACGTTCCTCCGTCGTTCCCCCGCCGTGCCCTCGCTCACCTGGCGCCTTGCCCGCGACCCGTCGCCTAGCCCGCGCCCCGTCGTCTCGCCCGCGACCAAACCTCCAAGGTGATTGCTTGCTTTATGTTCTATGTGTATGATTTATATGAAATGATTAGGTTTAATATTGAGTTAATTATATACATGTATGATTAGGTTAATATGTAGTATTGTTGATTGCCGGCCATCATGCCGTTGAATTATGTGTGGATGTCAGCCATCGTGCTGATAGTTTTATTTGCAAGATTTCGAAACCTCCCCGTGCAGGGGAGGTGCTGCCGAAATTTTCTGTTGCTAGGCTTCTGTTAGAGGATGGAGGACCGTGAGTGGATGTACATGGGCCGTAGAGGAAGGAACGATGTCACCACTGAATGGATTAGAAAGACCGATGATTTTGTGGAATGGTCATATGGTGAAGCTGCTAAAGGAGCGAGTCTAGTCCCATGCCCTTGCAGCAAATGTGCCAACCGGAAAAGAAAACCAAAGAAGGCCATGGTAGAACATATTTGGAAGAATGGATTTACGCCGGGCTATACTCGGTGGATATTTCATGGTGAAGCACATCGTACGAGAGAGGAGGTGCTGAGACAACGTGTCGAGGATTATGACGCGGATGCGGGGGTAGCGGATATGTTGAACGACTATCAGGAGGCACAGTACATGGGAGGATGTATGGATGACGAGCCAGAGCTGACTGCAAAGGCGTTCTACGACATGTTCGACATGGCACAGAAGCCCCTTCACGGCCAGACAAAGGTTTCTCAACTGGATGCCATTGGGCGTGTAATGGCGTTCAAGTCGCAGTACAGCATGAGTAGAGACGCATTCGATGGCTTGTTGACGGTTATTGGGAGCCTGCTTCCGGATGATCACGTTCTGCTAAAGAGCATGTACGAGGCACAGAAACTCCTTCGTGCACTCAAGATGACGTATGAGCAGATTCATGCTTGTCCGAAGGGCTGTGTGCTATTTAGGAAAGAATACGCGGAGGCAAAGTACTGTCCTAAGTGTACATCGTCTAGGTTCATGGAGGTAGACTCTGGTGATGGACAGAAGAGGCAGCTCGACTTCCCCTTGACAATCCTACGACACCTTCCGTTCATACTGAGGATCCAGCGTTTGTACATGACAGAGGAATCTGCGAAACAGATGACATGGCACAAAAATGGAAAACGATACAATCCTGACAAGATGGTGCACGCATCCGATGGTGAAGCATGGAAACACTTTGATGCCATTCACCGTGAGAAAGCCGAAGAGGCTCGTAATGTACGTGTTGCATTGGCCACAGATGGGTTCAATCCCTATGGAATGAGCGCTACCCCGTACACATGTTGGCCCATGTTTGTTATCCCAATCAATCTCCCCCCTGGTGTGTGCTTTCAAAGGCAGAATATATTCGTGTCATTGATAATTCCCGGACACCCAGGGAATAAAATGGGCGTGTACATGGAGCCTTTGATCGATGAATTGGTACGTGTCTAGGAGGAAGGGGTATGGACGTATGACCGAGCTATGAAGACAAACTTCAGAATGCATGTTTGGTACCAGTACTCCATGCATGACTTACTGCGTATGGGCTATTCTACGCTTGGTGTGTTCATGGTAAGTTCTCATGCCCAGTTTGCAAGGAAGCTCTCAGGTTCATTTGGTTGAAAAAGGGTGGCAAATATTCGTCCTTCGATAAACATCAACAATTTCTCCCTGCTGACCATCCATTCCGCCTAGATATCAAGAACTTTACGAAAGGTGTCGTAGTGATAGACCGCCCACCTGCAACGATGACTGGTGCCTAAATTCGTCAACAGATAGATGGGCTCGTGGCCAATACAGAAGGTGGTTTTGTGGGATATGGTGAGCAGCATATGTGGACACATAAGTCTGGCTTGACTCGGCTCCCCTATTATGATGACCTGCTCCTTCCACACAACATTGACGTGATGCACACTGAAAAGAATGTTGCCGAGGCACTGTGGGCAACAATTATGGACATTCCTGATAAGTCAAAGGATAACGTGAAGGCAAGAGTGGATCTGGCAGCGTTATGTGATAGACCAAACCTAAAGATGAAGCCGCTAAGTGGCAGAAAGACGTGGAGAAGGCCTAAGGCCGATTTCGTCCTAAGCAGGGCCCAGAGGAAGGAAGTACTTTAGTGGATCAAGATGTTGATGTTCCCTGATGGGTATGCAGCTAACCTGAGTAGGGGGTGAACTTATCTACTATGCGAGTCTTAGGGATGAAGAGTCATGACTTCCACATATGGATTGAACGGATTCTTCCTGTGATGGTTCGAGGCTATGTCCCTGAGCATGTCTGGCTAGCACTTTCAGAGTTGAGTTATTTCTTCCGTCAGCTTTGTGCAAAAGAGTTATCTCGGACCGTGGTTGTAGATTTGGAAAGATTGGCACCCGTGTTACTGTGTAAGCTTGAGAAGATATTTCCACCCGGCTTCTTCAATCCAATGCAGCATTTGATTCTTCATCTCCCCTATGAGGCACGAATGGGGGCCCCGTGCAGGGACGTTGATGCTATCCCATCGAGAGATGTCTAAAGACTATTCGAAAGAAATGTAGAAATAAATGCAAAATCGAGGCTTCCATTGCAGAGGCATACATTCTAGAGGAGGTCTCAAACTTCACAACAACTTATTATGGTGACAAACTGCCGAGCGTGCATAATCCACCCCCTCGTTACAATGATGGCGACAATGAACCGAACCTTAGCATATTTCGAGCGAGGCCAACTCGGAAGTGCAAGTGGCTCAACCACCAAGACCCTGACACATGAAGAGTGGCAGCATATCATGCTATATGTATTGACCAACCTTGAAGAGGTGACGCCATACATGGAACAATTCCTTCATGAATTCTGGCGTCGATCAAGGGACCCCACTCCACAGGAATATGACACTCTTCTTAGAAAGGGTGCGAGAAATGGGTTGCCCGATTTCATTTCCTGGTTCAAACGTAAGGTACGTGCTTAGTTTGTAAAAGAGATACGTCTTTGAACTCAATTTAGCATCTTTTAACTTGCGAATACTTGTAGGGCCAAAGAGATCCGTCTATGAGTGCCGAGTTGAGACAAGTAGCCAACGACTTTGCTTATAGGGTCAAGAAATATTCTGGGTATGACGTCAATGGATACCGTTTTCGCACAACAAAGTACGACAAAAGTCGGCCCAATCAGAAAACAACGTGTTCTGGAGTATTTACGCCCGGCCTTGACAATGTCGATTATTTTGGACGAATCGAAGAAATATATGAGCTCAATTTTTATGGTTCCAAACCTCTTACTCCAGTGATATTCAATGTCATTGGTTTGACCCTCAAGTGACGAGACGGACACATTCTAATCTTGGGATAGTCGAAATTCGATAAGATTCCACCTTACCAGGAGACGATGTCTATATCATAGCCCAACATGCCACACAAGTGTATTATCTCCCATATGCGTGCTAAACGAAAGAACATCTTAAGGGTTGGGATGTTGTGTATAAGGTATCGCCGCACGAGAGGTTACCTGTTCCTAACAATGAAGATTACAACTTAGACCCGGACACATATGATGGAGAGTTCTTCCAAGAAGATGGGCTAGAAGGGCGATTTGAGATAGACTTAACCGAAGCTATCGGAATGGACGTAGATATTGAATTGGTTGTTGATGAGGATGATGATGAGGTGCAAAATGATAATGACTTAGTAATCCTTGAAGGCAATGACATTAATGACGAACTTGCGTCTTCCGATGGTGTTGAGATTGAAATAGTTGATAGTGATGATGAGAGTTATGATCCGGCTAACCCCGACACATATGAAGATTATTTTTAATCGATGTAATGCTATATGACTTTTTATTTCGCACCTGTTTTTAAATACATCTTTTTATATGTGCTTATTTGTTTACTCTTAATTGCAGGTTTTTGGACAAATATGGTCGGCGGTAATTGGCTGAGGAGGAGGAGGGGGAGGAGTAGGACGGCGGACGAGGCAGAGCAGGTGGCGTAGCAGGATGACCTTGTCTAGCAGCAGGCGGCGCCTCAGGATGACTTAGACCAGTAGCAGGACGATGACGACCAGCACTAGGACGCCTCAGGTTCTGGCGGCTCAAGTTCGAGGAGCATCTACCTGCGAGGCCCCGCGAGTCTCCCTCAGCATCCCATACTTCGGGACAGGCGACCGCTGATTCGACCGGATGGGGAGAGGTATGTAACTTTATGTTCTTCATTCTTATTCATATTATGTGTTCAAAATCATAATATAAACTAATACTTTTTATTTATCACTTGGACAGGTCTTGGACGGTTGTGGATTATGCTGGGGGTCATCGTCGCCCCCCAAAGGCATCCTCGGCCTGCTGTGCAGGGAACACTTCCCTGGACTGGTGGAGTACACCGGATTGACGGGCCTAGCCTTCACCTTCGACCACTACGCCGTCGCCCCTGATGCAGTAGACCGGGACGGCCGAGAATTCAATAACAAGGCGGAGCGGGTGAAGCAAGAGCTGTGGGTATGTCTTAGTATAATGTAAAATATGTCGCATTCGTTGCAAATTCTTGAAATAATGTATGGATACATCGTTTTTGTATCCAGGATTTCTTCAGATGCGAGGCTGGATACGAGGCTAGGGCGGATGTGGTGGCCACCACGAGCTATAAGAAGCTCGTCATGGACATGCACTATGAGGCCCGAATCCAGGCCATCGTCACCTACCACGGCTCCGTCCTTGGGGAGAGGGTGACCAAAACTCAAGCCCGAACCATGTCGTTGACCAGGGACCAGTACCTGCAGGTAAAGTCATGCATGTTTGGTACCAGTACTCAATGCATGAATTTTATTTTATCTTCTGATATGCATTTTACGTGTTTACTTTGTAGGTGATTCCACATTGGTGCGCCGCACATCCTCTCTGCTGGGAGCAGATGGTGGATAGGTGGTGTTCAGCTGAGTGGGACCAGGCGCACAACGCTAGCCGGGAACGGCGTATGATGATGCAAGGTCCCTCCCACCACCAAGGCAGCCAGAGCTTGGGCCAATATGCCGAAGCATGGGTACGCCCTCTTTTTTATTTAGGTATATAGTACTGGATTAGATATTATTTCTAACTATCTCGTTGGTTTTCTTGCAGTCGGCGTCACATGGTGGCCGGCCTTGCTCCACCTTCTCAGCCTATGCTATGGCCCATAAGGGTACGGCGACGTCCGATGTCACCTACAACCCAGATGACGGGCCCGAGGCCTACACCAACCCCGCCGTTTACAGCTGCCTCCATGACTACACCGCCATGGCGCAGGAGGTCCATGGCCCAGATTATGATCCAAGCACCGAGCCGATCGACCTTGATGTGCTCATGAGGGTCGGAGGAGGCAAGAGACATGGGCGATACTGGATTGCCGATGGGGCAATCAACTTGTCCTCCACTCCCACTCTGTCTCAGGTGAGAGCAAGGAGCACGGGCTCGAGTCCAGCCATACGACCTCGGCACGACAGCTCACAGCTTCGCATACAGCAACTCGAGGTTAGTGCTTCTGTAACTCGTCCTTCTTTGAGTTATATACCTTCTCTTTGAGTTACTATAACGTTGGCTTGTAATATTACAGACTCAACTAGAAGAAGAGAGGAGGCAACGTCACGATATGGAGGCGAGGATTATTGCGGAGCGGGAGGCGGAGCGGGAGGAGTGGGAGGCAGCTCGCCTGGCAGATCATCAGAGGATGGCGGAGATGTTCAAGTACATGCAGAGCCTTGGCGCCACACAGGGCATCGCTTCGCCACCTCCATTGTTCCCTCCAGTTGACCCTGCTCTCTTCCATACTCCTATGAGTATCAAAATTGTAGTTAGATGTTGGTAATGCATCTGGTATAACACACGCAATCTCTTCTCTGTGCAGGGCCAATCTAGGGCGGCATCCAACAACCCTCCGGAAGGGTTCAGCCCAACGCAGCACCAGTCGAACCGCCCACCTCCATGAGTGTTATGTTTTCAGTGTTTAGACTTCAGAACTTGTGTAGAATACTTATGTTTGTGTTTGATACTTATGTCAGAGCTTGAGACGTATGAGACTTATGTTTGTGTTGGATACTTGTGTTGAACACTTATGTTTGTGATGGATATTTATGTTTGTTTTGGCTATTTATGTTTGTGATGATATCTGTGATGTATATATGTGATATATATGTGATATCTTTTGTTTGTGTGGATGGAATATAAAAAACAAATAAAAAAGGTGCCTACTGGTCACTTTGCCGAGTGTTACACTCGGCAAAGAGGTTCTTTGCCGAGTGTCAGGGCCATAGCACTCGGCAAAGAACCAAGACCTGGGCACCGATATAGGTTCTTTGCCGAGTGTAATGTCTTTGAGACTCAGCAAAGAGGCATGCTTTGTCGAATGCCATAAGTAGCACTCGGCAAAGAACCTGACATGGGACCCTCCCTGGTGGGTTCTTTGCCGAGTGTCCAAGGTGGCACTCAGCAAAGATTGATTCTTTGCCGAGTACTGCCGGCCGGGCAGACACTCGGCAAAGGTAACTCCTTTGCCGAGTGTCACCCGGGACACTCAGCAAAGACGCCGTCTCCATCACCCGTCGCCGTAACGGCTGCTTTTCTTTGTCGAGTGCTCCCTGGCACTCGGCAAATCGAAAAGTACTTGGCAAAGAAGGCTTTGCCGATGCACTGTGTGCCGAGCCTTCTTTGCCGAGTGTTTTTAAGGCTTTGCCGAGTGCTTCAGGCACTCGGCAAAGCGCTCATTTCCGGTAGTGAATGCAAACCGCAATAAAGAAATGACCTCAATGAGGTTTTGCTAGTTGATTCGACTTTTCTATCCTAACACTGGCAGCATCAAAAAGGGTAAAGTAAAAATCAGGTCACTCTGTGTTAATTGTGTGCTCTTGGTTTCATGATCTTCCTCGAGACAAACACGAAATTATAGACACCACTTTGGGTGACAAAGTT
The DNA here is from genome assembly GCA_029449295.1 of Zea luxurians. Lineage (NCBI taxonomy): Eukaryota > Viridiplantae > Streptophyta > Magnoliopsida > Poales > Poaceae > Zea > Zea luxurians. The sequence goes on along the minus strand of JAOPSE010000005.1, from coordinate 114,917,125 downwards.
GAGTTATTCCACGGCCTCACATGAATAGTTTGTCTTGATGATTTATCATTCTAAACTTCACTGGAATATTGAGGCCGCTGCTAGTAGCGATTAAAATGATTTCAGATGGTCGTTTTAATATAAAAGATGTGACTCTGCAAACACATTCCGTTGATCATAAAATTATTTTAGGGTTTATTTGTTGACCCGGGATCACGGGGGGATTGAGGAGGAAATTAGTTCATTTTCCCCTCAATCCTCTCCAATTCTCTCGTGATCCCCTTGCCACCAAATCAACTCTTAGACCTAGTTTGGGAACTACATTTTTCTAAGGAATTCCTATTTTCCCAAGGGAAAATGAACTAATTTCCCTTTGGAAAATGGAAATCCCTTAAAAAAATTGGGTTTCCAAACTAGCCCTTAGAGGAGGAGCCGAAGAAGAGTGAGCCGAAGAGCTTCTTATAAGTTACAGAGTAGAAACACATTCTGTTGATACATAAAATTATTTCTCATACTCCACCCCATGAATTTAACATAGGCTTACATCTGAGTTTTAAAAAGTAGTGGAATGTCAAAATCCCAACTAAATAGACTACTTTATTAAGGCCCTGTTTGTTTCAGATTATAATCTCTCCAGATTATATAATACAGCGCAAATAATCCAGTAGGTAAACAAACACTTAGATTATAGGTTCAGATTATATAATCTAAACCCCAGATTATGATAATCTCATAATCTCCTCAAGAGTAGCTTATTTGAGATTATTTTGGTAAAAGACTCACTACCCATGGTTATGTAAATAGAAATTACAATATATATCATCCTTCTTTTCTCACCTCAAATAAATAAATAAGGGTATTGTTGTCTTTGTAAATAATCTACATGTGCATAATCTAAACTACCAAACAACTACATGTAAATTATAATATATCTAGATTATAATCTGGATTATATAATTTAGATTATAATCAAAATTATATAATCTATAAGCTGAAACAAACATGCCCTAAGTAAATTTCAAATCCGCCAAAATAAATATATCCAAACGGTCCCTAAATGATAGTAGTGGAGATAGATCCAACTGGTAGTGCTGCTAACTACATTCATTTACTGGCAGGCCTTAGAGTTGGAGTGCAATCATGGTTACGACTTACAACTCCCAATATTCAGGACAACTAGCAAAGTGCTCATACGTGGCTACAATTTTCATTTATGATTAAGTATAGAATATAAAACATAAAGACATATGTATTCTGTTGGCTAGCTAGGTGGGTATGATTGTGTATTTAGAGTTAACAAACATGGTTCAAATCCCATTTGTACATAATTTTAGATGTGGAGAATCACGATGATAGTTCATAGTAGAAACAATGGAACCATGGAATCACTAAACCAACCCCGCCATAGTTTAACGAAGGACCAATGGCGCCTTGAGCTCAACGAAAACCTCCGATTAACAGCGCACTCTAGTATATGTCCACCGACCGCGTGCACTTGTCTTCCTCTTCCCCCACGGCGCGGCAATGCTCAATCAAAGATTACATGTGACAGCATCCATGCTGCCCTGCTTGACCAGCGCAATCGAGCACCATTGTCGGCGCCGCGCGCACAACTCGAATCTGATTTACCGCATCAGCTTTATGTATTCCATTAAGACGGTGTCCAGGTTTACTAGTGCTAGGAATATAGGCCAACACGAGCACGACACGAAAACATGAGACCAAAGCATGGCTCATCATAAAATATTGTGGGCCAGACTAGCACGGCCCAGCATGAATATCTATGTGATTTCTTTATCTATTGAGGGCCACATCATAAAATGCAAGAATCTTATCTGAACTAGCATCTCCCACACGTTGACACTAGGTCTGTTTGGTTCGGCTTTTTTCTAACCAACTTTTCTGAGAATCTAGTTGTTGAGAGAATCTAGTTATTGGGAGAATCTGAGTATCGTGGGGATTACGTGCGAAGAAAGATAGAGTGATCAAAAGGGTTCAAGATCGATTTTGTGTTTATATTGATTTTGGACGGTTTTTACCAAAATGATTTTTATATAATCTGGCTAAAAAGCTAGGATGTTTGGCGGTCTGCAGCAACTTTTAGTGTCCGAAAGCTGAAAAAAGCTCAAACAAACTGAACATATCAGCTGTTGTCCGCGTGTGGGATCCAAGTGTGGGGTGGTCGACCCGTACAATGGTGTTGCGGCGTCACTTCCTGCCTAGGAGCACGGGACGCTGCCGTGTCGTCCTCTCACGAGGCGACGACATGCCCATCGATAGGCTGAGCGGAGGTCCTTTTTGCGAAAATGTCGGCTCACAGACGACTTATAGAACGCCTGTTGTACGTGCTCTAAAGCCACGACCCTACAATACTGGTGAATGGGATTTCGTTCGAGCAGATCATGAGTGGTTCCTTTAAAATGAGTAAGGACATGTACAACCTGATAATGTTGCACGGTAATTTAAGCATTTGACACAGCTAAAACACAATATAATACAGTGGATGTGTATAAAACCTGTGTCTTACTATATACATTGCACCAATCATAGCATTCGATAAATTAAATTGACCAATCAGCTAGTGCTCTATCTCGAACATAGAGTCAAGACCTAGTGTCTTCATCAAGATACGTGTCTTGAGTTTTTTTTACATTTACCACTCTAGACACACTTGAAAACACAGCCTCAAGACACCCATTGTACATATTCCCTAATGACTTGACATATATTAACTATTGCATCTCGTAGAATGTATTAGTAATAGGTTGGTGTCTCCAACATATACTAATACTAAGTAATCAGTATCATATGAAGACAACAACAGACACTCATAAAATTAGTAACGATATTGTCGGCGTTCCGAGACCGGGGGGTCCTCGAGCCGACGAGTGAGAGTGCCGCGTGCCCCAGCCCAGATGGGTCGAGCGCGTGGGCGAGCACGAAGGGGGGAACAGAGAGAGTGGTCGGTGGCCGGAGCCGGGTCGTGAGGGAGTCGGAGAATTCCCGCGGCCTTCGTATTCGTCCCGCGCCCAGGTCGGGTGCGCTTGCAGTAGGGGGTTACAAGCGTCCGCGCGAGGTGAGGGGAGCGAGCGGCCCCGAGAGAGCGCCTGCCCCTGCCCTTCGTCCCCGCGAGGCCAACCTTCTCTAAGAAGGCCCTGGTCCTTCCTTTTATAGTCGTAAGGAGAGGATCCAGGTGTACAAGATGGGGGTGTAGCAAGGTGCTACGTGTCTAGCGAGAGAGAGCTAGCGCCCTATGTACATGCCCAGGTGGCAGCCGGAGAGATCTTGGCACCCTGTTGGTGTGGCGTCGTGGCTGTTGGAGGAGTAACGGAGCCGGACGGGGGGACAGCTGTTGGAGTGGCTGGGCCCTTGCTGACGTCCTCCTGCTTTCGTAAGGGAGCTGAGAGCCGCCATCGTCATGGTCTAGCGGGGCACCATCATTTGCCTATCTGGCGTAGCTGGCCAGATGGGACACCAGTCTTGTCCTCTGCGACCCAAGTCGGCTCAGGGCAGGGTGATGATGACGCTTCTTGTTGACGTGGCGGTCTCGTGTCCTAGGTCGGGCGTCGCGGAGGCTCCTCCGAAGCCGAGGTCGAGTCCGTCCTGCAAGACAGAGGCAGAGTCCGAGCCCTGGGTCGGGCGAGGCGGAGATCGTTCGGCAGAGGCCGAGGCGGAGTCCGAGCCCTGGGTCGGGCGAGGCGGAGTTCGTCGTCTTCCGGGGCCTTAGCCCGAGTCCGAGCCCTTGGGTCGGGCGGAGCGGAGTTTGCCGTCTTCCGGGGCCTTAGCCCGAGTCCGAGCCCTTGGGCGGAGCGGAGTTCGCCGTCTTCTGGGGCCTTAGCCCGAGTCCGAGCCCTGGGGTCGGGCGGAGCGGAGTTCGCCGTCTTCCGGGGCCTTAGCCCGAGTCCGAGCCCTTGGGCGGAGCGGAGTTCGCCGTCTTCCGGGGCCTTAGCCCGAGTCCGAGCCCTGGGTCGGGCGGAGCCTCCTATGGCACCTCTGGCGAAGTCTGGTCGCCCGTCGGTCTTACCTTTTGCGTTAAACGCCCCGGTGACTGGGTCGGTTGGCGTGGTGATTTAGTCAGGGTTTCTTCTTATCGAAGGCGGGGCCTAGGGCGAGCCGGAGATGTGTCTGCCGTGAAAGAGGAGGCCTCAGGCGAGACGGAGTCATCTTAGGGTCGGCTGCCCTCGCCCGAGGCTAGGCTCGGGCGTGGCGTGGTCAAGTCACTCGTATGGACTGATCCCTGACTTAATCAAACCCATCAGGCCTCTGCAGCTTTATGCTGATGGGGGTTACCAGCTGAGAATTAGGCGTCTTGAGGGTACCCCTAATTATGGTCCTCGACAGTAGCCCCCGAGCCTCGAAGAGAGTGTTAACACTCGCTTGGAGGCTTGCGTCGCACTTTTTTGCAAGGGGACCAGCCTTTCTCGGTGGTACTTTGTTCCGGTGGGTGCGCGCGAGCGCACCCGCCGGGTGTAGCCCTCGAGGCCTCGGAGGAGTGGTTTCACTCCTTTGAGGTCTTAATGCCTTGCGTAATGCCTCGGCTGGTCTGGCGGTTCCCTCATGCGAGCAGGGCGTAACCCAGGTGCACTGTCGGGGCCCAAGTTCTCGGGCTGGTATGTTGACGCTGTCAACGGTTCGGCCGGAGCCGGGTTTGCGAGAGCAGCCCCCGAGCCTTCGCACGGAGCGAGAGGACGATCAGGGACAGACTCGACTTTTTATATACGCCCCTACGTCGCCTTTCCGCAAGGAGGAGGGGGGGAGTGCGCCATGTTACCCTCGATGGGCACCGAACATGGTGTCTCCGGTGAGCTGCAATCGGGTAATCCGAGTGGACGTCCGTGCCCCGTTCGTTGGGGGTCGGCTAGGGGCCCGGAGGCACGCCCAAAAGTACCTGCGGGTGATCTGCCGAACCCGGTCCCCTAGCGACGGGGTCCGAGGGCTCGTTGCCTCCCTCCGATGGGATTCCGTTACAGAGTCGTTCCCGCTGGTCTCGGAAATGTCCTAGGGTACCTCGGGAGCGCAGCCCGAGCCTTGGTTATGTATCGAACGTACCCCTGGTCATCCCTCGCTCGGCGTCTGAGGCGACTGTGAACCCTTCGACAGGCCAGCCTTCGAACCCCTGATCAGTAGGGGGCACGGAGCCCAAATAGCCTGAGGCGGTCGTGGGTCCTTTCGGGGGCCGACCTTCGAACCCCTGACCAGTAGTGGGTGTCGGGCCCACGCGATCTGAGGCGGCTGTTGAACCCTTCGGGGGGCCAGCCTTCGAACCCCTGATCAGTAGGGAGGCTCGGAGCCTAGTTCCTTCACGGGGAAGGATCCCTTTGGGGTTATCCCCCTTCTCGGTCCCTGTTGCAAGAGATAGAGAAAGAAGGAAAAGGGAAAAAGGATTCGAAATTGAACGTCGTGGCGTACCTTTTTCGGCGCGATTGTTTTGGCGAAGGCGCAACATCACCAGCCGCTCCCGCCCGTAGCGCTGTCCGTCGAGCCGCGGAGTTAATGCGCCGGGGTGAGTAGTTGGCGAGGTTGCCGTTGCGCGTGTGCGAGCCGTTCGAGGTACGGGTCACGGGCGCGTCGTCTTCACGCCGTGAGAGGTGGTTCTCTTGCTGCCTCCGGATGGGACATGAGCTTGGCTGACGGCGTGACCGCTGCTCTCGCGCGCCTGCCACCGTCATTACTGCCGGCCCATTTTTGACCGCTTTTGACCGCTGCGCCAGGCTGGCGCTGCTGGGTCGCGGGCTGGGTGGCCTCGAGTCGCGGTATCGGCTCCGCAATCGAGGAGGTGCGGTGGTGGAGCGAGAGGCACAGCGGTTCGCATGCAGCGCCCGGTGCGCCCGTTGCGCGACGCGTGGGCTTGAGCCGTCGCGCTGGCCTGTCAGGAGCCGGAGAGGCGCGTCCACTTGGCGCGGTTGCATGCCGCCTGCATGGCCGCCTGCCCCTTTCGCCCGCTGGTCCGAGCAAAAGTGGAGGGTTACTTGTAACCGCTGGGTGGTTGCGTGCGTCGTGCGCGGCGGTTCGGCTTCTTCTGCTCGGAGCCGATCTGTATGACAGGCGGGCCCCAGCCCCCGCGCCGCAGGGGAGGACTTTGGAGGCGTGTTGGAGAAGACTCAGCCCGTGACGGTTGAGGGTGCGAGCAGGGGGAGTTGCCTTTAAAAGGAGGGCGACTCCTTTCGTAAGGCGACCATGTCTCCTTCTTCCCCCATGCATTGTGTCTCTCCGTCTTCCAGGCCCCCGGATGGGGGGAAACCGCCGTCTTTTCGCTCCATCGCCGGAGGAACGCAACTCCGTGGGAGTTGGTACCTTTCAGCCATCGTTCGGCTTCAAGGATTTTCATCATGCAGCCCGGCTGCACCCCTCCACCGGCGGTCACCCAAGAGGGCGACCTCCGGCTTGATGGTGGGGGAAAGCGAGCCGGGCTGCGGCATCCGCCCCTTCCTCAGCCTCAAGGATTTTCATCACCAGGGCTGAGGAGGGGCGTGTGCCGGGTCGGGGTTGGCCCCTGCGCGGGTGGTGACCCGCTCCTTCCCTCAGTGATCGGGGGGAAGGGCGGGAGTCGTCCGTGGCGCCAACAGCTGCAGCGTGCCCGGCTCTCTGAGCCGAGCGATCTCGGAGCCGCCCCCGGTGTCGCCTTCCGCCACGGCAACTGGAAGAGGTTCTTCCGCCGGCGCGACGGCCGAGGTTGGCCACGGACCGACCTCCGACTCTACGGCCTTCTGCCCGTCCTTGCCTCTCGAGTTTGGGCAAGGGCGGGGGCCTCCCAGCAGCAGTATCCACCCTGAGGCCATCACTGCTGCTGTTGGGCCCCTCGGGACAGACGTCTTCATCGTCGCCGCTGCCGGGGCGGGGCGGCGACGTGCCGTTCGTCGGTCTTCTGCTGCCCCACAGGCCCTCTCCCCATCGAGTGGGGTTGTTCGTACCCGCGGGGGGGGGGGAACCGGAGTTCCGTTTGTAATGGCACTTCGAGTGCCGGGTTTTTTGTTCATTTCGGCTTTCGGGGCCTGAACATGTATGTAACTTCGGCACAGAGCCGTGTTTTTTCCTCATTTCTGAGCACTAAGACTCGCCTGTTGTTTGCCTGAACCGCTTCACCAAGCGTGAGTTGCCCCGTGTCAAGGTGACGAGTGAGGTATCCGTATCCCGGAGGCGTAGGAATCCCTCGGCTCGGTCGGACCTGTTGTCCGAGGCTCCTCTAGCTTGGTTAAAGAGACCCCTCGGCCGCTCTTCGATGAGCCGAGGCCAGGGGTAGCGATATCAGCATGAGCAGAGGCGGAGTTGGCTCGGAAATGAAACCTGGTTGGCCGGAGCCTAGCCGGGTTGTCTGTTGGCAGGATCGACGTCGGAGCTGATCAGCCGAGGCTTCGGACCGAGCCGGCGCCCTCGGAAGGTGGTCGGCCGAGGCCCCGGAGGTGGCCGGCCGAGCCGTCCGCTCGGGCCGGGTTCTCGGAGAAGTCCCTGGCAGAGATTGCTCGAGCGTGGTGATGACATCGTCCTTCGGAGCGGAGGCCCTCGGACCGCGTCGCCGCCCGAGGCTAGGTCGGGCCTTGCCGAAGGTGCTGTCGATGCCGAGGGTGTCGACGCCCTCTTCCAGCGTCAAGATCCGAGCCTGCAGGGTCAAATCGTCTTGTAGCGTGGGCCTTGCGCGGCCGTTGAGGCCAGAACACATACCCTTGTTGCGTTATAAAGCTGCGTCTCCTTTCCTCTCGTTTCGAGTATCTGGACTTTTTGTCGGTAGCGGGGATGTTAGTGCGAGCAAGAGTTGCTTCTCGCGGAAGGTGATGAGTGAGGTATCCGTATCCCGGAGGCGTGGGAGTCCCTCGGCTCGGTCGGCCTTGCCGCTTACGCGTACTTTTACCCGCCCATGAAGCCCTGTCACCGACTTGGTCGAGAAGGCTCGAAGAATCGCTTCGACAGAAGAGCTCCCGTACGTAAAGACTCGTTCGATCCGCGGATTCGCCTTATCCGAGCGCGAGTTACTTATCGCAGAAGGTGATGAGTGAGGTATCCGTATCCCGGAGGCGTAGGAGTCCCTCGGCTCGGTCAGCCTTGACTGCTTACGTGTACTCCGTCGTTTCCAGGACCCACTTTTCGAAGTAATCAAAAAGCACGAAAGATGTTCTGGTGAAAGAGATTTTTTGTTCGAGGAAAATTTTGACGCAGAGGGGGTTTCCCCCCTTTTAGCCCCCGAGGGAGGGTCGGGCTCTGCCGAGGCGAGGCTGACCCTTCCTTGTTGACTAAACTTTTGCGTGGGTGCGAGGTATATAAACAACTTGGAAACATCTTAAGGGTAGAAGCGACGTAGCTGTTGGATGTTCCAAGCGTTGCCGTAGACCTCGCCTTGACTGTTGGCCAGCTTGTACGTTCCGGGCTTCAGAACTTTGGCGATGATGAACGGCCCCTCCCAGGGGGGCGTGAGCTTGTGCCTCCCTCGGGCGTCTTGCCGCAGCCGAAGCACCAGATCGCCCACCTGGAGATCTCGGGGTCGGACCCCTCGGGCGTGGTAGCGTCGCAGGGACTGCTGATACCGCGCCGAGTGTAGTAAGGCCTTGTCCCGAGCCTCGTCCAGCTGGTCCAGCGAGCCTTCTCGGCTAGCTTGGTTGCTTTCTTCGCTGTAGGCCCTCGTCCTCGGGGAGCCGTATTCCAGGTCCATGGGCAGGATGGCCTCGGCCCCGTAGACCAGGAAGAACGGCGTGAAACCCGTGGCTTGGCTTGGCGTCGTCCTCAGGCTCCAGACCACCGAGGGGAGTTCCTTCATCCACCGCTTGCCGAACTTGTTGAGGTTGTTGTAGATCCGAGGCTTGAGCCCTTGTAGGATCATGCCATTGGCACGCTCCACTTGCCCATTCGACATGGGGTGAGCTACGGCGGCCCAGTCTACCCGGATGTTGTGATCATCGCAAAAATCCAAGAATTTTTTGCCGGTGAACTGGGTGCCATTGTCGGTGATGATGGAGTTCGGGACCCCAAAACGATGGATGATATTGGTGAAGAACGCCACCGCCTGCTCGGACCTGATGCTGTTCAGGGGTCGGACCTCGATCCACTTGGAGAATTTGTCGATGGCGACCAGCAGGTGCGTGTAGCCCCCGGGCGCCTTCTGCAGAGGGCCGACGAGGTCCAGACCCCACACAGCGAAGGGCCAGGTGATGGGTATCGTCTGCAGAGCCTGAGCGGGCAGGTGGGTCTGCTTCGCATAGAATTGGCACCCTTCGCAGGCGCGGACAACTCTAGTGGCGTCGGCCACCGCCGTTGGCCAGTAGAAGCCTTGGCGGAAAGCATTCCCGACGAGGGTTCGGGGTGCTGCATGATGACCGCAAGCCCCCGAGTGTATTTCCCGCAGGAGTTCCTGACCTTCGGCGATGGAGATACATCGCTGGAGGATGCCCGAGGGGCTTCGGTGGTAGAGCTCCTTCTCATCGCCCAGCAAGACGAACGATTTGGCGCGTCGCGCTACCCGCCGAGCCTCGGCTCGGTCGAGGGGCAGTTCTCCTTGGCGGAGATATTGCAGGTACGGGGTTTGCCAATCTTGATCTGGCACGACCCCGTTCTGCTCCTCCTCGATGCGCAGGGCTTCGCCCTCGGGTTCCGAGGGTACCTCGGGTTGAGCCGAGGATGGCTCGGGCTGGGCCGAGGTCACCTCGGACGAGGCCGAGGGTGCCTCGGGCTCGGGCGCGTCGCCTATCTTGACGGAGGGTTGGTGCAGATCCCGGGAGAAGACGTCCGGGGGAACCGTCATTCGCCCCGAGGCTATCTTTGCCAGCTCGTCTGCGGTCTCGTTGTAGCGCCGGGCGATGTGGTTAAGCTCGAGCCCGTAGAACTTGTCTTCCAGGCGTCGAACCTCCTCACAGTAGGCCTCCATCTTCGGGTCGCGGCAGAGGGAGTTCTTCATGACTTGGTCGATGACGAGCTGCGAGTCGCCACGTGCATCGAGGCGTCAGACCCCTAGCTCGATGGCGATTCGCAATCCGTTGATCAGAGCCTCGTACTCAGCCACATTGTTGGACGCCGGGAAATGGAGGCGAAGCACGTAGCGCAGGTGTTTCCCGAGGGGCGAGACGAAAAGCAGGCCCGCGCCAGCTCCCGTCTTCATCAGCGACCCGTCGAAAAACATGGTCCAGAGCTCTGGTTGGATCGGAGCCGTTGGCAACTGGGTATCGACCCATTCGGCTACGAAGTCCGCCAGTACCTGGGACTTGATGGCCTTCTGAGGGGCAAACGAGATTGCCTCGCCCATGATTTCCACCGCCCACTTCACGATCCGCCCCGAGGCTTCTCGGCACTGGATGATCTCCCCCAGGGGGAAGGATGACACCACAGTCACCGGATGGGACTCGAAGTAATGTCGCAGCTTTCGCCTCGTCAGGATCACTGCATATAGCAGCTTCTGGACTTGTGGGTAGCGGATCTTGGTCTCGGATAGCACTTCGCTGACGAAGTAAACTGGCCTCTGAATGGGCAAAGCATGCCCCTCTTCCTGCCTTTCGACTACGATCGCGGCGCTGACCACCTGAGTGGTTGCGGCGACGTAGACCAGGAGGGTTTCTCCATCAGCTGGGGGTACCAAGATGGGCGCCTGGGTGAGGAGCGCCTTCAGGTTCCCGAGGGCTTCCTCGGCTTCGGGAGTCCAAGTGAAGCACTCGGCCTTCCTTAAGAGGCGGTACAGGGGCAGGCCTCTTTCGCCGAGGCGCGAGATGAAACGGCTCAAGGCCGCGAGGCATCCCATGACCCTCTGTACGCCTTTTAAGTCCTTGATGGGCCCCATGTTTGTGATCGCTGCGATCTTCTCCGGGTTGGCTTTGATGCCCCGCTCGGAGACGATGAATCCCAAGAGCATGCCTCGGGGCACCCCGAAGACGCACTTCTCGGGATTGAGCTTGACGCCCTTCGCCTTGAGACACCGGAATGTCAGTTCGAGGTCAGAGAGAAGGTCGGAGGCTTTCCTCGTCTTGACTACGATGTCATCGACGTAGGCCTCGACCGTGCGACCAATGTGTTCGCCGAACACATGGTTCATGCACCGCTGGTACGTTGCACCCGCGTTCCTCAAACCGAACGGCATTGTGACATAACAGTACATGCCGAAGGGCGTGATGAAAGAAGTCGCGAGCTGGTCGGACTCTTTCATCTTGATTTGATGATACCCTGAGTAGGCATCGAGGAAAGACAGGGTTTCGCACCCTGCAGTGGAGTCCACGATTTGATCGATGCGAGGTAGAGGGTAGGGGACCTTCGGACATGCTTTGTTGAGACCAGTGTAGTCTACACACATCCGCCACTTCCCCCCTTTTTTCCTCACAAGTACAGGGTTGGCAAGCCATTCGGGATGGAATACCTCTTTAATGAACCCTGCTGCCATCAACTTGTGGACCTCCTCGCCTATCACCCTGCGCCTTTCCTCATCGAATCGGCGCAGAGGCTGTCTGACCGGCCGGGCTCCGGCCCGAATATCCAGCGAGTGCTCGGCGACATCCCTCGGTATGCCGGGCATGTCCGAGGGACTCCACGCAAAAACGTCGGCGTTTGCGCGGAGAAAGTCGACGAGCACTGCTTCCTATTTGGGGTCGAGCCCGGAACCGATCCGGATCTGCTTGGAGGTGGCGCCACTGGGGTCGAGAGGGACGGCCTTAACCGTCTCCGCTGGCTCGAAGTTGCCGGCATGCCGCTTTACGTCCGGCACCTCTCGGGAGAGGCTTTCCAGGTCGGCAATGAGGGCCTCGGACTCGGCGAGGGCCTCGGCGTACTCCACGCACTCCACATCGCATTCGAATGCGTGTTTGTACGTGGGGCCGACGGTGATGACCCCGTTGGGGCCCGGCATCTTGAGCTTCAGGTAGGTGTAGTTGGGGATGGCCATGAACTTCGCGTAGCATGGCCTTCCCAACACTGCGTGGTAGGTTCCTCGGAACCCAACCACCTCGAACGTCAAAGTCTCCCTTCGGAAGTTGGAGGGTGTTCCGAAGCAGACAGGGAGGTCGAGCTGTCCGAGGGGCTGGACGCGCTTCCCGGGAATGATCCCGTGGAAGGGCGCAGCGCCTGCTCGGACGGATGACAGGTCGACGCGCAGGAGCCTGAGGGTCTCGGCGTAGATGATGTTGAGGCAGCTGCCTCCATCCATCAGGACCTTGGTGAGCCTGACGTCGCCGATGACGGGGTCGACGACGAGCGGGTACTTCCCCGGGCTCGGCACGTGGTCGGGGTGGTCGTCCCGGTCGAAGGTGATGGGCTTGTCGGACCAGTCTAGGTAGACTGGTGCCGCCACCTTCACCGAGCAGACCTCCCGACGCTCTTGCTTACGATGCCAAGCCGAGGCGTTTGCCGCATGCCCTCCGTAGATCATGAAGCAATCGCGGACCTCTGGGAACTCTCCTGCTTGGCGATCCTCCCTTTTGTCGTCGTCGCGGGCCTTGCCACCCTCTGCAGGTGGCCCGGCCCTGTGGAAGTGGCGCCGAAGCATGACGTACTCCTCGAGGGTGTGCTTGACGGGCCCCTGATGGTAGGGGCACGTCTCCTTGAGTGCCTTGTCGAAGAGGTTAGCACCTCCGGGGGGCTTCCGAGGGTTCTTGTGCTCGGCGGCGGCGACAAGGTCTGCATCGGGAACGTCGTGTTTCGCTTGCGACTTCCTCCTGCCTTTCTTCTTGGCGCCGCGCGGAGTAGACGCCTCGGGGGCATCTTCCGACGGGCGGCCCTGGGGCTGCTTGTCCTTTCGGAAGATGGCCTCTACCGCCTCCTGGCCGGAGGCGAACTTGGTGGCGATGTCCATCAGCTCGCTCGCCCTGGTGGGGGTCTTGCGACCCAACTTGCTCACCAGGTCACGGCAGGTGGTGCCGGCGAGGAACGCGCCGATGACGTCGGAGTCGGTGACGTTGGGCAGCTCGGTGCGCTGCTTCGAGAACCGCCGGATGTAGTCCCGGAGAGACTCTCCCGGCAGTTGCCGACAGCTTCGGAGGTCCCAGGAATTCCCGGGGCGCACGTACGTGCCCTGGAAGTTCCCGGCGAAAGCTTGGACCAGATCCTCCCAGTTGGAAATCTGCCCCGGGGGCAGGTGCTCCAACCAGGCACGAGCGGTGTCGGAGAGAAACAGGGGGAGGTTTCGGATGATGAGGTTGTCATCGTCCGTCCCACCCAGTTGACAGGCCAGGCGGTAGTCCGCAAGCTACAATTCCGGTCTCGTCTCCCTCGAGTACTTCGTGATAGTAGTCGGGGGTCGGAATCGGGGCGGAAACGGCGCCCGCCGAATGGCTCGGCTAAAGACCTGCGGACCGGGTGGTTCGGGCGAGGGACTCCGATCCTCCCCGCTGTCGTAGCGTCCCCCACGCCTGGGGTGATAGCCTCGGCGCACCCTTTCGTCGAGGCGTGCCCGACGGTCGCGATGAGGGTGCTCGTCGCCGAGGTGGCCCGGGGCCGCAGGCGCGGTGTTGCGCGTGCGCCCGGTGTAGACCGAGGCTTCCCGCGTGAGTCGGGAAGTCGCGGCACGAGGTTCCGAGGGGTATCCCTGCCTTCGAGAGGCAGAGCTTTCGGCCCGCCGAGCCGCAGCGCCTTCCAAGAGATGCTTGAGTTCTCCCTGGATTCGCCGACCCTCGGTGGTTGATGACTCCGGCATTGCGCGGAGGAGCATCGCTGCGGCGGCCAGGTCCTGACCGGTTCCGCCGGACGCGGGTGGCGGTCTGTCCCTGGCATTGTTGGTGATGCGGTGCTGGAGGCCTTGGGGCAGGTGACGTATTCCTCCAGCCGGGGGCTGGCTCGCCCATACCTGCCCGATGTTCTGGCGGATTGCCTCGAGCGCTCCTGCTCCCTCATCGAGCCCGGCCTGCGACCCGCGGACTTGCTCGAGCTGTGGGTCGTGACCCCCCGTCGGAACGGGGACCACAGCTAGCTCCCGCGGGATGTCGGCGCGAGGCGCTGGCCTAGGGGGATCACCATCCTCCGGCATGCCGAGACAGCCGCCTCCGGAGGGATCCCCTAGCTCGATGTGGAAACATTCGCGACTCGGGCCGCAGTCCTTGTCGCCAAGGCTGCGGCTGCCGTCGGAACAGTCGGAGAGGCAGTAGTCACATGCGGTCATGAAGTCCCGCATGGCACTAGGGTTGCCAGATCCGGAGAAATCCCAGCAGATGCTGGGGTCGTCATCTTCCTCGGACCCAGAGGGTCCGTAGGTCGAGACACCCGTCAATCGGTCCCAAGGCGACCGCACACGAAACCCCAGAGAGGTTGCACTCGCCTCAATGTGAGCGCCCGCCAAAGCGAGGTCGCCAGGCGGGCTGAGGTCGAGTCGAAATGACGAAAGATGGGGAGCAGTCGGTACCTTTTTGTTGACGAGGGGCGATGAAGTCACGTCGGGGGCTGACCGCGCCGTCGGCTTGGGTACGAGGGCGACGTCCTGCAGGCCCTCCGTGAGCGTGCCGGCGTCGTCCACTTGCTCGGGGTCGACGTGTTGCGGGGGGATGGCGCTCGTCTTCGCCTCGAGCGCGAGGGTGACGCCTAGCGTGTCCTCCGTTGGGGCGCCGGGGATGTCGATTTGTTCGACAGCCGTCGGAGCGCGGCCTCCCGCTCGGCCCTGGTTGCCCCGCCTCCTCCTCCTCCGATGGCGAGGGAGAGGATGGGGCGAGCTCGAAAGTTGTCCTTCCCCCACGCGGGAAAGACGTCGTCGATTCCGCCGCCGGCGGGCAGGTTGTCCGCCACCATTGTCGCTGTCGCGCGGCGGTGGAAGGAGTACCATGTCGTAGTTGCCGTCGAGAGACATGAACTCGAGGTTCCCGAAACGGAGCACCGTCCCGGGTTGAAGAGGTTGTTGGAGACTGCCCATCTGGAGCTTGACGGGAAATCGAACGTCAACACGCAGCAGGCCCCTACCTGGCGCGCCAACTGTCGGCGTTCCGAGACCGGGGGGTCCTCGAGCCGACGAGTGAGAGTGCCGCGTGCCCCAGCCCAGATGGGTCGAGCGCGTGGGCGAGCGCGAAGGGGGGAACAGAGAGAGTGGTCGGTGGCCGGAGCCGGGTCGTGAGGGAGTCGGAGAATTCCCGCGGCCTTCGTGTTCGTCCCGCGCCCAGGTCGGGTGCGCTTGCAGTAGGGGGTTACAAGCGTCCGCGCGAGGTGAGGGGAGCGAGCGGCCCCGAGAGAGCGCCTGCCCCTGCCCTTCGTCCCCGCGAGGCCAACCTTCTCTAAGAAGGCCCTGGTCCTTCCTTTTATAGTCGTAAGGAGAGGATCCAGGTGTACAAGATGGGGGTGTAGCAAGGTGCTACGTGTCTAGCGAGAGAGAGCTAGCGCCCTATGTACATGCCCAGGTGGCAGCCGGAGAGATCTTGGCACCCTGTTGGTGTGGCGTCGTGGCTGTTGGAGGAGTAACGGAGCCGGACGGGGGGACAGCTGTTGGAGTGGCTGGGCCCTTGCTGACGTCCTCCTGCTTTCGTAAGGGAGCTGAGAGCCGCCGTCGTCATGGTCTAGCGGGGCACCATCATTTTCCTATCTGGCGTAGCTGGCCAGATGGGACACCGGTCTTGTCCTCTGCGACCCAAGTCGGCTTAGGGCAGGGTGATGATGACGCTTCTTGTTGACGTGGCGGTCTCGTGTCCTAGGTCGGGCGTCGCGGAGGCTCCTCCGAAGCCGAGGTCGAGTCCGTCCTGCAAGACAGAGGCAGAGTCCGAGCCCTGGGTCGGGCGAGGCGGAGATCGTTCGGCAGAGGCCGAGGCGGAGTCCGAGCCCTGGGTCGGGCGAGGCGGAGTTCGTCGTCTTCCGGGGCCTTAGCCCGAGTCCGAGCCCTTGGGTCGGGCGGAGCGGAGTTCGCCGTCTTCCGGGGCCTTAGCCCGAGTCCGAGCCCTTGGGTCGGGCGGAGCGGAGTTCGCCGTCTTCCGGGGCCTTAGCCCGAGTCCGAGCCCTTGGGCGGAGCGGAGTTCGCCGTCTTCCGGGGCCTTAGCCCGAGTCCGAGCCCTGGGTCGGGCGGAGCCTCCTATGGCACCTCTGGCGAAGTCTGGTCGCCCGTCGGTCTTACCTTTTGCGTTAAACGCCCCGGTGACTGGGTCGGTTGGCGTGGTGATTTAGTCAGGGTTTCTTCTTATCGAAGGCGGGGCCTAGGGCGAGCCGGAGATGCGTCTGCCGTGAAAGAGGAGGCCTCAGGCGAGACGGAGTCATCTTAGGGTCGGCTGCCCTCGCCCGAGGCTAGGCTCGGGCGTGGCGTGGTCAAGTCACTCGTATGGACTGATCCCTGACTTAATCAAACCCATCAGGCCTCTGCAGCTTTATGCTGATGGGGGTTACCAGCTGAGAATTAGGCGTCTTGAGGGTACCCCTAATTATGGTCCCCGACAGATATCGACACTCATTAAATTGGTACCGATATCGATTTATGCCATCAATCGGTAATGATTACTTAGAACTGGTTGAAGACATCAACTATTATTAATGTTTCTACTTTATAAATCGGTATTGATTACTTAGAATTGGTTAAAGATATCAACTATTATTAATGTTTCTGCTTTACAAACCCTCTTTACGCACCAGCTGGCATGAAGAATAGAGAGGAGCTCTATTCGTGGCACCATAAGCTTCAAAGATGAAGATGTTACCTAGGGCTAGTTTGGGAATCTCAATTTTCTAAGGGATTTATCCCTTAGGAAATTAGGGTTCCCAAACTAGCCACTAATTTTTTTTCTTCTAGAATTGAATATTTCACCGCCTGCTGCAGTGGATGCGCATCGCACGGTCGTACCACGCCTGCACCGTCGCACGGTCCTCTTCCCTTCCTGTTGCAGGCAGCAGCCACACCGATCACGAATTCAAATCAAACTAACACAACTGACTCTCCCGCCCAGCAAGTCAGCAACCCTAGAGCCCCCTCCCCCCAACCAGTGCAGCGCCTCGCCATCGCCACCAGCCATGTCGTCGGCGTCAGAGCAGGAGGTGTCGTCGGCGGCTCCGCCGCAGCGCAAGTGGGTGGCCCTCATCTCCATCGCCGCCCTCCTCGGCAACGAGGACGACCGATACAAGGAGGTCGTCATCGGCACCGACGTGCTGCTCCACCTCGACGAACCACCGCATACCTCCTTCGTGGCGGTGCGCCACCGCGTCAGCCCCTACCCCAGGCTCACTGACGACGAGCCGCGGTACGCTTACATCCTCGCCGCCGATCGCTCCGCCTGCATCCTCCTTCAGGTCGTCGAAGGCAACCACTGGGACTTGTTCCTCTGCGACACCTACAAACGTGCCGTCACCATCATCCCTCCTATGTCTAGCGAGGGCCTCGGCTTCAGCCCCGACCACACCATCGGCCTCATCACCGACCCGCACAACCGCGGCCACTACGAGGTCGTCCAGCTCCAGTCAAGCACCTCCGACAACCAACCCAACAGACTCATCTGCTACTCCACCGCCAAAGGCTACTGGTTCATCAGGGGCCTCACCCTTCAACAGGCCCGCATGCGCAACCCCTTTTACGACACCACCGTGCTCGCCCACGACGGCCGCCTCTGGTGGTTCGCCCAAGCCAATGGCGTGCTCTTCTGCGACCCCTGCACGCCCCTCTTGGAGCCACCCCAGCTGCGCTTCCTCCCTCTCCCGGCCGACTGCGAGCTCGACGGCTACGTCACCTTCGATCCCCGCGTCGGGGCCCTCATGGAACAGCGCCGCTGCCTCAGGCCCAGCGAGGGCAAGTTGCGCTTCGTCGAGATCCACGGCCTCTCCTACAACGTGTTCGACGACGTAGACCCGGATAACATTAACGCCACCTTATGGATGTGGACGCTGGACGAGCCGGAGGACCCGGACCCCTGGACGTTCGAGTATGAGGTGGCCTTCGCTGAAATCTGGGATGACAATACCTACGCCGACGCGGGCCTGCTGCCGGGCAAGGTGCCCCACGTCGCCCTCGTCGACCCCAACGACCACCACGTCGTCTACTTCTTGCAGGGCTCGAAGATATTCGGCTTGAACGCGCGTCAGAAGAAGATCGTTGCCTGCGAGGAATGCCTGCCAGACCATCAACAAGTGTCCTCAATCTCCCGCCCCTTCGTCGATGCCTGGGAACTTCCAGCCAACGTCGCGACGACGACTCTTCTAGATACAGTATGCGCAGTAGTTTGCTGCTCAGTTCTAAGTTCTAACGCATCCACTTGCCTTGCCTACGGTTACTGAACATGTAGTATGGCTGCTGGAAATCTCGACTTGATGCTCTCTGTGTGTCTGCATGCTAGAAATTAATAGTAGTATTTGAACTGGCTGATGCCGAATTGATAGAAATGTCGCATTTCCAGTTTCAGATGGCAGGCTTACTGTCTTACACTCTGACCAGTAATTGAGCTGGTTTATTCCTCTGTCTTACCACTGAGAAATATGTTCGTGATAGAATAGAATCACTGAATATATTAGTCTGAATTTGGCATGTACAGAGAACACTGCTTCTGTTTGGCATCGTTTCTTTTATACACATTCCTCGATCTTGCGTAGATTTGATTCATGAATCATGAATTCCACTAGCATTTGGATTTGGATTGCTGATTTCTGCTTCCTTGCTTGACCCTTAATTGCTGTTCTTAATTTGGATGCAGATAATGTTTGATCGATACAGTCCTTTACTCCGAGGAAAAGAAGCGCGAGGTGACCGTACCTAGACTATGAACTACTATCGGTTAGACCAGGACGAGGCCCGGTTGGAGTGGACAAATACGAATCGCACGAATAACACGGGTGACCAAGCTGATGATGAAAATGAGCCGGAGATCGATACAGCTCCCCTTTAATTTCCCGTAGGTGAGGAGACAGAGCCCACAGACCCATTCGTCGTGTCAACATGCGGAAGCTTCTTTCGATCTTGTCTTTTAGATACACTAGAACTTGGGGCGCGCCTCACCTAAGCTCTGGTATTTTTTGATCGTAATACAGATATGACAATTTCACATCCTTCAGTAGTAGATTTTGAAGTGGATGAGCAGTTTTCAAAAGCTTTCATCCATATCGTCTCCAATGCATTTGGATCTCCCAAATTCATGTCTAGAGAACTAACTTTTTTTCTGGAAACAAAGATGGGAACTCGTATCTAATCATTCATCTTTTAGTGCTCCAGTCCCATCACCAGCACACACACACACAATACAACTCCTTATCAGTAAACAGGCATATACTGAAACCCGAATCCGGACTCGTGGTGAGCACGGGAGAGCGCGAGCGCGCGGGCATGCCGGCCCAGCCGAGGGGAGGGAGGGTTTTATCTTTTTTATTTTTATTTGTTTTTCTATTTCCCTTTTCTTTTTTGTATATATATATATATGATTTTTCTAGTGCAAAATAAGATACTAGGGGAGACTACATATGTGAGGTGCCACTAGCAAGCATAGTTTATGCATACGAGTAACAGAAATGCTTATGAGGCTAAGGTTTGAGAAGGGGGGTGGGTTAAGGAGTTAGGGTTCCTAACCTTGGGAGCCAAAAATCGGGGTGCTACAGAAGACCTAAATTGGTTAATTTTAAAATCTTATAATGTTGAAACCAATTTGGATGATTGGAGAGCTCCCATATTAAAGTATTTATGTGATCCAAGTGACAAGGTTGAAAAGAGTATTTGGCAGATTGCATTCTAGTGCAGTGTTGCACAATGATGAGTTATATTAAAGGATTACCGAAGACATCACTACTACAGCACACCTCTGTACAGGCGGTCTGGTTCGCCACTACACAGGCGGTTCCAGGAACCGCTTGTGGTGCACCGCCTGTGATGTAAAACAACATCACAGGCGGTCAATCAAAAACCGCCTGTGAAAAACACAGATTACAGGCGGTCCAGTTCAACGGAACCGCCTGTGATAGACACACATCACAGGCGGTCCAGTTCAAAGGAACCGACTGCATACACTATAAATCACAGACGGTTTTCATTATACAGATTCATATATACAGAATTTTCAAACAGGTATAATACACAGAATTTTCAAACAGGTATAAACAGATTCATATATACAGATTATACACAGATTGCATAATACACAGATTGTACACAGATTCATCCACATACACAGATTTACACATATTACAAGTTCCATAACAGGTATAATACACAGATTACAAGTTCCATAACAGGGATAATACACAGATTCATCCACATATCAAGTTCCATCGTCATACACAGAATTATACAACTAAACATCTCAAAGTTCCATAGACAGCTAAACATCTAAAGTTCCTAACTAAAGACCTAAACACTGTGTGATATTGTGTACAAACTTAGTTCTGGGAATTTTTGCAAATTTTCATTTACATTGTAGAATAGCCCTTGTTGATGAAGAACTTCACGGCGCATAAAGTAAAGCAAGTCTCTTACAACCTTAGCAACGCCGGTGGAAACCATATCTCTTTCTAACCATTCAGCATTGATCTTAGATTTAGGAACCTGCAATGAAAGCAAAAAGCAATCGGTGCTAAGAGTAATGTGATGAGCAACAATATAACATAAAAATTGCAACATAGACAATGATAGCGAACTTACATCCTCACGATTGACCATGTAATGGAAGGTGACACGACACCATTCGCATACATAATAACCGCACAGGACAGTACCCGGAGGTTGTTTGTCACCATATGGAAATAATGATATTGACAAATTAGGCTTGTCCTCTGGATGTTCGCCGCCAAGATCTTTCCAATAAAAACGGTATGCACTGCATATAAGAATAGCATTGTGAGATTAAGAATACATTTGTTAAGTTGTAATAAGTACAAGTGTGCAATAATAATCATACTTCTCTAAAATCTTCAAGAAGTCATTATACGTAGCCTTTTCCATTCTCAATGAGTCGAAGACCACGACTTTACCATCCTTTGGCCAGATCATGATACAAATGTAGTGGTCACTATATAGACATAGACGAAAACACATGTTAATATCACGATTGCCATAATTTATAGTTCAAAATTAAACCATGTCGATAACTTACTTAAAGTGGTGCGGAGCTATTATTAAGTCCTTGCCATGTTGTACATGATTATACATGGCTCGTCCAATGTATGCCGCCATTACCTTCATTTTCTTTCTCTGATTCTGTTTGACGACTTTCTCAAATTCAGCATCGTCCAAGTCTTTGTATTCATCTCCTTGCCTCCGAGCAACTACTTTGTAGCGAGCTTGGGATATCATCAACGGGTCAAGAAACCCTGTCTTAAGTTGTTTCTTCTTATCATCCATGTATTGCATCCTACGTGTAATAGTGTTAATCGTTAGACTCTCGTTTATGTGTGCGTGTACAAAACTAACAAATATGAAAGTTTAGAGGTACTTACAAGCAAAAGAGGGTTAAGTAGTTGGTTTCCATCCTTTGTCGGTGGTACAACGACCAGAGATCGTCAAAGAATAAATGCCGCACAGGATTTATATGATCATTGCTCCAAAATGCATCTTCTGGCACAACAAATGTGAATTCCTCGAGTTTGTATTTGTTGCTAGCCACCATGTACCACTCATGCATTCTAATCTCCGGAGTTGACAACTTAGAAAGTTGCACCGTCGTTAAGAACGGCCTCCCATTCACAAATTTAGGAGGAACATCCTCCTTCTTGTATACCGAGATATTGGTTTTAAGACGTAATGATTCTCGAGTATGAATCATTCCATCTTCTTCCCATACTTCGAAATTGTCTATTTGGGCCGACCGTGTGCCTACTCCATGAGATGCTGATATTGCTTTTGATTGATTAGTCATAACTCTCTGCAATTTATGCAGGTAGCGTGCCACTGATTCTGACGGTTTCTTGACATCGTCTGTGGCGATTCGCTTATGAATTTTCTTTGAAATAGTTGGCCCTTCAACATTGGTGCCAACCTTTGGTTCCTTTTTGATGTTGACGTCGACATTCTGAGGAACAATTTTGTCTACGTCCCCCTCGTCGAGTTCCTTCGCAAGAGGCGATATGATTGTTTCAACGATTTTTTTGGAGGTCGGTGTCATATCTTCCTGCACCATGGGGTGTGGAATGATCGAACTAGCTTTTTGTTGCATTGGTGTTGAATTCGGCTCATCACCAAACTTGATGTCGCGTCGATGCCAAAGAACCAACACGTTCATTGCCTCCTGCAAAGTTATGATCCCCTCAACTGGAAAATCTATCTCCCAATCTTCACAACCACTGTTTGTGATTTCTAGAACTTGGACCACAGCATAGTGTGGCGGGACAGGATTGTCCTTGTAGTTAACAAGTCCTGGTTTTACCAAACCAGTAGCAGCTTGCTTTGTTTTTGTCCCAGATCGATTGATTGGAATATAAAGAAAGCAAGGCTTGTCCTCAACAATATCGTCTACAGGGTACTTGGTCAAGTCTTGCACAGATCCAACGCTGCTAGGGACTATAGGTGGACTCATGTGGCTTGGCTTGAGTTCAAATGATATGCATTCTGTTTTCTTCATTTTGTTCATCACGTCATTAATAGCCTTTTGTACCCTTTCATCAATAGTCTCTTCAAGGGTCCTTTTCGACTTCTCGTGTTTCCTATATGACGACGCATACTCTGGAAACGCCTCTCTCCAGGAAATCTTAGAAGAGATTCCCCGAGCCCGTCCAGTGTGTTCAGGATTGCCTAGTGCTGCAGTTAGTATGTCATTCTCCCTCCGAGGCTTAAATTCTCCTTTTTTTCTCTTATCTGCATATTCTTGAATTTTTGTCGAAACTTCGCCTACCAATTCTGGATGCAAAAGTTTGCCGTCCTCACTCAAACCTGCTCGACCTAAGATCCAACGAATAGCTCTCTCATCGATATCTTTTAATATTGGGTCCAAAGTGCCGTTAGTTATAGCTTCCTCGATAATCTTGTTCCACTGCACAACTTTATGGTGATATCCGCTTGACCCCAGGCGATGGGGGTGTTTGTTCATCTTCGCTCTCTGAGAATTAGTTTCGCCCAGTTCTTTGGCCTTCAGTTCGGTCTTCTGACGAACAAATTCCTCCCACTGAGCTTGAGTGATTTTCCCCATTTTCTTGGGCGGAGGAACCTTATTCTTCTTAACAAAGTCCCTATTCATCTCGGCCTTCCACCCACGAAACATCTTGGCCATAACAGAGAGCATCGACTTCCTTACTGCATCCTCTGTGCCTTTTGGGAACTTGAATGACTCAGACAACTTAGCCCATAGCTTGTTGCGGGTGTCTTCATCTAAATCCTTCCATTTTTGAAGTGTGATTGGCACTATATCTCTAACAGTAGCCCCGCAGGAATTTCGAAACTTTGTAACCACGTCAAGTGGTTCTTCAGGAAACCCCTCTGCATTTAGTTTTGTTACATACATAACTGCACCTTCTTTCATCTGATTTGGACCTCGTCGCCCTCGTTTCCGCTTATGTGAAACGGATGATTCAGGCATCGGAGCATCCTCCGTGTTTCGTGTAGAAGATGCATCCTCTTTCTTCTCTTCATTTGAAATCTATATAGTGAAAAAATTAATGGCCTTTCATATATGAACATTATTTTACAATATAGTCGGCATATTTCTATTTACCTCTTCATCGTTGGGAATATAGTCGGCATCAAGCTCATCTGATGTTTTTTTCTTCCTTGGAGGTATAGGAGTACAAGGATTGTCGTCACTAGAACTATCCTCCACGCTCCCTTCACCGGAGCTGCTCGTTGTCTGCCATTCAAGTTTGGTCGTGTCTTCATCAACTTTGTTAGACGCACCGGTGCAGACCACATCCATACTAGGCTGCTCGTTGTCTGCCATTCAAGCTGGTTCCATCGATAAAGGGATATACTGTTAGTCTGATATACTGGTTCCATCAATAAGGGAACTTGGAGAAAAGGTGATTCAAAATAAATCGAGCCCAAACCCCACATCCGAGGTTGGATGTACAATGTGCCAAGACCACATCCGTCGTACATTCGAAATTTGAGAAGCTTTATTGAAGCGGCCAACAAGCACGCGAATTTGCGAAAGAGCAAGGAGATATTATGTCCGTGCATCGATTGTGATAATAAGATAGCTTGGAGAGATATAGGAGTAATCCAATCACATCTGCTAAAAAGAGGGTTTAAAAACAATTACACGATATGGTCAGAACATGGTGAGTTGGATCCGTGTGAAGTGCCTGGTAATGACGAGAGAGTTGTCGGAATTTTAGATCTTAAAGTTGATGGTAAAGTGGATAATGTGGATGCTAATCAAGATTTTGAAGAATTTGATTGTGAAGAGATGTTGCGCCATATGGAACCAGAAATGTTAAGTTCTGTGGGATCGCAGAAAGGGCTATCTAAAATGGAGGGACTGGAAAGTGCCTCAAAAGAACCTTTATATGATGAATCAAAGGGTTGTGACAAAGAGTTTACTACACTGCGTACAGTTCTAGAACTGCTGAAGTTGAAGGCTAGCGCCGGATGGTCTGATACTAGCTTCACAGATCTTTTGAATTTTCTATCTCAATTACTACCAAAACCCAACAAACTACCAACAAGCACTTATAAAGCGAAGAAGCTTATATCTCCCATAGCTCTGGGTGTGCAAAAAATTCATGCATGTCCGAACCATTGTATTCTGTATCGTGGCGATTTTGAGAATGCATCAAGATGCCCAGTTTGCAATGTCAGTCGATACAAGAAGAGCTACAATCAAGACTGTGTAAAAAAATTCCCGAAGAAAAATAAAAACAAGAAATCCACTATTGGACCTGAAAGTGACGATGACACTTTTGATGACATGGATGGGAAAAAGAAGTCAAAGAACCCAGCTTTGGTGATGTGGTATCTTCCAGTAATTGATCGCTTAAAACGTTTGTTCTCAAACCCTAGGGAGGCTGAGCTTATGCGTTGGCATGCTGAAAATCGCAAGCAGAATAACAAACAGATTCGACACCCTGCTGATGCATCACAATGGAAAAATTTCGATCTTATGTATCCTGAGTTTGCCAAAGAAACCAGAAATGTAAGATTTGCTTTGGGTACAGACGGAATGAATCCATTTGGTGAAAAAAGAAGTGTACATAGCACCTGGCCCGTGACTTTAACGATGTACAACCTTCCATCATGGCTGTGTCACAAAAGAAAGTATATTATGTTGACTATTCTTATTCAAGGTCCGAAATCAGCTGGTGTTGATATTGATGTGTTCCTAGAACCTCTTATGGAAGATATGACAAAGCTCTAGAATGAAGGAGTTAGAATATGGGATGAGTATTGCCGTGAGTATTTCAACTTAAGAGCAATTATATTTGTTACCATCCATGATTCTCCCGGTGGCGCCACACTATCAGGGCAAAAGACTAAAGGAAAGAATGGTTGTGTAGTGTGCGTCGATGGAACTGCTTCCATGTACCTTAAATCATCCAAGAAGTTGGTGTTCATGGGACACAGACGGTTCTTGATGAAGCAGCATAAGTACCGAAAGATGAAAGAGGAATTTAACAATCAACTGGAAAGTGAAGGTGCACCAAAGCCTTATAGTGGGAAACTTGTTTTTGAAATTGTAAAGAACATTCATGTTGTATTCGGAAAGGGAAAAAACAAAGGAGAAAAGAGAAAGAGAACTTACCCTTCAATTTACACAACTTTCAAGAAGCAATCAATATTTTTCAAGTACCTCCCATACTGGAAGGATATGGAAATTTGCCACAGCATTGATTTGATGCATGTAACAAAAAATGTTTTTGACAGCATCATTGGAACCTTGCTGGGCATGCCGAGTAAGACAAAAGACGGACTTAAATCACGCAATGATCTAGTAGATCTTCAAATCAGACCGGAACTTCATCCAGTGGATAGTGGCAAAGGGAAGCCTTACCTCCCCCCAGCTAGCTACAACTTGTTAGTTGAGGAGAGAACAAAAATTTGCAAATGTTTGCGTGGGGTCAAAGTGCCCACAGGTTTCTCATCCAATATCAGCAGACTAGTCAGGATGAAGGACTTGTCTCTATTTGGCTACAACTCTCATGACTGCCATGTGATGATGACGGTGTTCCTCCCAATTGCGGTAAGAGCCCTCGAAACAGAGCATGTCAAAGTTGTCATCACACGCTTGTGTTACTTTTTCAATGCGGTTTCACAAAAAGTAATAGCTTTAGAAGACTTGGACTATCTAAAGGCATACATCATCGAGACTATGTGCAAGCTTGAAATGTGTTTTCCTCCATCATTTTTTGATATGCAAGTACACCTAATCATACATCTCGTGGATCAGATAAAAATATTAGGGCCACTATATTTACATCATATGTTTCAGTTGGAGCGATACCTGGGAGTATTAAAAGGTTATGTGCGAAATCGCGCTCACCCAGAGGGTTCAATCATGGAGGGATACACTACAGAAGAAGTGACTGAGAGCTGTATAGATTACATCAGTGACGGAACAATGATAGGTGTGCCTGTACCTAAACATGAGGGTAAACTATGTGGGAGAGGGAGAATGGGCAAGAAAACTTTTCGCGTTGAGGATTACAAGCTAGTACATTGTGCTCATGGTAGTGTACTACAACATCTCACGATAGCCGAGCCTTACATAGAGGAACACCTGAATGAGCTTCGTAAAGAAAATCAGAACCGCACAGAGGACTGGATCATGAGGGAGCACAAACATCGTTTCAGCGAATGGTTAATGGACAAAAACATCCCATTCGGAGACTCTTCGGATGAGAAAACAATGAAGAATTTGGCTTCTGGGCCATCGTGTTTTGTGACATCATGGCAAGCATATGACATCAATGGGTACACATTCTACACTAAATCAAAAGACATGAAAAGTGTTGCACAAAATAGCGGTGTTCGTATCGATGCTTTTGACCTACATGGACAGAAGACCACATATTTTGGATTCATAGAGGAAATATGGGAACTTGATTATGGCCCAAGCATGAAAATACCCTTATTTAAGTGCCAATGGGTACAACATCCCGTGGGGGTGATAGTGGATAACTACGGACTCACACTGGTAGACTTAAAGAAAGTAGGATATATGTAACACCCACTTTGTAAATTGCTAGAAATAATATCAATAGAGAAACATTTTCTCTTTATGTGAGTTTGATGCATCATCATATGAGAACACCATGTCCAAGAACAATTAATGAAAAGATATGCTACTAAATTATGCATCATGCTGGATATTTTATTTTTGTGTGCATTTTGTGACAAGAAAAATATTAAATATCCAAATGAGAAATTAAATCCTAAAAGAAATGCTAAAATTTGGAAAGAGAGAAAGAAAAATGCTATGTAATACAAAGAAATAAAACTTACAAACAGATAAATTTGATCCACAATGCTTTATCCAAATCATATACTCAGAAAAATTTGAGTGCAAGTTCATCACAAATTTGAAATTCAAAACTTAGATTCAAAAGTAAAAGAAAAGAAAACAGAAATTAAAAAGGAAAAAGAATAAAAACCTACCTGGGCCGGCGGCCACCATTTCGGCCCACCTGCGCTTACCTTTGCGACGGCCCACTCTCATTTTATTCACCCGCGCGGCCCAAAACACCACCATCACGCAGTACGCTTCGCTGCCAGCCGGGCCCGCACGTCAGCCGCTCTTCGCGCGCGCGCTGGATGAGCTCGCTGCATCGTCGGACCCACCGGTCAGCTGTCCAATACCGCGTGGACTCAGGATTGTCTCACTGACTCCGCGGGACCCATCGGCCAGTCCGTCTTCCCCGCGTTTCCGATACGCTGTAACAAACTACGCGAGCTCGCCGCCGCCGCGGAAATCGCGCGCGCGGTTGACCTGGGATCGATCTGGCCGACTCAACCTCGTCTCTGGACTATAAAAGCGGACCCTTGGGTCCTTCTCGCCCAACAAACCAAGAACCGAACCCTTGTGTCATCACCGCGCGGAAAGAAGCTGACGGCCGCCGCTGTTGGCCCACGTCCTCGTCTCGGTGCCGACCTGGGGAGCTGCGGGCGGGCGAGGATGGATGTCAGATCCCCGGGAACTCGTACCATGGGAATTTGTGCCTCTTGTGATCGCGGATGGGTGGCGATTTCTCACCGGAGACGAAGCTCCGCCGCGGGACACCACCCTGGCGTGGCCGGGGGCTATAGCTACGCATTACCTGGTGAGAACCTCCCCAACTGCATCGCGTTCACCTAAGGATCATGTAGAGCACACCGAGATGGAAAATGGGGCACTGGGGCGCCTAAACGCTCGTCTCCGGCGAGCTGCACCGCCGCACGGTGCTGTCGCGCCGCCGCGGTCCAGTATTTAGGAAGGGGTTGGGCAGATGTCGCGTGGACCGTTGATTTCGTGATGGGCGTCCAGGATTAGAGCTGGGAAGGGATGGCCCTGTGGCCGTTAGATGAGGTTGACGGCAGAGATTAGATGTGGGTTGTCCACCGCTGGATCTTTGGTGAACGGCCTTGATCTGTGCGGGCGTATCCTTTCGCGTGTGGTAAATCTGGGCCATCGATCTTGCATCGGACGGGTCAGGGCCCGTACCGGTTCATTATAAGTGGGATCCGATCCTAGCGGTTGGTTTATAATCGGACGGTCGGAAATCGTGCGTACCCCTTCGCCGTGGATGTTTTACAAAAGAGCCCCCGTCTTTAGTTTAAATCAACCCGCAGTCCATGGGCACTATTGACTGAGTCTCGGGAATCTTACCCCGAGCCCCCTGAGCTTCTTTGTATTAGTGCGCCCAGTCCAGGAAGTTAAGAAATCAAATAAATGAATTTAGAAAATGATTTTTAATGATTAAATAATTGCTAGAGTTTGTATAATTCATAGAAAATTCATTTTAGCTCCAAATTGAACCATTCCACTTTCTAAAATTTTGTAATTTTATTATCTACCACCTAGAGCCTCTGTTTTGTCATGAAAACAATTAGAAATTTAATCTCTCACTTAATCCATTTTAAACACATAAAACCTTTGAAAATTCATAACTTAAAATCTATAACTCCAAATTTAATGATTCCAGTTCCTGTGATCTTATTTTAATGTCTAGATTATTACTGTGTATTTTATTTACATGCTTGGTGTAATGTTAATTTTGCCTATACCATGTATGTCTGTATTGCTACGACTAGCAGTGAGGTCACGAGTCACCTGAAGATCATCCTGATACCTAGAATCTCAAGGCCCAGGCAAGTTGTGCCCTTGATCACTTCTTTTTACCCACTCGTGTTCTAATTAATCATAATGATCTGCATAGGTTAATTTTGATGGGACCCAATAGGTTACCCTAGTTTGTCTATCTTTATACCTTGTTTACCACTGAACTTTCTGGGTAGTACTTGCTAGTGCTATATGTGGTTTTGGGTATGAAGATTACACTATTCATGATTATACTTTTGTTATCAGTTGTTATTTATGGTTCATGTTAAGATCATTATGTTAATTGGAACATGGAGCGACCACCCGGGAAAACAGTGCTACCACAAGGGAGGAATGGGACCCCTTGGCTGATTAATTAGGAAAGCTAGTGGAAGACTACCTTACCCGAAAGGGGCAAGGGCAGTAGGGGAGAGGTCAGTGTAGGGAGGCCCTCGGGAGGATTTTGCTGCGATGGCGGTCCTGCAAGGGATTCCTGCACTGGATCTTCCTATAAACTGTAGCGGGTTTTCGGAAGCTAGTGGAACTTTGTAAAGGCCTCGTAGTGGATCCCTAGCCATTCACCTCGGTAGTGTCTAAGGGCCTTGCAAACCCTGGCGACATGGGATACATGACTTGTGGGTAAAGATGCGCAACCTCTGCAGAGTGTAAAACTGGTATACTAGCCGTGCTCACGGTCAAGAGCAGCTCGGACCCTCACATGATTAAATTATGGAACTTAAACTCAATTTGTCATATGCATTGCATCGCAGGTGAAGTTGTTACTTTTGTTCTACTATTTAACTGGGTTGGTATTTACTTATACTTAGTAATTGCTACTAAAATTTTGACCAACTTTAAAAGCAATGCTCAGCTCTAACCATCTTCTTTGGTAAGCCTTACACTTCACGGGAGCTCCCACCTTTGGCGAGTTCATGCATATTATTCCCCACAACTTGTTGAGCGATGAACGTATGTGAGCTCACTCTTGCTGTCTCACACACACCACAGGTCAGGACCAGGTACTGCAGGATGATGCTCTTGGAGGATGCTGAGATGTGTTCGTGAGAGCTCTAGGTCGTCGTCTCCCAGTCAACTTTTGGGTTGCTGGACCGTTGTCTCCTTATAATGTAATTATTTATTTTGTATAGAACTCCTGTTATATATAAAGTTGTGACATTCGATCCTGTGCCACTATACCTCATATGTATGAGACTTGGTCCCAGCATACCTGGTGTTTATGTTAACCCCGGGTTTTGGACCCCTAAAATCCGGGTGTTACAGAAGTGGTATCAGAGGAATGTTGACTGTAGGACGAAACCTAGATAGAACTGGACAACCAATACTTACTTACCTTTGCTACTCTGATCTTTCCTCATCTATTTCCGCTTTACTCTGATTATTCTTACCTTTTCACTTCTAAAGACAAACTTGGATTTCACACTTTGAAATCCTGTGCTTAAAATGACTTTTAGGAATAGGAGATCTCATCTTAGGGACAAAATCAAAACTATTTTATAAATATTTGTATGCTTGAATGTTTGTTCTGATGATATTTGTCTGATTTGGGTCTTTGATTGACTATGATGAATTGTGGAGTAATGTCCATAATTACATGTCCATATGCATATAGGAAAAAAATGCTTATAAAAATGATAAACAGGCAAACTAGATTATGCCCCATTAATACAGCTAGCCTAACAATATATATCTCATCTTGAAAGATTCATACTCCATACTCATAGATCCATCTTATCTCAAAAAGATCCTAACTTATTCTAATTAAAATATATCTAGCCTAATAAATTCATCTTATCTTAAAGGATACTCTATTACCTTAGTAGATTCATCTTATCTTGAAAAGATTTTACCTTATCCTAATAGATCTAACTAATCTCAAAAGGCTCTATCTTATTCTTAGAGATCCATCTTGTCCTAATAGGCATACTTATCCACCCTAGTTTAACAACCATGATCCAACGCAAATCAATTAGATCTTATCTAGTCAAGCTAGTCATACCAATCTAATCTAGATCCCCTCTAAACCTAATATGATTTAATCTAAAGTGAGTTACTTAATGGACCAGTTAATACTTGTGAAATAGATTAGACCCTCTCCACATGTTTTAACTTAGTTCACCCTACACTAAATAAAGAATGAGAAACCAACCCAACCAATAGAGTCTTGATGGATTGCATAACCTGCCTATCCCCACCTAACATCAAACAAACTTTTGACCTACATCATGTAGTCTATCTCATCCATACCTATATTAACCATATTCCCCAGCCCAATAATATACACTAACTCCTAATCAATGAGACAAGACCGAAGAAGATGATCAACTTCATCAAGGAAGGATGAGCACCAACTCAAGTCTTCAAGGATCAAGTGAGGTCACCAAGATGATTCAAGATTTACCACCTTGGATGGAGTCTTCCCTTACCAAGTTCTTCCTACCATCAGCTAACCTCACTTTGACCATCTCTCTTCTTACCTAACTGTGTGTCTAAACTAGAAGATACCCCTGCATTTCTAAGTACTTGCTAAATGGTATTTTTTAAAAAAAAAGGTGGGAGACTCTTAATTTTTTTTTGAATCAATTAAAAACTACAACCTCAATTACAAACCAATCTTGGTATAATCCTTTTTCTTACAAATCTCGAGGACGAGATTCTTTTTAAGGGGGGTAGGATTTGTAACACCCACTTTGTAAATTGCTAGAAATAATATCAATAGAGAAACATTTTCTCTTTATGTGAGTTTGATGCATCATCATATGAGAACACCATGTCCAAGAACAATTAATGAAAAGATATGCTACTAAATTATGCATCATGCTGGATATTTTATTTTTGTGTGCATTTTGTGACAAGAAAAATATTAAATATCCAAATGAGAAATTAAATCCTAAAAGAAATGCTAAAATTTGGAAAGAGAGAAAGAAAAATGCTATGTAATACAAAGAAATAAAACTTACAAATAGATAAATTTGATCCACAATGCTTTATCCAAATCATATACTCAGAAAAATTTGAGTGCAAGTTCATCACAAATTTGAAATTCAAAACTTAGATTCAAAAGTAAAAGAAAAGAAAACAGAAATTAAAAAGGAAAAAGAATAAAAACCTACCTGGGCCGGCGGCCACCATTTCGGCCCACCTGCGCTTACCTTTGCGACGGCCCACTCTCATTTTATTCACCCGCGCGGCCCAAAACACCACCATCACGCAGTACGCTTCGCTGCCAGCCGGGCCCGCACGTCAGCCGCTCTTCGCGCGCGCGCTGGATGAGCTCGCTGCATCGTCGGACCCACCGGTCAGCTGTCCAATACCGCGTGGACTCAGGATTGTCTCACTGACTCCGCGGGACCCATCGGCCAGTCCGTCTTCCCCGCGTTTCCGATACGCTGTAACAAACTACGCGAGCTCGCCGCCGCCGCGGAAATCGCGCGCGCGGTTGACCTGGGATCGATCTGGCCGACTCAACCTCGTCTCTGGACTATAAAAGCGGACCCTTGGGTCCTTCTCGCCCAACAAACCAAGAACCGAACCCTTGTGTCATCACCGCGCGGAAAGAAGCTGACGGCCGCCGCTGTTGGCCCACGTCCTCGTCTCGGTGCCGACCTGGGGAGCTGCGGGCGGGCGAGGATGGATGTCAGATCCCCGGGAACTCGTACCATGGGAATTTGGGCCTCTTGTGATCGCGGATGGGTGGCGATTTCTCACCGGAGACGAAGCTCCGCCGCGGGACACCACCCTGGCGTGGCCGGGGGCTATAGCTACGCATTACCTGGTGAGAACCTCCCCAACTGCATCGCGTTCACCTAAGGATCATGTAGAGCACACCGAGATGGAAAATGGGGCACTGGGGCGCCTAAACGCTCGTCTCCGGCGAGCTGCACCGCCGCACGGTGCTGTCGCGCCGCCGCGGTCCAGTATTTAGGAAGGGGTTGGGCAGATGTCGCGTGGACCGTTGATTTCGTGATGGGCGTCCAGGATTAGAGCTGGGAAGGGATGGCCCTGTGGCCGTTAGATGAGGTTGACGGCAGAGATTAGATGTGGGTTGTCCACCGCTGGATCTTTGGTGAACGGCCTTGATCTGTGCGGGCGTATCCTTTCGCGTGTGGTAAATCTGGGCCATCGATCTTGCATCGGACGGGTCAGGGCCCGTACCGGTTCATTATAAGTGGGATCCGATCCTAGCGGTTGGTTTATAATCGGACGGTCGGAAATCGTGCGTACCCCTTCGCCGTGGATGTTTTACAAAAGAGCCCCCGTCTTTAGTTTAAATCAACCCGCAGTCCATGGGCACTATTGACTGAGTCTCGGGAATCTTACCCCGAGCCCCCTGAGCTTCTTTGTATTAGTGCGCCCAGTCCAGGAAGTTAAGAAATCAAATAAATGAATTTAGAAAATGATTTTTAATGATTAAATAATTGCTAGAGTTTGTATAATTCATAGAAAATTCATTTTAGCTCCAAATTGAACCATTCCACTTTCTAAAATTTTGTAATTTTATTATCTACCACCTAGAGCCTCTGTTTTGTCATGAAAACAATTAGAAATTTAATCTCTCACTTAATCCATTTTAAACACATAAAACCTTTGAAAATTCATAACTTAAAATCTATAACTCCAAATTTAATGATTCCAGTTCCTGTGATCTTATTTTAATGTCTAGATTATTACTGTGTATTTTATTTACATGCTTGGTGTAATGTTAATTTTGCCTATACCATGTATGTCTGTATTGCTACGACTAGCAGTGAGGTCACGAGTCACCTGAAGATCATCCTGATACCTGGAATCTCAAGGCCCAGGCAAGTTGTGCCCTTGATCACTTCTTTTTACCCACTCGTGTTCTAATTAATCATAATGATCTGCATAGGTTAATTTTGATGGGACCCAATAGGTTACCCTAGTTTGTCTATCTTTATACCTTGTTTACCACTGAACTTTCTGGGTAGTACTTGCTAGTGCTATATGTGGTTTTGGGTATGAAGATTACACTATTCATGATTATACTTTTGTTATCAGTTGTTATTTATGGTTCATGTTAAGATCATTATGTTAATTGGAACATGGAGCGACCACCCGGGAAAACAGTGCTACCACAAGGGAGGAATGGGACCCCTTGGCTGATTAATTAGGAAAGCTAGTGGAAGACTACCTTACCCGAAAGGGGCAAGGGCAGTAGGGGAGAGGTCAGTGTAGGGAGGCCCTCGGGAGGATTTTGCTGCGATGGCGGTCCTGCAAGGGATTCCTGCACTGGATCTTCCTATAAACTGTAGCGGGTTTTCGGAAGCTAGTGGAACTTTGTAAAGGCCTCGTAGTGGATCCCTAGCCATTCACCTCGGTAGTGTCTAAGGGCCTTGCAAACCCTGGCGACATGGGATACACGACTTGTGGGTAAAGATGCGCAACCTCTGCAGAGTGTAAAACTGGTATACTAGCCGTGCTCACGGTCAAGAGCAGCTCGGACCCTCACATGATTAAATTATGGAACTTAAACTCAATTTGTCATATGCATTGCATCGCAGGTGAAGTTGTTACTTTTGTTCTACTATTTAACTGGGTTGGTATTTACTTATACTTAGTAATTGCTACTAAAATTTTGACCAACTTTAAAAGCAATGCTCAGCTCTAACCATCTTCTTTGGTAAGCCTTACACTTCACGGGAGCTCCCACCTTTGGCGAGTTCATGCATATTATTCCCCACAACTTGTTGAGCGATGAACGTATGTGAGCTCACTCTTGCTGTCTCACACACACCACAGGTCAGGACCAGGTACTGCAGGATGATGCTCTTGGAGGATGCTGAGATGTGTTCGTGAGAGCTCTAGGTCGTCGTCTCCCAGTCAACTTTTGGGTTGCTGGACCGTTGTCTCCTTATAATGTAATTATTTATTTTGTATAGAACTCCTGTTATATATAAAGTTGTGACATTCGATCCTGTGCCACTATACCTCATATGTATGAGACTTGGTCCCAGCATACCTGGTGTTTATGTTAACCCCGGGTTTTGGACCCCTAAAATCCGGGTGTTACAATATAAAGATGACCCGTGGGTTCTCGCCGAATGTGTTGCACAAGTGTTCTATGTACTCGATCCAGCAGATGAGAAGATGCATGTAGTTATTTCTGGAAAGCAAAAAATTGTTGGAGTTGAGAATGTGGGAGACCAAGATGAGGAATACAATAAGTATGAAGAGATGTTCGTCTTTAACGGTCCAGAGAGAATCAAGCGTGTGGAAAAGAAAATTGATAAGAACTTAAAGCCATACATGCGGAAAAATGGTAGTTCATGAAAAATTGTATGAATCAAATTGTATTTGTTATCATGTATGATCGACTATGAATTGTGGTTGCCAATTAATTTAAAATCTCTCTAGTTATCTATGTGTGCTATTATAATTCATTTAAATTGTATTTGCATATTATTGTTAAAAATTAAATATTAATTCATTTAAATTGTATTTGCATATTTCTGTTAAAAATTAAAATTATTTTCATATTTAAATTGTATTTTCATATTTTTACAATCACAGGCGGTTTTGTCTTAGGGTCCGCTTGTGAAAATGATAGAGCACCACAGGCGGTCCTAAACAAAAACCGCTTGTGATACTATTACATCACAGGCGTACTGAACTGCCTGGGACATCACAGGCGGTTTTCTAACCGAACCGCCTGTGATGTAAAAATCCTACCGCTTGTATAGAGCCAAATTGTACTAGTGCATGTTACTGAACTGTCCAAAATTTTATCAAGCAAAGATAGCTATAAGATAAGTTTATGAAGGTATTTGTGGTATGCATCAATCGACTCCAATGATGAAATGGTTATTGTTTATAGCTAGTTTTTTTTCCTACTATCATGGCCAATTATTTTCATTGCTAAAACGGTTGTGAAGAGTGTTAATATTTTGGAAACATGTAGTTTGTGCCTACTATTATGCTTACTCCTATCATCAAACTATGATCTTTTCATGGTTGGGGACTAGACTTCATTAGCTAGTTTTATCCTCCATCATTAAAGGGACATAACTTTGTCTTGATTGTTGTGGATTCCTTCACTAAATGGACTAAAATTGTCCCCTTGAAAAATATGACATACAAGGAGGCAATTGAGTTTATTATTGAGCATATCATTATAATTAGGAATCCTTCAAATATTAACTATGGATTAAGCGACATCATTCTTGACAAAAGAAGTACATGATTTTGTTGGATTAAAAAGATCAACTTACTCAATTTATCTCCCTACCATGCTTAAGCTAATGGTTAAGCTGAGTCTATTAATAAGACTTTGATCAAGCTTATTAAAAGAAGATTGAGGATAATTCATGTTGGTGGCATGAGGTTTTGTTTCAAGCTCTATGAGCATATCTTTTGTCTAGACGTGGTGCTACTAAAGTTGCTCCTTTTGGGTCGGTATATGAGAAATAGATTGTGTTACCTATCGATGTAAATTTGGATGCATATAGGCTTGATAAACAAAATAAAAGATAAGACCATGTCAGAGTTAAATCGATCTAGCTGGGTCCCATAAATTCACCTGACAGGGTTTGGAGATTGAGTAGCTGGGTCCCATAAAGTCTGACTGGTCTGGTTCCAGTTGTCGGCCCGACCATAACACCAGGGCCGTGAAAGCCAGCATAGCCAAGTTTCGAGGCCGGCCAAGCCGAGTTTGCATGGATTCCAATCCGATTTGTTTCCAAAACGATTTTTGCCACGGGAAATTTGGAGAATGTGTTTTGGAGTTATTTTCTACTGTGACGAGACCACTCTTTCTCTATATATGAGAGGATTACAACTAATTATGGTATTCCACATCAAATCAAGCAAAGCCCAGTCTACTATCTCACTTTTGACCCTCGTGTTGTTGTTTATGGCTTGATCCAATGACGAAAGATGGTGCCCTAGGCTTAACGGCGAACCTAGAGCAAACTGATGACATGTCCTTAACCTTATGGGGTTTCTTTAATTTCGGGTGAGGGCTTGGATGGTTGCTTTGCTAGTTTGTCTGAAAAGTAGCCGTTCTTCATTCGTCACATTAATTTGTGTTATTAGTTATCTTTTTGTTGTTTGCTCCTAAATACCTATAGTTTTCACCATATAAAGTGTGATATCTTCATTGTTCTTGGGTCCATATCTATACTATACTTAAAGCATCAGTTTCAACTTCAACGGTCGTTCCGCACCATTTTTTTTACAAATAACCCCTCACATCTATTTAAAATTAACATGTCGGTCCCCTCTGCGCAGCCAACCTCCATGTCTCAAACCACACCTCTGCATATAGACGACTAAACGACGACCCGACATGGGCCCGCTAGGCCCGACGCCACAAACACGGCACACCGGCCTGCTGACCATGCCGGGCCAGCTCATCGGGCCATTTGGTTAAATCAGCGTAAAATGTTAAAAGCAGTGCACGATACATCATGCTCAGGTGTTTAAAAAGTGTTGCACGATACATCATGCCGGGCCACACCCTGATAGAAGGTGGGAGACACTGACCGAAGTTGTCTAACCAGTAGAACATCATGCTTAGGTGTTTATAATATTGAATGTAAATTGTACATATGTATATATAATCTTTTGTAAAAAAAATAATCGTGTCGGGCCAACACTACGGGCCGAGGCTACGGCCCAAGCACTGCACGACACTCGTGTCGGGTTGGCCCAGGCACTATTAAATGGGTCGTGCCTTGGACAGGCTCGCCAGACACCACCCTTTTGGCCATCTATACCTCCACACGATAATGATGGTCCTCTCCTCAGTTGCCACCGCCTCGTTCACCATCTTGCTTCTTTTCTCTCTCCCCTCATGCCTCCACCTCCGCACCACCCCATTCTCGGCAGAGGGCATAGGAGCAGGCGCCTCCACCCCGTATTCGTCCGACACCAGCCCCGGCACCGACTCACGCAGTGGCTATTGCATGTCCACGAGGATGTTTCACATCATGCACGCACCATCATTTTCGTCGTCATCGGATGTCCCGTTTGTCTTTCCGGCCTTCGTCTTGTTCTTCCTCCCCAACCTGCTGCCCCCGCCCACGGTCGCAGCCACGAGCCGACCGATGCTCGTCGACGCGGGTACGGGGCGAGTCGGTCATGCTCCTGGCCTTTCTCTATGCGTGTCGTCGAGGAGGACATGGTGGCGCCTGCCACGTTTAGGTTATCTTGGCGATGAGGAGTCCAGGTCTGAGATATTGGACAACTAAGGCCCGTAGCGTGCCGGCAGTCGGCATATGCTATGGAGTTGGTGGTGGTGTTGTGTCGCTTCGCCGGGTCTAGGGTTGGGAAGACACTCACATTCTCTCGATCTTCTCGAATTGATGCCTGGTGCGAGTGCCTCTCGGTTTGGAGCTGCTTCGGCTAGGCTTCTTTCTCCGCTTATGTGCTCTCTCCTTATATGTATCTAGCGATATACTACCTATGTCGCCTCCAGATGCCCAGGTCTTCGTCGTGTCCTTCTCCGGCAACGAACATGTGTGCCCGCCTCTTCTCTTCTCCTCCTACTCTACAAAACCTTGGAAGTGGGGGAGACGAGGGATGTGGTCTCTGATTTGCTGCCTATGGTACATGTGCGTTTATAAAAAATATTATGCGAATAGTGGAGACAATCAATAAAAAACCTTAAGATCTTTTTGATAGATAGTTTATGTGGGTATTATTGTGAGCCGTCGCAATGCACGGGCAACCGACTAGTATACTATGTAAATAACTCTTAACCGTCGTGTACGTTTAGCTCCAAACTAGATTATCTTGTGAGAGATTCGTCATAACTAGAGATGGCCAAACGGGCTGCCCGGTCCGCCAGGCACGGTTAGAAAACTGGGCCGGGCCGTCTAAGCCCTGCGGGCTCGATTTCATGTCCGAGCCCAGCCCGCAGCGGGCCTAAACGGGACAGGCCGGCCCGTTTAACACGAAAAAAGCGGGCTAAACGGACCGGTAAGCACGTTTTAGTGCAAAAAAGCGAGTTTAACGGGCCGGGCTAGTCTACCGTGCCTAGTTTCTGTCCGAGCCCGACCCGGTTATTCGTGCCAGACCAGCCTGGGCTCGCATAGAACCAGGCCCAAACAGCGGGCTTCATGCTGAACTCGCGGGCCTCGTGTTTAGCTTATTGGCTATCTATAGTCACAACTAACAGCCTAAGGTAAATACTCGCGCTCTACGTACGGGAAGGATAGCCTAAAAATCTGGAAAAGCATCCAAAGCTGATAAGGTCGGTGCTGCCATTTACCAGTAGCGGCACCTACGGCCACAATTTGTACAGAAATTATATATTTTGACAGTTACATACTTTATGAAAGTGATAATCCGAACTGTTAAAACAAATTTAATATTTTAAAATAGATATATATAAAATTTGATGTTGATTTTTTCTTATGTTATCAAGCACATTAGTACAAATATGAATAAAATATTATATAAGTTGTTTTATGTATTATTTGTTTCCTACAATACAAAAAAGTTGAAAAAATCACCGAATTTGTTTCCGAATTCATATCGAAGTTTATATCTATTATTTGAGAAAATATATGATGAATTTGAGATTTACCTTTTATGAATCTTAACAAGCTGGACGTTAAAAACAAAAATACAAATTTGTATTGTATATTCTATATCCTATTTATTCGTAATTAAAGAAAAAACTGATTACCGAATAAATACCGTTTCCGACCGTTTTTATCCTAGTTACATTACTGTACCAGAGAGACGGCTTTTGATCTTGAAATGATGAACCTTTAGTATCGTAAAGTAAATACGTATGTAAGGACAAAATCTTCTAGAGAGAAGGAGAGGGAGAGACAAGGAGAGAGGGAAACCCATTTGCATCTACGACGAACGCCAAAACTATCTGTGGTTTAATTAGCTGGAACGCATATATACACTCAGTATTTTTTTCTGAAAAACTTTCCTGCAAAAGAAAATAAAAAACAGAAATAAAACTAGTTAGGTGGTCATCCCCTCCTGCTTCACCGACTGATCAAATTAACAAATGCTTGAATTGTAAGTGCAGAACTGCTGATCACTCTAGCAACGGTTTGGTAGCTGATAACGACACTAGCATGATCACATATCAACTCCTAACCCTAAATCAAACAAACTTATTTAATATACCGTTCCGTCCATTATTATAACCAAACGACTTATTTAAGAAATCGTCTCGTTCTGCTATTACAACCAAACACTACAGGTTATTTGACTATATAACTGAAGGAATATATACCAGTATTTTGTTCAAGTATCTATGTATGCTAACATATGATGTTCGGCGCATACATGTTCATGTCTACTAGTAATTACTTAACCTTGTGCTTGTTTTCATTACTATACCTTGCAGTAGGAAGAAAAGGAGC
Source organism: Zea luxurians (assembly GCA_029449295.1). Taxonomy (NCBI): domain Eukaryota; kingdom Viridiplantae; phylum Streptophyta; class Magnoliopsida; order Poales; family Poaceae; genus Zea; species Zea luxurians. Next base: position 114,876,804 of record JAOPSE010000005.1, on the reverse strand, counting down.
AGCTCTGGCGTCGTCGTAAATATAGCCCCTGTTTGGGAGGACTCTCCCACGGCTCCGGCTCCTAGCTAGAGCCCTCCTAAACGCATCTCGGTGAAACGGCTCTCATCAGAGAGCATGCAGGAGCCAAAACAGCCCACGGAGCCGGAGCTCAAATTTCTGGCTCTCGGACTGCTCCCACACGCAGCCCTCTCTCACCTGCAGCCGGCCACCGTTCCTCTCCCACGCGCCCAAATTTCTAGCGTTGGAGGAGCTGGAGCCAGAGTCCTTTACCAAATGGTTTGAAAAAAATAGCGACTCCCGTGGTAGAGCGGCTCCGGTGAAGAAGTTAGAGCCAGAGCTATTTCTAGAGCCAGAGCCCCACCAAACATGCTCATAGTTGACACAAAAGAAGAGGTACTTGCCCCTACCACCACCACCAACTCGTGGAAAGCCTCATTAGTAGGCTTTTAGAATTCAAACATGACTTACTTTTATTAATTGGTGGAGACCTCAGTAAAGCATCCACACTAATTCTCACGACACACACTAATAAAACTCAAACCCTGGATTTTTTATAAAAAAAATATAAATATCTTTACATTTGGTACAGCTAATCACATCACTAAATAGCGTAGACTAATAATCTCTAAGTTTGCATCTAGCTAAATTACTAACGTATACCATAATTACGGAAGATGATTTTAAATACTTCTAAACTTCATCCTAAACTACCCATTTATACCATCATAAACTATGATCTAAAGTAATGCCTTGAGTTTTTATTTAAATTATCCATCTCCAAAAAAATCACCTATATTTCTATCTAATTAAGTTATCTGCCCACTACCATTATTGAAAATAAACTAAATATGCTATCAAAATTACTTCTGAATTGCTAACACCTACTATCTATAAAGAGAATGAATATAAAATATGCCTATATGCTATATATATGCACTATTTTCATAAAATAGTTAGTTATCTTGCATAGATTTTGTTTGAACTCTATGGCACCATGATATGTTGTTTCCATTTTATCAACCAATTATCTTAATTGAACTATCGTGTAGCTCAAATAATGGCTCAACAATATGTAACCGAATATTTATCATTTAGTTAAACATGAGTATTATCAAAGTTGTCACTTTAGATAATTTTTTTATTGATGTTTAATTTTAAAAAATTTGTTTTGTTATAACTACGAATCCACACATAATTCTCCCATAGGAAATTTCAAAATTTAGAGTGCTAAAATGATCACATATACCATTTAGTAATATTTAGATTTTTCTTGAAGATAAATTTTAGGTTTATTTTGGATTTGCTAACTTTTGTTTTATGTAGAAATCTCCATTTATATTTATTTGAATATTATTAGAATATTTTAAACCATATTTGTTTCTCAAAATTACATACATTCTGAAATCTTAGAATATTTTAGTGAAGTAATAATTTCAAAAGCATAATTTTGCACTTATTTTAATTTTACTAAATTTTATCTAACAATTGTAAAACCTTAAATTTGAACTGTTTAGAATTTGGTTCGCTCATGCAATTATCAGAATCTAAGATGGGGCCCAAATACATGGATACTATTCGATAGGATAGTCGCATAAAATGCATTCCATATTTTCATTACAAGTCCAACTTGCAGTATTCTAATTTGGATTTACCATCAGACATGGTTTTCTGTTTTTATCATAATGAAAAGTACATTATTGATAAAAGATAATTTCAAGGACGTTAACAGAAAATACTTTCTATATTTTAAATTATAAGATGTTTTAACGTTTCCAAATAGGTTGCTTTATATATACATTTAGACATCTAAATGCATATTAGAAATTGTTTATTTACAAAAGTCAAAACATTTTGTAATTTGAAATCGGGAGAGTAGTCGTCAAATATATATTTTGAAGCACGTCGCCGTCGAGAATGCCCTCAGGATTAGTAGGGAGTCAAATAAAGTTGTCCACGCGAACTACTCCAGCAGCCTACATATCTCACTTCTATCCCACTTATTTGAAACTCCACTCGTAACCAGTGAAGTCTACAAGCACGACGGCACCGAGCACAAGTGGTTGACCACGCACGGCTGCAACTCCGGCAAGTGATAGCCGCGTGCCTATTCAGGCTTGCCGCCCCTGCATGATTCTATCTTATCAATTACTTCCACTTTGATGTTAGCTTAATTTGACGATTTGCCGCCATATGTAGATACTACGAATAAATGAATGTACTTGTGATGTGGTCACTAGTACAAAGAAACTCTATAGTAACGATTGTGAACATATTTTTACTTGTGTTTTTTAGAACCGTCGGTGATAGTGACAAGTAGAAATCATTATTTTTACATACGGGTAACTGAGGACTGCCGGTGAAAATCAATTTTCACTGGCGGTTGAGTTAAGAAAACTGTCACTGAAAATCGATTTCCACTGGCGATCGACGTAATAAAACCTTATGTGAAAATCGATTTCCACTTTGTAGTTTTTTGTCCACATATTACAACCAACTGAGTGTAAATTACTTATTTAAGACCGTAAACGAATTTAAATAAAAAAGTTGTCAACTACAAAGTTGAATAACTTTTGTAGTTCTGCAACTTTCATTTTAATATTTTTTATCCAATGTCGTTTGCAAAATTTGAATTTTAAATTTGACATACTTAGATTCAATTTTTGAGAACCGAAATGAGTTCAAATAAAAAAGTTGTCAACTGCAAAATTTTATAACTTTTAGAGATCTACAACTCGAAAAAATAAGGATAAAAATAATTTCTAGTGGCGGTTTCTTAAGAAAACCGCGACTAGAAATCGATTTCTACATGTGGTTCCTTAAGAAAACCGTTACTAGAGATCGATTTCTACAGGTGGTTCCTTAAGAAAACCGCCACTAGAAATCATGGATCTTTAAAGGCGGTTTTCTTAAGGAACCGCCTGTAGAAATACGATTTCTAGTGGCAGTTTTCTTAAGAAACCGCCACTAAAAATAACACAGGCGGTTGATAACCGAATCCACCTGTAGAAATATATCTCCCCACAGGCTTTGAGCCTTTTTGTACTAGTGGCTAGCTTCTGGGCTGTAGCTCCGGGCTTGTGAGTTAGAAAATTAGACAAACTCCTAAAGGAATAGCACATGTTGTTATTTTTTTGGAATATGGAAACAAAATGTTCTAGCTTTTTGTTATCTCTTGCATACGGCCTTACAAATCAAAAAAGGCAACCATCCATCATAAACATTCAAGACATTGGCAATTTTGCCATTATTATTTATGGTCTTCACCAATATGCCATCGGGCCCACAAATCATAGACACAGATGGTCTAATCAGTCATAGACACGGGATGGCATAATAACAGGAAGCCAAAACTGAGAGTGGCAAAATTACAAATTTCTCTTAACATTCTTAGAAGGAAAACATCAACAAATCAAGCTCCTTCTAATCTAGCGTTAGACCTCCATACATGGCTTGCAAAGATCTCCATAGCCACCACCTCTAAGGATCGACATACCGCAAGGATCTCATGTTGAGGTTGTTCTTTGTGCAACAATCTCTAGAATCTGAGCTAGTGTGTTGCCTGAAAAGAACCTACATAATTGTTGGTTTTGGTTTAAAAGTAAAAACAACGTCATTGCGACAAAGCCAAATAGATCAAAACATTGCCGCCATTCCAATTAGAAGATTTTTCTATGTGTTGTTCCCTTGTTAGCAATCTAGGACCCAATTATATGATTAATATTGTTCAGTCTCTCTATATTTAAGGCAAATTAAATAATTCTCCAAATATTTCTAGCAAGGTAACAATCAAATAACAGATGTTGAATAGACTCATTTTGATTACAAAAGCTGCATTTTAAACAACCTTTCCAACCTCACTTAGCTAAATTGTCTTTGGTGACAATAACTCCTCTGCCTAAATACCACAAGAAAATCTTAATTTTAAGAGAAAGATTTAGACTCCAAAGTATATTGTGATTTAAGGGGGGTATTCATTAAAAGAAAGTACATTGAGCAAACTGAGAAAAGTCAATCTTTGTGAGCCCCCAAATAAATTTGTCTCTCAATTCTTCTAAAGAAATGGTTGCCATCAAATTTAGTAAATTATGCCACTCAACCTGCTTAACTCCGATAATAGCTCTACGAAAGGATAGGTTGGGTATATTTCCATCCATAACAACTTTGACTAAAGCATTCTTTTTATGCACAATATTAAAAAGGTTCGAACAATGGTCCTTAAGCGGTCTATCGAGGATCCATCTATCCTCCCAGAACCTGGTCATTTGACCGTCACCTACATGGAACCTCCCCCTGCTCAAGAAACTTTCTTTAATATTCATGAGACCAAACCAGAAATGCGAGTCTCCATATTTTCTCACTATTTGAGTAAGCAATTTGGATCCGAAGTATTTATTTTCAGAATTTCCTGCCATTTACCGTTCTCACTTAGTAACTTAAAGAGCCATTTGCTAAGTAAACAAACATTCTTAATGGCTAGGTTGGCAACCCCCAATCCACCGATCTCCTTAGGTTGACAAATAGTATTCCATTTTGTTAGTCTATATTTCTTTTTAGAATGGCCGCCTTGCCAATAGAAGCGAGAATGAATGGCATCTAATTTTTGTAACACCTCCGCTGACACCACAAAGAAGGACATCATGAAAATGGGTAGGCTACTAAATACTGGATTAATTAGCACAAGACGTCCGCCAGAAGAAGGTAATTTACTTTTTCAGGAACTTAATCTTTTTTCGAATCTATCAATGACATTCAGGAATTTAGTATTTTGTAACCTATGATGGGTCATAGGAATCCCGAGATATTTGAAAGGTAATGAACCAATGCCGCAACCAAAAAGACGAGAGTAATTTAGATCATACTCCTTAGCTAAACCATAGTAAAAAAGCTAGCTTTTGCGTAATACCCAATTTGTGAATATTGAGAAAAGGATTGTTTCCCCTTATATATATTACTCTCTAATTCAATATAACATGTGAACACTCACATTTAAATTGATTAACTAGCTAGTGACATCAAAAATATGTTGTGCATCATGCTGGAGTTATGTGTTTGTGCACCAAATAATAGTAATAATAATAAAAATAGATGAGTGCCTAAATCTAGAAGTTTGAAATAAAGAAAATAGGAAAGGAAAGGAAAGAAAATACTAAATAAATAAAATAATTATATAACTAAATATATCATTGTTATACTGGGATTTTGAATTTGTGCATTTAGCCCAAATGTGAAACTCACAACCAAATTCAAATTTGAATACTAAACAAAGAAAAAAAGAAAAGAAATAGTCTTGTGGGCTCAATCCTCGTTTGAACCGGCCCACTGTGAACCCGTGCCGCTCCAACGGATGGAAAATCGGCGCCGACGTGTGGGCCTGTGCTGTCTGCCTCTGTCCGCGCAACTGACTCAATGGGCGGTGGCCCCCGCGTTGTCAGCTTCTTCTTCATCTCCCGGTTTCTGGGTAACAAACTCGGCGTCGCTTTCCCTGGCTCGCTCGTGGGCTGCGCTGGTGGGACCGCTTCTCTGCTGCTCAGCGCGCCATGCCAGGTCACAGACGGAAGGGCCCCGGCGTCAGCTTCGTCTCCATTGGAGCGAACCTCCGCATCCCTCGCCGATCCGCTCGGAGTCGCAACGATCGATTCGTGCATGGCGCGGCCGGGCGACCCGATTGGCATAACGGCCTTTGCACCTGCGGGATCGGGTGCGCAGTAGATATAACCCCCCCTTGGGTCTTGTCGCCTCGCCGTGCCCAAATCGCCGTCCGCCACCATTGATAGTCGTTCTACCGTGAACAGGAGAGAGAGAGAGGAAGGGAGAAGGTGCGTAGTGGCCGGTGCGGACAGCAGAGTGGTGGTTCGTGCGGGCAGGGCCACGGGGCGGAGTTCAGTGGATTTCTGTACCGCGCAGGGGAGTTTTCGATCGGGCATCACCACGCGCCGCCATTGATCCACTCCTCGATGAGCTCACGTGCGTCAGCACCGTCAACTGAGGTGAAAGCGCATCCATGAAGTTTGTCCTTTCCTTCCCAACGTGTAGCGTTAGTTATAATTGAGTTTGGGGCGCCGGTCCGAGGGATGGCTATGGGCGGCAATGGTGCCGTCGCGGTGGAGTCTTGGGCTGCCATGCGCTCAGCGTTGGGAAGAAGATGATTGCGTGGCCGTGGGTCTCGCGATGGAGGGTGTGGATTAGAGGAAAGGGTAGAAGAAGCCGGGACCGTAGGCTGGTAAACGAATGGATCAGATCTGTTTTCGCGTACCCCTTCGCGCCACAAGATCCAGACAGTTGGATCGTAAATGTGAGGTCCAGATTTGGGTGGGATTTCATAAAGCGCGGACCTAATCTGGGCCGTTGGGCAGAGATCGAACGACCCACGATGAAGCGTACCCCTTTGGCGCTGTAGATTTATAAAAGAGCCCTCGGACTTCTAGGCAATTAACCCGTGGTCCTCCCCTGTGTGGTTCTGAGTCTTAGAATATTATGCGCAGAAGCCCCTAATCTTTCTAGTATTTGACGCTCAGTCCACAAACTAGAGAAATAATATTGGAAATTGATTTTTAATACAAACATAATCCCAAAAACTTGTATAATTCATGTAAAAATTCATATATTGTCCAAATTGACCCATTTCAGTTCCTATAATTTTATAATATTATTGTTTATCAAATAGTTCCACTGATTTGACATGAAAGCCAATTTAAAGTTTATTTCCTAATTAATCTTATATCAAATACATGAAACATTAGGAAATTCATAATTTGTCCATTTTAACTCCGATTTGATTCGTTCAAGTTGCGTTAGTCTCGTATAAATATTTACTATGCAGTAACAATATTTATTATACCATGTCTCATTATTTTATAATTATATCTGTATTTAACTGATGTTGGTTAGTCTGGTTAAACTGCTTATAAACTACTAGAATATGATATATGGTCAATTTATAACCTAGGTTAAAGTTGAGATAATTACTTATAGAATAAACCTCTTATATGATTTATACTAACCAATTTATAATATAGTTTAGTATTTTAATCACACAGATCTTCTATAAAATCATAACTCCTTAACCGTAACTCCGATTTTAGTGGTTCTCGTACCCGCCATCTCGTAGCAACGCGTAGATTATTATTCAGTTTGTTCTTATGTTTGGTGTGATGTTAATTTTGTCTATACTATGTTTGTTTGTATTGCTATGACTAGTAGTGAGGACACGTGTCACCTGAAGAGCAAGTTGGTACCTGGAATCTCAAGTACCAGGCAAGTTGTGCCCTTGATCACTTTCAGTTACCCGATAATGTTCTTTATTATCACTATTCAATGCATAGGTTTAATTTTGATGGGACCCAATAGGTCACCCCAGACTGTTTATCATGTTTACCTTGTTTACCCCTGAATCATTTGGGTAGTTATGCTATTGCTTTATATGGTTTTGGGTTAATATTTCATTATATCCATGTTCCAATTATTCTGTTATGTTATTTATGTTCATGTCAAGATCATTATATTATTTTAATTGGAACATGGAGCTTAACTTGAGAAACACGTGCCACCACAAGGGAGGAATGGGACCCCTTGGCTAACTAATTACGAAAGCTAGTGGAAGACTACCTTACCCGAAAGGGGCAAGGGCAGTAGGGAAGTTGCATGCAAGGAGGTTCTCGGGTTGATTTTGCTGCGACGGCGGTCAGACGAGGGATTCTTGCAAGTGCTCTTCCCATAAACTATAGCAAGTTTTTGGAAGCTAGTGGAACTTTGTAAAGGCCTCGTAGTGGATCCCTAGCCATTCACCTCGGTAGTGTCTAAGGGCCTTGCAAACCCTGGCGACATAGGAAACACGACTTGTGGGTAAAGGGTACAACCTCTGTGGAGTGTAAAACTGGTATACTAGCCGAGCTCACGGTCATGAGCAGCTCAGGACTCTCGCATGATTAATTTATGAAACTTAAATTCAATTTGTCATTTCATTTGCATGGGTTTATTATTAATTTTATTCTATTATTTTATTATGTGTTGGGGGCCTTCGTCCTCCGAAGGTCCTCAAAAACATGATTTGACAATGTTTTCCAAGTGAAATATATGAACAAGTATCTTCGGACTCAGATTATGAACATGGAGTACGGTCAGGACGAAGCCTAAGCTAGACGAAGGGGAATTGAGATGAAGGACGGGCTGATTACCAAGCTGTACGAAGGATGGTGCATAGCCGAAGCTATGCGCAGAAAAGCTTCGTCGCGATAGCAGAAAGGGGAACCGACTTAAAGATGAAAAGACTACTTAGGCCTTGATAGATTCCCATAAGTCATTAGCAAATGTAATGGGCATGAATGTAATTTTATATGGGTTGTGTCCTGTGCCTATAAATAGGTGAACAGTACTCCCGTACTGTTCACGCTGACTGGACATTTTGCTTTTGGCGTCACGCTTGTACTTTTGCTGTCCTTCAAGCCGAAGGTACATTTGTAATCTGCAATCATTTCTATTTTTCTATATCAATAAAATAGAAATGATCTAATAATAATGTTTATGTTAAATTTCATATTCCGTATGAATTCTTCATCATTATCTCTTGTGTTTACGAAGGTATACTTGCCAGGACCTTCGTCCGAAATTCATTATATCCCGAAGGGAAATAATGTTTCAGAGGACGAAGGACTTTATCATTTAACACCTTCTATGTTGCCTTGTTCTTAATCCGAAGCATTTGAGAACAAGTCCCCAACATTGGCGCCCACCTTCGGTGAACCCACTTCCACTCTTTGAGTTTTGAATACCTTCGGCAACCATAAACCTTCGTTATGGCGCCGAAGAAAGCTTCAGCAACAGGGGCTGCAGCTCTGCAACCGCTGGACCCTAATCAGGAAACTCTCTCTCTTCGGGAGGCCCGAGGCCAGAAGAGGAAGGTTGCCAGCCCGACGCCTCAAGAGGATGAGCTAGACCAAGAAATCAGAGATATGGAGATGCTTCATCAACATTCAACAAGTACAAAAGAAGAAGGAAAAGATGGCCAGGCTAGCTGAACTACAAAGGCAAATAGACGAAGCCTCCGAAGAAGTTCGTCATCTTACTCAAGATGAGCAGAACCGAAGACCTCAACAAAAAGACCTTCATCAGGAGGGTTTCTTCAACGAAGATGACTGGTATGACAATTTCCACCATGGAAATTTTGTTTTTGATGATGCTTCTCCTCTGTCCGCTGAGCTGCAGGCTACACCTTGGCCTCTGTCCTACAAGCCGCCCCAGCTTCCCATATTCGATGGCCATTCAGACCCGAAGCAGTTTTTGATGAGCTACGAAGCAACAGTATCTTCGTATGGTGGCAATGCTGCAGTCATGGCAAAGTCTTTTGTTATGGCTGTCAGGAGTGTTGCTCAAACCTGGTATTCCTCCCTTCGACCAGGAACGATTACTTCATGGCAAAAACTGAAGGACATGTTGTTAACCAGCTTTCAAGGGTTTCAGACGAAGCCGGTCACTGCTCAGGCCCTGTTCCAGTGCACACAGGATCACGAAGAATACCTTCAGGCGTATGTCAGGAGGTTCTTGCGTTTGAGGGCGCAGGCACCAACAGTGCCCAACGAAATTGTCATTGAGGCCATGATCAAGGGACTTCGGCCTGGACCTTCAGCTCAGTACTTTGCTAGGAAGCCTCCTCAAACTTTGGAGAAGCTGCTTCAGAAGATGGACGAGTATATTCGTGCCGACAATGATTTTCGCCAAAGAAGGGAGGAGGCTTTCAGGTTTTCTGAAATGACCAGGGGCTTCGGAGGAAGATTCTATCCGAGGCACGTCAGGTCAATTCACAACTCTACTCAAAATGATGATAAGGGGAGTCAGCAGCACAGGCCGCAGTGCTCCTCACAGGCTTCGGGTCAACAGCAAAGCTTCTTCCGGCCACCAGCTCCAAGAGGCAGAGGCGCCAGGGGCTTCGGCGGAAGATTTGGAGATCAACCAAGGAGAATATTTTGCTTGTTCTGTGGTGAAAACAAGGGCCATACCACCAGGATGTGCCATGTTACCATCCAGAAGCAAAAGGAGATAGCCGAAGCTGCAGCACAACAAGCTCAGCCGAAGCAGGTCATGCATACTGCTTCGTACCATCCGCCTTACATCCCAGAATACGTAGGCAATCACCCTGCAGTTTCTGTTGCTTCGGCGAGTCAACCCCAAGCTTCCTGGCAACAGCCTCCGCCTCCACCACCGCTGCAACAAGGTCAACAGCCAGAAGGGGGCCAATATGCTCCACATCAAAGGGACTTCAAAGAACAGTCCGAAGCTCGCACAGTCAATAGCACTGTGCCAGAGTCGAAGCACATCTATTGACAAATATCCTACCTTGATAGCAGTCTTTTTCATTCAGTTTTATTTTCTGTGTAATAAAGGACATTTTTTAGTTTTCATGTAGTAGTTTCGTTGTTTGCCACAAGGAAAATGTATTTTCTCCACAGGCTTAAGTTGCTGAAGCTTAAAGATTTGCGATAACAAGGAGGACCTTCGAATTATCAAAAATCCTTCGAAGCAACAAAAAGTCGTTCTAAGGAACACAGAGTAAGTTTGCTGAAGTCACAAAAAGCCGTTCCAAAGGGAGCGCAGTGTAAGTTTTCTGCTCCAAAGTCGTTCCAAAGGGAATGCAGAGCATACAGCGAAAAGTCAACGCTGATACCGCCGAAAGTAAAAGGCGAAGAAGCTCCAAAGTCGTTCCTAAGGGAATGCAGAGCTTACAGCGAAAAGTCAACGCTGATTCCGCCGAAAGTAAAAGGCGAAGAAGCTCCAAAGTCGTTCCTAAGGGAATGCAGAGCTTACAGCGAAAAGTCAGCGCTGATACAAAAAGATTGTGTGTTTCACGGGGATGTGTGTGTATCTTTGGAACAAATGTCATCTACATAACATAACATCATCACATCATTTTGCATAACATAAGCATCATACATCATGTTGCATATGGCAAAAGAAGGGGACACAGTATCGACCTTCGGAAGAATGCTTTGAGAAAGTGAAAATCGTGCTAAGTCACAAGGGGATACAATATTGATCTTCGGAATATAGCTTCGGAGAATGTTTTCACGAAGCTTGGATATTCTTCATCAGAGCACTATGGACAATGTTGTGATGCATAAAAGTTTTTCTATCTTCACGAAGCATGAAAAGAAGGGAAGGTGTTTTTTCGCCGAAGGCTCAAAAACGGTACGTATGTAAAGTTTCATGCATCGTAAAGAATCGAATCATTAAAAGCAAATATATTACATTCAGGGTTACAAAATGTTTTTACAATAGTGCTTAATCTTCTCTCAAAACAACTTCTGCAGCTTCGTTCAGGAGTTGATTGACAACTTGATCCATGATAGCTTCGGCCATCTTTTTAATTTCATCATCATCTTTTGGGGGAGGACCCGGAGACGCTTTAGTAGGATCTGAGGGAGGACAGGATGCAGATACATTGCTATTACAAATTGCGAACGAAGTTTAAAATTAAAAATTACAACACAATAAAAACCATTAGTTAATACCTATTTGCCCTTCGGGCTCCACGCTTTCGTCAGCGGCCTTAGCTACTTCTCTAGCGTCGTGAATGCCCTTCTCGCTTTTCTGGATAATTTCTCGAGCCATTTCTCGGCCACCGTTGTCCCAGACGTCGGTGAAAAATTTTCCACCAGCCTGGCTAGCTTCGGCCAAGGGGTCTTTAATATCTTCGAAGGGCAAGGTAGTGTCACACCCGGCTTTAAGGAACAAAGCCAGGTGCATCTCATACATGCGCCAAGAAGACAACATATATAATAACAGAGTGTATAGAGATAAATGTCATAAAACATCAGAGTATTTATTACATAGCGGAAGACTTATTACAAAATAAAATAATAAAGATAAAACGAACTAAGGATCGTCGGCGCCAATGTCAACTGAGAAACGCCACCTAGATCAGATCATACTCCTCGCCTTGTGGCTCCTCCTGAACCACCTGCTCTTCTCCTGTGGGGGGGGTGTGAGACAGCAAGGGTGAGCTCACACATGATCATAGCTCAACAAGTTGTGGGGAACCAGTGGACACAAACTCACAAAGGTGTGAGTTCATGTGATGTGTAAGGCTAATCAATGATAGGGGTTAAAGCTGAGCATTGCTTTTAAGTAGTTGGTCAAAATTTTATTAGCAATTACTAAGTGTAAGTAAATACCAAACCATAAGTAAAGTAATAGAACAAAATTAATAATAAACCCATGCAATGCAAATGACAAAATTTAATTTAAGTTCCATAAATTAAACATCAGAGAGTCCTGAGCTGCTCATGACCGCGAGCACGGCTAGTATACCAGTTTTACACTCTGTAGAGGTTGTACCCTTTACCCACAAGTCATGCTACCCATCTGCCAAGGGGTCGCGAGTCCCATACACCTCTACCTAGGAAGCGCGGCAGGGCAACACTACGAGGCCTTTACAAAGTTCCACTAGTTTCCGAAAACCCGCTACAGTTTATAGGAAGTTCCAATGCAGGGTTCCTGGCTGACCGCCATCGCAGCAAAATCAACCAGGGACCTCCCTACACTGACCACTCCCCTACTGCCCTTGCCCCTTTCGGGTAAGGTAGTCTTCCACTAGCTTTCCTAATTAGTCAGCCAAGGGCGTCCCATTAAACCCTTGTGGTGGCACGTGGTTCTCAAGTTAAGCTCTATGTTCCAATTAACATTAATGAACTTGACATGAACATAAACAGAATAACAAGAATAATTAGAACATAGCTATAATAAATGATTATCCCAAAACCATGTAAAGCAATAGCAAACTACCCAAGTGAATCAGGGGTAAACAAGGTAATGGGATAAACAATCTAGGGTGACCTATTGGGTCCCATCAAAATTAACCTATGCATGAGTAAATGATAATTAGAGAACATTATTGGGTAAAAAGTGGTCAAGGGCACAACTTGCCTTCAATGAGCTCCTGCTCAGCTACTTCAATCTGCTGCTCACCAGGTTCCTCGGCAACGGGCTCTTCTACTCGCCAATACAAACAAGCACAGGATACAGGGAAAATTAACATTACACCAAGCATGTAAACAAAGTACACAGAGATATTCTACATAATAAAATAAAATTCTAGGAACAGGAATCATAATTTTTGGAGTTATAGAATTTAAGTTATGCATTTTCAAAGGTTTTATGTGTTTAAAATAGGATTAAGTGTGAGATTAATTTTCTTACTGTTGTCATGATAAAACAGAGGCTCTAAGTAATAGATAATAAAATTACAAAATTTTAGGAACTGGAATGGAGTGATTTGGAGCTCATATGAATTTCCTAGGGCTTAAACAAGTTTCTGCAATTATTTTTGTGTTGAAAATCTATTTATGATATTATTTATCTGATTTTCCTTATTATCCGGATTGCGCATCAATTTTCAGAGGAGGCAGGGGCCACGGGGTAAAATGTCCTATACACAGTGAACAGTCGTAAATGGATCGCGGGTTGATTCCAATAAAGATTGGGGGCTCTTTTGCGAAAAGGGTGCAGCGAAGGGGTACGGGCAGTCGCTGGCCGTCCGATCAGAATTTGGCCGACCAGATTAGACTGACAGCGCGCACAGACTAGTACGGAGCCCCCAGCCGTCCGATCGGCATCAAGGGCTCGGATACTCCCACAGGTGCACCGAACCGGTACACAACGTGGACCCACGGATTAAGATCTAACGGTAGATATTTTAAAGGGACGCGACGACCTCCGATCCGTCCGATGTCATCCAACGTCCCACGACTAACTTCAAAAGAGGTCTCACTCGCATTTGATCAGGAACATTCGCCCATAATCTAACAGCTCAAATTTGGTGCGCCTCCATTAGATCCTGACCGTCGGATGGAAATCCGACCACCAACACTCGCCAAGCACATCTAGCGGTCACCAGAGGTAGCGCCGCCGCCCATAGTGGCGAGCTCGCCGGAGTCTCCCCCGGGACCATGCCAGAGCACATGAATACTACGGATTTCTAGGGTATGACCTACTCTAAGCCTCTGCGAATCTAATGAGGGTAGTACCAGCATGGGTGACACACTGGTATGCCTGGCCCCCGCACAACCGCGGCACTGCGGCGGAGCATAGCTCCGGTGAACGATTGCAGGGACACCAGTCTACTAATTTCACCATGTATCGATGTAACACGATGAGGATATAGGACTAGACGAGGGGTGGGATGATTACCACGGTTTCGCTGCGTCGTCTTCATCCACGGTGAAGTGCGGCCACGACAGTCACCCACCCCGTTGAAGAAATCTGCTTGATCCGTGCCTCGATTGGTTCCGCAGCGGCGTCAATCTCACTCCCTAGGGCGCGGCGAAGGTCATTGGCCAACCACGCGCCCCAATTTGCTTCACAGAACGGGTGCAGTAGCAGCTGCCTCCCTTCATGGTTCGCAGCGATGTTCCAACTGGTGTTTCACGAGGATGGTAGAACAGGGCGAGGGCGCACACATGGTCAGGGAAGGGAATGCGAGGATTTATCCTCAGGTAGCGCCATCGGGTGCAACAACCTCCACACCCGTGCCGCGAACTCCACGGCAATACCGCCATACGCGGTGTTCGTTGGAGAGGGAAGAGTTGCGACCCCCAGCCCACCAGTCAGCCAAACAAACACGGTCAACAGAGGAATGAGCGATGGCCCACATGCCAGTGATAGTGATGTCCATGCCGTGGAGGATGGCGTAGGTGTTGAGTGGCCGACACGGTGGATCCCAAAGACCAGTGGTCAGACCCAGGATGGTACACGCGGATGGAAGATGGGCCGCGCGAAGTGGAGTCAAGTTGGGCCGAGCGGCGATTCCAGCCCAGGCGCAGTGTCTTGTTCTTTTTTTTTCTTTCCTTTTTATTTTCCTGTTTTTTGTCCTTTTTGTTTCATCTTTGTTTCCTTTTCCTTTTGATTTTCTCTTTATTTTTGTATCCCAAGTTTTAAATCCATACTTGGTTGTGAACTTTTGTATTTTAGGTTAAATATTCAAATCAAAACTGTTAGTATGAGAAGACACATTTATGCATATATTTTTCTTTATTTTTATCTAGGTTTTCCTTTCTCTCTTCTCTAAATTTTGGAATCTCTTTTAAGTTTTAAATTCCACTTTGGACTTCATCATATTTCTTTTCATATTATCTTATGTTGTCACAAAATGCACTCAAGAATAAAATCCCAGCATGATGCACAATTTAATACTATATCCTTTTATTACTTATTTGTTTTTTTTTTGAATATAGTGTTCACATGTGATGATGCATAAAGATCAAACTCACATAAAGAGAAATTGTTTTCTCTATTGGTATTATTTCTAGCAAATTACAAAGTGGTTGTTACAAATCCTACCCCCCTTAAAAAGAATCTCGTCCTCGAGATTTAGGAAGAACGAGGGAAAAGGTGGGGAAAATCTATACAAAGCTCTTCTTCTCTTTCCCATGTTGCTTCATCCTCGCTATGGTGACTCCATTGTACTCTGCACATCTTTATCACCTTATTCCTTGTAACTCGAGTCAAAGTATCCAAAATCTTGATAGGGTACTCCGTGTAAGTCAAATCACCTTGAACACTGAGCTCTTCCATTGGTAATTGTTCCTCAGGGACACGGAGACACTTCTTCAGTTGAGGCACGTGGAACACATTATGCACATCCGATAGAGTAGCAGGTAACTCGAGTTGGTATGCCATCTCCCCAACTCGCCTAAAGATCAGGAATGGTCCAATGTAGCGTGGGGACAATTTGCCCTTAACTTTAAATCTCCTCATTCCACGTAGTGGTGACACCTTGAGGTACACATAATCTCCTTCTCCGAATTCCAGTGGTCTCCTTCTATTATCAGCATAGCTCTTTTGCCTGGTTTGAGCCACTCTCAAATTCTCTCGAATTATACGAACTTGTTCTTCTGCTTCTTGAATCAGTTCAGGCCCAAAGAACTGTCTTTCTCCAGTCTGATCCCAATACAAAGGAGTTCTGCACTTCCTCCCATACAAAGCCTCAAAAGGTGACATCTTCAGACTGGCCTGGTAACTATTATTATACGAGAACTCAGCATACGGTAGACTTTTATCCCAACTTCCTCCATGCTGAAGGGCACAAGCTCTCAACATATCTTCCAAAACTTGATTAGTCCTTTCAGTCTGTCCATCAGTCTGAGGGTGATAAGCTGTACTAAAATTCAACTTCGTGCTCATGTTCTCATGAAAGCTTCTCCAAAATCTTGAGATAAACTGCGAACCTCGATCAGACACGATTTTCTTTGGTACTCCATGTAAACATACAATCCGAGCCATATATAACTCTGCCAGCTGTGAACCTTTATAAGTAGTCTTGACAGGAATGAAGTGAGCCACTTTAGTCAATCTATCCACAATCACCCATATAGCATCATATCCTTTCTGGGTGCGAGGCAAACCAGTAATGAAATCCATACCAATCTCTTCCCACTTCCACTCGGGTATCTTCAGTGGGTGCAATAGTCCAGCTGGCCTCTGGTGTTCAGCCTTAACTCTTTGACATACGTCACACATAGTCACATGTGCAGCCACATCTCTCTTCAATCCATACCACCAATATTTCCGCTTCAAATCCTGATATATCCTGGTACTACCAGGATGAATAGAATAATCTGAATCATGGGCCTCCTTTAAAATAGTCTCTCGAAGGCTTTCAATATCAGGAACACACATCCTGTCCTTGAACCATGCAGTGCCTTGCTCATCTTCCATAAATTCCGGAACTCGACCTTCAGTAATCAGATCCTTAATCTCTTTTATTTTAGCATCACGAATTTGTCCTTTGCGGATCTCTTGCTCCAAAGTAGGTTCCACATCAATAGTAACTCCTTCAGTATGAGCAACTATCCCCAGGTTAAGTCTCCTGAAATCCTCAACAATCTCATCGGGTAGCTGGGCAACAATAGCTGAATGAACATGCTCCTTGCGACTCAAGGCATCTGCAACCAAATTTGCCTTGCCCGGGTGATAGTGAATCTCCAAATCATAATCCTTAATAAGCTCCAGCCAACGGTGTTGCCTAAGGTTGAGATCCTTCTGAGTGAATATATACTTCAAACTCTTATGATCCGTGTACACTTGGCACTTGGTTCCCATAATGTAATGTCTCCAAATCTTAAGCGCATGCACAACGGCTGCCAATTCCAAGTCATGAGTGGGGTAGTTCAATTCATGTTTGCGTAACTGACGAGACGCATAGGCAATCACATGTCCTTCTTGCATAAGCACACATCCTAAGCCTTGGCCACATGCATCACAATAGATATCAAATCCTTTCTGTAGGTCTGGCATAACCAATACTGGTGGCGACATCAATCTTTTCTTCAATTGATCAAAGCTGTCTTGGCACTTCTCGTCCCATTTAAATTCTCTTCCTTTCTCCAAAAGCGAAGTCATAGGTTTAGCAATCTTAGAAAATCCTTCGATAAACCTCCGATAATATCCAGCAAGTCCCAAGAAACTCCGAATCTCAGTAACTGTAGTGGGTACTCTCCACTCCATTATCTCCTTAACCTTAGCAGGATCCACTGATATTCCTCCATTAGAAATAATATGACCAAGAAATGGCACCTCGCCAATCCAAAACTCACACTTGCTGAATTTGGCATATAGCTTGTTATCTCGTAGCTTCTGTAGCACCAATCTCAGATGTTCCTCATGATCGCTATCACTCTGAGAATAAATAAGAATATCGTCGATGAATACCACGACGAATCTGTCCAAATACTCCATAAACACCTTATTCATCAAGTTCATAAAATAAGCTGGGGCATTAGTCAATCCAAATGACATAACGGTAAACTCATATAAACTATATCGGGTTGAGAAAGCCGTCTTAGGAATATCCGATGGTCTAATCTTCATCTGATGGTATCCCGATCGAAGATCAATCTTCGAGAATACCCTGGCTCCTCTCATCTGATCAAACAAATCCTCAATACGGGGTAATGGATACTTGTTCTTCACCGTGACATCATTGAGTGATCTATAGTCCACACACATCCGTTGCGATCCATCCTTCTTCTGTACGAATAACATCGGTGCTCCACAAGGTGAAGAATTCGGACGAATGTATCCAACCTCTTGTAATTCCGTTAATTGTTTCTTAAGTTCCTTTAGTTCTTCTACGGACATCCTGTATGGCCGTTTAGAAATAGGATTCGTCCCAGGTAGAAGATCAATTACAAACTCAACTTTCCTATCTGGTGGCATCCCTGGTAACTCCTCTGGAAAGACATCCGGAAAAATCTCTAACCACACGGATGCTGTCACCCACAAACTTCTCATCCACAAAGAATGCCACTAGTCTGATGGTGGTAGTTATTGAAATCTCAACTTTGAATCTTTCTCCTTTGGCACTGGTGAGTTCTAAGGTTCCCTTAGCCCAATGTATAAATTGTCCTTGCCTTTCTTAACCATGACATACCAAGGATCAAGTCTATACTGCTCTCTTCTAACAGTATAGGGGTAGTCCATCTGGGTTAGAAATACAGGGTAAGAGAGGAAGAATTGTAGACAAGGCAAGTAATTACGAGGAATGTTACTGCGGGGGATTTATTAACTAAGTAGATTAGTGTGTCACCTACTAAAGCTAATTCATTACCTTATGGTGGTACATGCTAAGATGCCCGTCTATACTATTTCAATCAATCAAAGAAGCAAATCAGGCATTGATCATCAGAACAATCAACCAACATTTTTAATAGAGAAAATAATTTTAATTTCGTCTTAGGTTCCCTATCTCTTAAGAATGTCATAAAGGTAGGATTCCTAGGTGTGAAATCCATCTTGTCTTAGAGTAGAAAAGATAAGAGTAATCAGAGTAGAATAGCAAAAGGTGAGACAAGATCAAGATAAGTATAGAAAGAGTCAGAGTGAGATAAGTATAGAATGAATCAGAGTAGGGTAAGTAGGAAAGGGTTTGTCCATTTCTATCTAGGTCTCGTCCTACAGTCAACATTTCCTCTGATACCACTTCTGTCACACCCGGCTTTAAGGAACAAAGCCAGGTGCATCTCATACATGCGCCAAGAAGACAACATATATAATAACAGAGTGTATAGAGATAAATGTCATAAAACATCAGAGTATTTATTACATAGCGGAAGACTTATTACAAAATAAAATAATAAAGATAAAACGAACTAAGGATCATCGGCGCCAATGTCAACTGAGAAACGCCACCTAGATCAGATCATACTCCTCGCCTTGTGGCTCCTCCTGAACCACCTGCTCTTCTCCTGTGGGGGGGGTGTGAGACAGCAAGGGTGAGCTCACACATGATCATAGCTCAACAAGTTGTGGGGAACCAGTGGACACAAACTCACAAAGGTGTGAGTTCATGTGATGTGTAAGGCTAATCAATGATAGGGGTTAAAGCTGAGCATTGCTTTTAAGTAGTTGGTCAAAATTTTATTAGCAATTACTAAGTGTAAGTAAATACCAAACCATAAGTAAAGTAATAGAACAAAATTAATAATAAACCCATGCAATGCAAATGACAAAATTTAATTTAAGTTCCATAAATTAAACATCAGAGAGTCCTGAGCTGCTCATGACCGCGAGCACGACTAGTATACCAGTTTTACACTCTGTAGAGGTTGTACCCTTTACCCACAAGTCATGCTACCCATCTGCCAAGGGGTCGCGAGTCCCATACACCTCTACCTAGGAAGCGCGGCAGGGCAACACTACGAGGCCTTTACAAAGTTCCACTAGTTTCCGAAAACCCGCTACAGTTTATAGGAAGTTCCAATGCAGGGTTCCTGGCTGACCGCCATCGCAGCAAAATCAACCAGGGACCTCCCTACACTGACCACTCCCCTACTGCCCTTGCCCCTTTCGAGTAAGGTAGTCTTCCACTAGCTTTCCTAATTAGTCAGCCAAGGGCGTCCCATTAAACCCTTGTGGTGGCACGTGGTTCTCAAGTTAAGCTCTATGTTCCAATTAACATTAATGAACTTGACATGAACATAAACAGAATAACAAGAATAATTAGAACATAGCTATAATAAATGATTATCCCAAAACCATGTAAAGCAATAGCAAACTACCCAAGTGAATCAGGGGTAAACAAGGTAATGGGATAAACAATCTAGGGTGACCTATTGGGTCCCATCAAAATTAACCTATGCATGAGTAAATGATAATTAGAGAACATTATTGGGTAAAAAGTGGTCAAGGGCACAACTTGCCTTCAATGAGCTCCTGCTCAGCTACTTCAATCTGCTGCTCACCAGGTTCCTCGGCAACGGGCTCTTCTACTCGCCAATACAAACAAGCACAGGATACAGGGAAAATTAACATTACACCAAGCATGTAAACAAAGTACACAGAGATATTCTACATAATAAAATAAAATTCTAGGAACAGGAATCATAATTTTTGGAGTTATAGAATTTAAGTTATGCATTTTCAAAGGTTTTATGTGTTTAAAATAGGATTAAGTGTGAGATTAATTTTCTTACTGTTGTCATGATAAAACAGAGGCTCTAAGTAATAGATAATAAAATTACAAAATTTTAGGAACTGGAATGGAGTGATTTGGAGCTCATATGAATTTCCTAGGGTTTAAACAAGTTTCTGCAATTATTTTTGTGTTGAAAATCTATTTATGATATTATTTATCTGATTTTCCTTATTATCCGGATTGCGCATCAATTTTCAGAGGAGGCAGGGGCCACAGGGTAAAATGTCCTAGACACAGTGAACAGTCGTAAATGGATCGCGGGTTGATTCCAATAAAGATTGGGGGCTCTTTTGCGAAAAGGGTGCAGCGAAGGGGTACGGGCAGTCGCTGGCCGTCCGATCAGAATTTGGCCGACCAGATTAGACTGACAGCGCGCACAGACTAGTACGGAGCCCCCAGCCGTCCGATCGGCATCAAGGGCTCGGATACTCCCACAGGTGCATCGAACCGGTACACAACGTGGACCCACGGATTAAGATCTAACGGTAGATATTTTAAAGGGACGCGACGACCTCCGATCCGTCCGATGTCATCCAACGTCCCACGACTAACTTCAAAAGAGGTCTCACTCGCATTTGATCAGGAACATTCGCCCATAATCTAACAGCTCAAATTTGGTGCGCCTCCATTAGATCCTGACCGTCGGATGGAAATCCGACCACCAACACTCACCAAGCACATCTAGCGGTCACCAGAGGTAGCGCCGCCGCCCATAGTGGCGAGCTCGCCGGAGTCTCCCCCGGGACCATGCCAGAGCACATGAATACTACGGATTTCTAGGGTATGACCTACTCTAAGCCTCTGCGAATCTAATGAGGGTAGTACCAACGTGGGTGACACACTGGTATGCCCGGCCCCCGCACAACCGCGGCACTGCGGCGGAGCATAGCTCCGGTGAACGATTGCAGGGACACCAGTCTACTAATTTCACCATGTATCGATGTAACACGATGAGGATATAGGACTAGACGAGGGGTGGGATGATTACCACGGTTTCGCTGCGTCGTCTTCATCCACGGTGAAGTGCGGCCACGACAGTCACCCACCCCGTTGAAGAAATCTGCTTGATCCGTGCCTCGATTGGTTCCGCAGCGGCGTCAATCTCACTCCCTAGGGCGCGGCGAAGGTCATTGGCCAACCACGCGCCCCAATTTGCTTCACAGAACGGGTGCAGTAGCAGCTGCCTCCCTTCATGGTTCGCAGCGATGTTCCAACTGGTGTTTCACGAGGATGGTAGAACAGGGCGAGGGCGCACACATGGTCAGGGAAGGGAATGCGAGGATTTATCCTCAGGTAGCGCCATCGGGTGCAACAACCTCCACACCCGTGCCGCGAACTCCGCGGCAATACCGCCATACGCGGTGTTCGTTGGAGAGGGAAGAGCTGCGACCCCCAGCCCACCAGTCAGCCAAACAAACACGGCCAGCAGAGGAATGAGCGATGGCCCACATGCCAGTGATAGTGATGTCCATGCCGTGGAGGATGGCGTAGGTGTTGAGTGGCCGACACGGTGGATCCCAAAGACCAGTGGTCGGACCCAGGATGGTACACGCGGATGGAAGATGGGCCGCGCGAAGTGGAGTCAAGTTGGGCCGAGCGGCGATTCCAGCCCAGGCGCAGTGTCTTGTTCTTTTTTTTCTTTCCTTTTTATTTTCCTGTTTTTTTTCCTTTTTGTTTCATCTTTGTTTCCTTTTCCTTTTGATTTTCTCTTTATTTTTGTATCCCAAGTTTTAAATCCATACTTGGTTGTGAACTTTTGTATTTTAGGTTAAATATTCAAATCAAAACTGTTAGTATGAGAAGACACATTTATGCATATATTTTTCTTTATTTTTATCTAGGTTTTCCTTTCTCTCTTCTCTAAATTTTGGAATCTCTTTTAAGTTTTAAATTCCACTTTGGACTTCATCATATTTCTTTTCATATTATCTTATGTTGTCACAAAATGCACTCAAGAATAAAATCCCAGCATGATGCACAATTTAATACTATATCCTTTTATTACTTATTTGTTTTTTTTTTGAATATAGTGTTCACATGTGATGATGCATAAAGATCAAACTCACATAAAGAGAAATTGTTTTCTCTATTGGTATTATTTCTAGCAAATTACAAAGTGGTTGTTACAGGTAGCTTCGGATTGCGCTAAAATCTTTACATGCTCACAGCCCTTTTTCTCCAAAATGGTGGCAATTCCCCTAGCACCCGAAAAAGCACATATATCTCCGCGGCTATTTAAAATTTCTTCGAAGGCCTCAGCTTCGTGGCTAATCCATTCAATGGGGCCTTCGGGGTTGCCTCTCGTAAAGTTTTCTTCACTCGAAAATGCGCCAACGCTGGCGAAGCTAGTTTTCATTTTCTTAACACACTCTATAGATTTGTTATAGCATCTTTTCTTGGACGAACGAAGCTCTTCGACAGTTCCTTCTAAATGATTTGCCCATTGGTCGCTAAGTTCTCGCTTCGTTTCTTCAAGAATGCGTTCTTCTTTAGCCCGGGCTAATTGCTTCCGAAGATCGTCAATCTCGTGCTTTTGAGCTGCAACTTGTGCTTTAGACGCAGCTTCGTTCTCCTTTATTTTATCCACCAATGTAACTAGAATTTTGTCCTTTTCCAGGGCTTCGTTCCTTAGTTTGATAACCTCTGTTCGAAGGTTGTTGAAAGCAATTTCATAGCTCTCGTCTTCGGCATTCTTTTGCGCTCTCAGCGCGTTGCTTAGTATTAAACCCTATATGTAAAAAAGTTAGTATAAGAATAAAACAATAGATGTCAAATCATAAAGTTTCCAAATGCGCAATCTCGTACCTTCAGGCTATTATACGCAAGGTTGTCCGCAAGATCGTCCTTTGTCATCACGCAGAGGCCAGCCTCCAGCTTCGGAAACCCCATGCTTCGGGCCATTTCCCGGCAGACAAGTAATTCTTTGTTATCCGGGAGGCAGTATAGGAAATCTTCTTCATTTGTACCATTGAACACTAGTGCCCCCTTCGGATATTTCAATTCTTTGGCATAATGATTAGCTTCAAAAGTTTCTTCTTCTGATAACTTTTTCCCCGAAGCATGTCGAACAATATAATCAAGGACTTTGGGGGATGCTTCGGGGGCAACAGCACTGATTTCTTCAACAAGAATTGGCTCTGTCATTTTTTCTTAGGTTTCCAAGGATTTTACCTTCGTGGGCTCCGAAGTCCCAGCTTCAGCTTCAGTTTCTTGCTCTGGAGCTTTAGTATCAAAAATCTCAGTTTTCGCTTCGGAGGTTTCAACAGTCTTCCTCGGAGTTGTGCTTGAGGACTTAATTGTTTCTAGAACATCTAGCACATTGACCATTCTTTTTCTTTTCGGAGTCACTGCGGGCCCCTTTTGGATTTTTGTTGTGTCAACATTTGCTGAAGGACTTAAAACTTCTAATATTTTTGATCCCTCAGCTGATCCTTTTGTTTCTTCCATTTTTTTGTTGATGGCGCTTCGGCCATCTCTTTGGTTTCTGATAACGAAATCTTTGGTTCTTCCAATTCTGTTCTTGTTGGCGCTTCGGCTATTTATGCGATTACTGGCAGCAAGGTTGGCTGTTCAGCCTCGGTGGCCGAAGAAGTCTCTCCGGTGAATTCAGGCACCGAGGCTGGTTCAATATAGCGTGGCCGATGTGTGAGAACCTTTATCCTTTTTCTTTTCGGTGCTGGCTCACTAGGAGCAGCTGCAGCTTCTTTCGCAGAGGTCGCGCCTTTTCTTTTCTGCCCTCGAATGGGATAACGATAGTCAGGGTAGACGAACCCGATTGCGTCAAACACTCGGTTCAGTCTTTTCTTTTTTCGGCCTCTGAAGGCTGCTGACAATGCAGTATCTTCGGCCTTCGAGTAAGCCCCAAGTAGTTCATCACTTAAATTTTCAATGCTTTTCAGCCAGTCATCATCTGGCTCAACGAATTTATCTCCGAATTTGAAAGTATACTTCAATCTGATAAGTCCACCTTCGTCAGCCTCCTTTATGGTCTCTTGCGGCATTTCCCATTTTTCCGCGAGCGGCCATACTCTGAAGGCAATATGCTCTTGGACCAAATCTCTCGTTCCAATAAAAGAACAAATAACTCCGAAGGCTCTCTGGCATTCTTCGGCAGCTTCATTCATCTCAACCTTCGGCTTTCGCAGGCCAAAACTTTGCCAAATAGGGCGCATAATTATACCTTTAATATCTTCCCGTGCTTTCAGGTCATTTTTCACATAGAACCATTCTGTCATCCAGCCGCCGGGCCATCTCTTCCGAAATGTTGGCACGGGACAGCTTGACCCAGATCGAGAAACGAAACTGTAGCAGCCAAAATTATTGTGATACTGTTCTTTACCCCAGGGTTTTGTCTCGTATGATAACTCGTGTATGTTGCAGAAACTTTTTGCATCAGGTTCCAGACCTTGGCTTCTCACGGCCCACACGAAGATGTTCAGCCTTATAATTGCTTCGGGGGTAAGTTGATGAAGATAGATTTCAAACATTTTCAGCACCTCTACGACAAAGCTGCTCAGGGGAAATCGTAGTCCAGCTTTCAAAAAGCTTCGGAACACTACGACTTCATTTTCCTCAGGGGTCGGGCAAGTTTTCTCTCCTTCGTCGACCCTCATAATGGATAAATCCCGGAAGTATCTTCCCCTCATGTTGACAAGATGATTTTCTTTGATACCTGACTTGCCAAAAACTGAATGGCTTGGTCGCCAGGGGCGATCTTCGGAGTCTTCACCACCACTATCCACATCATAACTGTCACTGTCATCAGTATCTTCAGACAAACCTTCTAAAATCTCTTTGGTGATTTTTTCTGTGTTGGTCTTCGACATTGCTATAAGAAACCCCAGGTTCTTCTCTTCAGAGAGACTCAGCTTCATCTCAGGACCAGCCTTCTTGTCTTCAGACATCTTCGGAAACACTAAGAAACTGTTTTCAGCACCGAAGCTTAAAAACTTAAAAAGCTAAGCAAATCTTGGTGCGCAAGAGCTAAAAATTGAGTGAGCGAGAACAGATGGCAAGAGAGCATGCCAAATGAGCTCGCGGTATGCTCTTATTTATACGCCCAGTCCGTTAAAAATTGAAAGACCCTGCCTGTCAGTGAATGTTGCTATTCTAGCAAAGGGAAGGTGTTTTTTCGGACCTTCGGCTTAAGGCCTTCATCCATATCGCAATCTGAATTTATCACTAACAAATTAATATTGCGAGGGGCTACTGTTGGGGGCCTTCGTCCTCCGAAGGTCCTCAAAAACATGATTTGACAATGTTTTCCAAGTGAAATATATGAACAAGTATCTTCGGACTCAGATTATGAACATGGAGTACGGTCAGGACGAAGC
Organism: Zea luxurians; assembly: GCA_029449295.1. Taxonomy (NCBI): domain Eukaryota; kingdom Viridiplantae; phylum Streptophyta; class Magnoliopsida; order Poales; family Poaceae; genus Zea; species Zea luxurians. The sequence goes on along the minus strand of JAOPSE010000005.1, from coordinate 114,851,010 downwards.
CTAAGCTAGACGAAGGGGAATTGAGATGAAGGACGGGCTGATTACCAAGCTGTACGAAGGATGGTGCATAGCCGAAGCTATGCGCAGAAAAGCTTCGTCGCGATAGCAGAAAGGGGAACCGACTTAAAGATGAAAAGACTACTTAGGCCTTGATAGATTCCCATAAGTCATTAGCAAATGTAATGGGCATGAATGTAATTTTATATGGGTTGTGTCCCGTGCCTATAAATAGGTGAACAGTACTCCCGTACTGTTCACGCTGACTGGACATTTTGCTTTTGGCGTCACGCTTGTACTTTTGCTGTCCTTCAAGCCGAAGGTACATTTGTAATCTGCAATCATTTCTATTTTTCTATATCAATAAAATAGAAATGATCTAATAATAATGTTTATGTTAAATTTCATATTCCGTATGAATTCTTCATCATTATCTCTTGTGTTTACGAAGGTATACTTGCCAGGACCTTCATCCGAAATTCATTATATCCCGAAGGGAAATAATGTTTCAGAGGACGAAGGACTTTATCATTTAACACCTTCTATGTTGCCTTGTTCTTAATCCGAAGCATTTGAGAACAAGTCCCCAACATTATGGTTTGGTATTCACTTACATTTAGTAACTGCGAATAAAAGTTGACCAACTTATTAAAAGCAATGCTCATCTTTAACCCCTATTGTTGATCAGCTTTACACATCACATGAACTCCCACCTTTGTGAGTTCATGCCACATTATTCCCCACAACTTGTTGAGCGATGAACATGTGTGAGCTCACCCTTGCTGTCTCACACCCCCCATAGGAGAAGAACAGGTGGTTCAAGAGGAGCCACATATCAAGGAGTTCGTTTCGATCTAGGTGGTGTCTCCCAGTCGACTTTCTGGCGCTAAGGATGGATTTTAGATCCTGTTATTTTTATCTTTATTTTTTAAGACTTCCACTATGTAATAAGTACTCTGATTATATTGTGACATTTATTTCTTTACACTCTGGTATTATATACGTTGTCTTCTTTGGCGCATGTATGAGATGCACCCGGCTTTGTCCCTTAAAACCGGGTGTGACAGAAGTGGTATCAGAGGAAATATTTACTATAGGACGAAACCTAGATAGAAATGGACAAACCCTTACCTACTTACCTTACTCTGATTCTTTATATACTTATCTTGATCATGTTTCACCTTCTACTGTTCTACTCTGATTAACCTTACCTTTGCTACTCTGATTCTTTTCTAAAACTCATCTTAACCTTTTCTCATCTATTTCCGCTTTACTCTGATTATTCTTACCTTTTCTTTCTAAAGGCAAATGTGGATTTCACACTTTGAAATCCTGTGCCTAAAGTGATCTTTAGGACTAGGAGACCTACTCTTAGGAACAAAAACAAAACTATTTTTATAGGTATCTATACGCTTGAGTGTTTGTTCTTATGATACATGTCTGATTTGGATCTTTGATTGAGTGTGATGAGTTGTGGAGTAATGTCCACAATTACATCTACATATACGTATAGGTATAAATATAAATAAATAAAATTCATGAGATAACTAAACAACCTAGATTATCCCCATTGGAATATATCTAGCTTAAGAGATTTACCTTATCCTAAAAGATCTCATTCTAACCAATTCATCTTATCTTAAAAGATTCTCTCTTATCTTAATAGATTCATCTTATCTTAAAAAGATTTTATCTCATCTTAATAGATCTAACTAATCTCAAAAGATTTTATTTCATCTTGTCCGAATAATCATACTTATCTTCACAACTTTGCTTATTTCCTAATAATGTAACAAACATGATCTATTCCAAAATAAATTAAGTAGATCTTATCTAGTCTAATCTGATTACACCAATTTAATTCTGATCCCATCTAATCTGATCAGATCTAATCTAATGGACAAACACGATAGATAATATTGGTAAAATAAGATTGGATCTTACTCTGACAAAGATGTTTTAATCTAAATTGGAGCCTTAGTCCAACCTAACCATATGCAACTACCTTAACCACCCGATAGTTGCATAATCCCTCTGTTAACCTAACAGAGATTCTGATCTACCTACCCATGTCATCCATCCTATCTTAAAAGATTCTAACATGTCATATTCTACCCTGGTAGATTTATCTAACTTAAACTAAGTTTAATCTAGTTATATCCAATCTAATCTAGACCCTACATAATCTAATATGGTCTAATCTATGTTACAAGCATTAACTAAACCATATCCCGATAAATGGGATTTTAAAACCTAAAATTGGTGTCTTAGACCAACTTGTTCGTGAAACACGACCTAGCCTATGTTCTAGGTTGCCCAACCCATTTATCCCAAAAGAAAAGTAAAACTTTGTTTAATCTACCTATCCCATATACCACAATTGTTATACCAACTCAGATAATGGCATCTAACACCACGACCGATGCTCCTTAATTCAGACCCCCACAAGAAGCTCGATTATGCCATAGTACACTCATTCTATGTCAACACTCACCAAATAGCTAAAACATGATGTACCCTTGTTTCTATACCACACCTGCTAATGGCATAAAAAGAATTTCAGGTGTATAAAAAATAATACTAGAATTTTATAAAGATAAAGTCAACTTGTTATGCTTAACCAAGTGGTATTCTTAAATGGAATTATATAATCTAATGTGACCTAAGCTAATATGACCTAATCTAATGTGGTCTACTTAAACAGATTAGTGATCTGGTAGAAGAGATTAGACCTTACTAGCCAGGTGTTAACTTAATCAAATACATTAGACCAACTCAACCATGAGCGAACCTAACCATAAGAGTTATGATGAATTGTATAATCTACCTGTCCCCACCAAATGTCAAACAAGTTTTTGACCTACACCATATAGTTTGTCTCATCTTGACAAATTCAATCCTACCCTTGGATGTTCACCTTATACAACTAGTTATCCCAAACTTGGTATAAAATAAAGATTAAGCCATGCTAAAGAATCTTCAGATCATAACCAGCTACTAGCCTATTCATTCTGCTTACCAAATACTTATCATTGCAAAACTATTTTACCATATGTCTCTAACTCTCATGATCAATACTAGGAAGGAAAAGATTATCAGGCAACAGCAAACAGAAATGAATCCTCCAAATTCTCCATCGGTTGGAATCGATCAAGTGGTTGCCACCCAAATGATGGTAGTACAACAAATGGTAAACATGGTTATCGAACTGCAAAATCAGATAAGACAAGAACGCGAGGAAATACGTCAGGACCGGCTGGAGATACGTCAAGAAATGAGGCAAGCACGGTTGGAAAGACAACGACAACAACAACCTCCACCACCACCACCAGCTCCACCAAGCTACATAATTATATATAAATTATTACTGTTTGTAAGACTTAAATGTTATTTTAGTTAGTAGATGATATGATACTATTTCAGGAGGAATAATAAGGTTTAATTGACCCCATGTGTTGCTAATAAATTATGCATCATGCTGAGATTTTTGTTTGTGCATATGTGTTGAAATAACATAGTTATACCCCTTTTTCTTACAAATCTCGAGGATGAGATTATTTTTAAGGGGGGTAGGATTTGTAATACCCAATTTGTGAATATTGAGAAAAGGATTGTTTCCCCTTATATATATTACTCTCTAATTCAATATAACATGTGAACACCCACATTTAAATTGATTAACTAGCCAGTGACATCAAAAATAAGTTGTGCATCATGCTGGAGTTATGTGTTTGTGCACCAAATAATAGTAATAATAATAAAATAGATGAGTGCCTAGATCTAGAAGTTTGAAATAAAGAAAATAGGAAAGGAAAGAAAATACTAAATAAAGAAAATAATTATATAACTAAATATATCATTGTTATACTGGGATTTTGAATTTGTGCATTTAGCCCAAATGTGAAACTCACAACCAAATTCAAATTCAAATTTGAATACTAAACAAAGAAAAAAAAAGAAAAGAAACAGTCTTGTGGGCTCAATCCTCGTTTGAACCGGCCCACTGTGAACCCGTGTCGTGCCAACGGATCGAAAATCGGCGCCGACGTGTGGGCTGTGTTGTCTGCCTCTATCCGCGCGACTGACTCAATGGGCGGTGGCCCCCGCGTTGTTAGCTTCTTCTTCATCTCCCGATTTCTCAGTAACAAACTCGGCGCCGCTTTCTCTGGCTCGCTCGCGGGCTGCGCTGGTGGGACCGCTTCTCTGCTGCTCAGCGCGCCACGCCAGGTCACAGACGGAAGGGCCCCGACGTCAGCTTCGTCTCCATTGGAGCAAACCTCCTTATCCCTCGCTGATCCGCTCGGAGTCGCAACCATCGATCCGTGCATGGCGCGGCTGGGCGACCCGATTGGCATAACGGCCTCCGCACCTGAGGGATCGGGTGCGCAGTAGATATAACCCCCCCTTGGGTCTTGTCGCCTCGCCATGCCCAAATCACCGTCCGCCACCGTTGATAGCCATTCTATCATGAACAAGAGAGAGAGAGGAAGGGAGAAGGTGCGCAGTGGCCGGTGTGGACAGCAAAGCGGTGGTTCACATGGGCAGGGCCACGGGGCGGAGCTCGGTGGATTTCTGTACCGCGCAGGGGAGTTTTCGATCGGGCATCACAACGCGCCGCCATCAATCCACTCCTCAGTGAGCTCACGTGTGTCTGCGTCGTCAACTGAGGTGAAAGCGCATCCATCAAGTTTGTCCTTTCCTTCCCAACATGTAGCGTTAGTTATAATTGAGTTTGGGCGCCAGCCCGAGGGATGGCTATGGGCGGCAATGGTGCCGTCGTGGTGGATTTCTGGGCTGTCGTGCGCTCAGCGTTGGGAAGAAGATGATTGTGTGGCCATGGGTCTCACGATGGAGGGTGTGGATTAGAGGAAAGGGTAGAAGAAGCCAGGACCGTAGGCTGGTAAATGAATGGATCTGATCTGTTTCTGCGTACCCCTTCACGCCGCGGGATCCAGACAGTTGAATAGTATATGTGAGGTCCAGATTTGGGCAGGATTTCATAAAGCGCGGACCTAATCCGGGCCGTTGGACAGAGATCGAACGACCCACGATGAAGCGTACCCCTTCAGCGCTGTAGATTTATAAAAGAGCCCTCGAACTTCTAGGCAATTAACCTGCGGTCCTCCCCTGGGTGGTTCTGAGTCTTAGAATATTATGCACAGAAGCCCCTGATCTTTCTAGTATTTGACGCTCAGTCCACAAACTAGAGAAATAAATTGGAAATTGATTTTTAATACAAACATAATCCCAAAAACTTGTATAATTCATGTAAAAATTCATATATTGTCCAAATTGACCCATTTCAGTTCCTATAATTTTATAATATTATTGTTTATCAAATAGTTCCACTGATTTGACATGAAAGCCACTTTAAAGTTTATTTCCTAATTAATCTTATATCAAATACATGAAACCTTAGGAAATTCATAATTTGTCCATTTTAACTCCGATTTGATTTGTTCAAGTTGCGTTAGTCTCGTATAAATATTTACTATGCAATAACAATATTTATTATACCATGTCTCATTATTTTATAATTATATCTATATTTAACTGATGTTGGTTAGTCTGGTTAAACTGCTTATAAACTACTAGAATATGAACCATGGTCAATTTATAACCTTGGTTAAAGTTGAGATAATTACTTATAGAATAAACCTCTTATATGATTTATACTAACTAATTTATAATATAGTTTAGTATTTTAATCACAAAGATCTTCTATAAAATCATAACTCCTTAACCGTAACTCCGATTTTAGTGGTTCTCGTACCCGCGATCTCATAGCAACGCGTAGATTATTATTAAGTTTGTTCTTATGTTTGGTGTGATGTTAATTTTGTCTATACTATGTTTGTTTGTATTGCTACGACTAGTAGTGAGGACACGTGTCACCTGAAGAGCAAGTTGGTACCTGGAATCTCAAGTGCCAGGCAAGTTGTGCCCTTGATCACTTTCAGTTACCCAATAATGTTCTTTATTATCACTATTCGATGCATAGGTTTAATTTTGATGGGACCCAATAGGTCACCCCTCTCTGTTTACCATGTTTACCTTATTTACCTCTGAATCATTTGGGTAGTTATGCTATTGCTTTATATGGTTTTGGGTTAATATTTCATTATATCCATGTTCCAATTATTCTGTTATCTTATTTATGTTCATGTCAAGATCATTATATTATTTTAATTGAAACATGGAGCTTAACTTGAGAAACACGTGCCACCACAAGGGAGGAATGGGACCCCTTGGCTAATTAATTAGAAAAGCTAGTGGAAGACTACCTTACCCGAAAGGGGCAAGGGCAGTAGGGGAGTTGCATGGAAGGAGGTTCTCGGGTTGATTTTGCTGCGATGGTTGTCAGACGATGGATTCTTGCAAGTGCTCTTCCCATAAACTGTAGCGGGTTTTCGGAAGCTAGTGGAACCTTTGTAAAGGCCTCGTAGTGGATCCCTAGCCATTCACCTCGGTAGTGTCTAAGGGCCTTGCAAACCCTGGCGACATGGGAAACACGACTTGTGGGTAAAGGGTATAACCTCTGCACAGTGTAAAACTGATATACTAGCCGAGCTCACGGTCATGAGCAGCTCAGGACTCTCGCATGATTAATTTATGGAACTTAAATTCATTTTGTCATTTGCATTTGCATGGTTTTATTATTAATTTTGTTCTATTATTTTATTATGGTTTGGTATTCATTTACATTTAGTAACTGCGAATAAAAGTTGACCAACTTATTAAAAGCAATGCTTAGCTTTAACCCCTATTGTTGATCAACTTTACACATCATATGAACTCCCACCTTTGTGAGTTCATGCCACATTATTCCCCACAACTTGTTGAGCGATGAACATGTGTGAGCTCACCCTTGCTGTCTCACACCCCCCACACGAGAAGAACAGGTGGTTCAAGAGCAGCCACATATCGAGGAGTTCGTTTCGATCTAGGTGGTGTCTCCGAGTCGACATTCTGGCGCCAAGGATGGATTTTAGATCCTGTTATATTTATCTTTTATTTTGTAAGACTTCCGCTATGTAATAAGTACTCTGATTATATTGTGACATTTATCTCTTTACACTCTGTTATTATATATGTTGTCTTCTTTGGCGCATGTATGAGATGCACCCGGCTTTGTCCCTTAAAACCGGGTGTGACATTTTGTGAAAGTTGATTTTTGAACCTAACATTTGTTCGAACACGGTCAGGAGTAATTTCACGTTACGTGCATGTTCCAAGTTATGATCCATATTGAAGGATAGAAAGTCTCCACTCCATTAGGTGAGAAACCACTCCCATGAAATGGTTATCTTCCTTCGCTCTTGAAAAGATTATCGCCAACATATCCACAACTATATTAAAGAGAATATGAGAAAGGGGATCACCTTGTCGAAGGCCCTTATGTGTAGTAAAGAAAGGCCCAACTTCATCATTAATTTTAATCCCGACATGCCCCTAGAAACAATAGATTGAATCCAAGCACACCATTTCGGTGAGAAACCTTTCATTCGCAAAGCCTGTTGTAGGAAAGACAATTTTACTTTATCATAGGATTTTTCAAAGTCAAGTTTTAGAATGAGGCCATTCAATTTTTTCCTTTGCAGCTCATGAATAGTCTCATGAAGCACAATTACACATTCAAGGATATTGCGACCAGGCATGAATGCAGTATGCGAGGGATTAATAAATTATCTGGAATCACCCCTATTCTGTTTGTTAGGACTTTAGTAATAATCTTAAAACTAACGTTAAGTAAGCAAATAGGTCGATACTCCTGGGTTTTTGAGGCATTACATTTCTTATGTAGAAGATTAATAACCCCAAAATTCAAGCTATAAACTGGCAGGGTATCATTGTGAAAATCCACGAACAAGGCTAGTAAATCATCCTTTATTACTTCCTAGAAAGCCTGATAGAACTCTGTCGGAAAACCATCCAGACCAGAAGCTTTATTACGTTCTATTTGGAAAACAGCCTTGCGAACCTCATCCATAGTGAATGGTGCAGTTAGAATCACATTTTCAATATCTAGAACCTGGGGGATATCTTGAGTAATTGATTCCTCCATTATTACTGAGTTGTGGTCTGTCTTCCCAAATAGGATTTTATAGTAATTAGTGATATGGTGTTTGAGATCTGCTTCTTCTATACGGATACCCTCATCATCCTCAAGGCTAAAAATTCTTTGTTTTTGATGTTTTCCATTGGCCACTAACTGGAAGTATTTAGTGTTATTGTCCCCTTCAAGAAGATGCTTAACTTTTTCCTGTTGGTAAAGACATATTTCCTCTTCTCTTAATATTGTAGTAAGCCTTTCATCAATAAAAATTTTTAGTGTTAATTCATTAGGTGACAGTTGAGAAGTCTCTGCCTTTTGTCCAACTCATCAAGCTTCCGAGTAAGTTGATACTTCTCCTTTCGAAGAGATCTGGCTATATTATTGGACCAACCTCGAAGGTATTGATGCAAGGATCTAATTTTTCCTTGCCATTCCTCCATCACTGAAAATCCCCTTGTATGCTGCTGCCAAATCGATGCAACCATATCATGGAACCCATCCCTAATAAGCCATCCTAACTCAAATTTAAACAAAGATTGAGTGCCAAATTGTGAGGCAATCTTGTCGATGAGTACTAATGGCATATGGTCCGAGTGTGATCTATGAAGCGCTTCAATAGTGGCATTAGGGTATTTTAGTTCCCAATCGATACTCATAAAAATTCTATCTAGTTTTTCAAATGTTGGAGGGTCTAAGTTGTTTGACCAAGTAAATTGACGACCCTCTAATTCAATATCTTTCATCTCAAGGCTCTCTTTGACAGCATTAAATATGGTCCGTGCATGAGAGATCTGACTACTCAGAATCCATCATACTCCTTCGGCCGCGTACATATTGCATAAGACACGACCCTCAAGTATTTACAAATAAACCCGCCATCCCCTCATGTGTAAAGATAAGTACATGTAGGTCCAAACTTTTATGAAACAGACCCCAACTTTCCAGAAAATAGTACCCGCAGTATATATCAGCCCTAGAATTTATAAAATAAAGCTGAAAATTTATTCTCAACATAAAAATAAACCCTAAAACTTAGATAATTCATATCTAATTCTTTTTAACTCCGAATTTAGTGGTTCTTGAACCTAGGGTTTCATCTCGACATGTAGAATAATGGTATTTAGATTATTTATATGCCTGGTGTGATGTTAATTGTACTTATACAATGTTTGTTTATTGTTGTGAGTAGACAAACAAGTGACTGAGGAGTTCAAAGCACAACAGGTTGAGGAATCTGAGCAGGAGCTCATGAAGGTAAGTTGTGTCCTTGATCACATTCTTTGACCTAATGATGTTCATGATTCTATTAATCACCATGGCACAGTTAGGTTAAGCTGATGGGACCTAATAGTTTGCCTAGTTTGTTTACCCTACACCATGCATACAAATGAATTATTGGGTAGTTTTGCTATTGCTCGATCTGGTTTTGGGTGTTATACTATATACGAATCATGTGCATGCCTTATTACCATTGTTAACTGTCACACCCGGTTTTGGAAGGTAAACCGAATGCGAACCATGTACGTGCCAGGATCAGAACTCACGTACATAGCGATTACATAATTGGACATCATCACACAATGCTCAAAATAATTAGCGGAAAGGTACTTTAATTACATCAAGATGTCCGAGACATCCACAGAGTCTAATACATATCCATAGTGTTCAACATTAATATCAAAGTGCGGAGAAACGAAACGTAGAAAATAAGCCTACACAGGCAGCTGACTGGGGGTTTGCCACTAAAGTAAACTAGAACTCATCGTAGTCCTGGAACTCCTCAAAGTCCTCCATGTTACCAACATCTCCTCCTGAGCACTGAGTACAGTGGAGACAACCTGGGGTGGGGTGGTTTGTAAAGCAAGGGTGAGTACACATCATCGTACTCAACAAATGTCCCGTTTGGCTAAAGTGGACTAGCTATATGTGGAGTTAAGGTTAAGCAGTTGCTTTTAGTTGGTCAAGTTTTATTACTATATGCAGAGCCAAATTTTAGTAATAAACTCAGTTATTACCCAGGAGTACTCCCTCCAAGAGGAAATACCAGAGATCAAAATTATAACCATCATTGCTAATCATCATCATAAAAGTAATCAAAGTTCTTCTAATCGAAGAGGATCCCAAGGCCGCTCATAACCGTGAGCACGACTGATATACCAGTTTCTAACACTCTGTAGAGGTCGCACACTTTACCCACAAGTCGTGATTCCCGTTCTGCCCGGAGATCATGACTCTCCATTGATCACTACCAAGGTGACCTAGCTGGGTCTCACTACGTAGCCTTTACAAAGGTTTCCCAGAGGTCATAGCCACCCGTTAGGTTTCTCCAGTTTGATAAACACAGTACATCTCCCCAAAGGAAGGGTGACTAACAAAACCAAATCAAGAACCTCTGCAACCAGCCTCAGCAGAACAAGTACTGTGCCCGGACCCCATTAACGGCCCTACGATGAAGCCAACTACTCATCTGGTTCCTCTAATTAATCAGCTAAGGGTGTCCCATTCCACCCTCATGGTTGCACTGTTATCTCGGGTTGTCACTCCCCAAACAGGTCCTTACGGAGAGGTACTCAGGAAACAGCCTGAGCCCCCTTAAAGCAATCACCAGAACCTCATCAGGATAACATCATCGTATCATAATTAATCACATCATGTTCATTGATTACGTTAAAGCAATAGCATAAGCTAACCATGATTAACCGAAAAAGGTAAACAAAGGTAAGGTAAATATAGACTAGTTAATCCTTAAGTTTCAATAATATAATGCGAGACAGTGAATTATAAAGTAAAGTAGGACATGATAGGTCTAAGGACACTTGCCTTCACCAGGTTGTTGCTCAGAGGGATCTTTGGCAACACACTCAGGAACCACGGGTTGCTCGTTGTCTAAATAAAGTGATCATACATTCAATACATTTGGAAAGTACAAATGAACAACACATCAAACATGTACAAACATTGGAACACAACTCAAAAGGTGTAGTATTAAATAAAGGAGAATGAGGTCAATTATAAAATGAACTAATCTTAGTTAGGAGTTGATTACTCTCTAAGTGTTTGGAACATATCTCAAAAAGGTCGAGTAGTAGTTTGTCGGCGTTTCGAGACCGGGGGGTCCCCGAGCCGACGAGTGAGTGTGCCGCGTGCCCCAGCCCAGATGGGTCGAGCGCGTGGGCGAGCGCGAAGGGGGGAGAGCGAGGTGGCCGGAGCCGGGTCGTGAGGGAGGCGGAGATCCCGTGGCCTTCGTGTTCGTCCCGCGCCCAGGTCGGGTGCGCTTGCAGTAGGGGGTTACAAGCGTCCGCGCGGGTGAGGGGAGCGAGCGGCCCCAAGAGAGCGCCTGCCCCTGCCCTCGTTCCCGCGAGGCCAACCTTCTCTAAGAAGGCCCTGGTCCTTCCTTTTATAGGCGCAAGGAGAGGATCCAGGTGTACAATGGGGGTGCAGCAGAGTGCTACGTGTCTAGCGGGGGAGAGCTAGCGCCCTGGGTACATGCCAATGTGGCAGCCGGAGAGAACTTGGCACCCAGCCGGTGTGGTGTCGTGGCCGTCGGAGGAGTAGCGGAGCCTGGTGGAGGGACAGCTGTTGGAACAGTTGGGCTCTTGCTGACGTCTCCCTGCTTCCATAAGGGAGCCGAGAGCCGCCGTCGTCATGGGTCTAGCGAGGCGCCATTATTGCCTATCTGGCGGAGCTAGCCGGATGGGACGTCGGTCTTGTTCTCTGCGACCCAAGTCGGCTCGGGGCAGGGTGATGATGGCGCTTCCTGTTGACGTGGCGGACTTGTGCCCTGGGTCGGGCGACGTGGAGGCTCCTCCGAGGCCGAGGTCGAGTCTGTCTTCCATGGCCGAGGCCGAGCCCGAGCTCCTGGGTCAGGCGAGGCGGAGGTCGTTCGGCAGAGGCCAGGGCGGAGTCCGAGCCCTGGGTCGGGCGAAGCGGAGTTCGTCGTCTTCCGGGGCCTTAGCCCGAGTCCGAGCCCTGGGTCGGGCGGAGCGGAGTTCGCCGTCTTCCGGGGCCTTAGCCCGAGTCCGAGCCCTGGGTCGGGCGGAGCGGAGTTCGCCGTCTTCCGGGGCCTTAGCCCGAGTCCGAGCCCTGGGTCGGGCGGAGCGGAGTTCGCCGTCTTCTGGGGCCTTAGCCCGAGTCCGAGCCCTGGGTCGGGCGGAGCGGAGTTCGCCGTCTTCCGGGGCCTTAGCCCGAGTCCGAGCCCTGGGTCGGGCGGAGCTTCCTATGGCGCCTTTGGCAAAGCCTGGCCGCCCGTCAGTCTCACTCTTTGCGTTAAATGCCCCAGTGACTTGGTCGGTCGGCGCGGTGATTTAGTCAGGGTTGCTTCTTAACGAAGGCAAGGCCTCGGGCGAGCCGGAGATGCGTCTACCGTAAAAAAGGGGGCCTCGGGCGAGACGGAAACACCTCAGGGTCGGCTGCCCTTGCCCGAGGCTAGGCTCGGGCGTGGCGTGATCGAGTCGCTCGTATGGACTGATCCCTGACTTAATCAAACCCATCAGGCCTATGCAGCTTTATGCTGATGGGGGTTACCAGCTGAGAATTAGGCGTCTTGAGGGTACCCCTAATTATGGTCCCCGACAGTAGCCCCCGAGCCTCGAAGGGAGTGTTAGCACTCGCTTGGAGGCTTTCGTCGCACTTTTTTGCAAGGGGACCAGCCTTTCTCGGTTGCATTTTGTTTCGGTGGGTGCGCGCGAGCGCACCCGCCGGGTGTAGCCCCCGAGGCCTCGGAGGAGTGGTTTCACTCCTTCGAGGTCTTAATGCCTTGCGTAATGCTTCGGCTGGTCTGGCGGTTCCCTCATGCGAACAGGCCGTAGCCCGGGTGCACTGTCGGGGCCCAAGTTCTCGGGCTGGTATGTTGACGCTGTCAACGGTTTGGCCGGAGCCGGGTTTGCGAGAGCAGCCCCCGAGCCTCCGCACAGGGCGAGAGGACGATCAGGGACAGACTCGGCTTTTTTACATACGCCCCTACGTCGCCTTTCCGCAAGGAGGAGGGGGGGAGAGCGCCATGTTACCCTCGATGGGCACCGAACATGGTGTCTCCGGTGAGCTGCAAGCGGGTAATCCGAGTGGACGTCCGTGCCCCGTTCGTTGGGGGTCGGCTAGGGGCCCGGAGGCACGCCCAAAAGTACCTGCGGGTGATCTGCCGGACCCGGTCCCCTGGCGACGGGGTCCGAGGGCTCGTTGCCTCCCTCCGATGGGATTCCGTTACAGGATCGTTCCCGCTGGTCTCGGAAATGTCCTAGGGTACCTCGGGAGCGCAGCCCGAGCCTTGGTTATGTATCGAACGTACCCCTGGTCATCCCTCGCTCGGTGTCTGAGGCGACTGTGAACCCTTCGGAGGGCCAGCCTTCGAACCCCTGATCAGTAATGGGCGCGGAGCCCGAGTAGCCTGAGGCGGTCGTGGAACCTTTCGGGGGGCCGACCTTCGAACCCCTGACCAGTAGTGGGTGTCGGGCCCACGCGATCTGAGGCGGCTGTTGAACCCTTCGGGGGGCCAGCCTTCGAACCCCTGATCAGTAAGGAGGCTCGGAGCCTAGTTCCTTCACGGGGAAGGATCCCTTTGGGGGTATCCCCTTTCCCGGTCCCTGTTGCAAGAGATAGAGAAAGAGGAAAAAGGGAAAAAGGATACGAATTTGAACGACGTGGCGTACCTTTTTTGGTGTGGTCGTTTTGGCGAAGGCGAAGCGTCGCCAGCTGCTCCTGCCAGAAGCGTCGCCTGTCCAGCCGCGGAGTTAATGCGCCGGGGCGAGTAGTTGGCGAGGCTGCCGTTGCGCGTGCGCGATCTGTTCGAGGAACGGCTGTTTTGCTTCGCGTTTTTTGAACCTTGCGTCCGGTCCGGGCGGAAAGTTGGAACCGTCTTCGCTTTGGTCTTTATATACCCCGGAGAGGGTCCGGTGACGGTTCTCGACTCCGCTTCTTGTCTCCCTCTTAGGTTTTTTGCAGCCTGAGAGATCTAGCCAGGGAAAAGAAAACCGCCCTCCGTGTCCTTCGCGCCGCCGTCCTTTCCGCTCGGCGATGGCTGACCGGGTGACCATCATCTCACCGCGCGACCCATGGCCCTCTTCCACGGTGACGGCGAGTGATCTGGAGGACCTCGTTGGCGAGGGTTTGCTCCGCCCTCTCACCGATGAGCAGCGGCCGGAATGGATTCCACCCACGGGCGGAGTCACTCCATCCCCACCGCCGGGGTACGTCGTGAGCTTCGTCTCCTTCCATGAGCGGGGATTTGGTGTGCCGGCGAGCCGCTTCATGCGGGCCATCCTGTTTCATTATGGGGTGGAGTTGCACAACCTCATCCCCAACTCCATCTCGCAGGCCGCTATCTTCGTAGCGGTATGCGAAGGGTATTTGGGGATCGCCCCCCATTGGGATTTGTGGACCCATCTCTTCTTCGCCGAGCTTTTTGCCTTGCCGACGGGGGAGAGGAAGGTCCGCGCAGCGGTGCGGGCCGGCGGCTGCACCCTTTTGTTGAGGCAGTCGCCGTCATCGCAGTATATCCCTGCCGTCCTCGCATCCTCGAACAAGGGATGGCAGCGCCGGTGGTTCTACCTTCGGAATGACGAAGAACTGCTCCCGCCGTTTTCTCAGCGGGTCGTCACCGCCGCCACTGACGCCTGGCGCCACGGGACTCCACACGAGAGGCAGAAGAACCTCGAACCTCTTCTCCAGGCCCTGAAGGCGTTGCGAAGGGAGGACTTACCGCCGCGGGAGTGGTTGCCGCCATCCACCGGCGGAGAGTGCTCCCCTTGGCGGAGCGGCGGCTGTCGCTTTGGGAGATGACCCTGGAGGCCGACTGGGAGGGGTCGCGAATGTCCCCTGATTCTCTTCCCCTCGACGCCCTCCAATGGCGGGTGTCGGCCGCGATGGGGAAGCCGGACCCCCACGCCCTCTCCCAGCCTCGGATGCGCCCCGACCAGGGGTGCGTCACTCTGGTGAGTGTTTGCTCCTTCCTTCTTCACATATCGGGTTGCTCCTGATTCTCACGATTGGGTTTCTTCCCCCCCCCTTTTAGGAGGTGGGGTGGCACAAACCCTCCCTGCCGCGGGTCCCGGAGGACGCGGCGGGTCGGGCAGCGCGGCGGGTCGCCGCGGAGGAGGAGAAGAAGCGGAAGGATGCGGAGAAGGCCCAGGCCCGCAAGCGGAGGCGGGCTCGGGACGCCTTGGAGAAACGCCGTCGCCAGCAGGAGAGGGAAGGACTCCCAAGGGAGCTGTCGCCGGAGACATCCGACGATGATGACGACGATGGTGAAGAGGAGGAGGACGACATGGCCGCCCGGCTCGGCCTCTGCCCCAGCTTGGGGTGTGGCCAGGGGCCGTCGAGTCAGCCCCCGAGCGGGCCGATGCCGTTGGTTCTCGGAGCCGGGATGCCGGATCCCCGACCCGAGGGGCGGGGGCAACCCGAGAGGGTACTTGACCCCTCGGCTGGAGGAGCTGACGCGACTTCAGGGAGCTGGGCCGAGGTACCCGTCCTTCGAGAGCCGCCACCCGTGCCGGCAGCGCGGGGGAGCTGTCCTCAGGTCGCCATGGCGGCGCCCGGGCAGCCCACCTCCTCGGCGTCGGGGGCGCCCAAAGCGAGGGTGGTGCCGAGGCCGTCGGCGAAGCAGACCTCGGCGGCAGTTCCAGGGAGCGGGAGCCAAGAGACCTCCCCCCAGGCACAGTGGATCATGGCCCGGAGCGGGTGAGTATCTTGGAATGTCTTCGTCCCGGCGCTTCATTCATATGTCCCGGCCGTGACTTTCTCTTTCTTCTTTTTTCCAGCAAGCGGAGCCATGGCCATACCGACCTGGCGCCCCGGAAAGCCCTTAAGACGGCGTCGGCGCGGGCGGCTGGCGCTACCCTAGGCCCTGCCGCTCAGCCAACCCTTTCGCAGGGCGTTTCGCCGCATGGGGCTCGGGCGTCGCATGTCTCGGGGGAGCAGGTCCCCGAGGTGGGCTCTTCCGCCGAGGCGGCCATCGTGATCGGGGAGGCGGCCGGCGCCGACGCGGTCCCGAGCCCGTCTGCCGTGCCGGCCGTGCCGGCGCCTGCCGCCACCGCAGTTGCCACCGTCCCAGTCGGAGAGCATCTGGTCGCTGCCAGCGCCGAGATGGCCGCAGCGTCGGTGCCCAGGGCCTCGGAAGAGGTGGGCGTGGACGTGCAGTTCATCCAGGCGGGCGGCAGCCTCGTCGGCGTGCGGCGGAGCCCCGAGGCCCGAGGCCAGTTGCTCCGATTCCGGACCTGCGAGGCCTCGGACCCTATCTTCGTTCTTGACGACGAACAGGAGGACCAGTCCTGGGATGAGCTCCGCAAGCGTGCGGAAGCGGCGGTGGGGTCACTCCGATCGTCGCTGGAGGTTCTCTGCGGGGACGTTCCCAAAATCCTCCAGGTAACGGTTTCAGGCATACCTTCTCCCTTCTGTGAGCGAGGCGTTCGTCATGACGCCTTGTTCTCCTTTCCAGGATCTGACGGACCGGAGCGCCGCCAAGTCGTCGTTCATCCGCCGCGAGGCCGACGTCTAGGGCTCGCTGCGATCCCTGAGGACTTCGCTCGCCGGGGCTACCGCGCGCCTTTCTCAGCAGGACGCTAAGATAGCGGACCTTCAGTTGCTCTGCGCTGATCTGAGGGCCGAGGCGGCGGCAGCGCGCACGGAGGTGCTACGGCAGCGGTCGGAGTTCGTCCAGGTTGCCAAGGAGCGGGACCAATCTCGGGGCCAGGCTGCCGAGGCCGAAAGCCGGGCTAAGACCCTCGCGGCCGATCTAGCCGCAGCCCAAGTCGCGGCCTCGGAGCAGCGCGTCCGAGCCGGAGGTATGCTTCGACCGTCCTTGGTTCTCGTTCTTGTCCGTTTCTTCTGCTTGTGCTTGAGGTCTTTCTTCTGGTTGTTCGCAGAGCTCGAGTCTGCCCTTGACGAGTCCGCCAAAGCGCTTGCCGAGGCGCTTGCTGGGGCTGCCGAGCAGAGGGAGGCCGACCTCGCGGCCATGTCCGAGGCCGTCTCGGATGTTTATCGGGTCCTTGGCCCTGGCGATGTCCCTTCAGGAAGCTCCCCTCAAAGCCGTCTTCAAGCCTTAGGTGATTACGCGCGCGGTAAAGTCCGCGGGGCGCTACACCACGGCGTCAGGCGGGCCTTCGCCGTGCTCACTTCCCATTACGTGGTGGACCTGGAGCGGGTCAGTGAGGGGTATTGTCTTCCTGACGAAGACGAAGCCGCCCTGGCAGAAGTTCAGCGGCTCGACGCGGTCGCCGCGGGTCCGAGCGCGGCGCTGGCGACCACCTTTGAGGCGGAGATCCTTCCTCCTGCGCCGCCGCTGGAGGCGGAGGTGGACCTTACCGACGGCGAGGGCGGAACTGAGGGCGCGGCGCCCTCCCAGGGCGGCGCCTGATTTTTGTTGGGGCAGTTTCTGTTGGATGTACGCTTTACCGCGGCCGCCGAGGCCTGGACACTTTACTTTTCTTGCACGAAGTCGTACTCTCTTTTCTTTTAATTTTCGCATCTGGCCTGACTTGTCAACAATAGGGTGATTTCCCGAGTTGGGTCCTTTTTCGCGGCAAGCGATGAGTGAGGCGTCCCTAGCCCGGAGGCGTAGGTGTTCCTCGGCTCAGTCGGTGTCGCCGCTTATCTGTACCCACGTTCGCTCCTCGAGACCCTGCTTCTGACACATCCGGGAGAACGCAAAAGCCCCTTCTTGATCGAAAAACTTTTTTGACGCGAAAAAGTGCATCCGATCTCGACGCGGAGGGGTTTCCCCTTTTTAGCCCCACGGACGGCGCCTATGACGGGGTCGACGACGAGCGGGTACTTCCCCGGGCTCGGCACGTGGTCGGGGTGGTCATCTTGGTCGAAGGTGATGGGCTTGTCGGACCAGTCTAGGTAGACTGGCGCCGCCACCTTCACCGAGCAGACCTCCCGACGCTCTTGCTTACGATGCCGAGCCGAGGGATTCGCCGCATGCCCTCCGTAGATCATGAAGCAGTCGCGAACCTCGGGGAACTCTCCTGCTTGGTGATCTTCCTTTTTGTCGTCGTCTCGGGCCCTGCCACCCTCTGCGGGTGGCCCGGCCCGGTGGAAGTGGCGCCGAAGCATGACGCACTCCTCGAGGGTGTGCTTGACGGGCCCCTGATGGTAAGGGCACGTCTCCTTGAGCATCTTGTCGAAGAGGTTGGCACCTCCGGGGGGCTTCCGAGGGTTCTTGCATTCGGCGGCGGCGACAAGGTCCATGCTGGCGGCGTCGCGTTTCGCTTGCGACTTCCTCCTGCCTTTCTTCTTGGCGCCGAGCGGAGTAGACGCCTCGGGAGCATCTTCCGACGGGCGGCCCTGGGGCTGCTTGTCCTTTCGTAAGATGGCCTCGACCGCCTCCTGACCAGAGGCGAACTTGGTGGCGATGTCCATCAGCTCGCTCGCCCTGGTGGGGGTCTTGCGACCCAACTTGCTCACCAGGTCACGGCAGGTGGTGCCGGCAAGGAACGCGCCGATGACATCGGAGTCGGTGATGTTGGGCAGCTCGGTGCGCTGCTTCGAGAATCGCCGGATGTAGTCCCGAAGAGACTCTCCCGGCTGTTGCCGGCAGCTTCGGAGGTCCCAGGAATTCCCGGGGCGCACGTACATGCCCTGGAAGTTGCCGGCGAAAGCTTGGACCAGATCCTCCCAGTTGGAAATCTGCCCCGGAGGCAGGTGCTCCAACCAAGCGCGAGCAGTGTCGGAGAGGAACAGGGGGAGGTTGCGGATGATGAGGTTGTCGTCGTCCGTTCCACCCAGTTGACAGGCCAGGCGGTAGTCCGCGAGCCACAATTCCGGTCTTGTTTCCCCCGAGTACTTTGTGATAGTAGTCGGGGGTCGGAATCGGGTCGGAAACGGCGCCCGCCGAATGGCCCGGCTGAAGACCTGCGGACCGGGTGGTTCGGGCGAGGGACTCCGATCCTCCCCGCTGTCGTAGCGTCCCCCACGCCTAGGGTGATAACCTCGGCGCACCCTTTCGTCGAGGCGGGCCCGACGGTCGCGATGAGGGTGCTCGTCGCCGAGGTGGCCCGGGGCCGCAGGCGCGGTGTTGCGCGTGCGCCCGGTGTAGACCGAGGCTTCCCGCATGAGTCGGGAAGTCGCGGCACGAGGTTCCGAGGGGTACCCCTGCCTTCGGGAGGCAGAGCTCTCGGCCCGCCGGGCCGCAGCGCCCTCAAGGAGATGCTTGAGCTCTCCCTGGATTCGCCGACCCTCGGTGGTTGATGACTCCGGCATCGCGCGGAGGAGCATCGCTGCGGCTGCCAGGTCCTGACCGGTTCCGCCGGATGCGGGTGGCGGTCTGTCCCTGGCATCGTTGGCGATGCGGTGCTGGAGACCCTGGGGCAGGTGACGTATTTCTCCGGCCGGGGGCTGGCCCGCCCATACCTGCCCGACGTCCCGGCGGATTGCCTCGAGCGCTCCTGCTCCCTCATCGAGCTCGGCCTGCGCCCCGCGGACTTGCTCGAGCTGTGGGTCGTGACCCCCCGCCGGAACGGGGACCACAGCTAGCTCCCGCGGGATGTCGGCGCGAGGCGCTGGCCTAGGGAGATCACCATCCTCCGGCATGCTGAGACAGCTGCCTCCGGAGGGATCCCCTAGCTCGACGTGGAAACATTCGCGGCTCGGGCCGCAGTCCTTGTCGTCAAGGCTGCGGCTGCCGTCGGAACAATCGGAGAGGCAGTAGTTGCATGCGGTCATGAAGTCCCGCATGGCACTGGGGTTGCCAGATCCAGAGAAATCCCAGCAGATGCTGGGGTCGTCATCTTCCTCGGACCCAGAGGGTCCGTAGGTCGAGACGGCCGTCAATCGGTCCCAAGGCGACCGCACACGAAACCCGAAAGGGGTTGCACTCGCCTTAACGTGAGCGCCCGCCAGAGCGAGGTCACTAGGCGGGTTGAGGTCGAGTTGAAATGACAAAGGATGGGAATCAGCCGGTACCTTGTGGTCGACGAGGAGCGACGAAGTCACATCGGGGGCTGATCGCGCCGTCGTCCTAGGTACGAGCGCGACGTCCTGCAGGCCCTCCGTGAGCGCGCTGGCGTCGTCCACTTGCTCGGGGCTGGCGTGTCGCGGGGGGACGGCGCTCGCCTTCGCCTCAAACGCGAGGGTGACGCCCGACGCGTCCTCCGTTTTGGCGCTGGGGATGTCGATTTGCTCGACAGCCGACTGAGCGCAGCCTCCCGCTTGGCCCTGGTTGCCCCGCCTCCTCCTCCGATGGCGAGGGAGAGGATGGGGCGAGCTCGAAAGTTGTCCTTCCCCCACGCGGGAAAGACGTCGTCGATTCCGCCGCCGGCGGGCGGGCTGTCCGCCACCATTGTCGCTGTCGCGCGGCGGTGGAAGGAGTATCATGTCGTAGCTGCCGTCGAAAGACATGAACTCGAGGCTCCCGAAACGGAGCACCGTCCCGGGTTGAAGAGGTCGTTGGAGACTGCCCATCTGGAGCTTGACGGGAATCTGCTCGTCAACACGCAGCAGGCCCCTACCTGGCGCGCCAACTGTCGGCGTTTCGAGACCGGGGGGTCCCCGAGCCGACGAGTGAGTGTGCCACGTGCCCCAGCCCAGATGGGTCGAGCGCGTGGGCGAGCGCGAAGGGGGGAGAGCGAGGTGGCCGGAGCCGGGTCGTGAGGGAGGCGGAGATCCCGCGGCCTTCGTGTTCGTCCCGCGCCCAGGTCGGGTGCGCTTGCAGTAGTGGGTTACAAGCGTCCGCGCGGGTGAGGGGAGCGAGCGGCCCCAAGAGAGCGCCTGCCCCTGCCCTCGTTCCCGCGAGGCCAACCTTCTCTAAGAAGGCCCTGGTCCTTCCTTTTATAGGCGCAAGGAGAGGATCCAGGTGTACAATGGGGGTGCAGCAGAGTGCTACGCGTCTAGCGGGGGAGAGCTAGCGCCCTGGGTACATGCCAATGTGGCAGCCGGAGAGAACTTGGCACCCAGCCGGTGTGGTGTCGTGGCCGTCGGAGGAGTAGCGGAGCCTGGTGGAGGGACAGCTGTTGGAACAGTTGGGCTCTTGCTGACGTCTCCCTGCTTCCGTAAGGGAGCCGAGAGCCACCGTCGTCATGGGTCTAGCGAGGCGCCATTATTGCCTATCTGGCGGAGCTAGCCGGATGGGACGTCGGTCTTGTTCTCTGCGACCCAAGTCGGCTCGGGGCAGGGTGATGATGGCGCTTCCTGTTGATGTGGCGGACTTGTGCCCTGGGTCGGGCGACGTGGAGGCTCCTCCGAGGCCGAGGTCGAGTCTGTCTTCCATGGCCGAGGCCGAGCCCGAGCTCCTGGGTCAGGCGATGCAGAGGTCGTTCGGCAGAGGCCAGGGCGGAGTCCGAGCCCTGGGTCGGGCGAAGCGGAGTTCGTCGTCTTCTGGGGCCTTAGCCCGAGTCCGAGCCCTGGGTCGGGCGGAGCGGAGTTCGCCGTCTTCCGGGGCCTTAGCCCGAGTCCGAGCCCTGGGTCGGGCGGAGCGGAGTTCGCCGTCTTCCGGGGCCTTAGCCCGAGTCCGAGCCCTGGGTCGGGCGGAGCGGAGTTCGCCGTCTTCCGGGGCCTTAGCCCGAGTCCGAGCCCTGGGTCAGGCGGAGCTTCCTATGGCGCCTTTGGCAAAGCCTGGCCGCCCGTCAGTCTCACTCTTTGCGTTAAATGCCCCAGTGACTTGGTCGGTCGGCGCGGTGATTTAGTCAGGGTTGCTTCTTAACGAAGGCAAGGCCTCGGGCGAGCCGGAGATGCGTCTACCGTAAAAAAGGGGGCCTCGGGCGAGACGGAAACACCTCAGGGTCGGCTGCCCTTGCCCGAGGCTAGGCTCGGGCGTGGCGTGATCGAGTCGCTCGTATGGACTGATCCCTGACTTAATCAAACCCATCAGGCCTCTGCAGCTTTATGCTGATGGGGGTTACCAGCTGAGAATTAGGCGTCTTGAGGGTACCCCTAATTATGGTCCCCGACATAGTTAAACAAAGAAAAGATTAAATTATAAGATGAACTAATCTCATTTAGGACTTGATTATTCTTTAAGTGTGGTCCATCATTACATAACCTAATTCTATTCATTTTATTGAGACCCAAAAGTTAAACCAAAGATGAATTCATGTAATGCATATCACTAATCTCACAAGATTAAATATACTTTAACTTCTAGGGCTTTCATTTTATTTATTTCCTTAAATAAATAAATTAACATATACATTAATCTTGTATTCTAGGTGTAAAATTAAAGTGTACAGACTATAAAGGAACATAATTTGTCTAGATAGAGAATTATTTTATGAGCATTTGGCAATTTGAACCACTAAATTTGGAGTTCATATGAAAAAGATATGAAATAAACAAGTTTTGAAGTTTAAAATATGAAATTAGGTCTAATTCTATAATTATTTAAAAGGTCAGGGGTCTATTTAAAAGAACACAGGGGCCTGCGCGGGAAAACCAGGGACGGCGGGTTGATTTCCTAAAATCCGGGGGTCTCTTAAGTAAAACTTACACGCGAAGGGGTATGGGGTAATCTCGACCGTCGGATCCAAGATAAAGAGCCAGGATTAGATCGCGCGGGCACGCGGACGCCACTAATAGGCAGGGATGGGGCGTCAGCGAGTCAGGGCGGGCTGACCAGCCGGGCTTAGGGGCACAAGCGCAGGTGAGGGGGAGAGAGGAGAGCGGTCGGATCTAGATCGGAGGGCTGCGATCAGATCCGCACTGATGAAACCTAAACCGCCCGATCTCGGATGGACGCCCAAGATCTAACGGCTGGGATCGGACACAAGCGCGGTGGTGTCGCTTGGTCCCGCGGCGAGAGCTCGCCGGAGACGAGGGGACTAGCCACGGCGAGGCTCCAAAGGCTTGGGGAATAGCTCAGGCGCGCTCAGGGCAGTCTGGTGGACTCGGCCATGGGCATCAGGCTGGCGCGGGAACACCAGAGGGCACTGCACACGGCGAGGCGGACTAACGGTGGCGCGGATCAACTCCGGCGAGCAATCGCGCGATGACCAGGGCAGTAAACAGGGAAATTGGGGCGCGGGGAGATTGCTCACCTTGAGAGGAAACGCTGGAGTCTCGGGGCAATGGCGGAGGCGCAGGGACGCCTCGGGGTGACGGTGGCAGAGCTCCGGCTGCACAGGAAGAACTCCGGTGAGCGCGGACCGGACGGACTAGAGGGATTAGGGGCGAACCGAGGGGTGTTCCAAGTGGCGGGCGATGGGGCGGAGCTTACTGGGGCAACAGACACGGCGGGGAGTTCCACGACAACCGTAGAACGGGCGACGAACGTCGGTGGGTGGTGGCGAAGCTCTCTGGTCGCGCGTGCAGAGCGAGAGAGAGGGCGAGGGGGTTTGGCTGAGTGCGCAAGTGAGCGAGGGTAGGTGGGAGAGCAGGGCGCGGGGCGCAAAAGGGGCGGGGACATGCGGAGATGGCCGGGGATCGCGCAGTCGTGGGCGCATCCATGATGGGGAATCGTGGGCGGGAGGTTGGGGATGACTGACAGGTGGGCTCGGTGGGACAGAGAGAGAGAGAGAGAGAGAGAGAGCGGGCACGGGGAAAGGAACGACACCGATAGATCGGCCCCACAGAGCAGCGAGAGGGAGAGAGGGAGTGAGCGTGCAGGTTGGCGCCGACAAGCCGGGCCCGCCTATTAGGCACCGAGGGCACGCGGGCGCAAACGCACGCGAGGGACTGGGTCAGCTTGGGCTAAATGGGCCGAAATGGCTTTTTCTATTTCCACAGAATTTTTAATGCCTTTTCTATTTATTTTCTCTAGGGTTTTCAATTCAAATTCAAATCAAGTTTCAAATTCAAACCAAATTCAACATGTGCAACAATTCAAAGAATATTTGGGGTTCAACATGATGCAACATTTCATGACTCATATGTTTTGGGCAAAATAAAATAAATAATCCCTCACTAATTAAACTAACCCTAATAAAAAAAAGAAAGAGAGGGAGAGAAACTAGAAAGAGATAGAGACTAGAGTGAGATAGAGAAGAGTAACACCTGAATTTGGATGATAATAAGAAAGAAATTTTATACCCCCAAATTCAGGGTGTTACATTAATTGATTAATTGTCACTAGATTATTTATTGTTATTGATAAGATCAATTTGGTTAATTGGAACATGGAGCGACTAACCGGGAAAATAGTGCTACCATAAGGGTGGAATGGGACGCCATTGTGGAATGGGACTCCCTTGGCTAATTAATTAGGAAAGCTAGGGAGAGATTACCTTACCCAAAAGGGGCAAGCGGGGAGGCATCGTTGCAGAGTATAGGAAGGTTTTCGGGTCGAACTGTATGTGATAGCTTTTCGGACAAGGATTCATATACTCCCTTCTTCCTGAAACCGTAGCGGATCTTCTCAAACTAGTGGAACTTTGGAAAGACCTCGTAGTGCTACTCTGCCTCGTCTCCTCGGTAGAGATGAATGGGAGTCGAGACCCCTTGTCTAATGACATGGCTTGTGGGTAAAGATGTGCAACCTCTGCAGAGTGTAAAACTAGTATATCAGTCGTGCTGACAGTCATGAGCGGCTCAGACACTCACATGAATAATTTATGGAATTAAACTTAACTTGTCATGCATTACATTATAAGATTTTTGTTCAATTAAGATTTATTATTTATTTGGGATGGTATCTACTTATACTTAGTAATTGCTAATAAAATTTTGACCAACTTATTTAAAAGCAATGCTCAACCTTAACCAATTTCCTTGGTAAGCCTTACACTACACTTTCCCCCACACTTGCTGAGTGATAACCATATGAGAGCTCACCCTTGCTATAATCACACCAGGTGATGAGTAGGTATCACCATAGGAGGACTACTACGACGAGTTTAACGAGATCTAGGCGTCGTCTCCCAGTCAACTATGGCGTCGTGGAGATAGTTATCTTAGCTCGATTTATTTATTATCAGTTATTTTGTAAGACATTCTTGTTATGTAATAAAGTTTATGACATTTGTCTCTATACACTGATTCATTGTATGTGTGGATCTTGTTTCTGGCGCACATATGAGATGCATCTGAATTTGCCCTTAAATCCGGGTGTGACATCCGTGAACTATCTAGAGCGCGAACCGTCCAGACCACATGACTGGACCGATCGGCCGTTTTAGGTGCCACATATGGTGCTCAACATCATGAAACCGACAAGTACACAGACTAAGGGTCTGTTCATTTTAGTGCCAATCCATGTGGATTGGATGGGTTCAAAATCATAGCAAGTCAAAATCTTTCTTAATTTTTTTAGTCCCCTCCAATCCATGTGGAATGTGAATAACCGAGCAAGGTCTAAGGGTGTATTTGGTTGCAATAATAGGACGGAATGGGATGAGACAATCTTTCAGATAAAGTTGTTTGGTTTAGGGTCAGGGGTTCGGACATGACTATGCCAGTACCGTCTCAGCTATCCCTCAGAATTGGACAAGCGAGAGTGGACGCCATGGGACATAGCTATCCCGCAACCAAACACGGTATCTCGGTCAGCTACCCTATCACATTTTCTATCTCATCCCCTATTTCAAATTTTACTCTGCAAATAGTGTCATATATAGTGTAAATTCCTTATTTTATATGATCTAGTGTGGTTTGTGGATAATCTAAGTACCTGCGTGGGGCGCTGGTGGCTGCGGCGGCCCCATGTGCGTTCAAAGAGAAAAATAAGACTATTCTCAATGGGAATTTCATAGTACTCTTTCGAACACTATCACATCTTTAAAAGTGTCATGAAACTAAAAATGAAACAATATATCTCAATGCATAAATTCACTTCACTATTTAATCGACTAACATACCAATTAAATGTCGCAACTCAATAACTAATAAAAAATAGTAAAATATAAGAGGATAAAACAAATCACTCTCAATAGAGGTTTCACACCATTTCCAAGACCTTAAAAATGAGTTGACATGGTTTCATTCTCATAAAATTAGTTTCATTCCATAAAACTCAATCATCTTAAATGTTATGTCATATCATAAAAAATCTGATGTGACGTACTATTAAATGCACATTAAACTATTATTGTGAATAGCCTAATTAAGAGTGGAAAAATCAGCCCGGGTGTCCGTTGAAGGATGGAAAACCTTTACCTTCTCGGGCTAGTTTGGGAACACTATTTTTCCAAGTGATTTTCATTTTCCAAGGGAAATTAGTTTATTTTCCCTTGGGAAAATAGGAATGCCTTGGAAAATGATGTTACCAAACTAGCCCCTGTTGTCCAAACCACGTTTACGAAGCTTGCTAAGAGAAACTAAAGATATAGAAGATATGTATACTGTTACAATTAGTCAGAAGCTAATGAGACTCCTTCGTGGAATCCAGTTATTTCAGTACAAACGGTCATAAGAGCACAATAATCCCAAGATAACAAAAGCCATAAAAAATCAAACCAATGGAACTACTAGTACCTATGGTACATACGTAGACGTCGATCATTCATCACAAAAAGATAAATCAACACAAAAAAGTGGAAACATCCATGTCAATCCAAACAACACTTGGACATGTTCCCTGTCTTCCTCCTCTACCTCTGGGATGGACCTGCACGTCAATGGATGGATCCACATCTGCCATGGCTGGATCTCTTGGATGCGCCCAATATATTTATATATAATCCTCAAATCATGCGGTCACGCCGTCAACCGTCATGGATGAGAATTTAGCTAGGAATGATAAATCGGATGGGTCAGTTGGTGTTGCGTGCGCATCGGGTGATGGCGGAGCATCCGCGGCGATAGGGATTGGCGGGCTTCTGCGACGCGCAGTTGCTGTAGTAGGAGCGGCCGCGCTGGTTGCACGGCACCTGATCCGCGCGCAGCGCCGCGTAGCTGATGTACCGGTTGGTGGGCTGCCGCTGCGCCAGCGCCCGCCGCAGGAACGCGTCGCTGCCGCCCACCTCCTGCTCCTCGTCGCTCCCCACCGTGCACTGCCCAAGCGTCCCGTCGCACGTCGGCCGCAGCGCCCCAAGGTCCGTCGGCGCAGCGCCGGCGTAGGCCAGCGTCGCCGACGAAGCAGAGCAGTAGAGGAGACAGGCCGCGAGGGCCACCAGCGTCGTCGCGATGCCGAGGCGACCCATGAATCAATGGAACGGCGATGTGCGTGGTTGTTCTTCTTGCTGTTGCGTTTCGAAAGAACGATGATTGCTTGACTGCGTGGCCGGACTGAATGGCACGCCACAGCCCTTGGTGGCCCTGGTTTTCTAAGCGCGGGAGGATGGGAGTGAGAGGCCGAGGAATGCTGCACGGGAGAGAAACGAGGCCGTCCACATTTGTGCTGATTTGTGCTGTGACTAAGGCCCCGTTTGGTTACCCCAAACTAAAGTTTAGCCCCTGTCCAATCGAATGTTTGAACCTCCGTTTCGGGTATTAAATGTAGTCGGATTATAAAACAAATTTGTCAGCCGAAGATTAAAAGACGAGACGAATCTAGTCCAGTTGGTTGGGTCTATATTTCATACTCCTATTTGAAAGTCAAACGCTTGATGTGACCCGGGCTAAACTTTAGCAGGGGCAACCAAACACCCCCTAAGGATATGCACAGTGGAGAGACATCACAATGATTCTCTAACCATAAAATACAATTAAGAAACTCTATTATACAATTAAGTGTATATTAATCTATTAATAAATACAGAAGTAAATGTGTTTGTACAACATCGGATCGATACAACAGACAACGAATTTGTACCGTGAAAAGTGAGGCGTCGATTGCTACAGTAGGAATTAAGGCTGAACCAAAGCACACAATTCCTGGCACGGTCCAGACACGATCCAACCTAATTTTAGGCCTGGGTCGACACAAGTCAAACCCACAAGCTGGCATAGCCCATTTCAATAAGGTCTATCGAGTCCCACTAAACATAGACTCAATATTTAACTAAGGCTCGTCGAAGCCCACAAGACTAGCATAACTTGAAAAATCTAGAGCTTCAACAGTCCTTCGAGAACCAGTACCTAGATGGGATAGTGAATAGTGATGATGATCATTATATATTTATTCTGTATGACTGTATAGTATTCAACTAAACACTGAACAGAGAACTGCATATTATTTCTAAGCTAGTTGTACTCTTTTTTCTTTCAGACCAAAGATTTTTAATGTGGCAGCTACAAAACATTTTAGTTTTATTTTGGTTATATATATTCTGTACTTTCTGTTTATTTATTACCGTTGTATGTATACAGGTCAGTCTGCACACTAAGTCATTTTAGACTATTTGGCCCGATCTGGCACACATAGCTAATTGTGGGGCTATACTGTGGGTCGATGACTAGGTCCACGTGTTGGCACTAAACGACCTATAATTGGAAATGTGATTTTCCAGACCATGTCTTGGTGGATTTGTGTCATGCTCGATCAGATCGGCCCACATATACACGTATAGTCGTACTTTTACTACGTCCCGAACGCCTCCTCATGTCGCGATCCAGTATTTAGGGTTAGTTTTATCTTTGTCTGGGCCGGCCGCTGAAGTAGTGGGCCGGAAACCTGGCCCATCTCAACTGCTCATAGGTAAAACTTCAATGTTCCACGATAATTCTGTTAAGTAACCCTAATTAGAGTTATGTGGGCAAATACCGACTTGGTCAGATCAGGATCTCCACGCCCTGCGCGTAGCAGATGGAGGTGCACGCGCTGAAGAACAGTGTGGTTGGGTCCTCGTCGAGTTCAGCGGCGGGTGCGCAATAGTGGCGAGTTTTGCGCATGCAATCGCTTCGATCCTTCATTCTCGTCATCATGTTGGACCCGGTTGAGCTTCCGTTTTTTTGCACGTTTGACTTGTTCTTTGGGAAACAATAACTCGTCGGATAGGCTATGTTACCGGTGACGTTTTATTCGCTAACTATTGATGCCTCATATACATACCTATAGGGGTTTTACTGAAGGGCCTGCCTTGAATTTCGTATTTCTACCTTAATAAAAGAGAATTATGCAGGGTCTTCGGTCACAATTTTTATCTTAATTAATTATTACCCGCAGTAAATAATTAGTTGAAAAAAATACATGCTTAAATACGAGAAATTGCCTTTTTACACCTGATGTTATGTTTATGTATTAATTATGATGTTTATTTTTCTGCTTTTATTTCCTGTAGTAGATACTTAGCAGAAAATTATTAAAATGCATGTAAAGTCTATATTGTGCATACTTAAATCACTCTAAATATTTATATTATGTTGAGATTTTGTACTCACGTCTAGTGATTAAATTATATAGTGGGTACTCGGGCACGCTGATCAGGCTACGTTGTTAATCGGCTGAGTTATGTCATTGGCTAAGCATTGGCTGCGCCCTGGCAACACGGCGCAGTGTTTGTGTCGTACGAACTTGGCTGCGTCATGTGATTGCTATGTCACACTCTCGCTTAATCGGACCGTCATCGTCGAGTCGCGCATTTTTCGCATGCCATGTAGGCACTATTCGTCTGTCGTGATCATCGAGCCACAAATGCGCCTGTTGTGCACATTGTGTGGACTTATCGTGTACCCCGACTATCGAGCCACAACTGCGCCTGTTGCGCTTGTTACGAAGGCTTATTGGTTGTCGTAGCCTTGGTGGCCACACACGCATTGACACTAGATACGCTGGAGATTGTACTCACGTGGACTGTGGTGGGTTGTTCAAGCCCCTGAAGTCACATTATTGTGTAACCTCCGTAAACTGTTTGGCTCTATATTTTATTTGATTGTGTAGTGTGGCATCATATATTTATATATATTGCCAAGTGGCCGTAACAACGGTATCAAGCTCTATATTGCTTGGTCAATCTAGAAAATTAAATTAAAATACAATTAAACACAAATAAGTTAATTTTCTGCTCTCTCTTCACGCATAAAGTTTTACCCGAAGTAACCTAAAGATATATAATATAATGCATGAAAGCCTTTTTGGTATATAAGACATCACAACTTGGGATTCTGTTAGTAGGCAAAGAGACCTTACCAAATGAATAAAGGTTAGAAATCTCAGTCATATATTGCTCAACCAGTTGTTGGCACATTGCTATTTGTCGCTGAACGACATAAAGCGAACTTTGAGATAAATGGCTAGTACCTTAGCAACACAAAGTTACGAGTACATCGAAAGGTTACTATTGGAACTTGCACTCCTGGGCAAGCTGATCCAACGGGGGAGTAGAAAGGATGCAAGTAAGGTTTGACTTGAGATGGCGATTGCTCTGTTAATCTAGCCTCTCAAGGGCACTGTACGGGAATATTTATAGGTGCCCGAGCGCCCAACGTCCCGATGTAAGGACGCTTATGCCCTCAGACACCTGGATTATCCCTAGAATATTCCCATAAAGGAGGGTTACAAACTGTCATTACAGAAAAGCTATTACAAATCAGGTCCGTAACATGTCTGTCCGTGCGGGGTCTGTTACGATGGGCCAAATCCCACGTGGGCCTCCAGGTAGGACCGAGGACGCGGGATGGAGAGACTTCTTGGATGATAATATCCTTACAGGAACAGGGTTATTGGGGCCCGCCAATCTTCGGTCATGATGAGGTTGACTATGCGATGGCCCTCGGTGTCGTTGGTTATTTATAGACCCTCTAGACTGCGGACGGCTGGTGTGCCGATGACGTGGTAGAACATGTCGGAGGGCAAGGCTTTGCCTCTGGCAGCTACTTTGGCCAATGCGTCGGCCTCCTCGTTCCTGGCTCGGTCCACATGCTGCAAGGTGAAACCCTTGAATTGTCTCTCTAGACTGCGAACAGCCGTGATATACTACATAAGTGCGGTGTCTTTAGCTGAATATTCTTTCTCGACCTGACCGGCAACCACTTTGGAATCTATCTTGATTATGCAGGTGGTGACACCAAGCGCTCTTAGCTTACGAAGACCCAGGATGACCGCTTCGTATTCTGCTACGTTGTTGGTGCATCTGTCGGACTCCAAAGCAAAGTTGAGGCGTGCTGCATATCTGTGTTTGACCCCTGTGGGTGATGTGATGACTGCAGCCACGCCTTCCCCCGCATGGCACCATGCGCCATCGCAGTGGATGGTCCACACTTTATCTACAGGCTCGTCCTGCTGCGTTACTGGCCTTGTCCAGTCAACGATGAAGTCTACCAGGACCTGTGACTTGATTGCTATCCTGGGTTCGAAGACGATATGGTAGCCGGAGAGCTCGGCTTCCCATTTGGCAATCCGAACGGACGCCTCTGGGTTGCGGAACAGCTCTCCCAGTCCCCTGTCCGAGGTGACCCGCACCTTGAATGCTTCGAAGTAATGGCGCAGCTTTCGTGATGCCATGACGACTACGTAGGAGATTTTTTCCAACTCGGTCATGTTACACTTGGAGGCCGTGAGGACCTCGAAGACATAATAGACTGGGCACTGCCGGGTCGTGCCCTCCCTGTCTTGCTCTTGGACTAGGGCTGCGCTGACTGCGTATGGCGAGGCGGCGATGTAGAGCAGAAGCGGCAGTGAAGGGTCTAGACTGGTGAGAATGGCCAAGTCGGACAGGTGCTGTTTGAGTGATGCGAAGGCTGTCGCCTGTTCTGGTCCCCACGCAAAGACGGCCACGCTCCATCCCAACACGATGACCACTTCGTGAAGATTCACTAACCCTCCGTTTCGCCAGTGCCCTTCACCGCCTATATCCAGTACTCGCACCCGGGAGCCCCCCGGAACCCTCCACACGCGGCGAAGGCTCCGCTACAGCCACATCTAACGCTGCAAAATAATCCAAGCCTTCATCCGAAGACTCCTCCGTCCACGACACCGAACTCCCAGAATCATCAGACTCAAAACACATAAACACAAAGCTCGTTTAGCTCAGTCGGTAGAGCGCAAGGCTCTTAACCTTATGGTGGTGGGTTCAAGCCCCACGGTGGGCGCCAAATGTTGGAACTTGCACTCCTAGGCAAGCTGATCCAATGGGGGAATAGAAAGGATGCAAGTAAGGTTTGACTTGATATGGCGATTGCTCTGTTAATCTAGCCTCTCAAGGGCACTGTACGGGGGTATTTATAGGTGTCCGAGCGCCCAACATCCCGATGTAAGGACGCTTATGCCCTCAGACACCTGGATTATCCCCAGAATATTCCCATAAAGGAGGGTTACAAACTGTTATTACAGAAAAGCTATTACAAATCAGGTCCGTAACACGTCTGTCCGTGCGGGGCCTGTTACGATGGGCCGAATCCCACGTGGG
This sequence comes from Zea luxurians, assembly GCA_029449295.1. Lineage (NCBI taxonomy): Eukaryota > Viridiplantae > Streptophyta > Magnoliopsida > Poales > Poaceae > Zea > Zea luxurians. The sequence goes on along the minus strand of JAOPSE010000005.1, from coordinate 114,818,874 downwards.
CCTCCAGGTAGGACCGAGGACATGGGATGGAGAGACTTCGTCGTAGGCCTTCGTCTTGCAGTGAAGAGGACGAAGAGTGGGCCGCGCCGGTCGTCTTGCCTCCGCCGGTGCAGCGAGCTGACGAAGGCCTGGAGCAAAGGGTAGCGTCTTCGCCTTCGCCCCAACAGTTACTCTAAGAAAATTTCACTACGTTGGTGTGAAAAATCAATGTGTGTTCCCATCGAACCACTTTGCTCATCTTATTTGGACATATATGCTTGTGTTGCATACATATCCCAGAATTGTAAATACTCATAGTCGCCGAATTGACTCAGGATAGTCCTTTGTCGAGTATGGTATACACTGTAAGCCAAATGGTAAAGGTCAGTCCTTAATGGACATATAACTAAAGGTTATGTAGCAGAACTACATTGTATTCTATTTCTTGGTATGCTTACCACAATCTATCTCAGATATACCAGAAGTAAGAAGAGTAGAAAATAGCCTTGAAATCCCACATCATCATAGAGCTTGAAGCTAAATTGGGCATTATTCTGTCCTTGGTCCTTGGCGCTGGAAGAGCCATCAGTCCTGGCCACTAGGTTGCTCGTGATGATAATTTGTGATAGAAATATGAAGATCTTATGGAGACCAGATGTATTCTCCCTAGTCTTAATGAATCATTCATATGAGAGTAGTACAATCTGTTGTTGAAGCCTGATCCCAAACAGATATCGGTCTTGTTTCGCTCTTGCTAAGTAGTAATCACCATTCGCTTAATCAAAAGCTTAGTAATCATGTGATTTTCCCAGATAAAAGGAATCTTGGCCTTGTCTGTTCTATTCCAAAGCTTCTCTTTTTGCTGAACAATGAAGAGATTGGAATAATGCTTTAAAGAACAAATTGGTATATAATATGAGGAGAAAAGTTTGCCCTACTGGCAGCTTACATCACAAATAATTGACTATTGTTATAAGTTTCTCTCAAAAATTTTATACCTAAAAAATGTTGCATAACTTGAAACTCAATTTTAGACCAGTATATGTAATTGGGTAAACCATGGGCAATGGTAAAATGAGTTGGACTATACATCTCTGCACACACAAAAAAATCTTGGCAGCATTGGCCTGATGCCATGCACTTTACTACCATTATCTACGCACACATTTTCTTATGTGCTTAAAAGCACAATGCAACCAGTGAATGTGCTTGTGAGCGCTAGACCCTGATGGTCATTTTACTTGTTGATCTAAAGTCAACTACTGGCTCCAAACGACGAATGGTATGCATGAGCCCCTGAAGAACCCTTATGGATAAAATAGTGTTGTGCATATCAGAAAATCTTAATGATTGACTATGCATTTGGTAATAATAACAATAAGTTTGTAGAATTGTAACCATGAAGCAACTTGTTGTTGCGTGTCTCATTGGATGTTGAGACTAACCCTTCATGTTGAAGGACAAATATGTAGTATTCATGCCACTACATCAATCTAAGTCCAAAGCTCACTGCATAAAACCCCTATTTGTAATGTGCGTAAAATTTTCCAAATAAATCACCACAATAGCAAACATTGACCACAACTGGATTATTGTGGTTGGAGATATTATCTGTATGCTTTTAGAACATCTTGACATTAGGGGGAGGAATGTCCATATAGTTGTAAGGGAAATGTGCCCTTGGACCATTTCTAAAGTGTTTTGGTGATTAAGTGCCCAACACATTTTCTCTAAGTGTTAATTTGTGCCAAAGATTGAAGAAGTCCAAATCATATAACAAGGTATGTTTCTAGACTTAGTACATTGATTTGGGTACTAATGTATTGTGTCTAAGTGCTAGAAATAGGAGAAAAGCAACCTAGTCGGTCTGGGTGCACTGGACTGTCCGGTGCGCCAGACCAGCCTCCGGTGAACAGGCCACTCTCGGGACTCGACGGCGGCGTACGACTATAATTCACCGGACTGTACGGTGGTGCACCAGACTGTCATGTGAGTCGTCCGCGGTGAAGTCGTCGCTCTCGGGAAACGTTCAATGGCGTACGACTAAAAATCACTGGACTGTCCGGTGGGGGCACCGGACTGTCCGGTGAGCCAACGGTCAACTGCTCTAAAGGTCTGTAGGGGGCACCGGACTGTCCGGTGTGCACTGGACAGTGTCTGGTGCGCTAACTGCTAGAAATCTGCAACAGTCGGATGCGCCAGAAAAGGAAGGAGATCACGCACCGAACAGCTACAGTGACTGTCCGGTGGTGCACCGGACTGTCCGGTGCGCCACCTGACAGAAGGCAAGATCAGCCTTCCAAGATTGTTCTCCAACGGCTCCTAGCTGCCTTGGGGCTATAAAAGGGACCCCTAGGCGCATGGAGGAGTCACCCAAGCATTCTTTGATCATTCTTAAGCATCCAGACTCCACTCCCACACATTTGATTCTCTGTGCTAGCAATTTGAGCTCCTCTTGAGTTGAGAACTCCGTGTGTTGAACTTAGAGCTCAAGTTGTGACTTTTGTGCGTGATTGTGCTCTCGTTTTGAGTCTTGTGTGCGTTGCTCTCCCCTCCCTTACTTCCGTGCTTCTTTGTGATCATCAATTGTAAGGGCGAGAGGCTCCAAGTTGTGGAGATTCCTCGCAAACGGGAGAAAGTATAAGAAAGAAGAACATCGTGGTATTCAAGTTGATCATTGGATCACTTGAAAGGGGTTGAGTGCAACCCTCGTCCATTGGGACGCCACAACATGGAAGTAGGCAAGTATTACTTGGCTGAACCACGGGATAACTCGCGTGTCTCTTGTGATTGCCTTTCTGTGTGATTATTGTGACTCGCAAGAACTCGCTCTATAGCCACTTGGTTTTATCATTCTAACACTTAACCAAGTTTTGTGGCTATTAGTTGTTGAATTTTACAGGATCACCTATTCACCCCCCTCTAGGTGCTCTCAATTGGTATCAGAGCCGTTCTCTTCACGAAAGGGACTAATCGCCCGAAGAGATGGATCCTAAGGGAAAGGGGATGGTGGTCAATGATAAGGAGAAGGAGTCCATCTTCAACGAGCCAAGGGACGACAAGCCCACTGACTCTGGCTCGAGTCATAAGAAGAAGGACGGGAAGAAGAAGAGGTGCATTAAGAAGATCGTCTACTACGACAGCGACGAGTCTTCTTCTTCCCCAAGAGATGACGACTACGACGAGAAAAAGAAACCGGTTAACTCAAAACTTTCATTTGATTATTCTCGTATTCCATATAATTCCAATGCCCATTTGCTTTCTATTCCTCTCGGTAAACCTCCACACTTTGATGGAGAGGACTACGCTTTTTGGAGTCACAAAATGCGTAGTCACCTTTTCTCTCTCCATCCTAGTATTTGGGAGATAGTTGAGAATGGAATGCAATTTGATAGTACGGATAACCCTGTGTTTATCAACGAACAAATTCATAAGAATGCACAAGCTACCACTATTTTGTTAGCATCATTGTGCAGGGACGAATAGAACAAGGTGAGCGGCTTGGACAACGCCAAGCAAATATGGGACACCCTCAAGATATCGCATGAGGGGAACGACGCCACCATGATCACCAAAATGGAGTTGGTGGAAGGCAAGCTAGGAATGTTTGCCATGATCAGGGGAGAGGAGCCAACGCAAACGTACAACAGGCTCAAGACCTTGGTCAACAAGATCAGGAGCTATGGAAGCACGAGATGGACGGACCACGACGTCGTCCGACTTATGCTCAGGTATTTTACTGTCATTGACCCTCATCTTGTGAACCTAATCCGTGAGAATCCCAGGTACACAAAGATGACGCCCAAGGAGATACTCAGAAAGTTTGTGAGCGGGCGTATGATGGTCAAGGAAGCAAGATATGTTGATGATGCATTGAACGGCCCAATGCCCATCTATGAGCCTCAACCCGTTGCACTCAAGGCAACAAGCAGCAGCAGGGAGGCGCTACCTAGCAAGGTGGCTCAAGTTGAGGCTGCCAGGCTAAATGAAGATGAAATGGCCCTCATCATCAAGCGCTTCAAGACGGCGCTAAAAGGACGCAAGAAGCATCCCAATAAGAGCAAAGCAAAGAGAAAGCGCTCCTGTTTTAAATGTGGTAAGACTGGTCATTTCATAGCAAATTGTCCCGATAATGCTAATGACTAGGAACAAGAAAAGAGCGAGAAGAGGGAAAAGAAGAAGGCCTACAAGAAGGCGAAGGGCGAGGCGCACCTTGGCAAAGAATGGGATTCGGATTGCTCTTCTTCCTCTGACGATGAAGGACTCACCGCCTCGGCCTTCGACAAGTCATCTCTCTTCCCCAACAAGCGCCATACTTGCCTCATGGCAAAGGAGAAGAAGGTAAGCGCTCGAGATACCCCTAAGTATACTACTTCAAGTGATGATGACTCTAGTGATGATGAAGTAGATTACACAAGCTTATTCAAAGGTTTAGATAGAACTAAAGTAGATAAAATCAATGAATTGATTGATGCTTTAAATGAAAAGAATAGACTCTTAGAAAAGCAAGAGAATATTTTATATGAAGAGCATGATAAGTTTGTAAGTGTGCAAAAGTCTCTTGCTTTAGAGGTTAAAAGGAATGAAATGCTATCATCTGAACTATCTGCTTGTCATGAGACTGTGTCTAGCTTAAAGAGTATTAATGATGATCTAAATGCTAAGCTAGAAGTAGTTAATAAATCTAGTTCTTGTGTAGAGCATGTTGTCATTTGTAATAGGTGTAAGGATTTTGATGTTGATGCATGTGTTGAACACCTTACTTCTATTACAAAATTAAATGGTGAAGTGGCAAGTCTTAATGCCCAACTTAAGACTTTCAAAAATGACTTTGATAAGTTAAAATTTGCTAGGGATGCCTACACCATTGGTAGACATCCCTTTATTAAGGATGGACTTGGCTTTCGAAAGGAAGCCAAGAACTTAACAAGTCAAAGGGCTCCCATTTCCAACAAGGAGAAAGGGAAGGCCCCTATGGCTAGTAGTAGTCAAAAGAATCATGCTTTCATGTACAATGATAGAAAATTTTCTAGAAATTCTCATTATAATAGGAGTTATAATGCTTTTGACTCACATGCCATGATTGCTTCAAGTTCCAATTTTAATGGTAGGCCTAGGAGGAATTTTGTGTCTCATGCTCCTAGGAAAGTGTGTAATAAACCTACCACTGTCTTTCATGCTTGCAACACTACATTTGTTCTTTCATGTAAAAATGAAAAAGTGGTTGCTAGAAAGTTGGGGTCCAAATGCAAGGGAGACAAGACTTGCATTTGGGTCCCAAAAGTTATTGTAACTAACCTTGTAGGACCCAACAAGAGCTGGGTACCTAAAACCCAAGCCTAATTTGCCTTGCAGGTTTATGCATCCGGGGGCTCAAGCTGGATTATCGATAGCGAATGCACAAACCACATGACGGGGGAGAAGAAGATGTTCACCTCCTATGTCAAGAACAAAGATTCCCAAGATTCGATCATCTTTGGAGATGGGAACCAAGGCAAGGTTAAAGGACTAGGAAAGATAGCCATTTCATCCGAGCATTCCATATCTAATGTGTTTTTAGTTGAATCGCTCGGGTACAATTTATTATCTGTCAGTCAACTATGTAATATGGGATACAATTGTCTATTTACCAATGTAGATGTGTCTGTCTTTAGAAGGAGTGATGGTTCATTAGCTTTTAAGGGTGTACTAGATAACAAACTCTACTTAGTTGATTTTTCGAAAGAGGAGGCCGATCTAGATGCATGCTTAATTGCTAAGACTAGCATGGGCTGGCTGTGGCATCGCCGTCTAGCACATGTTGGGATGAAGAACCTTCATAAACTTCTAAAGGGAGAACATGTGTTAGGTCTAAAAAATGTGTTTTTCGAAAAAGATAGATCTTGTGCAGCTTGTCAAGCAGGAAAATAAGTGGGAAGCACTCATCACAGCAAGAATGTGATGACCACATCAAGACCTCTGGAGTTACTTCATATGGACCTCTTTGGACCCGTCGCCTACCTCAGCATCGGGGGAAGTAAGTATGGTCTTGTTATCGTTGATGATTTTTCCTGCTTCACTTGGGTATTCTTTTTGCAGGATAAATCAGAAACCCAAGGGACCCTAAAGCGCTTTCTAAGGAGAGCTCAAAACGAATTTGAGCTCAAGGTGAAAAAGATAAGAAGCGACAACGGGTCCGAATTCAAGAACTTACAAGTAGAGGAGTTCCTTGAGGAGGAAGGAATCAAGCATGAGTTCTCCGCTCCCTACACACCACAGCAAAACGGTGTGGTAGAGAGGAAGAACATGACGCTCATAGACATGGCGAGGACGATGCTTGGAGAATTCAAGACGCCCGAGTGGTTTTGGTCGGAAGCTGTGAACATAGCTTGCCACGCCATAAACCGGGTCTACGTCCATCGCCTCCTCAAGAAGACCTCGTATGAACTTCTAACCGGTAACAAACCCAACGTGTCATACTTTCGTGTATTTGGGAGTAAATGTTATATTCTAGTAAAGAAGGGTAGAAATTCCAAATTTGCTCCCAAAGCTGTAGAAGGGTTTTTGCTAGGTTATGACTCAAATACAAAGGCGTATAGAGTCTTCAACAAATCATTGAGTTTGGTTGAAGTCTCTAGCGACGTTGTATTTGATGAAAATAATGGCTCTCCAAGAGAGCAAGTTGATCTTGATGATGTAGATGAAGATGATGTTCCAATAGACACAATTCGCACCATGGCGATTAAAGATGTGCGACCACAGGAACACCAAATGCAAGATCAACCTTCTTCCTCAATAATGGTACACCCCCCAACTCAATATGATGAACATGTTCCTTAAGAGGAGGCGTGTGATCAAGGGGGAGCACAAGAAGACCAAGTTGTGGAGGAAGAAGCACCATGGGCCCCTCCAACTCAAGTCCGAGCGACGATTCAAAGGAATCATCCCATCGACCAGATTTTGGGTGATATAAGCAAGGGAGTAACTACTCGCTCAAGACTAGCAAACTTTTGTGAGCATTACTCGTTTGTCTCTTCTATTGAGCCTTTCAGGGTAGAAGAGGCCTTGCAAGATCCGGACTAGGTGTTGGCCATGCAGGAAGAGCTCAACAACTTCAAGCGAAATGAAGTTTAGACCTTGGTGCCACATCCCAAGCAACACGTTGTGGGAACCAAGTGGGTGTTCCGCAACAAGCAAGACGAGCACGGGGTGGTGACACGAAACAAGGCTCGACTTGTGGCAAAAGGTTATGCCTAAGTCATAGGTTTGGATTTCGAGGAGACTTTTGCTCCTGTGGCTTGGCTAGAGTCTATTCGCATTCTATTAGCCTATGCCGCTCACCACTCTTTCAGGTTGTTCCAAATTTATGTGAAGAGCGCTTTCCTCAACAGGCCAATTAAGGAGGAGGTGTACGTGGAGCAACCCCCTGACTTTGAGGATGAACGGTACCCCGACCATGTGTGTAAGCTCTCTAAGGCGCTCTATGGACTTAAACAAGCCCCAAGAGCATGGTATGAATGCCTTAGAGATTTCCTAATTACTAATGCTTTCAAGGTTGGGAAAGCCGATCCAACTCTTTTCACTAAGACTTGTGATGGCGACCTATTTGTGTGCCAAATTTATGTCGATGACATAATATTTGGTCCTACTAACCAAAAGTTTTGTGAAGAGTTTAGCAGGGTGATGACACAGAAATTTGAGATGTCAATGATGGGCGAGTTGAACTACTTCCTTGGGTTTCAAGTGAAGCAACTCAAGGATGGCACCTTCATCTCACAAATGAAGTACACGCAAGACTTGCTCAAGCGGTTTGGGATGAAGGACGCTAAGCCCGCGAAGACACCAATGGGAACCGACGGACATGTAGACCTCAACAAAGGAGGTAAGTACGTTGATCAAAAGGCATACCGGTCTATGATAGGTTCCTTGCTTTATTTATGTGCTAGTAGACTGGATATTATGCTTAGCGTATGCATGTGTGCTAGATATCAATCCGACCCAAGGGAGTGTCACCTTGTGGCCGTTAAGCAGATTCTTAGATATTTAGTCGCTACACCTTGCTTCGGGATCTGGTATCCAAAGGGGTCTACCTTTGACTTGATTGGATATTCAGACTCCGATTATGCCGGGTGCAAGGTTGATAGGAAGAGTACATCAGGGACGTGCCAATTCCTAGGAAGGTCCCTGGTGTCTTGGAGTTCAAAGAAACAAACTTTCGATGCCCTATCCACCGTTGAGGCCGAGTATGTTGCCGCAGGACAGTGTTGCGTGCAACTACTTTAGATGAGGCAAACCCTCTGGGACTTTGGCTACAATCTGAGCAAAGTCCCACTCCTATGTGACAATGAGAGTGCAATCCGCATGGCGGATAATCCTGTTGAACACAGCCGCACTAAGCACATAGACATCCGGCATCACTTCCTGAGAGACCACCAGCAAAAGGGGGATATCGAGGTGTACCATATTAACACCGAAAACCAGCTAGCCGATATCTTCACCAAGCCTTTAGATGAGAAAAGGTTTTGCAGGTTGCATAGTGAGCTAAATGTCTTAGATTTGTGTAACTTGGATTGATCTATAGCATACATGTGTTTTATGCCTTTGATCATGTAATTTATGCATTTCAATCTATGTTTGTGGTGCTCAAGTTGTACACATGATCCCCGGACCTCACAAGTCCATTTGCAAGTGATGCACTTATTTAGGGGGAGGCATGCTACAACTTGACCCTTTGAGACTAACCTTTGTGTTTGAGTTCTTGATTTAGTCTCAAAAGTGAATTGAAAGGGAAAGGTGAACTTGGACCATGCAAAGACTTCCACTGCACTCCGGAATTCACTCCAAGTTCATATCTATGCTCTTATTGCCTTTTTGCTCTTAATTGACAATTTTGGTGAGGCAATGGGGTTAGAGGGCCAAGAATGATCCCGTTTTGGTGCTTAATGCCAAAGGGGGAGAAATTAAAGGCCAAAGCAAATGGATCAGCTACCACTTGAGAAATTTGAAAATAGTAGAGTTAGCACTTTTGATTTGTCAAAATACTCTTATTTGCAAAATTCGGTCTCTTGTGGCGAGAATCTATGATTATGGGAAAAAGGGGGAGTTTTTGGATCTTTGATCAATTTCACTCTTGGAATACCTCTCTTTATGCCTAAACAAGTGTGTTTGACTTAGAGATAGGAAAATGAATTTGATTTGCAAAAATAAACCAAGTGGTGGCAAAGAATGATCCAAATATGCCAAATTTGAATCAAAAACAATTCTTGTTCTCTTTTGCATTGATATTGCACTTCTTTTAGTTGCTTTTGGATGTGTTGGCATGAATCACCAAAAAGGGGGAGATTGAAAGGGAAATGTGCCCTTGGGCCATTTCTAAAGTGTTTTGGTGATTAAGTGCCCAACACATTTTCTCTAAGTGTTAATTTGTGCCAAAGATTGAAGAAGTGCAGATCATATAACAAGGTACGTTTCTAGGCTTAGTACATTGATTTGGGTACTAATGTATTGTGTCTAAGTGCTATAAACAGGAGAAAAGCAATTGGAATTGAGTTGGCTGTGGTGCACCGAACTGTCTGGTAGTGCACCGGACCGTGTCCGGTGCGCCAGACCAGCCTCCGGTGAACATGCCACTCTCGGGACTCGACGGTGGCGTATGGCTATAATTCACTGGACTGTTCGGTGGTGCACCGGACTGTCCGGTGAGTCGTCCACGGCGAAGTCGTCGCTCTCGGGAAACGTTCAACGACGTACGGCTAAAAATCATCGGACTGTCCAGTGGGGCACCGGACTGTCCGGTCAGCCAACGGTCGACTGCTCCAACGGTTGGCCGTGCAATCTACGCGCGACGCATGGGCGCGCCAACGGTCGGTAGGGGGCACCGGACTGTCCGGTGTGCACCGGACAGTGTCCGGTGCGCCAACTGCCAGAAATCTGCAACGGTCGGATGCACCAGAAAAGGAAGGAGATCACGCACCGGACAGCTACAGTGACTGTCCGGTGGTGCACCGGACTGTCCGGGGTGGTGGACCGGACTGTCCGGTGCGCCACCCGACAGAAGGCAAGATCAGCCTTCCAAGATTGTTCTCCAACGGCTCCTAGTTGCCTTGGGGCTATAAAAGGGACCCCTAGGCGCATGGAGGAGTCACCCAAGCATTCTTTGATCATTCTTAAGCATCTAGACTCCACTCCCACGCATTTGATTCTCTGTGCTAGCAATTTGAGCTCCTCTTGAGTTGAGAACTCCGTGTGTTGAACTTAGAGCTCAAGTTGTGACTTTTGTGCGTGATTGTGCTCTCGTTTTGAGTCTTGTGTGCGTTGCTCTCCCCTCCCTTACTTCCGTGCTTCTTTGTGATCATCAATTGTAAGGGCGAGAGGCTCCAAGTTGTGGAGATTCCTCGCAAACGGGAGAAAGTATAACAAAGAAGAACACCGTGTTATTCAAGTTGATCATTGGATCACTTGAAAGGGGTTGAGTGCAACCCTCGTCCATTGGGACGTCACAACATGGAAGTAGGCAAGTATTACTTGGCCGAACCACGGGATAACTCGCATGTCTCTTGTGATTGCCTTTCTGTTTGATTATTGTGACTCACAAGAACTCACTCTATAGCCACTTGGTTTTATCATTCTAACACTTAACCAAGTTTTGTGGCTATTAGTTGTTGAATTTTACAGGATCACCTATTCATCCCCCCTCTAGGTTCTCTCAATAGTGTAATGCCTCAATATTCTATTAAACGCACAAAAGCCAAACTGAACCTGTCGTTCGGTGTGTACTCCTATGTATATGGAGTTTGCTAGAAATCGTTGAGGAGTGACCATATTGGTTTTGATTGCTTCTACCTAATGTAGATGTGGATATACCCAGGATTAATATCATATCCACATTTGACTTATTGGCATTTGATCTATTCTCGGGGACACCTGCGAATATGATCCATCAGCCTTAGTCAAAGCATATGTTCTGATTGCAGATTCATGTGGTCTGTGACAACTTTCCTCTGATTAATTCACCCCGATGGTGATTTGCCTCACAAAGAGGTTCATCTTGATGATGAAGTTCCTAGCAATGCGTGCAATATCATTATGCTGGGAATACGGAACAATGAATCTTTCGTTTTGGGAAATGACGGAGATCATTATTAAATGTGGGAGACAAATATGTCGACACCTATCTTGCCTCTCTAGATTGCAAATAGATCCAAAACAAAGTCCTAGGCATGAGTGTTGTAAGCTCTCTTATCGGATCATTGATAAATGCAATCATGACAGAACCAAGAATCGCGAAGTGAAAGTCGCGAGCTTGAAGTTTGGACATTTATGGGCACTATTGAAATTATGTGTGGTGAATGCGATGGTTCAAGTGGTCTTGTGAGAGACCCACCCACATATGTGTTGAATATACACTGTTCCGCTATGTAACATATCTAGCAAATGGCATGAATTAAAATATGAAGTTAATAGGATTCTGAAGATTCGTCATGAGATCCTATGAGGATTCATATCTTTGATTTATAAATATGCAACATATAAATCTCATACCGAATAATATATTCCTGATGAATGATCACTCTCCTATGTAGGGAGAATATCTCCTAGTTGAGATTATAGTTCCCAGATGGAACTTTTCTATAAGAAACAAAGTCTATGTTGAACACCAAAGTTTGATAACCCCTATAAAGGGATAAAGACCCATACATACCCCAAAAGGAATAAGATGAGGTACCAAAGGACTTGAAGTCCATCGAATAAGCACATGTGCATTCCACGAGTTTTACTCATAGTATTTTCAACTAGATGTGAAATTACGGTATTCTCTAAAGCCCTGGCAGAAACCTATAAGGTTTAGGTGTTACTTGCAAAATATCCCCATTGTGCCAGAATGACAGACTATAACGATGTATCTGATCGATGAAAATCCCTGATGGATTACGATCTTTGATGGACTTTTGTTACACCATCATAGATGTTGCAATGGATGAATGCCTGGAGCGATGTGTCATATTTAGAATATGTACTATTGCAACTATATTATCCCCTAAGTCCTATAGAAGGACATGTTACTTGGTTTGCACAACTATGTACAAATTATGGTGTAAGATAGAAAATGATAGCACCCCAACCTCATCCATATATATTGATGAATATGCTTGAGTTATGAGGGATAACGACTTTGATAGATGTCATCGTCAGGGGAGCGAATGCTTATATTGATCACAATCGTGAGACAATAAATGTCATATTCTATGCCCTGAAGGCGTCAGCTTGATGGTCGATATGTGAACCTTTATGGAAGTTTCTATCAAATATATAGATCCAGTCGATCGAACACCATTAGTCAAAGTGGCTTATTTATGTTGATACGTGCACTTACCTCGTATATCCTAGAAGTGAGTAATGGTAAAGTTCCTGAAATAGTCCTTGCAAGGATATGCAATACGTTTGCTAAATCTTTATGTGCATATACTTCTAGAAGAAAATGTTTTGCCTTATTGATACGGTTTTGCAAGGATCAGGGGAGCACATTTCTAAATTTAGCCCTTGTAGAATATTCGATAGAATCCAGATCTAGAAGATCGAAATTTGTCCTGATGGCAGCTGTTGTACTCTTTTTCCTTGGTGAGTTTTTTGAAGTTTCTCACATTCACATAAGGTTTTTAATGAGGCAACAAAGTGCAAATACCTACTTTTGGGAGTTTTAAAGAGGCATGTGTTGGTCGCAGTCTTCGCCCAAGGGGGAGTGTTAAGTAACCCTAGTTAGGGTTATGTGGGCAAATACCGACTTTCCCCAGAGGGGTCTCACATCTCTATATAAGAAACATGTACACCCACCCCCTCATATTACATAGAAGAGAAAGAGGCTAGAGGCCCAACCCTATATCATGTGTCTCGTGTGTTCCTCTGTCGTGCTTCTAGGAAGGGAGACGGGTCCTCTACAGCTTCTCGTGCCCCTACTGCTGACGAGAAGGAAGGGAGCGGATCTGGTGATCCGTGGTGACATAGTTCTCAACAAATTCTTCCCTTCTACCTTGGAAGTGCGGAGGCTAGCCTTCCTCCTAGGGAAGTGCATTTGATCTGAATTTCCATCAAAGCCCGATTCGATTGAAAAATTTTGGTTTTCTGACTTCTCCATCTTTTAGAACCGTCCCACTTTGATCTGATCAGTTTTTCACTATGTCGTGGTGAAAGAGATAAAATCAGATTATGCTGATAGCTTAGGGGATCAAATGGACTTTATGAAAATAGCCACATAAATGTTTTTCGGCGAGGTCCCCATACACTTTAAGGTGGTTGCTTCTGAGAAGTTTAAGGAGATTCGAGTTTGAGAAGGTGGATGAGGTGAGGCCCCACGCATTGAGCGTTCAAGTTGGCTACTGGTGATGCGACGGGAGTTTCTCCTTATGCAAGGCTAGAGCTGAGGGATCGACGGTTGTGTGTGTGCGGCATGAGGATGATACCCCCGCGGCGGTGGAGTTCGAGGTGTCACTCAGGCTTACAGCGGGCCACGGCTTTTGGCGTGGCACAGCGTTAGCGACGACGACACAATTCTGGGTGGCATAACTTTTGGCTTCTCTTCCAGGTTGAGGTGGTGTAGATTTAGTTGGGTGCATTCTTTGTGTGCGTTGTTTTTGTGGTGGTCTTCGCTTCGACTCAGCTGTTTTTCTAAGATTTGTAGTTGTGCAGGTTTGTCTCCACTAGTGTGGTCTATAGACCGAAGTGGTGTACGGTGAGGCCCTATAGTTGAGTCGAGTTGTTCGTATTTTGGGCCCGGTTTTTCCTTAAAAATTGGGTAAATTCTCTTCTTCTACTAATATATACGGCAAAGTCGTCATTTCGGGAAAAAAGTTTTTCTACAATTCATCCAAAAATAATAAAACTTATGATACTAAAAACCCAAATCTGATTTATTCCAATATATACAATTAATTATTTATAGCTCAAAAATATGAAAGTAGTTTTACATTCTTTTATAAAAATCAAATTTTTATCTTATGGTGCCGCTAGTTTAAAATTGTTTAAATCTTATATTGTCTCTTTTTGATTTCTATATATTAGTCTACGTATACACAACAAATATTACGTAGGAATTCAACTGACTTTAATAACAACGACTCTAATATTTTGTATCCACGTTATTACTAATCCTATTTAGTATGAACACAAATGAGAGCTCCATGCTTGTTCGCTGTGGCTTGTTGTGGCTTTAATCTGGCTGCGGCTGCGATTTCTACAGTATTTTGTCTCTATAGATTGCAGTTGCGGCTACAGGGCAGCAATGTAAAAAAAGAAACATCCTTTATTGCAGCATGTAATATGTATGCAGAATAGGGCTTTCATCCGATGTCGGTAACGGTTGCTTTAGAACAACCGTACCTTCGTAGATGCATTAGTATTGGTTGGTGTGTCACTAGTAAAAAAGAGTTCTATGCCTACAGTAGGTCCAATTAGGCAACAGGCAGAGAAAACCTATTTTCACCGACAGATTTCTTAACAAACCGCCTATTTGCAATGGCGGTTCCAAAATACCCGCCAGGGGAAATATTGATTTCCACTTGCCCCTAGCACTAGCGACACTGAAAAACGACAACGCAAATAGGTTTAGAACCGCCACTATAGAGCTTATGTGTACTAGTGCCTTTAACAGACACTAATGCTAAGTCACCAGAACAAGTTCGAACCTTTCAATTGTTACCACTAAAAGAGACGTGCTTGTTGCCAAGTGCTCAGTAGTTTGTCGAGTGTCACGACCACTTGGCAAACAACAATACTCGGCCAACACCATCTTTGCCAAGAGCCATACACTCTGCATAAAAAGGCGCTTGGTAAAGAATTCTTTGCCGAATGTTCAATTCTCAGCAACATAGCCACTCCGCAAAGCGCGGTTAACAGCAGCTGACAACTGTTAACTATGTCGAGTGTCCACAAGAGACGCTCATTAAAGGCATGTCATGGGGCTCTGGTGCATGGGCGGCTCGGTGGGCACATGTCACCAGCGAGCTCGGAGCGGCAACGGTTCTGCGTCAGGTGGGCTGCGGGCGAGAGAAATGGGGCAGGGGAAGGGGAAGGGTGTGCGCGGGGATCAAAAGGAATCGAGGCAGCGACGGTTGCGCGAGGAGGGCGCGACGTGGGCCGCCTTCCTCGGCGTGTGTGCACGCCAGGTGGCGGGGGCGGTTTTGTGGGAGGGGGAAGGCGAGGGTGGGCCTGACAGGCAGGGTCGCGCAGGTTTAAAATCTTGCACTCCCATTGACAATCGGAGTCCACAGGGTGGCTCTAGGGCATGGTGGTTGCATGTAGGGCGGCTGGCAAGCGGGGCAGGGCAGAGGGAGTGAGCACACGTGGGGGCTGAGGGCGATGACGCCGACAAGGTGGGCCCACCGGGCGAAGAGAAGGGGAGCGAGTGTGCCTGAGGGGGAAATGGGCTGGTTGGGCCAAAAGGCCAAGGAGAAGGGGTAGCGCGCTCTTTTCCTTTTTCTTTTTATTTTGAATTCTGTTTTTCTTTTCTTTTTATTTTATCCTTTGAATTCAAATGCAAATGAGCCACAAGTTCAAAAAACACATCTCAAGCATATGCATCACACAAAAATAAAGTTTAGGATTTAGGGATGTTGACGAGGATGATGGGGTGCAAAATGAGAAGGACTTACAAATGTTTGAATGCTTACATTCAAACAATGACAATGAAAATATTATGCCTTCAGATGGTGTTGACTATGACATGGTTGATAATGACGACGAGACTTATGATCCAGCTAATCCCGATCATGAAGATTATTTTTCAATCAATGTAATACTATATTATTTTGTTAGTATATTTTGTTTGTTTTGTGTCTCTTTCTAAGTACATATTGTTTATCTATTCTTATTGGTTTACTCTTCTTAATTGCAGGTGATTGAAAAAAAGATGGTGGGTGGTGGAATAAGGGGAACACCGAGGAGGGGGAGGAGGAGTAAATGTAGGATGGAGGAGGAAGCATAGGCGCACCAGTAGGACGATGCGAAGGTGCAGTAGGTCGACGATGCGGAGCAGTAGGACATTATCGATGCGGTGCAATAGGCCGTTGATGTGACGCATCTAGACGAGGACAAGGCGCACATGGACGAGGAGGAGGCAGAGTAGGCCACCTCTGGTTCGGCTACCTCTACTTCGTCATGTGTTTACTTGTGAGGTCCTACAAGTCTCTCTCAGCGACCGATACATCATGAGAGGCGCCTACTAATTATACATGAGGCAGAGTGACTTTAGATGTTATCACTGCTTCTTCATGTTATATGCTCAAGTTCAAAATAAGTTCATTTAGCTACAAAGTCACTAAGAGTTGGAGCCTTGATAACAGTATGTGCCTTGACGATTATGTCATATACTCCATGTTCTCTCACCCAATTAGGTTTTTGGCTAGTAGCATCTTTGTTATGCAGAGTTTCTCTTAATGTAGATGAGGTGTGTACTTCAATTTGATGCACATGGAAATAGTGGAGTAGCTTTTAAGAACTAGTGAGTAGTGCATAAGCCAACTTTATGATGTGTATATATCATAGTTTAGACTCGTTCAATACTTGGCTGATAAAATAGAACCGAAACTGTATAGGATGAACATTATCTTCTACATGTCTTCCCGCCACCAAGGCCATACTAACCAGATGGGTCGTCATAGAGATATATAATTGTAGGATATCCTCAGGTTTGGGCGCAACTAGAATAGTAGTACTCATCAAATATTCTTTGAGTTCTTCCTACACCTGTTGAGCTTCCTAAATCCTAATGAGCTGATGTTATTTCTTAAGCAGTTTAAAGAAGGGTAGCCCTCAAATGTCGAGTCTAGAGATAAATCAGCTCAATGATGCCATGCATCTAATCTAATCTAGATATCCAAGAGACAACTCGATGGCCCCATATCAAGATTGTGGTGACCTTCTCTAGGTTTTCTTAAATTCCCTTCTGAGAAACCATGTATCCCAATAGTTTCCTAAACGACACACCAAATATGCACTTCTCTAGATTGAGTTTGATAATAAATTTCCTTGGATTTATAAAGGTCTATACTCTATTAGAAATTAAATCCTTTTTATCTCAAGTCTTGATGATGACATCGTCATAAATTCCTTGGTATTTCTATGCATATGATTAGATCTACACTTTTTAATCCCTCTTTGATATGTAGCCCCACATTTTTCAACCCAAATGACATAGTTGTATAGCATTAGACGCTAAATGGGTTGATGAATGCCGTTTTGTTTTGCTCTTCTTTCTTCAATGGGATCTGATGATAGCTAGAATAACAATCTAGAAAAGATAGTAGGTCACATCCAAATGTAGAATCCATAATTTGGTCAATTTGCGGTAGAGAGAAGGGATCTTTTGGACATGTCTTATTCAGATATGTATAATCAAAACACATTCTATATCTTTTATTCTTTTTCTAGATAAGTATAGGATTAGCAACCCACTCAGGGTGAAAAACTTCTCTAATAAACCCCACATCTAGGAGACGAGTTACTTTTTCTTGGTTAATTGTTTTGGTTTGATTAAAATGACGCAACTTTGGCTTGATATGCCTTGAATTAGGACTGACATTAAGAATATGTTGAACCAATTTCTTCGGGACTCCTAATAAATCATATGGCTTCCAAGAAAAGGTGTCCCAATTATCTTGGAGGAAATTGGTGAGCACGAGTTCCTATGGTTGATCAAAGTTAACCCCGATGTGAGTGGCCATGAGGAGTTGTCAAGGTCCAACTGGATCTACTTGGTAAATGAGGACTCGATCTATAGAGTTACTAGCAATGACTTCTTTGGAGGAGGCTCAAGATTTTCCTCGTTTCCTTCTTCAAGGTAATTGTATCTTAGGGCTTTTCTTTAGGCTGATGCATTTATCTTGTATCACTTGGGACTTAGTGAGGTTGCACCCTTCTTTGTCACATATGTAGGACTACTTCAAATTGCCCTTGATTGTGAATACCCTATTGGGACCCGACATCTTGAGAACTAGGTATGCGTGGTGAGGGATAGCCATAAACTTTGTCAGCCCTTGTCTTCTGATGGCCACAGGGTGAGCTACATCAATATTTGCCACCTCAAAGTGTGGAAACCTATTTGGAAATTATTTTCTATTCCAAAGGTGGCGAGCAGGGTTATCCGTCCAACGGGAGTTGTTGACTTGCCTTGGATGATTCTATTGAACGGTGTTGGACTTGGCTTCAAGGACTTATCGAACAACCCATCTTTCTAAAGGTCTTGAAAAAATGCATGTTGAGGTTGCTTCTACCATCAACGAAGATTTGGTGCAACCTTGTGTGACCCACCATTGGATTCAAGACAACAGGATAGCACATAGATCAAGGCACATGATTAGGGTGATCAATTCCATGAAAAGTAATGGATACCTCTAACCAACGCAAGAACTCAATAATGGTTGGTTCCTTTGCATACACATCTCTTGCCTGAAGCTTTTGCTTCCTTTTGGATTCACAGCAATCGGGGCCACCAAGAATGTACATAATAGTCTATTTTGGCTCTAGGAATTTGGCCCCACTTTCTCCATCCAAGATGTTTTTCTTGTTGGTCTTTGGTTTCTTAGTCTTAGGACTAGACTGCTTAAATAACTTTTCTACAAGGAACCATGATATGACGGCAATCCTAGGTAGTATGTGTTCCCTATGGGTGATGAATGCAGTTTCCTTCCATGAACTACTAAATTTTATTGTTAAAGTGTCCATCTTAGGGAAACATTGAGTTATTGAGCCCTCCATTCAATAGTATTGACTTGATGTTCTTGCATGCTTCATATCTAGTCCCTTCTATGGGTCTGGCTTTCGATCTATCTTTTTTTGTCCTATGGTGATGAGGACATATGATATAGAACTTCCTTACTAATAGCATAATGTCGGTCACCTAAAAGAGAGAGGACAAACAGGTCATATCCTTGTGCATGAGCTTTCGAGATAGCTCTTGGTCTCTAACTCCCTTGTAGAAAATATAGATGGTTTTACCTTGGGCATGCTAGAGATGTCAGCTTTCACATCACGCCACCAGTGGATGTAGATACATAGGGACTCGCTTTCTTTCTGAGTGATTTGCTCAAGGTCGTATTAAGTCTTTTCCTGTCATATTGAAGTTATTGACAAACTATCATTTCAAATCTTTCCATGAATCAATTGAGTTTGTTGGTATAAACCAAACAATCACTTCTTGTTGGTAGAGTTGATACATATTGGCAAATAGTTTTCCATGACTGATGAGTTCCCTCCCGCTGTTACAGATATTTGGTAAAGCCTGAGCCAATTTAATGGATTAGAGTGACCATCATATGACTTAACCAGAGTGAGCTTAAAATTCTTTAGCCAGTCGACTCAACCTAGTTGGCTCTTACATGACTTAACTATAGATACCAATAAGTTGTCCCGTACTTGACCCAAGTGGGCTTGGTTGTAGCAAGAATCTTATGCTCTGCCTTGTATCCTTTTTTCACTCATTCTAGGTGCTTGAGGTCATCCTTGCTTTATTGCTGATGGTGTTGATCCATCTCAGTATGAAGGTTTCTCTTGTGAGGAGTCTGGGTCTAATTGGACGAAGTTGGTAATCGAGTTCCCTTTGATGATTATGGGGAGAGAGATCTTAGGATTCATTGGGTCGATGACTCTAATTCTCCTAAGAGTATTCTAGTTCAATCCATGTCGAGTCATTTAAGGACTCGACAACATCTTTAACCAGCACTAAATATGCAAGGGTTTCCGAATGTACAACTACATACATTATCATGTCATTGATCTTCCCCATGTATTTAGGGGCTTGCGCAGTTGCACATTGTCCCAACGAAGCAGCGGTGTAAAACATTGCAATTTTTGCTTGATAGGCCTTGCATTGGGACTCACATTAATAGTATGCTCAATCAATTCTATTAGGAGTCTTGATATATCAATGGCTTTCAAGCAAAAATGTCCTAGTTGTCCTGGAGGAAATTGGTAAACGTGAGTTCCTATTTTAAATCTAGGTTGGCCCTAATGTGAGTGACCTTGGAAGAGTTATTGGGATCCAACTAGATATGCTTAGTGAGCAATTCTCGGCTTGTAGAGTTACTTGTGATGACTTCTTCGAGGGAGGCTCAAGATTTTCCTCGTTTCTTTCTTTAGGGTGATTGTATCTTAGGGTTGTCTTCAAGTTGCACATTCAGCCTATATCACTTGGGACTCAGCATGACTACACCCTTTTCTGTCATAGATGAAGGTCTACTTCAATCTCCCCTTGATGATTATTACGATATTGGGACCTGACATCTTGAGAACCAAATATGTGTAGTAAGGGATAGCCATAAACTTTGCAAGCCCTAGTCTTTCAATATTTGCATTGTGAGATGCATCAATATCTTCCACCTCGAAGTGCAAAAACTCTATTAAAAATTATTGTCTATTCCAAAGGTGATTGGAAGTGTTATCTATCCTAGGGGAGTTGTTGACTTTTCTAGGATGATTTTGTGGAACGGTGCTGGACTCGGCTTCATGGACTTCTCGAACAACCCCATCTTTTTGAATGGCTTGATGAAAAGAATGTTGAGACTACATCCTCAATCAATGATGCATAAGTGTAGTCTTGTGTGGCACACCATTGGATTTAAGACAAGAGGATAGCACTCAGGTCATGGCACATGATTAGGGTGATCGGTTCCATTCAAAGTAATTGGTACCTCTTACCACCACAAGAACTCAAGAGTGGTCGGTTCCACCGCATAGACATTTCTTGCCTCAACCTTCTACTTTCATTTGGATTCATTGAAATTAGGGCCATCAATAATGTACATGATACTTTGTTTTGGCTCTAGGAACTTGGCCCCACTTTCTCCATACGAGTTGTTTTTCTTGCTAGTCTTTGGTTTCAGAGTCTCAGGCTTACCTCCTTCAGTGGCTTTTTTTGCAAAGCCCCTAATATGACAACAATATTGTGTAGTATGTGTTCCTTGTGGGTGATAATGCATCAACCTTCCATGATGTGCTGAACTTTATTATTATAATTGCCCCTTTTGGTGAAAACAATGCATCATTGAGCCCTCTGTTCAATAGTATAGACTTGATGTTCTTTTCTGTGCTTCCTATCTAGTTCTTTATCAAGGTCTAGTGTTTGATATGTCTTTCCCTTGTCCTATGGTGATGAGGACATATAATATACAACTTTCTAACTCATAGCATATTTGTCGGACACCTAAAAGAGAGAAATCAAAGAGGTCAGAGTACTGTGCATGAGCTTCTAAGATAGCTCTCAATCACTAAGTCCCTTGGGAAAACATAGATGGTTGTTTCCTTTGGCATGATAGAGATGTCGGCTTTCACATCACGACACCACTTGATGTAGCTTCATAGGGACTCATCTTATTTGTGTGTGATGTGCTTGATGTCGTATTGAGTCTTTCCTACTCACATGTCATGCTAAGGTTATTGACAAACTATCATTCCACTCTTCCCTTGAATAAATGGAGATTCTTGGTAAACCGAACAACCCATTCTTTATGTTAGAACTGAGAAACATTGATAAATAATTTGTCATGACTTTTCAGTCCTATCTTGCTGGTATGATAGATAGTTGGTAAAGCCTGAGCTAATGAATTAGAGTGACCACCATACAACTTGACAAGTGTGGGCTTAAAATGTTTCGGCAAACTAACTTAGCTTAGTTGGCCCATGAAAGAATCGACTATAGATGATGATAGATTGTCTCATACTTGACCCTAGGGGACTCCTCTATACTAAGAATCTTCATGCTCCGCCTTGTATCCGTTGTTATCTCGATCTGGGTACCTAAGGCCATCCCTACTCTAATGTTGATGGTACCGATATAGCAAGTAGAGAGATCTCAAGATTCATATACCAATGACTCTGACTCTCATGAGAGTTTTCTGGTTGAATCCATGTCGGGTCATTTGAGGACTTGTCAACATCATGACTCGGCATTAGAGCCGTAAGGGCTTCTGAACACAAGACTACATATGTCGTCATGTCTTGATCTTCCTTAGGTTTTCGTAGGCATGTGCATTATTTTTTGGGATGAGCGATGTAAACCTATGCATTGTCCTCAAGTATTGTACAACCATATGTTCTCACTTAATATCTTACAAGTTAAACATCTTGGACCACTCCTTAATAGTATGACCAAAGGAAAATTAAAATCCTAGTACACACTACAACGAATGTCCCTAAACCCCACACTACACGACGGTTCATTTACAATGAATTTGTTGCTAAAAGCGTCTTCAGTGACCTATGGTTGGTTGCTAAAGGCCTTTAGCGACCTATAAAGATGGTCGCTGTAAGTGATGTCGCTAAAGGCTTTAGCGACCAATCGTCCGTTGCTAATATTATATATTTGCGATCGACCGTCCCACACCTGGGTCAACCTTAATTACATATGAACCCAATTTTTTAGCAACCAATGTTTGGTATCAGCGACAAACCATAAGTCATTAAAATTATACAATTTTAGCGACCAACGGACTATGGCTATAAATGACTTTAGTGACCAATCATCAGTCCCTAACATTTAGCAACCAATAGTTCATGCATAATAAGGGTTGCTAAAAGTCAACTGTGGTGTAGTGTTGGTATATGGGGTTTATACTGGTTGAGGCTGGAGCCCTAGTCCAGTGTAGTGCTGATCGTAATATTGCAATGGAGTGTATTACAGCTTGTGTGTAGGAAAAAGGAGAGCCTGGCCTTTTATAGCTCAAGGGCAGGACCTTACAGAGGCGACTTGTTCTCTACAGGTATGTGGGCGATCTGTTGCCCCGGTCTGGCATAGTGCTCCTGACATAGTCTGTAGGGTCGTGCGTAGCCGTACTCCTAATATGGTGTTCGTCTCATTTCGTTCGTCATAAGGATCCCTATAGCGAGTCCTCTGCTAACATCGTTGTGGTAGTGCGTGGTAGGTCCCGTGAGTCAGCCCCCCCACGGTGTGGCCATGTGTAGTGCAACCTTGCTCGTTGTCATGGGTATGTGTCACTTACCGTCGTGCGTAGGCGTACACTTGTATTGTGTATCTGTCACGTCCTTCCCAGTATGCGGGTCACTGTAGATACTCCGATGCTAAGGTCCCTACGATCGGGGTTGACTGGCCCCCATTCATTGGTGGGGGTTTGCTTGGGACAGTATGTGACAACATACCATTTGACTTTCAACAGAGACCCTTCGACACCATACCCAAAGCCTGGCCATGGGTGATGGCGTGTCTTGTCATGCTTACGTGGGCCCATAGCATTGGGCTGACCCTTCTCTTATGGTAGTTAGATCGACACGGGACTTGGTTGCTCGCTCTGCCTCACGGCGTTGCTCGTCATTAAGTTGGTCGTCCATGCCTCGTGGGTTTTCACGGCAGGGACTTGGTCGTTCGCTTCGCCTCGCGAGGGTTGCTCAGCAGGGACTTGGTCATCCACTCTGTCTCATGGGGTTGCTCGGCAGGGACTTGGTCGTTCGCTTTGCCTTGCGAGGTTGCTTGGCAGGGACTTGGTTTTCCGATTTGAGGTTGCTCAGTAGGGATTTGGTCGTCCGCTTTGCTTCGTATGTTTGCCCGGTAGGGACTTGGTCGTCCGCTTCGCCTTGTGTGGTTGCTTAGTGTTGGAACTTGCTCACAGGCGCAAGTTGATCCAACGGGGGGGAGTAATAGCGCAAACAGGGTTTTAGCACGTGATGGCAGAAGCTCTGTTCATCTAGCCTCTCAA
The DNA here is from genome assembly GCA_029449295.1 of Zea luxurians. Taxonomy (NCBI): domain Eukaryota; kingdom Viridiplantae; phylum Streptophyta; class Magnoliopsida; order Poales; family Poaceae; genus Zea; species Zea luxurians. Next base: position 114,795,220 of record JAOPSE010000005.1, on the reverse strand, counting down.
GGGCACTGTGCGGGGGTATTTATAGGTGTCCGGGTGCCCAGCGTCCCGTGTTAAGGACGCATGTGCCCTCAGACACCTAGGTTATCCCCGGAATATTCCCATAAAGCGGGGTTACAGACCGTAATTACAGGGACGCCTTTATAAATTAGGCCTGTAACACGCAGCGGCCACGCAGGGCCCGTTACAATGGGCCGGATCACACGTGGGCCTCTGTGCTGGACGAGGCCGCACGGTGGGATGACCTCGCCACGGGTCTTCGTCCGATGTCGTATGGGGCGAAGGGTGTCCCTGCCTGTTGTCTTGTCTCCGTTGGGCCAGCGTTTACGGCGAAGGCCCCGAGCGAAGGGTGGCGTCTTTGCCTTCGCCCCAACATTTGCCCTCCGAGGGACCAGTTCGACTAAGTCATCTGGTGCCGAAGACATCGCTAGATGGCAGAGACGCTGCCCTCGCTCGAAGTGGTTCCGCGGGGGTTTTTGACATGACCGTTGATTGACGCCGTACTGTTGGACTGCGGGTTTCCCGAAGCGCCGCGCCCTATGTATAAAAGGGGGCGGGGGGCGACGCGTTTTGAACTTTATCCTTTCGCGCCCCGTGAAAACCCTAGCCACTTTTTCCACCGTCTCTGCTGCTCGTCTGCCCTCCTTGCTCTTGTTCGCCGGAGATCTGGCTCGAGTGAAGCAGACCGCCCGCCGCCGCCGACGGTACGTAGTGATGCCGACCTCTTCTTCTTCTGCTACTGCTACGCCGCCGGCCGACGCATCGTCTGAGGAAACGCTGAGTACTGTGGCGGCGGAGGAGTTGCGCGCCGGCGATACGGTGGATTTTGGTGTGTCGCGGATGTTGTCGGCCCGCGTGCAAGATATGCAGCGGCTTGGTTACTTTGGCGGCAGAGTCGCTCGTGTCCCGAGGACGGAGGAAGTCCCTGAGCCGGAAGGCGAGTTGGTTGTGTTCGAGGCGTTCTTTGCCGCTGGTCTCCACCTGCCTGCGCACCGATTTGTTGGAGAAGTCCTGCGCAGATTTATCGTTCAGATCCATCAGCTGACTCCGAATGCCGTGGTGGCTCTATCGAAGTATGTCTGGGCGACGACTTCGTGCGGCGGACAGCCATCAGTCGAAGTCTTCGCGAAGTACTATTGCCTGCACTGGCAGAAGAGGATGGTTGGAAATGAAGTTGCTCAGTTTGGGTCCTGTACATTTACGCCGAAGACCGGCAAGACCACGATGGAGGTAGTTGAGTTGGTTCCTTGTGCCCGCAACAAGTGGGGCAATTGGCATGATTTTTGGTTCTACGTCGCGGAGGGTACAGTCGAAGACCATCCGGGGCTCCCCGTGTTCGAGATGTGCTCGCATTTTTACTCAGCATACCCGCCTTTCGAAGTGGCGGAGGAGGATGCGGACGAAGGGGCCCTTCGGTGCGCCGCCGGCCTGAGCAGCAGGCGCGATTTGGTTGAGGAGTTTGTGGCGTACGGGGTATGGCCTTTGGCGCATGGCTGGGCGCTGGGCGAAGTGTGCCCTCGCTCGATGCCTTCCCATGATGGGAAGCTGGTGCGAAGTCCTGCCTTCGTGCTGGATCTGCATAGCCGCGATCCGGCCGCCTTTGTGCGTGAGGCGGAAGATGGGGCGGTGCGGATCGTTGGTCGGTATGTGCCGAGGATAGAGGGCCAGCATAGCTGGGACATTCGCGGGTCAAATGACCGCTTGAACAGGGTTTTTGAGTTGAATCGTCTGCCGTATGGCGGTTATCCCGGCCAAGACGATGTGGATCGTCGCGGGAAGATACCGGTGGTAGAGTCTGGAGACGACCCCGCGCCGGCGGCCGCCCCGTCCTCTAAGAAGAGGAAACTAGGTACTGCTGTGGGAGGACTTGGGGTTTCTGATGGTTTTGCTAGAGAATTGATGAGGACATGCGCGGCCCCGGGGGGAAGGATGTCTTCGCCCGAGCTTCGGGAGTCTTCGGCGCGGATGCTGAGGGTTACTGGGGGTTGGTGGCCTAAGAATGTTCCTGTCCCCCGCGCGGCCGGCGAAGACTTTTTTACATCTCGCATGGTTCGTGATTGGAAAGTGTTTCCTTACGGGCGGAATATTGCTGCTGTTGTTAGCAGTGATGGACAAGGATCGCCAGGGAGCTGCACAGAAGCACCAGGCGGTCGTCAGGCTTCATGAAGCCAGGCCGAAGAGGCAGCGGGGGGCTGCGAAGACTACTGCCCCCGGCGGAGGCCAGCCGCCGCTGGCGGCTAAGTCGGCCGTCCCTGCATCCAGTAGGGCGCCGGAGGCTACGAAGGCGGCTGCCGCCGGTGGTCCCAAGTCTGCGAAGGCTGCCCCTGCGTCCAGCGGGGTGCCAGAGGCTGCGAAGGCGGCCCGAGGGTTGCCGCCCCCGGGCAAGCGCGTTGCTGACTTCGCCACCGACATTAGTGTGGACGATTATCTTGTTGGTAAGTCGTTGGCTCGATATTTTTTTTCTTAATTTGTTGATACGTCGCAGGGTCGGACGAAGACCAACTTGTTGTTGTTCCGCCTGCGGCGGCGGCCACGGCGGCTGCCGTGGTGCCAAGGGCGAAGGGCAGTGCTCTTTGTGCCGGCGGCGAGATACCGGCACTCACTGCCGTCAGGGACGAGGCGGGTGCTGTGTCCCGCCGGCTGGAGGAGATGAAGGAGGCACTAAGTCAGGTGCGTTGAGCTAGACTTCGTGTTTTTTTAAGCCGGCTTCGCCGGGGCTGTGGTCTTATGTGTGTCTTGTAGGCGGCTGACTTCGCAAACCGCACAGCGTCGGGAGCCCTGACGGCAGTTGTGTCTGCCGAAGTCGAGAGACTTTGGACGCAACATGCTGACGCCGTCCGGGAAAAGTCGGCCGCCGACAGTAAGTGCCGCAAGCTGGTGGACAAGGTGGCTGTGCTGGAGGGTGAGAAGGCTGACCACCGGCGCCAACTGGCGGCGGAGAGGGAGGAGGCTAATGAGGCCCTCGCCAAGGCGCAGGCTGTGCAGGCGGAGGCCAATTTGGAGCGGGTGGAGGGCAGCCTTGCCAGGCAGCGCGCCGAGCAGCTGGAGGAGCGGCTCAGCGCTCTGCAGAGCCGTGTGGAGAGGGCCGAGGCCTCGACGCGCATGGAGGCTGAGCGGACACGCAAACAGCTTATGGATTCACACCATGAGCTGGGCGCGCGGACCGCTGAATTTTAAGTGCCGGATCGAGAGCCCGGACTTCGCTGCCTTGAGTGGGTACAGGAGGAGCTGCAGGCGCTCCCCACCATCGTGGAGGGGTTTATGTCTTATGCCTCCCTGGTCACCTGCGAGGGGGCGATGAACACGCTCTCTCGCGAAGGGTGTCGGCACTATGAGGTCTTCGACCAAGTTGATGAGGATTTCGAGCGTGATATCTACAAGGTTGAGGACCCTATATTGAAGGAATCCGCCGGAGCCCTCTACGACCGGATGTGGGGCCCCCACGGTCGAGAGGTGGTCAGGGAGCGGGCTGAGACGGCGAGGGGTCAGGTAATGTTTGGCTTTTGTTTGGTGTTTGTTGAATGTGGGTTAAATGTGGGTTTGCTGAGTCTGTGTGCTGTGTCTCAGGCGGCGCGTGGCGAGAGGGTGGATGACTTCGGGGCTTTGAACAGCGCGCTGCCTGACCCGGAGCCGAACCCGGCGGCGGCTGTGCCCGAGGCCGCCCTGGAGCCGCCCCCAGAAACCGTCGAAGGCGTTCCCGATGCCCCTGCAGCCACTGCGGCCGGCGGAGACCCATCGCCAACTGCTGCGCCGAGGGCTGAGGATCCTGTGACGGTGGCTGCGGAGGCGACAGCGGAGGCTCCCGCGACGGCTGGGTCTTTGCAGGTGGCCTAGTGGGTGTGGGTAGTTAGGAAATTTTGGATATTGTTGCTGAACCTTGGTTGCTGCGCAGGTTCAAGATTTTGGGCTTGCGCACGCAACCGCTACTGCTAATTTTTTGGCGGCTTCGACCGTGGATGATGGGAATAAATCGGATGAGTCTGCATCTAAATTTTCCGAGTTTGGTGACTTTGGGAGCTCTGTTGAGTGGACCGAAGAGTCATCGGATGAGGACTTGGACTACTTTGCGGCCTTGGATGTGGCAGCGGCGGAGGCTTTGTCGCAAGCTGCGGATGCTGAAGTTGTGTCTGGTCCGAGTACTGGGCGTAGGCGGCGAAGGGCGGTTGCGAAGCGTAGAGTGAGTGGGGCGGACATCAGTCGGCTTCGTGTGAGTGGGGCTGGCAGGCAGGAACTGTTGTCCTTGCCGGCCGCTGTGAGTGCAGGTGAGGGGGAGTTGCGAAGTCTTTTTGCGGGTGAGGAGCTTAGGATAATGTTATTTAACTATAGGGAGATGGGAATTATTCCGAAGGTTGAGCCGATGTAGAATGTGATGCCCTCGCTTGTACATGTGTAATGGCTTGTATGATGAGGTTGTGTGCCTTCGCACACTCGGCTATGTTCGCGAGGGCGTTATGTGCTTGGTCTGGTGTATTTGTTATGTTGGTCTGGTGCGCATGTAGTCGGCCTTTGTGCGAACAGTTTGGTGTAGCCGTTTTTGCACTTGTTAGGCTTCGTCCGGCTGTACCATTGTAGTCGGTTCGTCGGACTTGTTGCGCTGTCCCTGCTGCACCCTGAGGCGACTTCTGCAGGGATAGTGTTCGTGGAAAACTAGGATTTTTCGCACTTATTGTGCTAGCCCGTCTGCACCCTTAGGCGATTGTTGCACGGGTAGTCTTCGCGGAAGACCTCGATTTTTCGTATTTGTAGTGCTAATCCGGCGGCACCCTTAGGCGACTTCTGCGCGGATAGTCTTCGTGGAAGACTTCGATTTTTCGCACTTGTTGTGCTAGTCCGGCTGCACCCTTAGGCGACTTCTGCGCGGATAGTCTTCGTGGAAGACTTCGATTTTTCGCACTTGTTGTGCTAGTCCGGCTGCACCCTTAGGCGACTTCTGCGCGGATAGTCTTCGCGGAAGACTTTGATTTTTCGCACTTGTTGTGCTAGTCCGGCTGCACCCTTAGGCGACTTCTGCGCGGATAGTCTTTGCGGAAGACTTCGATTTTTCGCACTTGTTGTGCTAGTCTGGCTGCACCCTTAGGCGACTTCTGTGCGGATAGTCTTCGCGGAAGACTTCGATTTTTCGCACTTGTTGTGCTAGTCCGGCTGCACCCTTAGGCGACTTCTGCGCGGAGTTGTCGCACGTGAGGGCGGCTGCCGCTGGACCTCGCGGTGACTTTGTATTAGTCGAATGTCGAAGACCGTCTGTGCGGTCTTGTTTCGACGTGGATTTTGCGGGGGATTTTTCTCTTGTATATTACATGACTCCGCCTCGTTAAAAACCTCACCCCCCGGGAGGAAAAGAGTGCGGGCCAGAACAAAATTGTTTTTGCAAATTACAAGGGCGAGCTGGCCCTGATGAGTCAAACAAAAAATTTGCGCAGATTATCAATGTTCCAGGAATGCTCTAAGTCTTCGCCGTTTGGCGTTGCAAGCCTGTATGCGCTGGGGGAGGCCTTCGACTTGACAATGTAAGGGCCTTCCCACATGGGCTCCAGCTTGCCTCTGGACTCCGTTCGAGCTGTCCGGACGAGGACGAGGTCCCCTTCGCTGAATTCCCTTGGGATGACTGCCTGGTCACGCCATGCTTTTGTCTGTGCTTGGTACTTGTCCAGAGCCTGTAGGGCGAAGACGCGGTCTCCGTCGATGAGATCCTTCGAAGTCGGCTCATCTATGTCTGGGACGGCCGACGCGGCTGTCCGAGGCGACCCATGCTTTATTTCTTGCGGAGTCATGGCCTCCGATCCGTATAATAGGCGGAAGGGGGTAAACCCAGTCGCCCGGCACTCAGTTGTATTCAGTGCCCAGACCACTTCAGGTAACAGGTCGGGCCACTTGCCTTTTTTGTCGTCGAGGAGCATTTTCTTGACGGCTGTGAAAATTTTGCCATTGGCGCGCTCCACGACTCCGTTGGACTGGGGGTGGTACACGGAGGCGAAGGCAAGCTTGGTGCCGATGGAGAAGCAGAAGTCTTTGAAATCTCGGTTGTCGAACTGCTTGCCGTTGTCGACCGTGAGTTCGGATGGTACTCCGAAGCGGCAAACAATATTTTGCCAGAAGAATTTCTGGGCCGTCTTTGATGTGATGGTGGATACTGCCCTCGCTTCAATCCATTTGGTGAAGTATTCGACGGCTACAAAGGTGAACTTGAGGTTCCCCTGAGCCGTGGGCAGGGGCCCGACAATGTCTAGGCCCCAGTGCTGAAGGGGCCACGTGTGGGCGATCAGCTTCGTGAACTGCGAGGGGCGTCCCGAGCGTGGGGAAAATTTCTGAGAGGCCTCGCAGGATCTGACAACTCGATTTGCGGCGCAGATGATGGCGGGCCAGTAGAAACCTTGGCGTATCACCTTTGCCGCTAGGGCCCTGGGGCCTACGTGGGAGTCGTAGGTCCCCCTGTGGACTTCGCGCAGGATTTGGATGCCTTCGGTCTCGGTGACGCACTTAAGCATCGGCTGACTGACCCCCTTTTTGTAAAGAAGTCCCGGCTTCGGTGGTGGAGGCGCTTGGCCTCATTGCTGTCGACTGGGTGATAGTACCCCTGCAGGTACAGGGTTATTGGCGCCCGCCAGTCTTCGGTCATGATAAGATTGATCATGCGGTGGCCCTCGCTGTCGTTGGTTATTTGGAGCCCTTCAGGGCTGCGAACGGCTGGCGTGCCGATGACGTGATAGAACACGTCGGAGGGTAGGGCTTCACCCCTGGCGGCTGGCTTGGCCAATGCGTCAGCTTCTTCATTCTTGGCCCGGTCCACATGCTGCAATGTGTAGGGATGGCAATTGGACCCGTGGGTATGGATACCCACGGGTTTCGTACCCGGTGGACATGGATTCGGGTTTGAAATTTTACCCGTGGATACTATCGGGTCGGGTACCCGAAATACGTCGGGTAGGGTACGAATATTATGTTTTACCCATGGATATCCACTGGATACCCGAATTGTGTTTTTGTGGCCCATGAAAAAGAAGCCCAAAGGTTAAATCACTGAACCGCTAACCCTAACTCCCTAAATTCCCTACTCCCTTCCCTTCCCAGCCGTCCCGGTCGCCCACCCCACTACCCCAGCCCCAGCCGCCATTCCCAGTCGTCCCAGCCTCCCAGCCTTCCCTGGAGGCCAGGACCCCAGCGCCCCACGCGGCCACGCCGGCACGCGGCACTGCGGCAGTCCCAGGCCCCCAGCCGCGCGCCCCCGCCCAAGCTCCCAGGCGGCGGCCATGCCCCAGCCCCGTGCCCCCGCCCAGCAGGCAGCAGCCAGTCCGCCTCCGCCCGCCAGGACGGCTCCCAGTCGGCCAGTCTTCAGGCTTCAGCCCGCTGCCCCGCTGCGACGCTGCCCCGAGCGGTTGAGCTACGCCTGCGCGGCTGCGACCGGCGACCGTCCCCAAGCTGCGACTGCGACCGGCGACCGTCCCCAACCTGCGGCGTCCCCGAGCCCTAGGCCCGACCGGCGTCCCCGAGCTGTGCCTGCGCGCCTGCGCCTTCTGCCGTCGGACCCTCAGGTACTCAGTCAGTAGCTCAGTACTCAGTTAGAAGCCCAAATCCAATGTCAACTCCACAAGACAGTAGCAGTCGTCGCAGTGGCATAGGAGCAACTCCTGCTGATGTTGGTAGCTCTAGAGATCCCACTCCATCTGATGCAGCAACCCAAGAGACAAGGAATGATGTTGTTGAAATAGATGATGCTGCACAGGTTGGGTGTAAGAGGAAGTTGAAGTCTAAAGTATGGGAGGATTTTGTTAGAGTTACTGTATCTGGTAAATGGAAAGCTAAGTGCAATTGGTGTAGCAAACTATTGACAGCCGAAGGTAAAAGTGGTACCAGCCATTTACAAAGCCACATAAATACATGTGAGTCACGACAAGCTAGAAAAGGCCTAAAACAATCCTCCTTGAAATTTTCACAAAATCCAGATGGCAGTGTTTGTTTAGAGAAGTATGTATTTGATCAAGATGTTGCTAGGAAAGAACTTGCATTAATGATATGTGTGCATGAGTACCCGCTATCTATGGTTGACCATGTAGGCTTTAGAAAGTTTTGTGCTTCCCTGCAACCGTTGTTTAAATTAGTGTCAAGAAATACCATTAGAAAGGATATTCTGGATATGTATGAAGTTCAAAAGCTCTCTATGGTGACAATGTTCCAACAACAACAATCTCGTATTGCGGTCACCACAGATATGTGGACAGCAAATCATCAAAAGAAGGGTTACATGGCAGTGACTGTACACTATATTGATGAAAATTGGAGTCTAAAAAGCTAACTTTTAAGGTAATATTTCTGTACACTATATTGCTGTCATGCATATATACTAGTTACACTTTCTTGTCAAGAGTTACACTTTCTTGTTACTCCATTTTGTAGGTTTATGTATGTGCCACACCCACATACAGCTGAAGTCATAAGTGATGTACTTCATGATGTACTCATGGATTGGGGGATTGACAAGAAGGTTTCCACTGTAACTCTTGACAATTGTAGCACCAATGACAATGTTATGAAGGAAATGCAAGATAAGATGCCTCTTTCCTTCCTCATGTTGCATGGCAAATTGTTGCATATGCGTTGTGCTGCTCACATCATTAATCTTATTGTCAAAGATGGGATGGGTATAAAGGATGCATTAGGAGTAAAAGTCATGGAAGTGGGAATTGGTAGGATTCGGGACACTGTTGGGTTTTGGTCATCTACACCAAAAAGGCATGAACGATTTGAAAAGGCTGTTGGTCAAGAGGGCATTAAGTATGACAAAAGAATAGCACTTGATGTTAAAACTAGATGGAATTCCACATATCTAATGCTTAGCACTGCAATGCTTTATGTTCCAGTTTTTGATCGCCTTGCAAAAAAGGAAAAATTGTGTGCCCCTTTTCAACCAACAGAAGAAGATTGGAATTTTTCTAGGCATCTTTGTGATAGGTTGAGGTTGTTTTATGATATTACAGAACTGTTGTCTGGGACTTCTTATGTGACAGCCAACCTTTTTCCCAAAAATCTGTGGAATTTATTTAGCAATTAAGAAATGGCGATCTAGTGATAACCCAACCATAGAAGACATGTCAACAACCATGAAAGATAAATTTTTGAAATATTGGACAGATGTTCATGGTCTTATGGCTGTTGCCACGGTTCTTGATCCTCGGTTTAAAATGAAGTTCTTGTATGCTATGTTTACTGAAATATATGGACATTAGAATGTGGGTAGAGAAACTACGAAAGTTAAGGATTTGTTGGTTGATTTAGTGAAGGAATATCAAGGTTCCATGGAGGGGTTTGGCACAACAGATGGTGTTGCTGGGCCTTGCAGCAGTACTACTATCCAAAATGAAGGGGATGCAGCTGTTTTTGACATTTTTGATCAATATTTATCTGTTGAACCTGCTGCCCCACCGGCTTTTGTTAGCACAGAATTGGATCTGTATTTGGAAGAGGAAATGTTGGCTAGAACTACAAACTTAGACATCATTGGTTGGTGGAATGTGGCAGGGGTGAAGTATCCCACTTTGAGAAAGATTGCCAGAGATATCATGTCTATTCCTGTGACAACCGTGGCTTCTGAGTCTGTCTTTAGTACTGGTGGGAGGGTCATTAGCCCAAGTCGTAGTAGACTAGCCCCAAAAATGGTTGAAGCCTTGATGTGTATGCAAGCTTGGGCTCGCGCTGACATGCTTGGTATGAATACTAGTGGATCTATAATGTTGTTTTATTTTCATTCCTTTCACTGTGATAGCACTAATGTTTCAAACTTCTCTTTGATTAGGTCATGGATCTCATGTACTCAATGCACTCATGACTTGCCTTGATGATGAAGATGAAGCAACGGTATATTGAAATTTAGCCATTCTATATTTTACTAAATTTCTATTTGAATAACTATATGATTTGTTACTTTGTTAGGATGGCATGCAATCTGAAATCATTGATCCATGAACTTGTTGGCTGCTACTACAACGTTGCTGCCTGCCTGCTACTACATGAACATCATGGACTTCCTGTCATTGTGTTGTTGCTTATATTTGTGTTGTGTGAACTATGATTTGTGAACTGGACGTGTACTATGAGTCCATGATTTGTGAACTGAACGTGTACTATGATTTGTGAACTGTACTATGATATGTGAACTGGACGTGTACTAGTCATGAACTGTACTATGAATCTATGGTTTGTAAATTGGTGATGTTGCTTATATATTTCACATGTTGTGATGTTGTTTATTAACTCACATCTGCCATAAACTGTGTTGTTCATCAATTTGCATGCAGATTTATATTTTACAGTACCATATCCACCGGATACCCGATACCCGATGGATACCCAGTGGGTACGGGTACGGGTCCATTTTTTTACCCGATTGACTTGGTGGGTATGGATATTTGTATAAGGGTCGGGTATGATATCGGGTCGGGTATTATCAGACCCGAACACAACCCGACCCGCTGCCATCCCTAGCAATGTGAATCCCTTGAATTGTTTCTCGAGACTCCGGATGGCCGCGAGGTACTGCATAAGTGCGGGGTCCTTTGCTGCATAGTCTTTCTCGACTTGGCCGGTGACTACCTTGGAGTCTGTTCGGACTATACAGGTGGTGACGCCGAGGGCTCTTAATTTGCGGAGGCCGAGGATGACAGCTTCGTATTCTGCTATGTTGTTTGTGCATCTGTCAGATTCCAGAGCGAAGCTTAAGCGTGCCGCATATCTGTGCCTGACCCCGGCGGGTGAGGTGATGACTGCCGCAGCGCCTACCCCCGCATGGCACCAAGCGCCGTCGTAGTGGATTGTCCAAACCTTCTCTGCGGACGGGTCCGGCTGTGTTATTGGCCCGGTCCAGTCGACGACGAAGTCTGCTAGAACTTGTGACTTGATCGCTGTCCTGGGCTCGAAAGTGATGTGGTAGCCGGAGAGTTCGGCCGCCCATTTGGCGATCCATACTGATGCCTCCGGGTTTCTGAATAATTCGCCGAGTCCCCTATCCGAGGTGACGCGGACCTTGAATGCTTCAAAGTAGTGGCGCAATTTGCGCGAAGACATAACAACTGCATATGCAATCTTTTCGAGCTCCGTCATGTTACATTTTGACGGTGTGAGCACTTCGGAGACGTAATATACTGGGCACTGCCTGATCACGCCCTCTACTGTCTTCTCCTGAACCAGTGCCGCACTGACCGCGTGCGGCGAAGCCGCAACGTAAAGCAATAGTGGTAGCGAAGAGTCGGGGCTCGTAAGAACGGCCAACTCCATCAGGTACTGTTTTAGTGAGGCGAAGGCCGCCGCCTGCTCTGGTCCCCAAACGAAGTCTTTTGCGCCGCGGAGTGTTTTGAGGAAGGGAAGACTTCGCTCGGTAGATTTGGAAATGAACCTGTTGAGGGCGGCCATTCTGCCCATCAGACGCTAGACCTCTCTGGCTGACTGTGGGGGCTTCATGTTGATAATGGCCTGGATTTTGGTTGGGTTGGCCTCGATGCCGCAGTGTGATACCAGATAACCCAATATTTTCCCCTGTCGAACACCGAAGACGCACTTATCGGGGTTCAGGCGAAGTCGTGCGTCCCGCATGTTCGTGAATGTCTCGGCGAGGTCTGCGAGATGGTCCTCTTTATTCCTGCTGGCGATGACAATGTCATCCACGTATGTGAATACGTTTCTGCCGACTTGCCCTTCGAGCACTGTTTTAGTGAGCCGGGAGAAGGTGGACCCGGTTTTCTTGAGTCCCTCCGGCATTCTGATAAAGCAATATGTGCCGAAGGGTGTTATGAAGCTGGTGCTGGCCTTGTCCTCCTCCTTCATGTATATTTGATGATAACCGGAGAAGCAGTCGAGGAGTGACATGACCTCGCACCCGGCCGCGCTATCGACTATTTTGTCGATCTGGGGCAACGGGAAGTTGTCCTTTGGGCAGGCCTTGTTGAGGCTAGTGAAGTCTATGCACATTCGCCACTTGCCGCTCTTTTTCTGCACCATTACCATGTTGGAGAGCCACGTGGGGTAAGCCACTGGCTCGATAAATTTGGCTTCCAGGAGGCAGTGTACCTCTGCCTTGGCGGCTTCTGTCTTCTCGTCGGACATTTTGCGAAGCCGCTGTTTTTTCGGTCTCACCGAGGGGTCGATACCCAAGCTATGCTCAATTATGGATCGGCTGACCCCAACCAGGTCGAGGGCTGACCAAGCGAAGACGTCCTTGTTCTTGGACAAGCAGCACAGGAGTTTTTCCTCGTCATGCGAAGTGAGGTCTTCGCTGATCGTGACTGTTTGCTTGGGCGTGGCCTGGTCGAGGGGAACAATCTTGGTCCCGTCGTTGCTTTGCAGCTGCGCCTTGTGTTGTTTTTCAGTTGGGCTGGCGGGCGCTGGGACCTCGCGCTGGGCGGTAAGGCAGTGGACGTTTCTTTGCCCGGGGACGAAGTCCCGCTCTATATTGCGCGCAGTCTGCTGATTGCCGTAGACCGAGATGGTGCCTAACGGACCTGGTATCTTCATGCACAGGTACAATCCGTGAATGGCTGCTTCAAACTTGTTGATGGAGCCCCGGCCCATGATGGCGTTGTACGGATACACCATGTCGATGATGTCAAAGGTTATTTGCTCACTTCGGGCATTGGGCGCTACACCGAAGGAGAGAGGCAACTCTATTTTGCCGATAGGAAAAGTGCCCTTGCCGCCGAAGCCGTACAACGGATTGTCCGAAGGCTTGAGCAAGCTGTGGCTTATGCCCATGCGGTCGAAGGCATGGAGGAAAATGATGTCTGCCTGACTGCCATTATCAACGAGGACTTTGTGCAGGTCCTAGCCTACCACGCTGCAGTTGATGACCATGGCGTCGACATGGGGGGCGCTGCGCAGGTCGACGTCTCGGGCATCGAAAGTTAGCAGTACATGGGACCACTTCGTCTGCACGACTGGACCGGTGATGGCGACGTGGTTGATGCTGCGGTAGTGGTCCCGCTTCTGTCGCTTGGTGTCGAAGTCGACACTGGACCCCCCAGTGATCATATGAATGACTCCACGATACGGCTGATCGGCGAAGTCTTCTTGCTTAGGGGCGTGGGGGTGGGGGATGTTTTGTTGTTGCTGGTGTGGAGGTGGGGGTGGGGGAGGTACGATTTGTACTTCCTGATGGTGTTGGTAAGCGTGGTGCGGTGGATGCGGGGCGGGGGCGTGGATATATGGTAGAGGGTGTTGCTGATAAGTGTGCGCGACGACTCTTGGGTTGTCGGCCGTTTGCGCTCGTGCCATCCTGTCTCTGGTGGCCTTCGTCTCTGGGCAGTCTTTGGTTTGGTGGGCGCAGTCTTCGCCGTGGAAGAGACAGTAGAATCGGCGCGGCGGCTGCGCGCGTCCCCGACCCCTACCGCGAGTTCCACTTCCGCGGCCCTGGGGGGGATATTCCTGGCGGCGAGGGGCATCACCCGCGGGGTGCTGGTTGGCAATGTTGTGCACCTGCTGCTGATTACGGCTGTCTCGGCCGGAGTCTGGCTGCGGAGTCCTCGTCCACGTGCGGCTGGACTGTGGAGCGTCTTTGGGTTTCCTCTGAGACTCATCCTTGCGCTGGTGGAGCTCTTCGGATTTGGCATATTTTTCAAATAGTTGATATAATTCTTGGAGGTTCTTGGGCGGGTCCCTGATGCAATGGCTGTAAAGGACGCTGACGCGAAGGCCACTGATGGCGTAGTGAATGACGATCTGGTCATCAACTGAGGGCAGCTGTGACTTGAGTGTTAGAAACTTGCGGTAATATTCCCGCAGAGTCTCTTTTTCCAGTTGCTTGCAGAGTGAGAGTTCGGCCAAGGCATCGGTGTCTGGGCGGTACCCTTGGAAGTTGAGCAGGAATTTGTCCCTTAGGCTTCTCTAGGAATCAATGGACAGTGGGGGCAACCTGGTGAACCAGGTGAGAGCTGGGCCTTCGAGGGCGATGATGAAAGACTTGGCCATTGTGGCGTCGTCCCCTCCGGAAGATGCGACGGCGACCTAATAACTCATGATGTACTGAGCTGGGTCCGTGCTGCCGTTGTACTTGGGATAGGTCCCTGCCCGGAAGTTGGCAGGCCAGGGTGTCACTTGCAGATGTGGCGCCAGGGGACTTCGCTCGTCGAGGTAGTTGACCCCTTGAAATGGCGCGGCGTGTGGGAAGGCGTAGTCGCGCTGGGGGAAGTGCGGGTCTTCCACCTGCGCACGCTGTTGCAGGGGTGGCCCGTGCTACAGGCCGAGGTGGCCTTCGCGCTGCATCAGCGCGATCTCCCGCTCGAGGTCCTAGGCCTTCTACTCTTCGTCGCGTATCATTTGCCGCACCTTGGCTAATGCAGACACGCGCTGGCGCTTGGCCTCCAGTATCTCTTTTTGCCTCTGGAGATTGTGGTTCTTGAGGCGCAGGGCGCGTAGCTGTAGCTGTTCTTCCGCTGAAACGCCAAGGACTTCACCGTCCTCAGTGAGGTCCGCGCCCTCCGGTGGGGCGAAGCCGAGGACTTCACCGTCCTCGGTGAGGTCCGCGCCTTCCGGTGGGGCGAAGCCTGGGGGAGGCTGCGGTTGTCCTTCAAGGCCGCAGGTGCGGAGAGCGTCGTCTTCAGTAGCCTCTTAGTGGGTGGAGTGGGTGAGTGCGAGGGCCTTGCCCTTTCTTGCGGCCAGCAGTGCTGCCTTCGCAGCCTTGTCAGCCTTCGAGCTAGATTTCTTGGGTGCCATCGCGGGTGGTTTTTTCGTAGCACGAACGGTGGGCGCCAAATGTTGGAACTTGCTCACAGGCGTAAGTTGATCCAACGGGGGGGAGTAATAGCGCAAACAGGGTTTTAACACGTGATGGCAGAAGCTCTGTTCATCTAGCCTCTCAAGGGCACTGTGCGGGGGTATTTATAGGTGTCCGGGTGCCCAGCGTCCCGTGTTAAGGACGCATGTGCCCTCAGACACCTAGGTTATCCCCGGAATATTCCCATAAAGCGGGGTTACAGACTGTAATTACAGGGACGCCTTTATAAATTAGGCCCATAACACGCAGCGGCCACGCAGGGCCCGTTACAATGGGCCGGATCACACGTGGGCCTCCGTGCTGGATGAGGCCGCACGGTGGGATGACCTCGCCACGGGTCTTCGTCCGATGTCGTATGGGGCGAAGGGTGTCCCTGCCCATTGTCTTGTCTCCGTTGGGCCAGCGTTTACGGCGAAGGCCCCGAGCGAAGGGTGGCGTCTTTGCCTTCGCCCCAACACTTAGCAGGGACTTGGTCGTTTGCTCTACCTCATGAGGTTTCTCAGCAAGGACTTGGTTGTCCGCTTTGCCTCGCGTGGTTCCTCGGCAGGGACTTGGTCGTATGCTCTACCTCGCAAGGTTGCTCCGCAGTGACTTGGTCGGTGGGCCATTTTTTAGGAGTTTCATGGGCTTTCTTTGGGCACCCTATTCCTGGGTGCCTGACAGATAGGGTACTCAGAGAGGACACGAAGCAACCTAAGCAGGGTTACAACACACCAGTGTGTCTAGTGTCACACTAGTTATTACACTAGATCCCCTAAGCTCAACAGTCGACAATGACTAGTTCCAATGGCTAGCTGATGTGAACACGCACCAAACATGTTCGGTGGGTGAACCAGAGTAATTGGTGAGTATGTAGAATTTTTGTACTACTTCTAACAGCTAGTTTTGGATTTTAGGGCTATATATATGACCAACTAACCATTTGAGATGTGTGGAAGTTGAGAAACATTGCTAGAGAGTTGAGACATCACTCCTATAACTCTAGACACCCAAGTGCTCAAAGATCACTCAGTGATTAGCGTAGGTTCTTTGAAAAGTGATCATGTTAGTTAGACTGCTATATTAGTGTTTGCTCTAAGTTAACCCCTAGTGATTATATGTAAGGAATAGACACCTATAACCCTTGGTGCTTGTAGGCACCATTATATCCCTTGATGCTTGTGTGTGTCATTTTAGTTGTAACAAGAGGGGTTGTGAATCATGCGAGATCACACAAATTGTATTTTTGGTATGACTGCCACTATATAATGGAGAAAACAAGGCTTGTGGTGTTTTAGCTGAAAACTTGATAGTGAAGACAGTAGGGGGCATTTGAGAGAGGCCAGAACCAAAACACCCCTTATGCGTGGAGAAGGCCTATGGTTATCTTTGGAGTTATCAGACCTAAAGCTTGACTCTCGTGTGGGCTTCCCTTGTGATAATGGAAGGCAAAGGGGACATGCGATTGGGCATGCGCGTTAAGAAGACTGACGAAGGATTAACAGTCTGCGACTAACTTTCGACGGCTGGCTGATAGGCTATCGAAAATTAATCAACTTCCAACTTTTGGCTGCTAGACCACTGGAAATTAACCAACGTCTAGTGGCTGACTCTAGTGGCTGACTGATAGGCCGTCAAAAAGTAGCTAACTTACGACGACCTGTCAGCCAGTCGTTGGAAGTTAGTTAATTTACGATGGTCTATCATCTAGCCGTGGGAAGTTAGTTAATTTCTGATGGACTGTGAGCTGGCCGTTGGAAGTTATGTAGAGCAGCCATAGTGGCCCACTTTCCCGTAGTGTTGATCACCACTTTATCTCAGTCCGTGTCTACGTTGCATCCCTTAAATTATAAAAAACTAGCAGATAACGTTAGTCTAAATGGTTGTGCTTGATCATCAAACATCAAAATTTTAACTATCAAATAGTCACCACTACCAGAATTGACATCTTTGCCGAGTGCCTGAAGCACTCGGCAATGCCTGAAAAACACTCAGCACAGGCTTTACCAAGTGTCGCACTCGGCAAAGAGGGCTCGACGAACAGTACATCGGCAAAGCCTTCTTTGTCGAGTACTTTTTTCGGGCACTCGCATAGACTTTGCTGAGTGCCAGACAACACTCGGCAAAGAAAAGCCACCGTCATGGCACCGGGATGACGGAGACGGCGTCTTTGTCGAGTGTCTCCTAATATACTCGACAAAGAAGTACTCTTTCCTGAGTGCTTGTCGTCCAGCACTCGACACAGGATCCATCAGCGGGTCCCTTTGTCAGGTTCTTTGCCGAGTGCTCTACGGGGCACTCGGCAAAGCCTGCCTCTTTGCCGAGTGCCAGGTCCATTGCACTCGGCAAAGAAACTATACTGGTGCCTAGGTTTTGGTTCTTTGCCAAGTGCTATGACACTGACACTCGGCAAACCACCTCTTTGCCGAGTGTAACACTCGGCAAAGTGACTAGTACACACCTTTTAAATTTGTTTTTCTATTCCATCCCAACAAACAAAAGATACATCATAGATATCACAGATATACATCACAGATATCATCACAAACATAAATATCCAACACAAACATTAATATATAAGTTCTCAACACAAATAGTATCAACACAAGTTCAGAAGTATCAACACATAAGTCTCAAGCTCTGACATAAGTATTCAACATAAGTTTTGTAGTCTGAACACTAAAAACACAACTCTCATCGAGGTGGGCGGTTGGACTGGTGCTGCGATGGGCTGGGCGCTTCATGAGGGTTGTTGGATGCCGCCCCAGATTGGCCCTGCACAGAGAAGAGATTGCATGTGTTATACCAAATGCATTACCAACATCTAACTACAATTTTGATACTCACAGGAGTATGGAACAGAGCAGGGTCCATTGTTGGGAACAATGGAGGTGGTGGAGCGAAACCCTGTGCGGTGCCAAGGCTCTACATGTATTGAAACATCTCCGGCATCCTCTACTGATCTGCCAGGCGGGCTTCCCGCTCCGCCTCCATCCTCACCTCCAACTCTTGGCGTTCCCTCCTCTCTTCTTCTAGCTGGTTCTATAATATTCCAAGCCAACATTATAGTAACTCAAAGAGAAGGTATATAACTCAAGAAATGACAAGTTATAGAAGCACTAACCTCGAGTTGTTGTATGCGATGTTGTGAGCTATCGTGCCGAGGTTGTATGGCTGGACTCGAGCCCGTTCTCCTTGCTCGCACCTGAGACAGAGTGGGATTGGAGGATGAGTCGATTGCCCCGTCGGCAATCCTGTACCACCCATGTCTCTTGCCTCCTCTGACCCTCATGAGCACATCGGGGTCGATCTGCTCGGTGCTCGGATCATATTCTGGGTTGAAAGTCGCCTAGAGGGGGAGTGAATAGGCGTAATCTGAAAATTATAAACTCAAGCACAAACTACAATCCGAGGTTAGCGTTAGAATTAAATTCGAGTCCGAGAGAGAGGGGAAAAACAAATCAAAAGCAAATGAAGCGGATGACACGGTGATTTGTTTTACCTAGGTTCGGTTCTTGAGAACCTAGTCCCCGTTGAGGTGGTCACAAAGACTAGGCATCTTTCAACCCTTTCCCTCTCTCAAACGGTCACTTAGACCGAGTGAGCTTTCTCCTTAATTCTCATGGGTCACTTAGACCCCGCAAGGACCACCACACAATTGGTGTCTCTTGCCTTGCTTACAAAACACTTAGGAACAAGAATGAGGAAGGAAGAAAGTGATCCAAGAAACAAGAGCGCAAAGAACACAAACAAACTCTCTCTCAAGTCACTAGGTGAGTGGAATGAATTTGGGACTTGGAGAGGCTTTGATTCTATTGGAAATGTGTCTTGGAGTGAATGCACTAGCTCTTGTATTGAATGAGATGTCTGAAAAACTTTGATGCTTGGAGTGGTGGTGGTTGGGGGGTATTTATAGCCGTCAACCACCACATAGCCGTTGGGGATGGCTGCTGTCGATGGGTGCATCGGACAGTCCAGTGCGCCACCAGACACTGTCCGGTGCGCCACCGGACGCTGTCTGGTGCGCCAGCCACGTCACCCAACCATTAGGGTTCTGGAGTAGTTGACCGTTGGAGGCTTGTCTTCTAGTGGCACCGGACAGTCCGGTGCGCCTCTGACGGGCGGCTCTGACTGTGCGCGCACTGTTCTTCACTATTCATCTGAATTCTTCAGCTTTTGCAGCCGACCGTTGCGCGAATAGCCATTGCTCCGCTGGTGCACCGGACAGTCCGGTGAATTACAGTGGAGAGGCGCTGGAGAAACCCGAGAGTGGCGAGTTTGGAATTGTACGGACCTGGTGCACCAGACACTGTCCGGTGGCACACCGGACAGTCCGGTGCGCCAGACCAGGGCACACTCGGTTTCATTTTCTCCGTTGAATTAAACCCTTTCTTCAATCTTTTATTAGTTTGAGTTGAACCTTTATGCACCTGTAGAACATGTATTCTAGAGCAAATTAGTTAGTCCATTATTTGTGTTGGGCATTCAACCACCAAAATTAATTATAGGAAAAGGTTAACCCTATTTCCCTTTCAATCTCCCCCTTTTTGGTGATTGATGCCAACACAAACCAAAGCAAATATATAAGTGCAGAAATGACTAGTTTGCATAATGTAAGTGCATAGGTTACTTAGAGTTAAACCAATTTATAATTTTACTAGATATGCATGGATTGCTTTCTTTTATTTAATATTTTGGACCACGTTTGCACCACTTGTTTTGTTTTTGCAAATTCTTTTGGAAAATCTTTTCAAAGTCTTTTTCACATAGTCAAAGGCATATGAATAAGATTGAAAGAAGCATTTTTAAGATTTGAAATTTTCTCCCCCTGTTTCAAATGCTTTTCCTTTGACTAAACAAAACTCCCCCTGAATGATATTCTCCTCTTAGAGTTCAAGAGGGTTTTACCAATTTTTGTAAATACCTTTTGAACAAGATCAAATACATTTAGATACTAATTTGAAAAATTCTTAAAAATTGGTGGTGGTGTGGTCCTTTTGCTTTGGGCTAAATACTTTCTCCCCCTTTGGCATTAAGCACCAAAAATGGAGAACATTGAAGCCCTATTTATTGTCTCCCCCTTTGGTAAACAATATATGAGTGAAAGATTATACCAAATTGAGAGTGTTGTGGAATACTGGCAAGGGTAAATAATACCGATGGAGTTGAGTGGAAGTGTTGTCTTTGCCGAATACTCCATTTCCCTTTCAATCTAAGACTAACACAAGAGATACTCATGGAAACATATTAGTCTTAGCCTTGGTACAAGAAGAATAAGAAATATGAATATGTACCAAATGAAAGAGATATGACCAAAGGTATATAAATTAGCTATGTGTGCAATGTTTCAATCAAAATTCCTAGAATCAAGAATATTTAGCTCATTCCTAAGTTTGCTAAAGGTTTTCTCATCTAGTGGCTTGGTGAAGATATCGGCTAATTGATCTTTGGTGTTAACATAAGCTATTTCGATATCCCCCCTTTGTTGGTGATCCCTCAGAAAGTGATACCGAATGTCTATGTGCTTAGTGCGGCTGTGTTCAATAGGATTCTCCGCCATGCGGATATCACTCTCATTGTCAAATAGGAGAGGGACTTTGCTCAATTTGTAGCCATAGTCCCTAAGGGTTTGCCTCATCCAAAGTAATTATGCACAACAATGGTCTATGGCAATGTACTCGGCTTCGGCGATGGAAAGAGCTACTGAGTTTGGTTTCTTTGAAGCCAAAGACACCAGGGATCTCCCCAGAAACTGACAAGTCCCTAATGTGCTCTTCCTATCAATTTTACACCCTGCCCAATCGGCATCAGAATATCCTATTAAATCAAAGGTGGATCCCTTGGGGTACCAAAGCCCAAATTTAGGAGTGTAAACTAAATATCTCATGATTCTCTTCACGGCCCTAAGGTGAACTTCCCTAGGATTGGCTTGGAACCTTGCACACATGCATACAAAAAGCATAATATCCGGTCGAGATGCACATAAATAGAGTAAAGATCCTATCATCGACCGGTATTCCTTTTGATCTACGGATTTACCTCCCGTGTCGAGGTCGAGATGCCCATTGGTTCCCATTGGTGTCTTGATGGGCTTGGCATCCTTCATTCCAAACTTGTTAAGTATGTCTTGAATGTACTTTGTTTGGCTGATGAAGGTACCATCATGGAGTTGCTTGACTTGAAATCCTAAGAAATATCTCAACTCCCCCATTATAGACATCTCGAATTTCTGAACCATAATCCTACTAAACTCTTCACAAGTAGATTTGTTAGTAGACCCAAATATGATATCATCAACAAAAATTTGGCATACAAACAAATCATTTTCAATAGTTTTAGTAAAGAGTGTAGGATCGGCTTTACCGACTTTAAAGCCATTAGTGATAAGAAAATCTCGCAAGCATTCATACTATGCTCTTGGGGCTTGCTTGTGCCCATAAAGCGCCTTTGAGAGTTTATAAACATGGTTAGGGTACTCACTATCTTCAAAGCTGGGAGGTTGCTCAACATAGACCTCTTCCTTAATTGGTCCATTGAGGAAGGCACTCTTCACGTTTGTTTGATAAAGTTTGAAGCCATGGTAAGTAGCATAGGCAAGTAATATACGAATTGACTCAAGCCTAGCTACGGGTGCATAAGTTTCATCGAAATCCAAACCTTCGACTTGTGAATAACCTTTGGCCACAAGTCAGGCTTTGTTCCTTATCACCACACCATGCTCATCTTGCTTGTTGCGGAATACCCACTTGGTACCTACAACATTTTGATTAGGACGTGGAACTAAATGACATACCTCATTCCTCGTGAAGTTGTTGAGCTCCTCTTGCATTGCCAACACCCAATCCGAATCTCTTAATGCATCTTCCACCCTGTAAGGCTCAATAGAAGACACAAAAGAGTAATGTTCATAAAAATGTGCGACTCGAGATCGAGTTGTTACCCCCTTATGGATGTCACCAAGAATGGAGTTGACGGGGTGATCTCTTTGAATCGCCTGGTGGACTCTTGGGTGTGGCGGTCTTTGACCCTGAACTTCTTGCTCATCTTCCTTGTCTTGATTGTCTTCATCTCCCCCTTGATCATTGACCTCTTCTTGAGATGGCTCATATTCTTGATCTTCTTCTTCATCATCTTGAGCCTAATCCTCATCTTGGGTTGGTGGAGATGCTTGCACGGAAGATGACGGTTGATCTTGTGCTTGTGTAGGCTCTTCGGATTCATTAGGACACACATCCCCAATGGACATGTTCCTTAGCACGACACATGGAGCCTCTTCATCATCTAATTCATCAAGATCAACTTGCTCCACTTGGGAGCCATTAGTCTCATCAAACACAATGTCACAAGAAACCTCAACTAATCCAGTGGATTTGTTGAAGACTCTATATGCCCTTATGTTTAAGTCATAACCAAGTAAAAAGCCTTCTACAGCCTTAGGAGCAAATTTGGATTTTCTACCTCTTTTAACAAGAATAAACATTTGCTACCAAAGACTCTAAAATATAAAACAATGGGCTTTTTACCGGTAAGGAGTTCATATGATGTCTTCTTGAGGATTCGGTGAAGGTAGAGCCGGTTGATGGAGTAGCAGGCGGTGTTAATCGCCTCAGCCCAAAACCAGTCTGGTGTCTTGTATTCATCAAGCATGGTCCTTGCCATGTCTAGTAGAGTTCTATTCTTCCTCTCCACTACACCATTTTGTTGAGGTGTGTAGGGAGAAGAGAACTCATGCTTGATGACCTCATCCTCAAGAGATCCTTCAATTTGAGAGTTCTTGAACTCTGTCCCATTGTCGCTTGTTATCTTTTTGATCCTCAATCCGAACTCATTTTGAACTCGTCTTAAGAATCCCTTTAACGTCTCTTGGGTCTGAGATTTTTCCTGCAAAAAGAATACCCAAGTGAAGCGAGAATAATCATCCACAATAACTAGACAGTACTAACTCCCGCCGATGCTTATGTAAGCTATCGGGCCGAATAAATCCATGTGAAGTAGCTCGAGCGGCCTGTCCGTTGTCATGATGTTCTTGTGTGGATGATGAGCGCCAACTTGCTTTCCTGCTTGACATGCGCTACAAACTCAGTCTTTCTCAAAATAAACATTTCTTAGTCCCAAAATGTGTTCTCCCTTTAGAAGTTTGTGAAGATTCTTCATCCCAACATGGGCTAGTCGGCGATGCCAGAGCCAACCCATATTAGTCTTAGCAATTAAGCAAGTGTCAAGTTCAGCTCTATTAAAATCAACTAAGTATAGCTGACCCTCTAACACTCCCTTAAATGCTACTGAATCATCACTCCTTCTAAAGACAGTAACACCTACATCTGTAAAAAGATAGTTGTAGCCCATTTTGCATAATTGAGAAACTGAAAGCAAATTGTAATATAAAGAATCTACAAGAAAAACATTGGAAATAGAATGGTCAGGTGATATAGCAATTTTACCAAGTCCTTTGACCAAACCTTGATTTCCATCCTCGAATGTGATAGCTCGTTGGGGATATTCGTTTTTCTCGTAGGGGGAGAACATCTTTTTCTCCCCTGTCATGTGGTTTGTGCACCCGCTATCAATTATCCAAATTGAGCCCCCAGAAGCATAAACCTGCAAAACAATTTAGGCCTTGCTCTTAGGTACCCAAATAGTCTTGGGTCCTTTGACGTTGGAAACAAGCACGTTGGGTACCCAAACACAAGTCTTTGAACCCTTGTGTTTGCCCCAGCATATTTGGCAACTACTTTGCCTGATTTGTTAGTTAAAACATAAGAAGCATCAAAAGTTTTAAATAAATGTTAGGCTCATTTTATGCAATAGGAGTTTTCTTTTTAGGCATTTTAACATGTGTAGAATGCCTAGAGCTAGATACCTCATTCTTATACATAAAAGCATAGTGAGAAATAGAATGAGATTTGCTACCATGAATTCTCCTAATTTTGTGCTCAGGATAATTAGCAGGATATAAAATGTAACCCTCATTATCCTGAACCATGGGAGCCTTGCCCTTCACAAAGTTAGACAATTTCTTGGGAGCATTAAGCTTGACATTGCTTCCTTGTTGGAAACCAATGCCATCCTTAATGCCAGGGCGTCTCCCATTATAGAGCATGCTTCTAGCAAATTTAAACTTTTCATTTTCAATTTCATGCTCATTAATTTTAGCAAGGTGATTATTTAATTAAAGCAAGGTGATTATTTATAGCACCAACATTAACATCTCTACATCTAGTGCAAATGGAAACATGATCAACAGTAGATGTAGAGGGTTTACAAACATTTAATTCATCAATCTTAGCATGTAATATAGCATTCTCATTTCTAAGACTGGAAATAGCATCATTGCAAACATTTAAATCTTTAGCCTTGGAAATTGAATTATCATTCTCAGTTCCAAGGCTAGAAATTGATTCATTCAATTTATCAATCTTAGTAATTAAACTAGCATTTTCATTTCTAAGACTGATAATTGAATCATTACAAACATTTAACTTCTCAACCTTAGTAATTAAATTAGCATTCTCTGTTCTAAGGTTGGAAACAGTGTCATGGCAAATGCTAAGCCCTTTGGTCAAGTTTTCATTTTTCTCTACTTCCTGAGCATAAGCATTTTTTACTTTAACATGCTTTTTGTTTTCCTTAATAAGGAATTCCTCTTGGCTATCCAAGAGTTCATCCTTCTCATGAATAGCTCCTATCAATTCATTCAATTTTTCTTTTTGTTGCATGTTAAGATTGGCAAAAAGAGTAAGCAAATCATCTTCATCATCACTAGAACTACCCTCATCACTAGATGTAGTATACTTGTGGTTGGTTCTAGCTTGTACCTTCTTCTTTTTGCCGTCCTTTGCCATGAAGCATTTGTGGCCGACGTTGAGGAAGAGGAGGCCCTTGTTGACGGCGATGTTGGCGACATCCTCATCGGAGGAGGAGTAAGTGGAGCTCTCATCGGAGTCCCATTCCCGACATACGTGGGCATCGCCGCCCTTCTTCTTTAGTACATCTTCTTCTCCTTCTTCCCATTCTTGTCATCGCCTCTATCACTATCACTAGACATTGGACATTTAGCAATAAAATGACCGGGCTTACCACATTTGTAGCACACCGTCTTGGAGCGGGGCTTGTAGTCTTTCCCCCTCCTTTGCTTGAGGATTTGGAGGAAGCTCTTGATGATGAGCGCCATTTCCTCATTGTCGAGCTTGGAGGTGTCGATTGGAATTCTACTTGGTGTAGATTCCTTCTTCTCTTCTTCCGTCGCCTTGAATGCGACGGGTTGCACCTCGGGTGTGGAGGTGGCGCCTTGCTCCAAGTTGATGATGTGTTTGGAGCCTTTGACCATTAGTTCAAAGCTCACAAACTTACCTATCACTTCCTCGGGAGACATTAATTTGTATCTAGGATCCCCACGAATTAATTGAACTTGAGTGGGATTGCGAAAAACAAGGGATCTTAGAATAACCTTGACCATCTCATGGTCATCCCATTTGGTGCTCCTGAGGTTGCGCACTTGATTCACCAAGGTCTTGAGCCGGTTATACATTGTGTTGGGGCCGTGCTTCGGTGCGCCGAAGGTCTTACACGAAGAAGCAGCTTCGGCTGAAGTCGTCTCCAAGCAATGGCCGAAGGTTCCTTTTCATGGAGCTTCGGCGTTACGAACCGACATAGAGATAGAATGACCTTTTTATCCATAGAGGTCTGAGTCAATGTTGTAAACTTTTGTAAAGGGCATAATTGTAATTTGTCACAGGCTGCGACCTGTGCCTATAAATAGATGAACAGTACCTCTGTACTGTTCACGCGAACCTGTCATTTGCCTTCGCATCACACTTGTATTCTTGCTTTCTTCAAGACCGAAGGTACATTTGTAATTTATAATCATTTATATTCATTCATGATAGTAAAAGTAGAAATAATTCTATGATAACGTTCAAATGTTTATTTTGTACCTCATGATTTATATGAACACTTCGTTCCTTGCTATTATGCTTACGAAGGTATGTCCTTCGTAACCTTCGTCCAAAATTCCCTATATCCCGAAAGGATATAAAGCCTTGGAGGACGAAGGACTTTAACTCCTAACATTTTCTGTGTTGCCTTGTTCTTAATTCGAAGCATTTGAGAACAAGCCCCCAACATTGGCGCCCACCTCCGGTGAACTCACTTCCATTTTTCTGAGCTGATGGCTTCGTTCAACAATCAAGCTGGAGCTGCTTCGGCTTCGAAGCTGGTGCTCCCGATAACAGGCGGTTCTTGCTCAGAGCCGGCTAACAAGAAGCAGAAGAAGGAGGCTCAGAGAAGGGTGCAGCATGTTGGAGTGCAGGGACCCTTCATCAAGTCAAAATGGTCCCATATTCCAATTACCTTCTCTCAGGAAGACCTTCAGCTTAAGGATTATCCCCACAATGATGCCATGGTTATCTCTTGCGTGATCAAAGGATTTCTGGTCCACAATGTCCTAGTTGATACAGGCAGTGCAGCTGACATTATATTTGCTAAAGCCTTCAGACAAATGCAAGAGCCCGAAGACAAGATTCATGATGCTACGCACCCTCTTTGTGGCTTCGGAGGGCGGCAGATTGTAGCACTTGGGAAGATTACCATGCCGGTAACCTTCGGATTTGTTAACAACACAAGGACTGAGCAAATTGTGTTCGATATTGTTGACATGGAGTATCCTTACAAT
Source organism: Zea luxurians (assembly GCA_029449295.1). Classification (NCBI taxonomy): domain Eukaryota; kingdom Viridiplantae; phylum Streptophyta; class Magnoliopsida; order Poales; family Poaceae; genus Zea; species Zea luxurians. Next base: position 114,768,821 of record JAOPSE010000005.1, on the reverse strand, counting down.
GCTATCATTGGCCGTGGTACTCTTAATGCCTTCGAAGCAATTCTTCACCCAGCTTATCTCTGCATGAAGATACCTTCGGACCAAGGGCCTATTGCTATTCATGGAAGCCAGGAAGCTGCTAGAAGGGCCGAAGGAAGCTGGACTGATTCCAAGGCAATCCATAACATAGATGGAGCTGAAGCTTGTGAACAGTACAGATTCAGGAGGGAGAAGGCAGCTTCAGCGGATCAGCCGAAGCCCATGTTATTGTGTGAAGACATAGCAGAGCAAAAGGTGTTGTTGGGCTCGCAATTATCTGAGGACCAGGAGAAGACCTTGATAAGGTTTTTATTGAACAACAAAGATGTTTTTGCATGGTCAGCTAATGATCTATGTGGAGTAAATCGGGATGTTATTGAACATTCGCTCAATGTTGACCCATCCTTCAGACCCCGAAAGCAGAGGCTTCGGAAAATGTCTGATGACAAGGCCGAAGGGGCTCGCAATGAAGTAAAAAGACTCCTCAGTGCAGGAGTTATCAGAGAAGTGAAGTATCCAGAGTGGCTAGCTAACACTGTTATGGTGAAGAAGGCCAATGGCAAGTGGAGAATGTGTATTGATTTCACAGATCTCAACAAGGCTTGTCCGAAGGATGAATTCCCGCTGCCAAGGATAGACTCTTTAGTTGATGCAGCAGCTTCTTCAGAACTCATGAGTCTCCTGGACTGCTATTCAGGCTATCATCAAATCTGGATGAAGAAGGAAGATGAGCCGAAGACTAGCTTTATAACCCCAAGTGGTACATATTGCTATCTTCGGATGCCTGAGGGGCTCAAAAATGCCGGAGGGAGTTTCAGCCGAATGACAGCGAAAGTTCTCCAGTCTCAGATAGGCAGAAATGTGTTGACTTATGTCGATGACATTATTGTAAAAAGCACGAAGCAGGAGAATCATATTGCTGATCTGCAGGAGACCTTCGCCAGCTTCAGACAAGCTGGTCTGAAGCTGAACCCAGAAAAATGTGTCTTCGGAGTGAAGAAGGGTAAATTTCTTGGATGCTTGGTTTCAACAAAAGGAATCGAAGCTAATCCAAATAAAATCGAAGCTATACTTCGAATGGAGCCACCAACCACAAGAAAGGGGGCTCAAAGATTGACAGGAAGGCTGGCATCTCTCAACAGATTTATATCCAGATCAGCAGAAAGAAACTTACCATTCTTCGAGGTGCTGAAGTCAGCTGAAGTTTTTCAATGGGGCCCAAGTCAACAAAAAGCCTTCGAAGAGCTGAAGCAATACTTAATAGATCTAACAACATTAACTCCACCAACGCCAGGGGCTCCTCTGTTGTTATACGTGGCAGCTTCGCACTCAGCAGTAAGTGCGGCACTTGTCCAGGAGAAGTTTGATGGACAAGTCAAGAAGCAGGTCCCAGTATATTTTGTATCTGAGGTCCTCAGTGTCTCAAAGAAGAATTATACAGAGCTGGAGAAGGTATTGTATGCCGTTTTAATGGCATCCAGGAAGCTTCGGCATTATTTCCAGGCATACAACATTATTGTTCCTTCTTCGCAGCCGTTGAAGGATATCATGAGAAATAGAGAAGCTACTGGGCGTATTGGAAAATGGGCTGCGGAGCTCAATGAATTTTACATTGATTATGTGCATCGATCCTCAATCCAGTCTCAAGCATTGGCAGATTTCATTGCCGACTGGACGCCAGGGGCTCAGGACGAAGAAGCAAATAAAGATGCCGAAGTATGGACAGTGTTTTGTGATGGCTCTTGGGGAACCTTCGGAGCAGGTGCAGCTGCTGTGTTGGTCTCACCGTCCAAGGTTAAAACTTGCTATGCAGCAAGACTTGACTTCAGCTGCACAAATAATATAACTGAATACGAAGCCCTGCTCCTGGGACTTCGGAAATTAAAGGCAATGGGAATCAGAAGGGCGATTCTTAAAACTGATTCCCAGGTTGTTTCGGGTCATATTGACAAAAGTTGCAAGGCTAAAGACCCGAAGCTTGAAAAATACCTAGACACGGTTCGAAGGATCGAAGCTTCCTTCGAAGGATTTTCTGTTAAGAATATCCCTCGAGGACAAAATGAGCATGCTGATTTGTTAGCCAAGTCTGCAGCACAGGGGCTGCCGCTACCTTCGGACGTGTTCTTCGAAACAATAAAGGCACCTTCAGTGGAGCTACTAGAAAGAGCAGTCCTTAACATTTCTCCTGTTTACAGCGAAGATTGGAGAACTGAAATAATCTCTTACCTTCAGGGTAACTTCCTATCAGATGACGAAGCTTATAATAAAAGGATAGAGGCAAGAGCTCGTCCGTATGTCATGATAGAAGGGGAGTTATACAAGCATGGAGTTTGTGCCCCGCTGCTCAAGTGCTTGTCTAGAACCGAAGGTATAGAGTTAATGAAAGAAATACATGCAGGCCTGTGTGGATCCCACATCGGATCTAGGCCGTTACTTGGAAAAGTTTTCCGCCAAGGGTTTTATTGGCCCAAGGCAGCTTCGGATGCTGCGGAGTTGGTTCAAAAGTGCGAAGGTTGTCAGAAATGTGCGAGAGATCAGAAGCAACCTTCGTCTTTGACACAGCTGATACAACCCATCTGGCCATTGCAAAGGTGGGGCCTTGACTTGCTGGGTCCATTACCACCGGCCCAAGGAAATCTAAGATATGTTATAGTAGCTGTGGAGTATTTTTCCAAGTGGATCGAGGCGAAGCCATTAGCCACAATAACTTCGGCCACTGTCCAAAAATTTTTTCTGGCAGAACATTGTCTGTCGTTTCGGAGTACCGAAGGCCATCACTGTAGATAATGGAACGCAGTTCGACTCCGAAGATTTCAGAAATTTCTGTGATCAAATTGGAACGAAGATCCATTTTGCATCAGTCAGGCATCCGGAGTCGAATGGGCTTGTTGAAAGGGCCAACGACATCATAATGACAGGAATAATGAAGCTAATCTTTAATCAACCAAGGGGAAAGTGGCCAGATCAGTTGACCAAAGTGGTGTGGAGCCACAATACAACAACATCAAGGTCTACAGGCTTTACCCCATTCAAGTTACTATTCGGTGACGAAGCAATAACTCCGGAAGAAGCTAAAGCTGGATCAATAAGAGTGGTAGCTTCGGCAGGATCAGGTGCCGAAGATGCTTGTCTTGTGGAAAAAGATGCCTTAGAAGGGATCAGGCTTCAAGCCGTGGAGAATATCAATAAATACCAGGCTGAAACAGTTAAATGGCGAGATAGAAAGGTCCGGCTAAAAAATATTGAGCCGGGACACTTGGTGCTTCGGAGAGTGGCTAACCCAGATACAGTGGGCAAGCTACAATTGAAATGGGAAGGGCCTTTCTTAGTAGCATCTTCGTCAAGGCCTGGTTCCTACAGATTGAAGGACATGGATGGCAACGAAATTCCAAGGTCTTGGAATTCAGATGAGCTTCGGAGATATTATGTATAACTTGATGTAATTTTTTATGCTTTTCTTTTTCTTTTTCATGGCACCCTTTTCCTTTCTAAAGGGGGAGAAAGGTTTTTAATGGGGCCATCATCTGTAATTTCCTTTTTAGTTTTATAAGAGCAAAATCCCCCAAAGAATGTAAATGTAAAAGCTGAGAACGCACCATCGAGTGCCGAAACTAAAAAAAAGAGAAGAGAGAAGAAGCTCCAAAGACGTCCCTAAGGGGATGCAGAGCTCTGATTCCGCCGAAAGTAAAAGGCGAAGAAGCTCCAAAGACGTCCCTAAGGGGATGCAGAGCTTACAGCGAAAAGTCAACGCTGATACCGCCTAAGTAAAAGGCGAAGAAGCTCCAAAGACGTTCCTAAGGGAATGCAGAGCTTATACTGCCTAAGTAAAAGGCGAAGAAGCTCCAAAGACGTTCCTAAGGGAATGCAGAGCTGATGTGTGGTTGGTTCTAAAGAAATAATGGCTGAGAGTGTGGCTTCGGACATATGTTTTGGACATTCATTCGCACATTACATTGCATCATGGCATTTGCATGCATAAGCATTCATTCATAGCATTTATGTACCAAAGTGGTTGCTTCGGCAAAAGGAAGAGGATTTTTATGATTCGTATGTAAAAGAAAGGCTTCGGCAAAAAGGAGAAGTGGTTTTTTATGATTCGTATGTAAAAGAAAGGCTTCGGCAAAAAGGAGAAGTGGTTTTTTATGATTCGTTATGCTTTGTTGTGTACAAAAACGAAAAGCTTCGTCGCTCGCCAAAAGAAGAATTGGTCTCTTATGCTTCGTTGTGTACGAAAAGAAGGGAAGGTGTTTTTTCGCCCTTGGCTCAAAATACTGATTTCGTCCACATCAAAGCGCCTCAGCAGAAGGGTAAGAATATATTACAAGGTATGTACAAAGTTCCTTGAGAACAGTTCAATTGTATTTACAAAAGTTGTTGCAAAAGTATCTTGAGTTTTTCCTATAGTACATTTCTACTGATCTTCATTAAGCTTCAGCTTCGGTGACAGCTTCGGCAACACATCTTAAGCGTCATCTTCACCTTCGTCATCCTACATAAATCCCATCGTAAGTAAAAATCAAGTGCAAAGGGAAAGGTAAGTACGAAGTGTCATTTCTTACTGGTTCAAGATGACTTCGAGCTTCGTCTCCAGCCTTCTCCCGCTCGCCTTTTGTCCATATCATTTTTATGAATCTATTTGAGATGCTTCGGGCGAGGTCAGGTATATCGTCCAGGATTGATGGAGATAGGGTGAAGTTGGGCCTGTTGACGATTTTCCCATGTTCGCACCCGGCCTTCAGGAACGCAGCAGCGGTACCCCGAGAAGCTACCCAGGCACAGAAGTCACCGTGCCCGGCTATAACTTCGTCAAGTTCTTCGATTTCAGCCTCAATATGGTCGAAGGCTTGTGGTAAATTTTCTGCTGAAGGTTTAAATTTCCCGCTGCTGGCTCCAACAGAGTAAAATATCTTTTTTAATCGTCCAATACAATTATTGCTAAAATTCAAGCATTTGTCTTGAAGGCTTGTTAATGAATTCTTCAAGTCTGAGCTGGTCCGGACTTCGGCTTCAAGTTTCGAAGTTAGCTCTAGCTTCTCTTGTTCAAATTGTTTCGATTGATCGATGAGCTTCGAATTCAACTCTGATACCTTAGCCTCAGTCTCTGCCAGCAAGCCTTCGGTCGATTGGAGCTCGAAGTCTTTCTTTTCAATGATAGCAGATTGTTCTTTTATCTTGCTTTCCAAGTTTTCAATTATAGCTTCGTGCTTTTTGTCTTCCAAATCTTGCTGCATCTTCAGAGCTTTGCTCAGTAGCATGCTCTGCACAGAAACAACTTACGTTAGTAATATTTTCATTATTAACAGCAATAAAAACCAGAGAAAAGGTCGTTTACCCTGAAGTTGGAGTAGAATAAGCTGCCGACGATATGTTGTCGTCGGTAGCGGCTGATGTCTGTCTCTAGCTTCGGAAAACCGATACTCTTTGATAGAGTACTGATTACCTTAGCTCCAGTTTGGTCTCGAATGCAGCCTAATTTTTCATCATCCACACCTCCAAATAGGAGAGCTCCTGGCTTGTAGCCGCAAGATTTGGCATAGTCCTTGAGCTCTTCTATTTCGTCCTTCGACAGGTTTTGCCCAACTAAATTTTGAAAAGAGTACGCTTCGTCGTCCGAAGTGTCTTCGGCTATTTCTTTTCCTTTCTCAGGCACTGTGGCCATGGTTTTTTCAGTAGTAGCACCAGCTTCTTCTTGCAAGATTTTGTCAATGTCCTCAATGGTGGTTTCTAAGTTTACATCTTCGGCTGTAGCGGCTTCGGTAGCCGCGACCTCCGAAGGTGCGACTTCGACGTTTGTGGTGCCTTCGACAGCTGGTGTTTTCTGAATTGATGCCCGAGGCGGCGTCTTGTCGATAACTTCAGTTACTGCAATAATTCTTTGCCGCTTGGGTTTGGTTATCTTCGTTTGATCCGGCTCGTCCACCTTTCGAAAAAGCTTCGTCAGTTGGAGCCCTAATGGACTTAGCTTCGTGGGCATGGGTTCAGTCATTACCTTTAAAATTTCCTCCACGTCGCTGGTAGAAGGTGGTGTGGGGGTCCCCTCTTCTTCGGATATTTTTCGCTTCGGAGTTGATATTTTTCCTTTCTTGCGAATTTTCTTCTCTTTTGTTGGTCTTTCTTCATCCTTTTTCAAAGTTTCGGCCACTCTTTTTCTTTTGTGGCCCTCGGCACCCCTGTTCAACTGCTCATAGTCAGGGTACTCGAAGCCCAGGGCATCAAGCACTCGGTTCAGCCTTCGCTTCGGTCGGGCGCCGAAGGCCGCTGTCATTAGTTGATCCTCTTTTTTGGAATAGTTCCCCAGGATTTCATTGCACATCACCTCGACTGTGTCCAGCCACTCTTGGCAGGGCTTCTTAAAGAATTTCTTGAATTTAAAGTGATAGGGCAGCCGGACAAGATCCCCCTCCTTCTTCTTCCCCTTTAACTTTGGCATTTCCCATTCCTTCAGAGTGGGGAAGACTCTAAATGCCAAGAATTCTTGGACCAGATCCCTGGTACCGATATGCTCTGCAATAATTCCGAATTCATCCATTGCCTGCTGTGTTTCACCATCTGGCGTCATGTTGCAGCGGGGTCGGGTTTCTCCGAAGATCAGCTCGATTGGACTTTGCACAAGCTTCTCCTTGTTGTCATCAACTTTGACATAGAACCATTCCGATTTCCAGCCTGCCGGCCATTTGCTTCGGTAGCTAATTACAGGACACTTTGCCGTTTTCCGGTAGGCAAAATTGTAGCAACCGAAGTTATCGTGTAGCCCATCTTTTCTGGCCTTGGTTTGATAATGCAACTCATGAACTCGGCAGAAACTGTCGGCAAATGGCTCCACTGCTTGGCTTCGGAGGGCCCAAATATAAACGCTAAGTCTAACGATAGCGTTGGGAGTTAACTGGTGAAGGTAGATGCCAAACCTTTTCAGTATCTCTGCAATAATCTCGTGAAGAGGGAATCTAAGCCCAGCCTTTAAAAAGCTCTTGAAGATAACAATCTCGTCCTTCCCTGGCTTCGGGGTGGTTTCTTCTCCCCCGAAGCGAAGTAGCTTCTTCTGGTCTTCATTGAAATAACCCGCTTTCACCATCTTCGAAAGATCAGCCTTTGAAACAGTTGATTTCCCAAAATCCAGGTGACTGGGCTTACTGGGCATAGCAATACGGTAGTCATCTTCGGGATCAGTCCCTTCAATGTTTTCTTCTTCTCCTTCGGCAGCCGTCGGGTTTGCTTCGGCAGCAGGCATTTCTTCTGCAGTCACCAGTCCGGAACGATGCATCGCTTCGGAGATGGGCACAGTATTCGAACCTTCGGCTTCGTCTCCCTCGCGTACAACTTTGGCAGTAGATCGCACTCTCACCATTTGATTCTGATTTTGGGGAAGTCAGATACTTTTTTCTTTTTTCTTTCCTCCCGAAGCTCTTCTTTCTGACGAAGCAGACGTCGAGATGGACCTTCGCTCGATTCTGAGAGTCAAGCTTCGGCTATGGTGGAAAATTTTGGCAGCAAAACAGTGCAAATAGCAATGAATGCTGTGGTAACTTCACACCTACCCGTCTGTTTATATAGTGCTGCAGGTAAGAAGGCGAAGCGGCAGGATTTTTTACACCAAGCGGGCAGTCACTCGTACTCGCTGTGCAGTGGACCGCAAAGATCAAACAGTAACTCGGCAAGGTGGGCCTGGCACGCGCTCGGAAGCCGGATCGTTTCTCCGCAACGAGCTCAGGGAAGGTGTTTTTTGGACCTTCGGCTTCCCGAAGCTGAAGAGGCTTTTTTCACGGGTCAAGCTCGTTACGAAAAACGATCTAGCACCGCGAAAGGGGCTACTGTTGGGGCCGTGCTTCGGTGCGCCGAAGGTCTTACACGAAGAAGCAGCTTCGGCTGAAGTCGTCTCCAAGCAATGGCCGAAGGTTCCTTTTCATGGAGCTTCGGCGTTACGAACCGACATAGAGATAGAATGACCTTTTTATCCATAGAGGTCTGAGTCAATGTTGTAAACTTTTGTAAAGGGCATAATTGTAATTTGTCACAGGCTGCGACCTGTGCCTATAAATAGATGAACAGTACCTCTGTACTGTTCACGCGAACCTGTCATTTGCCTTCGCATCACACTTGTATTCTTGCTTTCTTCAAGACCGAAGGTACATTTGTAATTTATAATCATTTATATTCATTCATGATAGTAAAAGTAGAAATAATTCTATGATAACGTTCAAATGTTTATTTTGTACCTCATGATTTATATGAACACTTCGTTCCTTGCTATTATGCTTACGAAGGTATGTCCTTCGTAACCTTCGTCCGAAATTCCCTATATCCCGAAAGGATATAAAGCCTTGGAGGACGAAGGACTTTAACTCCTAACATTTTCTGTGTTGCCTTGTTCTTAATTCGAAGCATTTGAGAACAAGCCCCCAACACATTGCTTGTGGCTCCTCTCCTTAGTTGAGGATGAATCAACCAAGCTCCCCCTCGATCGTCTCCTGCTTGGTGATCTTGGTCACCTCATCTCCTTCGTGCACCGTCTTGAGGACATCCCAAATTTCTTTGGCCGTCTTTAACCCTTGCACCTTATTATACTCCTCTCGACACAAGGAGACAAGGAGTATAGTTGTGGCTTGGGAGTTAAAGTGTTGAATATGGTTGGCCTCGTCCGAATCGTAGTCCTTGTCCCCTACCTTTGATATCTGCACTCCATACTCAACAATATCCCAAATACTTTTGCGGAGTGAGGTTAGATGGTGCCTCATTTTATCACTCCACATAGAATAATCTTCGCCATCAAAACATGGTGGCTTGCCTAATGAAACAGAAAGTAATGGAGTGCGCTTAGAAATACGAGGATAGCAGAGGGGCATCTTACTATACTTCTTGCGCTCATGGCACTTAGAAGTAGTGGATGACAAGTCGGAGCCGGAGGTGGAGGGCAACGAAGAGTCAATCTCGTAGTAGACCACCTTCTTCATCTTCTTCTTGTCGCCTCTCTGATGGGTCTTGTTGGAGGAAGAGGATTCCTCCTTTTTCTTGTGGCCGAACTCCCTTGAGAGGGTTCTCCCCGAGCTTGCGGGCTTGTCGCTGGTCACGATCTCCCTCTTGGCGTGATCTCCCGACATCACATTGAGTGGTTAGACTCTAATGAAGTATAGGGCTCTAATACCAATGGAAAGTTGCCTAGAGGGGGGTGAATAGGCGTAATCTGAAAATTATAAACTCAAGCACAAACTACAAGCCGGGGTTAGCGTTAGAATTAAATCCGAGTCCGAGAGAGGGGGGAAAAACAAATAAAAAGCAAATGAAGCGGATGACATGGTGATTTGTTTTATCGAGGTTCGGTTCTTGAGAACCTAGTCCCCGTTGAGGTGGTCACAAAGACTGGGTCTTTCAACCCTTTCCCTCTCTCAAACGGTCACTTAGACCAAGTGAGCTTTCTCCTTAATTTTCACGGGCCACTTAGACCCCGCAAGGACCACCACACAATTGGTGTCTCTTGCCTTGCTTACAAAACACTTAGGAACAAGAATGAGGAAGGAAGAAAGCGATCCAAGAAACAAGAGCGCAAAGAACACAAACAAACTCTCTCTCAAGTCACTAGGTGAGTGGAATGAATTTGGGACTTGGAGAGGCTTTGATTCTATTGGAAATGTGTCTTGGAGTGAATGCACTAACTCTTGTATTGAATGAGATGTCTAAAAAACTTGGATGCTTGGAGTGGTGGTGGTTGGGGGGTATTTACAGCCCTCAACCACCACATAGCCGTTGGAAATGGCTGCTGTCGATGGGCACACCGAACAGTCCGTTGCGCCACCGGACACTGTCCGGTGCGCCAGCCATGTCACCCAACCGTTAGGGTTCTGGAGCAGTTGACCATTCGAGGCTTGTCTTCTAGTGGCACCGGACAGTCCGGTGCCACACCGGACAGGCACTGTTCAGTGTCCGGTGCGCCTCTGACGGGCGGCTCTGACTCTGCGCGCACTGTTCTTCACTGTTCATCTGAATTCTTTAGCTTTTGCAGTCGACCGTTGCGCGAATAGCCATTGCTCCATTGGTGCACCGAACAGTCCGGTGAATTATAGCGGAGAGGCACTGGAGAAACCTGAGAGTGCGCAGACAGTTCGCGCAGAAGTCGGAGCAGCCGCCAGAGGCGCACCGGACAGTGCACAGTACCTGTCCGGTGCAGCACCGGACTGTCCGATGCCACAAGAAGACAAAGCTCCGACGGTCAAACCCTAACGTTCGGGTGACGTGGCTGGCGCACCGGACAGTGTCCGGTGCGCCCATCAACAGCAGCCATCCCCACCGGTTGAATTGGTGGTTGAGGGTTATAAATACCCCCAACCACCTCCACTCCAACCATCCAAGCATTCATCACACTTCATTCAATACAAGAGCAAAGTGCAACGCTCCAAGACACAAATCAAAGCCTCCGATCCGATCAAAGTCCTCAAATTAATTCTAGTGCATTAGGACTTGTGAGAGGATCACTTGTGTTTCTTGTTGCTCTTGTTTGCTTGGCTTGGCTTTCTTTTCTTTATCACTTCTTACTCTCAAGCTTTGTAAGCGAGGCAAGAGACACCAATTGTGTGGTGGTCCTTGCATGGTCTAAGTGACCCATGAGATTAAGGAAGAAGCCTCACTCAGTCTAAGTGACCGTTTGAGAGAGGAAAAGGGTTGAAAGAGACCTGGTCTTTGTGACCACCTCAACGGGGACTAGGTTCTCAAGAACCAAACCTCGGTAAAATAAATCACCATGTCATCCGCTTCATTTGCTTTTGATTTGTTTTCCCCTCTCTCTCAGACTCGGATTTTATTCTAACGCTAACCCCGGCTTGTAGTTTGTTGTTTTAAGTTATAAATTTCAGATTCCTCCTATTCACCCCCCCTCTAGGCGACTTTCAATTGGTATCAGAGCCCGATACTTCATTAGATTTTAACCACTCGAAGTGATGTCGGGAGATCACGCCAAGAGGGAGATCGTGACCGGCAACAAGCCCACAAGCCACGGAAAGGCTCCATCAAGGGAGTCTGGTGCCAAAGGCAAGGAGGAATCACCTCCCCACGTCAAGTCGCATCAGAGTGGCGACAAGAAGAAGAAGATGAAGAAAGTGGTCTACTACGAGACTAATTCTTCATTGCCCTCCACCTCTGGCTCCGACGCAGTGTCCATCACTTCTAAGCGCCATGAGCGCAAGAAGTATAGTATGATGCCACTTCGTTATTCCTGTATCTCTAAGCGCACTCCTTTACTTTCCGTTCCATTAGAAAAGCCATCATTCTTTGATGGTGAGGATTATTGTATGTGGAGTGATAAAATGAGGCATCACCTAACCTCACTCCACGCAAGCATATGGGACATTGTTGAGTTTGGAGCGCAGGTACCATCAGTGGGAGACGAGGGCTACAACTCGAACGAGGTCGCCCAAATCTGGCATGTTAACTCCTAGGCTACTACTATACCCCTCGCCTCTCTATGTCAAGAGGAGTTTAATAAAGTGCAAGGGTTAAAGAGCGCCAAGGAGATTTGGGATGTGCTCAAGACCGCGCACGAAGGAGATGAGGTGACCAAGATCACCAAGCGGGAGACAATCGAGGAGGAGCTCGGTCGATTCGTCCTCAACCAAGGAGAGGAGCCACAAGCCATGTACAACAGGCTCAAGACCTTGGTGAACCAAGTGCGCAACCTCGGGAGTACAAAATGGGATGACCATGAAATGGTCAAGGTTATTCTTAGATCACTCGTATTTCACAATCCTACTCAAGTTCAATTAATACGTGGTGATCCTAGATACAAGCTAATGTCTCCCGATGAAGTGATAGAAAAGTTTGTGAGCTTTGAATTGATGATCAAAGGCTCCAAACAAATCATCAACTTGGAGCAAGGCGGCACCTCCACACCCGAGGTGCAACCCGTCGCATTCAAAGCGACGAAGGAGAAGAAAGAAGAGTCTACACCAAGTAGGCTCGCAATCGACGCCTCCAAGCTTGACAACGAGGAAATGGCGCTCATCATCAAGAGCTTTCGCCAAATCCTTAAGTAAAGGAAAGGGAAAGACTACAAGCCCCGTTCCAAAAGGTGTGCTACAAATGTGGTAAGCCCAGTCATTTTATCGCTAAATGTCCTATGCCTAGTGATAGTGACAGGGGCGACGATAAGAAGGGAAAGAGGAAGGAGAAGAAGAGGTACTACAAGAAGGGCGGCGATGCCCATGTATGTCAGGAGTGGGACTCCGATGAGAGCTCCACCGACTCCTCCGACGAGGACGCCACCAACATCGCCGTCAACAAGGGCCTCCTCTTCCTCAACGTCGGCCACAAGTGATTCATGGCCAAGGACAACAAAAAGAAGAAGGTAAAATCTAGAGCCTCCACCAAATATACAACATCTAGTGATGAGGGTAGCTCTAGTGAAGATGAGGATGATTTGCTCACTCTTTTTGCCAACCTTAACATGCAACAAAAAGAAAAATTGAATGAATTGATAGGAGCCATTCATGAGAAGGATGAACTCTTGGATAGCCAAGAGGAATTCCTTATTAAGAAAAATAAAAAGCATGTTAAAGTAAAAAAATGCTTATGCTCAGGAAGTAGAGAAAAATGAAAATTTGACTAAGGAGCTTAGCATTTGCCATGACACTATTTCGAACCTTAGAACTGAGAATGCTAGTTTGATTGCTAAGGTTGAAAAATTAAATGCTTGTAATGATTCAATTGTCAGTCTTAGAAATGAAAATGCTAGTTTAAGTGCTAAGATTGATAAATTAAATGAATCAATTTCTAGCCTTAAAACTGAGAATGATAAATTAATTTCTGAGGCTAAAGATTTGAATGTTTGCAACGATGCCATTTCAAATCCTAGAAATGAGAATGCTATTTTACATGCTAAGATTGATGAATTAAATGTTTGCAAACCCTCTACATCTACTGTTGATCATGTTTCTATTTGTACTAGATGTAGAGATGTTAATATTGATGCTATTAATGATCACTTTGCTTTAATTAAACAACAAAATGATCATATAGCTTAATTAACTAGTAAAATCAATGAGCATGAGATAGAAAATGAAAAGTTTAAATTTGCTAGAAGCATGCTCTATAATGGGAGACGCCCTGGCATTAAGGATGGCATTGATTTCCAATAGGGAAGCAATGTCAAAATTAATGCCCCTAAAAGATTGTCTAATTTTTGTTAAGGGCAAGGCTCCCATGGCTCAGGATAACGAGGGTTACATGTTATATCCTGCTAGTTATCTTGAGCACAAGATTAGGAGAATCCATGCTAGAAAACCTCATACTGTTTCACATCATGCTTTTATGTATAAAAATGAGGCATCTAGCTCTAGGCAATCAACTCATGTTAAATTGCCTAAAAAGAAATCTACTACTGCATCAAATGAGCCTAATATTTTATTTAAGACTTTTGATGCTTCTTATATCCTTACTAACAAATTAGGTAAAATAGTTGCCAAATATGTTGGGGGCAAACACAAGGGCTCCAAGACTTATGTTTGGGTACCCAAGGTGCTTGTTTCTAACGTGAAAGGACCCAAAACTGTTTGGGTACCTAAGAACAAGGCCTAAAATTGTTTTGCAGGTTTATGCATCCGGGGGCTCAAGTTGGATTATTGATAGCGGATGCACAAATCACATGACTGGGGAGAAAAGGATGTTCTCCTCCTACAAGAAAAACGAAGATCCCCAAAGAGCTATCACATTCGGGGATGGAAATCAAGGTTTGGTCAAAGGACTTGGTAAATTGCTATATCATCTGACCATTCCATTTCCAATGTTTTTCTTATAGATTCCTTAGATTACAACTTGCTTTCTGTTTCTCAATTATGCAATATGGGCCACAACTGTCTATTTACAGATGTAGGTGTTACTGTCTTTAGAAGGAGTGATGATTCAGTAGCATTTAAGGGAGTGTTAGAGGGTTAGTTATACTTAGTTGATTTTAATAGAGCTGAAATTAACACTTGCTTAATTGCTAAGACTAATATGGGTTGGCTCTGGCATCGCTGACTAGCCCATGTTGGAATGAAGAATCTTCACAAACTTCTAAAGGGAGAGCACATTTTAGGACTAACCAATGTTCATTTTGAGAAAGACAGGGTTTGTAGTGCATGTAAAGCAGGAAAGCAAGTTGGTGCCCATCATCCACACAAGAACATAATGACGACGGATAGGCCACTGGAGCTACTCCACATGGATCTATTCTGCCCGATAGCTTACATAAGCATCGGCGGGAGTAAGTACTGTCTAGTAATTGTGGATGATTATTCTCGCTTCACTTGGGTGTTCTTTTTGCAGGAAAAATCTCAAACCCAAGGGACCTGAAAGGGATTCTTGAGACGGTCTCAAAATGAGTTTGGATTAAGGATCAAGAAAATAAGAAGCGATAATGGGACGGAGTTCAAGAATTCACAAATAGAAGGCTTTCTTGAGGAGGAGGGCATGAAGCATGAGTTCTCTTCTCCCTACACACCACAACAAAATGGTGTAGTGGAGAGGAAGAATAGAACTCTACTAGATATGGCAAGGACCATGCTTGATGAGTACAAGTCTCCGGACCGGTTTTGGGCCGAGGCGATTAACACCGCCTGCTACTCCATCAACCGGCTCTACCTTCACTGAATCCTCAAGAAGACATCTTATGAACTCCTAACCGGTAAAAAGCCCAATATTTCATATTTTAGAGTCTTTGGTAGCAAATGTTTTATTCTTGTTAAAAGAGGTAGAAAATCTAAATTTGCTCCTAAGGTTGTAGAAGGTTTTTTGCTTGGTTATGACTCAAACACAAGGGCATATAGAGTCTTCAACAAATCCACTGGATTAGTTGAGGTTTCTTGTGACATTGTGTTTAATGAGACTAATGGCTCCCAAGTGGAGCAAGTTGATCTTGATGAACTAGATGATGAAGAGGCTCTGTGCGTCACGCTAAGGAACATGTCCATTGGGGATGTGTGTCCTAAGGAATCCAAAGAGCCTCCCCAAGCATAAGATCAACCATCATCTTCCAACCAAGCATCTGCACCAACTCAAGATGAGGAACAGGCTCAAGGTGACGAAGAAGAAGATCAGGAAGATGAGGCACCTCAAGAGGAGGACAAGGATCAAGGGGGAGATGAAGTTGATCAAGACAAGGAAGATGATCAAGAAATACAGGGTCAAAGACCACCACACCCAAGAGTCCACTAAGCGATTCAAAGAGATCATCCCGTGAACTCCATCCTCGGTGATATCCATAAGGGGGTAACTACTCGATCTCGAGTCACACATTTTTGTGAACATTACTCTTTTGTGTCCTCTATTGAGCCATACAGGGTGGAGGATGCACTAAGAGATTCGGATTAGGTGCTGGCAATGCAAGAGGAGCTCAACAACTTCACAAGGAATGAGGTATGGCATTTGGTTCCACATCCTAATCTAAATGTTGTAGGTACCAAGTGGGTATTCTGCAACAAGCAAGATGAGCATGGTGTGGTGATAAGGAACAAAGCCTGACTTGTGGCCAAAGGGTATTCATAAGTCGAAGGTTTGGATTTCGATGAAACTTATGCACCCGTAGCTAGGCTTGAGTCAATTCGTATATTACTTGCCTATGCTACTTACCATGGCTTCAAGCTTTATCAAATGGACGTGAAGAGTGCTTTCCTCAATGTACCTATCAAGGAAGAGGTCTATGTTGAGCAACCTCCCGGCTTTGAAGATAGTGAGTACCCTAATCATCTGTATAAACTCTCAAAGGCGCTTTATGGGCTCAAGCAAGCCCCAAGAGCATGGTATGAATGCCTGCGAGATTTTCTTATCACTAATGGCTTCAAAGTCGGCGAGGCCGATCCTACTCTCTTTACTAAAACTGTTGCAAATGATTTGTTTGTATGCCAAATTTATGTTGATGATATTATATTTGGGTCTACTAACAAATCTACTTGTGAAGAGTTTAGTAGGATCATGGTACAAAAATTCGAGATGTCTATGATGGGGGAGTTGAGATATTTTCTAGGATTTCAAGTCAAGCAACTCCAAGAGGGCACCTTCATCAGCCAAACCAAGTACATTCAAGACATTCTTAAGAAGTTTAGAATGAAGGATGCCAAACCCATCAAGACATCCATGGGAACCAATGGGCTTCTCGACCTCGACACGGGAGGTAAATTCGTAGATCAAAGGTATACTGGTCGATGATAGGATCTTTACTCTATTTATGTGCATCTCGACCGGATATTATGCTTTCTGTATGCATGTGTGCAAGGTTCCAAGCCAACCCTAAAGAAGTTCATCTTAGGGCCGTGAAGAGAATCATGAGATATCTAGTTTACACTCCTAAGTTTGGGCTTTGGTACCCTAGGGGATCAATCTTTAATTTAATAGGATATTCCGATGCCGATTGGGCAGGGTGTAAAATTGATAGGAAGAGCACATCAGGGACTTGTCAGTTTCTAGGGAGATCCCTGGTGTCTTGGGCTTCAAAGAAACAAAACTCAGTAGCTCTTTCTACTGCTGAAGCCGAGTATATTGCCGCAGGACATTGTTGTGTACAATTACTTTGGATGAGGCAAACCCTCAAGGACTATGGCTACAAATTGAGCAAAGTCCCTCTCCTATGTGATAATGAGAGTGCTATCCGCATGATGGAGAATCCCATTGAACACAGCCGCACTAAGAACATAGACATTCGGTATCACTTTCTGAGAGATCACCAACAAAGGGGGGATATCGAGATAGCCTATATTAACACCAAAAATCAATTAGCCGATATCTTTACCAAGCCATTAGATAAGAAAACCTTTAGCAAACTTAGGAATGAGCTAAATATACTTGATTCTCGGAATTTTGATTGAAACATTGCACACAGAGCTCATCTATATACCTTTGATTATATCTCTTTCATTTGCTATGACTAATGTGTTTCCAAGTATCCTTTTAACGCTAAGTCGTAGATTGAAAGGGAAATGGAGTACTCGACGAAGACAAGGCTTCCACTCCACTCTACCGGTATCATTTACCCTTCGTCGTTACTCCACCACACTTCACATTGGTATAATCTTTTCAATCATATTTACTTGTACCAATGGGGGAGAAAATATCAAGGGCTCTCAACGTTCTCCGTTTTTGGTGCTTAATGCCAAAGGGGGAGAAAATATTAAGCCCAAAGCAAAAGGACCTCACCACCACCAAAATTTTTAAAAGAATTTTTCAAATTGATATCTAAATATATTTGATTCTTTTTCAATTAGTACTTATTGGTATTTTCAAAAATTGGTAAAACCCCCTTGAACACTAAGAGGAGAATTTTATTCAGGGGGAGTTTTGTTTAAGTCAAAGGATAAGCATTTGAAACAGGGAGAGAAAATTTCAAATCTTGAAAATGCTTCTCAAAATCTTATTCATATACCTTTAACCATTTGCAAAAAGACTTTGAAAAGATTTTTCCAAAAGAATTTGCAAAAACAAATCAAGTGGTGCAAATGTGGTCCAAAATATTAAATAAAAAGAAAGCAATCCATGCATATCTAGTAAAACTATAAATTGGTTTAATTCCAAGTAACCTATGCACTTACCTTATGCAAACTAGTTCAATTCTGCACTTATATATTTGCTTTGGTTTGTGTTGGCATCAATCACCAAAAAGGGGGAGATTGAAAGTGAAATAGGGTTTAAACTTTTCTTATAAATGATTTTGATGGTTGAATGCCCAACACAAATAATTGGACTAACTAGTTTGCTCTAGATTATATATTCTACAGGTGCATAAAGGTTCAACACAAACCAATAAAAGATCAAAGTTGGGTTCAAAAGAAAGGAGCAAATGAAACCAAAGAGAACCCTGGTCTGGCACACCGGATTGTCTGGTGTGCCACCGGACAGTGTCCGGTGCACCAGGGCCGTAAGACTCCGAACTCTTCACCTTCGGATTTCTGAGGCCGCGCTCCGCTATAATTCACCGGACTGTCCGGTGTGCCACCGGACTGTCCGGTGAACCAGCGGAGCAACGGCTCTCCAGCGCAACGGTCGACTGCAATGGTCGCCTGCAACGCTACAGTGCGCGAACAGTTCACGCAGAAGTCAGAGCAGCCGCCAGAGGCGCACCGGACAGTGCAAAGTACCTGTCTGGTGCGGCACCGGACTGTTCGGTGCCACAAGAAGACAAAGCTCCAACGGTCAAACCCTAACGTTCAGGTGACGTGGCTGGCGCACCGGACAGTGTTCGGTGGTGCACCGGACTGTCCGGTGGTGCACCGGACTGTCTGGTGCGCCCATTGATAGCAGCCACCCCCAACGATTGAATTGGTGGTTGAGGGTTATAAATACCCCCAACCACCTCCACTCCAACCATCCAAGCATTCATCACACTTCATTCAATACAAGAGCAAAGTGTAACACTCCAAGACACAAATCAAAGCCTCCGATCCGATCAAAGTCCTCAAATTAATTCTAGTGCATTAGGACTTGTGAGAGGATCACTTGTGTTTCTTGTTGCTCTTGTTTGCTTGGCTTGGCTTTCTTTTCTTTCTCACTTCTTACTCTCAAGCTTTGTAAGTGAGGCAAGAGACACCAATTGTGTGGTGGTCCTTGCAGGGTCTAAGTGACCCATGAGATTAAGGAAGAAGCCTCACTCGGTCTAAGTGACCGTTTGAGAGAGGGAAAGGGTTGAAAGAGACCCGGTCTTTGTGACCACCTCAACGGAGACTAGGTTCTCAAGAACCAAACCTCGGTAAAACAAATCACCGTGTCATCCGCTTCATTTGCTTTTGCTTTGTTTTCCCCTCTCTCTCGGACTCGAATTTTATTCTAACGCTTACCTCGGCTTGTAGTTTGTTGTTTTAAGTTATAAATTTCAGATTCCACCTATTCACCCCCTCTATGCGACTTTCAACATGTATTCTAGAGCAAACTAGTTAGTCCATTATTTGTGTTGGGCATTCAACCACCAAAATTAATTATAGGAAAAGGTTAACCCTATTTCCCTTTCATGGGCCATGGACCTCCTGCGCCATGGCGGTGTAGTCATGAAGGCGGCTATAGACGGCAGGGTTGTTGTAGGCCTCGGGCCCGTCATCCGGGTTGTTGGTGACGTCGAACGTCGCCTTGCCCTTATGGGCCATAGCATAGGCCGAGAAGATGAAGCAAGGCCAGCCACCTTGTAACACCGACTGCAAGAAAACCAACGAGATAGATAGAAATAATATCTAATCCAATGCTATATACCTAAATAAAAAAGAGGGCGTACCCATGCTTCTGCATATTGGCCTAGGTTCTGGCTGCCTTGGTGGTGGGAGGGACCTTGCATCATCATACTCCATTCTCGGCTAGCGTTGTGCGCCTCGTCCCACTCAGGCAAGCACCACCTATCCACCATTTGCTCCCAGCACAGAGGATGTGTGGCGCACCAATATGGAATCATCTACAAAGTAAACACATAAAGTGCATATCAGAAGATAAAATAAAATTCATGCATGGAGTACTAGTACCAAACATGCATGACTTTACCTGCGGGTACTGGTCCCTGGTCAACGACATGGTTCGGGCTTGCTGCTTGGTCACCTTCTCCCCAAGGATAGAGCCGTGGTAGCTGATGATGGCCTGGATTTGGGCCTCATAGTGCATGTCCACGATGAGCTTCTTACAGCTCGTGATGGCCACCACATCCACCCTAGTCTCGTATCCAGCCTCGCATCTGAAGAAATCCTGCATACAAAAACGATATATCCATACATTATTTTAAGAATGTGCAATGAATGCGACATATTTTATATTATACTAAGACTTACCCACAGCTCTTGCTTCACCTGATCCGCCTTGTTATTGAATTCCCGGCCGTCTCGGTCTACTGCATCGTGGGCGACGGTGTAGTGGGTCGAAGTTGTAGGCTGCGCCCGTCACGTCGGCATACTCAACCAGTCCAGGGAAGTGTTCCCTGCACAGCAGGCCGAGGATGCCATTGGGGTTGCGACGATGACCCCCAGCATAATCCACAACCATCCAAGACCTGTCCAAGTGATAAATAAAAAATATTAGTTTATATTATGATTTTGAACACATAATATGAACAAGAATGAAGAACATAAAGTTACATGCCTCTCCCCATCCGGCCGAATCAGCGGGCGCCTGTCCCAAAGTATGGGACGCTGAGGGAGACTCGCGGGACCTCGTAGGTAGACGCTCCTCGAACCTAAGGCGCCAGAACCTGAGGCGACCTACTGAGCTTCGTCGTCGTCCTGCTACTGGTCGTCGTTGTCCTGTTGTGCCGCGTGCTGCTGGACAAGGTTGTCCTGCTGCACCGCCTGCTGTGCCTCGTCCTGCTCTACCTCGTCCGCCGTCCTGCTCCTCCTCCCCCTCCTCCTCCTCAGCCATCCGCCCACCATATTTGTCCAACAACCTGCAATTAAGATGTCGTTTGGTTCACGAAATGTAACGTAAATGGTAATGGTAACGATTCACACTCGAATATCGACGGTAACAAATTTGAATAAGGAGGTATCCATTTGTAGTGTGGTATCGATTACGGTTGGACTTAAACAAACATGATCTAACGTTATTGGTTATCCATTATGTTACCAATATGTGAACCAAACGGTACCTAAGAGTAAACAAATAAGCATATATAAAAATGTATTTAAAAACAGGTGTGAAATAAAAAGTCATATAGCATTACATCGCTTAAAAATAATCTTCATATGTGTCGGGGTTAGCTGGATCATAACTCTCATCATCACTATCAACCATTTCATAGTCAACATCATCTGAAGGCACAAGTTCGTCATTAATGTCATTGCCTTCAAGGATTACTAAGTCATTATCATTTAGCACCTCATCATCCTCCTCATCAACAACCATTTCAATATTTACGTCCATTCCGATAGCTTCGGTTAAGTCTATCTCAAATTGCCCTTCTAGCCCATCTTCTTGGAAGAACTTTCCATCATATGTGTCTGGGTCTAAGTTATAATCTTCATCGTTAGGAAGTAGTAATCTCCTGTGCGGCGATACCTTATACACAACATCCCAACCCTAAGATGTTCTTTCGTTTGGCACGCATATGGGAGATAATACACTTGTGTGGCCTGTTGGGCCACGATATAGACATCGTCTCTTGGTAAGGTGGAATCTTGTTGAATTTCGACTATCCCAAGATTAGAATGTGTCTGTCTCGTCACTTGAGGGTCAAACCAATGACATTTGAATATCACTGGATTAAGAGGTTTGGAACCATAAAAATTGAGTTCATATATTTCTTTGATTCATCCAAAATAATCGACATCGTCAAGGCCGGGCGTAAAGACTCTAGAACATGTTGTTTTCCGATTGGGCCGACTTTGGTCATAGTTTGTTGTGCGAAAACGGTATCCATTGACGCCATACCTAGAATATTTCTTGACCCTATAAGCAAAGTCGTTGGCTACTTGTCTCAACTCGGCACTCATAGACGGATCTCTTTGGCCCTACAAGTATTCACAAGTTAAAAGATGCTAAATTGAGTTCATAGACGAATCTCTTTGACAAACTAAGCATGTACCTTACGTTTGAACCAGGAAATGAAATCGGGCAATCCATTTCTCGCACCCTTTCTAAGAAGAGTGTCATATTCCTGGAGTGGGGTCCCTTGGTCGATGCCAGAATTCATGAAGAAATTGTTCCATGTATGGTGTCACCTCTTCGATGTTGGTCAATATATATAGCATGATATGCCGCCACTCTTCATGTGTCAGGGTCTTGGTGGTCGAGCCACTTGCGCTTCCGAGTTGGCCTCAAAATATGCTAAGGTTCGATTCATTGCCGCCATCATTGTAACGAGGGGGTGGATTATGCATGCTCGGCAGTTTATCACCATAATAAGTTGTTGTGAAGTTTGACACCTCCTCTAGAATGTATGCCTCTGCAATGGAAGCCTCGATTTTGCATTTATTTCTACATTTCTTTCAAATAGTCTTTAGACATCTCTCGATTGGATAGCACCAACGTCCCTGCACGGGCCCCCCCATTCGTGCCTCATAGGAGAGATGAAGAATCAAATGCTGCATTGAAATTGAAGAAGCCGGGTGGAAATATCTTCTCAAGCTTACACAGTAACACGGGTGCCAATCTTTCCAAGTCTGCAACCACTGTCCGAGATAACTCTTTTGCATTAAGCTGACGGAAGAAATAGCTCAACTCTGAAAGCGCTAGCCAGACATGCTCAGGGACATAGCCTCGAACCATCGCAGGAAGAATTCGTTCAATCCATATGTGGAAGTCATGACTCTTCATCCCTAAGACTCACATAGTGGATAAGTTCACCCCCTACTCAGATTAGCTGCATACCCATCAAGGAAGATCAACATCTTGATCCATTGAAGTATTTCCTTCCTCTGGGCCCTGCTTAGGACAAAATCGGCCTTAGGCCTTCTCCATGTCTTTCCACCACTTGGCGGCTTCATCTCTTGGTTTGGTCTATCACATAACGCTGCCAGATCCACTCTTGCCTTTACGTTATCCTTTGACTTATCAGGAATGTCCATAATTGTTGCCCAAAGTACCTCGACAACATTCTTTTCAGTGTGCATCACGTCAATGTTGTGTGAAAGGAGCAGGTCATCATAATATGGGAGCCGAGTCAAGCCCGGCTTATGTGTCCACATATGCTAATCACCATATCCCACAAAACCACCTTCTGTATTGGCCATGAGCCCATCTATCTGTTGACGAATTTCAGCACCAGTCATCGTTGCAGGTGGGCGGTCTATCACTATGACACCTTTCGTAAAGTTCTTGATGTCTAGGCGGAATGGATGGTCAGGAGGGAGAAATTGTCGATGTTTATCGAAGGACAAATATTTGCCACCCTTTTTCAACCAAATGAACCTAAGAGCTTCCTTGCAAACTGGGCATGGGAACTTACCGTGAACACACCAGGCGTAGAATAGCCCATACGTCGGTAAGTCATGCATGGAGTACTAGTACCAAACATGCATTCTGAAGTTTGTCTTCGTAGCTCGGTCATACGTCCATACAACTTCCTCCTAGGCACGTACCAATTCATCGATCAAAGGCTCCATGTACACGCCCATTTTATTCCTCGGGTGTCCGGGAATTATCAACGACACGCATATATTCTGCCTTTGAATGCACACACCAAGGGGGAGATTGATTGGAATAACAAACATGGGCCAATATGTGTACGGGGCAGCGCTCATTCCATAGGGATTGAACCTATCTGTGGCTAGTGCAACACGTACATTACGAGCCTCTTCGGCTTTCTCACAGTGAATGACATCAAAGTGTTTCCATGCTTCACCATCAGATGTGTGCACCATCTTGTCAGGATTGTATCGTTTTCCATTTTTGTGCCATGTCATATGTTTCGCGGATTCCTCGGTCATGTATAGACGTTGGATCCTCGGTATAAACGGAAGGTGCCGTAGGATTGTCAAGGGGATGTCGAGCTGCCTCTTCTGTCCATCACCAGAGTCTACTTCCATGAACCTAGATGATTTACACTTGGGACAATACTTTGCCTCCGCGTATTCTTTCCTAAATAGCACGCAGCCCTTCGGACAAGCATGTATCTGCTCATATGTCATCTTGAGTGCACGAAGGAGTTTACGTGCCTCGTACATGCTCTTTGGCAGAACGTGATCATCCGGAAGTAGGCTCTCAATAACCGTCAACAAGCCATCGAATGCGTCTCGACTCATGTTGTACTGCGACTTGAACGCCATTACACGTCCAATGGCATCCAGTTGAGAAACCTTTGTCTGGCCGTGAAGGGGCTTCTGTGCCGCGTCAAACATGTCATAGAACGCCTTTGCAGTCGGCTCTGGCTCGTCATTTGTACATCCTCCGGCGTAATGTGCCTCGTGATAGTCGTTCAACATATCCGCTACCCCTGCATCGGCATCATAATCCTCGACGCGTTGTCTCAGCACCTCCTCTCTCGTACGATGCGCTTCACCATGAAAGATCCATTGAGTATAGCCTGACGTAAATCCATTCTTCCAAATATGTTCTACCATGGTCTTCTTTGGTTTTCTTTTCCGGTTGGCACATTTGCTGCACGGGCATGGGACTAGACTCGCTCCTTTAGCAGCTTCGCCATATGCCAGTTCCACGAAATCATTGGTCTTTCTAATACATTCAGTGGTGACATCGTTCCTTCCTCGACGGCCCGTGTACATCCACTCACGGTCCTCCATAACATATATAACCAAAGCCTATCAATAGAAAATTTCGGCTGCAGGGGAGGTTTTCAAAACCTGCAAATAAAAGTATCAGCACTATGGCCGATACGCAGATATACAAACAACACGTTTGCCGCCAATCACATCTAATCGGCATCCATATCCACAATCACATTATATAGAAACTATTTTACTAAACATATCCACCATCACATTATATAATTTTATTCACAGTAATGGTGAAATCACGTGCACTCCTATCACATTTTGGGGCCTACTTTCTAAATGAATTTTGGGGAAACAAATGAACCAAACCTAAACAATTATTTAATACCCTAATCAATTACAAACACAAACATAAACAATCTACTCCACTACGTTATACAATTACAAATACCATTCACATCACATTATATATTTAGCAAATACCATTCACAATTACAAATATCATTCACAATTACAAACAAATGAACCAAAGTTTACATCACCTTGACTTGCAGGGAGGCGCGTGGACGACCTGGTGGCAGCGGCGGTTCGGGCGCGTGGGGGCTGCCAGACTTCGGTGGTGGGTGGCGGGCCGGGCGCGGTCGGGCGCGTGGGGCGCGACCGGACGGCGGCGGCCGGGCGCTTGGGGCGCGGACGGACGGCGGCGGGCGGGCGGCAGCGTGGGGGCGGGCGGCGGCGTGCTGGGCGGGTGGCAGAAGAAAGTGAAAGGAGAGAAGGAAAGAAGAGAGAAGACGGCTGCGGGGCGGTATATTTACCTTCTTTGCTGAGTGCCCGCGATCTGGCACTCGGTAAAGATTTTTTTAAAAATTTAAAAATAAACTTTGCCGAGTGCCGGATCGCGGGCGCTCGGCAAAGACGTCTTTACCGAGTGCTAGCTAGACAGGCACTCGGCAAAGATCTGTTCTAGGGCCTTTGCCGAGTGCCAACGGACAGGCACTCGGCAAATGTCTGATCTAAGGTCTTTGCCGAGTGTCACCTTTAGACACTCGGCAAAGTGTATTTTAAATTTTTTTTATTTTTTGGCAACCAAACTTTTTGTAGTATGTTCCTATACTATGTAGACCTACAAGTACCATTTTGGGACAATTATAAAAGTGATTTTTATAACTATTAGATTTAGTTCATTTATTTGAATTCTTCAGAAAATTCAAATTTGAACTGCAAGTCACTCGAAACTTGGAAAACCGTGCATGCAAAAATGATATTCATGCTATTTGGCACAAGTTACGACCGATTTCAGGAGGGGACCGAAAACTTCGAACACCAAACTGACTAAACATGGTTGTGAACTTGCCATCCACATGTTTAAAAATTTTATATAACATAAATAAAGTCAAAAAATCATGAAACTTGTCAACATGTCATGATATCATATATAGAGGCTATGATTAAAATTTGAGAAAGTTTCGAAAAAGTTATGAGGCACTATGTGTAGAAACCTAAGAGATCCACACATGAAATCATAGAGTTTCAATGTCGTTCTCTTAGGTTTCTACACATAGTGCGTCACAACTTTCTCGAAACTTTCTCAAATTTTTTATCACAGCCTCTATATATGATATCATGACATGTGGACAAGTTTCTTGATTTTCTGACTTTGTTTGTGTTTTATACAATTTTTAAACATGTGGATGGCAAGTTCACGACCATGTTTAGTGAGCTTGGTGCTCGAAGTTTCCGGTCCCCTCCTGAAATCGGTCGTAACTTATGCCAAATAGCATGAATATCATTTTTTTATGCACGGTTTTCCAAGTTTCAAGTGACTTGCAATTCAAATATGAATTATCCAAGAAAAATCCATGAAACGAACTAAATCTAATAGTTATAGGAAACATTTTTATAATTATGCCAAAATAGTACATATGTAGGTCTACATAGTGTAGGAACATACCACAAAAAGTTTGGTAAGGAAAAATAAAAAAAATAGAAATATGCTTTGCCGAGTGTCTAAAGGTGACACTCGGCAAAGCCTTCTTTGTCGAGTGTCAACCATGGGGCACTCGGCAAAGAAGCGTCTTTGCCGAGTGCCGCCGTTCTGCGCTCGACAAAAACTAACGGCCGTCAGTCGTAGACGGCTGCTGACGGCCCTTTGCCGAGAGCCGCCTTCGCCGAGTGTTTGGCTCTCGGCAAAGGAATTGTAATTCTTTGCCGAAAGTCCTGCTCTCGGTAAAAGCCTTCTTTGCCGAGAGCTATACTTTGCCGAGTGCGGCCTTTGCCGAGTGCCCAACAAAAAGCACTCGGCAAAGCGCCGAGCACTCGGCAAAGCCATGGATTCCGGTAGTGCACGGTCCACTTTTCTTACAACCCCATCTTTAGAAATACATCTTTGTTGGTGATGTTTTTAAGATAACCATAAGTAGAAATCATGTATTTATATACTTAAGAAAATCACGAGTAAAAATTTGATTTTTCCTAACATTTTTTTATGAAGATCATCAACATAAATACATGATTTCTACTATGAAAACCACAGGTAAACATGCATTTCTTATTGTGGACCATAACCATAGTTCACAGTATCATTGCTAATAGGTGTCTATACATTACGAATAAAACAAATTCTCGGTGTAGATTCGAGTGGGTTGGGAAAGATGTGGCATTTTGGGACAGAGATCAGATGTGCATGCCAAATATGATCACCGCCATCCACGAGAATCCTATCTTTCAGTTTCAGTCATCCAACACTGCGCCTCATCTTTAGAATTTTTATGTGCGTGACTTATTTTTCTCTTATGATAATTAAGGAGACATAGTTGGTGCCAAGCCATAATAGTGGGATGAAATTGTGCATACTACGTGCACGTGTGCGCACACATAGTATGAAGCAGTAGTACTAGTCTTTACATATAATTCCACAGTAAAGTAGCTCAGTTTCTGGCTGGCAGTCACGCATCATCACGGATAAGTACTGAAGCTTGAGAGGTCCAATATTTATCTTCCACCTAAAGACATTAAAAGGAATCAGAATAGCAGAACATGTAATTGGAGAGGAAATTTTATATATATGTAGCCAAGTGGAAGGTTTAGGCATTTTATTTAAAACTAACTGCAATGATTTTGTTTTTCTAGCCCTATGGCTTCCAAGTTTTGTGATGACTAATAAATATTGTCTCTGTCTCAAATTAAAATTCGTTTTAAACTTCTAATAGATTCGCACAATAATTGATGTATGTGTTTTGTATGTGTCTAGATTCACCGTCATTCTTAAAAACCAAGAATTAAAATGAATACTAATTTGAGATGGAGTGATTATTTCATTTAGAAAAATCTACATGGTATTATGAAATACCTTAGGGTGTCCATTTAAATACATTTCAAATAAATGTGGTAGATATAAAAAAAAATCTACCTTGGTCGTTGAAGTCTTTCCGGTCCTCCTGCTGAGAATAGAACTGAGGCTGCTGCACGATGTTGAACTGCAGGAAGCTCCTTATTGGATCATAAGGAGTAAAACCGTGCTGCTGATACTCACTTGTCGATGGTGCCCCCATCATGTTCGCTGTCTGTTGTGCCCTTTCATTCTCATCAACCTATGCTTGCATTGTGAGACAGTTAAATTGTTACAATATTTTTTATTTTCAAAGCTAAGGTAAACTTGGCATTTTAATAATTACAGTTCGATATTTTGCTTCTAAGACTGTCCTTCTTAGCAACTACGAGGTTACTTACCCGGCTCCTTAAGTACAAGTTGTCATTCTGCAACTCCATTTCCTGAAAATGCGAAATTATTCTTGTTTCTATTTTGTTCAATGTCCAGTAAATCAATAAGTTCGTGAGAGGAAAAATGTGTTCTTGTTGCTGTTTACCCTTCTCTGCATGTACTCGACTTCAGAACACAGCACATCGTTCTGCAGAGTTTGATCCGCATTAATTGCGTAAAAGGAAATACTATATTTATTTTTCCACACATAATAATGCAGTAAATATGATTATTATAGATATATAGCACGTAGTACCTTTTTTGCTCTAATCTTTCCGAGAGCTTTGTCTAACCTAGTCTCCAAGTGCTTAAGTTCCTTGTGGCTCATGGTTGTGATAGAATCACCTATCAGGGCCCTGAAAACTTATAAGTTCATCAAATGACCTTTCTGTATTCTCGCGCACATGATAATTTTCTATAAGAACTGAACCTGTTGGAGTTCTGCAAGTTAACGATCTGCTGCCTCAGCCTAGCAGATTCCTGCTTGTAATGCTGCAAGTTTGCAAAAGTTCATTTAGTAATATTTCATGCTGCTGTTGGTTTCTATTCCAAAATGTTAGTGGATGTTCCATTGACATTCATAACAAACGTTAACAGGTCCGACTGCAAAATGTGAATTAAATGGTGTACTCATTTCTCAATTGCAAGAAAAACGAAGTAGTCCAATTAATTTATTCATCGAAATCAATTTCAGGGAAAAGAAAATATGTGCTCTATATATATATATATATATATATATATATATATATATATATATATATATATATATATATATATATATATATATATATATATATATATATATATCAGAGGAATATTATAATTGTCACATCTTACGAAAACCCATCAAGAAGAATTTTCCTACTAGCAGCCTTCAGTGGTTTCGTTTTTGCCAAGACATGCATGCTATCCTCTAGCATTTGGAGCATGGAATAACCAAAGCTACCCAGACATCCAGAGAGGACAATTATATATCTGCACAACTCCACATGAAATGCTGGTCCAAGCAGGTTCTCTTAGTATCGTCACTGGAATTTCTGCCGTGTAATGCCCAGAACCCCCAGGGTGCATGTCCAGTCTGAAGATTTCGCCCAGAGAAAATATTTTGGCTGTGTAGAGCACACAGTTGCAAGGAATGTTGCATAGTACAAAACTAGGGTCATCAATAGACAGCAGAGCCTGTGGTAGCCAACACTACTACTAGGGTCTTGTAGGATCAGAAACGATGTGTTGACTGATCGACATGATGTTACCTGAATGGTGACCTCTGCAATCGTACCAGCTGCGCTGGAGTTGTCACTGGTTGCCTTCTTGTACCTCTCAATGGTGCCCTTCACGCTGTACATACAATATAATACTGTAGTTAGTAGTTAGTACACATACATTCAAGCAGGTGAGATAATTGTATGTGCCGAAAGAATGAAAATATGAAACAAAATTGTTCCAGGGCAAAACTAGATATTTTTCTTGAAAAATACAACAGATAATAGAACAATCGTCACAAGCAAAATAAATTATAATGGAGATTCATAGAACATATACAATAACTGAAATTTGACATCTTCCAGCGATTATAATGGATACATTGCCTTCTAGCAAGTATGTCGATTACAATTTGACATTCATCCTGCCCGCTGCGGCTTTAATCCACCGGCTTCTACTTTTTCTACAGTATTTCGGCTTTTATCCACCGGCTTCTACTTTTTCTATAGTATTTTGTCTATACGGCAGCAGCAGTCCGAACGGCTTTAATAATCTAGCCAGAACAGCCCCATTAGTGAAAGTCAATACAATCAGCACATAAAGTAACCAATATTCTAACGCATCGTCCCAAAATACTACTAATACTTCCATGCTAAAGTAAATCCATCCCAGCAATCACTTAAATAGTAACATCATCTAGGACTCTAAATGGTTAAATTATGAAAATATATTTCATGATCTATTTTGTGATATTAATTTGGTGTGGTAAATACTGCTGCAATCACTTAGAAGTAGTTGATTTTAACACATTATTTAGTGTCGTGTGAAAATAGAGAGTGGTCCTCATCAATGCTACAGATAATAACAGGAAGTGCAAGCACATCCTAATGTTGTGTATTAATATTTGGTGCAACAATGATTTATCATGTTTTAGTAAGCACATGCATGCACATGCATTGCTTACATTACTGCTTCACTCTTCACTAATAGTCTAATATTGTATACTATCGCATTGCCAGCATAATCAAATCCTAACTGCCATTGAGTTAGCATTCTACTAAATACTGATGCATCTACATAGAACTTGAGTTCTTATATGGTATGTTTGGTTTAGCTTTCTGAACTAGATTTGCTGTCCAAAATCTGAAATCTCAATCAAACATGTACAATACTAGAATAGATAAACTATAGATTCCTCTAGTTCAATTCAGAATCACCTCCTACCCTAGATTTTATGGATTCATGGTGTCTATGTTACAAGCTGTCATGCTCTTATAGAATCTATAGTCGACAGTTGTTTCAACCAAATTAATTTCAGTTTTCTCATAATTGTCAGTTCGTAGTAGCTTTCTCACAGCTCATAGCTAGAATCAGATTTTTAGGAATCTACAGCTAAACCAAACAGACCCATAATATGTTTGTAGTGCACATACATGGATTTTGAACCTATGTAATACCACACCTAATAACTACTACAGTTCTTTTTAAGAAAATTGGAACTCCTAAGCTAGCATACACTACCGGAATTCGGCTCTTTACCGAGTGCCGGCGGCTTTGCCGAGTGCTTTTTATCGGGCACTCGGCAAAGTCGACTTTGCCGAGGGCCGCACTCGGCAGAGTCCTGCGCTCGGTAAAGATCTTGTTTACCGAGTGCAGGGCACTCGGCACAGCCAAGCACTCGGCAAAGACTGTTTTGCCGAGCGTCAAGCACTCGGCAAATATGGCTCTCGGCAAAGGGCCGTTAGCGGCCGTCTACAACTGACGGCCGTCAGTCTTTGCCGAGTGTCAAATATCTGGCACTCGGCAAAGAGAGTCTTTGCCGAGTGTCCTATGTAGACACTCGGCAAAGCATATTTTTATTTTTTTAATTTTGGTCACCAAACTTTTTGTGGTATGTTCCTACACTATGTAGACCTACATGTACCATTTTAGGACGATTATAACAGTGTTTTCTATAGCTAGTATATTTAGTTTGTTTATTTGAATTTCTTCGGAAAATTCAGATTTGAACTGCAGGTCACTCGAAACTTGGAAAACCGTGCATGCAAAAATGATATCCATACTACTTAGCACAAGTTACGACCGATTTCAGGAGCGGACCGGAAACTTCGAGCAACATGCTCACTCAACATGACCGTAAACTTTCCATCTAGGTGTTTAAAAAATTGTATAAAACAGAAACAAAGTTAGAAAATCATGAAACCTGTCCACGTGTCATGATATCATATGTAGAGGCTGTGATAAAAATTTGAAAAAGTTTCGAGAAAGCTGTAACGCACTATGTGTACAAACCTAAGAGATCCACATTGAAACTCTATGATTTCATGTGTGGTTCTCTTAGGTTTCTACACATAATGTCTCACAACTTTCTCCAAACATTCTAAATTTTTTATCACATACTCTACATATGATGTTATGACATGTGGACAAGTTTCATGATTTTCTAAGTTTGTTTGCGTTTTATAAAATTTTTAAACAGCTGTGTGGCAAGTTCACGGCCATGTTGAGTTAGCATGGTGCTCGAAGTTTCCGGTCCGATCCTGAAATCGGTCGTAACTTGTGCTAAGTAGAATGGATATTATTTTTGCATGCATAGTTTTCCAAGTTTCGAGAGACCTGCAGTTCAAATGTGAGTTTTTCGAAGAAATTCAAATAAAAAAACTAAATGTATTAGCTATAGAAAACACTGTTCTAATTATCTCAAAATGGTACATGTAGGTCTATATAGTGTAGAAACATACCACAAAAAATTTGGTAGGGAAAATAAAAAAAATTAAAAAGTATTTTGCCGAGTGTCCACAAACGACACTCGGCAAAGCATGCTTTGCCGAGTGTCAGCGGGGCGACACTCGGCAAAGGTTTGTAAAAGATTCTTTGCCGAGTGTCATCCAGCTGGCACTCGGCAACGAACGCTTTGCCGAGTGCCAGCGATCTGGCACTCGGCAAAGAATATTTTAATATTTTTAAAAAATCTTTGCCGAGTGCCAGATCGCGGTCACTCGGCAAAGTCAGGAAATAAACAACCGGTCGTTCTTCTTTCTCCTTTCTCCTCTCTCACGCTCTCTTCTTTCTCTTTTTTCCCCGCCGCCGCGACGTCTCCCGCCGCCACGCCCTCTGCCCGCCGCCGCGTCGTCTCCCGCCGCCGCCCCGTCACGCCGGCACGCCTCTCGCCGCGCCGGGCCCTCCCCACTCGCCGCGCCGGGCCCTCCCGCCGCCGCGCCGGCTGCCCCTCCCCATGCCGGCATGCCGCGGCCCCCCGCCCCACTCAGGCGCCCGCCCGCCTGCTCGCCGCGGCGGCCACTCGCCGCGGCGGCCACTCGCCGCGTCGGGCCCCCTCCCCACGGTCGTGCCCGCCACGCCCGCCGCACACGCCGCACCGTCGCGAGCACCGTCGCGAGCACCATCGCGAGCACCGTCGTTAGCATTTTTGTTAGGTATGTTAGTTTTGTTGCTATAATTAGTTGTTTGTTAGTTTTGTTAGCATTTTTGGTAGGTATGAATATCGTGAATATGAATGTGATAAAAGTGAATTTGATCGGATGTGATGAATGTGAGTTGAATATGCAGGTTTTAGTATCCTCCCCGTGCAGGGGAGGTGCTGTCAAAATTTATACTTAGTTATTTAGTAGTTAGTGGGTAGTATTAGGTGGTTAGTATTTAGTCGATTGTGGTTATACTTATAGTTATCTATCTAGTTATTAGTGGGCTGTGGTTAAGCAATAACCATCCATAGTGGACATTGAATATTTAATTCGTGTTTCAAATACTTGTGTTAACATACTTGTGATTCTTTTTTACAGAGAAGATACTTGTCTTCCTAGCCGCTGCGGGTCTGCCTGCACCGCGTCGCGTCGCCACTGCACCGACCCGCCACAGCCCCACTAGCCTGACTCCACCGCCACCCTAGGTATAACCTCTATTTCCGCATCATGGTCGTAGATCACGTAACCCAGTTAGGCGTCTCCCGTTCGAAAGAGATTCAGTGTAGATATGCAGATCTTTGCATATCTACAAATGTATCAGTTTCGGATTGTCCACGTTTTTTGGACAGCCCGCGGTTGCGTAGATGGTGTTAGTTTCATGCTCTACTCCGGTCCGAGATAGAGTTTCGGCGTCACCTCCCTGTTGTTCTCCGGACAGTACACTCTCCCTGCCAGGACGTGTATCCGGAGAACAGCGGGGATGTGCTGCCGAAATTCTATCTCGGATCGGAGTAGAGCATGGAAACTAACTCCATCTACGCAACCGCGGGTGGGATTAGGACCTATCATCAAAATTTTAGTACTGCATGATACTTATTCATATGTTCTCACACATACAATCTCTTCTCTGTGCAGGGTCAATCGGCGGCGTCGAACAACCCTCATGCTTCGTCCAGCCCTTCGCCGAACCAGTCCAGATGCCCACCTCGTTGATGATCTGTTTTGTGATGATCCAGACTTACCTTTATGAGTGTTGGTGATGTTAGTTAAACTTTATCTTGTGAGATACTTGGTGATGTTAGTGATGACGCAGACTTATATCTGTTTTGTGATGATCCTTACTTATATTTGTGAGACTTTAGTGAGACTTTGTGATATATATGGTGTTGATGATAAATGTGTTCATTCTGTGATGTGATTGATATATAATGTGATGTGAATCATATATATCTTTTGTTTGTTTGGATGGAACAACAAAAGCAAATAAAAAAGGGACATTCTAGTCACTTTGCCGAGTGTAACACTCGGCAAAGGGGCGCTTTGCCGAGTGCTATGACCATGGCACTCGGCAAAGAAGGCAACCTAGGAACCGGTAAAGCCATCTTTGCCGAGTGCTGACAATGGCACTCGGCAAAGAAGGAAACCTGGGAACCGGCAAAGACATCTTTGCCGAGTGCCATTGCCAAGGCACTCGGCAAAGGGACTGGCAAAGGGGCCCACTGGAGGGTTCTTTGCCGAGTACCTGTCCAACAGACACTCGGCAAAGAAGCCTCCTTTGTCGAGTGCCTACTAGAGCTCTCGGCACAGGGACTGGCAGTGGGGTCCACTGGGTCAGTCTTTGCCGAGGGCCTCTCGAGCAAACACTCGGCAACATTGACCTCTTTGTCGAGTGCCACAGACGGCACTCGGCAAAGGATCCGTCACCGTTACTTGGCGCCGTGACGGTGACTTTTCTTTGCCGAGTGCCCGACAAATAGTACTCGGCAAAGAGGCTGTTGCCGATGTACAGTTCACCGAGCGTTCTTTGCCGAGTGTAACACTCGGCAAAGCATTTGCCGAGTGTAAGATTGCCTTTGCCGTGTGTCTGAGACACACGGCAAAGGAGCTGATTCCAGTAGTGATAGCAAAAAAATTCATCCTTGTTTTCTTCAACAATGTCAAATCCTACAGGAACTGTTTAAAAAAAGGGGGTCTAGATCTAAACATTAGGATTGAATTAAATTTTGAACTGAACCAAAAAACATCCTGGTAAAATTACCCTCTCAAGAAAAAAACTCAAGACCTATATTTTTAAATCTTGAAACATTGAGAAACTGATAAAATATAGATTATCATGATATATTAATAAAAATATTTGTTGTTGATAATAACCAAAAGCGCAATAGTTAGTGGATTCGATGCATTCACAGTTAAGTTGAGCCAGCTCTCTTTGTGTTGCTTAAGTGGATATTTTTACTAAATAGGACATAAACAAATTTAAAGGAACATATGGATTGTATTGTTAAATAACTTATGTTAATGGTGCAACGGAAGTGAAAGGAGAAAGATGGATCACATGATTCTTCAAAGGAATGATTTTTTCATTGCAAAAAATTAAACAATCTAATCTAAAAAATGATGCGTTATTCACATTAATTAGCTTTGATGGTAAAAATCAGTTGTCTAAAGATTTGTCAGAAAAAGAGGACATATCCATGTAAATGTCTTACGTTCAAAAAGGAAATGTAAATGCCACTTTTATTCTAGCTAAAAGGAATATGAGACATGAATCATGCATCTTGACTCAAATTTGAACCCTATGCTTACACGAGATATGTATTTTCTAAACATGCCAATTTTGCAGTTGCCATACACAGATTAACAGGAACTCGTCACTTTTTTTGGAACTCATAACATCCAACCCAGAGGCCAAGCATTTTAATAGCAGTGCTTCAAAGAAATATGTATGGGGGAAATAATGTAGAACCCACATAGTGCCAACCATTATTTCTAAGAAACTCTTTGACTCACATAATTTATATGCTCTCTCCATTCTAAAATAGTTGTCTAAGTCATTCGTGCAGGTCAAAGTTTGTCAAGACTGATTTAAATTTATAAAAAAAATATTAGTAATATTTGTATCTTTAAAAATATTTGTTATGAAAATAGATTCAAAGATCTTCTAACGATACTAATTATGTAATATTAATATTAATATTTTATTATATATATATATTTGTAAGTTTAAAATGGTTGCATTTTCGAAAATGAGAACGAATTTTGAGACGGATGGCTACCAATTTCAAAGGTACTGCTGTTCTGTACTCTGTAGGTGAACATAGCAAAAACCTTAGCATCCTCGAGCATGCTTGGCAGTAGCCATGCGTTACCCACAACATGATTGCCTGCAAGCAGTGGACATCTACTACCCATTGGTCACAAAGGAGTGCTGCATAGATAAGACATGGACTCAGCTGTTACCCAGCTGGTCAGCCCTACCGTTGGGTGCCATAACCCTTCTGACCAACACCAGCTTGCATTGCCAGCTTTCTTCCCCTTGTAGTCCCCCGATACAACTCTGGCAGTGGCAAGGAAAACTGGTCATGCCACTGGTTCCGTATACAGAGCATTCACATCACACAAACAAATTGGCACACATTTCAGTTGCCCCGTACGCCCTCAAAGACCAAATATATATCTATAGTGTGCTTGACTTTAATTCATACCGCTCTCTATTGTTTCTATAGCGTTTTATCTTTATGGATTGCTGCTGTAGCACAGTCCGAATAACTGGCTTCCGTCGAGCTTTAAGCAAAAAATTCAGTTATAGTTTGCATTTTAATTTGAGCAAACCTTTTATATTTAAAATTAGCATGAAATAGATAGGTATACTTTTATATCAATTATAAGATGTTATGGCTCTAATTGTTTGCTTGCATTAGTCTTCTCTGCATTAGACCTTATGCAATGCAACCTGAGTCGATCAGAAACACATGCAGTGTATAAAAAATATGTTTGGTTCTTCACACTTTATTGCTACCTCCATGTTCTATTTGAGTTCTCATATTTTTAGTATATGTAAAGGGAAGAGGTTGTTTTATTTTTGTATGACCATCCCATCAGATTGTGCAAACCTTGTCTAAGTACGACCAAATCTGGCATACTAGCTAATATGCATTATTGTGCTTTCTTTGAGCAAAGTGCAAGCATGAATAAGAGACTATATATGTCTGGCAAACCAAATACAACCAAACTGCACTGCCTGAATACATGCAAACACAAGTAACCATCAAACACCATATAGATACAATAGTTTCAAAACTATGATTTTATTGTACAAATATTTGCAATACCATGTTGACTAATGCATCCGAGCTACTTTTTAGTTTCAATATTGCAACAATATAGATGAAATTTTGATA
Organism: Zea luxurians; assembly: GCA_029449295.1. Classification (NCBI taxonomy): domain Eukaryota; kingdom Viridiplantae; phylum Streptophyta; class Magnoliopsida; order Poales; family Poaceae; genus Zea; species Zea luxurians. The sequence goes on along the minus strand of JAOPSE010000005.1, from coordinate 114,732,154 downwards.
TATTTTTGGAATCTGTTCAAGAAAAGTAATTTGATTACTTACAAAATGGTGTTTCTCTCAAATTTATGGTTCAGTGTGATGAACACTACTATTACTATTAGCAGTAAATATTCACTTCAAGATACGAGAACTCAATCATAATGCTCAAATTTCTGCGAAGAAACACAACACATTGTCCTTTGAGTTTACAAGTCAAACGCATTCAATCAGATGGAGTGGTTCCAATTTGTCAAAGCTGTAATGAATCTATATATTCGTTCACTCATGCCACTTGCATTGCATGTACGTGCAACATAAGGATGTGATAAAGAAATCTTAAAAAAATAAGCACAAATGCCTAAGGAAATTTAATTTGCTATCACGCTGTTTCTAGGTTGCTTCTTTGTTTTCAATTTGATGTTATCGTTTCCTTCTGCATTACATTATACTACCCCATCCTTTTATTTCCTGCCAGTCCTAAAAACTACAGTGCGTGCTATGTGGTGGCAGAGAGGACAGAGCTCCCGTGATGGGCAGTTGCGCATCACTTTAGCATATGCATATGCAGCACAGTGCACAGCGCGCGCGCAGATATACATGGCTGTGACGAGGAGACCAGAACCACCACACACGCAGGGACAACAGTAACATCTACAGAAAACACAATGTATGACAGCATGAGAGAGAGAGAGAGAGGCCAGATGGTGATGATGACGACGGACGCACATGGGATGGAACCCTAACCCTAACACATCATAGCACTGGCAGGACAGGATGCGCGCGCGCCTGACATCTTTTTACGTCTCAAATGCTTACCTCCCTCACTCACATTCACAAGTTTGCATCCAGTTACCGAGTTACTGCACGCGCGCACATCCAGCTAGTGACCCAAATCTAAGAGCGAAGGATAATAATTTGCTAGATCTGCACATATATTACACATGACCAAAGCAACAAAAAGGGAAGATGAGATCAGAGGCCAAAATAAGGATGAGTTTTTTTTTTCTTGTGTGAGAACAATGCTTGCTATGTATCATGAGGTATGAGAGATCTAATAAGTCTTCACCGATATTCCTCAGGGATATATAGATCATAGAAGGGAAAGAAATAAATGGAGCAAGAAAAGAAGCTAGCGGACCACCAAACCAAAGCAAACGCAAGGCACCCGCCCATCGCACGCACGCGCACTAGAAAAGCTCACCTCACAAAGCATACCCCTGCGCTGAATCTATCTACACATCTAGCTCACCTCACAGGAACACAAGAGAAACCGGAAAGGATGACGGAGCACGCACGCGCGCAAAGAAACCGTTGCGATTTCTTTCGCCCCTCTCCGCGGTAGCACAAAAAATAAGCAAGACAGTTAATAAACAGAACGCATCATGTAGTCGTAGCAGCAAACGAGATGCAGCTTTCCTCTTTGCAAGCAAGAAAGCTGGGAGCTAACTTGCTGCTTCAATTCGGAGAGCGTCGTCGAAATACACATCATGTGTCTAGCTAGCTAGACGGGACGACAAACTCATCACTTATATATGTAGCCTACCATTTCTTGGAGCGAGGGTGATTCATCGTAGTATAGCCTACTACCATTATATTGCGGTACTAGCTAGCTAGTACACACAGAGACAGAGAGAGATGCACAGAGCTGGGGAGAGAAAGAAGAGACCTGTTGTTGGCGTACTCGTAGAGGCGGCCGCGGCTGGAGAAGACGATGAGCGCGACCTCGGCGTCGCAGAGCACGGAGAGCTCGTACGCCTTCTTGAGGAGGCCGTTGCGGCGCTTGCAGAAGGTGACCTGCCTGTTGGTCGTGTTCTCGATGCGCTTGATCTCAGTCTTGCCCTTGCCCCTGCCGCCGTTGTTCCTCTCCGCAGCGGACCCAGCGACCGACGCGGAGCCGCCACCAGGGGACATGGGCTCCTTCAGCTTCTGCTGCCCCGCCGAAGTCAGGGTCGACTGCACACAAGAACCACGCTCAAGAATTGCTAGGAGACGACAACGACACAGAGGTGGATCTTCTCCAAATTAAAGAAGCCAATGGGAAGAACAAGAAATCACCATGATGCCTGTTACTGTGGATGGTGTAGCCTCCTCTTCTCGGATGTGCATGCTCTTGTTCCTATCAGCTAGCCGCGGCAGGAGACACACAGATTTTGAGGTCTGAAGGAGAAAAGGTAGGAGGAGGGGTGAGGATAAGAGGGGTGCTAGCTCTGGGCAGCTTCTGAGTGTTTCTTGCTCCTGGACTCTTCCATTCCCCTCTACCCTTTTTTTATATCTTTGGTACCGGCATTTCCGTGCCTATTCTTTCGTATTAATTTAATTATACTTTGCTACGACCTGCAGATTTTTAGGTAATTATTAATTTCGTCCGTTTGAAAACGTGGGAACTGTATAGGGTCTAGATGGACTAATTTTATTATTTATTTGTTGTTAAAGAATAAAAAAATATTTTGCTGTTAAATTCCTACGTGGAACTTGCACGGATACTAAAAGAGCTTTTATTTGGGAGCCGTGCAAACCTTTTGGAAAAAATCTGGGAGTCGTTTATTGGTTTCCTCTTGCAGCTTGTCTAGGCTTTAGGGAAGTACACATACTAGAAAAGGAGGCTCTTGGTTACCAAAGTAACTCATTCATTTTTTTTACTACGCTCACTACAGGAATCCTAATGATTCCCGTCGGCCAGGGAAAAAACCGACGGGGATAATGTAACTCCTGTCGGCTAGGCCGTAGCCGACGGGCATAATGTAACTCCCGTCGGCCAGATCGTAGGCCGACGGGAGTTAACTTAACTCCCGTCGGCCAGAACATAGGCCGACGGGGATTACTTAACTCCCGTCGGCCATATCGCAAGCCGACGGGGATAAGCCTTTTATGAGCACGCGGGCGAACCCGCGCGGGCTCATTCCCTGCCTTTCTTCCTGGCCACGCCACCGCTTGTCTCTCTGCCCTAGCCGCCGTCGCCTCTCACCGCCACCGCGCCGCCGCCCCTCCCCGCCGGCGTGCCATCCCGGCCGCGCCCGCCCGTCCACGCCACGCGCAGCGCCGCCGCCGCCCGTCCTCGGCGCCGCGCGCCAGTCGCCGCCGCGCGCCAGTTGGCATCGCCGCTCGCCCGGCCGCCCGTCCCCGCCGCGCGCGCGTCCGGACGCCCCTCCCCACCACGCGCCCGCCCGTCCGCCGCCACCGTGCCCGCCCTCGCTCGTCTCCGCCGTGCCCCACATCGCCCACATCGCCGCCGGGCCTCCCATCGCGCCCACAAGCGCCGCCGCCGCCTCTCGGAGCGTCGTCGCTGCCTCCTCGAGCGCCGCCGTCACGCCCAAACGCCGCCTACGCCCCCGACCGCATCTCCGAACCGACTACGACACCCACGTGAGTTAATTATGTGTGTACATGTTAATGCATTGGATTGTGAATGTTAATTATGTGTGTACATGTTTATTTTCGTCGGTTTTTTATGGCTGACGGGAGTTAACTTTCATGTGATTAGTATTAATTTAATAACACATGTGATTAGAGTGTGATTATAGTTAATTTAATATCACATGTGTGGCTTCATGTTAGGTAATTATTTATTGTATTCTTATAGTAGATTTAACTTATACTATTGAATTGTTAAATTTGATGTTATTTATTGATTAGATTTAACTTATAATATTAGGATGTATGAATGTTTCGATATTGATTAATTTGATGTTATTTATGTGTATATATAATTATTTATGTATATATATAGTTTTACTACTTAACTATAGATGTATATATGTATGTATATATGTGTGTGACGTGTAGAAACGTGATTGTCTCACACACACTCTTTACTCGTACACAGCCGCAATAATGGGTGATAGACGTGATTGGATGTATGAAGGTTTCAAGAAGGGTGGGTGTCACACTAGTGAATGGTTTGCCAAGACGCAAATATTTCTGGACCATGCAGCTGCTTTGTCACAAATAGATAATATTAGGTGTCCATGCAATAAATGTAGAAATATGACGAACCACACCAAGAGGCAGGTCACACTACACCTGTGCTCGCATGGTTTCATCTCCACGGTGAAGATGCTGAACGAGCAGCAGAAGTAGAAGTTGATGACGGTGAAGATGATGTTGATAGGATGGACCAGATGCTTGAGGATCTGCAGCCTGAACTGGCACCAGATCATCATGATTCACCTACACCGGAGGTTCAGAAGTTCTTCGACCTACTCAAAGCGTCAGAAGAGCCTCTTCACGGGCACACTGACGTGACCGTCCTCGAATTCGTGACCCGACTGATGTCAATCAAGTCAAAATTTGCATTTTCAATTAATTGTTACAAGGAGCTTGTGGATTTGATTAGCGAGGTTCTTCCTACGGGTCACAAGATGCCCAAAGACATGTACCAGTCCAAAAAATTGCTTGAAGGTCTTGGTATGGAGTATGAGAAGATTGATGTTTGCCAAGACAACTGTATGCTTTTTTGGAAGGAACATGGCAGAGAACAAAAATGCTTAAAATGTGGGAAGTCAAGGTACGTGGAGCTTGTAAATGAAGATGGGGAGAAGGTGGTGACAAAGGTTGCACATAAACAGCTTCGGTACATGCCTCTCACTCCTAGAGTGAAACGTTTGTTTCTCTCGAGGAAGACCGCTATGCACATGAGGTGGCATAAAGATTGTATGGACAGACAAGATGGGTTAATGGTGCACCCGTCAGATGGTGATGCATGGAAGGCTCTTGACAAATTTGATCCAGATTTTGCCAGCGATGCAAGAAATGTTCGTATCGGCTTGGCAACTGATGGTTTCACGCCGTTCAATATGACCGCTGCGTCGTATTCATGTTGGCCTGTCATTGCCATACCGTACAACCTTCCACCTGCTCTTTGCATGAAATATGAGTTTATGTTCCTATGTCTTGTTATACCTGGGCCTGAGCATCCTGGCGTACGCCTCAATGTGATGCTTCAACCACTGATTGAAGAGTTAAAGAAGCTATGGCAAGGTGTGGAAGCCTATGACTGCTTCAAGAAGCAGAAATTCAATCTTCGTGTTGCATATCTGTTCTCGGTTCATGATTTTATGGCGTATGGTATTTTCTCTGGATGGAGCGTGCATGGTAGATTGACGTGTCCTTATTGTGCTAAAGATACAGATTGTTTTCGTCTTAGTGCTGGTGGCAAGATATGTTACTTTGATTGCCATAGATGTTTTCTACCCTTCAATCACCCCTTCAGAAGGCAGAGAAAGGAATTTAGGAAGGGCACCATTGTCACGAAGGGACCGCCGAAGCGACGTAGTGGGATAGAAATTACAGAAGAGCATATGAAACTTGTCCTAGACGAGAGTGGTAAAAGATATCAAGGTTTTGGTGAGGAGCATAACTGGACTCACATATGTGGCTTGTGGGAGCTTCCTTATGCTAAGTCATTGATTTTGATGCACAACATCGACGTCATGCATCAAGAGAGTAACTTTTGCCAAGCCCTCATAAATACATGCATGGATTTCCCTGATAAAACGAAAGACAATGACAAGGCACGCATGGACTTAGCAGTGATATGTGATCGTCCAACCCAAGTGCTTAGAGAAAACGGAGGCAAACCAAAAGCTGACTATTGTCTGAAATCTAAGCAACGGAGAGAAGTGATGAAGTGGATGAAGGATATTAAATTCCCCGATGGTTATGCCGCTGGTTTTAGAAGATCTGTGAACTTGAAGACAATGAAGATGAATGGACTGAAGAGCCATGACTTCCACATAATTATGGAGAGGCTCATGCCTGTAATGTTTCGTGGGTACATTTCCGAAGCTGTGTGGAAAACGTTAGCTGAAGTTAGCTATTTCTACAGACAGTTGTGTGCTAAAGAAATCAGAAGAGATGTGATGGAACAGCTGGAGAAAGAGGCACCGGTGCTTTTGTGCAAATTGGAAAAAATATTTCCACCGGGTTTCTTCAATCCTATGCAGCATCTCTTTATACATCTTCCATATGAGGCTAAGGTCGGTGGTCCTGTTCAGTATAGGTGGATGTTTCATATAGAAAGAGCATTAAAGAAGCTTAGAGCAATGGTGGGCAATAAGGCAAGAGTTGAAGGATGTATTGCGGAACAATTTAAACTAAAGGAGGTAGCACACTTCACAAGTTGTTACTTTGCAGAAGAACATAATGTATTTGCTCGAAAGAAAAGGTACCATGATGATGAACGAGAGATGCCTCCGTGTAGTGATCTTTCGATTTTTCAGACAAACGGCAAAGCCGTTGGTCCACCCAAGGCATATCACCTCAGTATGGAAGAACGGAAGTCTGCTTTACTGTACATGTTCACGAATATGCCTGAGGTGGAGAAATACTTTGTGTAAGACTTATTTTCTTAAATTGTTCATATGTGAATTAGTTTATGTTATCAAATATCTCATGTCATACAATAATATTTGACAGCGAGTTTGATGAACAAAACATGAGGTGTCTCGGTAGGCCAACAGCGAGAGACATAGATAAATTGCGACGCGATGGTATGCATGGGCGACCTAATTTCATTATGTGGCTTCGGGACCGTGTAAGTCTTAATTATGTGGCTCCGACATCTAATTTCAGTTAACTAATATTACAGAATTTGCTAATACTTTGTGGCATAATTGACAGTTTGGGGAGGAAATGAATTTGAATGATGACTTACATTAGTTATCTATTGGAAGCGTAACTGCCAAAAGCTATGGACGTTACGACGTCAATGGATATCGCTTTCGTTCAAGCATTTTCGAATCAAGTCATCCTATGGCCGCCACTCAAAATAGTGGAGTCGTTACTAGGGCAACCGACATGGAAGGACACGAAGCCTGCTATTACGGGAAAATCAAAAATATAATCGAGATTACATTTGCTGGAAATAAGCCTTTAGCGCTAGTTTTCTTTGAGTGTAAATGGTATGACCCGAAGTATTATAGGACCGAATTTGGGATGACACAGATCCAACCTGAAAAATTGCTTCAAGGACACGACACGTATATCCTTGCCCATCAAGCAGACCAAGTTTATTTCTCGACATATCCATGCAAAAAGTTGTCTAAATGGAGGGTTGTGTACAATGTAAATCCCCGCGAACGCCTATACACTCCTGGTGAGGACGAATATCAAATTGGTCACCTTGAGCAGGTTGATGAGGTGTTTCAAGAAGAAGAGTTGCCAACTAGTTTTCATATTGATCCTGCACCGGCATTAGATTCACTAGTTGCAGACGTTAACGACTTAACTTTTCCCGAGAAAAGGAGAAGACAACCTGTTAGGAGAAAAGTAACATGGCGACCTCTGCATAGAAGAGAACAAAATGATATTTAACAAGTAAAGTTGTTTTGTTATTTAATTTGTTTATATTTTAAGTATTATGTCATTTTTTATCCTAATTTGTTTATATTTAACAAGTAAAGTTGTTTTCTTATTTTTTATGCAGGATGCCGCCAAAATCAAAGAAGTCAGTAAAGGGGCTGTTCAAGGGCCTGGGCCTTTTTCAGGGCAGTTCTTCGAGCAGCAGCAGACGTCGAGAGCTGTTGAGCGCGGTACATGGAGATGAGGTAACATATCTTGTACAAATAAATTTGTTTACATATTTACAAATAAATCTTGAGTTGTATGTACCAGGATGAGCAGCACACTGAGGAGCAGCACATTGAGGAGGAGCAGCACAATGAGGCTGAGCAGCACAATGAGGAGGTGGAGCACAATGAGGAGGTGGAGCACGTGACATGGGACCAGGCCGCACAGCATCACCAGCCATGGGACCAGTGGGACCACCAGAGAGAGCAGCAACAGGCGTGGGACCAGTGGGGCCAACAGGGCGAACCGGCTGACAACCCGATGGATGATGGCTCGGGAGGCTCTTCAGCGACACGCACACGTCGCTCAAGAAAAAGCCACTCAGTAAAGCCTCGTCACGCGATAGAGCGAGAGGCTGATAGGACTTTAATCATGCCACATGGAGATCGGTGAGTGTAATATATTAACTTATCTCATATAACTATTATGTGTATTGTTAATGTTTTTGTGTAATGCAGGAATTGGGAGGACCTGTCCTTTGACGGCAAGGGACACCACACTCAGGTTAACCTTACGTTGGGTTCTCTTTGCCGCCTTCACTACCCTGGTATAGTGAAGGTGTCAAACGGCGATACCGAGGATGAGGTGCTCGTCAGTACCTGGGACGAGTACAAGTTTAAAAAGGAACGAAACCACACCGACAGACAGGGACTTGTGCGTAATGACTTTTGGGTATGAATTCTTTATTATTTTTGTTATGTTTCTTAATATTGTAAATCTATGACTTATACCATTGTATTTGTATTCTTTATGTTGTAGCTTCGATATCGGTTGCCTGACGGAGAGGATTACATGGGGCACGCTGAACGTGTCTTCCAAAACAATGCAAAGAAGCTGGTGAAGGATGCCATATACTATGCGAGAATTCAGGCTACAAACCTGTATTTTCAAAAGCATCCGGAAGAAGCAGGCCCCTTGACTAAAAAGGAAGGGTCGTCAAAGATATATTTGACTGAGGATCAATATCGTGAGGTTAGTATTCAATTTGTTTTACCCTTTATATTTATTGTTGTGATTGATAATATGTAACATTGTGTGTGTGCAGGTGATGGTTCCATGGATGGCGCCCGTGCCTGATGCGTACTATGCTTGGTGTCGATATTGGGCTTCCGAAGGCTTCCAGAAAGCGTCAGCGCATCACAGACAATGTCGAGGAACCAATCCTAACCACAAGTTTGGCGGTAACGACATGATACGAAAAGCTAAAAGAATGGTAAGTTTGATCTATCTATGTCGATCAGCAAATAATACGATTGCTTATGAATGTTTTTTGTTTATACAGGAAGCTACGAGTGGCCAAAAGCCTAGTGACATTGAGGTCTACCAGGAGTGCCACAAAGGACCAGACCCGAACAACCCTGACCAGCTCTGCAGCCAGACAGCCACGGATCGCTTGGTGAGTTTTGGCTCAAAAGTTCAAACGTTCAAAGTATATAAATTCTTGCATTTGTAAGGTTGTCAATGATGTATAGGCGGCATATGGGGAGGAGATGGTTCGTCGCCATGGCCCTGACTTCGACTGGCGCCATGAACCGGTGGATCCCTCGGTGGTGTACGCAAGTGGTGGTGGCAAAGCGCATGGACGGTAAGCTCTAACTTATGAAATTATATGGTTGACACTAAATTGATTATACAATAATCACATTTTTTGAATAACTTATAGATACGCACTCTTCGACGGATTCATTGACTCGTCGTCGGTGAGATCTCAGAGGACGGGTTCATCTTCCCGTAGCTCATGCTCTCGTCGACCGAACGAGCAGGAGTTGGAGATTATGAGGATGCGCGAAGAGATGAGACAACAACGTGAATTTATGGAGGCTTGCAATGCACATAACCAAGCGATGTATCAAGTGAGTACACATAATCCGAACTTTAAATTATTATATTTCAATACAACATCTTCGGTAGTAACACATATATGTTTAACAGTTAATGCAGCAACAGGGCATGACATCAAATTTTCCACCGCCACCACAATGGAGCCAATTTGCAAACACACCAGTTCCACCACCACAGTTCACCACCCCTCCGACACATATACCTGCACCTGGAGATAGGGTACGTTTGATAACTCTCCATTAATTTATATACTTGTATACTTTTTTGATATTTGCATTTAACGTGATGATATTTGCTAACTTGCATAGGTTACGCCCGAAGCGGGTGGTAGTGGATCTGATCCCGCAGCAGGGACTGGATTTGTTGACTCGCTCTTCGCGTTCCCTCCTCCTGGTGGTGGTGGCGGCAGCGGTCAAAGCTCTAACCACCCAAGTGGTGGTTATCTCTAAACACATGAACATGTTTCTTAACTCGTGGACTCTTAGTCGTACTTGAACATATGTCTTACTTATATTTCAATACTATGTCGTACTCGTTGACTCGATGTGGTGGTTGAACTTATATTTGAAATGTTGGTGGATGTTATGTTTGTAATGCGTGATTTTATTATGAATGCATGTGTTTGTAATGTGGCTGTTATCTGTTATTTATGTTATGTGTGATATATGTTATGTGTGCAGAAATAGTGTCCTAATTTCGTGCTGTTTTTGTAGCAGTATAGGGTAATTCTCGTCGGCCCAGTTAATTCCCGTCGGCTATGGTCGAACCGACGGGAATTAACTAATAACTCTCATCGGCCCAGTTAATTCCCGTCGGCCTAGGGAACCGACGGGAATTAACTAATAACTCCCGTCGGCCTGGTGAACCGACGGGAATTAACTAATAACTCCCGTCGGCCTGGTGAACCGACGGGAATTAACTAATAACTCCCGTCGGCCTGGTGAGCCGACGGGAGTTAGCATTAATTGCCGTCGGCTAGTTAATGGCCGACGGGAATTAATAATTCCCGTCGGTCGCCGACGGGAATAAACGTATCCCCGACAAGGGACGCCTGGCGGCTGAAAACCGACGGGAATAAGCACTAAACCGATGGGAATTAAGTAATTCCCGTCGGTATATGCTTATTCCCGTCGGTTTCTGGCCGACGGGAATTAAGTGAATTCCTGTAGTGGCTAGATCATCAAATCTAGTAGCATATAGTTTGTGCTAACGTTATGACCTCGTATAAAGGAGGGAAGAGGTCGACAATAGCGGTGGCGGTGTGAGGGAAGGGGTTGAAGGTTATGCCGGCGACGGCGGCGGTGGCGCGAGTGAGGAAGAGGGGGCGGCGAGGACGCAAGATCTCATAGGGAAGGGAGAGTGATGATCCAAATAATATTATCTACTGGATTTGAATAAGTAAAGGTAGTGGTTATCTAGCGATCTGAACCGTTGATTTGTATATGTTTGGTCAATGTCAAAAAATATTTGAACTTATCAAGAAGCGAGAATACACTCTAATTTACAGGCGAAGCAAGTATACGGATTACTACATAAAGAAATAATAAAGCTACTTTTTTGTTCTTTGAGTGAATCCTCTAGCATATATGCTACTTAATTTCACCATTAATTAAATTTGTAAGGTAAGAATTGAAACAGAAATAGTATAGTATAGCAAATAGTTTTCGCAAGCTAAGGCATCCGATGAACTTCAATAGCATTTTTTTTATCAAGTTGCAACGAAATTATCGCTTGCCGAGTTTTCCAAAGGATGAAGCTGCGCGCAAACCACATTCTGAAACCTAATGATATAAATTCTCGTCTTCTGTGGTTGACCATTAGGTTCTTCACTTCTTCTTCTGACGGTCGGTGCCCTCTCTACCACCAAGTACGCGAGCTGCCCCCATGCATATATAGAAACACTTGCATTGCTTACTCTCCTAGACCTCTCCATCCCTCATTCACCACCTGCCAATCATGCCTAGCTCCCCTGCACTGCCAATTGCCCATCTTAATTATGTGTATATATATCTATAGGCTTAGAGCCTGTTTGGATCGTACAAATTAAGACAAATTGCTAGGTATCTCAAAACTAACCTAAATTAGCATTGGGGCATTTAAACTAGAGGAGGGCTATTTTTTGTATGCAAGTGTTCGAACTACTTGATAGCTAACTAACTTATATAGCTAGGTAACCATAACCAAATTAATTGGGTTACTTTAGCCCAACTAGTAACTAGGAATGCATATCAAACATGTCCTTATATACCACAGGAGTATTTTTTTTTCATAGTACCTCCATTCTCGAATATTTGTCGTCCGTAAGTTTATTTTTAAACTTAAAATGTGATCGAATCGCTCATCGTCATATATGAATGTTAATTAGTTGCTTGGAGCGAGTAGTATTGATGCATGGCTGACAAACGTGTATTATTGTTTGAGTGGTGACTGCTGGTGATGAAACGAGAACAAAGCAAGGCACATCACATTCACGGACGGCCGGATGCATGTATGGGCCTCTTCCCATGTGAGCCCTGTGTCGTGTCCTGGCTGGGCACACACGCGCGCGCAGATGTCAACAGCACGCGTACCATCAGTCTTTACCCCCATCTCTTCGCCTTTGCGTCTGGCGCCGTCGCTGGGCCCGTTGGGTCTCGCCGTCTCCGTGCATGCCCTTCACCTCCTCCGTGGGGCCGGCCGGCCGGCCGGGGGCTGCTGCGCTAGCTCGATCGACCGTACCGCCCGGCACGCGTACGGCGGCTTTGCTGCGTGCGTACGTACACGTACGTACGTCTGGCAAGCACATGCATGTACTCGCACAGCGGTCTCGATGGACGATCGGCGAATCGGGGGCTACACCTAGCTGTCGAGCGAGGTCAGGGTGGGCGGTTTGCTTGCGATCGAGGCCGGGACGCTCGCCGTTCCGGGCTGGCAGTGGCTGGCCTGCAGGGACGACAGGGTGACGACGGTGCCGCGCGCGCATGAGCGGCGCACCCGGCCGGCCGGCCGGTGAAACGGAGCAATCAGAGCTCATGGTGTGTGGACGTGTGTGGTGGTGCCTGTGTCACATGCACATGCACATGCACACACACACACACACACATCGTTATTATATACTAGCATGGAGGAGTTAGTGACATATATAGGTACCTCCCGCTCCCGGCCCGTGCAAGGCTAGCTGCAGCTAGCTAGCTAGTGTACAGTAGTAGCTTACGAGTAGCGCGTACCAGCTCGCATGTACTAGTATTGAATTGGAGAGAAAACTAGTTACTATGCTGGAAGAGTAATGAGATCTACTAATGCATGGCATGGTGCATGATTTGGTGAAATATTTACCTGGTGTGCTCAATCGGTGTGTGTGAAGGAACCGTGTGTGCCATTTTTTTATGATCGGTTTCTTCTCCTTGTGCAAGAAGGCTACATAGATTATCTTGTTTGCTTTGTTTCCTTTTTACTTGTTCCTCCTGCCATGTATTTCAGATTGTTTTTTTTCTATGTATAGCACACTTTTTTGCGACTCTACTAGGCGTGGATTTAATCACCAAACACTATAGATGTACCGCCTGACTGTAGGGGCGGAGCCAAGAGGGTGGGCAGGGGCCTTGACCACCCTAACCCTCTCATACTGTTTATATATTTATATAGACATAATATAAAATATAGAATTTTCTTTGGTCAAAATAAATTTCTTTATCCAAGTAAAAATGTGTCGTGTTTTTTAAGCATCAAATTCATCGCTGGTAATAAAATCAATGAATTTCAGTCTAAAGTTATCACCGGATATATAGTTGTGTGCGCGACAAATTTGATATTTCACCTTGAGTATACAACCATCTAAAGCTAAATACATTAAGATCACTTTCTGCTTTGATAAAAAAACCTTGTCAATTTGTGTAGAAGTTCCATTTATCAAATGGTTTACGGATTATTACGATTAATGGCCACACTTCCAGTCTCAACTGCAACCACTAAGAGAACATTTTTGCTACAAAACTTATCAAAACACATCTACGAAATAAAATGGAAGATGATTTTATGTCAAATTACTTGATCATCTATATTGATACAGGATTGATAGCTATTGTCAACCCTCATGATATAATCAAAGCTTTTAATTTGGTCGGTCATCGTAGAAGCAAATTATTTTGATCTTTGTTGGATTTAATTAATATACAATTATATGATGCAATTTTTTTTATTAATTAATTATTTATGCTATACGTAAAATATTATGTAAACTATTATATGTGTGTATATGTATATATCCTACGGTATTTTTCATCTTATAGTATTTGATGAATTGTTCGGCCCCTTCTACACCATAATCCTAGCTCCATCCCTGCCAGGTGGTGCCCTCTGCGATAGCGTGAACTCGCGACCTTGTTGTAGGGGTGGCTTCTTCCCTGCTTCGCTCTGTATAGTCTATGCCTAGGTCTGACGGTCCATGATGGCACATGGTTCTCTTCCTTCTCACGGGGCTCCAGGTTAGCAGACCACCCGGGGTGTCCCCAGACAACGTCGTCTAGGGGTTAAAACAGTCGAGGTACAGTATCTTGAATGGACAACTAGATCTTGCCCCGGGAGGGGTAAGACCCTAGGGTCGTCTTGGGGTCAGCAGACCACCCAAGATGGATCTAGACGACGTAGAGCCGAATAGGGGTGAAGGTGAATTTATATGCGGAAAGCTACAGCTAGAACTACGCTACATCTACTCCTATGGCATGAAAAGTAAATAAATTAGATTGGTTCGATTGAAATGTGTTTGGGGTTCTCAATTGGTCGTACCCCTTCATATATATAGGGGAAGATCTGGACCCGTTCCTAGCGATAACCAACAAATTACACGTGATTAGATCGATGATCACGCACGAGATAAGGATAATCGCCCGAGTCAATCTGACCGCGGGGCACGGACCGTTCGAGCCCTAGGTCTGGACGATCTGCCACTTTTGGTGTTTAACGAACACATTGTAACACCTTGAATTTGGGATATAAAATTATTTTCTAATATCTACCAAATTCAGGTGTTACCTCTTTTCCTCTCTCTATAGATTTCCTTTCCATTCCTTTTAATGGAGTTTTGTTTATATATTTGGGAGATGTATTATTTCTTTAGTATATTAAAACCAAGGGGAGACATGAATTGTTGCATCATGCTGAGCTTAAACTTTCTTTTTGGTTGATGCACATGTTTAAAATATTTAAATTTGAATTTGTGGTTTGGGTGGATTTGAATCCAAAAGAGAAAATAAAAATAAAAGAAATTAGAAATTTAGAATAAAAGAAAAACAGAAAGCAGCCTAGCTCCCACCCTCTCTCGGCCATTCGATCCACTAGGCCCAGCTCGCGCCCGCGCGCACCCACCCCTCTCTCCCTTCCTCATTTCACCCACTCTCAGCCTCTCTCACGCTCAGCCGCTGCCACCCGAGCTCGCCGAAGAAGCGCGCCCACCGTGTCGTCCACCTGAAGCTCCATACGTCGCGCCGAGCCTCCCCGAGCGCCCTCCCGAGGTGAGGAACCTTTCCTCGTGCTCTGGTTGCCCCAATTTTGCCTTGCCGTAGGTAATTCTCGCTCGCCGGAGCTCTGCCTCACGGGTCTACCGCACCCGCACGACGTCCGGTCGATTTAGCCCCGCCCTGTGCCCGTGTTTTGGCCCTAGGTGTTCCTTGCCCCTCACCAGAGGTCATGCCAGCCTTGGCGCACCTGATTCCCCCTCCCCGCGGTCGGGATTGCTTGCTGAAGTAACACCGACCCGCCCGAAGCGCCCCTCCTCCATCCACTCGCCTCCAGTCATGTTCTCACATCCGGAACCCCGCCATCGAGTTTGTCGGGCCCCCTCATCACGTCCTAGCCAACTCTGGCGACCCCAGACCCCCCCCCCCCGAGTCCGCATCTGCCTCGTCTCCGGCGACTTCACCACCGCGGATGAAGCAGCGCCGGACGCCGTGCCGTTAACCCCCCTGGCGCCTGGTCCTAGCCATTCAGCCTTGATCCAGCTGTCTAGATCGCTGAATACTGCTTCGCGTGGGTGCCCCTGCCCCTAGGCCCCACTTGTAAGTCATCTACGCCCTAGCGCTGGGCTCGACTAGTTAGCCCGCCTGCACCGTTGATCGCTCTGTCCCATTTGTCAGCGCTCGCTCGCGCCCACGCTCACCCGCGGATCTGATCTCGGTCATTGGTCTGTGATTGGATGGCCGAGAGCGCCTGATACCCCTTCGCTTGGAAACTTTGTTAAAGAACCCCTCAGCTTCCCGAGAATCAATCCGCTGTCCATTTTTCTTGTGCCTGAGTCACTGGTTTCTTGCAGAGTGATCTGTGGACTTTATTTTGATCATAGAAATAGGTTTAATTTAGGGTTTTTTGAATTCCAAAACTTGTAAATTTCATATCTTTTGCATATGAACTCCAAATTGGGTGGTTCAAATTGCAAAATGTTCATAATGCTATTCTCTATCGTTTAAATTGTATTCATTCATTGTTTTCATGTCTCAATTTTGTGGCTAGTCTCTAGGTTAATTTAAAGTGATAGAATATTTATTAAAGGTAAAATAAAAGGTAAAACCCTAGTGAATATTCATGTGCCTAAATTTGTAGATCTAACCTCATTTAATGTAATCCCATCCCTAGAATAAGTTTATTTAAGTAAGTAATCTACTGAGATAGACTTAGTTAGAGAACAGTAGACCCTTTAGGCATAGTGTTCTACCCCATAACCTAGAGTTCACTTGTGTGTCTATACCTTTCTAATGACTCTGTGTTTGCTCTATTACATTTGTTTGATGTATTGTTCTTTTGTAATTCCCCAAGTGTGTTGAATGAATGATTGCTTTGTGTAGACAACGAGCAGTCCGAGGTTTTCGAGTGTGTTGCAAGAGACTTCCCTGAGCAGCAACCTGGTAAAGGCAAGTGTCCTCTGACCCATTATGTTCTACTTACTTTATAATTCAATGTCCTGCATACCATGATCAACCTAAGGATTGACTAGTGTTCTGTCTTCCTGTCATTGTTTATCCTTTGAGAATTGGTTACTATGGTTAGTATTATGCTATTGCTTTACTTTAATCAATGAACATGATGAGAACATTTATGATACATTGATGATATCTTGATTTATGATGTTGAACTTGTGATACTTTAGGGACTCGGGCTGTTTCCCAAGTACCTCTCCGTAAGGACCTGTTCGTTGGATGATCACTCGGGAAAATAGTACAACCATGAGGGTGGAATGAGACGCCCTTAGCTGATTAATTGGATGAACTTGGGGGTGTAGTTTGCTTAGAGCAGCAAGGTGCTAGAGTGCTGAACCTAAACGGATGTTTGGAATTTGGATGTCATCACTCATCAAGTGCTACTTTTCTACATGACAATTGAAATGGTGATTCTGCTTGATTGCTTGGATTGGATCGTTCAAGATTTCAAGCCGATGATTGCTTATCTTGTTCTATTTGGTTCAAGGCTTCAAGCTACCGTTGGACTCGGACACTTACTGTTTTTGCAGGCCTAGCATAATTGGAGTGTTGGACTACTTTGTATTGTGTCAGACTTTTTATACTATTCTCATGTTCTGGATCTGGACTGGCACTGCTCTGCTATATTGCTTCTATATTTATCTATCAATGGTTGTTATATTTGTGTAACTATTAAGTGCTTAAATATTATTATATCACCTGCGTAAATTTTGTTATATGCATGTCTAATGTTAGCTCTGTTATTGTCCAAATGCTACCGAATTGAATGCTTGATGACCCGCTGCCCTGCTCACTGCCTCACTAGTCAGTGTGGGCTGCAATCAACAGGTGGCTCGCGAGCCGGCTTGAGCCTATTTTTACAACTCGCTACTCTACTGAGCCGAGCTAGGCTCGAGTCGTGCAACCTTTGAGCCGCACCAAGCTAAGCCGGGCTCAGCTCGGCTCGTACACAAACAAATTTTGCATCACAAAAGCACTAACCATCATCCAAAGTGCGAACATTCAAAGTTTTATTTACAAAACAAAAAAATAAAAGAAATGAAACTAAGGGGATGGCTCTGGAGGACGTTGTAGGAGGACAGATAGAGTGACCCACTCCATGATCAGCTGGGCATAAGGGCGAACTGTAACACCCTAAAATCATATTTTAAGTAATACAAGAAAGACTTTTAATTGTTTATGATCCCCATTATAAACTATATATAAATGCACTCCTTAGACATAGTTGAAATAAAATAACCTATGGGAAATAAAAAAATGCTAATGTTTATGTTTGAGTGACTTTTACTTAAATCACATATTCAAATACAATGTTTTCCTAATGTGAAAATTTGGTGTGGGTGGCATAATTGAAGCATTTTCTTCAAGAATAAATGAGTAAATTAATTAATATAAAGTATACCTGCTCCATGTAGGATTTTTGTATGTTTATATTTGAATTGGTATTTGAATTTGAAATTCAAAAATTTAAAAGGAACACAGAAAAAATAGAAAATAAAAGAAATGGAAAGGAAAAAAGAAAACCCGGCTGGCCCTGAATCCGCAATTTCGGCCCACTTACACTTCCCCCGCGCGCACCCAGCCCAACTACCTATTAGCGCTGACAGCCAAGGCCCATGTGTCCATCTCTGCACAACCAACCGCGCGCTAACAGACTTGGCCCACGTGCCAGCCATGGCCGCCGTGTGCCAGTCACTTCCATGCGGGCCCGGGTTCTCAGAACCATCTTCCTCACCGTAACAATCCAACGCGTTCTCGGAGTTGCTTCTGCCAGGATCGCTCCATGTGGTTATTGGTCAGTGACAGCCCCTTGCTTTGGCAATAAGAACCAGGGCCGCTCCCACCCCAATGGCTCGTAATCTCCCCTCGCACCCATTAAATCGAGCCAGTGCTGAGCGCCCTGCCGAGAACAGAGAGGTAGAGAGAAGAAGGTCAGCCACCGTTGTCACCCCGTGTGTGCATTGTTGGTGACTTGTTCTCAAATGCTATGAGTTAAGAACAAGGCAACATAAAGAATGTTAAATGTTAAAGTCCTTCGTCTTTCGAAGCATTATTTCTCTTAGGATATAACGATTCTCGGACGAATGTTACAGAAAGCGTACCTTCATGAGTACGACGTATATATAAAAATGAAGAAGGGTTTATACAAAACATGGTCAATACGAACAATCAAATATGTTATCATTATTGTATTATTTTTGTATTATTATCATGAATAAGTAAAGATAATAATTTATTACAGGTGTACCTTCGGTTTGAAGGAAGTAAAAATACAAGCGTGACGCAAAAGCAAATGTCCAGTCAGCGTGAACAGTATGGGAGTACTGTTCATCTATTTATAAGCACGGGTCGCAGCCCATGTAAAATTACATTAAGGCCCTTTGCATTTGATAATAACTCTATAGTAATTCATCGGGGTCTAGATAGCCTTTTCCTCTTTAAGTCGGTTTCCTTTTTTTCCTGTCATCATGCTGAAGCTCCCTTGCGTACAGCTTCGGCTTTGTTCCATCCTTCGTTCCCCTTGTGTTTCTTCGTACAGTGATTTTGACTTAAGTCTGACAGGTCCATGTCCGAAGGTACCTGCTCATGTATTATACTCCAGAAACATTGTTAAATCACGTTTTTGAGGACCTCCGGAAGCCGAAGGCCCCCAACATGCATCATACCTCGGTGGCCGGATAGTAGTTGTGTGGGATCGCCGCAACCTAGGGATCGGGTGCGCGGCATCGGCAGCTATAGGAAGGCATCTGAAGCTGTGGAATCGCTCGTCAGACCAAGAGCTTTGTTGTGGTGCCGCCGCATGCCATGGGTAACCCTGTCTACGCTTCGTGTTGCGGTAAGGCTTCCTTTCCTGCGTTTGCATTCTTCTCCTCTACACATAGAATCGTTCGAATCACACTTTGGGGCACCAGGGCACCGGGCGTCTTTGCGCCAGCGATGGGCCGCCGTGCGGGTGTGCCCGCTGCTCCCGATTGCCGGTGTTTAGGGGGAAGCATTCTGATCGTTGATCCAATATTGGACGCCCCAGATTTGATCACACCATACTGGTTCGAGTGTGTGATCGGGACCGTTGATCTGCGTATGCGCAGTGAATATTAGATTGTGTGAGCTCTGTGACCTGCTCCTCAACATGGGCAACCAACGCCTTCAGCGATGATTCGACATTGATGGTTCGTCGGGTCGATTCCACAAACTGATAAGGTGGCAAAACTTATACAACAGAATAATCTAAGCAAAAACACATCTAATCTAATAGATACTATTGTATGTACACAAGAAAAGCGACTAAGGCAGAGGCCATGGTCGAGCAACCCTAGGATGTACAAGGCCTTCAGGCCTAAAAATAGTCATTGCTGATTTTTGGTAGATTCTGGACAATATCTTGTTTTGTTGATTCCTATCAAATCCGAGCGTATTTAGACTTGGGACCAGTTGGGTTGGAAATCTTACTCTTTAGTTTTCCAACGATATTTATAACATCCAAAATAGAGTCTGTATGTGGTTCGAGCGTCCGTTTTTGTGAGGGACACTTCTGCACCCCAAACCAGACTTGCGAATAAATTCTATTTCAACTCCACTTTGGCTTAGAACCCTATCATTGATTTGGTCTTGATCTTGTAGTTGGTGTCCATGTCCTCATCATACCGGATCTGTTAGAATTATAGACATTTTCCATATTATTTTAATTCTATAAATTAACATTATGATGATGACATATAAAATATAATTAATCATGGAAATCATGATGTCAAATATATCCATAACAATATGGAACATGGGAACATAAAAAATATGAACCATATAATAAGCATATAAACATGGTACATGTATCATGACGAAACAACTGGAAATGAACAGATAGCAACATAAACAATATGACTGTAGAATTAAAACAAACAGATATAACATATTACTAGCATGAACAAACATCAGACATGTCATGATATGATATGACAGAACAGATTGGATAAATTCATGGCTATATATGAAACAGTAGAGATGAACAACATATATAATCTAGAAAACGTAAAACAGTGAGGAGCTGAATTGATCATACCCTCCCATGCGCTCCGAGGATCTAGATCCTTGTCTAACTTCTCTTGTCATGCCGTACGAGATGAAGACGCTAGGAAGAAGAAGATGTTTACTAGAATGTTCGGGTAGTCGCGTAGACGCTCCCCAAAAACCTAATTGTCGATCCCCCGTGCAAGGTCTCGAACGGCAAGGGCTTCGGAGGCACCTGCCATCCCGCTCCTCTGTGCGCGCAGAGTTACAAGATGGAAATACCTACACTTGTGGCTGGACTGTGATTCTAAAAGAGTTCTACACCCATACCAAGCGACAGGAGTCCTCCCCTTTTAACCTCATCGTGGAAGGGAAGCTGAAGGAGAAGGGTCTTGCATGCGGCTGATCAAGGGAAGGGAAGCTGAAGGAGAAGGGTCTCGCATGCGGCTGATCAAGGGACGGGCATCTAAAAGGTTTAACCCAGAGTTGAAACTCCCGCGGTTAATGAGTGCTAAAAGTTAACACAACCACACCACGCCCGCTCGCCGCCTACCTGCCTGCCTCGCCACGCCACGCCATGCCACGCCCGGCCTGAGCCTGGCCCGGCCGGCCGGCGGCAGCGCACGCGCGCGCGTGTGGCACGCCTGGTTCGTTTCTTGACTTCTCAAATTAAGTGGAATAATTCCCACCATATAAGTCAAGCCAACGACCCTTGGAATTCCAATATGGTAATATTGGTATTGTCCACAATTACACACCATAGAGTTTATTGATTAAATGGGCCAAGCCCATAAAAGATCCAACAATCCCTACCAAACTCTAGGGTTTGTAATGATGAAGTATCAGAATCACAATCCTTTGATATACCAGTGTTTCGATGGAGACTGTTAAGTTGAACATCCATCTACAATAAGAGTTTCACTCATTCACAACTGAACGATGGACTCAGCCTTGAATTGACAGTTTTGTGAGAGATGAGATTCGTGAAAGGGAATTAGGCTTACACCTAGTCCCTAAATAATTTTGGTGGTTGAATTGCCCAACACAAATATTGGACTAACTAGTTTACTCTAGTGCATAAGTTACACAGGTGCAAAAGGTTCACATTTAGCCAATAAAAAGACCAAGTGTTGGATTCAACAAAGGAGCAACGAGGCAATCGAGGGCACCTCTGGCTAGAGGCACCGGACTGTCCGGTGTGCACCGGACAGTGTCCGGTGCGGCCAGAGAACTCCAACTCAAACTCTTCGCCCTCGGGAATTCTCGGAAGCCGGCGCGCTATAATTCACCGGACTGTCCGGTGTGCACCGGACATGTCCGGTGCTCCAAGGAAGCGCGGTCTCCGGAACTCGCCAGCCTCGGGTCCGCGCGGCAGCCGCTCCGCTAAAATTCACCGGACTGTCCGGTGTGCACCGGACTGTCCGGTGTGCCAGCGGAGCAACGGCTCTCTGCGGCGCCAACGGCTCCCTGCGGAGCATTTAATGCGCGCGCAGCGCGCGCAGACGGCAGACACGCCCATACCGGTGCACCGGACATCAAACAGTACATGTCCGGTGTGCACCGGACACCCAGGAGGGCCCAGAAGTCAGAAGCTCCAACGGTCAGAATCCAACGGCAATGGTGACGTGGCAGGGGCACCGGACTGTCCGGTGTGCACCGGACTGTCCGGTGCGCCATCGAACAGACAGCTTCCAGCAACGGTCACTTTTGGTGGTTGGGGCTATAAATACCCCAACCACCCCACATTCATTGCCATCCAAGTTTTCCACTTCTCAACTACTACAAGAGCTCTAGCATTCAATTCTAGACACACCAAATAGATCAAGTCCTCTCCAAATTCCACACAACACCATAGTGACTAGAGAGAGTGATTTGCTTGTGTTCTTTCGAGCTCTTGCGCTTGGATCGCATTCTTTTCTTTCTCACTTGTTCTTGTGATCAAACTCAATTGTAACCAAGGCAAGAGGCACCAATTGTGTGGTGGCCCTTACGGGGAAGTTTTTGTTCCCGGTTGATTGAAGAGAAAGCTCACTCGATCCGTGGGATCGTTTGAGAGAGGGAAGGGTTGAAAGAGACCCGGCCTTTGTGGCCTCCTCAACGGGGAGTAGGTTTGCGAGAACCGAACCTCGGTAAAACAAATCCGCGTGTCACACTTTTATTCGCTTGCGATTTGTTTTGCGCCCTCTCTCGCGGACTCGTTTATATTTCTAACGCTAACCCCGGCTTGTAGTTGTGATTATTTTTGTAAATTTCAGTTTCGCCCTATTCACCCCCCCTCTAGGCGACTATCAATTGGTATCAAAGCCCGGTGCTTCATTAGAGCTTAACCGCTCGAAGTGATGTCGGGAGATCACACCAAGAGGGAGATGGAAACCGGCGACAAGCCCACTACAAGCCAAGGGAGCACTTCATCGGAAGAGTCCCGCACCAAGAGAAGGGAGAAGAAGAAGAACTCCTCCAAGCGGAAGGAGAAAAGATCTTCCTCTTCTCACCACAAGGAGAAGAAGGAAAAATCTTCTTCTCACAAGCCGCATCGGAGTGGGGACAAGCACAAGAGGATGAGGAAGGTGGTCTACTATGAGACCGACACTTCATCGACATCTACCTCCGGCTCCGACGCGGCATCCGTCACTTCTAAACGCCAAGAGCGTAAGAAGTATAGTAAGATTCCCCTACGCTACCCTCGCATTCCTAGACATACACCTTTACTTTCCGTCCCATTAGGCAAACCACCAACTTTTAATGGTGAAGATTATGCTATGTGGAGTAATTTGATGCGATTTCATCTAACCTCTCTCCACAAAAGATTATGGGATGTTGTTGAGTATGGTGTACAGGTACCATCCGTAGGGGATGAGGACTATGACACGGATGAAGTAGCCCAAATCGAGCACTTCAACTCCCAAGCCGCAACCATTCTCCTTGCTTCTCTAAGCAAGGAGGAATACAACAAAGTGCAAGGGTTGAAGAACGCAAAGGAGATTTGGGACCTACTCAAGACGGCGCACGAGGGTGATGAACTCACAAAGATCACCAAGCGGGAAACGATCGAGGGGGAGCTCGGTCGCTTCCGTCTTCGCCAAGGGGAGGAGCCACAAGACATGTACAACCGGCTCAAGACCTTGGTGAACCAAGTGCGCAACCTCGGGAGCGCAAAATGGGATGACCACGAGGTGGTTAAGGTTATTTTAAGAGCACTTATTTTCCTTAACCCTACTCAAGTACAATTAATTCGTGGTAATCCTAGATATCCACTAATGACCCCCGAGGAAGTCATCGGGAATTTTGTTAGTTTTGAATGCATGATTAAGGGCTCAAAGAAGATCAACGAGCTTGATGAACCCTCCACATCCGAGGCGCAACCCGTGGCCTTCAAGGCAACGGAGGAGAAGAAGGAGGAGTCTACACCAAGTAGACAACCAATCGACGCCTCCAAGCTCGACAACGAGGAGATGGCCCTAATCATCAAAAGCTTCCGGCAAATCCTCAAGCAATGGAAAGGGAAAGATTACAAATCCCGTTCCAAGAAGGTTTGCTACAAGTGTGGTAAGCCCGGTCATTTTATTGCAAAATGTCCTATGTCTAGTGATAGTGACAGGGGCGACGACAAGAAGGGCAAGAGGAAGGAGAAGAAGAGATACTACAAGAAGAAGGGCGGCGATGCCCATGTTTGTCGGGAGTGGGACTCCGACGAAAGCTCAAGCGACTCCTCCGACGACGAGGACGCCGCCAACATCGCCGTCACCAAGGGCCTTCTCTTCCCCAACGTCGGCCACAAGTGTCTCATGGCCAAGGACGGCAAAAAGAAGGTAAAATCAAGGTCCTCCACTAAATATGAAACATCTAGTGATGAGGATAATGATAAAAATGAGGAGGACAACTTGCGTATTCTTTTTGCTAACCTCAACATGGATCAAAAGGAAAAATTAAATGAGCTAATTAGTGCCATCCATGAAAAGGATGATCTCTTGGACTCTCAAGAGGACTTCCTAATCAAGGAAAATAAGAAACATGTTAAGGTTAAAAATGCTTATGCTCTAGAAAGAGAAAAATGTGAAAAATTGTCTAGTGAGCTAAGCACTTGTCATGAGACTTTAGACAACCTTAGAAATGAAAATGCTAATTTGTTAGCTAAGGTTGATTCTCATATTTGCAATGTTTCAATTCCAAATTCTAGAAATGATAATGATAATTTGCTTGCTAGGATTGAAGAATTGAACATTTCTCTTGCCAGTCTTAGAAATGAGAATGAGAAATTAATTGCTAAGACTAAGGATTTTGATGTTTGCAATGCTACCATTTCCGACCTTAGAGCTAAAAATGATATGTTGCATGCTAAGGTTGTTGAACTAAAATCTTGCAAACCTTCTACATCTAATGTTGAGCATATTTCCATTTGTACTAGATGTAGAGATATTAATGTTGATGCTATCCATGATCACCTAGCCTTAATTAAAAAACAAAATGATCACATAGCACAACTTAATGCTAAAATTAGAGAGCATGACTTAGAAAATGAAAAATTTAAATTGGCTAGAAGCATGCTCTATAATGGGAGACGCCCTGGCATTAAGGATGGCATTGGCTTCCAAAAGGGAGACAATGTCAAAATTAATGCCCCTCCAAAGAACTTATCTAACTTTGTTAAGGGCAAGGCTCCCATGCCTCAGGATAACGAGGGTTACATTTTGTACCCTGCCGGCTATCCTGAGAGCAAGATTAGGAAAATTCATTCTAGGAAGTCTCACTCTGGCCCTAATCATGCTTTTATGTATAAGGGTGAGACATCTAGATCTAGGCAACCAACCCATGCCAAGTTGGCTAGAAAGAAAATTCCAAATGCATCAAATGATCATAGCATTTCATTTAAAACTTTTGATGCATCTTATGTTTTAACTAACAAATCAGGCAAGGTAGTTGCCAAAATAGTTGGGGGCAAACACAAGGGCTCCAAAACTTGTGTTTGGGTACCCAAAGTTCTTGTATCTAATGCCAAAGGACCCAAAACCGTTTGGGTACCTAAAACAAAGAACTAAGCTTGTTTTGTAGGTTTATGCATCTGGGGGCTCAAGTTGGATACTCGACAGCGGGTGCACAAACCACATGACAGGGGAGAAAAGGATGTTCTCCTCATATGAGAAAAACCAAGATCCCCAACGAGCTATCACATTCGGGGATGGAAATCAAGGTTTGGTCAAAGGTTTGGGTAAAATTGCTATATCTCCTGACCATACTATTTCCAATGTTTTTCTTGTAGATTCCTTAGATTACAATTTGCTTTCCGTATCCCAATTATGTAAAATGGGCTACAACTGTCTTTTTACTGATATAGGTGTTACTGTCTTTAGAAGAAGTGATGATTCAATAGCTTTTAAGGGAGTGCTAGAGGGTCAGCTATACTTAGTAGATTTTAATAGAGCTGAACTCGACACTTGCTTGGTTGCTAAGACTAACTTGGGTTGGCTCTGGCACCGCCGGCTAGCCCATGTTGGAATGAAGAATCTTCACAAGCTTCTAAAGGGAGAACACATTTTGGGACTAACCGATGTTCATTTTGAGAAAGACAGGATTTGTAGCGCATGCCAAGCCGGGAAGCAAGTTGGCATCCATCATCCACACAAAAACATCATGACTACCGACAGGCCACTGGAGCTCCTTCACATGGATTTATTCGGCCCGATCGCTTACATAAGCATCGGCGGTAGTAAGTATTGTCTTGTAATTGTGGATGATTATTCTCGCTTCACTTGGGTGTTCTTTTTGCAGGACAAATCTCATACCCAAGAAACTTTAAAAGGATTCTTGAGACGGGCTCAAAATGAGTTCGGCTTAAGGATCAAGAAAATTAGAAGCGACAATGGGACGGAGTTCAAGAATTCTCAAATTGAAGACTTTCTTGAGGAGGAGGGGATCAAGCATGAGTTCTCTTCTCCCTACACTCCACAACAAAATGGTGTAGTGGAGAGGAAGAATCGAACTCTATTGGACATGGCAAGAACCATGCTTGATGAGTACAAGACACCGGATCGGTTTTGGGCCGAGGCGGTCAACACCGCCTGCTACGCCATCAACCGGTTATATCTTCACCGAATCCTCAAGAAGACATCTTATGAACTCCTAACCGGTAAAAAGCCCAATATTTCATATTTTAGAGTTTTTGGTAGCAAATGTTTTATTCTTGTCAAAAGAGGTAGAAAATCTAAATTTGCTCCTAAAACTGTAGAAGGCTTTTTGCTAGGATATGACTCAAACACAAGGGCATATAGAGTCATTAACAAGTCCTCAGGACTTGTTGAAGTTTCTTGTGACGTTGTGTTTGATGAGACTAACGGCTCTCAAGTAGAGCAAGTTGATCTTGATGATATAGGTGAAGAACAGGCTCCATGCACAGCACTAAGGAACATGTCCATTGGGGATGTGTGTCCTAAGGAATCCGAAGAGCCTTCACATGCACAGGATCAACCATCCTCCTCAACGCAAGCATCTCCACCAACTCAAATTGAGGATGAAGCTCAAGATGTTGAACAAGAAGATCAAGAAGATGAGCTACCTCAAAATGACGGCAACGATCAAGGGGGAGATTCAAATGATGAAAACAAGGAGGATGAACAACCAAGGCCGCCACACCCAAGAGTCCACCAAGCAATACAACGAGATCACCCCGTCGACACCATCCTCGGCGACATTCATAAGGGGGTAACTACTCGATCTCGTGTTGCTCATTTTTGTGAACATTACTCGTTTGTTTCCTCTATTGAGCCACACAGGGTAGAGGAAGCACTTCAAGATTCGGATTGGGTGATGGCGATGCAAGAGGAGCTCAACAATTTCACGAGGAACGAGGTATGGCACTTAGTTCCACGTCCTAACCAAAATGTTGTAGGAACCAAGTGGGTCTTCCGCAACAAGCAAGACGAGCATGGTGTGGTGACAAGGAACAAAGCTCGACTCGTGGCCAAGGGGTATTCACAAGTCGAAGGTTTGGATTTTGGTGAAACCTATGCACCCGTAGCTAGGCTTGAGTCAATTCGCATATTATTAGCCTATGCTACTTACCATGGCTTCAAGCTTTATCAAATGGACGTGAAGAGTGCCTTCCTCAATGGACCAATCAAGGAGGAGGTCTATGTTGAGCAACCTCCCGGCTTTGAAGACAATGAGTACCCTAACCATGTTTATAGGCTCTCTAAGGCGCTTTATGGGCTCAAACAAGCCCCAAGAGCATGGTATGAATGCCTTAGAGATTTCCTTATTGCAAATGGCTTCAAAGTCGGCAAGGCCGATCCTACTTTGTTCACTAAGACTCTTGATAATGATTTGTTTGTATGCCAAATTTATGTTGATGATATCATATTTGGGTCTACTAACAAATCTACATGTGAAGAATTTAGTAGGATTATGACACGAAAATTCGAGATGTCGATGATGCGGGAGTTGAAGTATTTTCTAGGATTCCAAGTCAAGCAACTCCAGGAGGGCACCTTCATTAGCCAAACAAAGTATACTCAAGACATTCTAAGCAAGTTTGGAATGAAGGATGCCAAGCCCATCAAGACACCCATGGGAACAAATGGGCATCTCGACCTCGACACGGGAGGTAAGTCCGTGGATCAAAAGGTATACCGGTCAATGATTGGTTCATTGCTTTACTTATGTGCATCTCGACCGGACATTATGCTTTCCGTTTGCATGTGTGCAAGATTCCAAGCCGACCCTAAGGAATCACACCTTACGGCCGTAAAACGAATCTTGAGATATTTGGCTTATACTCCTAAGTTTGGGCTTTGGTACCCTCGGGGATCCACATTTGATTTGATTGGTTATTCGGATGCCGATTGGGCGGGGTGTAAGATCAATAGGAAGAGCACATCGGGGACTTGCCAGTTCTTGGGAAGATCCTTGGTGTCATGGGCTTCAAAGAAGCAAAATTCGGTCGCTCTTTCTACTGCCGAAGCCGAGTATATTGCCGCAGGCCACTGTTGCGCGCAATTGCTTTGGATGAGGCAAACCCTGCGGGACTACGGTTACAAACTAACCAAAGTCCCTTTGCTATGTGACAATGAGAGTGCAATCAAAATGGCCGACAATCCCGTCGAGCATAGCCGCACTAAGCACATAGCCATTCGGTATCATTTTCTTCGGGATCACCAACAAAAGGGGGATATCGAAATTTCTTACATTAACACTAAAGATCAATTAGCCGATATCTTTACCAAGCCACTTGATGAACAATCTTTTACCCGACTTAGGCATGAGCTCAATATTCTTGATTCTAGGAATTTCTTTTGCTAAACTTGCACACATAGCACATGAATATACCTTTGATCATGTCTCTTTTATATATGCTATGACTAATGTGTTTTCAAGTGTATTTCCAACCAAGTCATAGGTATATTGAAAGGGAATTGGAGTCTTCGGCGAAGACAAAGGCTTCCACTCCACTCTACTACTCATCCTTCGCCGTCACTCCGCATCATCTCTCCAACTTTGGTATAATCTTCACTCATTCATTTCATGACCAAAGGGGGAGAAAGTACTTCATTGGGATCTAGTGATTCCGTTTTTGGCGATTCATGCCAAAGGGGGAGAAAATATGAGCCCAAAGCAAAAGGACCGCACCACCACCTAATTTTTTAAATTTGATGATTTTCAATGGTAAATTTCAAAATTGGTATCTCTTTGTGTTCTAAAGGGGGAGCAAGTAGTATTTTCACAATTGATGGAAAACCCTCTTGAACACTAAGAGGAGACCTTATTTAAGGGGGAGTTTTGTTTAATCAAAGGAAAAGCATTTGAACAAAGGAAGAAAATTTCAAATCTTGAAAATGCTTTGCAAAATCTTATTCATTTACCTTTGACTATCTTGCAAAAGGACTTTGAAAAGAATTTACAAAAGAATTTGCAAAAACAAAACTCTTGGTGTAAATG
Organism: Zea luxurians; assembly: GCA_029449295.1. Classification (NCBI taxonomy): domain Eukaryota; kingdom Viridiplantae; phylum Streptophyta; class Magnoliopsida; order Poales; family Poaceae; genus Zea; species Zea luxurians. Next base: position 114,702,887 of record JAOPSE010000005.1, on the reverse strand, counting down.
TGGTCCAATATGTCAAAAACCAAGAAACAATCCATGCGCATCATGTAAGTATTTATATTGGCTCAATTCCAAGCAACCTTTGCACTTACATTATGTAAACTAGTTCAATTATGCACTTCTATATTTGCTTTGGTTTGTGTTGGCATCAATCACCAAAAAGGGGGAGATTGAAAGGGAATTAGGCTTACACCTAGTCCCTAAATAATTTTGGTGGTTGAATTGCCCAACACAAATATTGGACTAACTAGTTTACTCTAGTGCATAAGTTACACAGGTGCAAAAGGTTCACATTTAGCCAATAAAAAGACCAAGTGTTGGATTCAACAAAGGAGCAACGAGGCAATCGAGGGCACCTCTGGCTAGAGGCACCGGACTGTCCGGTGTGCACCGGACAGTGTCCGGTGCGGCCAGAGAACTCCAACTCAAACTCTTCGCCCTCGGGAATTCTCGGAAGCCGGCGCGCTATAATTCACCGGACTGTCCGGTGTGCACCGGACATGTCCGGTGCTCCAAGGAAGCGCGGTCTCCGGAACTCGCCAGCCTCGGGTCCGCGCGGCAGCCGCTCCGCTAAAATTCACCGGACTGTCCGGTGTGCACCGGACTGTCCGGTGTGCCAGCGGAGCAACGGCTCTCTGCGGCGCCAACGGCTCCCTGCGGAGCATTTAATGCGCGCGCAGCGCGCGCAGACGGCAGACACGCCCATACCGGTGCACCGGACATCAAACAGTACATGTCCGGTGTGCACCGGACACCCAGGAGGGCCCAGAAGTCAGAAGCTCCAACGGTCAGAATCCAACGGCAATGGTGACGTGGCAGGGGCACCGGACTGTCCGGTGTGCACCGGACTGTCCGGTGCGCCATCGAACAGACAGCTTCCAGCAACGGTCACTTTTGGTGGTTGGGGCTATAAATACCCCAACCACCCCACATTCATTGCCATCCAAGTTTTCCACTTCTCAACTACTACAAGAGCTCTAGCATTCAATTCTAGACACACCAAATAGATCAAGTCCTCTCCAAATTCCACACAACACCATAGTGACTAGAGAGAGTGATTTGCTTGTGTTCTTTCGAGCTCTTGCGCTTGGATCGCATTCTTTTCTTTCTCACTTGTTCTTGTGATCAAACTCAATTGTAACCAAGGCAAGAGGCACCAATTGTGTGGTGGCCCTTGCGGGGAAGTTTTTGTTCCCGGTTGATTGAAGAGAAAGCTCACTCGATCCGTGGGATCGTTTGAGAGAGGGAAGGGTTGAAAGAGACCCGGCCTTTGTGGCCTCCTCAACGGGGAGTAGGTTTGCGAGAACCGAACCTCAGTAAAACAAATCCGCGTGTCACACTTTTATTCGCTTGCGATTTGTTTTGCGCCCTCTCTCGCGGACTCGTTTATATTTCTAACGCTAACCCCGGCTTGTAGTTGTGATTATTTTTGTAAATTTCAGTTTCGCCCTATTCACCCCCCCTCTAGGCGACTATCAATTCGCTCAAATCCTTTGATGATACTAGACTGCAAAAGGGTATCCCCGCTGTTTAGAAGCATATAAGTCACACTTCAGTGCCTTTCATGAGTATTTAGGGATTACCCAAGTCCCATAGACTGTGACCAGCAGTCTGACTCATATAGGTGTACTCCTCAGAAGATGTTCTGTAGGACAACATCTCACCTTTGTAAGACTCTTGGAATACATTAAGGTAAATACCATCCTGCCTTACAGATAGGAAAGATGTGCAACATAAATGAGTTAAGGGATCTTTCCTCACAACCTACTCATAGCTTGTTTCTCCACTCTACTTCACGGGATCTCCGATCACATAGAGCAGGTTACCACTAGAGTAGATTTCACATGGGTCTCATACCCATTTCTGTTGATGCACTTTCTATCACATTGCGTGACAGACCCTTAGTGAATTGATCTGCCAGATTATTCGATGTGTGGACATAATCCACTTTAATAACTCCGGAGTTTTTCAGCTTTCTGACAGATTTTAATCTCCTCTTAACATGCCTTGTAGACTTCATGTTATTCCTAGAACTGTTAACCTTTGTAATCACAGTTTGGTTGTCACAGTTCATGGAAATAGCTGGTATCGGTTTTTCAACTACCGGTAAATCCAATAGGAAATCACGGAGCCACTCGGCCTTAGCCCCATCAGTGTCCAATGTTGTGAGTTCTGCTTCCATTGTAGACTTTGTTAAGATAGTCTGCTTGCAAGACTTCCAGGAAACAGCGCCACCTCCAAACAGAAACACATATCCGCTTGTGGCGTAAAGCTCATTAGCATCAGAAATCCAGTTGGCATCACAATAGCCTTCCAGCACTTTTGGGTTTCCAGTATAATGAATATCGTACGTCATAGTACCTTTCAAATACCGCAACGCTCTCTCAAGAGCACGCCAGTGATCATCTCTTGGTTTTGACACAAACCGACTCAGCTTACTCACAGCATATGAGATGTCTGGTCTTGTTGCACTTGCAAGGTACATGAGCGAGCCAATGATCTGGGAGTATGTCAATTGATACCTTGCTATTCTCTGATGCTTTCTCAATAGCATGCTAGGGTCATAAGGTGTTGGAGCAGGATCACAGTCATTAAAACCAAAGCGACTCAATACCTTTTCCACATAATGAGATTGTAACAAAGTTACCCCACCATCACCTTCTCTAACAAGCTTGATGTTTAGAATGACATCAGATTCTCCCAAATCTTTCATTTCAAAATTGCTCGATAGAAGATTTTTAACTTCCTCAATCACATTGAGATTTGATCCAAAGATCAAGATGTCATCAACATAAAGGCACAGCATAACAGACTCACCCCCACCATACCGATAATATACACACGTGTCAGCTTCATTTACAGCAAAACCAGCAGCTGTAAGAGTATTATCAAACTTTTCATGCCATTGCTTAGGTGCTTCTTTTATACCATACAATGATTTTATCAATCTGCACACCTTGTTCTCTTGACCATCCGCAATGAACCCTTCAGGCTAATCCATGTAGATCTCCTCGTCCAACTCTCCATTTAGAAAAGTTGTCTTAACATCCATCTGATGAATGATAAGACCATAAGAGGCTGCCACAGCTATTAATGTGCGAATTGTAGTCAATCAAGCAACTGGTGAGTAGGTATCAAAGAAATCTTCACCCTCTTTTTGGGTATATCCTTTGGCCACAAGCCTTGCCTTGTACCTTTCGATTGTACCATCAGGCCTAAGCTTTTTCTTGAAAATCCATTTGCAGCCTATAGGTTGACAACCATAAGGACGGTCAACGACCTCCCAAGTTCCATTAGACATAATAGATTCCATCTCACTCTTTACTGCTTCCTTCCATAAGTCAGCATCAGGAGAGGAATATGCCTCACTAATGGTAGTTGACTAGTTGGTGTGTCTTCCACAAGGTACACTATAAAGTCATTACCAAAGGATTTTGCAACCCTCTGTCTCTTGCTCTTTCGAGTGACTATAGTGCCATCCTCCTCAGGGATGTGCACGTGAGGATCCTCAGCATGATCTATAGGAATAGACAATTCGTGCTCAGGGGAATTATAGTCTCATGACTTGTATCACTAGGTGTATTCTTCATGGGAAACTCATTCTCAAAAAATGTTGCGTCTCATGATTCCATGATAGTATCAACATACATATCAGACACATCAGATTTTATAATTAAGAACTTATACCCAGTGCTATGAAAAGAGTACCCAAGGAATATACAATCAACAGTTTTAGGCCCAAGTTTACGTTTTTGTTGATTGGCACATTCACTTTAGCCAAGCAACCCCAAGAGCGCAAATATGAAAGATTTAATCTTCTCTTTTCCCATTCCTCAAATGGTGTGCTCTCTTTGTTCTTTGTTAGAACTCTGTTCAGGACATGACACGCCGTCAAAATCGCCTCACCCCACCATGCCTTGGATAATCTCGCTGTACTCATCATGGCATTCACCAAATCTATTAGAGTGCGGTTTTTCCTTTCAACAATCCTATTGGATTATGGTGAGAATGGTGGTGTTCTCTCATGAATAATACCATGTTCCACGCAAAACTCATCGAATACATTAGAGAAATATTCTCCACCTCGATCGGACCTTAACCGTTTTATTTTCCTCTCAAGTTGGTTCTCACCTTCAGCTTTATAGGTCTTAAAATAATTAAACGCTTCATCTTTTGTTTTTAAGAGATACACATAGCAAAATCTGGTGGAGTCATCTGTAAAAGTGAGAAAGTATCTTTTACCACCTTTGGTCAAAATTCCATTTATCTCGCACAGATCAGAATGAACAAGTTCTAGAGGTGCCAAATTCCTCGCCTTAGCAGCCTTGTGAGGCTTGCGGGGTTGTTTTGATTCAACACACACATGACACTTAGACTTTTTGACCAAGTTAAATTTAGGAATTAGATTTAGATTTGCTAGCCGCATAAGACACCCAAAGCTTGCATGACAAAAACGTGAATGCCATAAATCTAACTCATCAGAAAAATTAATATAATTCACTGTTTTATTACACACATCATGCAGTGATAAGCGGAACAAACCTCCGCAGTCATATCCTTTACCAACAAAAGTACCATGTTTCAACACAACACATTTATTTGACTCAAGAACAACTTTGTACCCATCTCGACATAGCATAGAAGCACTAACGAGATTCTTCTTGATAGGGGGCACATGTTGCACGCTCTTCAATGGCACCATCTTTCCCGAAGTAAACTTCAGAATGACCGTACCAACACCAAGAACATGAGCACGCGACCCATTTCCCATTAACAAGGTGCCAGACCTCTCGACCTGGTAGGAAGAGAACATAGAGGCATCAGCACACACATGAATGTTTGCACCACTATCCATCCACCACTCAAGTGAATTACAAACTAAAAGAATAAATGGTAAAGAATTACCATACCTAGATGTTCCATCTCCAGTTTCAGTGGTTACAACATTAGCTGATTTCTTGTCCTATGTGAACATGCAATCAGGGCACTCTCTAGCCCAATGTTGATCACTGCCACAGACAAAGCATCCTCCCTTTCCCTTGTTGTTGTTGTTGTTCTTTTTAAACTATGCTGTTTGAATAGGTTTATTTGTGTTCTCTTGTTTGTTCTGGTTTTCCTTCTTGTTAAACTTGCGGAAGTTTCTCTTTTGCACCACATTAGCAGTAGAGGTCTCAACACCTTTTCCATTGTCCCTTGTTCTAGCCCTTTCCTCAACATCAAGAGTACCAATGAGCTCTTCCACATTGAACTCTTGTCTCTTATGTTTGAGAGAGGTAGCAAAGTCCTTCCAAGAAGGTGGCAACTTGGCTATTATACCACCAACACAAACTTGTTAGGCAAAGGACAAGAAAAAAGCTCAAGTTCCTTAGCTAGTGCCTGAAACTCATGAGTCTGTTCCACTACAGATCGATTCTCAACCATCTTGTAGTCATACAGCTGCTCCATGAGATACAACTCGCTACCAGCGTCAGTTACTCCAAACTTTCCAACAAGTGCATCCCACAACTCTTTCCCTATAGGAAGGATGATATAACTTTTCTAGAATTTTGTATCAAGTGCGCTAATCACTGCTCCTCTAAAGAGGTTGTCATCAGCCTTAAACTTAGCCTCATCCTCAGGAGGTAAGTTGGCAGGCTTGCCCTCAGCGGCATGATAACGAGACATTGCAGTAAGCCATAATTCCATCTTAGCTTTCCAAATCAAGAAGTTTTTACCATCAAAAGGATCAAGCTTTAACACAGCAGCAAAACCTCTGACAGAAAAATACCTAACATTAGGTTTTTGGATTGTTAGAAATATAGGCATTTTCCATATTATTTTAATTCCATAGATTAACATTATGATGATGACATATACAATATAATTAATCATGGAAATCATGATGTCAAATATATCCATAACAATATGGAACATGGGAACATAAAATATATGAATCATATAATAAGCATATAAACATGGTACATGTATCATGACAAAACAACTGGAAATAAACAGATAGCAGCATAAACAGTATGACTGTATAATTAAAACAAACAGATATAACATATTACTAGCATGAACAGACATCAAACATGTCATGATATGATATGACAGAACAGATTGGATAAATTCATGGCTATATATGAAACAGTAGAGATGAACAACATATATAATCTGGAAAACGTAAAACAGTAAGGAGCTGAATTGATCATACCCTCCCATGCGCTCCGAGGATCCGGATCCTTGTCCAACTTCTCTTGTTATGCCGTACGAGATGAAGACGCTAGGAAGAAGAAGATGTTTACCAGAATGTTCGGGCAGTCGCGTAGACAATCACCAAAAACCTAATTGCCGATCCCCCGTGCAAGGTCTCGAACGGCAAGGGCTTCAGAGGCACCTGCCCTCTCGCTCCTCTATGCGCGCAGAGTTACGAGATGGAAATACCTACACTTGCGGCTGGACTGTGATTCTGAAAGAGTTCTGCACCCGTACCAAGCGACAAGAGTCCTCCCCTTTTAACCTCATCGCGGAAGGGAAGCTAAAGGAGAAGGGTCTCGCATGCGGCTGATTAAGGAAAGGGAAGCTAAAGGAGAAGGGTCTCGCATGTGGCTGATCAAGGGATAGGCATCTGAAAGGTTTAACCCGAAGTTAAAACTCCCGCGGTTAATGAGTGCTAAAAATTAACACAACCACACCACGCCCGCTCGCCTGCCTCGCCTCGCCACGCCACGCCCGGCGGCGGCGCGCGCGTGTGGCACGACTGGTTCATTTCTTGACTTCTCAAATTAAGTGGAATAATTCCCACCATATAAGTCAAGCCAATGACCCTTGGAATTCCAATATGGTACTATTGGTATTGTCCACAATTACACACCATAGAGTTTATTGATTAAATGGGCCAAGCCCATAAAAATCCAACAGGATCTTCGTTCCTTCAATTTATCCCTTGACAAAGGATATATTGAAAGAATAAAACCACCATAATAACAGGTTTAAGAGAAGTAAAATAAATAAAGTTCTTTTCTGATACACTTCTGTTGGACACCAAAATGAGCGGACGGTCCGGCCCTTAGGCCCGGACGGTCCGCGTGTCCCGAGATAAGATTAACTCGGATGTTTATCCTTATCTCGTGCGTGGTTATCCATCTAATCACGTGGGAGTTTGTTGGCTATCTCTTAGGAAAAGGTCCAGACCTCCTCCCCTATAAATATAAAGGGGTACGACCGATTGAGAACCCCCGAACACATTCCAATCGAACCAATTACTTTACTTACTTTTCCTGCCCTAGAAGTAGATGTAGCGTAGTTCTAGTTGTAGTCTTCCACATATCCACTTCCACCCCTATTCGACTCTACGTCGTCTAGATCCGTCTTGGGTGGCCTGCCGATCCCAAGACGATTCTAGGATCTCATCCCCTCTCGGGGGGCAAGATCTAGTTATCCATCCAAGACCTCTTCCTCGAATTGATCTCTTAATTCCTAGACGACTCCATGTCATCTGGGGACGCACCGGGTGACCTGTCGACCCAGAGCACCTTAAGATCGATCTTTTCCCCCCAAGGGACGAGATCTAGATTCCAGCAAGGAGGAGGAAGACGACCCTGTTGCCAGGTCGCGGACCGTCCGGCCCAGAGCTGCGGACCGTCCGGTGTGACGCAGGGGAGACACCACTCCTGTGCCCAGGTCGCGGACCGTCCGGCCCAAGGCCACGGACCGTCCGCGCCCGTGCAGAGAGCGCTGCCGCCTCGCGCCAGGTCGCGGACCGTCCGGTCCTGCGCCACAGACCGTCCGCGCCTGACCAGAGAGCACCGCCGCTGGTTCTTTTGAGTGATTGGCGCCTCCAAAAAGGCGTCAACATACTTTTTGGCGACTCCGCTGGGGACGAAGTTGCAGATCTACAAAATCAGGCTTACATGGCCGATTCTAAAGATCTCAATGGTGCTTCTCCAAACAGCAACACAAGGCTGACTAATTTATCGGCCGCTGAGCATAAAAGATTAGAAGATGACATGAAGAAAATAGACGAGGAGGCCCACCGATAAAAGGATCAGGTGCTCAAGGTGGCAGATAAGTGGTACCTCTCGCACTTCAAGGTAGACTGCCACCAGAAGACCGTCCAAGAGAGGGAGATAAACGCCGAGTATATGTTAGCCATGCTGCAACAGCTCCCCACGATAGGTGATGCTAGGTCAGCCGTTGATATTCCATCTATTAAAATTTCTTTTGATAATCGAATTAAAAGTATCACGGAGGATATAGAGAGGATGGCACATGCATTAGGAAAAAACTCACATGCCTAATTTTTTATCACATAAATTAGGCGCTGAAACAATTGCGCCAAACACATCGGCAACAAATGGGTTTCCCCAGCCATATTCTGGTATGCCGATGGACTCATATCCAGGACGACCATCACCACCATCTTCGCTAAATGGTGAGTCAACCCTGAGCACGGCCGGACCGTCCGCACACAATCGTGGACCGTCCGGCCCTCCGTCAGACCGTCCGGCACCCTACGCCGGACAGTCCGGAGTTACACAGAGCCCACCACAAGGGTCACAGGTGTTGCCTGACGTGACCGGACAGTCCGAGGATAGTACCGGACCGTCCGATCCACCCGCAGACCGTTCGACTGTGCAGGTCGGACCGTCCGGAGCACCAGAAGTCACCTGTGATCCACCTAGTGCGGAAGGCCAGCATAAATATAACCGGCCACCCAAGCCCCAAGAACCAAAAAAGTCACATGTCCCTGAGCTTGTTTGGCCCACTAAGGCCAAACCTTCTGTTCGCTCTCACCCGCACTCGACACAGAAGGAAAAGGTTAAGTTCACATTTAATATTACTAAGTGTGATAAAATATTTGATGAGTTGCTTAAACATGGTAATATTAAATTATCACATATAATTCCTCCGGTTGAAGAATTAAAAGGGCGTATATATTGTAAATGGCATGGCTCCTTTCTTCATAACACCAATGATTGTGTTGTCTTTCGTCGGCAAATACAATCGGCTATAAACAAAGGCCGATTGAGGTTTCAAAAGGAGGTCAGGATTGACAGGCCACCTGTCCCTGCCACCACATTAGAGCCGACAAGCAAAAAACTCATAGTTCGGCCCTGTGTGGCCGATAAAAGCAAAGATAAAAATATCGTCATTGGTGATCCCCGCACACCAAATATGTCACGCAGAATGGTTACTCAGTGACTCCGGACAAAAGAAAGATCGGAGGCACCGGGGGCAAGCACGATCGGACACCCGATCACGGTCACCTGACCTGCGTATGCCGGACGATCTGGGTACTAAGGCCGAACAGTCCGAGACAGGAGCGGACGGTCCGGCTATAATGGTCAGACGGTCCGCAGACAGTCAGAAGCAGCAACCTCAGACCACCGGACCACAAGGTTCCAAAACAAGTGTTAGGAAACAAAATACTACTAAGACGTCTGAACGACTCAGTAGAGTCGGCCCTACTTTTGGTCAGTTGCTTGCCAAATATACGAAGAAGGCCATTCCACACAACCGGCCAATAAAGCAGACGAAGTCAAAAGGGCGATCTGTGCAAAAGCAAAAGCCGACTAAACGGACCCAAAAAGTAGCACAACCAAGATCGCCTTGTCATCCTCCTCCGGGGATAGCATGGTGTGTCCCGTTCTATCCATCGCCGATGTGTTGTCCTGCTCATGTGTGGGGTGGTACGGCGGTGAATTCGTATTACTGGCCCAATCCGTTTGCTTATTTGGGCTGGGGGCACCACAAGTTTTTGCCTATTGACAGGTTGATCAGGTAGACATGGCCGAAGAGGATGCGATCCGAAACGGCCTCTGTGCATTAAAGTTCCATCAAGTATTTATATTATCTGATCGCAAGAGCCGATGACTTGCATCGAGCTGAGTCCTTACTTCGGGAACAAAAGCTCATGAGGTCAATTGTTTCCGAAGTTTTCGCTGATGCTTTTGGTTCGCCAAGCTCCACCAAAAGGCAGGGGGGCATATGTTGGACACCAAAATGAGCGAACGGTCCGACCCTTAGGCCTGGATGGTCCGCGTGTCCCGAGATAAGATTAACTCGGATGTTTATCCTTATCTCGTGTGTGGTTATCCATCTAATCACGTGGGAGTTTGTTGGCTATCTCTTAGGAAAAGGCCAGACCTCCTCCCCTATAAATATAAAGGGGTACAGCCGATTGAGAACCCCCGAACACATTCCAATCGAACTAATTACTTTACTTACTTTTCCTGCCCTAGAAGTAGATGTAGCGTAGTTCTAGTTGTAGTCTTCCACATATCCACTTCCACCCCTATTCGACTCTACGTCGTCTAGATCCGTCTTGGGTGGCCTACCGATACCAAGACGATCCTAGGATCTCATCCCCTCTCGGGGGGCAAGATCTAGTTATCCATCCAAGACCTCTTCCTCGAATTGATCTCTTAATTCCTAGACGACTCCACGTCGTCTAGGGACGCCCCGGGTGACCTGTCGACCTGGAGCACCTTAAGATCTTTTCCCCCCAGGGGACGAGATCTAGATTCCAGCAAGGAGGAGGAAGACGACCCTGTCGCCAGGTCGCGGACCGTCCGACCCAGAGCTGCGGACCGTCCGGTGTGACGCAGGGGAGACACTGCTCCTGTGCCCAGGTCGCGGACCGTCCGGCCCAAGGCCGCGGACCGTCCGCGCCTGTGCAGAGAGCACCGCCGCCTCGCGCCAGGTTGCGGACCGTCTGGCCCTGCGCCGCGGACCGTCCGCGCCTGACCAGAGAGCACCGCCACTGGTTCTTTTGAGTGATTGGCGCCTCCAAAAAGGCGTCAACAACTACATTTCTTATTCCTTCTTAATTACAAATGATTGCAATAATATCTTCGAGAGCTTAAGACAACAATTCAAAGGTAGAAGAGAAATAAAGCTTCGAAGGCGGAGCGATTCCGATCCGATAACGTGTCCTTCCATGTATGACACTGTGCAACTTCATATGAAGTTTTAATCATGCTCTCAAACCATATACAAGTAACCACAAAATTTGCTAGGGGAATCATCGTTTTTGTCTTCCAAAGCCTTGGTGCACACGTCGATAAGTCCTTTGTTCGTTTTCTTGCCATTCGCTTCGAGTTCGGCGACATGCTTTATTTGCGTGCTTAAGCCAAAACTTCTTCTGTTCCTCTTTTGACCTGCATTAGTGGCCTTCGACAAACATGAATTGGTTGCTCTTGGAAGAAATGATAAAGTGGTTAAGATTAGTTGATTTTAAGGACCTCCTACAAATGCTTACCCCCAACAGTTGCTTTCAACGTACGATTACTTTCATTCATTTACTTATTATACTTATTAGCTACCTAGTGAAGATGACAATTGGCTCAAGGAAGCCGATTAGTGTAAACAACACATACCGATCACGTAATCTGACAGAAATTTAACGTTTAATATACTATTGTGTATTAACAGAGTGATTCACTAATTATAACACACCCATCTGGTTACATGTCAAGCCAGATGACATTAGGGCTGGACGAAATACTCGTGGCTCGATAACTCGCTCGACTCGACTCGTTAGTAGCTCGGCTCGACTCGGCTCGTTTTAATTTTGTAGCGAGCCAAGCTGGCTTTCTAGCTCGGTTCTCTAATGAGCCAGCTCAGGTTAGCTCGTGAGCCAAATGAGCCAAGCCACAACACAAGTTTGTCTAGTCGTAGGTGTCGCCTCATCCCTCATAGTCTTGTCTTCTCGTAGTTATGATCTTTTATATGGACATATGTGGATGTGCCATGTGCTTAAATATTTGCATTATTAATGGCTACATACCTACATTGCATGTTTAATGTTTGATTATTGATTATGGTTTTGTGAACTTTGTTTTCTAGCAACATATGATGTTAATGTTGTACAATGAAATGTTACATATTTATGGAATGAATGATGAATTGCATTATAATAATACTTGTTGCTATCTTATTATAATAAAAGGGTTTGTAAATATGTAAGTTAATACATATTTGGTTATTCAATTTAATATTGAAAGTTAGAAGCTAGGACGAGAATATAATAATATTATTATAAAGGCTTTGAGTTTGTAGTGTTAAACACTTAAAATATATTATTTTAGTTATATATATTTATGTATATAGATTTTTATATTTTAGTTGTGTGGCTCGCGAGCCTAACGAGCCGAGCCGAGCTAGATGTTTAGCTCGTTAGTATAATGAGCCGAGCCGGCTCGTTACAGTAACGAGCCATAACGATCCGAGCTGGCTAGATATCCACCCCTAGATGACATGTCTAGAACCATCTAATCAGAGTCACAATCAATAGGGACAATCGTAGCAGCTGTTAAGTAACCCTAGTTAGGGTTATGTGGGCAAATACCTGCTTTGCCCCTGAGGGGTCTCACATCTCTATATAAGAAATCTGTACACCCCTTATAATATATAGATCAGAAAGAGGCCAGAGGTCCAACCCTATATCTTGTGTCTCGTGTGTTTCCTCTGTCGTGCTTATGGGAAGGGAGACGGGTCTTCCACGACTTCTTGCGCCTCTACTGCTGACGGGAGGGAAGGGAGCGGATCTGGTGATCCGTGGTAACGTAGTTCTAAACACGTTATCAGCACGCTCTACCTCAACGTTACTACGGGATCAGATCTGCAACAACTCTTTGTCAAGCCGACAGGTCCTCTGGCCTAGCCGAACTGTCCTACACGACAGACTTCGATTTCCCTCTACGCAATCGAGTGGTATGTGTTTCTAAGTAGATTGGATATTATCCTCGATCTCGATCAGCACGTCGTTGAACGTCTTGGACACCGCTGCGTCCGGGCGTCGGAGGTCCACTCGGGGGTTCATGCTGGTCGGGTATATCTCGCCGGAGTGCTCAAAGAGTATTGTCTCGATGATCGAGGTCACACCTTTTTTTTTCTCTGGCGTCGGTTAAGCGGCTACGTGCAGTCCTGCATGGCCCAGCCAAACGCATGCATGCGTGTAAGGAAAAAGAAATTGCGGCGCAGGGAGAAGAGAGAGATGGGGGCAGTTCCTAATGTGTGGCTCCGTCTTTGGCAGTGTGTGCAATGCGGTGCCCTCTTCTATCTCTTTCATATTTGATTTGATTCGTCCAGAGGACAATCTCTGCGCCGCGCATAAACAACGCCAGAAGAGTCATCGTCCCTGACTATCCCGTAAAGGTGGACTGATCCCTTGTGCAGTTGGCAGTTGCATGAATGACCGTATGCAGCGGATCCTACAACTCATCCATGCATCTTGATCGCATACGCCCGATTGGCTGTCTTCCGGTAAGCGGCGGATGGGGGCAATAAAAATGGATTACCAGACCTAAAGAAAATGAAGGAAAATGCTTTGCTATTGTTAAGAATTTGTTACACCCACATTTATGGTTAAAAAGTGTCACACCCGGGTTTCGGGGCACCAAGACTCGGGCGCGAACATAAACACCAGGTATGCTGGGACCAAGTCTCACACATATGATGTATAGTGGCACAGGATCGAATGTCACATTTTTACTATATAACAGGAGTTCTATACAAAACAAATAAATAATTACATTAAAAGGAGACAACGGTCCAGCAACCCAAAGTTGACTGGGAGACGACGGCCTAGACCTCTCACGAACACATCACGACATCCTCCATGCGCCTCATCCGGTGGTACCTGTTCTTGACCTGTGGGGGGGGTGTGAGACAGCAAGAGTGAGCTCACATACGTTCATAGCTCAACAAGTTGTGGGGAATAATGTGCATGAACTCGCCAAAGGTGGGAGCTCACGTGAAGTGTAAGGCTTACCAAAGAGGATGGTTGAAGCTGAGCATTGCTTTTAAAGTTGGTCAAAATTTTATTAGCAATTACTAAGTATAAGTAAATACCAACCCAATTAAATAGTAGAACAAAAGTAACAACATCACCTGCGATGCAATGCATATGACAAATTGAATTTAGTTCCATAAATTAATCATGTGAGGGTCCGAGCTGCTCTTGACCGTGAGCACGGCTAGTATACCAGTTTTACACTCTGCAGAGGTTGTGCATCTTTACCCACAAGTCATGTTACCCATCTGCCAAGGGATCGCGACTTCCCATACACATCTACCGAGGAAGTCATGTTACCCATCTGCCAAGGGATCGCGACTTCCCATACACCTCTACCGAGGAGGCGAGGCAGGGTAACACTACGAGGCCTTTACAAAGTTCCACTAGCTTCAGAAAACCCGCTACAGTTTATAGGAAGCTCCAATGCAGGAATCCCTTGCAGGACCGCCATCGCAGCAAAATCCTCCCGAGGGCCTTCCTAACAGGAATCCCTTGCAGGACTGCCAACGCAGCAAAATCCTCCCGAGGGCCTCCCTACACTGACCACTCCCCTACTGCCCTTGCCCCTTTCGGGTAAGGTAGTCTTCCACTAGCTTTCCTAATTAATCAGCCAAGGGGTCCCATTCCTCCCTTGTGGTAGCACTGTTTTCCCGGGTGGTTCTCCATGTTCCAATTAACATAATGATCTTATCATGAACAGTAAATAACAACTGACAATAAAAGTATAATCATGAATAGTAATATGTATCTCTATACCCAAAACCACATAAAGCGATAGCAAGTACTACCCAAAGATTCAATGGTGAACAAGGTATAAAGATAGTCAAACTAGGGTAACCTATTGGGTCCCATCAAAATTAACCTATGCAGATCATTATGATTAATTAGAACATGAGTGGGTAAAAAGAGGTGATCAAGGGCACAACTTGCCTGGGACTTGAGATTCCAGGTACCAGGATGATCTTCAGATGACTCGTAACCTTACGCTAGTCGTAGCAATACAGACAAACATGGTATAGGCAAAATTAACATCACACCAAACATGAGAACAAACTAAATAATAATGATCTACACGCTGCTACGAGATCGCGGGATCGAGAACTACTAACATCGAAGTTAGGGTTATTAATTTATGATTTTCTGAAGTTATTTAATGCCTAGAATAGAGTTATTCATATGAATAATTTTAAATCTAGTTTCATGGTTAGACAAAGATACCAGGTGATAAACAATATTTAAACAAAATAAATCCCACTGGAATGAATCAATTTGGAGTTATATATTTTAAGTTATGAATTTCTAAAGGTTTTATATATTTTATACAAGATTAAATAGGATATAAATTTAGATGTGACATTCATGTCAAAACAGTGGTACTAGATGATAAACAATAATCTTATGAGATTATAGGAACTGGAATGGACTCATTTGGACTTCATATGAATTTTCTATGAATTATTCAAATTCTAGCACTTATTTTCATATTAAAATCTATTTTCTAATTAATTTATTCAATTTACAATAGGCTCTGGACTGGGCGCAATAAACCAGGGAACTACAGGGGCCTCAGCGCAAGTTGTTTCAAGACTCAGAATACTATTTGTAGTACTGCGGGTTGATTCTAGAAAAGCACAGGGACTCTTAAGCAAGTTTCCAGGGCCGAAGGGGTATCGGATGCGCACAGCCGTTCAGATTACAATCAACTGCCTGGATTTTATAGCAAGCTACACGTTACGCATGCGCTCGGATCACGATCCTGTGATCCACAGAGTGCCACGTTCACACCATATCCCAATCGTTCCCCTACGGATCTACGGTCACGATCAGTTCACGCGATTGATGACTCTATGAGTTGATCTGGTCCGCTCATCCCGAAAGGGTAACCTAGGATCTAATCAGGACCGTCCCTAAAACAATCAACGGCCCATGTTTGTTCTTCCCTACCCACGCGGCCGGTAGGCGACAGAACTCGCCATCACGGCGGAGCTCGCCGGCGAGCTCGACCCAATGGTGCGCTGGTGCATGATACTCAAATCGGAGGAGAGCTACATCAACCGAGGAACCGATCAAAGGTGATAGGGGTAACGAACCGGTGTAGAAGCAGGCGATTTCCTCTGGCCACGGCGAATGGCGGCAACACGGTGGTTCTTTGGCTCCGACGAGTAATCACAGGTACACCGGCCATCTCCCCCATCCGGACAAGTTACCAACACGTGCGAGTAGCACCTGGTGATCTTCCCCGGCCAGGAATTCAACTCACGACGGCGTTTCAACCGGTTCCGTGCGCGGCGGCTCCCGCACCCGTTCTTCAACTTTCCCTCGCCGTGATGCGATGATGAGCTGGGGCGGCCGCAGATTTATACCCAGGTGGCGCCAAGTCCGAGCCGGGGCGATCAGCAAGATCCATGGGCGAAGATCCAGGAACGAGCGCGGCTGGAGCGGAGCTTCGTTGCGGCGATGCGATTTTGTTGGCGGAGATCCGGGATGACAGGTGGGACCCTCGTGGAAGTGGCGCAGTGAGAGAGAGCCAGACGGCATAGCCACTGACTGGTCGGCCCACTAGCCAGCGAGATACGCAGCGCGCGCGCCAGTGATGACCAGCGGGCCCACATGTCAGTGTGACGTAAGGAGAGTAGGAGCTGGGCTGTGCTGGGTGGAGGAAGATGGGCCGCGGGACTAAGGATTCGGCCCAAGGCGCCAGGAATTCCTTTTTCTCATTTTTTTTAATTCCTGTTTTGATTCTCCCACTCCAATCTATAATTTGAATTCAAATTTGTTTATGGGTTTCACACACGGTTCAAATGCTCAAATAAAAGTACTATACTGAAATGATATATATATATATATATATATTTCTCTTGTATTTATACTCTTTCACTCACATAATATTGTTTCCTGCTTCTCTTTTTCCAAATTCTTGAATTTCATTAGATCTTAGATTCCCCTTTGGACTTTACTATTTTCACATTATTTTTTATATTGCCACAAAATGCACATAGCATGAAAACCCAGCATGATGCATATTTTGATCACATATATCTTAATAGTTATTTGTTTTTAAATATGGTGTTCACATGTGATGGTACATAAAGGTCAAACTCACACAAAGAGAAATTGTTTCTCCGTTTATATTATTTCTAACAAATTGCAAATTGGGTATTACAAATCCTACCCCCCTTAAAAATAATCTTGTCCTCGAGATTTGTAATAAAGAGGATATAGGAAGGGTGATTTGAATTTTAGCTTTTAGTTTCTAATTAGTTCAAAATCAAGAGTCTCTCTTTTTATTATTAGTAAGTGATTAGGAGAGCATGGGTAATATATGTATGCCCACTTTATTAGGTAGGATAGAAGATGTCTTTAGAGCATATATAGGTTTGGTTTAAGAGAGTGTAGGGTAAGAAAAGATTCCATCCTAGATTGTGGCTTTTGACTCCTCTGGTGATCCCGCTTGATCCTTGAAGACTTGAGTTGGTATTTATCTTTTCTTAATGAGGTTGATTATCTTCGGTCTCCAATCTTGGTGTCTTCATCTGAGCTAGGGAGATATAGTGAAGATAGTTGGGTCTATGAGTAGGACATTTTTTTAATCAATGGGTTCACATAAACGGATTGTGCAACTTATTGGGAGTGTATGGCTGAGTTGATCTTATGACACTAACTTAGGCCTAAGTGACTTAAGAGTATGGCTTAATCCTTGTACCAGCATTAAGTAACTCACTTTAGATTGGATCAGATCTAGAATAAATTGACATGGTTATTTTAGACTCGATAAGATCTAAATAAATTCTAGATTAGCTCATGGTTGTTATTCTAAAGAGGGATAAATATGCTAATTAGGGCAAGGTGAATCCATAAGGATAAGGTAGAATCTTTTGAGGTCAGTTAGATCTATTAGGATTACATAATATCTTTTCAAGATAAGATGAATCATTAAGGTGAGAGGGTATCTTTTAAGATAAGATGGATCCATTGAGATGAGATAGATCTTTAATGAAGGATAATCTAGATTTATTTAGTTATTTTTATGAATTATATTTATGCCTATATGTATATGCAGATGTAATTGTGGACATTACTCCACAATTCATCACACTCAATCAAAGATCCAAATCATACAAAAATCATAAGAACAAGCATTCAAGTTCATAGATATCAAAAAAAATAGTTTTGTTTTTGTTCCTAAGAATAGGTACCCTATTCCTAAAAGTCACTTTAGGTACAGGATTTCAAAGTGTGAAATCCGAGTTTGTCTTTAGAAGTGAAAAGGTAAGAATAATCAGAGTAAAGCGGAAATAGATGAGAAAGGATTAAGAAAAGTTTAGAAAAGAATCAAAGTAGCAAAGGTAAGTAAGTATTGGTTGTCCAGTTCTATCTAGGTTTCGTCCTACAGTCAACATTGCTCCGATACCACTTCTGTCACACCCGGGTTTCGGGGCACCAAGACCCGGGCGCGAACATAAACACCAGGTATGCTGGGACCAAGTCTCACACATATGATGTATAGTGGCACAGGATCGAATGTCACATTTTTACTATATAACAGGAGTTCTATACAAAACAAATAAATAATTACATTAAAAGGAGACAACGGTCCAGCAACCCAAAGTTGACTGGGAGACGACGGCCTAGACCTCTCACGAACACATCACGGCATCCTCCATGCGCCTCATCCGGTGGTACCTGTTCTTGACCTGTGGGGGGGTGTGAGACAGCAAGAGTGAGCTCACATACGTTCATAGCTCAACAAGTTGTGGGGAATAATGTGCATGAACTCGCCAAAGGTGGGAGCTCACGTGAAGTGTAAGGCTTACCAAAGAGGATGGTTGAAGCTGAGCATTGCTTTTAAAGTTGGTCAAAATTTTATTAGCAATTACTAAGTATAAGTAAATACCAACCCAATTAAATAGTAGAACAAAAGTAACAACATCACCTGCGATGCAATGCATATGACAAATTGAATTTAGTTCCATAAATTAATCATGTGAGGGTCCGAGCTGCTCTTGACCGTGAGCACGGCTAGTATACCAGTTTTACACTCTGCAGAGGTTGTGCATCTTTACCCACAAGTCATGTTACCCATCTGCCAAGGGATCGCGACTTCCCATACACCTCTACCGAGGAGGCGAGGCAGGGTAACACTACGAGGCCTTTACAAAGTTCCACTAGCTTCAGAAAACCCGCTACAGTTTATAGGAAGCTCCAATGCAGGAATCCCTTGCAGGACCGCCATCGCAGCAAAATCCTCCCGAGGGCCTTCCTAACAGGAATCCCTTGCAGGACTGCCAACGCAGCAAAATCCTCCCGAGGGCCTCCCTACACTGACCACTCCCCTACTGCCCTTGCCCCTTTCGGGTAAGGTAGTCTTCCACTAGCTTTCCTAATTAATCAGCCAAGGGGTCCCATTCCTCCCTTGTGGTAGCACTGTTTTCCCGGGTGGTTCTCCATGTTCCAATTAACATAATGATCTTATCATGAACAGTAAATAACAACTGACAATAAAAGTATAATCATGAATAGTAATATGTATCTCTATACCCAAAACCACATAAAGCGATAGCAAGTACTACCCAAAGATTCAGTGGTGAACAAGGTATAAAGATAGTCAAACTAGGGTAACCTATTGGGTCCCATCAAAATTAACATATGCAGATCATTATGATTAATTAGAACATGAGTGGGTAAAAAGAGGTGATCAAGGGCACAACTTGCCTGGGACTTGAGATTCCAGGTACCAGGATGATCTTCAGATGACTCGTAACCTTACGCTAGTCGTAGCAATGCAGACAAACATGGTATAGGCAAAATTAACATCACACCAAACATGAGAACAAACTAAATAATAATGATCTACACGCTGCTACGAGATCGCGGGATCGAGAACTACTAACATCGAAGTTAGGGTTATTAATTTATGATTTTCTGAAGTTATTTAATGCCTAGAATAGAGTTATTCATATGAATAATTTTAAATCTAGTTTCATGGTTAGACAAAGATACCAGGTGATAAACAATATTTAAACAAAATAAATCCCACTGGAATGAATCAATTTGGAGTTATATATTTTAAGTTATGAATTTCTAAAGGTTTTATATATTTTATACAAGATTAAATAGGATATAAATTTAGATGTGACATTCATGTCAAAATAGTGGTACTAGATGATAAACAATAATCTTATGAGATTATAGGAACTGGAATGGACTCATTTGGACTTCATATGAATTTTCTATGAATTATTCAAATTCTAGCACTTATTTTCATATTAAAATCTATTTTCTAATTAATTTATTCAATTTACAATAGGCTCTGGACTGGGCGCAATAAACCAGGGAACTACAGGGGCCTCAGCGCAAGTTGTTTCAAGACTCAGAATACTATTTGTAGTACTGCGGGTTGATTCTAGAAAAGCACAGGGACTCTTAAGCAAGTTTCCAGGGCCGAAGGGGTATCGGATGCGCACAGCCGTTCAGATTACAATCAACTGCCTGGATTTTATAGCAAGCTACACGTTACGCATGCGCTCGGATCACGATCCTGTGATCCACAGAGCGCCACGTTCACACCATATCCCAATCGTTCCCCTACGGATCTACGGTCACGATCAGTTCACGCGATTGATGACTCTATGAGTTGATCTGGTCCGCTCATCCCGAAAGGGTAACCTAGGATCTAATTAGGACCGTCCCTAAAACAATCAACGGCCCATGTTTGTTCTTCCCTACCCACGCGGCCGGTAGGCGACAGAACTCGCCATCACGGCGGAGCTCGCCGGCGAGCTCGACCCAATGGTGCGCTGGTGCACGATACTCAAATCGGAGGAGAGCTACATCAACCGAGGAACCGATCAAAGGTGATAGGGGTAACGAACCGGTGTAGAAGCAGGCGATTTCCTCTGGCCACGGCGAATGGCGGCAACACGGTGGTTCTTTGGCTCCGACGAGTAATCACAGGTACACCGGCCATCTCCCCCATCCGGACAAGTTACCAACACGTGCGAGTAGAACCTGGTGATCTTCCCCGGCCAGGAATTCAACTCACGACGGCGTTTCAACCGGTTCCGTGCGCGGCAGCTCTCGCACCCGTTCTTCAACTTTGCCTCGCCGTGATGCGATGATGAGCTGGGGCGGCCGCAGATTTATACCCAGGTGGCGCCAAGTCCGAGCCGGGGCGATCAGCAAGATCCATGGGCGAAGATCCAGGAACGAGCGCGGCTGGAGCGGAGCTTCGTTGCGGCGATGCGATTTTGTTGGCGGAGATCCGGGATGACAGGTGGGACCCTCGTGGAAGTGGCGCAGTGAGAGAGAGCCAGACGGCATAGCCACTGACTGGTCGGCCCACTAGCCAGCGAGATACGCAGCGCGCGCGCTAGTGATGACCAGCGGGCCCACATGTCAGTGTGACGTAAGGAGAGTAGGAGCTGGGCTGTGCTGGGTGGAGGAAGATGGGCCGCGGGACTAAGGATTCGGCCCAAGGCGCCAGGAATTCCTTTTTCTCATTTTTTTTAATTCCTGTTTTGATTCTCCCACTCCAATCTATAATTTGAATTCAAATTTGTTTATGGGTTTCACACAGGGTTCAAATGCTCAAATAAAAGTACTATACTGAAATGATATATATATATATTTCTCTTGTATTTATACTCTTTCACTCACATAATATTGTTTCCTGCTTCTCTTTTTCCAAATTCTTGAATTTCATTAGATCTTAGATTCCCCTTTGGACTTTACTATTTTCACATTATTTTTTATATTGCCACAAAATGCACATAGCATGAAAACCCAGCATGATGCATATTTTGATCGCATATATCTTAATAGTTATTTGTTTTTAAATATGGTGTTCATATGTGATGGTACATAAAGGTCAAACTCACACAAAGAGAAATTGTTTCTCCGTTTATATTATTTCTAACAAATTGCAAATTGGGTATTACAAAAAGTTGACGCAAATTATTTCTCAATCAGAGTTGACTTACCATACGAACCTACACCGTAAATGTTGGTACTATTTTAATTTATATGCAGGCCCCATGTTATTCATTTTATTTATTCTCTATTGCAAACTACAAATAGAATAAAGCATGTTTTATATATTAATTTCTACCCTAATTAATTATTTCTTGTCGTAAATAATTAGTAGAAATTTGCATGCTTAAATACGGGGAAATACCTTTTATACCTGATGTGTCATGTTCATGCATTAAATTTGTTATTTATTTTTTCTGCTTTTATTCCCATCGTAAATAAATAGCAGAATATTATTAGAAATGCATGTGAAGGTTATATTGTGTATACTCAAATCGCTCTGAATATTTGCTATGTGTTGAGCCTTCGGACACACATCGGGCGATTAAATTGTATAGTGGGTATATAGATGTGCCGATCAGGTTACATTATTAATCGACTGAGTTAAGACATTGGCTAAGCATTAGCTGCGCCCTGGCAACACGACGTAGTATTTGTGTCGTACGAACTTGGCTGCGTCATGTGATTGCTATGTAGCACTCTCGTTTATTCGGATAGCTCCCGTTGAGTCGACCCACCATCATTGAGTCGCGTATTTTTCGCATGCCCTGTAGGCACTGTCTGTCTGCCGTGATCATTGAGCCACAATTGTGCCTGTTGCGCACGTTGCGTGGACTTATCGTGTACCCTAATTACCAAGCCATAATTGTGCCTGTTGCGCTTATTATGAAGGCTTGTTGTGTTGTCGTGGCCCTGATGGCTGCACACGCGTTGACGCCAGATACGCTAGAACTTGTACTCGCGTGGATTGTGGTGAGTTGTTCAAGGCCCTGAAGTCATATTATGCACAACCTTCCTAATTTTTTTTGTTTGGCTCTATATTTTATTTGATTGTGTTGTGCGACATCATATATTTATATATATCGCCAAGTGGCCATAATAGCTGTATCAAGCTCTATAGTGCTTGGAAATCTGGGAAATTAAATTGAAATACAATTAAACACAGATAAGTTAATTTTCTGCTCTCTCCTCATACATAAAGTTTTACCCGAAGTAACCCAAAGATATATAATATAATGCATGAAAGCCTTTTTGGCATAGAAGACATCACAAATTGGGATTCTATTAGTAAGCAAAAGGCCTTACCAAATAATTTAAGACTATAAATCTCAGCCATACATTGCTCAACCAGATGTTAGCACATTGCTCTCTTTGTCGCTAAATGACATGAAGCAAACTATGAGATAAAAGGACATGTAATCGCCAGCAACACGAAGTTGCGAGTATACCGAGAGGTTATTCTGAGAAAAATTTCACTATGTTGATGTGAAAACCATAGTGTGTTCCCATCGAACCACTTTACTCGTTCTATCTAGAACCTCTATGCTTGTGTCGCATACATCTCTCGGAATTGTAAATACTTATAGTCACTGAATCGACTCGGGATAGTCCTTTGACAAGTTTGGTATACATTGTAAGCTAAATGGTAAAGGTCGGTCCTGAATGGGCACATACTTGGGGTTTATGTAGCCGAACTACACTGAATTCCACCCTTTGGCATGCTTACTATTATCTACCTCCGATCTACCAGAAGTGAGAAGAGTAGACAAATAACTACGAAATCCCACATCACCACAGAGCTTGAAACTAAATTAGACATTAACATGTTCTTGGTCCTTGGAGCAGAAGAGTCATATGTCTTGACCACTAGATTACTAGTGATGATAATTTGTGATAGAAATATGAAGATCTTGTAGAGACCTATTGTATCCTCTCTACTCATGATGATTTCTTCGTATGAGAGCAGTACTGTTTGTTGTTGAAGATGGATCCTAGGCGGATACCAGTCTGGTTTCGTTCTTGCCAAGCAGTTATCATCATTTGCTTCATCAAAAGCTAGTTATATGGTGATTTTCCCAGATAAAATAAATCCTTGGCCTTGTCTATTCTATTCCAAAGCTTCTCTTTTTGCTGAACAATGAAGAGATCGAAATAATGCTATATAGAACAATTTGGTATATAATATGAGGAGAAATATTTGCCTGCTGGCAGCACCACAAAGTATTAACTATTGTTATAAATTCTCTCTCAAAATTAAAATACCTAAAAATGTTGCATAAATTGATACCCAATTTCATATCGGTATGAGTAATTGGGTAAACCATGGGCAATAATAAAACAAGCTGGACTATACATCTCTGCATATAAAAATCTCTGCTTGGCAGCATTGGCCTGATGCCGTGCACTTTACCACCATTATATACGCACATATTCTCCTATGTGCTTGAAAGCACAATGTAACCAATGAATGTCCTTGTGAGCGCTAGACTCTGATGGTCATTTTACTTGTTGATCTGAAGTCAACTACTAGCTCCAAACGATGAATGGTATGCATGAGCCCCTAAAGGACCCTTCTGGATAACATAGTGTTGCGCATATCAGTCTAAATCTTAATGATTGACTGTGTATTTGGTAATAAAAACAATAAGTTTGCAGAATTGTAACCATGAAGCAACTTGTTGTTGCGTGTCTTGCTGGAAGTTGAGACTAATCCTTCACGATGAAGGACAAATATGTAGTATTCATGCCACTACATTAATCTAAGTCCAAAGCTCACTGCATAAAACCCCTATCTGTAATGTGCGTAAGATTTCCCAAATAAATCACCACAATAGCATACATTGGCCACAACTGGATGATTGTGGTTGGGAATTTTATCTGTATGCTTTTTAGAACATCTCAACATTAGGGGGAGGAATGCCCATATAGTATAATGCCTCAATATTCTATTAAACGCACAAAAGCCAAACTGAACCTGTCGTTCGGTGTGTACTCCTGTATATATGGAGTTTGCTAGAAATCGTTGAGGAGTAACCATATTGGTCTGAATGCTTCTACCTGATGTAGATGTGGATATACCCGAGATTAATATCATATCCACATTTGACTTATTGGCGTTTGATCTATTCTTGGGGACGCCTGCGAATATGATCCATCAGCCTTAGTCAAAGCATATGTTCTGATTGCAGATTCACGTGGTCTGTGATAACTCTCCTTCGATTAATTCACCCTGATGGTGATTTGCCTCACTGAGAGGTTCATCTTGAGTATGAAATTTCTAGCAATGCGCGCAATATCATTGTGCTAGAAATACGGAACAATGAATCTTCTGTTTTTGGGAAATTATGAAGATCATTATTAAATGTTGGAGACAAATGTGTCGACACCTATCTTGCCTCTATGGATTGCAAAGGGATCCAAAACAAAGTCCTATGCATGAGTGCTTGAAGCTCTCTTATCGGGTCATTGATAAATGCAATCGAGGCTGAACCACTAATCGCAAAATGAAAGTCACGAGCTTGAAGTTCGGACATTTATGGGCACTATTGAAATAATGTGTGGTGAATGCGATGGTTCAAGTGATCTTGTGAGGGACCCATCCCACATATGTGTTGAATAAATAATGTTCCGCTATGTAATATATCTGGCAAATGGCATGAATTAAAATATGCAGTTAATATGATTCTGAAGATCCGTCGTGAGATCCTAGGAGGACCCATATCTTTGAATTATAAATATGCAACATATAAATCTCGTACCGAATAATACATTCCTGACGAATGAACACTCTCCTATGTAGAGAGAATATCTCCTAGATGAGATTATAGTTCCTTAATGGAACCTTTTCAGAAGAAATAAAGTCTGTGTTGAACACCAAAGTTTGATAACCCCTATTAAGGGATAAAGACCCATACATACCCGAAAAGGAATAAGATGAGGTACCAAAGAACTTGAAGTTCACCGAATAAGCACATGTGCATTCCACGAGTTTTACTCATGGTATTTTCCACTAGATGTGGAATTACAGTATCCTCTAACCTGATGGCAGAAACCTATAAGGTTTAGGTGTTACTGGCAAAATATCCCTATTGTGCCATAATGACAGACTATAACGATGTATCTGATCGATAAAAAATCCCTGATGGATTACGATCTTTGATGGACATTTATTACACCATCATAGATGTTGCAATGGATGAACGCTTGGAGCGATGTGTCATATTTAGAATATGTACTATTGCAACTATATTATCCCCTAAGTCCTATTGAAGGACATGTTACTTGCTTTGCACAACTATGTATAAATTGTGGTGTAAGATAGAAAATGATAGCACCCTAACCTCATCCATTCTCATTATTCCGGATGAACAATGAGACATATATCTTGAAGAATATGCTTAAGTTATGAGGGATAACGACTTTGATAGATGTCATCGTCAGGGGGAGCGAATACTTATATTGATCACAATCGTGAGACAATAAATGTCATATTCTATGCCTTGAAGGCGTGAGCTTGATGATCAATATGTGAACCTTTATGGAACTTTCTATCAAATATATAGATCCAGTCGATCGAACACCATCAGTCAAAGTGGCTTATTTATATTGATACGTGCACTTACCTCGTATATCCTAGAAGTGAGTAGAGTTAAAGTTCCTAAAATAGTCCTTACAAGGATATACAATCCGTTTGCTAAATCTTTGTGTGCATATACTTCCAGAAGAAGATGTTTTGCTTTATTGATACGGTTTTGCAAGGATCAGGGGGAGCACATTTCTAAAGTTAGCCCTTGTAGAAGATTCGATAGAATCTAGATCCTAGAGGATCGAAATCTGTCACGATGACAGTTGTTGTACTCTTTTTCCCTTGGTGAGTTTTCTTGAAGTTTCTCACATGAGGTTTTTAACGAGGCAACAAAGTGCAAATGCAATTTGTATCACCATGCACTCTTTCACCACTTTTTTCCCACTGGGTTTTTCGGAGTTTTAACGAGGCATGTGTTGGTCGCGGTATTCGCCCAAGGGGGGTGTTAAGTAACCCTAGTTAGGGTTATATGGACAAATACCTGCTTTGCCTCTGAGGGGTCTCACATCTCTATATAAGGAATCTGTACATCCCTTATAATATATAGATCAGAAAGAGGCCAGAGGCCCAACCCTATATCCCGTGTCTCGTGTGTTTCCTCTGTCGTGCTTATGGGAAGGGAGACAGGTCTTCCACGACTTCTTACGCCTCTACTGCTGACGGGAGGAAAGAGAGCAGATCTTGTGATCCGTGGTAACGTAGTTCTAAACAGCAGCAAGCCAACACACCACTCAGCTCAACCTACGTTGGCTGTCCGCACGATTGATTGCCAACACACCACTCAGCTCTTCCTACGTTGGCTGTCCGCACGATTGATCGCGAGCTTCCCAACAACACGCGTCCAATAATGTAATTTTTAGAATTTATTAGCTCACCAAATCCAACATACACCCATTATGTAATTGTTATAATTTATTTACTATACGGTCTGGGAAAACAATATAATTTTTTTAGAAAAAAAATACATGCCTACAATCTCTAGCCCTGGTCCAGATGCGGATGTCGAATAAAAAGGCCCATCCTGATTTCGACCCGATATCGATTGGGCCATTTCGGCATTTCCTGTTTTCACGCTACCTGAGACAAAAGGATCGTGGGGACTGACTGGGGAAGCTGCGCTGCTTGAGTGCTTTCCGATCTTTGCTTTCGGTTTCGGGGTCGTCGTGTCGAATTGGGGGCTGAGGCCGAATTGGATCGTCAGAAGCTGGGGGTGAGGGAGGGATGGAGGCGACTGTGGACCACCTGAGCGCGGCGTACGACGACTTCATGGCGGCGGCGGCGGCTGTGGTGGAGGCCCGCGTGCAGTCGGGCGGCGAGAAGAAGACGGTGGCCACGGACGCCGCGCTCGAGGCCTTCAAGCAGCGCTGGGAGATCTTCCGCGTCGCCTGCGACCACGCCGAAGAGCTTGTCGAGTCCATCCGCCAGCGCATCGGCTCCGAGTGCCTCGTCGACGAGGCCACGGGGTCCGCCTCCGCCGGATCCGTTGCCGCCCCCGGCATCAAGCCCATCAGCGCCGTCCGCCTCGAGCAGATGAGCAAGGCCGTCCGATGGCTCGTCATCGAGCTCCAGCACGGCGCCTCCGCCCAAGGGACCGGCGGCAGTGGCGGTGCCGCTACCCCGAATGCCGGCGCTGGAGGGCAACACCCGGAGGAGGGTGCCCAGTAGGTATGGAGTTACTGAATTAAACTAGTAGCATCGCCCTTCACATATGAAAATTGTAGCATTTTTCCTTCAATAGAAAACAAAGAACTTGTCGTTGCTGTGTTTCCATGAGTGACAGCATTAACCTTGCGTGTTGATATTTGCAAGAACATGAATTAAATCATTGCGCTTTGCTGGCTGTTGTTGTTACCTTTCCATTTTGAGATATACTACTACTTAGCATTAATGTTTTTTATGCCCATTGGTTATTGCCCAATCTTTACACTGATTGCTAAAATGCTGCTCTCCATAAAAAAAATTATAGTGTCGTGACAAAGCATGAGAGGTATATAGATCTAATTACATGATGACCAGAAAAAAACCTGGGGGTATAATGCTGCGCCAGTTTGAAGTCTGCACCTGTTTGGACCAGCCAGTGTATGGGGATTGGTTGTTGCAGTTTTTGATTTTGAGCCAACTCTTTTGTTGAGTGAAGAGATAAGGTTGGGAACTTGGGATCCCTGGTTTGAGATAGACAAAAAAAAAGGGGCTGATCCATTTCTGGAGGCTCTCACACGAGTGGGGTCTAGGAAAGGGATGAGCTTCGGACTCACGACTTAAATTAGTTCCTTTATCGTTCTATAGATCCTAAGGTTTATTCACCACTGCTATGGTCTCTACAGATTCATGATATTTGAGTTAACAAAGCAGTACTGGTTTTCATTGTCCTCAGAGTATATTCACTAGTCATTTTCACAAAAGCACGAACTGAATTGAACAGTAATTTAGTAAGATGGTTACCAAGAAACCAGATATGCCCACCACTGTATCTCAAATGCATGTTAATCTATTATGTGCAGAAAAAAGATTTGACTATGCTACATGACAGTATGCTGATAAACTATTGGAAGTAAGCAGAAATGTAGAGATGTCATAATCTGTTTGTATCGATATTATAGGATCTGTAGACAAAGTACAATTTCACAATTTAATGGCTGCACTCAAGAGAATTGGCTGAGGATTATGAACTACTCCCTCCATTTCTAATTATAAGATTTTTTTGGCTTTTCTAGATCAATAGTTTTTGCTACACACCTGGAAATATATTATGTATAGATACGCAGAAGCTATGAACCTAGAAATGCCAAAATGTTTTATAATTTGGGACAGATGAAGCATTAGCAGAAAAACATGCGTTTACATCCAACATGGATTAAGGCACAAGTACGTTAACGCATTATCATACCAAAAACATAGATGATATGGTGAGCTAAGTGCATTATCATACCAACAACAGTAACATGGATTAAGACCACAACTGATTGTTAAAATTTGGCCACTGACTCAATATAAGCAGTGCACCTAAAAAAATAGAGCTGAAATGAGATAATCTGTACAGAAACTTTAAAGGTTGTAACCAGTGCCAAATTCAGAAAATAGAGCTAGATAAAATATTAGCTCCATAAGTATACCGGACTTTGATAAATGTATAACATGCTGAATGATACTACTCCGTATCATGTGAGAAAAGGATCTGAGTATCTGGTCGATTAATTTAAGAATATATTAAGACCTAGAACTTCTGAACTTAAAACACAATAAACTAATAACCTAAGAGCATAGTTAAGTTATACTTGGTGTACTAGATCTTAAATCTACATTTGCAGGCCTTGTGCACACAAAATCAGGGAACACAAACTCTTAAATCAGTTCTTGAGATTAGAACCTACTTACATCTCTCTAGCATAGTCCTGTAAGCACTATTGCATTTTTCTCTTGTTACAAAAGAGACATGCCTCTGCATATCCAGTCATAGCAAAGTTGAATTGAAAGAAATGCCATGAAATATATACTATTTTATTAAGAACTTAATGTGGGCACCTGGTGTTACCACGGCTTCACTCCTCCGCGCTGACACTCTGGGTTCGTCCCACGCGTGCCGCGCAGCTACTGTGCTACCCAGCACCTGACCCCGCCCGCGCAGCTACCACACCGTGTAAAAAATAGTAAAATCGAGCACTCGAACCCACACTTTCTTGCTTCAGAAATTTAGGGCTAACAAACAAACCACACTTACCTTAATATTTAGAAATAAACAATAATTATATTTGAATAAATATCTCAATACTTATTTATATGATATATAACAATCGTAGAAATAAACAATAATTATATTTAAATAAATATCTTAATACTTATTTATATGATATATAACAACTGTAGCAAAACACGACTGCTATTAACCTATAAGTTGCCATGACAAGTTGCCATGACATAATGACTACTTCTATTTTAGGACGGAGGGAGTAAATTGTATCGATCCATATTATTAAAAGTATGAATTCCATTCAGTTCAAATATTTTTGCCAAATTATATATGTTAACTTTGATCTGAGTACCTCTAGAGCCTTTGCTGTTCTTAATGAAACCTTCAAATCTGAATTAAATCTAGGAAAATGTGAGCACACAAGTTAAGTTGACTTGAATCCGTCCTAGTTGATAGGTTGCATGACAAAAAATCGAACCAGTACGCTGAAATGACTATGCAATTAATCAACCTAAGGGCATGCACAACCTAATTAAATGAGAGATCGCTTGAGTGGTCTCTAGTAGACTAAGTGAAAAAATTAAGTGGCGAGCTCCCGTCTTTACACGACTCTCTATACATAATATATCTTGACTGCATTTATTATCTAGGGGTTTATGGTTATATCATATAGTTTTTAGCTATCTTTTATATTTGGAAAACCATTCTAAAGGCTTAGATACATGCCCTAACGAACATTGTCCCGAACTCACAATGTCAATCCACAATTTCTATTGTCGAGGTAAAGACAATGCACTGGGAGAATGCTCTTCCTAACATGTGGGTACATTCCGTTGGGACCTCTATTGCCATAAAATGCATCATCTGACTTCATTACCAATGGAAAATCCTCGTCAACAACAAATGATGTTGTTACAGGAATATTGCAATTCTTGAGATTTGGTTATATGCAACAATTGATACAAATAGCACCGTCATCGTGGTACGACATCATAGTACATGAAGTACCAAAGAGAAAAAAAGTTATTGGAGGAGAGAGGGTACGTAGACGAGCGGTGTGGTGAGTCTGGGTAGGAACGAATACTAGCACGTAGGTTGTTTAGAGAGGTTCTATCCGTATTGTGCGCAATACCATACATTATCTTGCTATCCATCGATTGATGAATATAAAGGTGAACATGATTACAAGTTCAAGGATTAACTGAGCACCATGACCTCTTAGCTCCCCCTTTTCACTTTGGTTCTGATGGGAATTGTACCATTTTGGTCCATAATTCACCTTTATGTGTTCCCTTAGACATTGCACTCTTTAGATGAAGTGGGGCGACTTCTTTGACTTGTGAGGACCAAATCCGACCTTGTGTGCTTGGAACATGTTCATGTGAATCTCCTTCAATCATTACTTTGTTTCTCATTTTATAGAGCACGAGATGAAAGAGTTTACATAATCGAACCATAGGTAACCATGATCTTATTCTGGTCGTGTAGTAGTACATAAATCCATGCCTTTGGTGCCACAATGTCGGGGATGCCATTCTTCAGTAGTAGCCATACCTGTCGCAGGGGCAAGTAAGTTATGTAGCTTCCATGGACGTTGGAATTTGTGCCTTATATGTCATAGTTGCTATCCAGTGCAGTGATCTATACTTGATAATATTTTATGGTATACTAGCTTGCCCACACTTGGCTACAAGGCTAATGCACATATCAAATAGTGGTCTTGAGTACCCTACTGTCTAAGTCATGGCGATAATATATCTTTTGGGCTACACATCACACATTTAATATGTCGTATGAGAGCCTTATCCATAATGTTACTGTTATGGGTCTGTCAAGAGTACACCTCAAGGGTGACGTCCCTATTTTGGGGGCCATGAGGCTCTTGGTGCGGCTAGGCATATCCTTTGTCTTATGGGTGGCCTATACCTAGACATAGAGATGAAAACGGGACGGGAAATTCTCGTACTGTCCCGTTTCGAATATTGTTTTTTCCTGATAGTTTTTGAATTGTTCGCGGACCGATTATAAACGGTACGAAAACGATTTAGCTAGTTTTTTTTATCGTTTTCGTATTTTTCGTTTCTGAGTCGTGATGATACCGTTTTTACCCTTTTATATAATATGAGATACATCTAGCATATAATTTATTCAAATTACAAACTTTGTTGTGTTCAATTGAATGAATAAGAGACCAAGAAAAGTTATAATTACTCTAACTAATATGAATGATGAAAAGAGTTGTTTGTGTATTTTTATATCTTAAAAATTAGGCAATACATCACTTTATTATGTTTTTGTGGAAACTACAAAATATTTATCTTTTCGACTAGAGTTTATTGTTTTCGATCGTTTTCGAATAACCGACAATTCCGATCCCGTATTTTGTCCGTTGGTTCTCATTTTCGGCCCGGTCAAAAAATATAAAAACAAAAACAATTTAGATGTTTTTCGATCGTTTTCATCCCTACCTAGACACGGCAAGAGTCTGTTTGCCACACGGGAGGCTCCAAGTGGCTTAGGGCCTACCCATTCATATTACTCTAGGCCAAGGACTTTAGGGACCCGGTCCTAAGAGTGTTTCTGTCGTTACGAGTGCCCTATGGTGGGGGGCATGTGCACTTAAATACTTCATTAGCCATCCAGGGTAGAGATGGCAATGAGGACCCGATCCCCGATTCCCCGTGGGGAATTCCTTCATTGGGGGATGGGGAAGAAACTTCCCCCGCGGGGATATAAACGGAGAAAATTTATCCCCTGACAGGTAAACGGGGATGGGGATGGGGAGGCATTCCTCATCCCCATTCCCCGCGGGGACCCGTTAAACTTGCATGTGACTATGTTTTTGTGTGTTAACAACAAAAATAAATAATTACCTTGTCAAGAGACCACTAATTGTACAAATGTGTTTATTTTGATGTATGTATAATAATTTATTACATCTGACAATGTGTATAAGTGACAATGTTTAACATTAATAACAATGAATATATGTCTTAGTTATAATTTAAACGAGGATGGGGATCCCCATTGGGGATTTATCCTCGCGGGGAACGGGGATGGAGAAGAAATGTTCCCCGCAAGCGTTCGTGGGGATCCCCGTGGGGAAATTTTTTCGTCGCGGAGACAGGGATGGAGAGCTATTTCCCGACGGGGAATTCCCCATTGCCATCCCTAATCCAGGGTGTAAGGATAATGGACCCGACCTATTTGATTAAGTGATTTTAATGTTTGATTATCAACATAACCGGTGGACCAATTGTTGTGCAAGTGTTTGTGTTTTGTAGTTCACAAGATGCGAATTGGATTGGACTGAGGCTTTGAGGATGCAACGCCTCAAAGAAAACACCGAAAGACTCCTAGAGGACTCTCAATATCAAGCAAAGTCTAAGACACAAGCCAAGATTGAAGCCCAAACAAAGAAGAATGAAGAAATCAAAGATGGGCTAAAACTTGGTGCACCAAATCGAGGCACCGGACTGGTTTGCTAGAAAGCCCTTCTCGAGTATTTGGCAAGCTAGGACATCGGACCGGGTGAGTGTACACTAGACCAGTTCCAATGGTTGGCAACAGCTAGTCCGGCAATGACTATCTGATGTGGTGGGCATCGGACTATATGGGTGGCACACCGGACCACAGCTATAGCGTAGAGAATCTGTCAAAAGCCAAATACTAGTTGACGTGGAGGCACCGGACCGGCAGTCCGGTGGCATACCAAACCGGTCCAGTGCGATGTAGAAAGCACCACTTTCCTCAAACTCTACTTGGATGGGGGCTCTATATGTACCCCCTTGGTCGGCCATTTGAATCGGTGGAGAACTTAAGAAGGTTGCCCAAGTGTAGAGACACATTTCCAATAGCTTAAACACCTAAGTGGTTAATAGAATCACTCGATGATTGTAGGTGCTTTGGGAAGTGCTTACGTTAGTTAGACCGCTTTAGCGCTTGCTCTAGGTTTGTTCCTAGATGTGAGTGAGGTTAGAAAACCCACCAAAACCCTCGGCTCTTGCGCAAGTCGTTGTAATATTGTATCGAGTGGGGCGAGAGTCTTGCGAGACCACAACAACTACGTTTTTGGTGTGGGCGCCATTGTGTACTTGAGGGGACGAGGCCCACGACGTTTTAGCTAGAAACTCGGTAATGAAGATGACAGGAAGCGTTCGAGAGGAGGCCGTAAGCGGAGTACCACTTGCATGTGGAGAAGGCCCACGACTTTCTATAGAGTTACCTGTCTTGGTGCTTGGCCCTCGCGTGGGCTTCCCTTTGCGCATGGGGACCAACGACGATTAGTGGAAACCTTGTGCGGTTCTAGATACCTTGGTAAAAATAGCGGCGTGTCCACGATAGTTTGCATTCTCTACCTTTGATTTTAAGCTTCCACACTTTCATTGATTACTTAAGTTACAATCTTACTATTCCTAGTTTAGAATATTAGATTGGAACTTAGGTTGCATAACTCCTTTTTGCAGTAGAGATAGCAACACTTAGACGAAACCTAGTTTACACATTATTGCTTAGCTTATTTGCATAGGTTTTGTTTAGGAGAATTATTTACAACCTAGATTAGTGAGAAAATTAGAAGTTCTAATTCACCCCTCCCTCTTAGGCTTTCGTAGTCCTTTCACAGGGCATGGGGACTTAGGTCGTTCTAGTTTGGGGCACCCCGAGGCACCTATGACCTTAAGTCTTAAACCATCCTAGCGGCATAGTCCTGGGTCATAGGAGGCCCTAGGTGAAGACATTCCAGTTGGGGTGCCCTAGGGCCATAGGGCCCTAGGGTCTTAAACAATCCTTGCAGATTGGTTCATACAAGTATGGGAGTGCCACAAACTTAGGAGTGCTATGATGCCTAGAGGGTCGTGTGACCCGTAGTTGTTCTAATGGGATGTAGTGATGTAGATGTTTTCTTCCTTCATAGTGGCCTGAGATCAAATTGTTCATCCCCAGCATTGGTCAGAGCCAAGGTAGGTTCTTGGGGCATGGTGCCCTAATGAAAGGATCTTGATGCCTAGAGGGGGTGAGTGAATTAAGCTTTTCAAAAATTTCTTATGATAATTAAATCCTATTTGCAAGTGCAACTTCATCTGAGTGCCTAATGTGTTAACAAAAGTTTTACACCCAAGTTTCCAACCCTACGTTATCATGGCAATTTGAAGAATGTAAATTTTTGAAGTAAATTGTTCGAAAGTAAATGCGAAAAATAATGCAAGGGTTTGAATACTCCCTAATGTTTTTTTGAGGTCTCAAAAAGTTGTCACTCCACACTAATCCTCATTGCAGCACTAGTGCAAGGACCAAGTGCTCCCTATAAGATGGTTCTTCGCCACTTTAGCATGGTGAACTGCTCAAAACCATATACAAATTTTGAGCCAGATAACCCATAAACTCTTCGAGTGATCATTGCACTTTGATCATCATTGAACCTTCTAGGCATTGTCTATCACCAAAACTGACAAGCACAAACTCTCACATGACTCTAACAAGATTATTGAGATTAATATATGCACACTAATTTCTCTTGTTTGCACTAATGGGGCTGCTAAACATGCAAAATCCAAGTCTCAAGTTTCTCACTAGGTAATGGCTCTTTATCACACTATATGTGTTGCTTCAACTATTAAACATGATAAGGGATAGTGTATTAGCCAACTGGTGGGGTACTTATAGCCCCCAACTGGCAAACTATCCATTATAGTGAAGTCACACTAAAAACGTGACCATCGTAGGGACTAAAAAACACCGCCATACCATATTGTTGGGTCTAACAAAACACAATAGTTACTATTGTACTATATGTTAGAACTAGCCATTTGAAACACACTCATGAGCATATGGCCTGGTGCCCAACATTGGACCAGTCTGAGGCCCATCAAAACCTCTTTGGTCACTGCATTGAGGCCATCAAACCCATTCACTTTGGTCCATCGAGGCAACTATTCACAAGATTTGATGACCCTAGTGAAGAAATCCTATTTAAAATATATGCCCTTAGATCAGTCTGACACACCCTTGGAACTCTCAAATTAGACCATGAGACACAACACATTGGTCTGACGAGATACTGTTCATAGGGTCTAATGATCAGGAGCTCTCGAGTTGTCTGTATGGAGGTGTCAGACTGATCCACCATGGTCCAACTGAAACACAAAGTCTAACTCCTTTAAAACCTCTCAAACTTGTCCAAATTCAAAACTTTGGATTTGGGTTTTGATCCTTACTTCTTTTGGGCCTATCCAAAGCCACCTAGAGCTAGTGTGCACCACACTAAAACCATGACACTTATCTAGGTCAAGCTACTAGTTCATACCCCCTTTATAGTATGGTTAGAGGAAAACCAAGTCTTCAACTCCAAACGATGCTTATTCTATCCTTAACGTCATCTCCCATCTTTAAAAAATAGCGAAAAATCATAAGAAGGGGTATGAAAACCATAGATTGCCCAAATCAATCTCCATTGTTGTGATCTAACTTAAATTTGCCACTACAAAACACACTTTAGTCATATTAATCTTATGTTGCCATTGATCACCAAAACACTTAAGGGCCTAGATTCATACAACCTCTCCTTTTTAGTGATTGATAAAGATAATATCTCAAGTATGTGAAGGAAGTAAGTTTTTAAAGGGACTTTGTTTGTATGCACTTTTGGAGTTTACGTAGAAAGTGTTAGAGTAAGTCCATATAACAAAACTCCATACTCATTGTTGGGTTCTGTCAAGCGGGACCTAGATAAGGAGGATAACTAGAGCACAACGACGAGACATATGTGAAACAATGGCTCTCAAATGTCTTATCAACCGGCCCATCACCTTGTCCGGTCGGGGGTATTTATCGGGTAACCAAGGGATAGCCTCCCAAAGTATAGGCTTTCCCTTGGTTACCTGCTACACCATAAGACCGTGTCTAGCAGTTCACCTATATGGCCACCCAAAACATTGTTTTGTATTGTAGACTGTACTGTTCATAGAGTGGAGTTTGAAGATGGGTATGAGGATAAGTAAGCTGCTGGAGATAGCCTAAGGATATGTTGTACAACAGTGTAAATATCGATTGTTACAACCCAAGTATTACTTGCACCTAATTATATACCCTCACTAGAATAGCAACATGCTCGATGCTAATAGATGGGTCTACTATACCCAACGGGTGGTCCATCCTGTTCATACTGCCTTGGTACTACTCATCCATAAGTGTGGGATGCCTTCGAGTCGAGGTTTTTGACCATGCTCCTACAATCCCTACTCGAACTCTCACCTGCTTGACTACGAGTGGCGGACTTCGCCTATGGCAAGGACTTCATCGTGGCCTTCGATGCCCATATTAGATGAAAAGTAGACTTAGGCATCAATCCCTTGCTCCTGGGTGTCCTTGGAGAGGTCCATCCTAAGTCCTCCACAACCTTTGTTGGGAGGATGTCGGGTGAAGGCATCGTTCCATGCCAAAGGATGAACTCTGCGAAGCGAAGTCCCTTTAGGCATTCCTTGCAGCCTTCGGAC
Organism: Zea luxurians; assembly: GCA_029449295.1. Lineage (NCBI taxonomy): Eukaryota > Viridiplantae > Streptophyta > Magnoliopsida > Poales > Poaceae > Zea > Zea luxurians. The sequence goes on along the minus strand of JAOPSE010000005.1, from coordinate 114,665,535 downwards.
TTCGCGTTCATGGTAGCTATGTGTAGGACCGGTGAGGTGACCAGAGGGGGTGAATGGGAGCCACTAAAAATTCTTGTCTTGCGTGTATGTGACTTTGATCCCAAAGTTCAACTCAAAATCCCTCTAGGGACTCAGAGCAGCAGATCAGAGAGCAACACAGCCCAATGTCGTTTGTATGCACCAAAAACCTTAAGAACAATAGACCTACCTGTAAGGAAAATGGATCCCGAGCCATTTGGCTAAAGTGATTTTGGTATTTGATGATCAACATAACCTTGTGGACTAATGTGTTTGCTAGTGTTTGTGTTTATAGTTCACAGGATGCAAAGTGACTTGGACTAAGGCATTGAGGAAGCAACACCTCAAAAGAAGACATTATGAAGACATAGGTGAAGATCAACAAGTATCAAGCAAAGTCCAAGACATGAAGAAAGTGTTGCCATGGGCGGACCGTCCGGTTGAGAGCACCAGACTGTCTGGTGCCACACCGCCGGACTGTCCGGTGCACCAGGGAATAGTAGACAAACGGCTAGTTCCTAGTGGCAGTGTGGAGGAGAGCCACTGGACTGTTCGGTGCAAGGCTTGTCGCGCCAACGGTCACCTGCCAGCGTCAGATCTAACGGCTAGTGGCACACCGGCTAGGGCACCGGACTATACAATGCCTACCACCAGACTGTCCGGTGTGCCGCAGAGAAGCAACATCTTTTCTCTAATGGCTAGTTCTGTGTAGGGGCCTATATATACTTCACCCAACTGACCATTGAAGGTGTGGGAGCACAAGCAACATACCAAGACACATTGTAGACATTTCCAAGTGCTCAAATACCCAAGTGCTTAATAAAATCACTCGGTGATTAGCGTAGGTGCTTTGCGAAGTGCTTAGGTTAGTTAGACCACTTATGCGCTTGCTCTAGGTGAATCCTAATTAGTTGAGTGAGTTTAGAAAAACCACACGACCCCTCGGCTCTTGTGCGAGCCATTGTAATTGTACCGAGTGCGGCAAGAGTCTTGCGAGACCGTGACAACCGAGTTTGTGTCACGATCGCCACAATGTACCGGAGGGAACGAGGCCCACAACGTTTCGGCCAGAAGATCGATAGTGGAGATGGCGGGGAGCGTCCGAGAGGAGCCGAAAGCGGATCACCACTTGCGCGTGGAGAAGGCTCGAGGCTCTCTACAGTGTTACTTGACCGAGGTGCTTGGCCCTTGCGTGGGCTGCCCTTTGTGTAGGGGGTACCAACGAGGATTAGTCGGAACCTTGCGTGGTTGTGGATACCTCGGTAAAAATATCGGTGTCATCCACGAGAGTTTACATCTCTACCTTGTTGTTTACCTTCCGCATTTATATTAAGTATTTAAGTTTCTATCTCTCCTTTCTAGCTAGATTATTTAGGATTGAAACTTAGGCTTTACGGTAGAGATAGCAACACTTAGACAAAACTTAGTTTGCACATTCTAGATTGTTTATTTGCATAGGTTTTGTTCTAGGGATTTAATTGTGGTCTAGTTTAGAGATAGTTTTTTGAAGTCCTAATTCACCCCCTCTTAGGCATCACCGTTTCCTAAAAGTGGTATCAAAGCTCGGTTTGGCCCATTTGAAATATTTTAGCTTCACCGCTAATTGAGTCGACACTTTTTATAGGAAGAGGATGGATACCCATATGCCACCACACTTCGATGGCACTAACTTCCCATCTTATAGTGCTAGAATGGCTTGTTACCTAGAGGTCGTTAATCTAGGTATTTGGAGAGTCACTCGTGACGGGATAAAACCACCTAAAAATCCCGAGAAGCTCACCACGAGTGAGGAAAAAGAAATCCATTTGAATGCTACAGCAAAAAAATGCTTGTATGAATCTCTTAGCATGGAAATTTTCAATCAAAATTTTACATTAAAAAACTTCTAATGAGATTTGGCTAAAATTGCATGAGCTCCATGACGGCACATCCAATGTCCGTGAGCAAAAAATTGCCTAGTCTTAAATGATTACAATTCTTTTGCTATGAAAGATAATGAGCTTATTAGAGACATGTATTCTTGTTTGAATCTAATCATCAATGAGCTCAATTCTATTGGAATTAATAAGCTAGGTGATGCGGACATTGTGAGAAAGATCATTTCCCTGCTACCACAACAAAGATATGGGAGCATCATCACCATTCTTCACAACATGGAAGACTTGAGCACAATGACCCCGACAATTGTGATCGGAAAGATTGTGACATTTAAAATGTTGCAAAAGATGGGTCAAAAGGAGCCAAATTCTTTAAGGCCATATGCTTTTGCATGTGATGAAAAGAAAGGCAAGTAGGCTCCCACTCCAAGCACCTCAAGTGAAGAAGTGGAAGAAGAAGAAAGTGATGATGATGAAGATGATAAACCCTCAACATCATCCTTCGAGGACGAAAAAATAATCTGATGCGTCAGAAAGGTAATGGGGATGATTCGCAAAATTAATCTAATGGGTGTGCCCCTGCAGGTCGACGATCTTCTCGTTAACATTGACAGGAAAAGGCAAAGAAAGAGAGGATGCTTCGCATGCGGGGAGAAGGGCCATTTCTAGGACAACTGTCTAAATATGATCGAACCCACAAAGAGGAGGAGCAAAGGTAATGCGCTTACAAGTGTCAATACTTGGGATGATTCTTCAAGCGAAGATGATCCTCCAAGGACTCGTAACCACCGCTCTTCATCACGCTCTTCACGGTCATCACACAAAAGCTTTATGGCAAGAGGTAAAACTAGTATCTTATCCTCTAGTGATGATAGTGATGATGAATGTGATGATGAGGGAAAGCTCTCCTTGTGCATGCCGGTAAACTTTTTGAGGATGTATGCACTAAACAAAAGGCTCAACTTAAAACCTTGAAAAATAAGTTGAATAGCTCTCAAAATGATTACAAATGTTTTCTAGAAAAAATTGAAACATTTATAAATTTGAATTGTAAGCTAACAACTAAATTGAGCAATTAGAGTCTAATGCTCCATCCTCAACTATCGATGATAGTCTTGTAAGAAAGAATGAAAAACATAAGGCTAAGTTAGCTAGCTCTCAAGAAGCAATTGAAAACTTACTAGAGAAAATGGAAACTCTTAGCATACAAAATAATGAGCTAACTACTAAGCTAGAAAACATCGGTAGCGCCCTAAACCCTAAACCCCAAGAGCATCTTTAGTTGAAATTCCTAAAATTATTAAGAAATATACTTCTACTTCCTGCTTTGATTTAATTAATGATTCTAATCCCTACAATCAGGTTCTTGTTGAGAATGTTGTTTTAGAAACATGTTCGAATGAGATTGTAATGGAGAATGGGCAATTAAGGCAGGAGGTGGCTCGCCTTGGCAAGGCTTTGTATGACAAGAAAGGCAAAGCCAAACAAATTCAACTTCCCAAGGATAACACCATTATGGGAGTGAACAAAGCAGGGAGAAACTGTTATTTGTGGGCTATGCCACAAGAAAGGTCACAAGTCTTACCAATGCAATGCGAAGACCAGGGATAAGCAAAAGGAAAAGCTCAATCCAACAAGCAAAATCTCCAACACCTACATCAACAAGGTGGACAAAAAGGCTGCTACACCATATTTGATCAAGAAGAAAAAGAATGGAAAGGTGATAGCAATCAAGGCCAACAAGCAAGCCAACAAAGCAAAGGGGACCAAACACATCTGGGTGCCAAAGAAGATTATCTCAACCATGAAAAGCACCAAGAAGGTTTGAATCCCAAGAGTTTGTTATCCCAACCTTGTGGGGACATTCATGCATCCTAGCAAGTAGATTGCATATTTTATCAAATTGTTTGTTATATTTGCTTGCTTTGGTTGTATTGTCATCAATCACCAAAAAGGGGGAGATTGTAAGGAAAATGGACCCGGGGCCATTTGGCTAAAGTGATTTTGGTGTTTGATGATCAACATAACCTTCTGGATTAATGTGTTTGTTAGTGTTTATGTTTATAGTTCATAGGTGCAAAGTGACTTGGACTAAGGCATTGAGGAAGCAACACATCAAAAGAAGACATTATGAAGACATAAGTGAAGATCAATAAGTATCAAGCAAAGTCCAAGACATGAAGAAAGTGTTGCCATGGGTGGACCGTCCTGTTGAGAGCACCGAACTGTCCGGTGGCACATCGGACTGTACGGTGCCACACCGCCGGATTGTCCGGTGCACCAAGGAACAGTAGCCAAATGGCTAGTTCCTGGTGGCAATGTGGAGGAGAGCCACCGGACTGTCCAGTGTGACACCGGACTGTCCGGTGTGAGGCTGCACATGCCAACGATCACTTGCCAGCGTTAGATCCAACGACGAGTGGCGCACCGGACAGGGCACCAGACTGTCTGGTGCCTACCACTGGACTGTCCAATGTGCTACAGAGAAGCAACAACTTTTTTCTAATGGCTAGTTTTGTGATGGGGCCTATATATACTCCACCCAACCAGCCATTTGAAGGTGTGGGAGCCCAAGCAACATACCAAGCCATATTGTAGACATTTCCAAGTGCTCAAACACCCAAGTGCTTAATAGAATCACTCGGTGATTAGCTTAGGTGCTTTGAGAAGTGTTTAGATTAGTTAGACCACTTATGCGTTTGCTCTAGGTGAATCCTAGTTAGTTGAGTGAGTTTAGAAACACCACACAACCACTCGGCTCTTGCGCGAGCCATTGTAATTTTACCGAGTGGGACGATAGTCTTGCGAGACCGTGACAACGATTTAATTGTGGCCTAGTTTAGAGATAATTTTTAGAAGTCCTAATTCACCCCCCTCTTAGGCGTCACTGTTTCCTACACTAACTTACTGGAAAATATTAGAGTCAAAAGCACCAGAAAGTCCAAGCGGCAGTGTCGGCCTTAGGTCCTGCAGTGCTGCGCACACGGGCGGCAGTGCTGGGCAAGCAAAAATGCCCATAATGATCTCAAATTTGACAGACAGTTTGCGTGGGGTAAAAGAAGTTCTTTGGTGAAGTATGAACCTGAACAAACAAGAAATCAAATCGTAGATAAGAAATCACGAGAGTGATGGGGTTTTGTTGGAGTTTTCTAAAAACGAGCTCAAAGAGAACTCAACTCAGAACACGACCAAGAACTTCACCGTGAGGGCGTCTGCAGTGATCCAAAGAGTTTACTTCTCCACAGATCAACCCCAAATAGAACCCATATCGAAAGTACTCAAATATTCTCAACAAAACCACAAGACAAAGAAAAGGGATTAAACAAGCACACAAGACTTCAGAAATTCCAGCAAGGGGACAAACTGAGATTTGAAGCCGAAGGACATTGTGGGCCGGACTGGCGACCCTTCCTTTGATTAAATTTGAAGAACAAGAGCACAAGCGACAGTCATAAAATCGTTGCGGACCTCTGGCTAAACTAGAGTAATCAATGGATGAGGATATGATAGCACTAAAACACTAAGCCAAAACAAATGGTAGCCAAGAGATGCCGAACTAAACAACTTACCCCTCTATTTATAGAGGGTTATTTACACTTCCTAAACTACCCTTATTTACATAGACCCTATCCACTCCACCAGAGGCTAGAGATGACAATGGGTAAATACCCAACGGGTATTACTATCTCATACCCATACCCACGACACAAAAATAACCCCATCGGGTCACCCATATACACTGGCGGGTATGGATTTACCCCCATACCCATACCCATGCGGGTATGGGTCACCCATCGGGTCACCCGTACCCACAAAAGTTAAACATCTATCAAAATATTATTGTTGGGGACCATAATTAGGGGTACCCTCATGGCCCCTAAATCTCAGCTGGTAACCCCCATCAGCACAAAGCTGCAAAGGCCTGATGGGTGCGATTAAGCCAAGGATCGGTCCATTCAAGGGACATGATCGTGCCTCGCCCGAGCCTAGCCTCGGGCAAGGGAAGCCGACCCCGGAGAACCTACGTCTCGCCCGAGGACCCCCCTCCAGCAACGGGCACACTATCGGCTCGCCCGAGGCCCAGTCTTCACCGAGAAGCAACCTTGGCCACATCGCCACGCCGACCGACCAAATCGCAGGGGCATTTAATGCGAAGGTGGCCTGACACCTTTATCCTGACACACGCCCTCCAATCGACAGGGCCGAAGTGACCGCAGTCACTTCGCCGCTCTACCGACCGGTCTGACAAGAGGACAGCGCCGCCTGCGCCGCTTCGACTGCTGAGCCACCCGACAGAGTTAGGCTGACAGCAGCCAAGGCCGGCCTCGGGCGTCATAAGAAACTCCGCCTCGCCCGACCCAAGGGCTCGGGCTCGGGCTCGGCCCCGAAGACGGCGAACTCCGCTCCGCCCGACCCAGGGCTCGGACACGGGCTCAGCCCCGGAAGACGGCGAACTCCGCTCCGCCCGACCCAGAGCTCGGACTCGGGCTCGGCCCCGGAAGACGGCGAACTCCGCTCCGCCCGACCCAGGGCTCGGACTCGGGCTCAGCCCCGGAAGACGGCGAACTCCGCTCCGCCCGACCTAGGGCTCGGACTCGGGCTCAGCCCCGGAAGACGACGAACTCCGCCTCGCCCGACCCCAGGGCTCGGACTCGGGCTCAGCCCCGGAAGAAGACAGACTCCGCTTCGCCCGACCCCAGGGCTCGGACTCAGCCCTGGCCTCAGCCGACGGTCTCCGCCTCGCCCGACCCAGGGGCTCGGACTCGACCACGGCCACGGAAGACAGACTCGACCTCGACCTCGGAGGAGCCTCCACCTCGCCCAGCCTAGGGCGCGGACCGACCACGTCGATAGGAGGCGCCATCATTACCCTACCCCGAGCTGACTCAGGCTACGGGGAACAAGACCGGCGTCCCATCTGGCTCGCTCCGCCAGATAGGCAATGATGGCGCCCCACACACTCCATGACGACGGCGGCTCTCGGCCCCCTTACGGAAGCAAGAGGACGTCAGCAAGGACTTGATAGCCCCGACAGCTGCCCCTCTCGCCAGGCTCCAGCGCTCCTCCGACGGCCACGACACCACACGAACCGGGTGCCAAAACCCCTCCGGCTGCCACGATGGCATGTACTTAGGGCACTAGCTCTCCTTCGCTAGACACGTAGCACTATGCTACACCCCCCATTGTACACCTGGATCCTCTCCTTACGCCTATAAAAGGAAGGACCAGGGCCCTCTTACAGAGGGTGGGCCCGCGCGGGGAAGGACGGGACGACGCTCGCTCAAGGCCTCTCGCTCCCACTCCCGCGTGGACGCTTGTATCCCCCTACTGCAAGTGCACTCGACTCAGGCGCTGGGCTAACACGAAGGCCGCGGAATCCACACTCTCTTACGCCTGCCTCCCTCCGGCTACCTCCTTTCCCCCTTCGCGTTCCGCCTTGCGTCGACCCATCTGGGCTGGGGCACGCGGCGACAATTCACTCGTCGGTCCAGGGACCCCCCGGGTTTCGAAACACCGACAGTTGGCGCGCCAGGTAGGGGCCTGCTGCGTGTTGACGAACAGCTTCCCGTCAAGCTCCAGATGGGCAGTCTCTAGCAACCTTTCCAGCCCGGGACGGTGCTCTGTTTCGGGAATCTCGAGTTCATGTCCCTCGACGGCAGCTACGACATGATACTCCTTCCCCCGCCGCGCGACGGCGACAATGGCGGTCGACAACCCGCTCGCCGGCGGGGAAATCGACGACGCCTTCCCCACGTGGTGGAAGGACGACATTCGGGCTTGTCCCGTCCCCTCCCCCGCCGACGGAGGAGGAGGCGGGGCAACCAAGGCCAAGCGGGAAGCGGCACCTCGTTGGCTGTCGAGCGAGTCGACGGCGCCGGCGCCCCAACGGAGGGCGCGTCGGGCATCGATCTCGCGTCTGAGACGAAGACGGGCGTCGCCTCCACGCAACACGCCGATCCCAAACAAACGCACGACGCCAGCACGCTCGCGAAGGACTTGCTGGGCGTCACCCTTGTACCCAAGACAACGGTGCAGTCAGTCCCAGACGCGACCTCGTCACCGACCGTCGACCGAAAGGTACCGACCGATTCCCATCTCGTGTCTTTTGGATTCGGCCTCGACCCACCAAGCGACTCCGTTCGGTGAGCACTTTCATAGAGGCGAGTCCAAACCCTCTGGGGTATCGTGTGCGGTCACCCTGGGACCGACTGACGGCCGACTCGACCTACGAGTCCTCGGGGTCCGAGGAAGATGGCAAGCCCGACATCTGTTGGGATTTCTCCGGACTTGGTAACCCCAGTGCCGTGTGGGACTTCATGACCGCATGCGACTATTGCCTTTCCAACTGTTCCGACGGCAGCCGCGGCCTCGACAATGAGGACCGTGGCCCAAGTCGTGAATGTTTCCACGTCGATCTAGGGGGTCCCGGCGAAGGCAACCATCTTGGTATGCCGGAAAACAGTGATCCCCAAGGCCCGCGCCTCGCGTTGACATCCTTCGGGAGGTAGCTGTGGTCCCTGTCCCGACGGGGGGTGCTGACCCACAGCTCGAGCAAATCCGCGAGAGGCAGGCCAGGCTCGACGAGGGAGCAGGAACACTTGTGCCGATCCGCCGGGACATCGGGCAGGAATGGGCGATCCAACCCTGAAAGGGAATTAGGCTTACACCTAGTTCCTAAATAATTTTGGTGGTTGAATTGCCCAACACAAATATTGGACTAACTAGTTTGCTCTAGTACTTAAGTTATACAGGTGCAAAAGGCTCACACTTAGCCAATAAAAAGACCAAGTTTTGGATTCGACAAAGGAGCAACGAGGCAACCGAGGGCACCTCTGGCTGGAGGCACCGGACTGTCCGGTGTGCACCGGACAGTGTCCGGTGCGCCCAGAGGACTCCAACTCCAACTCTTCGCTCTCGGGAATTCTCGGAAGACGGCGCGCTATAATTCACCGGACTGTCCGGTGTGCACCGGACATGTCCGGTGCTCCAAGGAAACTCCGTCTCCGGAACTCGCCAGCCTCGGGTTCGCGCGGCAGCCGCTCCGCTAAAATTCACCGGACTGTCCGGTGTGCACCGGACTGTCCGGTGTACCAGCGGAGCAACGGCTCTCTGCGGCGCCAACGGCTCCCTGCGGAGCATTTAATGCGCGCGCAGCGCGCGCAGACGTCAGGATCGCCCATACCGGTGCACCGGACATCAAACAGTACATGTCCGGTGTGCACCGGACACCCAGGAGGGCCCAGAAGTCAGAAGCTCCAACGGTCAGAATCCAACGGCAATGGTGACGTGGCAGGGGCACCGGACTGTCCGGTGTGCACCGGACTGTCCGGTGCGCCATCGAACAGACAGCTTCCAGCAACGGTCACTTTTGGTGGTTGGGGCTATAAATACCCCAACCACCCCACATTCATTGCCATCCAAGTTTTCCACTTCTCAACTACTACAAGAGCTCTAGCATTCAATTCTAGACACACCAAATAGATCAAGTCCTCTCCAAATTCCACACAACACCATAGTGACTAGAGAGAGTGATTTGCTTGTGTTCTTTCGAGCTCTTGCGCTTGGATCGCATTCTTTTCTTTCTCACTTGTTCTTGTGATCATCACTCAATTGTAACCAAGGCAAGAGGCACCAATTGTGTGGTGGCCCTTGCGGGGAAGTTTTGTTCCCGGTTGATTCAGAAGAAGAGAAAGCTCACTCGATCCGTGGGATCGTTTGAGAGAGGGAAGGGTTGAAAAAGACCCGGCCTTTGTGGCCTCCTCAACGGGGAGTAGGTTTGCGAGAACCGAACCTCGGTAAAACAAATCCGCGTGTCACACTCTTATTTGCTTGCGATTTGTTTTGCGCCCTCTCTCGCGGACTCGTTTCTTTATTACTAACGCTAACCCGGCTTGTAGTTGTGTTTATTTTTGAGATTTTCAGTTTCGCCCTATTCACCCCCCCTCTAGGCGACTATCAATTGGTATCAGAGCCCGGTACTTCATTTGAGCCTAACCGCTCGAAGTGATGTCGGGAGATCACGCCAAGAAGGAGATGGAGACCGGCGATAACAAGCCCACTACAAGCCAAGGGAGTACTTCATCGGAAGAGTCCCACACCAAGAGAAGGGAGAAGAAGAAGAACTCTTCCAAGCGGAAGGAGAAAAGATCTTCTTCTTCTCACCACAAGGAGAAGAAGGAAAAATCTTCTTCTCACAAGCCGCATCGGAGTGGGGACAAGCACAAAAGGATGAGGAAGGTGGTCTACTACGAGACCGACACTTCATCGACATCCACCTCCGGCTCCGACGCGGCGTCCGTCACTTCTAAACGCCAAGAGCGTAAGAAGTATAGTAAGATTCCCCTACGCTACCCTCGCATTCCTAAACATACACCTTTACTTTCCGTCCCATTAGGCAAACCACCAACTTTTAATGGTGAAGATTATGCTATGTGGAGTAATTTAATGCGATTTCATCTAACCTCTCTCCACAAAAGTATATGGGATGTTGTTGAGTTTGGTGTACAGGTACCATCTATAGGGGATGAGGACTATGACGCGGACGAAGTGGCCCAAATCGAGCACTTCAACTCCCAAGCCGCAACCATCCTTCTTGCCTCTCTAAGCAAGGAGGAATACAACAAAGTACAAGGGTTGAAGAACGCCAAGGAGATTTGGGACCTACTCAAGACGGCGCACGAGGGTGATGAGCTCACAAAGATCACCAAGCGGGAAACGATCGAGGGGGAGCTCGATCGCTTCCGTCTTCGCCAAGGGGAGGAGCCACAAGACATGTACAACCGGCTCAAGACCTTGGTGAACCAAGTGCGCAACCTCGGGAGCGCAAAATGGGATGACCACGAAGTGGTTAAGGTTATTCTAAGAGCCCTTATTTTCCTTAACCCCACACAAGTTCAATTAATTCGTGGCAATCCTAGATATCCACTAATGACCCCCGAGGAAGTTATCGGGAATTTTGTGAGTTTTGAATGCATGATCAAGGGCTCCAAGAAAATCAACGAGCTTGATGAACCCTCCACATCCGAGGCGCAACCGGTAGCCTTCAAGGCAACGGAGGAGAAGAAGGAGGAGTCTACACCAAGTAGACAACCAATTGACGCCTCCAAGCTCGACAACGAGGAGATGGCCCTAATCATTAAAAGCTTTAGGCAAATCCTCAAGCAACGGAAGGGGAAGGACTACAAATCCCGTTCCAAGAAGGTTTGCTACAAGTGTGGTAAGCCCGGTCACTTTATTGCTAAATGTCCATTATCAAGTGATAGTGACAGGGGCGACGACAAGAAGGGCAAGAGGAAGGAAAAGAAGAGATACTACAAGAAGAAGGGTGGCGATGCCCATGTTTGTCGGGAGTGGGACTCCGACGAAAGCTCAAGCGACTCCTCCGACGACGAGGACGCCGCCAACATCGCCGTCACCAAGGGCCTCCTCTTCCCCAACGTCGGCCACAAGTGTCTCATGGCCAAGGACGGCAAAAAGAAGGTAAAATCAAGGTCCTCCACTAAATATGAAACATCTAGTGATGAGGATGATAAAAATGAGGAGGAAAACTTGCGTACTCTTTTTGCCAACCTCAACATGCAACAAAAGGAAAAATTAAATGAATTAATTAGTGCTATACATGAGAAGGATGAACTCTTGGATTCTCAAGAGGACTTCCTTATTAAAGAAAATAAGAAGCATGTTAAGGTTAAAAATGCTTATGCTCTAGAAAGAGAAAAATGTGAAAAATTGTCTAGTGAGCTAAGCACTTGCCATGAGACTTTAGACAACCTTAGAAATGAAAATGCTAATTTGTTAGCTAAGGTTGATTCTCATAGTTGCAATGGTTCAATTCCGAATTCTAGAAATGATAATGATAATTTGCTTGCTAGGATTGAAGAATTGAACATTTCTCTTGCTAGTCTTAGAAATGAAAATGAGAAATTAATTGCTAAGGCTAAGGACTTTGATGTTTGCAATGCTACCATTTCCGACCTTAGAGCTAAAAATGATATGTTGCATGCTAAGGTTGTTGAACTAAAATCTTGCAAACCCTCTACATCTAATGTTGAGCATATTTCCATTTGTACTAGATGTAGAGATATTAATGTTGATGCTATCCATGATCACCTGGCCTTAATTAAAAAACAAAATGATCACATAGCACAACTTAATGATAAGATTAGAAAGCATGACTTAGAAAATGAAAAATTTAAACTTGCTAGAAGCATGCTCTATAATGGGAGACGCCCTGGCATTAAGGACGACATTGGCTTCCAAAAGGGAGACAATGTCAAAATTAATGCCCCTCCAAAGAACTTATCTAACTTTGTTAAGGGCAAGGCTCCCATGCCTCAGGATAACGAGGGGTACATTTTATACCCTGCCGGCTATCCTGAGAGCAAGATTAGGAAAATTCATTCTAGGAAGTCTCACTCTGGCCCCAATCATGCTTTTATGTATAAGGGTGAGACATCTAGATCTAGGCAACCAACCCATGCCAAGTTGCCTAGAAAGAAAATTCCTAATGCATCAAATGATCATAGCATTTCATTTAAAACTTTTGATGCATCTTATGTTTTAACTAGCAAATCAGGCAAGGTAGTTGCCAAAATTGTTGGGGGCAAACACAAGGGCTCCAAGACTTGTGTTTGGGTACCCAAAGTTCTTGTATCTAATGCCAAAGGACCCAAAACCGTTTGGGTACCTAAAACAAAGAACTAAACTTGTTTTGTAGGTTTATGCATCCGGGGGCTCAAGTTGGATACTCGACAGCGGGTGCACAAACCATATGACAGGGGAGAAAAAGATGTTCTCCTCATATGAGAAAAACCAAGATCCCCAACGAGCTATCACATTCGGGGATGGAAATCAAGGTTTGGTCAAAGGTTTGGGAAAAATTGCTATATCTCCTGACCATTCTATTTCCAATGTTTTTCTTGTAGATTCTTTAGATTACAATTTGCTTTCCGTATCCCAATTATGTCAAATGGGCTACAACTGTCTTTTTACTGATATTGGTGTTACTATCTTTAGAAGAAGTGATGATTCAATAGCCTTTAAGGGAGTGTTAGAGGGTCAGCTATACTTGGTTGATTTTGATAGAGCTGAACTCGACACTTGCTTGATTGCTAAGACTAACTTGGGTTGGCTTTGGCACCGCCGACTAGCCCATGTTGGAATGAAGAATCTTCACAAGCTTCTAAAGGGAGAACACATTTTGGGACTAACCGATGTTCATTTTGAGAAAGACAGGATTTGTAGCGCATGTCAAGCCGGGAAGCAAGTTGGTGCCCATCATCCACACAAAAACATCATGACTACCGACAGGCCACTGGAACTCCTTCACATGGATTTATTCGGCCCGATCGCTTACATAAGCATCGGCGGTAGTAAGTATTGTCTTGTAATTGTGGATGATTATTCTCGCTTCACTTGGGTATTCTTTTTGCAGGAAAAATCACAAACCCAAGAGACCTTAAAAGGATTCTTGAGACGAGCTCAAAATGAGTTCGGCTTAAGGATCAAGAAAATTAGAAGCGACAACGGAACGGAGTTCAAGAACTCTCAAATAGAAGGCTTCCTTGAGGAGGAGGGCATCAAGCATGAGTTCTCTTCTCCCTACACTCCACAACAAAATGGTGTAGTGGAGAGGAAGAATCGAACTCGATTGGACATGGCAAGGACCATGCTTGATGAGTACAAGACACCGGATCGGTTTTGGGCCGAGGCGGTCAACACAGCCTGCTACGCCATCAACCGGTTATATCTTCACCGAATCCTCAAGAAGACATCTTATGAACTCCTAACCGGTAAAAAGCCCAATATTTCATATTTTAGAGTTTTTGGTAGCAAATGTTTTATACTTGTTAAAAGAGGTAGAAAATCTAAATTTGCTCCTAAAACTGTAGAAGGCTTTTTACTAGGATATGACTCAAACACAAGGGCATATAGAGTCTTTAACAAGTCCTCAGGACTTGTTGAAGTTTCTTGTGACGTTGTGTTTGATGAGACTAACGGCTCTCAAGTAGAGCAAGTTGATCTTGATGATATAGGTGAAGAACAGGCTCCATGCATAGCGCTAAGGAACATGTCCATTGGGGATGTGTGTCCTAAGGAATCCGAAGAGCCTTCACATGCACAAGATCAACCATCCTCCTCAACGCAAGCATCTCCACCAACTCAAATTGAGGATGAGACTCAAGATGTTGAACAAGAAGATCAAGAAGATGAGCCACCTCAAAATGACGGCAACGATCAAGGGGGAGATGCAAATGATGAGGACAAGGAGGATGATCAACCAAGGCCGCCACACCCAAGAGTCCACCAAGCAATACAACGAGATCACCCTGTCGACACCATCCTCGGCGATATTCATAAGGGGGTAACTACTCGATCTCGTGTTGCTCATTTTTGTGAACATTACTCTTTTGTTTCCTCTATTGAGCCACACAGGGTAGAGGAAGCTCTTCAAGATTCGGATTGGGTGATGGCGATGCAAGAGGAGCTCAACAATTTCACAAGGAATGAGGTATGGCATTTAGTTCCACGTCCTAACCAAAATGTTGTAGGAACCAAGTGGGTCTTCCGCAACAAGCAAGACGAGCATGGTGTGGTGACAAGGAACAAAGCTCGACTCGTGGCCAAGGGCTATTCACAAGTCGAAGGTTTGGATTTTGGTGAAACCTATGCACCCGTAGCTAGGCTTGAGTCAATTCGCATATTATTGGCCTATGCTACTTACCATGGCTTCAAGCTTTATCAAATGGACGTGAAGAGTGCCTTCCTCAATGGACCAATCAAGGAGGAGGTCTATGTTGAGCAACCTCCCGGCTTTGAAGACAAATTTAGTAGGATCATGACACAGAAATTCGAGATGTCGATGATGGGGGAGTTGAAATATTTCTTAGGATTTCAAGTCAAGCAACTCCAAGAGGGCACCTTCCTTAGCCAAACGAAGTATACTCAAGATATCCTAACCAAGTTTGGAATGAAGGATGCCAAGCCCATCAAGACACCCATGGGAACAAATGGGCATCTCGACCTCGACACGGGAGGTAAGTCCGTGGATCAAAAGGTATACCGGTCGATGATTGGTTCATTGCTTTATTTATGTGCATCTCGACCGGACATTATGCTTTCCGTATGCATGTGTGCAAGATTCCAAGCCGACCCTAAGGAATCACACCTTACGGCCGTAAAACGAATCTTGAGATATTTAGCTTATACTCCTAAGTTTGGGCTTTGGTACCCTCGGGGATCCACTTTTGATTTGATTGGTTATTCGGATGCCGATTGGGCGGGGTGTAAGATTAACAGGAAGAGCACATCGGGGACTTGCCAGTTCTTGGGAAGATCCTTGGTGTCATGGGCTTCAAAGAAGCAAAATTCGGTCGCTCTTTCTACCGCCGAAGCCGAGTATATTGCCGCAGGCCATTGTTGCGCGCAATTACTTTGGATGAGGCAAACTCTGCGGGACTACGGTTACAAATTAACCAAAGTCCCTTTGCTATGTGACAATGAGAGTGCAATCAAAATGGCCGACAATCCCGTCGAGCACAGCCGCACTAAGCACATAGCCATTCGGTATCACTTTCTTCGGGATCACCAACAAAAGGGGGATATCGAGATTTCATACATTAACACTAAAGATCAATTAGCCGATATCTTTACCAAGCCACTTGATGAACAATCTTTTACCCGACTTAGGCATGAGCTCAATATTCTTGATTCCAGGAATTTCTTTTGCTAGTCTTGCACACATAGCACATGAATATACCTTTGATCATGTCTCTTTTCTATATGCTATGACTAATGTGTTTTCAAGTGTATTTCAAACCAAGTCATAGGTATATTGAAAGGGAATTGGAGTCTTCGGCGAAGACAAGGCTTCCACTCCACTCTACTACTCATCCTTCGCCGTCGCTCCGTATCATCTCTCCAACTTTGGTATAATCTTCACTCATTCATTTCATGACCAAAGGGGGAGAAAGTCTTCATTGGGCCCTAATGATTCCGTTTTTGGCGATTCATGCCAAAGGGGGAGAAAATATGAGCCCAAAGCAAAAGGACCGCACCACCACTTAAAATTTTGGAGATTTTCAAATTGGATTTCAAAATTGGTATCTTATTATGTTCTAAAGGGGGAGGAAGTAGTTTTTCAAAATGTTAAATCAAAACCCTCTTGAACACTAAGAGGAGAATCTCATTTGAGGGGGAGTTTTGTTCAGTCAAAGGGAAAGCATTTTGGAACAAAGGAAGAAACTTTCAAAACTTAAAAATGCTTTGCTAAATCTTATTCATTTACCTTTGACTATCTTGCAAAAGGACTTTGAAAAGAATTTACAAAAGAATTTGCAAAAACAAAACTCTTGGTGCAAATGTGGTCCAATATGTCAAAACAAAGAAAACAATCCATGCGCATCATATAAGTATATATTGGCTCAATTTCAAGCAACCTTTGCACTTACATTATGCAAACTAGTTCAATTATGCACTTCTATATTTGCTTTGGTTTGTGTTGGCATCAATCACCAAAAAGGGGGAGATTGAAAGGGAATTAGGCTTACACCTAGTTCCTAAATAATTTTGGTGGTTGAATTGCCCAACACAAATATTGGACTAACTAGTTTGCTCTAGTACTTAAGTTATACAGGTGCAAAAGGCTCACACTTAGCCAATAAAAAGACCAAGTTTTGGATTCGACAAAGGAGCAACGAGGCAACCGAGGGCACCTCTGGCTGGAGGCACCGGACTGTCCGGTGTGCACCGGACAGTGTCCGGTGCGCCCAGAGGACTCCAACTCCAACTCTTCGCTCTCGGGAATTCTCGGAAGACGGCGCGCTATAATTCACCGGACTGTCCGGTGTGCACCGGACATGTCCGGTGCTCCAAGGAAACTCCGTCTCCGGAACTCGCCAGCCTCGGGTTCGCGCGGCAGCCGCTCCGCTAAAATTCACCGGACTGTCCGGTGTACCAGCGGAGCAACGGCTCTCTGCGGCGCCAACGGCTCCTTGCGGAGCATTTAATGCGCGCGCAGCGCGCGCAGACGTCAGGATCGCCCATACCGGTGCACCGGACATCAAACAGTACATGTCCGGTGTGCACCGGACACCCAGGAGGGCCCAGAAGTCAGAAGCTCCAACGGTCAGAATCCAACGGCAATGGTGACGTGGCAGGGGCACCGGACTGTCCGGTGTGCACCGGACTGTCCGGTGCGCCATCGAACAGACAGCTTCCAGCAACGGTCACTTTTGGTGGTTGGGGCTATAAATACCCCAACCACCCCACATTCATTGCCATCCAAGTTTTCCACTTCTCAACTACTACAAGAGCTCTAGCATTCAATTCTAGACACACCAAATAGATCAAGTCCTCTCCAAATTCCACACAACACCATAGTGACTAGAGAGAGTGATTTGCTTGTGTTCTTTCGAGCTCTTGCGCTTGGATCGCATTCTTTTCTTTCTCACTTGTTCTTGTGATCATCACTCAATTGTAACCAAGGCAAGAGGCACCAATTGTGTGGTGGCCCTTGCGGGGAAGTTTTGTTCCCGGTTGATTGAGAAGAAGAGAAAGCTCACTCGATCCGTGGGATCGTTTGAGAGAGGGAAGGGTTGAAAAAGACCCGGCCTTTGTGGCCTCCTCAACGGGGAGTAGGTTTGCGAGAACCGAACCTCGGTAAAACAAATCCGCGTGTCACACTCTTATTTGCTTGCGATTTGTTTTGCGCCCTCTCTCGCGGACTCGTTTCTTTATTACTAACGCTAACCCGGCTTGTAGTTGTGTTTATTTTTGAGATTTTCAGTTTCGCCCTATTCACCCCCCCCTCTAGGCGACTATCAAACCCCCGGCCGGAGAAGCGCGTCGTCTCCCCCACAACATCCAGCACCGCATCACCGACGACGTCAGGGTGAGGCCGCCGCTGGATTCCAGCGGAGTCGGCCAAAACCTGGCTGCAGCAGCAATGCTCCTCCGCGCGATGCCGGAGCCATCGACTACGGAAGGGCGACGTATCCAGGGAGAGCTCAAGAATCTCCTGGAGGACGCCGCGGTCCGATGGGCCGAAAGCTCTGCCTCCCGAAGGCAGGGTTTCCCCTCGGGACATCACGCCGCGACTTCCCGATTTACGCGGGAAGCCTCGGTCCACTCCGGGCGCACGCACAACACAGCGCCTGCGGCCCCAGGTCCCCTCGGCAACGAGCGTCATCATCACAGCCGTCGGGCCCACCTCGACGATAGGGCGCGCCGAGGCTACCACCCCAGGCGTGGGGGACGCTACGACAGTGGGGAGGATCGGAGTCCTTCGCCCGAACCACCCGGTCCGCAGGCTTTCAGCCGCACCATACGACGGGCACCGTTCCCGACCCGGTTCCGAACCCCGACTACTATCACAAAGTACTCGGGGGAGACGAGACCGAAACTGTGGCTCACGGACTATCGGCTGGCCTGCCGACTGGGTGGAACGAACGATGACAACCTCATCATCCGCAACCTCCCCCTGTTCCTCTCCGACACCGCTCGAGCCTGGTTAGAGCACCTGCCTCCGGGGTAGATCTCCAACTGGGACGACCTGGTCCGAGCCTTCGTCGGCAATTTCCAGGGCACGTACGTGCGCCCTGGGAACTCCTGGGATCTCCGAAGCTGCCGCCAGCAGCCGGGAGAGTCTCTCCGGGACTATATCCGGCGATTCTCGAAGCAGCGCATGGAGCTGCCCAACGTCACCGACTCAGATGTCATCGGCGCGTTCCTCGCCGGCACCACCTGCCGCGACCTGGTGAGCAAGCTGGGTCGCAAGACCCCCACCAGGGCGAGCGAGCTGATGGACATCGCCACCAAGTTCGCCTCTGGCCAGGAGGCGGTTGAGGCCATTTTTCGAAAGGACAAGCAGCCCCAGGGCCGCCCACCGGAAGATGCTCCCGAGGCGTCAACTCAGCGCGGCGCCAAGAAGAAGGGCAAGAAGAAGTCGCAAGCGAAACGCGACGCCGCCGATGCGGATCTTGTCGCCGCCGCCGAGCACAAGAACCCTCAGAAACCTCCCGGAGGTGCCAACCTCTTCGACAAGATGCTCAAGGAGCCATGCCCTTATCATTAGGGGCCCGTCAAGCACACCCTCGAGGAGTGTGCCATGCTTCGACGACACTTCCACAAGGCTGGGCCACCCGCGGAGGGTGGCAAGGCCCTCGACGACGCCAAGGAGGAAGATCACAAGGCAGGAGGGTTCCCCGAGATCCGCGATAGCTTCATGATCTACGGCGGGCAAGTGGCGAATGCCTCTGCTCGGTAAAGGTGGCGGCGCCAGTCTACCTAGACTGGTCCGACAAGCCCATCACCTTCGACCGGGCCGACCATCCGGACTACGTGCCGAGCCCGGGGAAATACCCACTCGTTGTCGACCCCATCATCGGCGACGTCAGGCTCACCAAGGTCCTCATGGACGGAGGCAGCAGCCTCAACATCATCTACGCCGAGACCCTCAGGCTCCTGCGGATCGATCTGTCCTCAGCCCGGGCGGGCGCTACGCCTTTCCACGGGATCGTCCCCGGGAAGCGCGTTCAACCCCTCGGACAACTCGACCTACCTGTCTGCTTCGGGATGCCCTCCAACTTTCGAAAGGAGACCCTCACGTTCGAAGTGGTCGGGTTTCAAGGAACCTACCACGCAGTGCTGGGGAGGCCATGCTACGCCAAGTTCATGGCCGTCCCCAACTACACCTACCTCAAGCTCAAGATGTCGGGCCCCAACGGGGTCATCACCGTCGGGCCCACGTACCGACACGCATACGAATGCGATGTGGAGTGCGTGGAGTACGCCGAGGCCCTCGCCGAATCCGAGGCCCTCATCGCTGACCTGGAGAGCCTCTCTAGGGAGGCGCCCGACGTGAAGCGCCACGCCGGCAACTTCGAACCAGCGGAGACGGTCAAGTCCGTCCCTCTCGACCCCTGCAACGACGCCTCCAAGCAGATCCGGATCGGCTCCGAGCTCGACCCCAAATAGGAAGCAGTGCTCGTCGACTTTCTCCGCGCGAACGCCGACGTTTTCGCGTGGAGTCCCTCGGACATGCCCAGCATACCGAGGGAAGTCACCGAGCACTCTCTGGATATTCGAGCTGGGGCCCGACCCGTGAAGCAGCCTCTGCGCCGATTCGACGAAGAAAAGCACAGAGCCATAGGCGAAGAGATCCACAAGCTACTGGCGGCAGGGTTCATCAAAGAGGTATTCCATCCCGAATGGCTTGCCAACCCTGTGCTAGTAAGAAAGAAAGGGGGGAAATGGCGGATGTGTGTAGACTACACTGGTCTAAACAAAGCATGTCCGAAGGTTCCCTACCCTCTGCCTCGCATCGATCAGATCGTGGATTCCACTGCTGGGTGCGAAACCCTGTCTTTCCTTGATGCCTACTCAGGGTATCACCAGATCAAGATGAAAGAGTCCGACCAGCTCGCGACTTCATTCATCACACCCTTCGGCATGTACTGCTATGTTACAATGCCGTTTGGTTTGAGGAATGCGGGGCGACGTACCAGCGATGCATGAACCATGTGTTTGGCGAACACATCGGCCGAACGATCGAGGCCTACATCGATGACATCGTAGTCAAGACGAGGAAGGCCTCCGACCTCCTTTCCGACCTTGAAGCGACATTTCGATGTCTCAAGGCGAAAGGCGTGAAGCTTAATCCCGAAAAGTGTGTCTTCGGGGTCCCCCGAGGCATGCTCTTGGGGTTCATCGTCTCCGAGCGAGGCATCGAAGCCAACCCGGAGAAGATTGCAGCCATCACCAGCATGGGGCCAATCAAGGACTTGAAAGGCGTACAGAGGGTTATGGGATGCCTCGCGGCTCTGAGCCGCTTCATCTCCCGCCTCGGCGAAAGAGGCCTGCCTCTGTACCGCCTCTTAAGGAAAGCTGAGTGCTTCACTTGGACTCCCGAGGCCGAGGAAGCCCTCGGGAACCTGAAGGCGCTCCTCACGAACGCGCCCGTCCTGGTGCCCCCCGCTGCCGGAGAAGCCCTCTTGATCTACGTCGCCGCGACCACCTAGGTGGTTAGCGCCGCGATCATGGTTGAGAGACGAGAAGAAGGGCATGCACTGCCCGTCCAGAGGCCAGTCTACTTCATCAGTGAGGTACTGTCCGAGACCAAGATCCGCTACCCACAAATCCAGAAGCTGCTGTACACGGTGATCCTGACACGGCGGAAGTTGTGACACTACTTCGAGTCTCATCCGGTGACGGTGGTGTCATCCTTCCCCCTGGGAGAGATCATCCAGTCCCGAGAGGCTTCGGGTAGGATCGCGAAGTGGGCGGTGGAGATCATGGGCGAGACGATCTCGTTCGCCCCCCGGAAGGCCATCAAGTCCCAGGTCCTGGCGGACTTCGTGGCTGAATGGGCCGACACCCAGCTCCCGACAGCTCCGATCCAACCTGAGCTTTGGACCATGTTTTTCGACGGGTCGCTGATGAAGACAGGGGCCGGCGCAGGCCTCCTCTTCGTCTCGCCCCTCGGAAAGCACCTACGCTACGTGCTACGCCTCCACTTCCCGGCGTCCAACAATGTGGCGGAGTACGAGGCTCTGGTAAACGGGTTGCGAATCACCATCGAGCTAGGGGTCCGACGCCTCGACGCTCGCGGTGACTCGCAGCTCGTCATCGACCAAGTCATGAAGAACTCCTACTGCCGTGACCCGAAGATGGAAGCCTACTGCGATGAGGTTCGGCGCCTGGAAGACAAGTTCTACGGGCTCGAGCTCAACCACATCGCCCGATGCTACAATGAGGCTGCGGACGAGCTGGCTAAAATAGCCTCGGGACGAACAACAGTTCCCCCGGACGTATTCTCCCGAGACCTGCATCAACCCTCCGTCAAGACCGAGGACACGCCCGAGCCCGAGGCACCTTCGGCTCCGCCCGAGGCCCCCTCGGCTCCGCCCGAGGCACCCTCGGCTCAGTCCGAGGTACCCTCGGCCCAGTCCGAGGTACCCTCGGCACGGTCCGAGGTACCCTCGGCTCAGCCCGAGGTACCCTCGACCCCTGAGGGTGAGGCACTGCGCGTCGAAGGGGAACCAAGCGAGGTCACGCCTAATCAAAGCTGGCAGACCCCGTACCTGCAATATCTCCACCGAGGGGAGCTGCCCCTCGACCAAGCCGAAGCTCGGCGGTTGGCGCGGGGCGCCAAGTCTTTCGTCTTGCTGGGGGATGGGAAGGAGCTGTACCACAGCAGCCCCTCAGGCATCCTCCAGTGATGCATTTCTATCGCCGAAGGCCAGCAGCTCTTGCAAGAGATACACTCGGGGGCTTGCGGCCATCACGCAGCACCTCGAGCCCTCGTTGGAAACGCCTTCCGACAAGGATTCTACTGGCCGACGGCGGTGGCCGACGCTACTAGAATTGTCCGCTCCTGCGAAGGGTGTCAGTTCTACGCGAGGCAGACCCACCTGCCCGCTCAAGCTCTGCAGACAATACCCATCACCTGGTCGTTTGCTGTGTGGGGTCTGGACCTCGTTGGCCCCTTGCAGAAGGCACCCGGGGGCTACACGCACCTGTTGGTCGCCATCGACAAATTCTCCAAGTGGATCGAGGTCCGACCCCTAAACAGCATCAGGTCCGAGCAGACGGTGGCGTTCTTCACCAACATCATCCATCGCTTTGGGGTCCCGAACTCCATCATCACCGACAACGGTACCCAGTTCACCGGCAGAAAGTTCCTGGACTTCTGCGAGGATCACCACATCCGGGTGGACTGGGCTGCTGTGGCTCACCCCATGACGAATGGGCAAGTGGAGCGGGCCAACGGCATGATCCTGCAAGGACTCAAGCCTTGGATCTACAACGACCTCAACAAGTTTGGCAAGTGGTGGATGAAGGAACTCCCCTCGGTGGTCTGGAGTCTGAGGACAACGCCGAGCCGAGCCACGGGCTTCACACCGTTCTTTCTAGTCTATGGGGCCGAGGCCATCTTGTCCACAGACCTAGAATACGGTTCCCCGAGGGCGAGGGCCTACACCGACCAAAGCAACCAAGCCAACCGAGAAGACTCACTGGACTAGCTGGAGGAGGCTCGGGACATGGCCTTACTACACTCGGCGCGGTACCAGCAGTCCCTACGCTACCACGCCCGAGGGGTTAGGTCCCGAGACCTCCAGGTGGGCGACCTGGTGCTTCGACTGCGACAAGACGCCCGAGGGCGGCACAAGCTCACGCCTCCCTGGGAAGGGCCGTTCGTCATCGCCAAGGTTCTGAAGCCCGGGACATACAAGCTGGCCAACAGCCAAGGCGAGGTCTACAGCAACGCTTGGAACATCCAACAGCTACGTCGCTTCTACCCTTAAGATGTTTTCAAGTTGCTCGTATACTTCGTTCACACACCAAGTCTGGTCGTCAAGGAAGGGTCAGCCTTGCCTCGGCAAAGCCTGACCCTCCCTCGGGGGCTAGAAGGGGGCAACCCCCTCTGCGTCAAAATTTTCCTCGAAAAAAGAAAAAAAAATCTTTTCTGCCAGAATGCTTTTCGTGCTCTTCGACTACTTCAAAAGTGGATCCTGAAAACGGTGGAGTACACGTAAGCAGCCAAGGCTGACCGAGCCGAGGGACTCCTACGCCTCCGGGATACGGATACCTCACTCATCACCTTCTGCAGCAGAGTAACTCGCGCTCGGATAAGTGACTCCACGGACCGAACAAGTCTTCATGCTCGAGAAGCTCCTCTGCGGAAATGATTTTTTGGGCCTTCTCGACTGCGTCGGTAACAGAACCCTATGGACGAGTAAGAGCGCGCGTAAGCGGTAAGGCCGACCGAGCCGAGGGATTCCTACGCCTCCGGGATACGGATACCTCGCTCATCACCTTCCGTGAAAAGCAACTCTCGCCCGCACAAACAATTCTGTTACCGACAAGTGAGTCCGGGTACTCGAAACAAGAGGAAAAGAAACGCAGCTTTACAACACGACGACGGTGTGTTTAGGCCTCGACAGTCGCAGAAAACATACACACACTACAAGACGACCTGATCCTGCAGGCTTGGACGTCGACAGCCGAAGGGGGCAGCAGCACCCTCGGCATCAACTACACCTTCGACGGGGTCTGACCTAGCCTCGGACGGCGACGCGGTCGGAGGGCCCCCACTCTGAAGGACGACATCAGCACCACGCCCGGGCCATCGCCGCCAAGGTCTTCTTCGAGAATCCGGCCCGAGCAGGCGGCTCGGCCGGCCACCCCGAGGCCTCGGCCAGCTGACCCCCCAAGACATCAGCTCAGCTTATGGCCTCGGCAGCTCAACTCCGGCGTCGGCTCCACCAGTGGACGACCCGGCCAGGCTCTGGCCAACTTCACCTCCTTTTCGAAGCCAACTCTGCCTTCGTCCGTGCTGACACCGCTACCTCCGGCTTCGGCTCATCGAAGAGCAGCCGAGGGGTTCCTGTAACTAAGCAAGAGGGGCCTCGGACAGCAAGGCCGACCGAGCCGAGGGACTCCTACTCCTCCGGGATACGGATACCTCACTCGTCACCTTTGCACGAGGTAACTCACGCTCGGTGAAGCGGTTCAGATAATCAACAAGGCGAGTCTTAGTGCTCGAAATGAAGAAAAAACACGGCTCCGCGCCGAAAATACATACACGTTCAGGCCTCGACAGCAACGATGAACAAGACACCGGCTTTCAAGATGCCAATACAAACGGAACTCCGGTTCCGTCCCCACGGCAGCGGTGATGGCCCCAGGGCGGAAGCCGCTACAACCTTGCCCTCGCCCGCGCCGACGCTCGAGGGGCGAGGACAAGTACAAAGAGCCGGAGGCCTGGGGCACGGATGGTGGCGGCGATCCCGTCAGCGACGGGGACTTCTCGGGCCGCACCCACCTCGGCACCTTCGAGTGGAGCATCAGCCCATCGGCAGATCCCCACTCAGATCCTCCCGGACGAGCGGAGCACCGACCTCCACGCGGAGGCCCCGTACCGTTGCAAAGGAAGGACAGCCCCAGAACACGAATGCTGCTCTAGCGGCGCGCGATGTTTTGGGCGGTCCACCCGAGCGCACGGCGCGACCACCGCCCTCACGGCAGGAGGGGGCACCGGGAGCCAAGCCGGCGAGCCCAACGAACTGGAGCTGACGACACCCGCTGTCGACCGGCCCCGCGTTGTCGATGTCTGCCCCGCTCGCAGGGCCAGTGAGCGCCCTCTCCCTTGGATGCTGAAGGGGAGGCTGGCCCACGAACCCATGCGGGAGGTAGAGCTCCGGCTCAGCCCGGCCTCCGCCCCAGCGAGGATGACGAACATCCTTGAAGCTGAGGGCGGAACCAAGATCGCAGCCCAGCTTGCTTCTCCCCGTCCAGAAGCTGGGGGTCACCGTCTTGGGTGACCACCGGCGAGGGGATGCGGCTGGGCTGCCTGATGAAAATCCTTGAAGCCGAACGATGGCTGAAAGGTACCAACTTCCACGAAGTTGCGTTCCTCCGACGACAAGACGGAAGGGCTCCGGGCGCCCCCCGCTCGGGGGCTCGGAAGGTGGAAAGACACGATGCATGTGGGGAGCGCGAAGACATAGTTGCCCTCCAAGGGGGTCGCCCCCCTTTTAAAGGCGACTCTCCCTACCTGCGCCCTCAACCGTTGCGGGTCGAATCTTCTCCAACACGCTCCAAGATTCACCCCCCCCCCCACGGCGCGGGGGCTTGGTCCCACACGTCATGCAAGCCGGTCCAGGGGAGAAGAAGCCAAACCGTCGCGCGCGCGCGGTGCATGCAACCACCCGGCGGTTACAAGCACTCCTCCACTTTCGCCCAGACCAGCGGGTGAAAGGGCGGACAGCCATGCATGAGGCATGCAACCATGCCAAGTGGGCGCACCCCTTCGACTCCAACGAGCCCAGCATGGAGGTCTAGGCCCACGCATCATGCAACCGGCGCGCCGGTTGCTACGTGTGAACAACTGCACCGCCACTCACGCCACTACCGCGCCTCCTTGACTACGGAGTCAATACCGCGACTCGAGGCAACCCTGCAGTACCAGCCAAGCGCGACGGTCAAACGCGGTCAAAAATGGGCCGGCAGTAATGGCGGTGACAGGCGGGCAGCAGCAGCGGTCACGTCGCCAGCCAAGCTCACGTCCCATCCAGGGGCAGCGGGGAAGCCCTCTCCCACGGCTTGAAGGCGACGCGCCCGTGATCCGTTCCTCGAACGGCTCGCGCACGCGCAACGGCCGCCCCGCGAACCGCTCACCCCGTCGCATTAACTTCACGGTGGGACAGGCGGCGTCTCAGGCGGGAGAAGCAAGCGACGCTTCGCCTTCGCCATAATGACCGCGTCGAAAGAGGTACGCCGCGTCATTCGATTTCGTGTCCTTTCCCTTTTCCTCTTTCTCTCTCTCACAACAGGGATCGGGAAAGGGGGATACCCCGAAAAGGACCCTTCTCCGTGAAGGAAATAGGCTCAGAGCCTCCCTACTGATTAGAGGTTCGAAGGCTGGCCCCTCGGAGGGGTTCAATAGCCGCCTCAGAGCACGTGGGCTCCACACCCACTACTGGTCAGAGGTTCGATGGCCGGCCCTTCGGAGGGTTCAACGGCCGCCTTAGGCCACTCGGGCTCCGCGCCCACTACTGATCAGGGGTTCGTAGGCTGGCCCTCGAAGGGTTCACAGTCGCCTCAGACACAGAGCGAGGGATGACCATGGGTACGTTCGATACATAACCAAGGCTCGGGCTGCGCTCCCGAGGTACCCTAGGACATTTCTGTAGGATTACGGGGAGGCTACGCTAGCGCAAAACAAAATTTTCATCCCCATAATACCAAGAACTACTGCGGTTATAGGTCATGGAATTACCACTAGACGCGCAGAGCATCGGAAGACGTCTCGATGTAGACGAACGCGTCGAGCAGTGCCGTGTAGTCGCCGACGTTCTTCACGTCCTCGCACGGTTCGTCCAAGTGCTCCAGATGCAGCACCTCCGAGGTATCCACACGTACAGGGAGGAAGCGCCGCGTACCGAACTGCTAGGTTCGCGACGGCGGCTTGGCGAGGGCGAGAGGCGAGCGGCGACTGCTAGTTTGCAGGTGGCGAATTAGGTTATCTCTTAACCGCGCCCCCGCCCCTCATTATATAGGCGTTATGGTGGGCTTCTGACGCCGAGGCCCATCATTAACCCTAAAGCCTAGTCTAATTTCGGATCTAATCCGAATTAGGCTTCCTCCCCCTTAAGTGTGTGACCCTATAGGTTCACGTACAAATAGACATAGCCCGAGTACTCTTACTTGGCCCAATAATTGACAGCGGCCTCTAGCAAGACATGTCAACTCCTATGTGTACGTAAAGATCATATCAGACAAACCATTGCGACATTAAGTACATGCTGTTCCCTTTGTCTCACGATATTTGGTCTGGCTCTAAGCTGACCTCTCTTTCTCGATACTGTGAATTGGAATCCTTTCAATGGTTAACTCTTAACCCTAGCACGGCCATGCATTTCTTGATCCAATCACTCGAGGGGCCCAGAGATATCTCTCTCACAAAGAGAGGGACAAATTCCATCTTGACTGACCATGCCTCATAGCATGCTTCCTGACAAACCCAAAACTACCTTTATAACTACCCAGTTACGGGATAGCATTTGATAGTCCCTAAGTAAGTCAATTCACATCTTGAGAACATGCGACAATCTCAGGTCTAAGGATACAGTATTCATGTTGCAAGAAGAGAACTATATTACAATATCTCACGTTGGGTCGGTCCAGCCTCATGTCATACATGTGCCCACATTATTAATTTAACATCTCCATGTTCATGACTTGTGAAATGTAGTCATCAACTAATACATGTGCTAGTCATCGACTCTGACTAGGGACATCATTTAGAATAACCATATAAGTAAAGAATCTCACAAACAATTCACATAATTGCTAATCAATACAAGGTGCCTTCCATGGATATTCAATTAAGCAATATATATATCATGGATACAAAGAAATATGCTCATCTCTATGATTATCTCTAGGGCATATTTCTAACAGTCTCCCACTTGCACTAGAGTTAATCTAGAAGATATCTAATACCCATAGATCTCACGTGTGCCTCATGCTTAGGTTGTGGAAGAGGTTTTGTCAAAGGATCAGCAACATTCAAATCCGTATGTATTTTGCATATCTTTATCTCACCCCGCCTAATGAATTCCCGTATGAGGTGAAACTTCCGCAGTACGTGTTTGTTTTTCTGGTGGTTCCTTGGCTCCTTAGCTTGCGCAATAGCCCCATTGTTGTCACAGTAGAGGTTCAATGGGCTAGATGCATTAGGAAACACACCAAGCTCGATGAGGAACTTTCTTATCCAAACACCTTCCTTCGCAGATTCAGAAGCTGCAATGTACTCGGCTTCTGCTGTAGAATCAGTCACAGTCTCCTGTTTGGAACTCTTCCAACTAACAGCACCACCATTTATTGTGAACACAAAACCTGATTGCGATTTTAACTCGTCTGGGTCAGTTTGGAAGCTAGCATCGGTGTAACCAGTTACAACGAGCTCCTCCTTACCCCCATATACCAGGAACATATCTTTAGTCCTTCTTAAGTACTTAAGAATGCCTTTTACCGCTGTCCAGTGATCCTCACCTGGATCAGCCTGGTATCTACTCGTAGCACTTATAGCGTATGAAACATCTGGGCGTGTACTTATCATGGCATACATGATTGAACCAATTGCTGAGGCGTATGGTACCTTACTCATGCGCTCCCGCTCATTAGCCGTTGCAGGACATTGCATCTGGCTAAGGTGTTTACCATGTGACATAGGTATGAACCCTTTCTTGGACTGTTCCATGTTGAACCGTTTCAAAACCTTGTCAATGTACGTATCTTGACTTAATCCTATAAGCCTCTTCGACCTATCTCTATAGATCCTTATGCCCAAAATATATGCTGCTTCCCCTAAGTCCTTCATAGAAAAACTCTTTTTCAGTGAAGCCTTGACGGACTCCAGCATAGGAATGTCATTCCCAATCAATAATATGTCATCCACATACAAGATCAGAAATACAACAGCGCTCCCACTTTCGTTCTTGTAAACACAAGCTTCTTCTTCATTCTGATGAAAACCAAGCCCTTTGATCACTTCATCAAAACGAATGTTCCAACTCCGAGATGCTTGCTTCAACCCATAAATGGATTTCTGAAGTTTGCATATCTTTCCAGCATTGATCGGATCGACAAAACCCTCGGGCTGTATCATATACACGTCCTCATCTAGGTTTCCATTAAGGAAAGCTGTTTTGACATCCATCTGCCAAATCTCATAATCGAAATATGCGGCAATAGCTAGAATGATCCGAATAGATTTAAGCATCGCTACTGGCGAGAATGTCTCGTCATAGTCAACTCCTTGAACTTGTCTAAAACCCTTTGCAACAAGTCGAGCCTTATAGATGTGAACATTTCCATCCATGTCTTTCTTCTTCTTATAGATCCATTTGCATTCTATAGGTCTAACACCATCAGGCGGGTCAACCAAGTTCCAAACTTGATTTTCTCCCATGGAATCTATCTCGGATCTCATGGCGACATGCCATTTCTCGGAATCTGGGTCCATCATCGCTTCTGAATATGTTGCAGGTTCGTCGTTGTCTAACAACAACACTTCCCCATTGCCCAACAATAGCACTTCTCATCGTGCCTCGCGAAGCCTTGCTGACCTTCGTGGTTGTGGTGGTGTTTCTCTTGCCATAGACGTCTCAACTTGTTCTGCTACATTAGCATCACTTGTTGAATCTTGTCCCACTGGCTCATCCTGAACTTCTTCAAGATACACCTTTTGTTTACTTTTCTCTCTTTTGAGAAACTCTTTCTCTAAGAACACACCGTTCCGGGCGACAAACACTTTTCCCTCTGACCGGTGGTAAAAGTAATATCCTAAAGTTTCCTTTGGATATCCCACGAACATGCACTTGTCCGATTTTGGAGTGAGTTTATCCGACTGTAGTCGCTTGACGTAAACCTCACAACCCCAAATCTTCAGAAAAGACAAACTGGGAGTCTTCCCAGTCCACATCTCATATGGTGTCTTAACTACGGACTTAGACGGTACCCTATTTAGTGTGAAAGCTGCTGTTTCTAGAGCGTATCCCCAAAACGACAAAGGTAGGTCCGACTGGCTCATCATTGATCGAACCATATCCAATAAAGTCCGATTACGTCGCTCAGACACGCCATTCCTCCGAGGCGTTCCAGGCGGCGTAAGCTGTGGAACAATTCCACAACTCTTTAGATGATTGCTAAACTCATGACTCAAATATTCACCACCACGATCTGATCGCAGTGCTTTAATTTTCTTGCCACGCTGATTTTCTACTTCATTCTGAAACTCTTTGAACTTTTCTAAGGATTCAGACTTGTGTTTCATTAAGTAGACATACCCATATCTACTGAAATCATCAGTGAAGGTTATGAAGTATTGGAATCCTCCCCTAGCTGTCGTACTCATTGGTCCGCACACATCAGTATGTATGAGTTCCAATAAATCTAATGTCCTCTCCGGTAAACCCGTGAAAGGCGCCTTGGTCATCTTACCAAGTAAGCAAGCTTCACATGTCTCGTATGATTCAAAATCAAACGAAGTTAAAAGCCCATCAGAATGAAGCTTCTTCATGCGATTCTCACTTATATGACCCAAACGACAGTGCCACATGTAGGTAGGACTTAAATCATTAGGCCGAGGCCTTTTAGCACTAATATTACAGATAGGTGCATCATCAAGATTTAAAATGAATAACCCATTCATAATGGATGCAAAAGCCACAAACATGCCATTCTTAGAGATCACACAACCATTGTTTTCACTCGCAAATGAATAACCATCCTTCATCAAACATGAAGGAGACATAATGTTTCGACTCATACTAGGAACTAGATAACAATTATTTAACTCCAAAATAAATCCTGATGGGAGGTGGAGTTGCATCGTCCCGACGGTCAACGCAGCAACTCTTGCATTATTGCCTACCCGGAAATCAACTTCTCCTCTTTTCACGCTTCTACTTCTTATCATATCGTGTACCTCATGGTTTGTCTCAAACTGCATCTGCAGCTCAGGCTCCATGCAAGCAAGCATTAGGCAACTCACTTCAAGATTAGTATCCATTGCTTTCTTGTAAGCGGTTTTAGCTGCAGCAGTTGCATTTTCACCAGGATCCTCTGGTAGTGGGGTGTCTAGAACGTCTTCCTTTTTTTCAGCCTTGAGAACAATTCTCAGGTTATGGATCCAATCCGTATAGTTTGTTCCATTTAACTTATCCTTTTCAAGAATTGATCGCAAAGTAAATGTTGGTGTGCTAGGTGCCATTTATCTACAACAAAATAATGCAAAATACTAAGACAAAAATATCCATGACAGAGTAAATCATATTAAACATTTAATAGTCTACTCCCACTAAAATCAATATCCCTCGATTGATACTTAGTGATTCAGAACCCACAACTAACAAGTCTACTAGTGAGCTTTAGCATCACCGCTAGAAGACAAGGTAGATCGGTAAGCAACTCCTTGCTAATCATATCATATATATGACTCCTGTTGTTGGGTGACATCTCTATGTCTCGGCTCCCAACCTTATGCCTCAAAGTCCTTAACCATTAAGCTGACTTTGTTTAAGTTAACCAACCCTTTCTGCAGTTCGTATCCGATACAAACCTATCTAGTCAAGGAAAACTGGTGGCACCCTAATTTCATAGACCCACCACCAATTGTACAAGACTTATGATAGTGCAAGGTTTGGAGAGGCATTAAAGCTTAAACATTTATGAGGGATCGTCCTACTTATAACATCGCACGCAAGGACATATATGCAATATAAACAAGTAGAACAATAAGAATGGCATTCACACAACAGTTGTGATTCGGTATGGCTTGCTGTCACATGGTGATCCCCATCTCCAATAATCTGTCCATCACGATGATCTCCATCTCCATGATATAGGTATGCCATCCTCCAGGTGATGAGTCCTTCAAGACCTATCTAACGTATGCTGGTAAACAAATTACATATACGCTTTGGATCATCACATGTTGACACGCAGGTCATTACATTAAATTTGGACAATACATGTGGCTCCAGCCGTATTGCCCTGGTCACGACACGCAGGTCATGAATAATTTATTAACATGCATCATATACACAATAGCCATACCGATCACAAGATGTCCTGCAAAAACAGGTTAGACAAACACGTTTCTATACGTTCGCCACTTCAGCAGATAGCCACGGCGGTCCATGCATCGTATGTATGGAAATTCCACTAGAAATCTCATGCGGTTGATCAAATCAACCCAAATCCGAGACTTTCGACCCGAAGAAGATTACACTCATGACGTTGATCTGTTACGTCAATCTGCTGGTTGTGTACGCAGTTAGCCCCGATGGTGATTCCAGCCGGTAGGGGCAAGTCGCGCATACAACAGAGAAGGACGAACTGATCTCTCTAGTCATATCCGATGTAATCTACTTCAACCCTTTATTACCAATTGATCTAATCAAACCGTGCATCAAGTAGATCCATCTCATGAATCTAGATCCAGACCTAAAACTACGCAGAACCTGGCTTTGATACCACTGTAGGATTACGGGGAGGCTACGCTAGCGCAAAACAAAATTTTCATCCCCATAATACCAAGAACTACTGCGGTTATAGGTCATGGAATTACCACTAGACGTGCAGAGCAGCGGAAGACGTCTCGATGTAGACGAACGCGTCGAGCAGTGCCGTGTAGTCGCCGGCGTTCTTCACGTCCTCGCACGGTTCGTCCAAGTGCTCCAGATGCAGCACCTCCGAGGTATCCACACGTACAGGGAGGAAGCGCCGCGTACTGAACTGCTAGGTTCGCGACGGCGGCTTGGTGAGGGCGAGAGGCGAGCGGCGGCTGCTAGTTTGCAGGTGGCGAATTAGGTTATCTCTTAACCGCGCCCCCGCCCCTCATTATATAGGCGTTATGGTGGGCTTCTGACGCCGAGGCCCATCATTAACCCTAAAGCCCAGTCTAATTTCGGATCTAATCCGAATTAGGCTTCCTTCCCCTTAAGTGTGTGACCCTATAGGTTCACGTACAAATAGACATAGCCCGAGTACTCTTACTTGGCCCAATAATTGACAGCGGCCTCTAGCAAGACATGTCAACTCCTATGTGTACGTAAAGATCATATCAGACGAACCATTGCGACATTAAGTACATGCTGTTCCCTTTGTCTCATGATATTTGGTCTGGCTCTAAGCTGACCTCTCTTTCTCGATACTGTGAATTGGAATCATTTCAATGGTTAACTCTTAACCCTAGCACGACCATGCATTTCTTGATCCAATCACTCGAGGGGCCCAGAGATATCTTTCTCACAAAGAGAGGGACAAATTCCATCTTGACTGACCATGCCTCATAGCATGCTTCCTGACAAACCCAAAACTACCTTTATAACTACCCAGTTACGGGATAGCGTTTGATAGTCCCTAAGTAAGTCAATTCACATCTTGAGAACATGCGACAATCTCAGGTCTAAGGATACAGTATTCATGTTGCAAGAAGAGAACTATATTACAATATCTCACGTTGGGTCGGTCCAGCCTCATGTCATACATGTGCCCACATTATTAATTTAACATCTCCATGTTCATGACTTGTGAAATGTAGTCATCAACTAATACATGTGCTAGTCATCGACTCTGACTAGGGACATCATTTAGAATAACCATATAAGTAAAGAATCTCACAAACAATTCACATAATTGCTAATCAATACAAGGTGCCTTCCATGGATATTCAATTAAGCAATATATATATCATGGATACAAAGAAATATGCTCATCTCTATGATTATCTCTAGGGCATATTTCTAACAATTTCCGAGACCAGCGGGAACGATCTTGTAACGGAATCCCATCAGAGGGAGGCATCGAGCCCTCAGACCCCGTCGACAGGGGACCGGGTCCGGCAGATCACCCGCAGGTACTTTTGGGCGCGCCTCTGGGCCTCTAGCCGACCCCTATCAAATGGGGCACGGACGTCCGCTCGAATTACCCGCCAGCAGCTCATCGGAGACACCATGTTCGGCGCCACCTGAGGGCAACATGGCGCTTTCCCCCCTCCTCCTTGCGGAAAGGCGACGCAGGGGCGTATGTAAAAAAGTCGAGTCTGTCCCTGACCGTCCTCTTGCCCTGTGCAGAGGCTCGGGGGCTGCTCTCGCAAACCCGGCTTCGGCCAAACCGTTGACAGCGTCAACATACCAGCCCAAGAACTTGGGACCCGACCGTGCACTCGGGCTACGGCCAGCTCGCATGAGGGAACAACTAGACCAGCCGAAGTGTTGCGAAGCGCACTAAGACCTCGAAGGAGTAAAACTACTCCTCCGAGGCCTCGGGGGCTACACCCGGCGGGTGCGCTAGCGCGCACCCACCGGAACAGAATGCAACCGAAAAAGGCTGGTCCCCTTGCAAAAAAGTGCGGCAAAAGCCTCCAAGCGAGTATTAGTACTCCCTTGGAGGCTCGGGGGCTACTATCGGGGACCATAATTAGGGGTACCCTCAAGGCCCCTAAATCTCAGCTGGTAACCCCCATCAGCACAAAGCTGCAAAGGCCTGATGGGTGCGATTAAGCCAAGGATCGGTCCATTCAAGGGACATGATCGTGCCTCGCCCGAGCCTAGCCTCGGGCAAGGGAAGCCGACCCCGGAGAACCTACGTCTCGTCCGAGGACCCCCCTCCAGCAACGGGCACACTATCGGCTCGCCCGAGGCCCAGTCTTCACCGAGAAGCAACCTTGGCCACATCGCCACGCCGACCGACCAAATCACAGGGGCATTTAATGTGAAGGTGGCCTGACACCTTTATCCTGACGCACGCCCTCCACTCGACAGGGCCGAAGTGACCGCAGTCACTTCGCCGCTCTACCGACCGGTCTGACAAGAGGACAGCGCCGCCTGCACCGCTTCGACTGCTGAGCCACCCGACAGAGTTAGGCTGACAGCAGCCAAGGCCGGCCTCGGGCGTCATAAGAAACTCCGCCTCGCCCGACCCTAGGGCTCGGGCTCGGGCTCGGCCCCGGAAGACGGCGAACTCCGCTCCGCCCGACCCAGGGCTCGGACACGGGCTCAGCCCCGAAAGACAGCGAACTCCGCTCCGCCCGACCCAGGGCTCGGACTCGGGCTCAGCCCCGGAAGACGGCGAACTCCGCTCCGCCCGACCCAGGGCTCGGACTCGGGCTCAGCCCCGGAAGACGACGAACTCCGCCTCGCCCGACCCTAGGGCTCGGACTCGGGCTCAGCCCCGGAAGAAGACGGACTCCGCTTCGCCCGACCCCAGGGCTCGGACTCAGCCCTGGCCTCAGCCGACGGTCTCCGCCTCGCCCGACCCAGGGGCTCGGACTCGACCACGGCCACGGAAGACAGACTCGACCTCGACCTCGGAGGAGCCTCCACCTCGCCCAACCTAGGGCGCGGACCGACCACGTCGATAGGAGGCGCCATCATTACCCTACCCCGAGCTGACTCAGGCTACGGGAACAAGACCGGCGTCCCATCTGGCTCGCTCCGCCAGATAGGCAATGATGGCGCCCCGCACACTCCGTGACGACGACGGCTCTCGGCCCCCTTACGGAAGCAAGAGGACGTCAGCAAGGACTCGACAGCCCCGACAGCTGCCCCTCTCGCTAGGCTCCAGCGCTCCTCCGACGGCCACGACACCACACGAACCGGGTGCCAAAACCCCTCCGGCTGCCACGATGGCATGTACTTAGGGCACTAGCTCTCCTTCGCTAGATACGTAGCACTCTGCTACACCCCCCATTGTACACCTGGATCCTCTCCTTACGCCTATAAAAGGAAGGACCAGGGCCCTCTTACAGAGGGTGGGCCCGCGCGGGGAAGGACGGGACGGCGCTCGCTCAAGGCCTCTCGCTTCCACTCCCGTGTGGACGCTTGTATCCCCCTACTGCAAGCGCACCCGACTCAGGCGCTGGGCTAACACGAAGGTCGCGGGATCCACACTCTCTTACGCCTGCCTCCCTCTGGCTACCTCCTTTCCCCCCTTCGCGTTCCGCCTTACGTCAACCCATCTGGGCTGGGGCACGCGGCGACAATTCACTCGTCGGTCCAGGGACCCCCCGGGTTTCGAAACACCGACAATTATATAAAACAAATGTCAAGTATATCCATCTAAATACTATTACAAAATTTCTAGCATCATTTAACAATCCATTCAACACACCAAAGATAATTGGATAAAATAGTAACACTAGGATAGTACTACATAGCACATTACATGTTCCATTACATGGTTATTAAATTGTCATTAAGCCTTCTATGACATTATGGCCTAAAAGGTTATTAAATAGTAAAAAAGATGGATGACTAAAGTCAAAGTTCATGCTTGGGCTATGTTTATATTGGGTATTTTATACCCACGGGTTAACGGGTATGGGTGAAGGCGCAATGTTCTAATACCCGTTTACCCATTGGGTGAAGACTTTTGCCCAATAATAGACCCACGGGTAGAATATTTAGCCCATATACATATCCTAATGGAGTAAATACCCATCGGGTATCTGGTCGCTGGTACCCATTGTATCTCTACCAGAGGTGAAATGGACCAACTCCTAGGTTTTTTTGATCCAAATAATGTTGTCCATTGATTTGAGTTAGGGAGAGAGAGTTATCTAGTTATCTGCACCGTTGGGCTTGATGGTGTGTTAAGCCTGTGTGTAATTTGTTTGGTGGATTTAGTATATGTTATAGGTGTGAGAGTGATTTGGTTGGTTGAGTTTTTGTAAAATTTAAACTGGTGGATTATATAGCGATATAGATAAATATTACTTTTATAGATATAGAAAGAGAGTATGTGAGAGAGACGCATAGCATGACCTGAGGAGACGAAGTCGCTTTCAATCTCGCCGTGTGGGATACTCTCTCCAGCGGTAGGTCCGTCGGAGCCATGAATATGGTCCTTTTGTGGTGTGTGGCGTCCTCAAGTGACATGTATGCATTGGCGTTGGTATATACTATACATGCACATACACATGGTCCCCAGTTTAGTCCTGACCTAGTACTGCTAGCCTATATATACGTGTGCGTCGTTGTCGGTGCCCATATGGTTGGATATGTAGATAGATACGCTCCCCAGCAGTCCCACTGATACGTTCAAGTTCAAGACCATACCGGCCGGATCGAATTTATTACAACGATAAGAAGCAGCTGTATGCCCGTTCCTTTCGTCCTCTCGGTTTCCATCCATCGTTTCTGCGTTTTGATGCCGCACCAATTGGCACCGTATAAAGCTTTGCCACCGTGTATGCAAACGCATGTTCCTGTACCATACTCTTACGACATGTTTGTTTCCATAGAAATAAACTTTTTAGTCCCCTGCCAAACACAGAGACTTATTGAAATTATGAAAGACTAAATCCTTTTAGTCTCTAGAACCTTAGGTCATGTATAACCTCATTAATTGAAGGGGGCTCTTGAGGGTCTCAATGGAGTTAAGTGTAAAAAAATTTGAAAGAAGGACTTTTCACGAAGAGCTAGCTGTCTCTTCAAGATTTTCTATATATATTATTTTTTAACTGTATTAATGATCTAGTGATTTATGAATATATGAGACAGACTCTTAGTTGTCTTTTGTACCTAGAACACCGATCTACGGGCCCTACCATTCTGGACAGTCCTTACCTTTTATTAATTGTTTGCACTCCTCATTAATTGCTTGCAGCCAGATATATTTTAGTCTTTGTTCATATATTTAATGGTCTTTAGTCCTCTTTAGTTCCGAGAACTAAAGAGCATGGATACTAAAGTTTAATCGAGTGGCTAATACACTAGTACACAGAAGCTCTATAGTGGCGGTTCTAAACCTATTTACACAGGTGTTTTTCAGTACCGCCAGTGCTAGGGGTCAGTGGAAATCAGCATTTCCACTGGCGGTTATTTTGGAACCGCCAGTGAAAAGTGCATTTTCACTGGCGGTTTTCTTAAGGAACCGCCAGTGGAAATGCTGATTTCCACTGGCGGCTGAATAAAGAAAACCGCCAGTGAAAAGTGCATTTTCACTGGCGGTTTTATAAAGCAAAAAAAAATTTGACTAGCCAAACATGCACTTACTAAATTCTTTGTAGATCGAAGTTTTTTCACGAATCTCATAGTTCTATACCACGCCATGCCATTAAAAAATTTGACTAGCCAGTTGTCTGTGTTTTGCTTCGGTTTTTATATATCATATAAATAGATATTGAGAAATTTATTCAAATATAATCATTGTTTATTTCTAAACATTAAGGTGTGTGTGATCTAGTGGTTAGCCTCAAATTTCTAGAGCAGTGGAGCGTGGGTTCGAATGCTTGATCTGCACTATTTTTTGTGTGGTGTGGTAGCTGCGCGGGCGGGATCGGGTGCTAGCACAATAGCTAGTTATGTGGGCATGGAGGTCCACAGGGAAGTAGCTGAGAGAGTTGTGCGGGTGCTTGGCATGGGGCCCACAGGGCATGGCGCGCAGGAGAACCAGTCCAGAGTGTCAGCACGGAAGGTGAAATTGTGATAGCACCATGCATGTGCCAACATTAGATTCTTAATAGAGTAGTAT
The DNA here is from genome assembly GCA_029449295.1 of Zea luxurians. NCBI lineage: Eukaryota > Viridiplantae > Streptophyta > Magnoliopsida > Poales > Poaceae > Zea > Zea luxurians. Next base: position 114,627,091 of record JAOPSE010000005.1, on the reverse strand, counting down.
ATATTACTTAGTTTTCACGGTCAAAATTGATAGCTGACGTCTCTGACCGGTATGTGTGCCATATGCATACCCTGTCTGAGATGGATTCACATTCTATTTTTTACTTGGATCTATCTTTATGTATTTATTGAGGATTATACGATCGTGAATTTATAGGATAGATCGATAAATGAAGACAAATGCACACGGGACTCATAGATTTAGATAGATTCAAACTCTTAATACGAGATAACACCCTATGTATTGTTTGTGTCGGTGTTTATTGCCTATGCAATGTCATCAGATGCAATTGATCTTCCCTCTTAGGATTGTCTGGCCATCCTTTAATAGTCTAAGGATGGACAATTAGTTACAGGATATGTATTCAGGTCAGTTATAAGACTCGTGAGGTGACCAAGTGTATCTAGGAGTCGAACTCTTTACAAATGGTTATTTCTTTGTTCACAATGATTTTACCATATCCACATGTATATCGATCTTATCTCCTATTGCGATAGGATCTTTCTCATCTTTATAGGCCTAGAATTTCCTTGTAGGTAGCTTATGTCGCTGAATATGTGGAATGAGTCCCTGGGCACTCAGTCGAGTCCACTTGTCATGGCTTTCTTCATAGAGTTGAATGTGGATACCCCTGGTATATATCCTTAGTTGTAGCCCTCGAAGCATATTTGACTGAGTTATTGACTCAGGCACATAAGACTCTTCTTGAATCTTTTGGTGTAGCTTCCTGTCGGGGACCATAATTAGGGGTACCCTCAAGACTCCTAAACTCGGCTGGTAACCACCATCAGCACAAAGCTGCAAAGACCTGATGGGCGCAATTCAGGTCAAGGCTCCGTCCACTCAAGGGACACGATCTCGCCTCGCCCGAGCCCAGCCTCGGGCAGGAACAGTAGACCAAGGCAGATTCACGCCTCGCCCGAGGGCATCCTCAAGTAACGGGCGCACCTTTGACTCGCCCGAGGCCCAACTCGGGCAGGCTTCGCAGTGAAGCAACCTTGGCCAGATCGCCACGCCAACCGACCGCATCACAGGAGCATTCAATGCAAGGATCGCCTGACACCTTATCCTGACGCGCGCTCCTCAGTCGACAAGGCCGAAGTGACCGCAGTCACTTCGCCCCTCCACTGACTGGCCTGACAGAAAAACAGCGCCGCCTGCACTACTCCGACTGCTGTACCACCCGCCAGGGTGAGGCTGACAGCAGCCAAGTTCAGCCTCGGGCGCCATAGGAAGCTCCGCCTCGCCCGACCCCAGGGCTCGGACTCAGCCTCGACCCCGGACGACGGTCTCCGCCTCGCCCGACCCCAGGGCTCGGACTCAACCTCGACCTCGGACGACGGTCTCCGCCTCGCCCGACCCCAGGGGTCGGACTCAACCTCGACCCCGGAAGACGGTCTCCGCCTCGCCCGACCCTAGGGCTCGGACACAGCCTCGACCTCGGAGGAGCCTCCGCCTCGCCCGACCTTGGGCCCGGGCCAACCACGTCGCAGGGGGGTACATCATTACCCTACCTCTAGCTAGCTCAGGCTGCGGGGAACAAGACCGGCGTCCCATCTGGCTCGCCCCGGTAAAACAAGTAATGATGACACCCCGCGTGCTCCATGACGACGGCGGTTCTCAGCCCCCTACAGAAGCAAGGAGACGTCAGCAAGGTCCCGATAGCTGTGCTTCTACAGGGTTTAAGCGCTCCTCCGACGGCCACGACGCCACATGAACAGGGCACCAACACCTCTCCGACAGCCACATCGGCATGTACATAGGACTCTGGCTCCTCTTTGCCGGACACGTTAGCACACTGCTACACCCCCCATTGTACACCTGGGCCCTCTCCTTACGTCTATAAAAGGAAGGTCCAGGGCCCTCGTACGAGAAGGTGGCCGCGCGGGAGGACGGACTGACGAGCAGGCTCTCTCTCTCCCTCGCGAACGCTTGTAACCCCCTACTGCAAGCGCATCCGCCCTGGGCGCAGGACAACACGAGCCGCGGTTCCCCTTATTGTCTTTCCCCCTTGTGTTCCGTCTCGCGCCGACCCATCTGGGCTGGGACACGCAGCGACAATTTACTCGTCGGTCCAGGGACCCCCCGAGTCGAAACGCCGACAGTTGGCATGCCAGGTAGGGGCCTGCTGCGTGTTGACGAACAGCTTCCCATCAAGCTCCAGATTCAAATTAACACATCACCCCTTAGGATAAGCTTTAATGCACAAATTCTCCCCCTTTGACATCAAACACCAAAAACCATACTCAAGCAAGAACATAGGATGATGTCAAGGGGCAGCAGGGTGTTAAGGAGGAAAAACACACTATCAAAACTCCCCCTTATTCATTAAACATATGTACCAGAGATATTAAGATACATTTATGCAATATATCAATACTTCCTTTTGTACCTTTTCCTTGTTGTGATGTACTTCCCATCTTGAAAGTATTAATCTCTCGGGAGCTTCTCCACATTTGTGCCTGATCCTTTATCCTAACCTTTTCTTGTTGCTAAGACACCAAGCTTAGAGCAAGTTATAGTATTGTGGCACAAGATGAAGCTTCTATTCTAGTGATTATCAAAAGATGTCAATTGAAGCAAACTATCACGGCTACCAATTGAAAGGTCATTTATTATCATAGCTCCATGATATTTAAGGGTAAGCATCTAGTATCACCAAATATTATAGAGCATGAGCAATATAAAAATATGCAATTACTCACGACTTAAGATACCAATTTCTTGACTTACAGAGGTACCCAAGTCCTGATTGCTCCATTTCTTTCTCATCTTCTCTTTTCCACCTTGAGACTATACAAGATCACTCAAGAAACAATTAGTCTCAAAAGACACAAGTTATGTGTGCTCCCCCTAAACTTGTGCATCAAGTATTTGAATAACTTGCACTATGCATATTCTAGCTTTCTCAGAACTAGAGGGGATCACAACATCTCTTGGTCAAGGCATACTCTATCAATTTCATCACAAAGATATACCAATTGAATACCAAATGAAAGGTTGACTTAATACAATAATGCATGCCTCACGGAGTATGACATTTTACAAGCAACCTAGGCATGCTTAATACATGATAATCATTTCACCATATATGCCAATTGAACACGACAAGATCATGCAAATAAAGCATAATGTCTAATCACATCAAGATTAAGAAAAATTTTCTTAGGTACACCAAGAGAAACAACATTTTAAGGAATAAGTCACCTAAGCCACGATACTACCAATGAAATGCAAGAACATAGCTATGATCACAATCAATGGAACTTCAAGATATTTAATGAAATTGCATTGTTCCATTTTCCATACCTTTGCCTTTTACTAGTATGGCCATGAGAGCACCAGTTATTACCACAGACCAATTGAAAGTTCCCTATTATTTATGCACTTCATAGCTCGAGAGGATGCATTAGAGGCATAACACATAGTGCCAAAATAGGGTAATCATGTGAACATGGACTAAACAAGATGTCATGCTTGCACACATAGGTTACTCATTACACACGTATAGCATGATTTACAGAAAGATACAGGTTTATCCATGAACATATAAAGGATTAATCATGGTAAATATCTCAAATGATAAGCTACCCAATGAATGATTCAAAAGATATGACTTATAGAGCACCCAATCATGATTAAGCAAACATGAATGTCATCTTTGAAATCATGAATCAATTATTAATGAGGTTCAACACGAGTAATCTTAAAAGCGTAACTACTCCAAGCACGACAATCAACTTTTAAGAGTAATACTGATAATGCACTTAAGAAGCACAGATACCGTCCTTTGGAGAGCCAGATGCGCAATCAAGGTCCTTTGCTTGATTCACCAATGATGATTAAGGACCCCTACAACTTATTTCACTTGAGATGAACATGGGATTAGTGTCTCACAATAATTCAACCTTGGGTCAATGAATAAACACCAAAACAATTAACAGCTTAAGCATAGAGTTTGAGTTGACCATCTTAAGCTCTCCCATGGTCTCCAGTCCATCTCAAGGCACCTGCATGGTCTAGTTAGCACAATTTGGTACCCACCTCGGGATGGGTCCATGACGTTCAACTAAAAGTGCCTTTGGTACCCAAATAGTCTTTGTGCTAGTTCTAGGTGATCTCGTTACAGATCTAGCACAAGTGTATGATTTGGGTCTCCTAAGAGAATGAGATTGAGACAAATTCACTTGCTTAGGAACCTTACCTTTATTACATACCTTGGATAGATGACCCTGCTCACCACACTTGTAGCAGAAACGTCGCTCAACCTGACATGACGCTTGTTGTTTGTCATTTTCCTTGGTGAGAGTCATCTTGGAGAATGCACATCTTTGATTCTTCATGACCGGACATGAAGTGATCATGTGGTCCTTGTTGTTGCATCCAAAACATCTCCTTATCCCTTCGTCCTTGTCTTTGTATGGACAAGATGTGATGAGGTGGCCTAATGCCTTGCACTTGAAGCATCTCCGTTTTCCTCTTCTCTTGTTACTTTTAGATGACATAGAGAAATTATTAGTGCCAATAACATGATTAATTGAATCATTACCTTTTTCCTGTATCATGTTGATTGCTTCACTTATTGCTTTAGGAACATCTTTTCCAAGGAGTTTGACCCTTGCTGCGGTTTCTCCTTCCTCAAGCTTCTTCACCACGTTTTCGCAGATATCTTGAGGAAGTTGAGCAAGGCGTCTTCTCCTTAATTGTCTTTGTTTCTTGTTCCCAAGCAATTTCCTTTTTGACCCTACAACTAGTTGCTCATTCAAACATTCACTTCCTTTTGAGCGACAGGGGTTAGCACATGACGATATATTATCTAGATGTGTACTTGTGCAAGAATGAGGTTCACATGAATTTAAGTTTGTAATTACAACCTCATAAGAAACATTAAGCATGATATGGTCATCAACTAGTTTACTATGAGAATATGATAGCCTATCATACTTTTCACCTCGAACAAGTTTTTCTAAATTTATTATTTCTACTTGACTCCTAAGCATGAAATTTTCAGTTTTAAGTTGAGCAACATTAGATAATGCATCATGATTATTTATTTGATCAATTAAAACAGATTCATACCGTTGGACCAAATCATCATGAGAGCACTTTAGCTCCTCATGTTCTTTGGTCATCTTCTCCAGGCTGTTGTTGGTTTTGATGAGGGACTCCTCTAGCCTGAGAAGCGTCTCGCCTTGTCCTTGTTCCTTCTCAATAGCTTAACCAAGAGTGCTTTGTCCTCTTTGTTGAGATGGATGTAGAAACGACGAATCTCCTCTTCTTCCACATCTTCGGTCTCATTTTCCCTGTCATTAATGTCAGTGGAAGCAATATAGGAAAATGTACCTTGTGGTGATGAAGATTCATCCTCACTATCATCCTCATATTCCTCCTCATCATGGCTTTCGTCTCCATCGTCATTGTTAGCAATAAAATATTTATTACTAGTAGAGAACAAACCTGTCGACGAGGTGGATTCATCGTTTGGTGCCCAACACTTTTCTTCTCCTTTTGAAGGATTAGTATCATAAGTAATATAGGGAGTAGGAGCATCACAATTTGCCACAGAATATGTTCCTTTAATTCTATTCCATAAATCATGAGCATCAACAAATAAATCACTATCACTACTCATGATGGCAAAATAAGCACTTCTAGAAAGAGAGTCAACTAAGATGTTGCAAGCACGGTGATTGAGAGATAAGCATCTTAGTTCAGCATTAGAAGGATTTTTACTAATATCAGAGGGAAAAATACTTCTACTAAAGATCTGTCTCAAATCAGGATCAACATGCATGAAAGCATTATAAATAGAGACAGACCAAGATTTGTAATTAGAACCATCGCCTAAAAGAAGTTCTACAGTTACCTCTTGTGATGACATCGTCATCTCCGGACGGCTAAGCCCACACTGGAGAGGCCTAGCTCTGATACCAATTGGAAGTTCCCTTTGCCCGGGAACAGGATCTGGATGTCGCCTAGAGGGGGGTGAATAGGCGAATAAAAATTATCACTTCAAAACTTAAATCTTACTCTACTCGAAGACAGGATCGCAGTGGAGTGAAGAACCCTTCGAGTAGGTTGCAGCAGATTTGAAATTCCTGTCTTAAGAATATCCTGCACTTCAAAGAAAGCTAGTACCACAAGTAAGCAGTGAAGTGCAGATGTAAGAACTGAATAAGACAGAATCAGCACACAACGCAGAGCAGAGCACGTGGACACAGGAATTTATCCCGAGGTTCGGCCAAGCCTGAAATGCTTGCCTAGTCCTCGTTGGAGTTAGCCACACCTGGGCTTGGAGTCTATTTCAACTCCTTCCTCCGTTTGCTCAGATCTGTCGGTCAGACAGGTAGAGCCTTCCACTATGTTGAGTTGGTTACAACGAAACCGCGGCTGCTTACAATCTTCTTGGCAGCACTCCGCAGAGTAACGATTTGCTCAAGACCTTGCTCTAGCTCTTAGCAGCTCTTCTCCACTCTCTAAAGGCTTATAACTTTGCCTTCTACACAAACTAGAGAGATACACACAAGAGGGAGAGTGAGAATTGATCCGAGTGATGTCTACACTTGTTGGCTGCGCTACTCTTTTGTTGGAGGCGCCTAGGAGTCCCTTTATAGGCCCAATGGGCCTAGGAGCCGTTGAGAGCAATCCAGGAAGGCAATTCTTGCCTTCTGTCGGTTGGCGCACCGGACAGTCCGGTGCCCAATTTCCTTCCAAAATTGGTGCAGTCGACCGTTGCAGTCTTGGATCCGTTGGCGCACCAGACACTGTCCGGTGCACACCAGACAGTCCGGTGCTCCCATCTGACCGTTGGCACGGCCACGCGTCACGCGCGGATTGCGCGGCCGACCGTTGGCCCAGCCGACCGTTGGCTCACCGGACAGTCCGGCGCACCACCAGACAGTCCGGTGAATTATAGCTGTACGTCGCCAGACTTCTCCCGAGAGCGGCCTGTTCACCAGAGTTCGGCCTGGCGCACCGGACACTGTCCGGTGCACCACCGGACAGTCCGGTGTGCCAGACTGAGCTGAGTCTTGGTTGTACACAGCCAAGCCTTTTTCATCTCTTTTCTTTTCTTCTTTTCTCTGTTTCTAACATTTAGACAAATATGTTAGTACACAAAAACCAATGTACTAAGTCTAGAAACATACCTTCTCTTGGATTTTCACCTCTCTAGTATTTGACATGCTTAAGACTGATGTTGGACTCATAAATCATCAAGTCAGCTTAACTTGATCTATACTAACATTTCTGAGCTCCAACATCCTGCAAAGGTCACATAGAATATCTCCAAACATAGGAACAACCCAAACTAAAGGTCAGAGTGCACTTAGCTCTTTTAGGCTGCTTCCAGTTCTGATTTTGACATTTGTTCTCCTTCTAGTGACTTTGTTCTCCTTCTAGTGACTTTGTTCTCCTTCTTACACTACTACAGGTATCCTCTATACAGGCGGTCCGGTTAGCCTCTACACAGGCGGTTCCAGGAACCGCTTGTGGTGCACCGCCTGTGATGTAAAACAACATCACAGGCGGTCAATCAAAAACCGCCTGTGATAGACACACATCACAGGCGGTCCAGTTTAAAAGAACCGCCTGTGATAGTCACACATCACAGGCGGTCCGGTTTAAAAGAACCGCCTGTGATAGAGACACATCACAGGCGGTTTTAATTATAAGCCGCCTGTATTTCCCAGATTCATATACACAGAAGCAGATTCATATATATTTTCCAGATTCATATACAGAAACAGAAATAATAACAGATTCAAACACAGATTCAAACACATTGTGTTTCAAACACATATTCATCATACAAAGATTCAAACAAGTTCTATAGCAGGTTCCATACACAGATTCATCCACATATATATCAAGTTCCATCATACACAGATTTATACACATCAAGTTGCATAACAACTCAACATCTCAAAGTTCCATAGACAACTAAACATCTAAAGTTCCTAACTAAAGACCTAAACACTGTGTGATATTGTGTACAAACTTAGTTCTGGGATATTTTGCAAATTTCCATTTACATTGTAGAATAGCCCTTGTTGATGAAGAACTTCACGGCGCATAAAGTATAGCAAGTCTCTTACAACCTTAGCCACGCCGGTGGAAACCATATCTCTTTCTAACCATTCAGCATTGATCTTAGATTTAGGAACCTGGAATGAAAGCAAAAAGCAATCGGTGCTAAGAGTAATGTGATGAGCAACAATATAACATAAAAATTGCAATATAGACAATGATAGCGAACTTACATCCTCACGATTGACCATGTAATGGAAGGTGACACGACACCATTCGCATACATAATAACCGCACAGGACAGTACCCGGAGGTTGTTTGTCACCATATGGAAATAATGATATTGACAAATTAGGCTTGTCCTCTGGATGTTCGCCGCCAAGATCTTTCCAATAAAAACGGTATGCACTGCATATAAGAATAGCATTGTGAGATTAAGAATACATTTGTTAAGTTGTAATAAGTACAAGTGTGCAATAATAATCATACTTCTCTAAAATCTTCAAGAAGTCATTATACGTAGCCTTTTCCATTCTCAGTGAGTCGAAGACCACGACTTTACCATCCTTTGGCCAGATCATGATACAAATGTAGTGGTCACTATATAGACATAGACGAAAACACATGTTAATATCACGATTGCCATAATTTATAGTTCAAAATTAAACCATGTCGATAACTTACTTAAAGTGGTGCGGAGCTATTATTAAGTCCTTGCCATGTTGTACATGATTATACATGGCTCGTCCAATGTATGCCGCCATTACCTTCATTTTCTTTCTCTGATTCTGTTTGACGGCTTTCTCAAATTCAGCATCGTCCAAGTCTTTGTATTCTTCTCCTTGCCTCCGAGCTACTACTTTGTAGCAAGCTTGGGATATCATCAACGGGTCAAGAAACCCTGTCTTAAGTTGTTTCTTCTTATCATCCATGTATTGCATCCTACGTGTAATAGTGTTAATCGTTAGACTCTCGTTTATGTGTGCGTGTACAAAACTAACAAATATGAAAGTTTAGAGGTACTTACAAGCAAAAGAGGGTTAAGTAGTTGGTTTCCATCCTTTGTCGGTGGTACAATGACCAGAGATCGTCAAAGAATAAATGCCGCACAGGATTTATATGATCATTGCTCCAAAATGCATCTTCTGGCACAACAAATGTGAAATCCTCGAGTTTGTATTTGTTGCTAGCCACCATGTACCACTCATGCATTCTAATCTCCGGAGTTGACAACTTAGAAAGTTGCACTGTCGTTAAGAACGGCCTCCCATTCACAAATTTAGGAGGAACATCCTCCTTCTTGTATACCGAGATATTGGTTTTAAGACGTAATGATTCTCGAGTATGAATCATTCCATCTTCTTCCCATACTTCGAAATTGTCTATTTGGGCCGACCGTGTGCCTACTCCATGAGATGCTGATATTGCTTTTGATTGATTAGTCATAACTCTCTGCAATTTATGCAGGTAGCGTGCCACTGATTCTGACGGTTTCTTGACATCGTCTGTGGCGATTCGCTTATGAATTTTCTTTGAAATAGTTGGCCCTTCAACATTGGTGCCAACCTTTGGTTTCTTTTTGATGTTGACGTCGACATTCTGAGGAACAATTTTGTCTACGTCCCCCTCGTCGAGTTCCTTCGCAAGAGGCGATATGATTGTTTCAACGATTTTTTTGGAGGTCGGTGTCATATCATCCCGCACTGGTGTTGAATTCGGCTCATCACCAAACTTGATGTCGCGCCGATGCCAAAGAACCAACTCGTTCATTGCCTCTTGCAAAGTTATGATCCCCTCAACTGGAAAATCTATCTCCCAATCTTCACAACCACTGTTTGTGATTTCTAGAACTTGGACCACAGCATAGTGTGGCGGGACAGGATTGTCCTTGTAGTTAACAAGTCCTGGTTTTACCAAACCAGTAGCAGCTTGCTTTGTTTTTGTCCCTGATCGATTGATTGGAATATGAAGAAAGCAAGGCTTGTCCTCAACAATATCGTCTACAGGGTACTTGGTCAAGTCTTGCACAGATCCAACGCTGCTAGGGACTATAGGTGGACTCATGTGGCTTGGCTTGAGTTCAAATGATATGCATTCTGTTTTCTTCATTTTGTTCATCACGTCATTAATAGCCTTTTGTACCCTTTCATCAATAGTCTCTTCAAGGGTCCTTTTCGACTTCTCGTGTTTCCTATATGACGACGCATACTCTGGAAACGCCTCTCTCCAGGAAATCTTAGAAGAGATTCCCCGAGCCCGTCCAGTGTGTTCAGGATTGCCTAGGGCTGCAGTTAGTATGTCATTCTCCCTCCGAGGCTTAAATTCTCCTTTTTTTCTCTTATCTGCATATTCTTGAATTTTTGACGAAACTTCGCCTACCAATTCTGGATGCAAAAGTTTGCCGTCCTCACTCAAACCTGCTCGACCTAAGATCCAACGAATAGCTCTCTCATCGATATCTTTTAATATTGGGTCCAAAGTGCCGTTAGTTATAGCTTCCTCGATAATCTTGTTCCACTGCACAACTTTATGGTGATATCCGCTTGACCCCAGGCGATGGGGGTGTTTGTTCATCTTCGCTCTCTGAGAATTAGTTTCGCCCAGTTCTTTGGCCTTCAGATCGGTCTTTTGACGAACAAATTCCTCCCACTGAGCTTGAGTGATTTTCCCCATTTTCTTGGGCGGAGGAACCTTATTCTTCTTAACAAAGTCCCTATTCATCTCGGCCTTCCACCCACGAAACATCTTGGCCATAGCAGAGAGCATCGACTTCCTTACTGCATCCTCTGTGCCTTTTGGGAACTTGAATGACTCAGACAACTTAGCCCATAGCTTGTTGCGGGTGTCTTCATCTAAATCCTTCCATTTTTGAAGTGTGATTGGCACTATATCTCTAACAGTAGCCCCGCAGGAATTTCGAAACTTTGTAACCACGTCAAGTGGTTCTTCAGGAAACCCCCTCTGCATTTAGTTTTGTTACATACATAACTGCACCTTCTTTCATCTGATTTGGACCTCGTCGCCCTCGTTTCCGCTTATGTGAAACGGATGATTCAGGCATCGGAGCATCCTCCGTGTTTCGTGTAGAAGATGCATCCTCTTTCTTCTCTTCATTTGAAATCTATATAGTGAAAAAATTAATGGCCTTTCATATATGAACATTATTTTACAATATAGTCGACATATTTCTATTTACCTCTTCATTGTTGGGAATATAGTCGGCATCAAGCTCATCTGATGTTTTTTTCTTCCTTGGAGGTATAGGAGTACAAGGATTGTCGTCACTAGAACTATCCTCCCCGCTCCCTTCACTGGAGCTGCTCGTTGTCTGCCATTCAAGTTTGGTCGCGTCTTCATAAACTTTGTGAGACGCACCGGTGCAGACCACATCCATACTAGGCTGCTCGTTGTCTGCCATTCAAGCTGGTTCCATCGATAAAGGGATATACTGTTAGTCTGATATACTGGTTCCATCAATAAGGGAACTTGGAGAAAAGGCACTTTCCAATGCAGTTAGACAGAGAAGGCATGGCTGTGATGTTTTAATGCTGAAGGACCCCAAGAAGAGATTAAGCCCTATAGTCTACCACCTCTCGTTATTTGTGGGCTTCACCGAGGGCAGGAAACATTTGGTGACATCAAACGACCTTCGGGCTGTGGACGTCTGCGAGCTTGTTAAGGGGCCAGACGATGGTGAGCCGGTGTACTCTGTCCGGATGTGTGGTCACAAAATTTAAAGCCGCCCCGGCTTCATCTGTGCGCTTCTCTTCTCTTATGTCGGCTACTAAGATCACTTAGCACCCCACCTAAGAGAAGAGAAGCACACACATGCAGCCGGGGCAGCTTTTAATTTTGTGACCACACATCCGGACATAGTACACCGGCTCAACATCGTCTGGCCTCTTAACAAGCTCGCAGACGTCTTCAGCCCGAAGGTCGTTTGCTATCACCAAATGTTTCCAGCCATCGGTGAAGCCCACAAATAACGGGAGGTGGTAGACTACAGGGTTTAATCTCTTCTTGGGGTCCTTCAGCATTATAACATCACAGCCATGCTGAAGGACCCCAAGAAGAGATTAAGCCCTGTAGGACCCCAAGAAGAGATTAAGCCCTGTGGTCTACCACCTCCCGTTATTTGTGGGCTTCACCGAGGGCGGGAAACATTTGGTGACATCAAACGACCTTCGGGCTGTGGACGTCTGCGAGCTTGTTAAGGGGCCAGACGATGGTGAGCCGGTGTACTCTGTCCGGATGTGTGGTCACAAAATTTAAAGCCGCCCCGGCTTCATCTGTGCGCTTCTTTTCTCTTATGTCGGCTACTAAGATCACTTAGCACCCCACCTAAGAGAAGAGAAGCACACACATGCAGCCGGGGCAGCTTTAAATTTTGTGACCACACATCCGGACATAGTACACCGGCTCACCATCGTCTGGCCCCTTAACAAGCTCGCAGACGTCTTCAACCCGAAGGTCGTTTGCTATCACCAAATGTTTCCAGCCATCGGTGAAGCCCACAAATAACGGGAGGTGGTAGACTACAGGACTTAATCTCTTCTTGGGGTCCTACAGAGAATAGGGATGACAAGGCTGGTCGAAGATAGTTCATTGACTTGACAATAGTACTCGAAGATAGTTCATTGACTTGACACTCTCTAAGAGGTTCATACAAAATACATGGCTGACAAGGCTGGTCGTTTGTTGCTTGCTGAAGATGAGTGGTTGGAAAAACACAAACATCGTTTTCAGGGATCCTCTCAGAAGGAAGGTAACAATGGAAGTGCTGGTCAGTGGAAACCCAAGATGACACATCGTTCTGATGTGGGCAGTAGTGGCAGTTCTAACAAAGGCAAGCTCACTTCCAAAGGAACTCCGAGGAGGAAAGGGAGGTGCAGAAATTGTGGCATCTATGGTCACTGGGCACAAGACTGTAAGCGTCCAAAGAAGGATGAAAAAGAACATAAACCACCAGAGGCAAATATAGCTGTGGGCGGCACTGAACATGCAGCTCTTTTGTTCGCCCAAGTGGAGCAGGCTTCAGGTGGATCTACACTAACAGTTCACCTTGCAGAAGACAAAGTGGTGTCAGTGGTCTGCCCAAATGAAGTGTGGGTGCTAGACACGGGAGCTAGCAACCATATGACTGGACAGTTGTGGACCACTGATTTCAAGTCGGGCGACCAGCTAGTCGACCGACAGGACCGACCAGGCGCCTAATCGCGATTAGGGCGACGATTAGGACGACTAATCGGTTCTGGTCGGCCTCTGGTCGTCCCTAGTCGTCCTATGTATATTCCTAGGCATATATATATGTATATATGTATTTGTAGGCATATAAGCCATATAGAACTGAAATTAAATTGGAAGTTTAGAACTGAAATACTGAAACATAACAGTAGCAGGCTAGCAGCAATGCAGCATAAGTGAAACCAGTGAATGAGCTATATATAAGTGAAACCAGTGAATGCAGCATAAGTGAAACAATAGAGTACCTGCTAGTCTGCTACCTAGAGCAGATCAGCATCCAAGCAAAAAGCAGCAGCAGCATCCAAACAAATGGGTACTGCTGCGCAGTATGCAAAACTGCAGAGTGCAGACAAGGGGGAAGGAGAGGAGCAGGGATGACGAGTTCATCTTGTGCCTTGTAGATGAACAAGGGGCAGGGACGACCTTCAAGGATGAGCTGCACGCCGGCGCTGGTGGACGGTGGCGCAGCTCGGAGACGGTGGCGCTCGGGGACGGGGACGGGCGCCCAGCTCGGAGACGGTGGCGCTCGGGGACGGGGACGGGCGCCCAGCTCGGAGACGGTGGCGCTTGGGCTCGGGCTCGGCGACGGCGTGGCGGGCGCTCACGGCTCGGAGACGGGGACGGGAACGGCGGCGCAGCAGCCTGGCGGCGTAGTATCAGTCCGGGCGAAAACTAAACCCTAAGCCACCGTACCGAGGCTTTAATATAGTAAACACATCACAGGCGGATTTTTAGAAAAACCGCTTGTGATGTATAACATCACAAGCGGTTTTATATTCCGACCGCTTGTGATATGTAAACATCACAGGCGGTCGAAATATAAAACCGCTTGTGATGTTATACATCACAAGCGGTTTTTCTAAAAATCCGCCTGTGATGTGTATGTAGTATAAAAGCCTCGGTGGTTCCAGCGCAGGAACCCTAATTCCGGAGCCCGACGCCGCTATAGGCTGCACACTACTGTAGCGGCGGCGGATTTTTTTGATCTACGGGGAGAAGGTTTTGTTTTTGATTTTCGGGCTTGATTTCAAGAGTTTATGCATATATATGATCTCCGTTTGTTTTCTTTCTCATTTTGATACGATTTTTTGCCTCAATTTTGTAATATAGACCGGAATTGAAGAAAAACTCAGGAATTCCAAGATTTGGACTTGTAGTTGATCTAATTTAAAGATTTTTTTGAAGAGTTGTCTCACCTCAAGGTACCTATATTGCTGCAATCTTGTTTCATTTTCATGCACATTAATTCGTTCATGATTTAGGGATTAAATTCAATTAATTAGGGATATTTTAAAATTTTTTGTCTCATGTACTAGGTACATCTCGATATGATCTTGTTTCACTTTCATGAACATTTATTTTTTTCATGTTACATCTCGATATTGACGTTAATCAATATAGGGATAGGTAATGGACCGAGGTTGGATGTACAATGTGCCAAGACCACATCCGTCGTACATTCGAAATTTGAGAAGCTTTATTGAAGCAGCCAACAAGCACGCGAATTTGCGAAAGAGCAAGGAGATATTATGTCCGTGCATCGATTGTGATAATAAGATAGCTTGGAGAGATATAGGAGTAATCCAATCACATCTGCTAAAAAGAGGGTTTAAAAACAATTACACGATATGGTCAGAACATGGTGAGTTGGATCCGTGTGAAGTGCCTGGTAATGACGAGAGAGTTGTCGGAATTTTAGATCTTAAAGTTGATGGTAAAGTGGATAATGTGGATGCTAATCAAGAATTTGAAGAATTTGATTGTGAAGAGATGTTGCGCCATATGGAACCAGAAATGTTAAGTTCTGTGGGATCGCAGAAAGGGCTATCTAAAATGGAGGGACTGGAAAGTGCCTCAAAAGAACCTTTATATGATGAATCAAAGGGTTGTGACAAAGAGTTTACTACACTGCATACAGTTCTAGAACTTCTGAAGTTGAAGGCTAGCGCCGGATGGTCTGATACTAGCTTCACAGATCTTTTGAATTTTCTGTCTCAATTACTACCAAAACCCAACAAACTACCAACAAGCACTTATAAAGCGAAGAAGCTTATATCTCCCATAGCTCTGGGTGTGCAAAAAATTCATGCATGTCCGAACCATTGTATTCTGTATCGTGGCGATTTTGAGAACGCATCAAGATGCCCAGTTTGCAATGTCAGTCGATACAAGAAGAGCTACAATCAAGACTGTGTAAAAAAATTCCCGAAGAAAAATAAAAACAAGAAATCCACTATTGGACCTGAAAGTGACGATGACACTTTTGATGACATGGATGGGAAAAAGAAGTCAAAGAACCCAGCTTTGGTGATGTGGTATCTTCCAGTAATTGATCGCTTAAAACGTTTGTTCTCAAACCCTAGGGAGGCTGAGCTTATGCGTTGGCATGCTGAAAATCGCAAGCAGAATAACAAACAGATTCGACACCCTGCTGATGCATCACAATGGAAAAATTTCGATCTTATGTATCCTGAGTTTGCCAAAGAAACCAGAAATGTAAGATTTGGTTTGGGTACAGACGGAATGAATCCATTTGGTGAAAAAAGAAGTGTACATAGCACCTGGCCCGTGACTTTAACGATGTACAACCTTCCATCATGGCTGTGTCACAAAAGAAAGTATATTATGTTGACTATTCTTATTCAAGGTCCGAAATCAGCTGGTGTTGATATTGATGTGTTCCTAGAACCTCTTATGGAAGATATGACAAAGCTCTGGAATGAAGGAGTTAGAATATGGGATGAGTATTGCCGTGAGTATTTCAACTTAAGAGCAATTATATTTGTTACCATCCATGATTCTCCCGGTGGCACCACACTATCAGGGCAAAAGACTAAAGGAAAGAATGGTTGTGTAGTGTGCGTCGATGGAACTGCTTCCATGTACCTTAAATCATCCAAGAAGTTGGTGTTCATGGGACACAGACGGTTCTTGATGAAGCAGCATAAGTACCGAAAGATGAAAGAGGAATTTAACAATCAACTGGAAAGTGAAGGTGCACCAAAGCCTTATAGTGGGAAACTTGTTTTTGAAATTGTAAAGAACATTCATGTTGTATTCGGAAAGGGAAAAAACAAAGGAGAAAAGAGAAAGAGAATTGACCCTTCAACTTACACAACTTTCAAGAAGCAATCAATATTTTTCAAGTACCTCCCATACTGGAAGGATATGGAAATTTGCCACAGCATTGATTTGATGCATGTAACAAAAAATGTTTTTGACAGCATCATTGGAACCTTGCTGGGCATGCCGAGTAAGACAAAAGACGGACTTAAATCACGCAATGATCTAGTAGATCTTCAAATCAGACCGGAACTTCATCCAGTGGATAGAGGCAAAGGGAAGCCTTACCTCCCCCCAGCTAGCTACAACTTGTCAGTTGAGGAGAGAACAAAGATTTGCAAATGTTTGCGTGGGGTCAAAGTGCCCACAGGTTTCTCATCCAATATCAGCAGACTAGTCAGGATGAAGGACTTGTCTCTATTTGGCTACAACTCTCATGACTGCCATGTGATGATGACGGTGTTCCTCCCAATTGCGGTAAGAGCCCTCGAAACAGAGCATGTCAAAGTTGTCATCACACGCTTGTGTTACTTTTTCAATGCGGTTTCACAAAAAGTAATAGCTTTAGAAGACTTGGACTATCTAAAGGCATACATCATCGAGACTATGTGCAAGCTTGAAATGTGTTTTCCTCCATCATTTTTTGATATGCAAGTACACCTAATCATACATCTCGTGGATCAGATAAAAATATTAGGGCCACTATATTTACATCATATGTTTCAGTTGGAGCGATACCTGGGAGTATTAAAAGGTTATGTGCGAAATCGCGCTCACCCAGAGGGTTCAATCATGGAGGGATACACTACAGAAGAAGTGATTGAGAGCTGTATAGATTACATCAGTGACGGAACAATGATAGGTGTGCCTGTACCTAAACATGAGGGTAAACTATGTGGGAGAGGGAGAATGGGCAAGAAAACTTTTCGCGTTGAGGATTACAAGCTAGTACATTGTGCTCATGGTAGTGTACTACAACATCTCACGATAGCCGAGCCTTACATAGAGGAACACCTGAATGAGCTTCGTAAAGAAAATCAGAACCGCACAGAGGACTGGATCATGAGGGAGCACAAACATCGTTTCAGCGAATGGTTAATGGACAAAAACATCCCATTCGGAGACTCTTCGGATGAGAAAACAATGAAGAATTTGGCTTCTGGGCCATCGTGTTTTGTGACATCATGGCAAGCATATGACATCAATGGGTACACATTCTACACTAAATCAAAAGACATGAAAAGTGTTGCACAAAATAGCGGTGTTCGTATCGATGCTTTTGACCTACATGGACAGAAGACCACATATTTTGGATTCATAGAGGAAATATGGGAACTTGATTATGGCCCAAGCATGAAAATACCCTTGTTTAAGTGCCAATGGGTACAACATCCCGTGGGGGTGATAGTGGATAACTACGGACTCACACTGGTAGACTTAAAGAAAGTAGGATATAAAGATGACCCGTGGGTTCTCGCCGAATGTGTTGCACAAGTGTTCTATGTACTCGATCCAGCAGATGAGAAGATGCATGTAGTTATTTCTGGAAAGCAAAAAATTGTTGGAGTTGAGAATGTGGGAGACCAAGATGAGGAATACAATAAGTATGAAGAGATGTTCGTCTTTAACGGTCCAGAGAGAATCAAGCGTGTGGAAAAGAAAATTGATAAGAACTTAAAGCCATACATGCGGAAAAATGGTAGTTCATGAAAAATTGTATGAATCAAATTGTATTTGTTATCATGTATGATCGACTATGAATTGTGGTTGCCAATTAATTTAAAATCTCTCTAGTTATCTATGTGTGCTATTATAATTCATTTAAATTGTATTTGCATATTATTGTTAAAAATTAAATATTAATTCATTTAAATTGTATTTGCATATTTCTGTTAAAAATTAAAATTATTTTCATATTTAAATTGTATTTTCATATTTTTACAATCACAGGCGGTTTTGTCTTAGGGTCCGCTTGTGAAAAGGATAGAGCATCACAGGCGGTCCTAAACAAAAACCGCTTGTGATACTATTACATCACAAGCGTACTAAACCGCCTGGGACATCACAGGCGGTTTTCTAACCGAACCGCCTGTGATTTAAAAATCCTACCGCTTGTATAGAGCCAAATTGTACTAGTGTTAGAGCTTGATCTTGAGCCTTATGACTTACTCCACATAACTATAGATGTTTCCTCATTGGTTGTAAGTCACGTCCTTATGTAGTGATTCTTGATGTGCCATAGATCTTCTCAACTTAATCACCCTTGACTTTGCAAGTCTTCTTCTTCACCCTTGGCTTTGGGTTCCTCAGTCTCTTTGACCTTCTCCCGTGCACTTGGTACCTCGAAGCTCTTCTTGCCTCCATCCATGGCTTGATCAGTTGTCTCCGAGCTATGCACCCGAGTCTCACTTTATGCAATGTCCATCTTACTTGTGATGCCCATTATCTATCCATCATCTAGTCCTTGGACCATCACACTTGTTCACTTGTGTTGAAACCTGTTAGCTTTACATTAAGCACCTGTTCAACACTTAGTACACTTGTTAGTTCTTTAATTGAGTTGTCATCCAAACACCAAAACCCACAAGAGAGCTTTCAGGGTAGTCTCCAGCAACCTCTCCAGCCCGGGACGCTGCTCCGTTTCGGGAGTCTCGAGTTCATGTCCCTCGACAGCAGCTACAACATGGTACTCCTTCTTCTGTCGCGCGACAACGACAATGGCGGCCGTCAGCCCGCCCGCCGGCGGCGGAATCGACGACGTCTTCCCTGCGTGGCGGAAGAACAGCATCCGAGTCTGTCTCGTCACCTTCCCCGTCAACGGAGGAGGAGGCGGGGCAACCATGGCCAAGTAGGAGGCGGCACCTCGTCGGCTGTCGAGCAAGTCGACGATGCCGGCGCCCCAGCGGGGGACACGTCGGGCGTCGACCTCGCATCTAAGACGAAGACGGGCGTCGTTTCCCCGTGACACGCCAACCCCAAGCGGATGAATGACGCCAGCACGCTCACGAAGGACCTGCTGGGCGTTAGCCTCGTACATGAGATAACGGTGTAGTTTGCCTCCGACGCGACTCCGTCACCATCCGTCGGTCAAGAGGTACTGTCCATTTTCCACCCTTTGCCTTTTAGATTCAGCTTTGACCCACCAAGCGACCCCGCTTCGGTGGACGCTTTCATAAAGGCATATCCGAACCTTCCGGGGTATCATATGTGGTCAACCTGGGAACGATTGACGGCCGTCTCGACCTACGGGCCCCCGGGTTCCGAGGAAGATGACGAGCCCGACTATGGTTGGGATTTCTCCGAGCTCGGGAACCCCAGTGCCATGCGGGACTTCATGACCGCATGTGATTACTGCCTCTCTGATTGCTCCGATGATAGCCACAGCCTCGGCGACGAGGACTGTGGCCCAAGTCGCGAATGTTTCCACGTCGATCTAGGGGGTCTCAACGAAGGCAACCACCTTGGTATGCCGGAGGACGGCGATCCCCCTAGGCCTGCGCCTCGCGTTGACATCCTTCGGGAGCTAGCTATGGTCCCAGTCCCTACGGGGGGTCAGGACGCACAGCTCGAGCAAATCCGCGAGATGCAGGCCAGGCTCAACGAGGAAGCAGGGCAACTTGTGTAGCTCCGGCAGAACATCGGGCAGGAGTGGGTAGACCGAGCACTAGCCGGAGAAGCGCGTCATCTGCCCCAGGACGTCCAACACCGCATTGCTGATGATGCTAGGGCAAGGCTGCCCTCGGCTTCCAGTGGGGTCGGCCAGAACCTGGCTGCAGCAGCAATACTACTCCGAGCGATGCCGGAACCATCCACCACCAAGGGACGGCGTATCCTGGGAGAACTCAAGAATCTCCTAGAGGATGCCGCGATCTGACGGGCCGAAAGCTCTGCCTCCCAAAGGCAGGGGTACCCCCCGGAGCATCGCGCCGCGACTTCCCGTTTCGTGCGGGAAGCCTCGGTCCACACCGGGCGCACGCGGGATACAGCGCCTGCGGCCCTGGGTCGCCTCGGCAACGAGCACCATCGCCGCGACCGTCGAGCCCACCTCGATGAAAAGGTGCGCCGAGGCTACCACCCCAGGCGTGGGGGACGCTACGACAGCGGGGAGGATCGGAGCCCCTCGCCCGAGCCACCCGGTCCGCAAGCTTTCAGCCGGGCCATACGACGGGCGCCGTTCCCGACCTGGTTCTAGACCCCGAGTACCATCACCAAGTACTCGGGGGAAACAAAGCCGGAACTGTGGCTCGCGGACTACCAGCTGGCCTACCAGCTGGGCGGAACGGACAATGACAACCTCATCATCTGCAACCTCCCCCTGTTCCTCTCCGACGCCGCCCGAGCCTGGCTCGAGCATCTGCCTCCTGCGCAGATCTCCAACTGGGATGACCTGGTCAAAGCCTTCACCGGAAACTTCCAGGGCACATACGTGCGCCCTGGGAACTCCTGGGATCTCCAAAGTTGCCGCCAGCAGCCGGGAGAATCCCTGCGGGACTACATCCGGCGATTTTTAAAGCAGCGCACCGAGCTGCCCAACATCACCGACTCAGATGTCATCGGCGCGTTCCTCGCCGGCACCACTTGCCGCGACCTGGTGAGCAAGCTGGGTCGCAAGACTCCCACCAGGGCGAGCGAGCTGATGGACAACACCACCAAGTTCGCCTCTGGCTAGGAGGCGGTTGAGGCCATCTTCCGGAAGGACAAGCAGCCTCAGGGACGCCAGCAGGAAGACGTCCCCGAGGCGTCCGCTCAGTGCAGCATGAAGAAGAAGGGCAAGAAGAAGTCGTAAACGAAACGCGACGCCGCCGACGCAGATCTTGTCGCCGTTGCCGAACACAGGAACCCCCGGAAGCCTCCCAGAGGGGCCAACCTGTTCGACAAGATGCTCAAGGAGTCGTGCCCCTATCATCAGGGTCCCGTCAAGCACACCCTTGAGGAGTGCGTCATGCTTCGGCGCTACTTCCAAAAGGTCGGGCCACTGGCGGAAGGTGGCAAAACCCACGACAACGACAAGAAGGAAGGCCACAAGGCAGACGAGTTCCCCGAGGTCCATGACTGCTTCATGATCTACGGCAGGCGGGTGGCGAACGCCTTGGCTCGGCACCGCAAGCAGGAGCGCCGGGAGGTCTGCTCGGTGAAGGTGGCGGCGCCAGTCTACCTAGACTGGTCCGACAAGCCCATCACCTTCGACCAAGGCGACCACCCTGACCGCGTGCCGAGCCCGGGGAAGTACCCGCTCGTTGTCGATCCCGTCATCGGCAACGTCAGGCTTACCAAGGTCCTCATGGATGAAGGCAGCAGCCTCAACATCATCTACGCCGAGACCCTCGGGCTCTTGCAGATCGATTTGTCCACGATCCGGGCCGGCGTGGCGCCCTTTCATGGGATCATCCCCGGGAAGCGCGTCCAACCCCTTGGGCAACTCGATCTGCCCATCTGCTTCGGGACTCCCTCCAACTTCCGAAAGGAAACCCTCACGTTCGAGGTGGTCGGGTTCCGAGGAACCTACCACGCAGTGCTGGGGAGACCATGCTACGCCAAGTTCATGGCCGTCCCCTACTACACCTACCTCAAGCTTAAGATGCCGGGCCCCAACGGGGTCATCATCGTCGGATCCACATACCGACACGCGTATGAATGCGACGTGGAGTGTGTGGAGTACGCTGAGGCCCTCGCCGAGTCCGAGGCCCTCATCACCGACCTGGAGAGCCTCTCCAAGGAGGTGCCAGATGCGAAACGCCACGCCGGCAACTTCGAGCCAGCAGAGGCGGTTAAGTCCATCCCTCTCAACCCCAGCAACGATGCCTCCAAGCAAGTACGGATCGGCTTCGAGCTCGACCCCAAATAGGAAGCAGTGCTCGTCGACTTTCTCCGCGCAAACGCTGAGGTTTTTGCTTGGAGTCCCTCGGACATGCCTGGCATACCGAGGGATGTCGCCGAGCACTCGCTGGATATCCGAGCTGGAGCCCGACCCGTGAAGCAGCCTCTGCGCCGATTCGACGAAGAAAAGCGCAGAGCCATAGGCGAGGAGATCCACAAGCTAATGGCTGCAGGGTTCATTAAAGACGTATTCCATCCCGAATGGCTAGCCAACCCTGTGCTTGTGAAAAAGAAAGGTGGGAAATGGCGGATGTGTGTAGACTACACTGGTCTAAACAAAGCATGTCCGAAGGTTCCCTACCCTCTACCTCGCATCGATCAAATCGTGGATTCCACTGCTGGGTGTGAAACCCTGTCATTCCTTGATGCCTACTCAGGGTATCACCAAATCAGGATGAAAGAGTCTGACCAGCTTGCGACTTCTTTCATCACACCCTTTGGCATGTACTGCTATATTACTATGCCATTCGGTTTAAGGAATGCAGGCGCGACATACCAAAGGTGCATGAACCACGTGTTCGGACAGCACATTGGCCGAACGGTCGAGGCTTACATCGATGACATCATAGTCAAGACGAGGAAAGCCTCCGACCTCCTCTCCGACCTTGAAACGACATTCAAGTGTCTCAAAGCGAAAGGCGTAAAACTCAATCCCGAGAAGTGTGTCTTCGGAGTCCCCCGAGGCATGCTCCTGGGGTTCATCATCTCTGAGCGGGGCATCGAGACCAACCCGGAGAAAATCGCGGCCATCACCAACATGGGGCCTATCAAGGACTTGAAAGAAGTACAGAGGGTCATGGGATGCCTTGCGGCTCTGAGCCGCTTCATCTCATGCCTCGGCGAAAGAGGGCTGCCCCTGTACCGCCTCTTAAGGAAGACCGAGCGCTTCACTTGGACCCCCGAGGCCGAGGAAGCCCTCGGGAACTTGAAGGCGCTCCTTACAAGCGCGCCCATCCTGGTGCCCCCCGCTGCCGGAGAAGCTCTTCTGATCTACGTAGCCGCAACCACTCAGGTGGTCAGCGCCGCGATCATAGTCAAGAGACGAGAAGAAGGGCATGCATTGCTCGTCTAGAGGCCGGTCTACTTCATCAGTGAGGTACTGTCCGAGACCAAAATGCGCTACCCGCAAATTCAGAAGCTACTGTACGCGGTAATTCTGACGCGGCGAAAGTTGCGACACTACTTCGAGTCTCATCCGGTGACTATGGTGTCATCCTTCCCCCTGGGGGAGATCATCCAGTGCCGAGAGGCCTCAGGTAGGATTGCAAAGTGGGCGGTGGAGATCATGGGCGAGACAATCTCGTTCGCCCCTCGGAAGGCCATCAAATCCCAAGTCTTGGCGGATTTCGTGGCAGAATGGGTCGACACCTAGCTTCCAGCAGCTCTGATCCAACCAGAACTCTAGACCATGTTTTTCGACGGGTCGCTGATGAAAACAGGAGCGGGCGTGGGCCTGCTCTTCATCTCACCCCTCGGGAAGCACCTCCGCTACGTGTTGTGCCTCCATTTCCCGGCGTCCAACAACGTGGCCGAGTACGAGGCTCTGGTTAACGGGTTGCGCATCGCCATCGAGCTAGGGATTCGGCGCCTCGACGCTCGTGGCGACTCGCAGCTTGTCATCGACCAAGTCATGAAGAACTCCCACTGCCACGACCCGAAGATGGAAGCCTACTGCGACGAGGTTCGGCGCCTGGAAGACAAGTTCTACGGGCTCGAGCTCAACCACGTTGCCCGACGGTACAACGAGACTATGGACGAGCTGGCTAAAATAGCCTCGGGGCGGACAACGGTCCCCCGGACGTCTTCTCCCGAGACCTACATCAACCCTCCGTCAAGACCGATGACAAGCCCGAGCCCGAGGCACCCTCGGTCGCCGAGGGTGAGGCACTACCCATCGAGGAGGAGCAGAATGGGGTCCCACCTAATCGAAACTGGCAGACCTCGTACCTACAATATCTCCACCGAGGAGAGCTACCCCTCGATGGAACCGAGGCTCGGCGATTGGCGTGGCGCGCCAAGTCGTTCGTCTTGCTGGGTGACGGAAAGGAGCTCTACCACCGTAGCCCCTCAGGCATCCTCCAGCGATGCATATCCATCGCCGAAGGTCAGGAGTTATTGCAAGAAATACACTCGGGGGCTTGGGGTCACCACGCAGCACCTCGAGCCCTCGTTGGAAACGCCTTCCGACAAGGTTTCTACTGGCCAACCGCGGTGGCTGACGCCACTAGGATTGTACGCACCTGCCAAGGGTGTCAATTCTACGCAAGGCAGACCCACCTGCCCGCTCAGGCTCTGCAAACAATACCCATCACCTGGTCGTTTGTTGTGTGGGGTCTGGACCTCGTCGGTCCCTTGCAGAAGGCACTCTGGGGCTTCATGCACCTGTTGGTCGCTATCGACAAATTCTCCAAGTGGATTGAGGTCTGACCCCTAAACAGCATCAGGTCCGAACAGTCGGTGGCGTTCTTCACCAACATCATCCATCGCTTTGGAGTCCCGAACTCCATCATCACCGACAACGGCACCCAGTTCACCGGCAGGAAGTTCCTGGACTTCTGCGAGGACCACCACATCCGGGTGGACTGGGCCGCCGTAGCTCACCCCATGACAAATGGGCAGGTAGAGCGTGCCAACGGCATGATTCTACAGGGACTCAAACCGAGGATCTACAATGACCTCAACAAGTTCGGCAGGCGATGGATGAAGGAACTCCCCTCGGTGGTCTAGAGTCTGAGGACGACGCCAAGCCGAGCCATGGGCTTCAAGCCGTTTTTTCTAGTCTATGGGGCCGAGGCTATCTTGCCCACAGACTTAGAATACGGCTCCCCGAGGACGAGGGCATACGACGCCCGAAGCAACCAGACCAACCGAGAAGACTCACTGGACCAGCTGGAAGAGGCCCGGGACATGGCCTTACTACACTCGGCGCGGTATCAGCAGTCCCTGCGACGCTATCACGCCCGAGGGGTTCGGTCCTGAGACCTCCAGGTGGGCGACTTGGTGCTTCGGCTACGACAAGACGCCCGAGGGCGCCACAAGCTCATGCCTCCCTGGGAAGGGCCATTCATCATCGCCAAGACTTTAAAGCCCGGAACATACAAGCTGGCCAACAGTCAAGGCGAGGTCTACAGCAACGCTTGGAACATCCGACGGCTACGTCGCTTCTACCCTTAAGATGTTTTTAAGTCGTTCATATACCTCGTTTACATACACAAGTAAAGTATAACCATCAAGGAAGGGTCAGCCTTGCCTCGGCAAAGCCCGACCCTCCCTCGGGGGCTAGAAGGGGGGAACCCCCTCTGCGTTAAAATTTTCCTCGGAAAAAGTCTTTCGGCCAGAACATCTTTCGTGCTTCTCGACTACATCGATAGTGGGATCCTGAAAACGACAGAGTACACGTAAGCGGCAAGGCCGACCGAGCCGAGGGACTCCTACGCCTCTGGGATACGGATACCTCACTCATCACCTTCTGCGATAAATAACTCTCACTCGGATAAACGATTCTGTTACCAACAAGCAAGTCCCGATATTCAAAACAAGAGGAAGAGAGACACAGCTTTATATCACGACGACAAAGTGTTCAGGCCTCAGCAACCGCGAGAGACACATACATATTCAAAATAAACTGCTCCGGCAGAATCAGGCATCGCCCGGCAGAGGAGCTGCACCCTCGGCTTCGTTTCCACCCTCGGCGAGATCCACCCCGGCCTCGGACGGCGGCCCAAGCGGGAGGATTTCCACCTCGAAGGAGGACACCAGCACCGTGCTTGGGCCCGCGGCGGTCGCGTCAAGCCTCTGAACTTCGGCCAGGGCAGCTTCATCTTTGTCGGGAAGGCAGTACCCCTCGCTGACCCGCTCCAGATCCACATCGTAGTGGGAAGCGAGTACGGCGAAGGCCCGCCTAACGCCGTGATGCAACGCCTCGCGGAGTCTGCTGCGCGCGTGGTCACCTAAGTCCTGCAGGCGACTCTGGGGGAAGCTTCCCGAGGGGACGTCGTCAAGACCAAAGACCCGGCAGAAGGCCGAGATAGCCTCGGACATGGCCACGCGGTCGGCCTCCTTCTGCTCAGCCGCCTGGGCAAGTGCCTTGGCGGACTCGTTGAGGGCAAACTCGAACTCTGCAAAACAACCAAAATAGAATTATTCAAACACGAGTTGAAGAGTGAAGCTAAATCAAAATCTCAAAACAGCCAAGACATACCTTTAGCCCGGGCACGTTGCTCCGAGGCTGCGGCTTGGGCGGACTGAGCAGACCCGATGGCCACGGCCAGGTCCGCCGCAAGAGCTTCGGCCCGAGCAAACGCCTCGGCTAGCTGGCCTCCAAGGGCCTCAGCCCAGCTTTCAGCCTCGGCGGCCCGGCTCCGAGATTGGTCCCGCTCACCGATGACCTGGCCAAGCTCCAACTGTCGCCGCTGCCTCTGCCCCCAGCTCGTCATAGAGCAACCGAAGGTCCGCCGCCTCGGCGCTCCGTTGGGAGAGGCGCTCGGTAACCTCGGCAAGCGCGGTCCTCAGAAACTGCAGCGAACCCCAGACGTCGACCTCGCGGCGGATGAACGACAACTTGGCAGTGCTCAGATCCGTCAGATTCTGAGGAAGGGAAGCGGGGTGTCACAAAGAATGCCTTGATCACGTGAAAGGTATGCCTGAAATCCTTACCTGGAGGATCCTGGGAACGTTCCTGGCAAGGACCTCCATGGTCGACCGAAGCGACCCCATCGCTGCCTCAGCACACTCGCGGAGCTCGTCCCGAGACTGCTCCTCCCGCTCATCGTCAAGAACGAAGAGGGGCTTCGAGGCACCACGGGTCCAGAACCGGAGCGCATCCCCACGCCGCTCATTAGGACCATGCCGCGCGAGGATAAGGTTGCCGCTCCCCAGGACGGGTCGCGGTTCTGCGCCCCCCTCCTCCAAGGCGTCGGCACCCCCCTGCGGTCGGCGCATCGGGTACCTCCTCGACTAAGGGGCAGGCTTCCGAACACCGACCTCGGGTAGCAGCGCCTCGGCCATCTCAGCAGCGACGGCAACGGATGGCTCCACGGGTAGAATGGCAACAGTCTCGGCAGAGGCTGGTGCCGGCGTCGGCAACACATCAGATGGTGTGAAGGCCGCGGCCGCGCCAGCAGTCTCCCCTGGCACAACGGCCGCCTCAGTAGAGGGGTCAACCTGAGGGGCTTGCCCCATGGCAACCCGTGCCGCCTAAGCCCCCGCTTTGGGGCATCTTGTGGGGAGGCCAACCGACCGGCGTGGCCCGATGCGGCACTGGCTGCAGAGGCCGACGCTGTCTTGAGGACCTTCCAGGGAGCCAGACCGGTCGAGCCATGCCTCCGTTTGCTGGGAGAAAAGGGAAAGGCAGGATCAGGACACACGAAGAAAGAGCCGGGACGGAGGTATCCTCAGATACTTACCCACTCCGGACCACGGCCAATCGTGCCTGCGGGGAGGCCCCTTGGGCCTCGGCCATCGCCGGCACCGCCAAGGTCTGCCCCGCTGCCGGCTTTGGCACCATCCCCGCCTCGGGCACCCGAGGCGCCGAAGGGACGGTCCGCCCAGGCACAGTCACGACGACCTGACGATCAACCTCCTGGGCGGCCGGCACAGACAACAACTCTTGGGGCACAGGCGGGTCAGCCTGACTCCCCGGGTTTACCTCAACTACCTCGGCCAAGGGGTCAAGTACCCCCTTGGCCTGCCCCTGTTCTTCAGACCGGGACCCTGATGTCCCGGCCTCGGATACCGACGGTGCCAGCCCACTCGGGGGCTGGCTCGACAACCCCTGGCCCAGCCGCAGATCCGGGCTGAGGCCAAGGCAGGCCGCCATGTCGTCGTCTTCGTCATCATCGTCGTTGTCGTCGTCGTCAGGCGTCTCCGGCGATGGCTCCCTCGGGAGCCCGTCCCTCTCCTGCTTCTGACAACGCCTCTCCAAGGTGTCCCGAGCCCACATCCGCTCGCGGGCCCGAGCCTTTTTCGCGTCCTTCTCCTCCTTCTTCTTCTCTGCATCGAGGGCTAGGTAAGGGCACCGACATCCAGCCACCCTACCGTGCTGGCTACCCGCCTGTGGAGGTCATCGGCGGGGAGGGGAACCGAGGACATCTGTGAACCCTCCAAGTCGACCCCCAGCGCCATCTCCGAAAGCAGCAGCCGCCGCTCCGACAAGGGGAGCACCCTCCAGCGATGGATGGTGGCAACCACCCCCGCGGCGGTGAGCCCTCCGTCTCGTAGCTCCTACAAAGCCTCCAGAAGGGGCTGGAGGTTCTTCTGTCTCTCGCGCGGGGCCCCATAGTGCCAGTTGCTGCCGGTGACGGTCACCACTCGTTGAGAAAACGACGGGAGCCTCCCATCGTCGTTCCAGAGGTAAAACCATCGACGCTGCCACCCCTTGTTCGAAGACACAAGGATGGCGGGGATGTACTGTTGCGCACGCGCCTGCCTCAACTGGAGGATGCAGCCACCGGCCCGCACCGCCATGCAGACTCTCTTTTCCCCCGTCGTCAAGGCAAAAGGCTCCGCGGAGAAGAGATGGGTCCATAGATCCTAGTGGGGGTCAATCCCCAAAAATCCTTCGCAAACCGCCGCGAAGATGGCTGCTTGCGCGATAGAGTTGGGGTTGAGATTGTGCAGCTCCACCCCATAAAAGTGTAGAATCGCCCGCATGAAACGGCTTGCCGGCACTCCGAATCCCCGCTCGTTGAAAGAGACGAAACTCAGCACATACCCCGACGGCGGGGACGGGGCGGCTCCACTCGGAGGGACCATCCACTCCGGCTGCGGGTCACCGGAGAGGGGACGAAGCAAGCTGTCGGCAACAAGGGCCTATAGGTCGTCCACCGTGACGGTGGAGAAGGGCCACGGGTCGCGCGGTGGAACGACGGTTACCCGGTCGGCCATCACCAAGCGAAGGGGGTGGCGGCGGAGCAGACAAGGTGCACGGTTTTCTTTCTCTGGCTATTTCCCTCAGGTTGCGGAAACCAAAGCAGGAGGCGAGCAGCAGAGTGAAAAACCACCACCGGTCCCTCTTTCGAATATATAAAGGCTCGGGCGAGACCCGTTCAACACTTCGCCCGAACCCGTCGCAAAATTCAAAACTCAAAGGCGAAACGCCCGTTCCTCGAACGGCTCGCGCATGCACAACGGCTGCCCCGCGAACCACTCGCATTAACTCCGCGGCAGGGCAGGCGACACCTTTGGCAGGCGAAGCGGGCGACGCTTCACCTCCGCCATAATGACCGCGTCAAAAAAAGGTGCGCCACGTCGTTCAATTTCGTATCCTTTTTCTCTTCCCCTTTCTCTCTCTTGCTACAGAGACCGAGAAAGGGGATACTCCGAAAGGGATCCTTCTCCGCGAAGGAAGCGGGCCCCGAGCCCTCCTACTGATTAGAGGTTCGAAGGCTGGCCCCTCGGAAGGTTTCGATAGCCACCTCAGAGCACTCGGGCTCCGCGCCCACTACTGGTCAGAGGTTCGAAGGCTGGCCCCTCGGAAGGGTTCGATAGCCGCCTCAGGCCGCTCGGGCTCCACGCCCACTACTGATCAGGGGTTCGTAGGCTGGCCCCCCGAAGGGTTCGACAGTCGCCCCAGAACATGCAGAGTGAGGGATGACTCTGGGTACGTTCGATACATAACCAAGGCTCGGGCTACGCTCCCGAGGTACCCTAGCACATTTCCGAGACCAGTAGGAGCGATTCTGTAACGGAATCCCATCAGAGGGAGGCATCGAGCCCTCGGACCCTATCAAACGGGACCGGGTCCGGCAAATCACCTGCAGGTACTTTTGGACCGCGCCTCTAGGCCACTAGCCGACCCTTATCGAACGGGGCACGGGTGTCCACTCGGATCACCCGTTAGCAACTCACTGAAGACACCATGTTCGGCGCCCTCCGAGGGCAACATGGCGCTTTCCCCCCTCCTCCTTGCGGAAAGGCGACGAAGGGGCGTATGAAAAAAAACCGAGTCAGTCCCTGACCGTCCTCTCGTCCTGTGCAGAGGCTCGGGGGCTGCTCTCGTGAACCCGGCTCCGGCCAAACCGTTGACAGCGTCAACATACCAGCCCGAGAACTCGGAACCTGACCATGCACCCGGACTATGATCAGATCGCATGAGGGAAAAACTAGACCGGCCGAGGCATCACGAAAGGCACTAAGACCTCGGAGGAGTCAAACCACTCCTCCGAGGCCTCGGGGGCTACAACCGGCGGGTGCGCTCGCGCGCACCCACCGGAACGAAGTGTGACCGAGAAAGGCCGGTCCCCTTGCAAAAAAGTGCGACAAAGCCTCCAAGCGAGTACCAACACTCCCTTTGAGGCTCGGGGGCTACTATCGGGGACCATAATTAGGGGTACCCCCAAGACTCCTAAACTCGGCTGGTAACCACCATCAGCACAAAGCTGCAAAGGCCTGATGGGCGCAATTCAGGTCAAGGCTCCGTCCACTCAAGGGACACGATCTCGCCTCGCCCGAGCCCAGCCTCGGGCAGGAACAGTAGACCAAGGCAGATTCACGCCTCGCCCGAGGGCATCCTCAAGTAACGGGCGCACCTTCGACTCGCCCGAGGCCCAGCTCGGGCAGGCTTCGCAGTGAAGCAACCTTGGCCAGATCGCCACGCCAATCGACCGCATCACAGGAGCATTCAATGCAAGGATCGCCTGACACCTTATCCTGACGCGCACTCCTCAGTCGACAAGGCCAAAGTGACCACAGTCACTTCGCCCCTCCACTGACTGGCCTGACAGGAAAATAGCGCCGCCTGCACTACTTCGACTGTTGTACCACCCGCCAGGGTGAGGCTGACAGCAGCCAAGTCCAGCCTCGGGCGCCATAGGAAGCTCCGCCTCGACCGACCCCAGGGCTCGGACTCAGCCTCGATCCCGGACGACGGTCTCCGCCTCGCCCGACCCTAGGGCTCGGACTCAACCTCGACCCCGGACGACGGTCTCCGCCTCGCCCGACCCCAGGGCTCGGACTCAACCTTGACCTCGGACGACGGTCTCCGCCTCGCCCGACCCCAGGGCTCGGACTCAACATCGACCCCAGAAGACGGTCTCCGCCTCGCCCGACCCCAGGGCTCGGACTCAACCTCGACCCCGGAAGACGGTCTCCGCCTCGCCCCACCCCAGGGCTCGGACTCAGCCTTGACCTCAGAGGAGCCTCCGCCTCGCCCGACCTTGGGCCCGGGCTAACCACGTCGCAGGGGGGGTACATCATTACCCTACCCCTAGCTAGCTCAGGCTACGGGGAACAAGACCGGCGTCCCATCTGGCTCGCCCCGGTAAAACAAGTAATGATGACACCCCGCGTGCTCCATGACGACGGCGGTTCTCAGCCCCCTACGGAAGCAAGGAGACGTCAGCAAGGTCCCGACAGCCCCGACAGCTGTGCTTCTACAGGGTTTAAGCGCTCCTCCGATGGCCACGACGTCACATGAACAGGGCACCAACACCCTCTCCGACAGCCACGTCGGCATGTACATAGGACTCTGGCTCCTCTCTGCCGGACACGTTAGCACACTGCTACACCCCCCATTGTACACCTGGGCCTCTCCTTACGTCTATAAAAGGAAGGTCCAGGGCCCTCGTACGAGAAGGTGGCCGCGCGGGAGGACGGGCTGACGAGCAGGCTCTCTCTCTCTCCCTCGCGAACGCTTGTAACCCCCTACTGCAAGCGCATCCGCCCTGGGCGCAGGACAACACGAGCCGCGGTTCCCCTTATTGTCTTTCCCCCTTGTGTTCCGTCTCGCGCCGACCCATCTGGGCTGGGACACGCAGCGACAATTTACTCGTCGGTCCAGGGACCCCCCAGGGTCGAAACGCCGACACTTCCTCTCATGGTACCTGAGTTGTTATCCCTTTTGGCCGAGTCCTCAACTCTATCATATAGCCCCCCCCCCAAGTCTATGTACTTAGCTTTTATTTTTTAGTACTCAGTCACCTCACCAGACTGGTGCTTCATGTTCTAAAACTTCACACTGCTTCTGTCACACCCGGATTTAAGGGCAAATCCAGACGCGAATCAAATGTGTGCTATGATCAAGTCTCACACATATGATGATTCATGATACAGAAACAAATGTCACATCTTTACTATATAGTAGGAGTTCTATGCAAAATAGTTAAATAATTACATCATACGAAGACAACAAACCTCCGCAACCATAGTTGACTGGGAGACGACGACCTAGACCTCTCACGAACTCATCGCGGCATGCTTCAAGCTCCTTATCTTGCGATACCTGTTCTTGACCTAGGGGTGTGAGTACTACAAGGGTGAGCTCACACACGTTCATCGCTCAACAAGTTGTGAGGAATAATGTGCATGAGCTCACTTACAGTGGGGCTCATGTGAAGTGTAAGGCTTACCAAAGACAATGATTAAGGTTGAGCATTGCTTTTAACAAGTTGGTCAAAATTTTATTAGCAGTTACTAAGTATAAGTATATATCAACCCAATTAAACAAGAGATCACTATTAAGAATAAATATTGCAATGCAATGCAAATGATAGATTAAGTTTAATTCTATAAGTTAATCATGCAAGAGTCATGGGTCGCTCTTGACCGTGAGCACGACTGGTATACCAGTTTTATACTCTGCAGAGATTGCGCCCTTTACCCACAACTTGTGTATCCCATCTAGCCAGGGTTTGCAAGGCCCTTAGACACTTCCAAGGTGAATGGCTAGGGATCCACTACGAGGCCTTTACAAAGTTCCACTAGTTTCAGAAATCCTGCTACGATTTTGTGAGAATAGCGATGTAGGAATCCCTCGTCTAAAAAGCCATCACAGCATGATTGACCCGAGAACGTTACCTCCCTACACCGGCAACTCCTCTATCGCCCTTGCCCCTTTCAGGTAAGGTAGTCCTCCACTAGCTTTCCTAATTAGTCAACTAAGGGCGTCCCATTCCACCCTTGTGGTAGCACAGTTATCTCAAGTTAAGCTCCATGTTCCAATTAACACAATAGTCTTATCATGAACAAAAAGTAAACCACAATAATAATGGAATATGAAATCTTTTGATACACTCTTTTCAAGAACCTCTTGCTCTTGGCCAAAAAGATGAGAATGCCATTTGTCAAGTTTTGAAAATTTTGCTTTTGCTATGAGCATGGTCTAACTTACCTAAGCACTTCATAAAGCACCTATACAAAACATCAAGTGATTCTTTGAGCACGTAGGTGTGTAGAGCTATTGTTTATGAGCCTTAACTCACTATGTATGTTTTTCAACTCCCACACAACTCAAATGGTCGGTTGGCGTCCTATTTATAGGCCCCTAAGGAGAGATATAGCCATTGCACCCTCAACATCTATTTTTGTGTACCACTGGATAGTTCAACGATAACCCATCAGACCTTGTGCCAGGGTGACACTCACAATGACTACTATGTCAGTATTAGTCACTCGATTCTTGGGGCACACCTCTATAACATATAGTCCAACACTTATCATCAAAGTAGTCCAATTCCTCTTTCTCCACTCAAGAATCTTTCTGGTGACTATCAAACTCCATCTCTGATGGTTCCATGCTCATGTGAAGGATCAGTTTGATGCTCCTCGAGTGAGAATAGTGTAACGATTTTGTCCGACACCATCCCACTATGAGTTTGTTGCACCTTTGTGTGTATAGTAAGACCATATGGTCTTGCTCCTACTGTCTACTAGCTAGCGTTAGCTCTACCGTATGGCCTGATGCCCTAGAGGACAGTCTGATGCCAGCTGAAACCCTTCTTCTCATTGTTATTTTGTGATCTTCATGTACGGTTTGGTTCTATCTTGTGTCTTGAACTTTTGGATATTCTAGTTGGACTTCAATATGTCTTCAAGTATGTTGCTTGAGGTGCGGATCACCTCTCTTAGTCCAAGTCTAATCTTAAAATATAAAAAATAAGAACAAATATTGTGAGTCTAAATAGCATGTTGATCATTAAACGCTAAAATCTATTTATAAATATATGAGTCTCGATTTATTTTCCTTACACTACTTCATCGGTCATCTACACCAGGGGCGGATTTGGACCCCAGGCCACCAGGGTCGTGGCCTAGGTCGTAGCCCAAAGATCCACTTTAGTTAGGTTTTTTCGGCCCAACAAAACTAACCTAGTTACCTTGCCCTCAGCCTGCGCGCCTAGCGGCTGCAACCTTGTCTGGCTCGGCCTCAACCCTGGGTCCGTGGCATGTGGCGTGGCGACTGTCTCTTGCGTGTGGCTTGATCGAGGAATCTAGGTCGACGGTCGGTCGTCGGTGCTAGCTCCGATGAGCTCAACGGCTATCGGCCTGTCGTGCGCCCTACCATAGTGTCGCCCTCGACGGTCCGCCATGGGCTCAGCTTCACCGCGGCGGTCAGCAGCTCCTCCAACCTCCGACTTCAGCTTCCACCGGTCAGCCATAGAGCCATCCATTGTTCCATAATCTAGACAATAGAGTGGCAGACTCAATCGACTTGGTGGCTTCCTCTCCTTGTCCTATTGTCCCTAGTACAAGACTGGAGATTCTATCTCTCCAAGACCGACAATACACAGCATGGCAGCAGACACCGCTAGCCATTTTATTGTCCCACCGATTTGTAAGTATTCTCTTTTCTCCTCTGTTTTCCCCCTTTCACTTATATGTTGATTATTAAATGTTGCATTATTACTGTGTAATTGCAGATTGACAGAGAATGAAGAGGACAAAACATTTAGATCATTTTATTGTTCCACTCTTTCACCTTTTATACGGATTAGTTCATCAGCACCAAACTAATCTTCCCTAGAAGAACCACGAGAGGTGATAAAATACCAATTTATCTTTAATTAAGTACTTTATCTTTTTATTAAGTTTGTTATATTTTTAGGTGCTGAATTGAGATAAATACTACTCCCTCAGTCCCAAAATAGTAGTCATTTTAGCTTTTAATTTTTATGTCTATATTCAAATAGATGATGATAAATTTAGACACATACATCAAGAATTGTATGAACCCACTAATTCTCTAAAACCACTACTATTTTGAAACGGAGGGAGTATTTTACTCTATATTTATGGTATAATATGTTTTAGCGGTATATTTTGTCGCACAATATCTTAGAGGGCTTCTTAAAAGTGGCCCGAGGCGTCAAATTTATAGAGCTCCGCCACTTATCTACACTATAGAGAATTACACCTCACTTCAACAGTCTTAAGCATGACACGGATCATTTTATTTAATATATTGCCATTGTATTTATGTTTAATTATACGGTGTCATACTTCATTATACTACTTTGAGAATATATTGGTTCTATTGTTACGTACAAGCATAAACCTATTATATTCTAATTATTCATGATTTACTAGTTATATGCACGTGTGTTGGTACGGTTTCTATATGTCACGTAGGTAGACTTGGTTTCAATGGAATAATTGTTCAAACACGTTTCAAACCTTTACAGTGATCTTTGCTCTATTGAATTGGTCGGTATGTCCGATTTAATGTGTCTACCATATAACCTGCATAAATGTATTTTATATGTCGAGTGAGAAACCACAACTTTAATCCTTGCATTGCATTGTCTTTCATGAGATGGCTCGGGCGACACCAAACCCTAGCCGCATCGCCCCTTCCTCCTCCCCTCTCCGTCGTGCCTCCACTAGAGTAAGTAGCCAAAAGTCCCAAGCAGCTTGTGAATATGGTGGCAGTGGAGTCCTCCTTGCGTCCTTGCGACTTCATGCCGCACAGGTGTGGGGGTGGCACGCCACGATGGGTGCACGCGTCGGCATCCCTTCCCTCCTCAATAAAACAACTAAAATCTCGAATCGAACCTAACTAATCCAGAAATTGCCAAATCGAAATCCTAAGTACCTCAATCAATGATCTAATAGCTATGTTGTGTTGATACCTCACAGCCCCACTTGCACGGGCTATTATCTTGCTTGTAAAGTTGTCTGCCTGTGTGAGTGCATCAATGCTACACGAGTATACATGTCCAAATGGATGTGTCTGCTGGGCAGCCCATAGTTCGATTCGGCTTAGCCTAGCCCTGCCTGTTGTCCACCGGGCCCTATTTGGTCCAAACTAATCACCATGTCAAGGCCTTAGGTGTGGCACAACAGGCTAGACACGACATGTCTTAGTTCTATTTTCCTCTTTTTTCATAGAAATATCTATATTATGCTTGAGTATAGAAATAGAATATACAATCATATGAGTTTTGTTGGCTACATGAATGTGAATGTATGTTTAAAACCAATAACCATAGTTTAGTACTTATTTTTACATAGACCTAGTGGACCAGCCCGTAGAACACGGAGAGGAAAGCAAGGAGATGTCAAAGAAATGCATTAAGGGAGTAGAGGTGAAGGCCCATATAATACTTTAGCTATATAAGGAATATCACTTGCCGTTTTAAATATTAAACATACATTTAAACTTAAATTGTTGGTTTTCTTCGTCGTAAATACTAATAAATTGATGACTCTAAAACATTATGTTAAAAGATATATTTTGCACATATTCACCGGTCGAAGATGATGATGGCACCCAAGGCATACTGACTTGTAGAACATGCGAATGCATTGGCGTCAATCTATTTCCTTGATATTATTGGTACACTCGTCACTAGTTGGTAAGCACGATGGAATAAAAGTGGCGATCTTGACGGTGGTCGCATTTGTGCGGCCGTGAGGCCTCGAGGCCTCGTCCAACAGGAGCCGGCGACGTCGCCCCCTTCGTCCCCTCCTCTGCGCCCACGCCACGAATCCATTCCATTCCCATTCCTCCCCACGCCGCGCGCCTCCATAATACCACACCGCCACCCCCATGCCGCTCGCCCACCACCACAATCCCCAGCCCTCACGCGCCATTGGAATTGACATTCGATTCCCAGCGCAGCTATCGAGCTCCCTTTCCCCGCCTTGTTGGCGCGCGTTAGAGCGCGAGAGAGAACCGGCTAACCTCCGGCGGCGGCGGCGAAGAAGTTCATGAAGGTGCTGTGCAGTGCATGCGAGGCGGCGGAGGCGAGCGTCCTCTGCTGCGCCGACGACGCCGCACTCTGCGCGCGCTGCGACCGAGAGGTCCACGCAGCGAACCGATTGGCAGGCAAACACCAGCGCCTGCCCCTCCTCGCCCCCGGCGGCCAAGGCGCCGCCACCGTGTCGCCGCCCAAGTGCGACATATGTCAGGTGCGTGCGCGCGTGCGTGCTCATTCTTGTTTGTCTTCTGCATAGATGGATAGTATAATAAGTATCTGCGGACTTGGCTTCACCGACTGACTGACTGGTCATCCTCGCCGCCAACGCGGTTCAGGAATGCGACGCCTACTTCTTCTGCCTGGAGGACCGCGCGCTGCTCTGCCGGAGCTGCGACGTCGCCGTGCACACTGCCAACTCCTTCGTCTCGGCGCACCACCGGTTCTTGTTAACCGGCGTCCAGGTTGGCCAGGAGCTCGAGCCTGACGACCTCTCCCTGGAGCAGCGAGAGGCGTCGTCTCCCCCGCCGGCGAAGAGCGAGCCGACCCCGCCGCTCTACAGCGAGAGCGACTTCGGCTGGGCGGCCGGCGCCGGCGCTACCGGGAGCCTCACGGACTGGTCGGCCGTGGAGGAGGAGTTCGGCTCCCCTGCCCCCCGCCTCGCGGAGGCGGCGCCCAGGGCCACGCCGAAGCGGACTCCGCGGGCGCCGGCTTTCGGTGCCGGGCAGGGCCGCATCGCCGGCGGGGTCATGGATTGGCCGCTGGGCGAGTTCTTCCGCGGCGTTAGCGACTTCAACGGCGGCTTCAGCTTCGGCGAGAGCGGCACCTCCAAGGTCAGCGCAGACCTCTGTTTTTTGGATCGTCGTAGATCGTGTTTACTGTCTAGTCGTCTTTCTGACATTCTGCCGTCGCGTTTCCTGTCATCTCGGCAGGCCGACAGCGGGAAGCTCGGGGACAGCGCGGGTGGCTCCCCGTACTTCCGCTCGTCGGAAGAGGAGCGGGACGCCAACGAGCTGTTCGGCCAGGTGCCGGAGATCCAGTGGTCGGTGCCGGCGCTGCCCTCCCCGCCGACGGCGTCCGGCCTCCACTGGCAACACGGCGGCCCCGACAGCGGCGCCTTCGTGCCGGACATCTGCGCCCCGGACGGCGCCGGCGGCTGCTTCCCGACCGCCAGTGGCGCCGCGAAGCGCCAGAGGAACCGCTAGCTCCGCGAGGACACAGGAGGTTCATACTACCGGTCGCTATGTTCCAGATCGTTCTTGCAGCTAAGCTAAGCAACAGAGATCACAGTGAATGCTCCTACTAGTGAGGAGTACGTTGCACCGCGACGTCGATCACATCCCTGATCCAAGGTGAAGGGCTTGCGCCTGTTTGGCGGATGCATCAGATCTGGACGATGCTAGAAACAACTTGTGCTAGTGCTACCTAGCCTTTGACTTCCAATGAAGCTTTGAAAGATTGAAACTGATGCGCTAACCGATAGCTTAGACACTGGACAGTAGTATGATGCTGATGCTTCGTTTTCTTGTCCGTTCAATCAATGTAACAGAGAAGTTGGGGATGCTGCTCTGCTTCCAGATTACCATGGTGATATGCTAACTAATCAGTTTGCCTCACTCGCTGAGTGGTCCACGTTCTTCTCTTTAAAAAAAAATTCATAAAATGGCTTAATTTCAGGTAAATGATGGTCGTTGACCGAATGTTCAAACTACTTCCATGATTATAAATAAAAGGAGTATCATACCTAAATACCTTATGAATTGAAAATCTTTCTTCATCCGTTGAATCTGGTCGACTCTGGAACGGAACGGATGGAGATGTCATGAACGTTTTCACATTTCGTACTCCTCCTAGATTGTCTTCAAAAAAATATTATTCGACAGATTCATACGCTCGAGATTTTTTGGAAGAGCGGTTGTTTGAAGATTGTTCCTCTTGCTAAATGCATTTTTACTTTGCTTCTGTTGAGACGCGAAATTGTATTAATATATAGTTTAGACAATGCTAATCAATTTGTAAAATTAAAAGATTTATCACACTAAGGAAGAAGCAAGCTGAAGGATCGCATTGGACGACAGAAGCCAATAAAAATGTTTGCATTAAATAGTCTTGGCTTGATTTCCAAATGTTCACCCAAATCTCTAAGACACAAAAACTCTAAAAAAATATACAAAGCCAATAACACCTCAACCAATTGATGGTTGGATGTCTTGAACAAGTCCATGAGAACACTATTAGGTAGATGTGGCTGACAAATGGCCCCGCAAGTGGTACAATGGCAAGGCCTGGAGACAAAAACCAAGCAATGAAAAATCATGATATGAATCCACTCTATCATGATGGTTCACTTCTTCCTAAGCCTAGTTCAATGCTCCCCTTGCGCTTGATCCACTTAGGGACCTAGATGTCATGGCACCTATTAGTGCTCTCACGATAAGATGTAGAGTCCTAACTAGGCATACTCAGATTACGTTTCATTAGGCATCTAGAAGAAAAGATGGGCTCACTAAAAGACTAGTAGAGCAACGGACCTAGGGCCTCTTTAGCACTAGGGTGTGGCCATACCCTTGTGTCACACCCGGATTTCGGGGCACCAAGACCCGAGCGCGAACATAATTACCAGGTGTGCTGAGACCAAGTCTCACACATATGATGAATCATGGCACAGGATCGAATGTCACATCTTTACTACATAACAGGAATTCTATACAAAATAAATAATTACATTATAAGGAGACAACGGTCCAGCAACCCAAAGTTGACTGGGAGACGACGGCCTAGACCTCTCACGAACACATCAAAGCATCCTCCAAGCGCCTCATCCTGGGGTACCTGTTCTTGACCTGTGGGGGGTGTGAGACAGCAAGAGTGAGCTCACATACGTTCATCGCTCAACAAGTTGTGGGGAATAATGTGAATGAACTCGCCAAAGGTGGGAGCTCATGTGAAGTGTAAGGCTTCCCAACGGAGATGGTTGAAGTTGAGCATTGTTTTTAAAGTTGGTCAAAATTTTATTAGCAATTACTAAGTATAAGTAAATATCAACCCAATTAAATAGTAGAACAAAAGTAACAACATCATCTGCGATGCAATGCATATGACAAATTGAATTTAAGTTCCATAAATTAATCATGTGAGGGTCCGAGCTGCTCATGACCGTGAGCACGGCTGATATACCAGTTTTACACTCTGCAGAGGTTGCGCATCTTTACCCACAAGTCATGTTACCCATCTACCAAGGGATCGCGACTTCCCATACACCTTTACCGAGGAGGCGAGACAGGGTAACACTACGAGGCCTTTATAAAGTTCCACTAGCTTCAGAAAACCCGCTACAGTTTATAGGAAGCTCCAATGCAGGGTTCTTGCCTGACCGCCATCGCAGCAAAATCAACCAAGGACCTCCCTACACTGACCACTCCCCTACTGCCCTTGCACCTTTCGGGTAAGGTAGTCTTCCACTAGCTTTCCTAATTAATCAGCCAAGGGCGTCCCATTAAACCCTTGTGGTAGCACTGTTTTCCCGGGTGGTCGCTCCATGTTCCAATTAACATAATGATCTTATCATGAACAGTAATAATAAACATATAATAAAATTGTGATCATGAATAATGTACCTTCATACCCAAAACCACATAAAGCACTAGCAAGTACTACCCAAAAAGTTCAGTGGTAAACAAGGTATAAAGATAGACAAACTAGGGTAACCTATTGGGTCCCATCAAAATTAATCTATGCAGATCATTATGGTTAATCAGAACATGGCTAGGTAAAAAGAAGTGATCAAGGGCACAACTTGCCTGGGACTTGAGATTCCAGTTACCAACTTGCTCTTCAGATGACACGTGACCTCACTGCTAAACGTAGCAATACAGACAAACATTGTATAGGCAAAATTAACATTACACCAAACATATATGAAAAATTACGTATTAATAATCTACATATTGAAATAAGATCACAGGAACAGGAATTATTAATTTTGGAGTTATAGATTTTAAGTTATGGATTTCTAAAGATTCTATGTGCTTTGTACAAGATTAATTAGGATAACAATTTTAATGTGGCTTTCATGTCAAAACAGTGACACAAAATGATAAACAATAATATTACAAAATTATAGGAATTGGAATGGATTAATTTGGACTTAATATGAATTTTCTATGTATTATACAAGTTTCTGTATTTATTTTTATATTAAAAATCTATTTTCTAATCTATTTTTCCTGTTTTACTGATCTCAGGACTGCGCATACTAATACATAATAACACAGGGGCAAGAGCACAAAAGTGTTTGTGACTCAGCCACCACCGCGCAGGACGGCGGGTTAATTCAACGAAACCCGAGGGGCTCTTTTAGAAATTGACCACGGCGAAGGGGTATAGTCGATCCTGGGCCACACGATAGAAACCGGACGGCCCAGATTAAAAGCCGGCTACAACAAACCGGTACGGATTGGAGACCACCAGATCCAGATCGGGCGGTCCATATCGTTTTTGCTCCCACTCTAATTCTCACCATCCGATCACCGACAAGCGCCCCAGATTTATTGGCTTGAAACATTATTCTCTAGCTCTCATCGATACCGTTGATTAGGATCCAACGGTGCACGCACTCTCCTTCTCCCTTAACCTTTCTCTCTTCATAGTTCACACGGCGGCACTAGACTTCTTCGCGGCGGAACGCCATGCCAGGGAAGACCCGATCAGCGTTTCGGCAACCCAACATTTGTACGAACACATGTGGAACAGAGAGGGGAGCAAGGCAAGCTGTATGGGATGTTCCTCACCGAGGATCAGAGCGACGTTGGTGTTGCCCACGCGACGCAGTGCGCAGCTCTCTCTCTCTACTCCTCGGTGTTCGATGGCTGATAGGCAAGCGAGGTGCCCCGGCTTTATACCCCGAAGCCAAGGAAAGCGGAGTCCGAAGGGGAGGAAAGTTGTTACGCCCGCCCAATGTCTCTGATTTGTTTTGGCGAAGCACGGAATTCAGATCAAGGACCCAGCCGAGAGCTCCGCAGTCTGTTTAGGGGGGTCGTTACGAGGTAGGAGAAGAGTCTTCGGTGCGGGGCCCACTGGTAGCGACCCCCACACGTGCATGCGCGGAACAGAAGGGAGGAGGCGCGAGCACGAAGGATCCCAACGAATTTTCACTGGATCGAGCTCCGCGGATATCACGCCAGGAAGAGAAGCAGCGTCCAACTAAAAAGCAGATAGGGGAGGGAGACGACCCTGAGCATGGGGCCCGCAAGTCAGCGATAGCACATTAGTGCACGCAACGGCTGGGACACAAGGTAGATGGGCCGTCAGGAGGGAAAAGAGGCCCATTCGGTAGAAAATTGCTTTCTCTTTTTTTATTCTTTTCTTCCTTTCTCTTTTTTTATCCCAAGTTTAAATCCAAACTTCATTGTGAACTTTGGATTTTAGGTTAAATATTCAAATTGAAACTGTTAATATGGGAAGACACATTTATGCATATTTTTTTTCTTTATATTTTTTTTCTAGGGTTCTCCTTTCTCTCTTCTCTTCCTAGTTTCAATCCAAACTTCAATTTAGGGTTTGATCCAAACTTTCAATCAATATATTATTATTATTATTTTATACACATTTTGGGCCTTACAAATCCTACCCCCTAACAGAAATCTCGTCCTCGAGATTTGTAAGAGAAAGGATATACACACTCATATTGTTGTGGGAACATATGCACAAACAAAGAAATCTCGCCATGATGCGTAACTTATTAGCAAAACAAAGGGTCAAATCGACCTTATTATTATTCCTAAAATAGTAAAATACGAACTACTGGCCAAACTAATATTTAGGTCTTACAAATAGTAATATATATATATATATATATATATATGTATGTATCTATATTTATGTTTATCTCTATTCTTGTTGTTCGTTGACTTCTTCACCGACTACTTCATCTTCAACTAGCTCTTCTTCTTGAATTTCCAGTTCACCTGGTTCAACCTCTACTTCTGCATGATGGGCATGTCCCCGGTTGATAGATAGGGGCTGACTCTTTCCTACCGAGGCTTGTCCTTGCTTCATCGGAGCCGGTGTAGTGTAGGCTCTGTTGGGACAGTAGTTGGCGTAGTGTCCCAGTTGTCCACACTTGAAGCATGCCCTGTTGGTGGTTGTTTTAGGAGCAACAGATCCTGCTGGGGTGTTTGCTTGTGGAGGAGCGGTTGGTGCCCGTTGAGTTTGTTGCCCGGAACTGCCACTAGCTGGTGTACTTGGAGT
Organism: Zea luxurians; assembly: GCA_029449295.1. Taxonomy (NCBI): domain Eukaryota; kingdom Viridiplantae; phylum Streptophyta; class Magnoliopsida; order Poales; family Poaceae; genus Zea; species Zea luxurians. The sequence continues at coordinate 114,583,718 of JAOPSE010000005.1, read as the reverse complement.
GGTAGTATAGCGAGGACGGGAACTACTTCCAGCCTGCCCTTGGTTGGTCGCCCTTCTTTTCTCTCCAAATATACTCCTCTTGTTTTCTACAGCAATAGCTTTGTCAAGTAGCCTTTGGAAGGATGGGAATGTGTGTGATACCAGTTGATATTGCAAGGGTCCAATCAAACCGTCCAGAAAAAGCTCCTGCTTTTGCTCATCATCCTCAACATCTCTAGGAGCATATTGAGATAACTGGATGAATTTGTCCCTGTATTCACTCACAGACATACTTCCTTGCTTAAGGGATAGAAACTCCTTTCTCTTAATCTTCATGAGCCCAGCAGGAATATGGTAATTCCTGAATTGAGTGGAGAATTCTGCCCAGGTAATTGTATCGACAGCAGCATGAGCAGCGCAGTACGCATCCCACCAATCCGCAGCGGGACCAGCAAGACGACCTGATGCGTAGAGTACTTTCTCTCTGTCCGAGCACTGAGCTATGTTGAGCATCTTTTCTACAGACTTTAGCCAGTCATCAGCTTGCAGCGGATCCGCGGAGTTGGAGAAGGTTGGTGGTTTGTGGCTCATGAATTCCCGGTGCTTGTCCCGGGGTGGAACTGGTGGTGGAGGTGGAGGCAGTGGCGCTTGTTGCTGTTGCTGTTGCTGTTGCACCCTTCTTTCTTGATGTATCTCCTCCCGCTCTTGGCGCATCTCCCGACATGCATCCTCTCTTTCCTGGCGCATTTTCTGGCGTTCTTGCTGCATCTGAGCGCGCATATCTACCGTAGTGTCCACCATTTGCTGCATCATACTCATCTGAGCTTCAATCAGTGGGTCAACTCCGCCTGGTGGAGGATTAGGAGGATTCATCTCTGCTGGCTGTGGCTGGGGTTGTCTATATATCCACCGAGTGTGTCGATTAGGAGGTAAATCAATTCCACCACCCCACCTGGTATTGACCATCTGAACTAGATACATATGGTAAGAGAATAGTAGATAAGGCAGTTATTTACAAATCAGGTTACTTTGGGGGATTTTATTAGCTAAGTAGATTAATATCTTATCTACCATAGCTAATTCAATACCTTATGGTGGTACATGCTAATATGTCCATCTATGATAGTTCAATCAATCAAAGAAGCAAATCAGGCATTTATCATCAGCACAATCAACCAATCCCTTTTTTTTAAATAAAGAAAATAGTTTTAAATTTTGTCTTAGGTTCCCTATCTCTAAAAAAATCATAGTGGTAGGATTCCAGGGTGTGAAATCCATCTTGTCTTAGAGTAGAGAAGATAAGAGTAACCAGAGTAGCAAAAGGTGAGACAAGATCAAGATGAGATGAGTATAGAATGAGTCAGAGTAAGGTAAGTAGGAAAGGGTTTGTCCATTTCTATCTAGGTTTTGTCCTACAGTCAACATTCCTCTGATACCACTTCTGTCACACCCGGATTTCGGGGCACCAAGACCCGGGCGCGAACATAATCACCAGGTGTGCTGGGACCAAGTCTCACACATATGATGCATCATGGCACAGGATCGAATGTCACATCTTTACTACATAACAGGAATTCTATACAAAATAAATAATTACATTATAAGGAGACAACGGTCCAGCAACCCAAAGTTGACTGGGAGATGACGGCCTAGACCTCTCACGAACACATCAAAGCATCCTCCAAGCGCCTCATCCTGGGGTACCTGTTCTTGACCTGTGGGAAGGGTGTGAGACAGCAAGAGTGAGCTCACATACGTTCATCGCTCAACAAGTTGTGGGGAATAATGTGAATGAACTCGCCAAAGGTGGGAGCTCATGTGAAGTGTAAGGCTTACCAACGGAGATGGTTGAAGCTGAGCATTGCTTTTAAAGTTGGTCAAAATTTTATTAGCAATTACTAAGTATAAGTAAATACCAACCCAATTAAATAGTAGAACAAAAGTAACAACATCACCTGCGATGCAATGCATATGACAAATTGAATTTAAGTTCCATAAATTAATCATGTGAGGGTCCGAGCTGCTCATGACCGTGAGCACGGCTGATATACCAGTTTTACACTCTGCAGAGGTTGCGCATCTTTACCCACAAGTCATGTTACCCATCTGCCAAGGGATCACGACTTCCCATACACCTCTACCGAGGAGGCGAGGCAGGGTAACACTACGAGGCCTTTACAAAGTTCCACTAGCTTCAGAAAACCCGCTACAGTTTATAGGAAGCTCCAATGCAGGGTTCTTGCCTGACCGCCATCGCAGCAAAATCAACCAAGGACCTCCCTACACTGACCACTCCCCTACTGCCTTGCCCCTTTCAGGTAAGGTAGTCTTCCACTAGCTTTCCTAATTAATCAGCCAAGGGCGTCCCATTAAACCCTTGTGGTAGCACTGTTTTCCCGGGTGGTCGCTCCATGTTCCAATTAACATAATGATCTTATCATGAACAGTAATAATAAACATATAATAAAAGTGTGATCATGAATAATGTACCTTCATACCCAAAACCACATAAAGCACTAGCAAGTACTACCCAAAAAGTTCAGTGGTAAACAAGGTATAAAGATAGACAAACTAGGGTAACCTATTGGGTCCCATCAAAATTAACCTATACAGATCATTATGGTTAATCAGAACATGGTTGGGTAAAAAGAAGTGATCAAGGGCACAACTTGCCTGGGACTTGAGATTCCAGTTACCAACTTGCTCTTCAGATGATACGTGACCTCACTGCTAAACGTAGCAATACAGACAAACATTGTATAGGCAAAATTAACATTACACCAAACATATATGAAAAATTACATATTAATAATCTACATATTGAAATAAGATCACAGAAACAGGAATTATTAATTTTGGAGTTATAGATTTTAAGTTATGGATTTCTAAAGATTCTATGTGCTTTGTATAAGATTAATTAGGATAACAATTTTAATGTGGCTTTCATGTCAAAACAGTGACACAAAATGATAAACAATAATATTACAAAATTATAGGAATTGGAATGGATTAATTTGGACTTAATATGAATTTTCTATGTATTATACAAGTTTCTGTATTTATTTTTATATTAAAAATCTATTTTCTAATCTATTTTTCCTGTTTTACTGATCTCAGGACTGCGCATACTAATACATAATAACACAGGGGCAAGAGCACAAAAGTGTTTGTGACTCAGCCACCACCGCGCAGGACGGCGGGTTAATTCAACGAAACCCGAGGGGCTCTTTTAGAAATTGACCACGGCGAAGGGGTATAGTCGATCCTGGGCCACACGATAGAAACCGGACGACCCAGATTAAAAGCCGGCTACAACAAACCGATACGGATTGGAGACCACCAGATCCAGATCGGGCGGTCCATATCGTTTTTGCTCCCACTCTAATTCTCACCATCCGATCACCGACAAGCGCCCCAGATTTATTGGCTTGAAACGTTATTCTCTAGCTCTCATCGATACCGTTGATTAGGATCCAACGGTGCACGCACTCTCCTTCTCCCCTAACCTTTCTCTCTTCATAGTTCACACGGCGGCGCTAGACTTCTTCGCGGCGGAACGCCATGCCAGGGAAGACCCGATCAGCGTTTCGGTAACCCAACATTTGTACGAACACATGTGGAACAGAGAGGGGAGCAAGGCAAGCTGTATGGGATGTTCCTCACCGAGGATCAGAGCGACGTTGGTGTTGCCCACGCGACGCAGTGCGCAGCTCTCTCTCTCTCTACTCCTCGGCGTTCGATGGCTGATGGGCAAGCGAGGTGCCCCAGCTTTATACCCCGAAGCCAAGGAAAGTGGAGTCCGAAGGGGAGGAAAGTTGTTACGCCCGCCCAATGTCTCCGATTTGTTTTGGCGAAGCACGGAATTCAGATCAAGGACCCAGTCGAGAGCTCCGCAGTCTGTTTAGGGGGGTCGTTACGAGGTAGGAGAAGAGTCTTCGGTGCAGGGCCCACTGGTAGCGACCCCCACACGTGCATGCGCAGAACAGAAGGGAGGAGGCGCAAGCACGAAGGATCCCAACGAATTTTCACTGGATCGAGCTCCGCGGATATCACGCCAGGAAGAGAAGCAGCGTCCAACTGAAAAGCAGATAGGGGAGGGAGACAACCCTGAGCATGGGGCCCGCAAGTCAGCGATAGCACATTAGTGCACGCAACGGCTGGGACACAAGGTAGATGGGCCGTCAGGAGGGAAAAGAGGCCCATTCGGTAGAAAATTGCTTTGTCTTTTTTTTATTCTTTTCTTCCTTTCTCTTTTTTTATCCCAAGTTTAAATCCAAACTTCATTGTGAACTTTGGATTTTAGGTTAAATATTCAAATTGAAACTGTTAATATGGGAAGACACATTTATGCATATTTTTTTCTTTATATTTTTTCTAGGGTTCTCCTTTCTCTCTTCTCTTCCTAGTTTCAATCCAAACTTCAATTTAGGGTTTGATCCAAACTTTCAATCACTATATTATTATTATTATTTTATACACATTTTGGGCCTTACACCTTGGCTGCCTCCAAGACACATTCAAGGATCCCAGTATAAGATGTTTTCGTGGGTCCCTAGCTACTAGGGCTGTCGTTTCTAGGGCACTATGCCTTAGGGGCCTGTCCTAGCTCCGGCTAGGACAAAAGCTTCATCCTTCGAGCAACTTGATCTTGGGGCACTCTGAAGGAATAACATTTACACCAAGTCATGTTAAGAACCACTAGAGGACCCAAGGCAATCCCACACTTATGATGATGGTTTGTAAGGATGAATTAAGGCCCAAAGCCTAGTGCCTTGGAACATCCCCAGCTAGGACAATCTAAATCATTAGTTCCCTCATGTCCTAGGGCTCTCATGAAGAATCTAAGACCTCGGGGTCCCTCATGACCTAGTCGCTAATGAAGGATTTAGATGTCAAGGGCCTTCCATCTTCTTGGGACACTTTATGACACACTTAGTTGATGGGGCCCCTCTAATGTCATTCAAGTCTCTAAGGTCCTCAGTCTCGCGTAATATGAACGAGACCAGGCTCTAAACCCTTAAACCCAAAGTCTAACATGGGAATATGAGACTTAATACGACTAAGTGTAATCATATCACAAGAAAGAATGATGTGCTTTGATCCCACTTAGGGCATTACAACCCTGAGGAAAGGACCCCATGTCTAGGGCCTACTAACAAGTCTATAGTGTTGGCATATCGTATAAATCTCTCATACAACATACTAAATGTGTGATGTGCGACATTATGGCGTAACAAGCACACTGTCACCATGCTTCGACAACATTGTAGTTGAGACCACTACAAGATACGTGCATTGAACCTATAGCAATGCATGTATGTGTTAGTATACCATAAAGAATTATCAAGTACAAAATGCTACATAATATAACAAAAACATTGTAGCCAACAACATGGGCCCTAGCGTTCATAAATGCGACATAATATGCATGCCCTATAGTAGGTATAACAACCACTTAATAAAAATATCCCTAATAGTATGTCACAACTGAAGGCATGGCTTTGCGTACGACTCCGTGAAGAGGATAAGATAGGAGTTGTGGGTCTTAGCCAGTTGGTTCCAAGGTCAACTGATGTAAACATCTCTCCTCTCTTGGTTTATAAAAGGGACCAGAGTAACATTCAAAGGAAGGGGCTCAACCTAGGGAGGTTCTAGATTCGATTCTGATTCCGGCACACGCCTTCATAGAGGGAAGATCTAGAACCTCTCACTCATAGAGGATTCACCACACCAAATATCTAAAGACAGACATAAAGGTGGATTATGACTAGTACGCTAGAACTCTAACCATACCAAAAGGTAGGGGGAGGTAGGAGATCATAATGCTCTATTGAGTTATGAGCTTGTAAACTTATTTATCTTTATGTTCATCAATCGATGAGTGGTAAGATGACATAGGTTATTATACACTATGGCTTGAAGCTATCTAAACTACCTGCATGCTAATTCCCGTCGTGTTTAGGTTCAATAAATATACTACTTGCCTACACCTTGCTCTCTCCAATCTCTTCTTTTCAGTACTTTACATAACTTGGTACTATCTACGATGATACAATTTTTGCTAATATTTCCAACAAATATGGTCAAACTTAAGAAAGTTTAATCATCATAAATATCACAATGACATTTAATTTAAGACGAAGTGAGTACAGGGCGCGTAGAAACGACATGCACCTAAAAACAATTATAATTTGAAATGAAATGGATGAACTATATTATTATTAATACTAAACTTATATCCCTCCTTATTCTAAAAATACTGTTAGAGCATCTCTAATTGTTCTCATTGATAAATCATTGAGTTTTTAAGTGGTTAAAAAGTTGAGAATATATTTGTAAGCTTTTTAGTTTTCAAAATGTCGCTCCTAAAATATAAAAAGAATATTGCACTAGAAATTTCGAAATCTGAACTATCTCAAAATCACCTTAACTATTTTTCTACTTTGTTTCTATCTTATACATTTGCTTTAAGAATCCTATTCTACACCTTATTGTTCTTGGCATCCTTTTACTTTAGGCTATCTCCGGGAGATCCCCTATCACATCCCTCGTCTCATCCCCTATTTCAAACTTCTTTCTGCAAACAGTGTCATCTATAGTTTTGTGTTCCCTATTTTTCACACACCACTAGAGACAGTCCAAGGGCATGTGCAACCTAGATACTACGTTGCGGTTCTCCAAGTATTAGATACACCTAAGAAACTCATTCATGCAACCCAACATATTTAAGCTTTATATCTTATTCACTAGAACCCCTTAAGATACAACTCATTTATGTTGGTTGTATGGGTGGAACCGTATTCAAACTTAAGAACCATGATAGAGACGTTCTTTTACCAAGATATGACTCTCGTGTTTTTTTACAATTACTCCTTTTATACGTTTAAGATATGGGTCATTAACGTGGGTTATACATGTCCTAAGGCTGCCTCCAGCAAAATGTGTAAGCAGTCTTGGACGCAACAACACTTATGCACTGTCAATCCTCCCAATAGGTTTATAGCAGGTCGCAGATTGGGTGCAGTGCATGAGTCAGACTAGCATCACGGATATTCACGGTTTGTGGAGTCTTCCTCAAAACACTGTTGTCAATCGTTGCCATTTCCTCCTCTTCCGCACGAAGCCTCGGCTCACCGTCGTTCTACAGCATGGCGGCTGCAGGATCTCTATCTGGTTCTCCGCTGGCTTCGAAGACAGGTGGAGCAGGTCCAAGCTACTGTCGAGGTTCTCCAAAGGCAAAGTGGTCTAGCAAGCGGTTGTTCGCGTCGGATTTTGGGGGAGGAAAATCTCGGCTCAGCTGCCTCGGTTTGTCGGGCAGCTCCGGTGAAGGTCCTTTCAAAGTAAGCATCTTCAGCCTGAATCCATTCAGACTCACTGTAGAAGAGGCAAGATGTATTCCACCTCCTATTGGATTACATAGGGTGTGGTATTGTTTCAATATTGAGTTCACGATTATTGTACGATTTGTAACCAGAGATGGCTAGGACGTCGGTCGTAGTGCGATTTAGTCACCACCCAGTTTAATTTGTAGAAGCCCTCGGCCGACGTACCATTTGGAGTTTATGGACAAGTCTGCCAATACACCGTGCATGTGCTACATTGAGTTGAACCTCCTATAAATCCTTACTCATTGCCTAGTGTTGTTGACTACTACATATGATAATTGTTTTTGTTGTGAACCTAATGTAAAATAGGAATTGTATGGCAGCATTCATCATGTTTAACAGTGCTTACGAGACCCTAAATTGGGCTATCAAGGAGATGGAAGACCATGCACTCGAGGTTTGGAAGCTTATTACGAACCCACCTGAGGGCTTGTTCGTTTACACCAATCCAGAAGGGATTGGAGGGGTTTAAATCCCCTCATAGTCATTTTTTATTAAAAGGGGATTTAATCCTCTCTAATCCTCTTCTGGATTGTTATAACCGAACATGCCCTGAAGAGGATTGAAGCCGTTAACACTTTTGTGAAGATCCTAGAACTTATAGATTAGATCGACAAGGTCTCCATCCAATGTAGTGAGGTTCTCCGCGAGTATGATCCTAACCCTATTGCATTACGAGTGAAGATGATTCCATCCTAGCTGAATGGGGTCGCCTACCACTAACACCTAAGAATGTGTAGGAATTGTGCGACGAGTGGGGAATGCAGTCTGAGAGATTAATTAGTTGAACTAGTATAGTCATTGGAGTTGTCGCCGCTAGAGCTCTAAGGGCATGTATAGTGAAGAGACATCAAAACGGTTCTCCAAGCACAAAAAACAACTAAAAGACTCTATTATACAATGGAATGTCTATAAATATAGTCTATTAATAAATACAGAAGTAAATGTGTTTGTACAACATCGGGTCAATAGAACAGACGACGAATTCGTACAATTGGAGGTGAGGTGTATGTTGCTACTTGGGTTACGAGACAGAGAAGTCTCTTCATGTAGAGACAGCTCCATGATTTTTTTTTTTGCAAATAGTCTCTTTAAACATCTTAAGAGCCTCTACATTAATTATCACTGTACATGCCCTAATATATATTGTACTGCATGTTGAATTTAAATTAGTTTATTTGGAATGAACAATGTATCCTTTACCTACCGTTGATGCAATTACGCTATGTAATATTCATATGTAATGAGACTTTGCCTTCACGCGCTTTGTTACGTAGGGTTGCAATGGAGAACAATTTTTATGGTATTGGTTTTAGTTCAATGTCTGATATTGGGAACTATACTGCCGGATTTGATTTCGGTGACTCATACAGCTGTCTTGAGTTCACGAAACAAGTTGATGTCGACCAGGTGATGCCGCAATATGCTCCCAAAGTAATCATGTACATTTTTGTTTTTACTTTGTACATGTTTAACTAGTTTAAATTAAAGGTTCAACACTCACAAAACAAGGATGTAGCCTCTAAAGGACCTACTAGGACACACAAGAAAGGGGTTGTGAAGAAGATCCCTATCTGTAGCAAGAACTTCGGCGTACAGGAGGATGAACTACTTTGCTCTACTTATCCATGTTGGTAAAGATCCTATAACTGTAACAAACCAAACACTAGGAGGCTATTGGGCTAGAGTCCACAAATACTTTAATAAATTCAAGACAACCATAGTGGAGCAGAACATATCTTTATTGCAGCATACATGGGGCCATATAGAAAGAAACTTAGAAGTTTTGTGCATTGTACACTAAAGTTTTTCGGTGGAATCAAAGTGGGACAAAAGAGCATGACAAGGTTAAACCCTACTCATGTTTCCATGAAGTCATCTTGCATCCATTTGTAGTAGACTATATCTAATGTTCTTGAGAGGGAAATGGCCTTAACCATTTTCTCTAATTAATTTTGGTGCTTAATGACCATCACAACTTTATGGACTAACTAGTTCGCCTAGTTGATTGATTCACGGGTGCATAAGTCCATCCATCTCAAATTTAAATTGATTGTCCGGAATAACGTAGATTATTCCGGACAAGAGCTCTTTTGGAAAAATCAACTATGCGCAGACCGTACTGGCCCTTCCAGCGGGTCGTTCGTGACACCTCGATGCACCTCAGATAGGAACTGTGCAAATCTCAAAACTTCTACTACGGACTGCTGAAGGAGAGAATAGCATCGTCCGGGACCAAGCGCAGACCATCCGACACTATGACGCGGACCGTCCGCCCGTTGAGAACCAGAAAAACCTGAAGGTGTCGGGTTCAATAAAAATGATTTATACGTCCTCGCAGACCGTCTGGGGTGCACAGCCAAACCGTCCACGACTGCCTTATCTGACATATGGAAACACATTTAATGCATATAGCCATTGATATAGTCGTTACTGCTCACTGTTGCTATTTCAGTCGTTGATGCACAGGGGCGGACCGTGCGGGCCAGGAGCGCGGACCATCCGCGAGTGGCAGGAAAATGACAATGGCTAAGAAGTGGTTGGTGGCTATAAATACATGCCCAACCACCTCCATTCATTAAGACCAAGCCTCTATGACTCCCATTTATTGCTAAGAGCAAGTTATTCACTTCATCCACACTCAAAGCATCAAAGTCTTCTCCAAGTGCCATAATTATGGTAGAATATCATTAGTCATTAGTGCTTTGGAAAGACTCGAGAGAGTGTGACATTGTGATTTTGTTGTTGCTCTTTTGGCTTGTTCTTTTGATCGTGCTTTCTTTACCTCCTTCTAAACTCTCATTGACTTGTAAAACTAGCAAGAGACACCTTATTGTGTGGTGATCCTTGCGGGGTCTAAGTGACACTCGAGATTAAGGAAAAGCACTCAACCGGTCTAAGTGATCATTCAAGAGAGGAAATGGTTGAAAGAGACCTGACCTATGTGGCCTCCTCAACGGGGAGCAGGTTCTTCGAAATTGAACCTTAGGAAACAAATCGCCCGTGTCTTTGTGCTAATCTTGTATTGCGATTTGATTCTTCCTCTCCCCTTCTCTAAGTTCTCTTGCTTGAGATCATTTTTGAGTTAGCTCCTAAAGTTATCCGCATTGATTGAGCAACTCGTGGCAACAAGAACTATCTTCCACACTCCGATTTCATTATTACTCGTTCTAATGCTAACCTCGGTTGAAGTTCGTGTTCAAAGTTTATAATTTTTAGGTTTCACCATTCACCCCCCTCTAGGCGCCTCTCAATTGGTATCGGAGCCCGACACTTCATTAGAGTCTAACAACTCGAAGTGATGTCAGGTGAACACATTAGGAAAGAGGTGCCCATAGAGGAAAAGCATGAGATTTCAGGAAAGAAGCATGAGGACAATACTCCATCAAGGGAGATCATGATATTTGGCGACAAGCACAAGGAAGACAAGAAAGAGTCCACTAGCTCCATCAAGTCACAAAATAAGAAAGGAGACAAGAAGAAGAAGAGGATGAAGGAAGTGGTCTACTACGAGACTGACTCCTCTGCGCCATCGACATCAGACGTCGAATCAACCTCCTCCAAGCACAACGAGCACAAAAAGAGTAACTGAATTCCTTTTCTTTATCCTCGCAATCCTAAACGTACTCCATTACTTTTCGTTCCATTAAGCAAACCACCATGTTTTATGGTGAAGATTATTCTATGTGTAGTGATAAAATGAGACACCATCTAACCTCACTCCACGAAAGTATTCAGAATATTGTTGAGTTTGGAGCGTAGGCACCACATGTGGCGATGAAGACTACGACGTCGATGAGGCCACCCAAGTGAAGTACTTCAACTCCTAAGCCACCACCATACTCATCGCTTCATTGCGTAGGGAGGAGTATAACAAGGTGCAAGGATTGAAGAGTGCCAAAAAAATGGGATGTCCTCAAGGCACACGAAGGTGACAAAGTCACCAAGATCACTAAGTGGAAAACAATTGAGAGAGAACTCGGTCGATTCATCATCAACAAAGGAGAAGATCCACAAGCTATGTACAATCAGCTCAAGACTATGGTGAACCAAGTCTGCAACCTTGGGAGCATCAAGTGGGATGACTATGAGATGTCAAGGTTATTCTAAGATCACTTTTTTCGTAACCCCACTCAAGTGTTATTAATCTGTGAGAACTCTAGGTATGAAAAGATGTCTCCTGAGGAGGTGATTGACAAGTTTATGAGCTTTGAATATTATGGTCAAAGACTCCAAACACATTATCAACTTGGAGCAAGGAGGCGCCTCTACATCAGAGCTACAACTCGTTGCACTCAAGGCAATGAAAGAGAAGAAGGAGGAGCCCATACCAAACAAAAGGCTCCCAATTGATGCCTCCAAGCTCGACAACGAGGAGATGGCTCTCATCATCAAGAGCTTCCGGTAAATCCTCAGGCAAAGAAAGGGGAAGGACTACAAACCCTGTCCTAAGAGGGTGTGCTATTAGTGTGGTAAGTCCGGTCATTATATTGCTAAATATCCATATGCAAGTGATAGTGACAGGGACAACAACAAGAAGAGGAAGAAGAAGATGGAGAATAAGAAGTACTACCAGAAGAAGAAGGACGGTGAGGCGCACATTGGAAAGGGTGGGACTCCAATGAGAGCTCCACCAAATCCTCCTTCGGCGAGGATGCCACCAACATCATCATCAACAAAGGACTTCTTTTCCCAAACGTCAACCACAAGTGTCTCATGGCCAAGGAGGGAAAAAGCAGGTAAAACCTAGAACCACCCCAAATATACTACTTCTAATGGTGAGGGTGATTCTAGTGATAATGAAGAAAACCTTTCCGAACTTTTGAAAGGCCTCAACCTAAGAAAATTGAGAAAACTAATGAATTAGTGAGCTCTATAAATGAAAAGGATGATGTCTTAGAATGTTAAGAAGAGTTGCTCGCTAAGGAGGATGACAAGTATGTTAAGCTTGAGAAGGCCTTAGCTCATGAGAAGGGAAAATGCCAAAACTTGACTAATGAACTAAAAACTTGCAATGATTCAATTTCTTCTCTTAATTCTGAGAATATGAATTTTATTGCTAAGATATAGGAATTGAATGCTTGCCCTTATTCTACATCTACTATTGAGCATGTTTCTGTGAACACAAGTGTCGGGTACCGTAATTAGGGGTACCCCCAATACTCCTAAGCATAGTTGGAAAACATCTTCAAGACAGACCAAAAAGGCTGGTAAGCGCGGCGCAAAGTTAAAGCCTCATCTGCCTAGGGACGTGATCTCGTCTCGCCCGAGCCCGGCCTCGGGCAAGAACAGTAGTCCCGGACGGATTCACGCCTCGCCCGAGGGCCCCCCTCAGGCAGCGGGCGCACCCCCGGCTCGTCCGAGGCTAAGCTCGGGCAAACTTTGTCATATAGCAACCTCGACCAAATCGCCTTACCGCCGACCGTATCGCATGCGCATTCAATGCAGGGATCACCTGACACCTTATCCTGACACGCGTGCCTCAGTTGGCAAGGTCGAAGTGACCGCAGTCACTTCGCCCCTTTACTGATCGTTCTGACAGGAAAACAACACTATTCACCCCGTTCCGACTACTGTGCCAACCACCAGGGTAAGACTAACAACAGTAAGTCACGACCACTCCCGAGTTTAGCCTGAGGCGCAACAGGGAGCTCCGCTTCGCCCGACCCCAGGTCTCGACCTCAGCCTCGACCTCGGGAGGAAGTCTCTGCCTCGCCCGACCTCAGCCTCGACCTCGGGAGGAAGTCTCCGCCTCACCCGACCTCAGCCTCGGCCTCGAGAGGAGTCACAACCTCGCCCGACCTTAGCCTCAGCCTCGGGAGGAGTCACCACCTCGCCCGACCTTGGCTTCGGACCGACTACGCTACAGGGGATACATCATTACCCTACCTCTAGCTAGCCGCCTCAAGCTACAAAGGAACAAGACCGGAGTCACATCTAGATTACTCCGGCCATAGGTAATGATGGTTCCCCGCATGCGTCCATGATGTCAATAGTCCACAAGCTCTCTATGAAGACAAAGAAACGTCAGCAGGACCCAGGACCGCACCGCCAGCTACGCTTCATACAGGTCTCAAGCACTTCTTCGTCGGACACGTTTGCACATAGCTACACCCCCATATGTACAGCTGGACCATCCCCTTGTGTCTATAAAAGGGGATGCCCAGGGCCTTCTTAGGAGGGGGAGAGGACAGGCAGCAAGGACAACGGAGACGGACTCACTCAAACATCGAGCTCCACTCCGCAACACTAGACTCCTCAGGAGGCCTAGGACTCGTTCCCTCTCTCGCAAAGCTTGTAACCCCTACTACAAGCACCCCCGGTGCAAGATAATATAAGCCTCATCCCTCCTCTTGTGTTCCATCTTGCATCAATCCATCTAGACAGGGGCACGCGGCACAAAATTCACTAGTCGGTCCGGTTGAGGGTCCCCCGGGTCCGAAACACCGATAGTTGGCGCGCCAGGTAGGGGCACGCTGCGTGTTGACTATACTTTCCCGTTGAGTTCCAGATGGACAATCTTCAGCAGCCTCTTCAGCCCAGGACGGTGCTCGCTTTGGAAGTCTCGAGTTCATGTCCCCCGATGGCGGCTACGACATGGTACTCCTCCCCCCGCAGCACGACAACAACGACAGTCGTCGGCTCGCCTGGCGGAGGCGAACACGACGACGACGACATCTACCCGTGGCGGAAGAGGAACACCCGAGTCAACCCCGCCACCCTCCTCGCCGAAGGAGACGGAGACGGGGCAACCATGGCTAGCCAGGAAGCAGCACCTTGACGGCTGTCGGACCAGAGCGAGTCGACGACGCCGACACCCCTGCAGGGGACATGTCGGGTGTTATCCTCGCACCTGAGACAACGACGGGTGTCGCTTCCCAGCAAAACGCTAGCCCTAGGCGGACTGATGACGTCGGCACCCTTGCAAGGGACTGGTCGGGCATTAGTATCGCGCCTGAGATAACACATTCCACCTCCGATGCAACTTCACCGCCGTCCACCAACCAAGAGGTACCTTCAGTTTTCCATCCTGTTCCCTTTAGGTTCAGCTTCGACCCACCAAGCGACCCCGCTTCGGTAAGCGCTTTCGTAAGGGCATATCCTAACCTTCCAGGGGACCATATGTGGTCAACTTGGGACCAACTGACGGTCGTCTCAACCTCCAGACCCGCGGGTTCCGAGGAAGAGGACGACCCCAACTTTAGTTGGGACTTCTCCGGACTCCGTGATCCCAGTACCATGCGTGACTTCATGTCTGCATGTGACCACTGCCTCTCCGGCTGTTCTGATGATGGTCACAGCCTTGACGACGAGGGTTGCGACCCAACTCGCGAGTGCTTCCACATCGATCAGGAAGATCACGACGGAGACCACCACCCCGGCATGCTAGGAGGCGACGGCGCCCTTGCACCTGCGTCTCGCATTGAGATCCTGCGGGAGCTAGCTGTGGCCTAGGTCCCCACGGGGGTCCAGGGCTCACAGCTCTAGCAACTCCACGAGATGCAGGCCAAGCTCGACGAAGAAATGGGCCGACTTGTGCAGCTCCGACAAAACCTCGAGCAAGAGTGGGCAGGCCGAGCGCTCGCTGGAGGAGCGCGTCATCGGGCCCGGGACGTCCAGCGCCGTATTATTGACGATTCTAGGACAATGCTTCCCCCGGCCTTCAACGGGGCAGGCCAGAACCTAGCTGCAGCGGCGATGTTACTTCGAACGATGCCGGAGCCATCTACCACCGAGGGGCGGCGTATCCAGGGCGAACTCAAGGACCTCCTGGAAAATGCCGCAACCCGACGGGCCGAGAGCTCTGCCTCCTGAAGGCGGGGAAGCCCCTCGGAGCATCACATAGCGTCCTCCCGACACATGCGCGAGGCCTCTGTCCACACCGAGCTTATAGGAGATGAGACACCTGCAGCCCGGGATCACCTCGGCGACGATCAACACCGCCGCGACTGTCAGGCCCGCCTCGAGGAGAAGGTGCGCCGAGGCTACCACCCCAGATGCGGGGGACGCTACGACGGTGAGGAGGATCGGAGCCCCTCACCCGAGCCACTAGGCCTGCGGGTCTTCAGCCGAGCCATACGACGAGCGCCGTCCTCGGCCCGGTTCCGAGCCCCGACTACCATTACCAAGTACTTAGGGGAGACGAGGCCGGAGTTGTGGCTCATGGATTACCGGCTAGCATGCCAATTGGGAGGGATGGACGACGACAACCTCATCATCCGCAACCTCCCCCTTTTCCTCTCTGACGCTGCCTGGGCCTGGCTGGAGCATCTGCCCCCTGCGCAGATCTTCGACTGGGATGACCTAGTCAAGGCCTTCGCTGGAAATTTCCAAGGTACGTGTGTGCGCCCTAGGAACTCATGGGATCTCCGGAGCAGCCGCCAGCAGCCAGGGGAATCCCTGCGAGAGTACATCCGGCGGTTTCCAAAGCAGTGCACCGAGTTTCCTAACATCACCGACTCGGACGTCATCGGAGCATTCCTCGCCGGCACCACTTGCCGGGACCTGGTAAGCAAACTGGGGCGCAAGACACCCACCAAGGCGAGCGAATTGATTGACATAGCCACCAAGTTCGCCTCTGGTCAGGAGGCTGTCGAAGCCATCTTCCGGAAGGACAAGCAGCCTCAGAGAAGGCAGAAGGAAGACAACCCCAAGGCGTCCATCCAGCGTGACGCAAAGAAGAAGACTAGGAAGAAGGCGCAAGCAAAACGCAACGTCGTTGACGCGGATCTCGTCGCTGCTGCCGAGCACAGGATCCTCGGAAGCCTCTCGGAGGGGCCAACGTGTTCGACAAGATGCTCAAGGAGTCGTGCCCCTATCATAGGGGTCCCGTCAAGCACACCCTTGAAGAGTGCGACATGCTCTGGCGTTACTTCAATAAGGCTGGACCCTCGGTGGAGGGTGGCGAGGACCAGGGCAACAACAAGAAAGGAGGCGATAGAGAAGAAGAGTTCCCAGAGGTCCACAACTGCTTCATGATCTACGATGGACAAATGACGAATGCCTCGGCTCGGCACCGCAAGCAGGAGCGCCGGGAGGTCTGCTCGGTGAAGGTAGCAACGCCAGTCTACCTAGACTGGTCCGACAAGCCCATCACCTTCGACCAAGGCGACCACCCCGACTACATGCCAAGCCCAGGAAGATACCCGCTCGTCGTCGACCCCATCATCGGCAACATTAGGCTCTCTAAGGTCCTCATGGACGGAGGCAGCAGCCTCAACATCATCTACGCCGAGACCCTAGAGCTCTTGGGGGTTGATCGGTCCGAGATCCGGGCTGGTGCAGCGCCTTTTCACGGGATTGCACCTGGAAAGCGTATCCTGCCCCTTGGACTGATCAACTTGCCCATCTGCTTCGGAACACCCTCCAACTTCCGAAAGGAAACCCTCACTTTCGAGGTAGTCGGGTTCTAAGGGACCTATCACGCGGTGCTGGGAAGACCGTGCTACGCCAAGTTCATGGTCGTCCCCAACTACACTTATCTCAAGCTCAAGATGCCTGGCCCCAAGGGAGTCATCACCGTCGGACCCACGTACCGCCACACTTACGAATGCGACGTGGAATGCGTGGAGTACGCCAAAGCCCTCGCCGAGTCCGAAGCCCTCATCGCCGACCTAGATTGCCTCTCCAAAGAGGCGCCCGACGCGAAGCGGCACGCCGGCAACTTCGAGCCAGCCGAGGCAGTCAGGTCTATCTCTCTCGACCCCAGCAACGACGCCAGCAAGAAAGTCAGGATCGGCTCCGAGCTCGACCCCAAATAGGAAGCAGTGCTCGTCGACTTTCTCCGCGCAAACGTCGACGTTTTTGCGTGGAGTCCCTCGGACATGCCAGGCATACCAAGGGATGTCGCCGAGCACTCACTGGACATCGGAGCCGGAGCCCGACTCGTGAAACAGCACCTGCGCCGTTTTGATGAAGAAAAGCGCAGAGCCATAGGCGAGGAGGTCCACAAGCTAAAGGCTGCAGGGTTCATCAAATAGATATTCCATCCAAAATGGTTAGCTAACCTTGTACTTGTAAAGAAAAAAGATGGGAGGTGGAGGATGTGTGTAGACTACACTGGGTTAAATAAAGCATGTCCCAAGGTTCCCTACCCTCTGCCTTGTGTAACAACCCTGGTGTTACTACTACTAAAACTTGAACATGACATCATAAACATTGGCATTGCATATGTTTGACACACCTAGAGTGCATTCACTAGGTAAAAATTTCAAACAAGTTGTATTGTTCTAGTGTTTTGCAAATAGAACCCTGGAATAGGGGACTTAACCCTAAATAGGGTTTAAAGGGGGTAAAACATGACCCAAATTGAGAAAACCCTAAGGTTTATGTAAAACAATCATAAAATGTTCCTAAGAATGAACTTGAATTACATTTATACCCCTGAGATACCAGAAACCCTAGTTGAAACCTTGGAAAACCCTAAATTCAAACCCTAGGGGCCTATGTGCAAAAACAGTGCACATTTGGACTAAAGTGTAAAAACTACAATATTAAAGCATATAAAGTCACATGGTTCACATTTATGAAGATTTATAAGCTAAACCCTAGGTTTTGGACTAATTTGCAAAATAGACCTCAAGTGAGTTCTATACTAAGTCTGAAATTCAATGTTAAGGGCTCAACTTTGGAGCTTTGTATCTTTCAAATTTTAGGGTTTTTGCCCTAGATCACCACATCAAACTTGTAGACCTAACAAAGGAGAACAATTTTGCTTAAGAGTGTGAGCTTAGTTGTTGTGAAGAATTTGGAGATAATCACCCTCAAAGTCAGGCTGTCAGGACATCTTAAGTCTGAATTTCCAGTAACAATGAAATTAGGCAGACTTTGAACCTGATTTTGAGTCGGATTCAGTAACTATTTTATGGTAAGCTCCATGGCAAAGTTGAAGATTAACTATAGGTCTAAAACTTTGGTACAGAGAGCTAGCCTGGTCACCACACAAAATCAGGAGTAAATCGAGCTCCAAGATGCTCTGTCAGGTCGACTGACTGAAGAAACGCCATGGTACAGTGCTTGGATGTGGATCAGATCGCCAGCACCGGATGTTCACCGCCGATGACCGATCTTCGCCATGATTTGCGCCACCACCGTTGTGATTCACGTCGCCGATGACCCGATAAGGACGCCAGGTAAAAGCCATGCCCTGGGGATAACTCCGGTGACTCACCGCCGTACTTCCCCCTGCTTTGCGGCTTGAGCAGATCAGCTCACCGATGAACCGCCACCTTCCGACCATGTGCCACGTACCTAAGCCCTCCACCGCATCACCGTGAACCCTTGTGCCTCTCCGTGGCTCGTCGGAGTGACTGCCACAGTAGATGCCACGGATTCACGCGCGCTAGTGCTCTTCTTCTTCCTCTGGCCGCCGCGCGTCACCGCTAAAATTCCCGGCCGCCGCTCTTGCTCCCTATAAATTGAGCCCCCCGCCAGCCCCACAAGGTCATCACCCACCCAGCCATCGGAAATTGCTAGCAATCGTTCGTCAGAGAGCTTGAATTTTAGTCTTCCCCCAAATCAAGTTTCCGCCACCGCAGATTCGAGCTCGTCGCGGCCAGCGTGAACCAGGTCAGTTCTTACCGACTGCTCCCTCGTTTGAGTGCTCTCGTGTACCCGTGATGCCCATCGACCCACTCAATTGCGCTAGGTAGCCTTAGATCACCAGGAACACACTCATCTATCCGCAACATCCTCGGTCACCGTGGCCAGAGAAAACCATGTGGTCATTGATGAAATTAGGTTAGGGGAAGGGTTCGGGGAGAGTCCAATTCGGTGTTAGCCGCTCGGAGACCCCAGTCGTTGCCCCATTCGGCCGGTCCAGGAGCTCACCGGAGCTTGGCCGCATTCGCCGTCGTTGGGGACCCCATTCTGTGAAGAAATAGAAGTTCAAGGACATTTTTGTAAAGTGTCAGCGACTTAGTGCAATAGTGAATGAACCTACTTCGGTTTAGCCGTTAAGCCGAGGGCCTCTGTGCAAAGATGCCAGAGCGCGTGCGGGCGCGCCCCGCTTTCCCTGTGCTACTAGGCCGCTTGGGCTGAAACCGGCCCAGTACTGTTTAGTCCTTTCTTTTTTTCTTTTTCAGTGAAGCTTTAGGAAATTGTAGAAAATTATAGAAAAATGATAAAAATGTCAAACCAATTGTCCTAGACTTCTTATTTTCCATAGTATTTAATAAAAACAGTTTCATTATTTTTAGATTAAATAAGGAATTTTGGAGTATTTAAAGTAGCTTAAAACATTAGTTCTTGATTTTTAGAAAATAGATAATCATTCCAAAAATGCCCAAACTTTTTATATAAGCTCTACACATTATTTAGAAGCCTTGGGTAGAGTTTGGTTTGATTTGGACCTTGTTTGATAACTAGAACCCAAAACCCCACCCCTGCCCTTTGAATTCCTTTACTGACTCCAGAAACCCTAAGTTCTCGGAGTTCCGTGAAGGAAAGTTGTATTCAAGACCTTAGATAATAAATTCTTATTATCTTTGCACTCTCATGAGCATTACATGGCATACATTCTTATATACATATATATGGTTATCTTTAGAAAACGAAGAAGAAATCGAAGTAACTGAAGAGAAGACATCACCACCACCTTCGGAATCTCAGGCAGGAAACTGTTTCTACCTTGATATCTGCGGGTCCGAGCCTGACTCACCTATCAACGAAGGCAAGCCCCGGTGCATTTGACACCTTCCTTGATGTTTTTAAAATCTTTTTCACTTGATTAATGCATTAGGTGATAGGAGTTGAATGCTTAAACAATTCCTGCATTACCTTTCTTGAACTTGATTACCTTCCTTGAAACCCTGTTTTTACAAAAGGTTTTACTTTGCTTAGTATTGCTCTAGCAAAACAAAAACTTTTGTTTTACAAAAGATGATTGGCAAAGTGGGAAGGATGTTTTTGAAAATAGAACTTGATGGTGGATCCATCACGGCCGTGATGGGTTCAACATTGGAAAAGATGTACCTCTGCTAGGTACCAAGCTTTGGGTTTTTAATGATTAAGCTGAGACCGGGTGGGTGACTTGCACGAGAAGAGAGTCTCAGTGTAGTATCTCCGTCTGAGTCGATTAAGGACCGTCTCGATGTAGGCCTGCTGACCGAGGACCCTTTAACTGGTCACATGCCTCGTCATGGGTAAGCCTTGCCTCGGGCAGACTAAGGCCAGAATAAGATAACACGGAATGGGCATGGAGCGGTGGCGAGAGTAGCGTGTACCCTCCGTGGCAAGAGGCTAGACGGTGGTGTATCTGTGCTCTCGGTTCACGTGAACCTGATCTGGTCTTAAGAACCCCGGTGGCGGGTTGACATATGCAAGGGTTAAGTGCTACATATGTCGTGTGATTGGAGATCCTCAGCTGAGTATAATCGATTCGGATCGCCGTACCTTCGCGGTTATGGAGACTTGGCCACTAACCTATACGTAGAACGCTAGTAAAGATGAAGGACTTGTTAAGAAATTGGCTAGTACAGGTTAAGTGATTGAACTAGGTTAGAAAGAACTCTAGCTGCAGGTAATTTTACCTAACTTGACAATAAAATTGGATTTTTAAGGATCCGCTTTTAGTAAGAATTTATGCAAAACAGAGTCTTTGATCATTGAGAAACCTTGCCTTGACTCCCTTATAGCCAGCATACCCTTGAGAGTCTTTTCTTTGATCGGGTAAGACTTGCTGAGTAATTCCATACTCAGGGTTTTATTCCCTATTGTTTTTAGGTGAGGAAGCAACAAATTTTTGTTGCTTCTTTACCAAGATGGTGCCAAATGAAGAAAAACAAGAATGAAGCTGCGGGAGGACCTAGTCCTCCATAAAAACTTTTATGTAAGAACTTATCGGGAGGAATTTTTACCTCCCTTGGTATTGTAATAATAAGTACTCTGCACTCGTGTTTATCTACTGGTCTGTAATAACTAACTTGATCTTACTTTCAAATAAATGTAAGATTATGTAATTGCTTCCGCATTTCTGTATCTCCGATGGTCTGTAATGTCTGTGTGACGGGTGAAACGCTCTTGGGAAAGGTGAGAAAAGCAGATACCGAACTTTTCAAGTAATTCAGGGGCATCTACAGGGTTGTCTGAGGTCCGTTGGACAAGGACAACTATAGGTGGGCCTAATAACTTGGGAGGTTCCGTCACACCTTGCATCAATCAAATTGTGGACTCTACCGCTGGGTGTGAAACCCGGTCTTTCCTCGATGCCTACTCAGGCTATCACCAAATTAAGATGAAAGAATCCGACCAGCTCGCGACTTCTTTTATCACACCTTTTGGCATGTATTGTTATACTACTATGCCATTTGGTTTGAGGAATGCAGGTGCAACATACCAGAGGTGCATGAACCATGTGTTCGGAGAGCACATCGGCAGAACAGTCGAGGCCTACGTCGATGACATCGTTGTCAAAACAAGGAAAGCCTCCGACCTCCTCTCTGACCTTGAGGTGACGTTCATGTGCCTCAAAGCGAAGAGCGTAAAACTCAATCCCGAGAAGTGTGTCTTCGGAGTCCCCGAGGCATGCTCCTAGGGTTCATCGTCTCCGAACGAGGCATCGAGGCCAACCCGGAAAAAATCGCGGCCATCACCAACATGGGACCCATCAAAGATTTAAAAGGAGTACAAAGGGTCATGGGATGCCTTGCGGCTCTGAGCCGCTCCATCTCACGCCTTAGCGAGAAAGGATTGCCCTTGTACCGCCTCTTAAGGAAGGCCAAGCGCTTCACTTGGACTCCTGAAGCCGAAGAAGCCCTCGGAAACTTAAAGGCACTCCTTACTAATGCTCCCATCTTGGTGCCCCCCGCTGCGGGAGAAGCCCTCTTGATTTACGTCGCCGCAACCACTCAGGTGGTCAGCGCCGCGGTCGTAGTTGAGAGACGAGAGGAAGGGCATGTACTGCTCATCCAGAGGCTAGTCTACTTCATCAGCGAAGTGCTATCCGAGACAAAAATCCGCTACCCGCAAATCCAGAAGCTACTGTATGCGGTGATTCTAACACGGCGGAAGCTGCGACACTACTTCGAGCCTCATTCGGTTACGGTGGTGTCATCTTTCCCCCTGGGAGAGATCATTCAGTGCCGAGAGGCCTCGGGTAGGATAGCAAAATGGGCAGTGGAACTCATGGGGGGAAACACTTTCATTCGCCCCTCGGAAGGCCATAAAATCCCAAGTCTTGGCCGACTTCCTGGCTGAATGGACCGACATCTAGTTGCCGATAGCCCCAGTCCAGGCCGAACTTTGGACCATGTACTTCGACGGGTCGTTGATGAAAACCGGTGCAGGCGCGGGCTTGCTCTTCATCTCACCCCTCGGAGAACATGTGCGTTATGTAATATGCCTCCATTTTCCGGCGTCAAACAACGTGGTCGAATACGAGGCCTTGGTTAATGGGTTGCGCATCGCTGTCGAGCTAGGGGTTCGGCGCCTCGACGCCCGTGGCGACTCGCAGCTCGTTATTGACCAAGTCATGAAGAACTCTCATTATCACGATCAGAAAATGGAGGCCTACTGCGATGAAGTTTGGCGCTTGGAAGACAAGTTCTATGGGCTAGAACTCAACCATGTTGCTCGACGGTACAACGAGACTGCAGATGAGCTGGCTAAGATAGCCTCGGGACGAACAACGGTTCCCCCGAATGTCTTCTCCAGAGACATATATCAACCATCCGTCAAACTCAACGACGCACCCGAGCTCGAGGAGACCTCGGCCCAGCCCGAGGTACCCTCGGCTGCCGAGGGTGATGCCCTGCGCGTCGAGATGGAGCAGAATGGGGTCACACCAAACCTGATCTGGTAGACCCCGTACCTGGAATATCTCCTCCGAGGAGAGCTGCCCCTCGACAAGGCTGAAGCTCGGTGACTGGCTCGGCGCGCCAAGTCGTTCGTTTTACTGGGTGATGAAAAGGAGTTGTACCACCGCAGCCCCTCAGGCATTCTCCAACGATGCATATCCATCGCCCAAGGACAAGAGCTGTTACAAGAAATACACTCGGGGGCTTGCAGTCACCATGCAGCACCTCGGACCCTCGTAGGAAACGCTTTCCGACAAGGTTTCTACTGGCTGACCGCAGTGGCCGACGCCACTAGGATTGTACGCTCCTGCCGAGGGTGTCAATTCTACGCGAGACAAACACACCTGCCTGCTCAGGCTCTATAGACCTATCACCTGGTCGTTTGTTGTGTGGGGTCTGGACCTCGTCAGTCCCTTGCAGAAGGCACCCAGGGGCTTCACGCACTTGCTGGTCGCCATCGATAAATTCTCCAAATGGATCGAAGTCCGACCCTTAACCAGCATCAGGTCCGAGCAGGCGATGGCGTTCTTTACAAATATCATCCACCGCTTCGGGATCCCGAACTCTATCATCAACGATAACGGCACGCAGTTCACTGGGAAAAAGTTCCTAGACTTCTGCGAAGACCACCACATCCGTGTGGACTGGGCCGCCGTAGCTCACCCAATGACAAATGGGCAAGTGGAGCGCACCAATGGCATGATTTTGCAGGGGCTAAAACCAAGGATCCACAACGACCTCAACAAGTTTGGCAAGCGGTGGATGAAAGAGCTACCCTCGGTGGTTTGGAGTCTGAGGACGACGCCGAGCCGGGCCACGGGTTTCTCGCCGTTTTTTCTAGTCTATGGGGCCAAGGCCATCCTACCCACGGACTTAGAATACGGCTCCCCGAGGGCGAAGGCGTACGACGACCAAAACAACCAGACCAGCCGAGAGGATTCATTGGACCAGCTGGAAGAGGCTCGGGACGTAGCCTTGCTACACTCAGCATGGTATCAGCAGTCTCTGCGATGCTACCATGCCCGAAGGATTTGGCCCCGAGGCTTCTAGGTGGGAGATTTGGTGCTTTGGCTACGACAAGACGCCCGAGGGCGCCACAAGCTTACTCCTCCCTGGGAAGGGTCGTTCATCATCGCCAAAATTTTGAAGCCCGAGACGTACAAGCTGGCCAACGACCAAGGCAAGGTCTACAGCAACGCTTGGAACATCGAACAACTACGTCGCTTTTACCCTTAAAATGTTTCAAGTCGTTCATGTACCTCGGTCCCTTTACATGTATAAATGAAAAGTCTAGCTGTCAAGGGAGGATCGGCCTTGCCTTAGCAAAAACCAACGCTCCCTCGGGGGCTAGAAGGGGGGACCCCCTCTGCGTCAAAATTTTCCTCGAAAAAGTTTTCTACCAAAACGACTTCCGTGCCTTTCGACTATATCGATAGCAGAATCCCAAAAACAAAATAGTGACCTTGAACGGCAAGGCCGACCAAGCCGAGGGACACCTACGCCTCCGGGATACGGATACCTCACTCATCACCTTCCGCAAAAGGTAGCTCACGCTCAGATAAGTGATTCTGCTACCGAACAAGTCCTAAGCTCGGGTAGAAAATGACTTTCGTGCCTTTTGACTATATCGATAACGGAATCCTAAAAACGACAAGAGAGACCTTGAACGTCAAGGCCGACCAAGCCGAGGGACTCCTACGCCTCCGGGATACGGATACCTCACTCATCACCTTCCGCGAAAGGTAGCTCATGCTCGGATAAGGGATTCTGCTACCGACGAACAAGTCTTAATGCTCGAAATAAGAGGAAAGAAAACGTAGCTTTATACTCAAATACCCAAATGTTCAGGCCTCGGCAGCCACAGAAAACAAACACACATACTTGGGATAACTATGCTACATAGACGTTGGCAACACCCTTGGCGGCTTTCCCGACCTACAACATATATCTTAGCACTTGGAGCAATTACATTTTGCTCTTACATTCCCTTACAAATGGGACCCCAGCTCCATTCTCGCAGGAATGAACTACCTCCACACCGGAGGGGCTACAGGATAACAAACTCCAAGCGACTCACCGGCGACCGCTGCACCAACAGCGACAATGACCTCCGCCTCGGGCGGCTAGACAACAACAACGATTGCCCCAGGGCAAACGCTACTGTGGAAAGGCCCTCGCCCCCGTCCAGGGGGCGAGGACAAGCCATTAAGCCAAAAGGCCGGAGGTCCGGGTCCAGGTGGCAATGACGGTCTCGTCGGCAGAGGCAACCACCTCTGCGGTGGGAAGCCTCACCTATGGCAGCCACCACATCAACACTGATGACAGCGGCCACCTGCGCTCCCACGCCGCACCGGCGAATGGCGGCCGCCCCAGCGCGCACAAGGAGGTCCTCGCTCCCGTCGTCACTACAGGAGTGAGGACAGGACCGTCCAGGGACGCGGACACCGCCCCCGCGATGTACGACGTCTTGTACGCCCCCGGTGTGGCCGGCAGCGCAGGACAAGCCGTGGACATGGGGGACCTGCGCATGGCGCGACCGTCGCCCGTGCGGTGGACGAACAGCCACACCCTGACCAGGCAGCAGGTGGCAGTTCACCTCCTCCTCAAGGCTGGTGAACACCCTTCTCCCCCAAATGCTGAAGGAAGAAGCGGGTCGCCAGCCCATACGGAAGGCAGGGCCCCAGCTCGGCTTGCCCTCGCCCCCAGCATGGATGATGAACATCCTTGAAGCTGAGGGCGGCTGGGAGGCCATAGCCCGGCTCGCCCTTCCCCACCACAAGGCTGGTGGTCATCCTTTTGGATGAACATTGGTGGGGGAATGCAGCCGGGCTGCATGATGAAAATCCTTGAAGCCAAACAATGGCGGAAGAGTTCCAACCCCCACAGAGTTGCGCTCCTCTAAACAACAGCAAGAAGAAGGCAAGACCACCGGCATCGCCACGGGCACGAGCTCTCTGGCGGTGAGGTCGCCAAAAAACACCGGCACACCTCATCTGGAGGCCTGGAAGGCGGAGGGGCACGATGAAGACGAGAGGAGCAAAGCATGGTTATTGCCCGGGAGATTGGTCCCTTTTTGTAGGCAGATCTCCCCACTCACGCCATGAAACGTCGCGGGCAAAAGTCTCCCCCGACGTGCTCTAGGGTTCTCACCCTACGACACGGGGGCTAGGTCACACAAATTTACCTGCAACGCGAAGATGGCGAACCACCGCACACGAAGCATGCAACCACCCCACGGGTAAGCGCTCTCTCATCCTCGCCGAATCCGGCGGTCGAAAGGGCGGGCCGCCACGCCAGAGGCGTGCAACCGCACCACGGTTGTACACCCTTTCAGCTTCGTCGCAACTGGCGGTCCAGCATGGAGGCCCGGGCCCGCATGTCATGTGACCGGCGCACCGGTTACCATGTGCAAATAAACCGCACCGCCACTTGCGCCAATGCCGCGTCTTCTCGGGACTACAGAACCAGTGCAGCGACTCGAGGCAGCCCCGCGCTTGGCCCAGCAGTGCCAATTAAGTGCGAAGGTCACGGGTACCATCTATAGGCTCGCATCCTCCCCTGATGCGGCAGGAGAGCCCTCTCCTACGGCATAAAGACGACACACCCGTGTTCCATTCCTCGAACGACTCGCGCACGCGCAATAGATACCCCGTGAGTCGCCCGTCCCGTCGCATTAACTCCCTGGCAGGACACACTGAAAGCATCTAGGCCCTTGGTTGGTTTTAGTGATTAATGACAACATAATGTTATATGTGACTAACGTGTGTTTTGCAGAGACAAATGGTAAGTTAAGGTCGCATTACAGGTAGAAGTACTACATCGGTGAAAACAATCCCGGAGATAAGAACTCGAAGCGATGGCTAAAACGACGAAACAAAAGGTGAAGGACTATGGAGTCCGAGTGTCAAGGAGATGTGGACACTCGTGATTTAGTTAGGTCTTTTATTCTCTTTTAGCCGTACTATAAAGAGGGGTTGTCGATGAGTAGTTTGACCAAGAGAGTTCTAGTGTAGTGTTGGTGCACATTCACACTCACATACAGTGCTAGGTGTCACTCTAGAACTCACTCACAAGTTAGAACGAAAACTGATTTGAAAATCAGCTGAAAACAAGGAATAGGGTTTCTGGCCTTAGGGCACCGGACTGTCCGGTGTGCACCGGACTGTCCGGTGCACCCTCTGCCAGGTGGGGCCCAGGCGGCCCTGGGGAAGAGTTTGTCCCCCAGAAACCCGAGAGCGCCTGTTTCGAAAATGAATTTTAGTGTCGCATCGGACAATGCACCGGACAGTGACTGTTCACTGTCCGGTGTGCCATCAGTCCAACGGCTATCTTTCAGAACTAGCCGTTGAAAACGACCATTGGTGCACCGGTGGCGCACTGGACTGTCCGGTGCGCCAATGCGCAGAAGATTGCTGGTAACGGCTAGTTGGTGGGTGAGGGCTATTTATACCCCCTCCACCCACCATATTCAATGTCTTGCTGCCCACATTAATTCCAGCACATTGCTAGAGCATTGCAAGCACTAAAAGCCTAGTGAGGAGATTAGAGAATCTTAATCCCGCATTTGTTCGTCATTAGCGCTAGCGAGAGCCACCTAGAGTACACACCACTTGCATTAGGCTTCTCTTGGTCAAGCGAAAGTCTACGGCTTGTTACTCTTGGTGATCGGCATCACCTAGATGGCTTGGTGGCGTTGGGAGCTCGGTGATCACCGTGAAGATCTTGTTGGTGACCCGACTCAAGTTTGTAAGCGGTCTCGAGGGATCCATACAACCGGAGTGGCAAAGGATCATCTCGTAGTGAGCACTTGGTTCTTGCGAGGACCAAGGGGGAGCGATACCCTTGCGCGGGTGCTCCAACGAGGACTAGTGGAGAGTGCCGACTCTTCGATACCTCGAGAAAAATTGGAGGAGTCTTCTAAACCTTGCTTTACATTCCGCACTTAATTCAAGTACTTTACATTGTGTATTTGTTTAGCAAGTATTTGAAGTATTGTCTTAGTTCTATTGTATTTCTAGTATTATTATCTTAGTGCTAGTTGTTGGGGTGAAGTTGGGCTCTTATTTAGTTATTGCTTAGGTTTTAATTAGTGTTGATTTTTAGAAAAGCCCAATTCACCCCCCCCCCTCTTGGGCATCGTGATCCTTTTAATTGGTATCAGAGCCTTGTTGCTCTTAGATTAGCTTAACCGCTAAGAGTTACGATGTCCGGTGGGGATGGACCTCCTCCCGTTTTTGATGGTGACGATTTTCCTTATTGGAAAATTCGTATGGAAGCATATTTAGAGGCTATAGACATTGGTGTCTATAAAGCCGCCACACAAGGATTCCCCGAACCTAGAGATCGCACAAATCTTGTAGGTGATGAGTTTAATTATGAAAAATGGAATGCCATGGCCAAAAACACCCTTTTTAGAGGCCTTTGCAAAGATGTGTTCAATAGAGTAAGAAATCATAAAAATGCTCATGATTTGTGGATGGATATTTGTGCTCTACATGAAGGAACTAGAAGTGAGCGTGAGGAGAGATATCACATTGCTATGAGAAAGTTAAATTCTTTTGAAATGCTTGCTAATGAAAATGCCAATGCTATGTACTCACGTCTCAATATTCTTATAGAGGAAGTAAATGGATTGGGGCTTACTCAAATCTCACAACCAGATGTTGTGAGGAAGATTCTCAGTGTCCTCCCAATAGACAAATATGGACACATTGTCACTGTGCTACATCAAATGGATCTTTCAGTTACCACACCTACGCAGATATTGGGAAAGATCAATGCTCATGAGATGTACATGCACATCAATGACAAAGATGAGTCATCTTCCAAGAGAAAGGATTTGGCTCTCAAAGCAAATCAAGAAAGAAAAGGAAAATCCAAAGTACAAATTGAGGAAGAATCCTCAAGTGATGATGACCTTGATGCTAACATTGCCTTGACGGTGAGGATGACCACCAAGATGTTAAAAAAGCTCAACAGAGAAGGCATCAAATTTGATTCAAGAAAGAAGAAATTCTTTTCCAGCAAAAGAAAGCCCATTTCTGAGATGGATTGCTACAACTGTGGAGAGCTTGGTCATCTTGCTCATCAATGTGCCAAGCCCAAGAAGAACAAGTTCAAGGGCAATAAAGAAGATGACAGCGATGATGAGAAAAAGGAAAAGAAATTCTTCAAGAGAAAGGATGGGAAGCAAAAGAGGTTCCACAAAAAGAAAAATGGAAAGGCATATATTGTTGGTGACTGGCTCACTGACATTGAGTCATCAAGTGGATCTTCTTCAAGTGAAGAGGAGAATGATGAAAAGGTTGCCGCCATCGCCAGGGACTTCTCTTCACCACCACCATCGCCATCATCGACTTCTCACCTATGCCTCATGGCTAGAGGTGAACGAAAGGTACAAAATGATATTGATATTACTGATGATAGTGATAGTGATAGTGATGAGGAATTTGCTTCACCTTCATATGATGAACTAGCTGACTTGCTTAAAGAATATACTCAAATCATTAGGAAGTCAAAAGCTAAATGTGATAGGTTGAAAAATGAAAATGAATCTTTAAATGCCAAATATGACATAGTTATGAAAGCTAGTGATGAACTGAAAGAAGAGAACAAAACTATGTCATCAACTGTAAATGAGCTCACAACCTCCCTAAAAGATGCTAAGAATAAATGTGACAAGTTAAATGAAGCTAATAGGGAGTTGCAAGATAGATTAGTAAAAATCAAGGAAGATTATACTAGGATTAAATTTGATCACGATAATCTTCTTGTTGAAAATGAACTTTTATCTTGCAAAACACATGAGGCTATTAACCCTGTTGTTAAGATTGATGTAGCAACCTCATGTGATGATTTGAGTCAAGGAGAGCAAACTAGTCTACATGATGAATTGACTGAAAAAGTTGAAGTCTTGACTTTAGACAACCAAAAATTGAAGAGATACCTGACTGATGCAACTACTAGAGGAAAGGTTGCCATTGAGAACAATGATTTCAACAAAGAGTTGGCAGTGGATAATGAAAGGCTTAAAAATGAGGTCAAGAAACTTAAGATTGAAAATGAACATCTTGCAACAAGTGTGCAAAAGTTCAACAAGGGCCAATACCTCCAAAATGAGTTGCTTATGAACACTGTCATGAAAAACAACAAGAGTGGTATTGGATACAATGCTTTTGTGCAAAAGAAAGCTACCACTCAATACAAGCCAAAGCAGACTCACAAGCCCATCAAATGCTTTGAATGTGGAAAAGAAGGTCACTTTGCCCACAACTGCAAAGCCAAACCACCAACTCCCTTGCCTAAGCACTCAAGACCATTTGCTTTCAATGCTCATTATGTTCTAAGAAAAGTAGCAAATGGAAAGGTCAAAGTTACATTCCTAGGTCCACCAAGCAAGAGTAGACCTAGACAAATTTGGGTTGCAAAGTCCTTGATTGAGAAAGTCACTGGTCCTATGCAATATAGGGCCCTCAAAACTCAAGCTTGATTTGCCTGTGGATGTAGGTGAACTACAAGACCGGTGGGAGCCATTGGGTTATTGATAGTGGATGCACACAACATATGACAGGCAACCCACGGATGTTCACCTCACTTGATGAGAATGTTGATGGACAAGATAAAATCACATTTGGAGACAATTCAAAAGGGAAAGTGCAAGGACTTGGCAAGGTGGCAATTTCGAATGATTTATCAATTTCAAATGTTCTCTTGGTTGCACCTTTGAACTTTATTTTGTTATCAGTAGGTCAACTCTGTGATCTTGGACTTCAATGCTTATTCACTCCAACAGAGGTTATTGTATCAAAAATGGATGATGAATCAATGGTGTTCAAAGGATTTAGATACAACAATCTCTACTTAGTGGATTTCACTTCAGAAGATGCAGACTTAAGAACTTGCCTCTTCACCAAAGCTTCACTTGGATGGCTTTGGCATAGGAGGCTTGCACATGTTGGGATGAGCACACTCAAGAAGGTATTAAAGAAGGACATGGTTAGAAGATTAAAGGATGTGGTGTTTGAAAAGGACAAGCTTTGTAGTGCATGTCAAGCTGGGAAGCAAGTTGCTAATACACATCCTACTAAAGCTTTCATGTCAACATCTAGGCCACTGGAACTACTTCATATGGATTTATTTGGACCTACAAATTATGTAAGTGCTGGTGGTAACCTCTACTGTCTAGTGATTGTTGATGACTTCTCAAGATACACTTGGGTGTTCTTTCTCCATGACAAATCTGAAGTTGCATCTATTTTCAAGAAGTTTGCCAAGAAAGCTCAAAATGAATTCGATTGCAAGATCAAGAAGATTAGAAGTGATAATGGCAAAGAATTTGACAACACCAACATTCATGAGTACTGTGATGAAATTGGGATCAAGCATGAAGTGTCTGCAACATATACACCTCAACAAAATGGAGTTTTTGAAAGGAAAAACAGGACCTTGATCACTCTTGCAAGAACAATGATTGATGAGTATAACACACCGGAGAGGTTTTGGGTCGAAGCTGTCAACACTGCATGTTATGCATCAAACAGGCTATTTCCTCACCGGCTACTTGCGAAGACTCCCTATGAACTGCTAAATGGGAAAAAGCCAGACGTCTCCTTCTTTCGGGTGTTTGGATGTAAATGCTACATCTTCAAGAAACGCCATCACCTAGGGAAGTTTCAAAGACGTTGTGATATTGGTTTTCTTTTGGGTTATTCATTAAAGTCCAAAGCATATCGAGTATTCAATCATGCCACTGGCGTGGTAGAAGAAACATATGATGTGGAATTTGATGAGACTAATGGCTCCCAAGGAGCACTTGAGAATTTTGATGATGTAGGTGATGAGCCACTTAGGGAAGCAATGAAGAACATGCCAATTGGAGCTATCAAACCAAAAGAAGATGAAGAAGAGGTGCAAAACATTGACAGGCCTTCTTCATCAAATATACCACAAGATGATGAAAAAGATGAGAGGCATGCAAATGAAGATACATTTGTCTCTCATGAACAAGCAAGGGTACAAGCCGAAGATGTTGATGCTCCAGGATCTTCTTCCCAAGTGGTCAATAGGAGAAACTCATCACTACTTCAAGCTCATCCTCAAAACCAAATCATTGGGAGTCCTTCACAAGGGGTTATTACTCGATCCCATAGACATGCTTCTTTTATTGAACATCACTCCTTTGTTTCTTGTGTTGAGCCTACTTGTATAGATGAGGCGCTACAGGATCCGGACTGGGTGAACGCTATGCATGAAGAACTTAACAACTTCACCCGTAACCAAGTTTGGACCTTGGAGAAGCCCCCACAAGATGCAAGAATCATTGGAACAAAGTGGGTGTTCAGAAACAAACAAGATGATCAAGGTGTGATTGTGAGAAACAAGGCAAGACTTGTTGCAAAAGGATTCTCTCAAGTTGAAGGCTTAGATTTTGGAGAGACCTTTGCTCCGGTTGCTCGACTGGAAGCCATCCGTATCCTACTTGCATATGCATCATGCTATGATATAAAACTTTATCAAATGGATGTAAAAAGTGCATTTTTAAATGGCTTCATAAATGAACTTGTATATGTTGAGCAACCACCTGGATTTGAAGACCCTAGATATCCTAACCATGCTTACAGGTCGTCCAAGGCGCTATATGGGCTAAAGCAAGCTCCAAGGGCTTGGTATGAGCGCCTTCGTGACTTCCTCATCGAAAAGGGCTTCAAGATCGGGACCGTTGACACAACTCTATTCACAAAGAAACATAACGGTGATATTTTCATTTGTCAAGTATATGTTGATGATATAATCTTTGGCTCGACAAATGACTATGATTGCAAGGAATTTGGTGAGTTGATGTCGAAGGAGTTCGAGATGTCAATGATTGGTGAGCTGACGTACTTCCTCGGCTTTCAAGTCAAGCAAATGAAAGATGGTAACTTTCTCTCACAAGAGAAGTATACCAAAGACTTGTTGAAAAGGTTCAACATGGAGAAGTGCAAACCAATCAAGACACCTATGCCAACAAATGGACATCTCGACCTAGATGAGGGAGGTAACCCGGTTAATCAAACTCTCTACCGTTCTATGATTGGTAGTTTATTGTACCTTACCGCATCTAGGCCCGATATCATGTTTAGTGTCTGCATGTGTGCTAGATTTCAATCTAATCCTAAGAAAGCTCATCTTCGCGCTGTTAAAAGAATTCTTAGGTATCTCAGGCACACCACAAGCGTTGGTCTGTGGTATCCCAAAGGAGCTACTTTTGATTTAATTGGCTATTCCGATTTGGATTATGCCAGTTGCAAAATTGATAGGAAAAGTACTTCTAGGGGATGCCATCTGCTTGGTAGATCACTAGTTTCATGGACATCCAAAAAGCAAAATAGTGTTGCCTTATCAACCGCCGAAGCGGAATACATTGCTGCGGGTGCTTGTTGCACACAGATTTTATATATGAAACAAACCCTTCTAGACTATGGCGTAGTTCTTGAAAAGGTACCTTTGTTGTGTGACAATGAGAGTGCTGTTAAAATTGCTAATAATCCTGTACAACACTCTCGCACCAAGCACATTGATATCCGTCATCACTTCCTTAGAGATCATGTTGCTAAAGGAGATATCATTTTAGAAGGAGTGAGGTCGGAAGATCAATTAGCGGATATTTTCACTAAGCCACTTGATAAGACCCGCTTTTGCATGTTGAGGAATGAACTAAATATTCTTGATCTCAGAAATTTTATGTAAGATGTCAAATAGTGTTGTCAAGCTTGCATTGCATATTTAAATTTCTTGTATTGCATCTAGGGCTTGTCTAACCTAGTTGAGATAACCACCAACAAAGCGAGTGAAAAAGCTTAACTCGGATCAAACTTGACAAGTCTTAGTTTTAAGCTTTTAGTACTTAAATTCCTACTTTTATGTAATTGTTGGTTCTTGAGATATGCATGAGGTACTGCACTTAGGGGGAGTATTCAAAACTCAAATCTTTCATGAAAACCCCTAGTGCAATGCCAAAATGAAAATCTCACCATTTGCCTATTTTTCTAAAAATTATCTAGCCTATGGCAAAATATTTTGAAAATTATGAGAAAATATATGAGGGTGCCAATACCTGTCCCAACAAGTGTTATTTTGTGTGATTATAAGTTGGGATTTGGTTTGGTTGGAAATTAGATAGAGAAATTCAAAATTCAAATCTTCCCTCTGTCTGGGCTCACCGGACAGTCCGGTGTGCACCGAACACTGCACTATGCAATGTCCGGTGCACCGGCAGCCGCGCGCTAAAATTCCATTCTCCTGTGCGTTGTTCGGTGGTTCACTGGACAGCTACTGTGCACTGTCCGGTGTGCACCGGACAGGCGCTGTAGACTGTCCGGTGCGCCCATACTCGGTTTTTAAAAAATTCTTTCCCCTCTCGCGCCTGAGGCCAGGCAGTCCTTCTTCTCTGTCTCTGGCTTCTCTCTGCCTCTCTGGCGATTCCTCTCCCTCGCCGGCGACGTCCTCTCACCGGCGACCACCGTGCTCAGGCGATCTTCCGTGCTTGCGCCTGCTCTTTCTCTGGTGAGCAACCCTGTTTTCCCCTGCATCTCTTCTTCTCCTCTCTGTCTGTCTCTGCAGTAAGCACTCTCTTCCACCCCTTTGTGCCCATTTCAAATTCCTATGAATTCCAGTAAAACCAAGTTGTGGTATGTGTTCCTCTGTGTGCCTTGATCATCCCTGCAGGTTCTCAGCTCCTTAGGGAGGGTTTCACAGCCTTAAAAAGCCGTTTCACCATAACCCTAAATCCTCGCACACCACATGCTCGGTGAAATGTCCAAACCAGCCAAAAATGCTCCAATTGAACCCAAATTTTTCAGGCACTTTCACAATACCTCCAGTACCATATTCGCCAAATTTCCCACCAATCTGATATTCCAAGCCTCCATTTCACCAAATTCCCTATTTCGAGCGATCGTTTCCGAGCCGAGTGCCCAAATTCCATTTTCTTCGCCTAAATTCAAACCAAGCACACACTTCACTCCTATTCACCCATATAAACCTATTCATGAAGTATAGGCTCAATTCCAAATCATTTCATGCCTCATTTTCAATTTCAAACCTCCTATGGCACTATTTCTCGTTCAAACGTCGTTTTCGCGTCGTTTGACCTCTCGATCGCCATGACTCTTGTTTTCTGTGCCATAATTCTGTGTGTATGTATTTATTCACATTTCATATACTCATGACTATGTGACTAATATGTGCTCACCTCTTCTATCATTTTAGTGACCTTGCCTGCCCGTGAGCCGTCTCCTGTTCTGCCTGGATTTTCACCTCTCGTGTGAGCGTTCCAGGTAGACATCTCTTCTTTTGATATTCTATCGGCTATTCTCGACTTGTGCTTAGATTCTCTCTCTCATTTGCAGTCATCAGGTCAGGATGCCGCGCACGAAGAATGTGTCGGCGCCAGGGGGAGGCGATGATGAGGATCCTCGTCGCCCCTTCAGGCAGGTCAAGGGCAAGACCGTATACTTGGAGCAGCAGGAAGGCCGCAAGAAGCGGTGTATGGACAGAGCAGCCCGAGCAGCGGCAGCAGCAGCAGCAGCAGCCGCTGAGCAGGCCAAGCTAGGAGATTAGCCTCAGACTCCTTCAGATCAGATTGCGTATCGTGTTCGTCGCCTCGCCTCCTGGCCTCGCTCCTCCACTCACACCACTGCTTCCACTCCACCACCCACTTTGCCTGCTCCTGTCACCCCTGTCGTGCCATCCACCACCTCCACTACACCAGCTTCCACTACTCCTCCTCCCATTTCCGCTCCACCTATCCCACCTGCTCGCTTCCGGGAGCGCGATGAGACTGAGGTGCGACCTCTGGCTACAGATCCCAGGTTGTTTGACCTTCAGTGTGCTACAGCGGCACGGGTACGCAGGTTCAGGTACATACCCGTGGAGTCTTGGTTATCGGCTCAGAGGGACCCTGCTGCAGTTGACCTTTTCAGCACCAGGATTCAGGAATCCTTCTTCAGGGCACAGATGTCTGCATAGATTGCTCTGCGTGTGCACCGGCTTTTGGACCTTCCCGCTTTTCTGCTAGCCGCCCGTGCTGACTCTGAGGTGCACCTCTCATATCTACCTGGCTTTCTGACTCTTTTGACTACCAGCGGCAGGTATGTTGAGGAATGGGTCCGAGTTTTCTACGCGACAGTCTGGATAGACCCTGATCACCAGTGGATGAGATTTCGTTTTGAGCGAGAGGATGTCACTATCCATGCCAGCCAGATTCGCTAGCTCTTTGGTTTTCATGAGTCGTCGACTCGACTTCACAGCTTATGCACAGCTCGTTTGACCCTCCTCGTCGCCCTCACGACGGTGTGGCTCCGGGTACAGCTCACGTCGCGGCTCTGTTCCGCCCGCCCTTCTCAGATGGGTCGCGACGCTCACCGGCAGATTTTACTACAGCAGCCAAGTTCCTATTTCAGCTTATGAGACGGACACTTCTGCCGCGGATGGGATACAGGGAGGCTACCACACATATCCAGCTCTGGCTCCTTGGTGCCCTGGTCTCTCACTCTGAGTTTGACGTTGTTGATTTCCTTATTTGTGAGATTGAGGACACCGTATTGGATGGTATGCGTGCTCGTCGTCAGCTGCCATATGCTCACTACTTGTGCCACATTTTTGCTCAGCTGATTCGGCCTCCACAGTTCCAGGGCATACTTGAGGCCTCATGCCTTGTTTTTGGATCCTACCGTCCAGCGCCTGAGGATCCTGTGCCAGCTTCTGCTCCTGTTTTCGACAATCAGGCCGAGGATGCTGCTATTCATCAGTTCGAAGCTCAGGATGCAGCAGTTGATGATGATGATGATGATGATGATGATGATGATGATGATGATGATGATGATGATGATTTTGGGATTCCGCCTCCGCCTCATATGCCTCCACGCTCACATGATCATGAGGCTGGGAGTTCTAGTGCTACCCCTGCTGCCCCTCCTGCGATTGACCCCGCACTTGTTTCGATTCTTCAGACACTTACTCAGCAGCAGGCTCACTTGGCAGCCGAGCAGACCCACCAGGCAGCAGCCCATCAGCAGTTATCCGAGAGGATGCTCTCGATGTTTCAGACCATATAGGACAGGCAGGATTCTCTTCAGCAACAGCTTCTTCAGGATCGGGCTGAGAGCAGGGCGTTCATGACTCTTATGCTACAACACTCTGGTATATCGATTCCCCCGGTTCAGTCAGTCCCGCCTCCTCCTCTTTAGGCTCCTGTTGTGCCAGCGCTTCAGCCAGGACCCCCTATTGGTCCTTCTTCCTCTCCGCTCTGGCCGGTCACCCTGGCTTTCACGTCACCGGTCTTCAGCTCCGTCAGCCCTCAGCCGCCAGTGCCACCAGCTTCTGTTGTGTCCACTACTACTATGG
Source organism: Zea luxurians (assembly GCA_029449295.1). Taxonomy (NCBI): domain Eukaryota; kingdom Viridiplantae; phylum Streptophyta; class Magnoliopsida; order Poales; family Poaceae; genus Zea; species Zea luxurians. The sequence continues at coordinate 114,546,175 of JAOPSE010000005.1, read as the reverse complement.
CAGTATCTGTGACCACTTCAGTTTCGGCAGCTTCTGCAGCGTGGCCTCAGTCCGAGTCAGTACCAGCTCCAGCTTCTACAGCAGATCCTGGATCTGAGACTGACTCTGACCCCCAGCCGGCATTCGCTCTGCTGCCTCGACCGCGACTAGATGCGCCCCCGCCGCCTCCTCCCGCTTCTGATGTGTAGGTTTGGGTGCCCTTTTGGTGTTTGACGCCAAAGGGGGAGAGATATGAGTTGTGAGAGCTAGGGGGAGTTAGGGAGTTAGTATAGAGTCATTTTGATGTAATATATGTGCTTGTTACTCTCTGTACTAGCTTCACTTTTGTATGGTGTTTTGACTCACAAACTCTATATATACTCTCGATGCTTATGTTGACTGTGTGTATTATGTTTTCACCTTATATGTTATCACCAGTCTTTTAAGTTCTTGTTCATCGATTTGATTTCACTTTTATATGAACAAGAAACTCACGTTGTGTATGCGCTCATTCTTATTATTATGGTACACATTCTTTCTGTCAAAGATTACTGAGTATAACTAACCATCTTCTCTATTGACAGAAATTTCAAAACAAACTACTCTCACAAATCTTGTAGGGTTGTCATCAATCACCAAAAAGGGGGAGATTGAAAGCATCTAGGCCCCTGGTTGGTTTTAGTGATTAATGACAACGTAATGTTATATGTGACTAACGTGTGTTTTGTAGAGACAAATGGTAAGTTAAGGTCGCATTACAGGTAGAAGTACTACATCGGTGAAAACAATCCCTGAGATAAGAACTCGAAGCGACGGCTAAAACGACGAAACAAAAGGTGAAAGACTACGGAGTCCGAGTGTCAAGGAGATGTGGACACTCGTGATTTAATTAGGTCTTTTATTCTCTTTTAGCCATACTATAAAGAGGGGTTGTCGATGAGTAGTTTGACCAAGAGAGTTCTAGTGTAGTGTTGGTGCACATTCACACTCACATACAGTGCTAGGTGTCACTCTAGAACTCACTCACAAGTTAGAACGAAAACCGATTTGAAAATCAGCTAAAAACAAGGAATAGGGTTTCTGGCCTTGGGGCACCGGACTGTCCGATGCACCCTCTGCCAGGTGGGGCCCAGGCGGCCCTGGGGAAGAGTTTGTCCCCCAGAAACCCGAGAGCGCCTGTTTCGAAAATGAATTTTAGTGGCGCACCGGACAGTGCACCGGACTGTCCGGTGTGCACCGGACGGTGACTGTTCACTGTCCGGTGTGCCATCAGTCCAACGGCTATCTGTTAGAACTAGCCATTAGAAACAACCGTTGGCGCACCGGTGGCGCACCGGTGGCGCACCGGACTGTCCGGTGCGCCAATGCGCAGAAGATTGCTGGTAACGGCTAGTTGGTGGGTGAGGGCTATTTATACCCCCTCCACCCACCATATTCAATGTCTTGCTGCCCACGTTAATTCCAGCACATTGCTAGAGCATTGCAAGCACCAAAAGCCTAGTGAGGAGATTAGAGAATCTTAATCCCGCATTTGTTCCTCATTAGCGCTAGCGAGAGCCACCTAGAGTACACACCACTTGCATTAGGCTTCTCTTGGTCAAGCGAAAGTCTACAGCTTGTTACTCTTGGTGATCGGCATCACCTAGACGGCTTGGTGGCGTTGGGAGCTCGGTGATCACCGTGAAGATCTTGTTGGTGACCCGACTCAAGTTTGTAAGCGGTCTCGAGGGATCCACCGCGCCGGAGTGGCAAAGGATCATCTCGTAGTGAGCACTTGGTTCTTGCGAGGACCAAGGGGGAGCGATACCCTTGCGCGGGTGCTCCAACGAGGACTAGTGGAGAGTGCCGACTCTTCGATACCTCGGGAAAACTTGGAGGAGTCTTCTAAACCTTGCTTTATATTCCGCACTTAATTTAAGTACTTTACATTGTGTATTTGTTTAGCAAGTATTTGAACTATTGTCTTAGCTCTATTGTATTTCTAGTATTATTATCTTAGTGCTAGTTGTTGGGGTGAAGTTGGGCTCTTGTTTAGCTCTTGCTTAGGTTTTAATTAGTGTTGATTTTTAGAAAAGCCCAATTCACCCCCCCTCTTGGGCATCGTGATCCTTTCACACACGTCTCCTCTGGCAGGCGGACAGGCACCGTCTCGCCTTCATCATGATGGCTACCTCGAAAAAGGTATGCCACACTGCTTCGAAGTATCTCCTTTCTTCCTTTTCTCTCTCTTTCTCTCTCTCCGTAGGGATTGGGAAAAGGGACATTTCGAAGGAGTCCTTCGCAGCGAAGGAAACGGGCCCCGAGCCCTCCTACTGATCAGGGGTTCGAAGGTTGCGCCCCGCAGGGTTCAGCGACCACCCCAGAGCACTCGGGCCCCGAGCCCATTACTGATCAGGGGTTCGAAGGCTGGCCCCTCGAAGGGATTCGACAGCCGCCCCAGAACATGCAGAGTCAGGGATGACCCTGGGTACGTCCGTTACATGGCCAAGGCTCGGGCTATGCTCCCGAGGTACCCTAGGACATTTTCGAGACCAGCGGGAACGATTTTGTAATGGAGTCCCACCGGAGGGAGGCACCGAGCCCTCGGACCCTATCAAATAGGCCCGGGTCCAGCAAATCACCCGCAGGTACTTTTGGAGCGCACCTCTGGGCCACTAGCCGTCCCTTATCGAATGGGGCTCGGACATCCACTTAGATTACCCGTTAGCAACTCACTGGAAACACCATGTTCAGCGCCCACCGAGGGTAACATGGCGCGTTCCCCCCTCCTCCTTGCGGAAAGGCGACGAAGGGGCATACAGTAAAAAGACAAGACGGTCCTTGATCGTCCTCTCGCTCCGTGCAGAGGCTCGGGGGCTGCTCTTGCACCAGGCTACGGCCAAATTATTGACCACGTCAACAAACCAGCTTAAAAACTTGGAGCCTGACCATGCACCCGGTCTGCGGCCAGGCCGCATGAGGGAACAACAAGGCCGACCAAGGAATCATAAGAAGAACTAAGACCTCAGAGGAGTCAAACCACTCCTCCGAGGCCTCGAGGGCTACACCCGATGGGTGCGCTCGCGCGCACCCATCGGAACAAAACATAACCGAGAAGGGCTAGTCTCCTTGCAAAAAATCCGGCTGAACCTCCAAGCGAGTGTCTACACTCCCTTTGAGGGTCGGGGGCTACTGTCGGGTACCGTAATTAGGGGTACCCCCAATACTCCTAAGCACAGCTAGAAAACATCTTCAAGACAGACCATAAAGGCTGGTAAGTGTGGCACAAAGTTAAAGCCTCATCTGCCTAGGGACATGATCTCGTCTCGCCCGAGCCCGGCCTCGGGCAAGAACAGTAGTCCCGGACGGATTCACGCCTCGCCCGAGGGCCCCTCTCAGGCAGCAGGCGCACCCCTGGCTCGTCCGAGGCTAAGCTCGGGCAAACTTTGTCGTATAGCAACCTTGACCAAATCGCCTTACCGCCGACCATATCGCATGCGCATTCAATGCAGGGATCACCTGACACCTTATCCTGACACGCGTGCCTCAGTTGGCAAGGTCGAAGTGACCGCAGTCACTTCGCCCCTTTACTGATCGTTCTGACAGGAAAACAACACTATTCACTCTGTTCCGACTACTGTGCCAACCACCAGGGTAAGACTAACAACAGTAAGTCACGGCCACTCCCAAGTTCATCCTCAGGCGCAGCAGGGAGCTCCGCTTCGCCCGACCCCAGGTCTCGACCTCAGCCTCGGCCTCGGGAGGAAGTCTCCGCCTCGCCCGACCTCAGCCTTGGCCTCGGGAGGAAGTCTCCGCCTCGCCTGACCTCAGCCTCGGCCTCAGGAGGAGTCAAACCTCGCCCGACCTCAGCCTCGGCCTCGAGAGGAGTCACCGCCTCGCCCGACCTCGGCTTTGGACCGACTACGCTACAGGGGATACATCATTACCCTACCTCCAGCTAGCCGCCTCAGGCTACGAAGGAACAAGACCGGAGTCACATCTAGATTACTCTGGCCATAGGTAATGATGGTTCCCCGCATGCGTCCATGACGTCAATAGTCCACAAGCTCTCTACGAAGGCAAAGAAACGTCAGCAGGACCCAGGACTGCACCGCCATCTACGCTTCATATAGGGCTCAAGCACTTCTTCGCTGGACACGTTAGCACATAGCTACACCCCCATATGTACATCTGGACCATCCCCTTGTGTCTATAAAAGGGGATGCCTAGGGCCTTCTCAGGGGGGAGAGGACGGGCAGCAAGGACAACGGAGACGGACTCACTCAAACATCAAGCTCCACTCCGCAACACTAGACTCCTCAGGAGGCCTAGGACCTGTTCCCTCTCTCGTGAAGCTTGTAACCCCTACTACAAGCACCCCCGGTGCAAGATAATATAAGCCTCATCCCTCCTCTTGTGTTCCATCTTGCATCAATCCATCTGGACAGGGGCACGCGGCACAAAATTCACTAGTCGGTCCGGTTGAGGGTCCCCCGGGTCCAAAACACCGACAACAAGGTTGACTTGTCCTTGTGGTTCGGTTTTATGATGAGTGATTGTCAATAGGTAGTGTATCGGGTTGGGTCGAGGATTGACTGAGGTGTGAGTTATGTGTATGTGCAACCATGTCGGTCGGCTTGTGGTGTGCAGGTGTGGAGCACACGAACGATGGTCGGCGGTTGATGTGAAGGTCATGCGGGCTCATGCTGATGAACTAAGGTGAAGGACAAGTGATGGGTCTTGGCTAATGGACTGAAGCAACCGAGTGACTAGCCATGGTTGACACCTAGGACACGCACTCGCGCGAGGACATGGTAGAGCGGTCCGTGTTATCGGTACGGTCGAGGATAGGTAGGACACATGTCTAGGACATGGGGGATGTGTACGTGGTGCAACACTCATGACAGTTTGGTGGTTTGGACCTCAAAACCACCCAGCGCTACAGATGGCGGGTTTTGTTGAGTTTGAGCCTCAAAACTCAGCAGCGGCTATTCTGGTGGGAATCAGTGACGACATGTGGCATCAGAGCGAAGGGTGAGTCAATGCGAAGCAAATTGGTGTGGAGCGTGTGGCCGTCAGATAAAAAACCTAGGAGTTTGTCCATTTCAGCCCTGGTGGAGTGGTTAGGCTCTATGTAAATAGGGGTAGTTTAGGAAATTGAAATAACCCTCTATAAATAGAGGGGAGGCTAGTTAGTTTAGAATATCTCTTGGTTGTCATCTTGCTTAGAACTCCTAGTTTTCTCATGATCGTGAGCACGATTGATATACCAGTTTTATACTTTGTAGAGGTTGCACATCTTTATTCACAAGTCGTCTTACCCATTTGCCAAGGGATTGTGACTTCCCATTCATCTCTACTGAGGAGACAAGGCAGGGTACCACTACGAGACCTTTCTAAAGTTCCACTAGCTTGAGAAGACCTGCTATGGTTTTAGGACGAAGGAAGCATAAGCCTTGTTCCATGGTCTATAACCCCATCGCAGTAATTACAACCAGCACTATGCTCTTTAGTAACAACTCCCCGCTTTGCCCTTTCGGGTAAGATAATCCCTCACTACTTTTCCTAGTTAATTGGCCAAGGGCGTCCCATTCCACCCTTGTGGTAGCACTGTTTTTCTCGGGTTAAGCTCCATGTTCCAATTAACAAAATGATCTTATTATGTATCATAAATAATCCATAAACAATCAACATTAGTAATAAGGTATGATCATGATTCACATATAATATAACACCCAAAACTAGATAGAGCAATAATAGGACTACCCAATAATTTATTTGTATGTAAGGTGTAGGGTAAACAAAACTAGGTAACCTGTTAGGACCCATCAAGTTAACCTAACCGTGCCATGGTGATTAACAGAATCATAAATATTATTAGGTCAAAGAATGTGGTCAAGGACATAACTTGCCTTCTGCAAGCTCCTGCTCAGAATCTTCAACCTGTTGTGCTCCGGGTTCCTCGGTCACTTGCTCGTATAGTCGCATCAATACAAACAAACAATATATAAATAGAAATTAACATCACACCAAACATAGAAAACAATCTACATAATAATATTCTACACATCAATAAAAAAGTTGTAGGTTCAAGAACCACCAAAATTAGAGTTAAATCAAATAAGTTATGGATTATTTAAAAGTTTCGAATTATTTTTACATTGAAGATCAACTTCCATAAATAATTCCTATAATTCGCAACACGTTCGGGACTGTTGGTTCAATTTTAAAAGGGGTCAGGGTTATTGAAAGTCGCCTAGAGGGGGGGTGAATAGGCGGAATCTGAAAATTATGAACTTAAGCACAACTACAAGCCGGGGTTAGCGTTAGAAATATAAACGAGTCCGAAAGAGAGGGCGAAAACAAATCACAAGCAAATGAAGAGTGAGACGCGGTGATTTGTCTTACCGAGGTTCAGTTCTTGCAAACCTACTCCCCGTTGAGGTGGTCACAAAGACCGGGTCTCTTTCAACCCTTTCCCTCTCTCAAACGGTCACTTAGACCGAGTAAGCTTCTCTTCTCAATCAAATGGGACACTAAGTCCACTACAAGGACCACCACACAATTGGTGTCTCTTGCTTTGATTACAAGTGTTATGGAAACAAGAATGAGGAAGAAGAAAAGCAATCCAAGCGCAAGAGCTCAAAAGAACACAAAAGTCTCTCTCTCTCTAGTCACTAATTTGTTTGGAGTGATTCCGGACTTGGGAGAGGATTTGATCTCTTTGTTTGTGTCTTGTATTGAATGTTATAGCTCTTGTATGAGGTTTGAAGGCTGAAAACTTGGATGCATTGAAGTGTGGTGGTTGGGGGTATTTATAGCCCCAACCACCAAAAGAACCGTTGGTGAGGGCTTCTGTCGAATGGCGCACCGGACAAGTCATGTAGACTGTCCGGTGCGCCAGCCACGTCACCAGGCCGTTGGGTTCCGATCGTTGGAGCTTTGACAATTGGGGCCACCGGATAGTCCGGTGGTGCACCGGACAGGTCCTGTAGACCGTCCGGTGCGCCACCAGACACTGTCCGGTGCGCCAGCCACGTCACCAGGCCGTTGGGTTCCGACCGTTGGAGCTCTGACAATTGGGGCCACCGGACAGTTCGGTGGTGCACCGGACAGGTCCTGTAGACTATCCGGTGCGCCTTCTAGCACCTGCTCTGACTTCTGCGCGCGCAGGCGTGCACTGTAGCGCATTTAATGTCTTCTGCAGACGACCGTTGGCGCGAAGTAGCCGTTGCTCCGCTAGCACACCGGACAGCCGGTGTTACATCGGACAGTCCGGTGAATTATAGCAGAGCGGCCTCCCAAATTCCCGAAGCTTGCAAGTTCGGAGTTGTTCCTCCCTGGTGCACCGGACAGTCCGGTGCGCCAGACCAGGGCTGCCTTCGGTTTAACTTTGCTCCTTTTATTTGAACCCTTTCTTGGACTTTATATTGGTTTGTGTTGAACCTTTGGCACCTGTAGAACTCACAATCTAGAGTAAACTAGTTAGTCCAATAATTTGTGTTGGGCAATTCAACCACCAAAATTCATATTGGAAAAGGTTTGACCCTATTTCCCTTTCAATCTCCCCCTTTTTGGTGATTGATGCCAACACAAATCAAAGCAAATATAAAAGTGCAGAATTGAACTAGTTTGCATTATTGTAAGTGCAAAGGTTGCTTGGAATTGAAACCAATATACTTTTTCAATAGATGTGCATGGATGGTTTTTCTTCTTATTTAAAATTTTGGACCACATTTGCACCACGAGTTTTGTTTTTGCAAATCCTTTGTAAAATTCTTTTCAAAATCATTTTGCAAATAGTCAAAGGTACATGAATAAGATTGAAAGAAGCATTTTCAAGATTTGAAATTTTCTCCCCCTATTTCAAATGCTTTTCCTTTGACTTAAACAAAACTCCCCCTAAATAAAATTCTCCTCTTAGTGTTCAAGAGGGTTTTTACAATTTTTGAAGATACTACTTTCTCCCCCTTTTGAACACAATAAGATATCTGTCGGGGACCATAATTAGGGGTACCCTCAAGACGCCTAATTCTCAGCTGGTAACCCCCATCAGCATAAAGCTGCAAAGGCCTGATGGGTTTGATTAAGTCAGGGATCAGTCCACACGAGTGACTTGACCACGCCACGCCCGAGCCTAGCCTCGGGCGAGGGCAGCCGACCCTAAGATGACTCCGTCTCGCCTGAGGTCTCCTCTTTCACGGCAGGCGCATCCCCGGCTCGCCCTAGGCCCCGCCTCCGATAAGGAGAAACCCTGACTAAATCACCGCACCAACCGACCGAGTCACCAGGGCGTTTAACGCAAAAGGTAAGACCGACGGGCGGCCAGACTTCGCCAGTGGTGCCATAGGAGACTCCGCCCGACCCAGGGCTCGGACTCAGGCTAAGGCCTCGGAAGACGGCGAACTCCGCTCCGCCCGACCCAGGGCTCGGACTCAGGCTAAGGCCTCGGAAGACGGCGAATTCCGCTCCGACCGACCCAGGGCTCGGACTCAGGCTAAGGCCTCGGAAGACGGCGAACTCTGCTCCGCCCGACCCAGGGCTCGGACTCAGGCTAAGGCCTCGGAAGACGGCGAACTCCGCTCCGCCCGACCCAGGGCTCGGACTCAGGCTAAGGCCTCGGAAGACGGCGACCTCCGCCTCGCCCGACCCAGGGCCCGGACTCCGCCTCGGCCTCTGCCGAATAATCTCCGCCTCGCCCGACCAGGGCTCGGACTCTGTCTCTGTCTTGCAGGACGGACTCGGCCACAGCCTCGGAGGAGCCTCCACGACGCCCGACCTAGGATACGAGACCGCCACGTCAACAGGAAGCGTCATCATCACCCTGCCCTGAGCCGACTTGGGTCGCAGAGAACAAGACCGGCGTCCCATCTGGCCAGCTATGCCAGATAGGCCATGATGGCGCCCCGCTAGATCATGACGACGGCGGCTCCCAGCTCCCTTACGAAAGCAGGAGAACGTCAGCAAGGACCCAGCCACCTCGACAGCTGTCCCCCCGTCCGGCTCCGTTACTCCTCCAACAGCCACGACGCCACTCCAACAGGGTGCCACGATCTCTCTGGCTGCCACCTGGGCATGTACATAGGGCGCTAGCTCTCCCTCGCTAGACACGTAGCACCTTGCTACACCCCCGTCTTGTACACCTGGACCCTCTCCTTACGACTATAAAAGGAAGGGCCAGGGCCTTCTTGAAGAAGGTTGGCCTCGCGGGGACGAAAGGCAGGGGCAGGCGCTCTCTCGGGGCCGCCCTCTCCCTTCACCTCGTGCGGACGCTTGTAACCCCCTACTGCAAGCGCACCCGACCTGGGCGCGGGACGAACACGAAGGCCGTGGGAATTTCTCCGACTCCCTCGCGATCCGGCTCCGGCCACCGACCTCTCTCTCACTCCGTTCCCCCCTTTGCGCTCGCTCCACGCGCTCGACCCATCTGGGCTGGGGCACGCGGCACTCTCACTCGTCGGCTCGAGGACCCCCCGGTCTCGGAACGCCGACAGTTGGCGCGCCAGGTAGGGGCCCGCTGCGTGTTGACGTCCGATTTCCCGTCAAGCTCCAGATGGGCAGTCTCCAACAACCTCTTCAACCCGGGACGGTGCTCCGTTTCGGGAACCTCGAGTTCATCTCGCTCGACGGCGACTACGACATGATACTCCTTCCACCGCCGCGCGACGGCGACATTGATGGCGGACAGCCCGCCCGCTGGCGGCGGAATCGACGACGTCTTTCCCGCGTAGGGGAAGGACAACTTTCGAGCTCGCCCCATCCTCTCCCTCGCCATCGGAGGAGGAGGAGGCAGGGCAACCAGGGCCGAGCGGGAGGTCGCGCTCCGACGGCTGTCGGGCAAATCGACGTCCCCGGCGCCTCGACGGAGGACACGCCAAGCGTCGCCCTCGCGTTCAAGGCAGACGCGAGCGCCATCCCCCCGCAACACGTCGACTCCGAGCAAGTGGACGACGCCAGCACGCTCACGGAAGGCCTGCAGGACGTCACCCTCGGACCCAAGACGACGACGCGGTCCGCCCCCGACGCGACTTCATCGCTCCTCGTCGACGAAAAGGTATCGACTGCTACCCATCTTTCGTTATTTCGACTCGGCCTCAGCCCGCCTGGCGATCTCGCTTTGGCGGGCGCTCACATTGAGGCGAGTGCAACCTCTCTGGGGTTTCCTGTGCGGTCGCCTTGGGACCGATTGACGGGTGTCTCGACCTACGGACCCTCTGGGTCCGAGGAAGACGACGACCCCAGCATCTGCTGGGATTTCTCCGGATCTGGCAACCCTAGTGCCATGCGGGACTTCATGACCGCATGTGACTACTGCCTCTCCGACTGTTCCGACGGCAGCCGCAGCCTTGGCGACAAGGACTGCGGCCTGAGTCGCGAATGTTTCCACATCGAGCTAGGGGATCCCTCCGGAGGCGGCTGTCTCGGCACGCCGGAGGATGGTGATCCCCCTAGGCCAGCGCCTCGCGCTGACATCCCGCGGGAGCTAGCTGTGGTCCCCGCTTCGGCGGGAGGTCACGACCCACAGCTCGAGCAAGTCCGCGGGGCGCAGGCCGGGTTCGATGAAGGAGCAGGAGCGCTCGAGGCAATCCGTCAGAACATCGGGCAGGTATGGGCGAGCCAACCCCCAGCCGGAGGAATACGTCACTTGCCCCAAGGTCTCCAGCACCGCATCGCCAACGATGCCAGGGACAAACCGCCACCCGCATCCGGCGGGACTGGCCAGGACCTGGTCGCTGCAGCAATGCTCCTCCGCGCGATGCCGGAGTCATCAACCACCGAGGGACGGCGGATCCAGGGAGAACTCAGGCATCTCCTGGAAGGCGCTGCGGCCCAGCGGGCAGAGAGCTCTGCCTCTCGAAGGCGGGGATACACCCCGGACCCTCGTGCCGCGACTTCCCGACTCACGCGGGAAGCCTCGGTCTTCACCGGGCGCACGCGCAACACCGCGCCTGCGGCCCCGGGCCACCTCGGCGAGGAGCACCCTCATCGTGACCGTCGGGCACGCCTCGACGAAAGGGTGCGCCGAGGCTACCACCCCCGGCGTGGGGGACGTTATGACAGCGGGGAGGATCGAAGTCCCTCGCCCGAACCACCCGGTCCGCAGGTCTTTAGCCGAGCCATTCGGCGGGCGCCGTTTCCGCCCCGATTCCGACCCCCGACTACTATCACGAAGTACTCGGGGGAGACGAGACCGGAATTGTGGCTTGCAGACTACCGCCTGGCCTGCCAGCTGGGTGGGACGGACGATGACAACCTCATCATCCGAAACCTCCCCCTATTTCTCTCCGACACCGCTCGCGCCTGGTTGGAGCACCTGCCCCCGGGGCAGATTTCCAGCTGGGAGGATCTGGTCCAGGCCTTCGCCGGGAACTTCCAGGGCACGTACGTGCGCCCCGGGAATTCCTGGGACCTCCGAAGCTGTCGGCAATTGCCGGGAGAGTCCCTTCGGGACTACATCCGGCGGTTCTCGAAGCAGCGCACCGAGCTGCCCAACATCACCGACTCCGATGTCATCGGCGCGTTCCTCGCCGGCACCACCTGCCGCGACCTGGTGAGCAAGTTGGGTCGCAAGACCCCCACCAGGGCGAGCGAGCTGATGGACATCGCTACCAAGTTCGCCTCCGGCCAGGAGGCGGTAGAGGCCATCTTCCGAAAGGACAAGCAGCCCCAGGGCCGCCCGTCGGAAGATGCTCCCGAGGCGTCTGCTCCGCGCGGCGCCAAGAAGAAAGGCAGGAGGAAGTCGCAAGCGAAACGCGACGTTCCCGATGCTGACCTTGTCGCCGCCGCCGAGCGCAAGAACCCTCGGAAACCCCCCGGAGGTGCAAACCTCTTCGACAAGGCACTCAAGGAGACGTGCCCCTACCATCAGGGGCCCGTCAAACACACCCTCGAAGAGTGCGTCATGCTTCGGCGTCACTTCCATCGGGCCGGGCCACCCGCCGAGGGTGGCAAGGCTCACGACGACGACAAAAGGGAGGATCACCAAGCAGGAGAGTTCCCCGAGGTCCGCGACTGCTTCATGATCTACGGGGGGCATGTGGCAAACGCCTCGGCTCGGCATCGTAAGCAAGAGCGTCGGGAGGTCTGCTCGGTGAAGGTGGCGGCGCCAGTCTACCTAGACTGGTCCGACAAGCCCATCACCTTCGACCAGGACGACCACCCCGACCACGTGCCGAGCCCGGGGAAGTACCCGCTCGTCGTCGATCCTGTCATTGGCGACGTCAGGCTCACCAAGGTCCTGATGGATGGGGGCAGCTGCCTCAACATCATCTACGCCGAGACTCTCAAGCTCCTGCGCGTCGACTTGTCGTCCGTCCGAGCAGGCGCTGCGCCCTTCCACGGGATCATTCCCGGGAAGCGCGTCCAGCCCCTCGGACAGCTCGACCTCCCTGTCTGCTTCGGAACACCCTCCAACTTCCGAAGGGAGACTTTGACGTTCGAGGTGGTCGGGTTCCGAGGGACCTACCACGCGGTGTTGGGAAGGCCATGCTACGCGAAGTTCATGGCCATCCCCAACTACACCTACCTGAAGCTCAAGATGCCGGGCCCCAACGGGGTCATCACCGTCGGCCCCACGTACAAACACGCATTCGAATGCGATGTGGAGTGCGTGGAGTACGCCGAGGCCCTCGCCGAGTCCGAGGCCCTCATTGCCGACCTGGAAAGCCTCTCCCGAGAGGTGCCGGATGTGAAGCGGCATGCCGGCAACTTCGAGCCAGCAGAGACGGTTAAGGCCGTCCCTCTCGACCCCAGTGGCGACGCCTCCAAGCAGATCCGGATCGGTTCGGGGCTCGACCCCAAATAGGAGGCAGTGCTCGTCGACTTTCTCCGCGCAAACGCCGACGTTTTCGCGTGGAGTCCCTCGGACATGCCCGGCATACCGAGGGAAGTCGCCGAGCACTCGCTAGATATTAGGGCCGGGGCCCGACCGGTCAGACAGCCTCTGCGCCGATTCGACGAGGAAAGGCGCAGAGTGATAGGCGAGGAGGTCCACAAGCTGATGGCAGCAGGGTTCATTAAAGAGGTATTCCATCCCGAATGGCTTGCCAACCCTGTACTTGTGAGGAAAAAAGGGGGGAAGTGGCGGATGTGTGTAGACTACACTGGCCTCAACAAAGCATGTCCAAAGGTCCCCTACCCTCTACCTCGCATCGACCAAATTGTGGACTCCACAGCAGGGTGCGAAACCCTGTCTTTTCTCGATGCCTACTCAGGGTATCATCAAATCAAGATGAAAGAGTCCGACCAGCTCGCGACTTCTTTCATCACGCCCTTCGGCATGTACTGTTATGTCACAATGCCGTTCGGGTTGAGGAACGCGGGTGCAACGTACCAGCGGTGCATGAACCATGTGTTCGGCGAACACATTGGTCGCACGGTCGAGGCCTACGTCGACGACATCGTGGTCAAGACAAGGAAAGCCTCCGACCTTCTCTCCGACCTCGGACTGACATTCCGGTGTCTCAAGGCGAAGGGCGTCAAGCTCAATCCCGAGAAGTGCGTCTTCGGGGTGCCCCGGGGCATGCTCTTGGGGTTCATCGTCTCCGAGCGGGGCATCGAAGCCAATTCGGAGAAGATCGCAGCAATCACAAACATGGGACCTATCAAGGACTTAAAAGGCGTACAAAGGGTCATGGGATGCCTCGCGGCCTTGAGCCGCTTCATCTCGCGCCTCGGCGAAAGAGGCCTGCCCCTGTACCGCCTCTTAAGGAAGGCTGAATGCTTCACTTGGACTCCCGAGGCCGAGGAAGCCCTCGGGAGCCTGAAGGCACTCCTCACACAGGCGCCCATCTTGGTACCCCCAACTGATGGAGAGACCCTCCTGGTCTACGTCGCCGCAACCACTCAGGTGGTCAGCGCCGCGATCGTGGTCGAAAGGCAGGAAGAAGGGCATGCTTTGCCCATTCAGAGGCCAGTTTACTTCGTCAGCGAAGTGCTGTCCGAGACCAAGACCCGCTACCCACAAGTCCAGAAGCTGCTATACGCTGTGGTCCTGACGAGGCGAAAGTTGCGACATTACTTCGAGTCCCATCCGGTGACTGTGGTGTCATCCTTCCCCCTGGGGGAGATCATCCAGTGCCGAGAAGCCTCGGGACGGATCGCAAAGTGGGCGGTGGAAATCATGGGCGAGGCGATCTCGTTCGCCCCTCGGAAGGCCATCAAGTCCCAGGCACTGGCGGATTTCGTAGCCGAATGGGTCGATACCCAGTTACCAACGGCTCCGATCCAACCAGAACTCTGGACCATGTTTTTCGACGGGTCGCTGATGAAGACGGGAGCTGGCGCGGGCCTGCTTTTCGTCTCGCCCCTCGGAAAACACCTGCGCTACGTGCTTCGCCTCCATTTCCCGGCGTCTAACAATGTAGCTGAGTACGAGGCTCTGATCAACGGGTTGCGAATCGCCATCGAGCTAGGGGTTCGACGCCTCGATGCACGCGGCGACTCGCAGCTCGTCATCGACCAAGTCATGAAGGATTCCCTCTGCCGCGACCCGAAGATGGAGGCCTACTGCGAAGAGGTTCGACGCCTGGAGGACAAGTTCTACGGGCTCGAACTTAACCACATCGCCCGACGCTATAACGAGACTGCGGACGAGCTGGCGAAGATAGCCTCGGGGCGGACAACGGTTCCCCCGGACGTCTTCGCCCGCGATCTGCACCAACCCTCCGTCAAGATAGGCGACGCGCCCGAACCCGAGGCACCCTCGGCCTCGTCCGAGGTGACCTCGGCTCAGCCCGAGCCGTCCTCGGCTCAATCCGAGGAACCCTCGGGGCCCGAGCGCGAAGCGCTGCACGTCGAGGAGGGGCAGGACGGGGTCGTGCCAGATCAAGATTGGAGGACCCCGTACCTGCAATATCTCCGCCGAGGGGAGCTGCCCCTCGACCAAACCGAGGCTCGGCGGGTAACGCGACGAGCAAAATCGTTCGTCCTGCTGGGCGACGAGAAGGAGCTCTACCACCGCAGCCCCTCGGGCATCCTCCAGCGATGCATCACCATCGCCGAGGGTCAGGACCTCCTGCAGGAAATACACTCGGGGGCTTGCGGTCATCATGCAGCACCTCGAACCCTCGTCGGGAATGCTTTCCGCCAAGGCTTCTACTGGCCAACGGCGGTGGCTGACGCCACTAGAATTGTCCGCGCCTGCGAAGGGTGCCAATTCTATGCGAAGCAGACCCACCTGCCCGCTCAGGCTCTGCAGACGATACCCATCACCTGGCCCTTCGCTGTGTGGGGTCTGGACCTCGTCGGCCCACTGCAGAAGGCACCCGGGGGCTACACGCACCTGCTGGTCGCCATCGACAAATTCTCCAAGTGGATCGAGGTCCGACCCCTAAGCAGCATCAGGTCCGAGCAGGCGGTGGCATTCTTCACCAACATCATCCATCGCTTCGGGATCCCGAACTCCATCATCACCGACAATGGCACCCAGTTCACCGGCAAAAAATTCTTGGATTTTTGCGACGATCACAACATCCGGGTGGACTGGGCCGCCGTAGCTCACCCCATGTCGAATGGGCAAGTGGAACGTGCCAATGGCATGATTCTACGGGGGCTTAAGCCTCGGATTTATAACAGTCTCAACAAGTTCGGCAAGCGATGGATGAAGGAACTCCCCTCGGTGGTCTGGAGCCTGAGGACGACTCCAAGCCGAGCCACGGGTTTCACGCCGTTCTTCCTGGTCTACGGGGCCGAGGCAATCCTGCCCACGGACCTGGAATACGGTTCCCCGAGGACGAGGGCTTACGACGAAGAAAGCAACCAAGCCAGCCGAGAAGACTCGCTGGACCAGCTGGACGAGGCTCGGGACAGGGCCCTACTACACTCAGCGCGGTATCAGCAGTCCCTGCGACGCTACCACGCCCGAGGGGTCCGACCCCGAGATCTCCAGGTGGGCGATCTGGTGCTTCGGCTGCGGCAGGACGCCCGAGGGAGGCATAAGCTAACGCCCCCCTGGGAGGGGCCGTTCATCATCGCCAAAGTTCTGAAGCCCGGAACTTACAAGCTGGCCAACAGTCAAGGCGAGGTCTACGGCAACGCTTGGAACATCCAACAGCTACGTCGCTTCTATCCTTAAGAATGTTTCCAAGTTGTTCTTATACCCCGTACCCACGCGAAGTTTAGTCAACAAGGAAGGGTCGGCCTCGCCTCGGCGGAGCCCGACCCTCCCTCGGGGGCTAAAAGGGGGTTAACCCCCTCTGCGTCAAAATTTTCCTCGAACAAAAAACCTCTTTTACCAGAACGTCTTTCGTGCTTTTTGACTACTTCGAAAAGTGGGTCCTAGAAACGACGGGGTGCACGTAAACAGCCAAGGCCGACCGAGCCGAGGGACTCCTACGCCTCCGGGATACGGATACCTCACTCGTCACCTTCTGTGATAAGTAACTCGCGTTCGGATAAGGTGACTCCGCGGATCGAATGAGTCTTTACGTACGGAGGCTCTTCTGTTGAAGCAGGTTCTTCGAGCCTTCTCGACCGAGTCGGTGACAGGGCCTCATGGATGGGTAAAAGTACGCGTAAGCGGCGAGGCCGACCGAGCCGAGGGACTCCCACGCCTCCGGGATACGGATACCTCACTCGTCACCTCCCGCGAGAAGCAACTCTTGCTCGCACTAACATCCCTGCTACCGACAAAAAGTCCAAATACTCGAAGCAAGAGGAAAAGAGACACAGCTTTATAACGCGACAAGGCTGTGTGTTCTGGCCTCAACGGCCGCACAAGGCCCACGCTACAGAACGACTTGACCCTGCAGGCGCGGACCTCGGCGCTGGAAGAGGGTGACGACACCCTCGGCATCAGCAGCACCTTCGGCAAGACCCGACCTGGCCTCGGGTGGCCACGCGGTCCGAAGGCCTCCGCTCCAAAGGACGACGTCGACACCGCGCTCGAGCAACCTCCGCCAGAGGCTTCCCCGAGAATCCGGCCCAAGCGGACGGCTCGGCCGGCCACCTCCGAGGCCTCGGCCGACCCCTTCCGAGGGCGCCAGCTCGGTCCGAGGCCTCGGCCAATCAACTCCGGCGCCGAGCCTGCCAGCAGACGACCCAGCTGGGCTCCGGCCAACCAGGTTCCATTTCCGAGCCAACAACGCCTCTGCTTGTGCTGATATCGCTACCCCTGGCCTCGGCTCGTCGAAGAGCGACCGAGGGGTCTTTTTAACTAAGCTTGAAGAGCCTCGGACAACAGGTCCGACCGAGCCGAGGGATTCCTACGCCTCCGGGATACGGATACCTCACTCGTCACCTGGACACGGGGCGACTCATGCTTGGTGAAGCGATTCAGACAATCGATAGGCAAGTCTTATTGCTCAGAAATGAGGAAAAAACACGGCTCTGTGCCGGAGTTACATACATGTTCAGGCCCCGAAAGCCGAAATGAACAAAAAACCCGGCACTCGAAGTGCCACTACAGGCGGAACTCCGGTTCCCCCCCCCCCCCCCGCAGGTACGAACAACCCCACTCGATAGGGGCGGGCCTGCGGGGCAGCGGAAAGACTCTCACCCCTCGAGGACGAGAGCCAGCCATTCAGGCCGGGAGACGGAGACCCAGGGCTACTGACGGAGTTGGCAATCTCATCAGTAGAGAAGCCAGTTCCGTCCGCCGGCGCCTCGGGACCCCCCACTCCCGGCATGGCTAGAGGAAGTCTCCGAGATGCTGGAGGATGCCGTTCTCACCCCGGGAACACGGGGAAGAAAAGGGCAACCGACCCACACGGGGACAGCCCCCTGGCTCGCCTCGTCCTCCCTCTTGGCCTGGTGATGAAAATCCTTGAGGCCGAGGGAGGGGCAGAGACCGCAGTCCGGCTCGCTTTCCCCCACCATCAAGCCGGAGGTCGCCTTCTCGGGCGATCGCCGGTGGAGGGGTGCAGCCGGGCTGCATGATGAAAATCCTTGAAGCCGAACGATGGCTGAAAGGTACCAACCCCCGCGGGGTCGCATTCCTCCAACGATGGAGCGAAAAGACGGCGGTTCCCCCCATCCGGGGGCCTGGAAGATGGAGAGACACAATGCATAAGGGAGAAAGGAGACATGGTCGCCTCACGAAGAGGGTCGCCCTCCTTTTAAAGGCAACTCCCCCTGCTAGCGCCCTCAACCGTCATGGGCTGAGTCTTCTCCAACACGCCTCCAAGGCCCTTCCCCGCGGCGCGGGGGCTGGGGCCCGCCTGTCATGCAGACCAGCTCCAAGCAGAGGGAGCCAAACCGCCGCGCACGACGCACGTAACCGCCCAGCGGTTACAAGTGACCCTCCACTTTTGCCCAGACCGACGGGCAAAGGGGGCGAGCGGCCATGCAAGCGGCATGCAACCACGCCAAGTGGACGCGCCTCCCCGACTCCTGACAGGCCAGCGCGACGGCTCAAGACCACGCGTCGTTCAACTGGCGCGCCAGGCGCTGCATGCGAACCGCTGCGCCTCTCGCTCCACCACCGCACCTCCTCGATTGCGGAACCGATACCGCGACTCGAGGCCGCCCAGCCTGCGATCCAGCGGCGCCAGCCTGGCGCAGCGGTCAAACGCGGTCAAAAATGGGCCGGCAGTAATGACGGTGGCAGGCGTGTGAGGGCAGCGGTCACGCCATCGGCCAGGCTCACGTCCCATCCGGGGGCAGCAAGAGAACCCTTCTCACGGCGTGAAGACGACGCGTCCGTGACCCGTACCTCGAACGGCTCGCGCACGCAACGGCGACCTCGCCAACTACTCACCCCAGCGCGTTAACTCCACGGCGAAATAGGTGACGTTTCTGGCAGGGGCAGCTGGCGGCGCTTCGCCTCCGCCAAAAACGGCCACGCCGAGAAAGGTACGCCACGAAGTTCAATTTCGAATCCCTTTTTCCCTTTTCCTTCTTTCTCTATCTCTTGCAACAGGGACCGAGAAGGGGGATAACCCCAAAGGGATCCTTCCCCGAGAAGGAACTAGGCCCCGAGCCTCCCTACTGATCAGGGGTTCGAAGGCTGGCCCCCCGAAGGGTTCAACAGCCGCCTCAGATCGCGTGGGCCCGACACCCACTACTGGTCAGGGGTTCGAAGGTCGGCCCCCGAAAGGTTCCATGACCGCCTCAGGCTACTAGGGCTCCGTGCCCCCTACTGATCAGGGGTTCGAAGGCTGGCCTGTCGAAGGGTTCACAGCCGCCTCAGACGCCGAGCGAGGGATGACCAGGGGTACGTTCGATACATAACCGAGGCTCGGGCTGCGCTCCCGAGGTACCCTAGGACATTTCCGAGACCGGCGGGAACGACTCTGTAACGGAATCCCATCGGAGGGAGGCAACGAGCCCTCGGACCCCGTCGCTAGGGGACCGGGTCCGGCAGATCACCCGTAGGTACTTTTGGGCGTGCCTCCGGGCCCCTAGCCGACCCCCAACGAACGGGGCACGGACGTCCACTCGGATTACCCGATCGCAGCTCACCGGAGACACCATGTTCGGTGCCCATCGAGGGTAACATGGCGCACTCCCCCCCTCCTCCTTGCGGAAAGGCGACGTAGGGGCGTATAGAAAAAGTCGAGTCTGACCCTGATCGTCCTCTCGCTCCGTGCGAAGGCTCGGGGGCTGCTCTCGCAAACCCGGCTCCGGCCGAACCGTTGACAGCGTCAACATACCAGCCCGAGAACTTGGGCCCCGACAGTGCACCTGGGTTACGCCCTGCTCGCATGAGGGAACCGCTAGTCACGCCGAAGCATTACGCAAGGCATTAAGACCTCGAAGGAGTGAAACCACTCCTCCGAGGCCTCGGGGGCTACACCCGGCGGGTGCGCTCGCGCGCACCCACCGGAACAAGGTACCTCCGAGAAAGGCTGGTCCCCTTGCAAAAAAGTGCGATGCAAGCCTCCAAGCGAGTGTTAACACTCTCTTCGAGGCTCGGGGGCTACTGTCGGGGACCATAATTAGGGGTACCCTCAAGACGCCTAATTCTCAGCTGGTAACCCCCATCAGCATAAAGCTGCAAAGGCCTGATGGGTTTGATTAAGTCAGGGATCAGTCCACACGAGTGACTTGACCACGCCACGCCCGAGCCTAGCCTCGGGCGAGGGCAGCCGACCCTAAGATGACTCCGTCTCGCCTGAGGTCTCCTCTTTCACGGCAGGCGCATCCCCGGCTCGCCCTAGGCCCCGCCTCCGATAAGGAGAAACCCTGACTAAATCACCGCACCAACCGACCAAGTCACCAGGGCGTTTAACGCAAAAGGTAAGACCGACGGGCGGCCAGACTTCGCCAGTGGTGCCATAGGAGATTCCGCCCGACCCAGGGCTCGGACTCAGGCTAAGGCCTCGGAAGACGGCGAACTCCGCTCCGCCCGACCCAGGGCTCAGACTCAGGCTAAGGCCTCGGAAGACGGCGAACTCCGCTCCGCCCGACCCAGGGCTCGGACTCAGGCTAAGGCCTCGGAAGACGGCGAACTCCGCTCCGCCCGACCCAGGGCTCGGACTCAGGCTAAGGCCTCGGAAGACGGCGAACTCCGCTCCACCCGACCCAGGGCTCGGACTCAGGCTAAGGCCTCGGAAGACGGCGACCTCCGCCTCGCCCGACCCAGGGCTCGGACTCCGCCTCGGCCTCTGCCGAATAATCTCCGCCTCGCCCGACCAGGGCTCGGACTCTGTCTCTGTCTTGCAGGACGGACTCGACCACAGCCTCGGAGGAGCCTCCACGACGCCCGACCTAGGATACGAGACCGCCACGTCAACAGGAAGCGTCATCATCACCCTGTCCTGAGCCGACTTGGGTCGCAGAGAACAAGACCGGCGTCCCATCTGGCCAGCTATGCCAGATAGGCCACGATGGCGCCCCGCTAGATCATGACGACGGCGGCTCCCAGCTCCCTTACGAAAGCAGGAGAACGTCAGCAAGGACCCAGCCACCTCGACAGCTGTCCCCCCGTCCGGCTCCGTTACTCCTCCAACAGCCACGACGCCACTCCAACAGGGTGCCACGATCTCTCTGGCTGCCACCTGGGCATGTACATAGGGCGCTAGCTCTCCCTCGCTAGACACGTAGCACCTTGCTACACCCCCGTCTTGTACACCTGGACCCTCTCCTTACGACTATAAAAGGAAGGGCCAGGGCCTTCTTGGAGAAGGTTGGCCTCGCGGGGACGAAAGGCAGGGGCAGGCGCTCTCTCGGGGCCGCCCTCTCCCTTCACCTCGTGCGGACGCTTGTAACCCCCTACTGCAAGCGCACCCGACCTGGGCGCGGGACGAACACGAAGGCCGTGGGAATTTCTCCGACTCCCTCGCGATCCGGCTCCGGCCACCGACCTCTCTCTCACTCCGTTCCCCCCTTTGCGCTCGCTCCACGCGCTCGACCCATCTGGGCTGGGGCACGCGGCACTCTCACTCGTCGGCTCGAGGACCCCCCGGTCTCGGAACGCCGACAGTTGCTACTGTCGGGGACCATAATTAGGGGTACCCTCAAGACGCCTAATTCTCAGCTGGTAACCCCCATCAGCATAAAGCTGCAAAGGCCTGATGGGTTTGATTAAGTCAGGGATCAGTCCACACGAGTGACTTGACCACGCCACGCCCGAGCCTAGCCTCGGGCGAGGGCAGCCGACCCTAAGATGACTCCGTCTCGCCTGAGGTCTCCTCTTTCACGGCAGGCGCATCCCCGGCTCGCCCTAGGCCCCGCCTCCGATAAGGAGAAACCCTGACTAAATCACCGCACCAACCGACCAAGTCACCAGGGCGTTTAACGCAAAAGGTAAGACCGACGGGCGGCCAGACTTCGCCAGTGGTGCCATAGGAGATTCCGCCCGACCCAGGGCTCGGACTCAGGCTAAGGCCTCGGAAGACGGCGAACTCCGCTCCGCCCGACCCAGGGCTCGGACTCAGGCTAAGGCCTCGGAAGACGGCGAACTCCGCTCCGCCCGACCCAGGGCTCGGACTCAGGCTAAGGCCTCGGAAGACGGCGAACTCCGCTCCGCCCGACCCAGGGCTCGGACTCAGGCTAAGGCCTCGGAAGACGGCGAACTCCGCTCCACCCGACCCAGGGCTCGGACTCAGGCTAAGGCCTCGGAAGACGGCGACCTCCGCCTCGCCCGACCCAGGGCTCGGACTCCGCCTCGGCCTCTGCCGAATAATCTCCGCCTCGCCCGACCAGGGCTCGGACTCTGTCTCTGTCTTGCAGGACGGACTCGGCCACAGCCTCGGAGGAGCCTCCACGACGCCCGACCTAGGATACGAGACCGCCACGTCAACAGGAAGCGTCATCATCACCCTGTCCTGAGCCGACTTGGGTCGCAGAGAACAAGACCGGCGTCCCATCTGGCCAGCTATGCCAGATAGGCCACGATGGCGCCCCGCTAGATCATGACGACGGCGGCTCCCAGCTCCCTTACGAAAGCAGGAGAACGTCAGCAAGGACCCAGCCACCTCGACAGCTGTCCCCCCGTCCGGCTCCGTTACTCCTCCAACAGCCACGACGCCACTCCAACAGGGTGCCACGATCTCTCTGGCTGCCACCTGGGCATGTACATAGGGCGCTAGCTCTCCCTCGCTAGACACGTAGCACCTTGCTACACCCCCGTCTTGTACACCTGGACCCTCTCCTTACGACTATAAAAGGAAGGGCCAGGGCCTTCTTGGAGAAGGTTGGCCTCGCGGGGACGAAAGGCAGGGGCAGGCGCTCTCTCGGGGCCGCCCTCTCCCTTCACCTCGTGCGGACGCTTGTAACCCCCTACTGCAAGCGCACCCGACCTGGGCGCGGGACGAACACGAAGGCCGTGGGAATTTCTCCGACTCCCTCGTGATCCGGCTCCGGCCACCGACCTCTCTCTCACTCCGTTCCCCCCTTTGCGCTCGCTCCACGCGCTCGACCCATCTGGGCTGGGGCACGCGGCACTCTCACTCGTCGGCTCGAGGACCCCCCGGTCTCGGAACGCCGACAGTTGGCGCGCCAGGTAGGGGGGACGGACGATGACAACCTCATCATCCGAAACCTCCCCCTATTTCTCTCCGACACCGCTCGCGCCTGGTTGGAGCACCTGCCCCCGGGGCAGATTTCCAACTGGGAGGACCTGGTCCAGGCCTTCGCCGGGAACTTCCATGGCACGTACGTGCGCCCCGGGAATTCCTGGGACCTCCGAAGCTGTCGGCAATTGCCGGGAGAGTCCCTTCGGGACTACATCCGGCGGTTCTCGAAGCAGCGCACCGAGCTGCCCAACATCACCGACTCCGATGTCATCGGCGCGTTCCTCGCCGGCACCACCTGCCGTGACCTGGTGAGCAAGTTGGGTCGCAAGACCCCCACCAGGGCGAGCGAGCTGATGGACATCGCTACCAAGTTCGCCTCCGGCCAGGAGGCGGTAGAGGCCATCTTCCGAAAGGACAAGCAGCCCCAGGGCCGCCCGTCGGAAGATGTTCCCGAGGCGTCTGCTCCGCGCGGCGCCAAGAAGAAAGGCAGGAGGAAGTCGCAAGCGAAACGCGACGTTCCCGATGCTGACCTTGTCGCCGCCGCCGAGCGCAAGAACCCTCGGAAACCCCCCGAAGGGTTCAACAGCCGCCTCAGATCGCGTGGGCCCGACACCCACTACTGGTCAGGGGTTCGAAGGTCGGCCCCCGAAAGGTTCCATGACCGCCTCAGGCTACTAGGGCTCCGTGCCCCCTACTGATCAGGGGTTCGAAGGCTGGCCCCCCGAAGGGTTCAACAGCCGCCTCAGATCGCGTGGGCCCGACACCCACTACTGGTCAGGGGTTCGAAGGTCGGCCCCCGAAAGGTTCCATGACCGCCTCAGGCTACTAGGGCTCCGTGCCCCCTACTGATCAGGGGTTCGAAGGCTGGCCTGTCGAAGGGTTCACAGCCGCCTCAGACGCCGAGCGAGGGATGACCAGGGGTACGTTCGATACATAACCGAGGCTCGGGCTGCGCTCCCGAGGTACCCTAGGACATTTCCGAGACCGGCGGGAACGACTCTGTAACGGAATCCCATCGGAGGGAGGCAACGAGCCCTCGGACCCCGTCGCTAGGGGACCGGGTCCGGCAGATCACCCGCAGGTACTTTTGGGCGTGCCTCCGGGCCCCTAGCCGACCCCCAACGAACGGGGCACGGACGTCCACTCGGATTACCCGATCGCAGCTCACCGGAGACACCATGTTCGGTGCCCATCGAGGGTAACATGGCGCACTCCCCCCCTCCTCCTTGCGGAAAGGCGACGTAGGGGCGTATATAAAAAGTCGAGTCTGTCCCTGATCGTCCTCTCGCTCCGTGCGAAGGCTCGGGGGCTGCTCTCGCAAACCCGGCTCCGGCCGAACCGTTGACAGCGTCAACATACCAGCCCGAGAACTTGGGCCCCGACAGTGCACCTGGGTTACGCCCTGCTCGCATGAGGGAACCGCTAGTCACGCCGAAGCATTACGCAAGGCATTAAGACCTCGAAGGAGTGAAACCACTCCTCCGAGGCCTCGGGGGCTACACCCGGCGGGTGCGCTCGCGCGCACCCACCGGAACAAGGTACCTCCGAGAAAGGCTGGTCCCCTTGCAAAAAAGTGCGATGCAAGCCTCCAAGCGAGTGTTAACACTCTCTTCGAGCCTCGGGGGCTACTGTCGGGGACCATAATTAGGGGTACCCTCAAGACGCCTAATTCTCAGCTGGTAACCCCCATCAGCATAAAGCTGCAAAGGCCTGATGGGTTTGATTAAGTCAGGGATCAGTCCACACGAGTGACTTGACCACGCCACGCCCGAGCCTAGCCTCGGGCGAGGGCAGCCGACCCTAAGATGACTCCGTCTCGCCTGAGGTCTCCTCTTTCACGGCAGGCGCATCCCCGGCTCGCCCTAGGCCCCGCCTCCGATAAGGAGAAACCCTGACTAAATCACCGCACCAACCGACCGAGTCACCAGGGCGTTTAACGCAAAAGGTAAGACCGACGGGCGGCCAGACTTCGCCAGTGGTGCCATAGGAGACTCCGCCCGACCCAGGGCTCGGACTCAGGCTAAGGCCTCGGAAGACGGCGAACTCCGCTCCGCCCGACCCAGGGCTCGGACTCAGGCTAAGGCCTCGGAAGACGGCGAATTCCGCTCCGCCCGACCCAGGGCTCGGACTCAGGCTAAGGCCTCGGAAGACGGCGAACTCCGCTCCGCCCGACCCAGGGCTCGGACTCAGGCTAAGGCCTCGGAAGACGGCGAACTCCGCTCCGCCCGACCCAGGGCTCGGACTCAGGCTAAGGCCTCGGAAGACGGCGACCTCCGCCTCGCCCGACCCAGGGCCCGGACTCCGCCTCGGCCTCTGCCGAATAATCTCCGCCTCGCCCGACCAGGGCTCGGACTCTGTCTCTGTCTTGCAGGACGGACTCGGCCACAGCCTCGGAGGAGCCTCCACGACGCCCGACCTAGGATACGAGACCGCCACGTCAACAGGAAGCGTCATCATCACCCTGCCCTGAGCCGACTTGGGTCGCAGAGAACAAGACCGGCGTCCCATCTGGCCAGCTATGCCAGATAGGCCATGATGGCGCCCCGCTAGATCATGACGACGGCGGCTCCCAGCTCCCTTACGAAAGCAGGAGAACGTCAGCAAGGACCCAGCCACCTCGACAGCTGTCCCCCCGTCCGGCTCCGTTACTCCTCCAACAACCACGACGCCACTCCAACAGGGTGCCACGATCTCTCTGGCTGCCACCTGGGCATGTACATAGGGCGCTAGCTCTCCCTCGCTAGACACGTAGCACCTTGCTATACCCCCGTCTTGTACACCTGGACCCTCTCCTTACGACTATAAAAGGAAGGGCCAGGGCCTTCTTGAAGAAGGTTGGCCTCGCGGGGACGAAAGGCAGGGGCAGGCGCTCTCTCGGGGCCGCCCTCTCCCTTCACCTTGTGCGGACGCTTGTAACCCCCTACTGCAAGCGCACCCGACCTGGGCGCGGGACGAACACGAAGGCCGTGGGAATTTCTCCGACTCCCTCGCGATCCGGCTCCGGCCACCGACCTCTCTCTCACTCCGTTCCCCCCTTTGCGCTCGCTCCACGCGCTCGACCCATCTGGGCTGGGGCACGCGGCACTCTCACTCGTCGGCTCGAGGACCCCCCGGTCTCGGAACGCCGACAATATCAGTTTGAAAACTTCATTTTAAAATCTGGTGGTGGTGTGGTCTTTTTGCTTTGGGCTCATACTTTCTCCCCCTTTGGCATGAATCGCCAAAAACGGATACTTGTGAGTGAAATACAAGCCCTTTTTACTTTCTCCCCAATGGCAAACAAATAGACATGAGTGAAGATTATACCAAAGTGGAGAGTGATGCGGAGTACCGGCAAACATAATTGGAGTTGAGTGGAAGCGCCTTCTTTGCCGAATACTCTATTTTCCTTTCAATATCTATGACTAAGCATAATAATACACTTGAAAACACATTAGTCATAGACATAAAAGAGATATGATCAAAGGTATAAATGAGCTATGTGTGCAAAGAATCAATCAAAATTCCTAGAATCAAGAATATTTAGCTCATTCCTAAGTTTGGTAAAGGTTTTCTCATCTAAAGGCTTGGTAAAGATATCGGCCAATTGATCTTTGGTGTTTATATAGGCTATCTCGATATCCCCCTTTTGTTGGTGATCTCTCAGAAAGTGATACCGAATGGCTATGTGCTTAGTGCGGCTGTGTTCAACGGGATTATCCGCCATGCAGATTGCACTCTCATTGTCACATAGGAGAGGGACTTTGCTAAATTTGTAGCCATAGTCCCTAAGGGTTTGCCTCATCCAAAGCAGTTGCGTGCAACAATGGCCTGCGGCAATGTACTCAGCTTCAATGGTAGAAAGAGCTACTGAGTTTTGTTTCTTTGAAGCCCAAGACACTAGGGATCTCCTCAGAAACTGACAAGTCCCTGATGTGCTCTTCCTATCAATTTTACACCCTGCCCAATCAGCATCGGAATATCCTAATAAATCAAATGAGGATCTCTTGGGGTACCAAAGACCAAACTTAGGTGTTTGAACTAAATATCTCAAGTTTCTCTTCACGGCCCTAAGGTGAACTTCCTTAGGATCGACTTGGAATCTTGCACACATGCATACATAAAGCATAAATGCATAATTTTCGGTCGAGATGCACATAAGTAGAGTAAGGATCCTATCATTGACCGGTATACCTTTTGATCTACGGATTTACCTCCCGTGTCGAGGTCGAGATGCCCATTGGTTCCCATGGGTGTCTTGATGGGCTTGGCATCCTTCATTCCAAACTTGGTGAGTATATCTTGAATGTACTTTGTTTGGCTGATGAAGGTGTCCTCTTGGAGTTGCTTCACTTGAAATCCTAGAAAATACTTAAACTCCCCCATCATAGACATCTCAAATTTTTGTATCATGATCCTACTAAACTCTTCACAAATAGATTTGTTAGTAGACCCAAATATGATATCATCAACATAAATTTGGCATACAAACAAATCATTTTCAATAGTTTTAGTAAAGAGAGTAGGATCGGCCTTGCTGACTTTGAAGCCATTAGTGATAAGAAAATCTCGAAGGCATTCATACCATGCTCTTGGGGCTTGCTTGAGCCCATAAAGCGCCTTTGAGAGTTTATATACATGATTAGGATACTCACTATCTTCAAAGCGGGGAGGTTGCTCAACATAGACCTCTTCCTTGATAGGTCCATTGAGGAAGGCACTCTTCACGTCCATTTGATAGAGCTTAAAGCCATGGTAAGTAGCATAGGCAAGTAATATACGAATGGACTCAAGACTAGCTACGGGTGCATAGGTTTCTCCAAAATCCAAACCTTCGACTTGTGAATACCCTTTGGCCACAAGTCGTGCCTTGTTCCTTGTCACCACACCATGCTCATCTTGCTTGTTGCGGAAGACCCACTTGGTTCCTACAACATTTTGGTTAGGACGTGGAACCAAATGCCATACCTCATTCCTTGTGAAATTGTTGAGCTCCTCTTGCATCGCCAACACCCAATCCGAATCTTGAAGTGCTTCCTCTACCCTGTGTGGCTCAATAGAGGAAACAAAAGAGTAATGTTCACAAAAGTGAGCAACACGAGATCGAGTGGTTACCCCCTTATGAATGTCTCCTAGAATGGTGTTCACGGGGTGATCTCGTTGGATTGCTTGGTGGACTCTTGGGTGTGGCGGCCTTGGATCTTGTTCATCCTCCTTGTCTTGATCATTTGTATCTCCCCCTTGATCATTGTCGTCCTCTTGAGGTAGCTCATCTTCTTGATCTTCTCCTTCATCATCTTGAGCCTCATCCTCATCTTGAGTTGGTGGAGATGCTTGCATGGAGGAAGATGGTTGATCTTGTGCTTGTGGAGGCTCTTCGGATTCCTTAGGACACACATCCCCAATGGACATGTTCCTTAGCGCGACGCACGGAGCCTCTTCATCATCTAATTCATTAAGATCAACTTGCTCTACTTGAGAGTCGTTAGTCTCGTCAAACACAATGTCACAAGAAACTTCAACAAGTCCAGTGGACTTGTTAAAGACTCTATATGCCCTTGTGTTTGAGTCATAACCAAGTAAAAAGCCTTCTACAGCCTTAGGAGCAAATTTAGATTTTCTTCCTCTTTTAACAAGAATAAAACATTTGCTACCAAAGACTCTAAAATATGAAACATTGGGCTTTTTACCGGTGAAGAGTTCATAAGATGTCTTCTTGAGGATTCGGTGTAGATACAACCGGTTGATGGCGTAGCAAGCGGTGTTGACCGCCTTGGCCCAAAACTGATCTGAAGTCTTATACTCATCAAGCATGGTCCTTGCCATGTCCAATAGAGTTCTATTCTTCCTCTCCACTACACCGTTTTGTTGTGGCGTGTAGGGAGAAGAGAACTCATGCTTGATGCCCTCCTCCTCAAGGAAGCCTTCAATTTGTGAATTCTTGAACTCCGTCCCATTGTCGCTTCTTATCTTCTTGATCCTTAGGCCGAACTCATTTTGAGCCCGTCTCAAGAATCCCTTCAAAGTTTCTTAGCTCTGAGATTTATCCTATAAAAAGAATACCCAAGTGAAGCGAGAATAATCATCCACAATAACCAGACAGTACTTACTCCCACCGATGCTTATGTAAGCTATCGGGCCGAATAAATCCATGTGGAGTAGTTCGAGTGGCCTGTCAGTAGTCATGATGTTTTTATGTGGATGATGAACACCAACTTGCTTCCCTGCTTGGCATGCGCTACAAATCCTGTCTTTCTCAAAATGAACATTTGTTAGTCCTAAAATGTGTTCTCCCTTTAGAAGCTTGTGAAGATTCTTCATTCCAACGTGGGCTAGTCGGCGATGCCAGAGCCAACCCATGTTAGTCTTAGCAATTAAGCAAGTATCGAGTTCAGCTGTACTGAAATCAACTAAGTATAGCTGACCCTCTAATACTCCCTTAAAAGCTACTGAATCATCACTTCTTCTAAAGACAGTAACACCTATATCCGTAAAAAGACAATTGTAACCCATTTTGCATAATTGAGAAACAGAAAGCAAGTTGTAATCTAGTGAATCTACAAGAAAAACATTGGAAATAGAATGGTCAGGTGATATAGCAATTTTACCCAATCCTTTGACCAAACCTTGATTTCCATCCCCGAATGTGATAGCTCGTTGGGGATCTTGGTTTTTCTCATAGGAGGAGAACATCCTTTTCTCCCCTGTCATGTGGTTTGTGCACCCGCTGTCGATGATCCAACTTGAGCCCCAGATGCATAAACCTACAAAACAAATTTAGTTCTTGATTTTAGGTACCCAAACAGTTTTGGGTCCTTTGACATTAGATACAAGAACTTTGGGTACCTAAACACAAGTCTTTGACCCCTTGTGTTTGCCCCAAACATATTTGGCAACTACCTTGCCTGATTTGTTAGTAAGCACATAAGAAGCATCAAAAGTTTTGAATGAAACATTATGATCATTTGATGCTTTAAGAGTTTTCTTCTTAGACAATTTAGCATGGGTTGATTTCCTAGAACTAGATGCCTCACTCTTATACATAAAAGCATGATGAGAGCTAGAGTGAGACTTCCTAGAATGAATTCTCCTAATCCTGTGTTCGGGATAGCCGGTAGGGTACAAAATGTAACCCTCGTTATCTTGAACCATGGGAGCTTTGCCCTTAACAAAGTTAGACAATCTTTTTGGAGGGGCATTAAGCTTGGCATTGTCTCCCTGTTGGAAGCCAATGCCATCCTTAATGCTAGGGCGTCTCCCACTATAGAGCATACTTCTAGCAAATTTAAATTTCTCATTTTCCAAGTCATGCTCATTGATTTTAGCAGTTAATGTAGCTATGTGATCATTTTGTTGTTTAATTAAAGCAAGGTGATCATGAATAGCATCTACATTAACATCTCTACATCTAGTGCAAATAGAAACATGTTCATCGGTAGATGTAGAGGGTTTGCAATCATTTAATTCAACAATCTTAGCATGTAAAATGTCATTCTCATCTCTAAGATTGGAAATAGAAATATTGCAAACATATAGTTCCTTATCCTTAGCAATCAATTTCTCATTCTCATTTCTAAGGCTAGTAAGAGAGGTATTCAACTTATCAATCTTAGCAATCAAATTGGCATTATCATTTCTAAGATTAACAAGAGAATCATCACAAACATTTAAATTCTCAACCTTAGCAATTAATTTAGCATTCTCATTTCTAAGGTTGGAAACAATGTCATGGCAAGTGCTTAGCTCACTAGTTAATTTTTCATTTTTCTCTACCTCCTGAGCATAAGCATTTTTAGTCTTAACATGCTTCTTATTTTCTTTAATTAGGAAGTCCTCTTGGCTATCCAAGGGTTCATCCTTCTCATGAATAGCACTAATTAATTCATTCAATTTCTCTTTTTGTTGCATGTTAAGATTGGCAAAAAGAGTAAACAAATCATCCTCATCATCACTAGAATTAGCCTCATCGCTAGATGTTTCATATTTAGTTGATGATCTTGATTTTACCTTCTTCTTCTTGACGTCCTTCGCCATAAGACACTTGTGGCCGACGTTGGGGAAGAGAAGTCCCTTGTTGGCGGCGTACTCGTCGTCGGAGGAGTCGGTGGAGCTCTCGTCGGAGTCCCACTCTCGGCAAACATGGGCATCGCCACCCTTCTTCTTGTAGTACTTCTTCTTTTCCTTCCTCCTTCCCCTCTTGTCGTTTTCCCTGTCACTATCACTAGATAATGGACATTTAGCAATGAAATGATCGGGCTTACCACATTTGTAGCACACTTTCTTAGAGCGGGGCTTGTAGTCCTTCCCCCTCCTTTGCTTGAGGATTTGGTGAAAGCTCTTGATGATGAGCGCCATCTCCTCATTGTCGAGATTGGAGGCGTCGATGGGGACTCTACTCGGTGTAGAGTCTTCTTTCTTCTCCTCCGTTGTCTTGAATGCAACGGGTTGTGCCTCGGGTATGGAGGAGGATGCGCCTTGCTCGATGATCTTTTTGGAGCCTTTGATCATCAATTCAAAGCTCACAAATTTACCTATCACTTCCTCGGGAGACATTAGTTTATATCTTGGATCACCACGAATTAATTGAACTTGAGTGGGGTTAAGAAATACGAGTGATCTAAGAATAACCTTGACCATCTCATGGTCATCCCATTTAGTGCTCCCAAGGTTGTGCACTTGATTAATCAAGGTATTTAGCAGGTTGTACATGGCTTGCGGGTCTTCTCCTTGGTTGAGCATGAAACGATCGAGCTCCCCCTCGATCGTCTCCCTCTTGGTGATCTTGGTCACCTCGTCTCCTTCGTGCGCCGTTTTGAGCATGTCCCAAATCTCCTTGGCACTCTTCAATCCTTGCACCTTGTTATACTCCTCTCAACTTAGAGAGGCGAGGAGTATTGTGGTGGCTTATGAGTTGAAGTGCCGGATTTGGGCAACTTCGTCCGAATCATAGTCCTCATCCCCTACGGATGGTACCTGTACACCAAACTCAACAACGTTCCAAATACTAGTGTGGAGTGAGGTTAGGTGATGCCTCATTTTATCACTCCACATGTTATAATCTTCACCGTCAAAAATCGGTGGTTTGCCTAATGGAACGGAAAGTAATGGAGTACGTCTAGAAATGCGAGGGTAGTGTATGGGAATCTTACTAAACTTCTTGCGCTCATGGCGCTTAGAAGTTACGGACGGCACGTCGGAGCCGGAGGTGGATGGCGATGACGAGTCGGTCTCGTAGTAGACCACCTTCCTCATCTTCTTTTTCTTTTCGCCACTCCAATGTGACTTGTGTGAAGGGGATTCCTTCTCCTTCCCCTTGTTGCAGGACTCTCCCGATGGAGCCTTCCCGTGGCTTGTAACGGGCTTCTCGCCGGTCACCATCTCCTTCTTGGCGTGATCTCCCGTCATCACTTCGAGCGGTTAGGCTCTAATGAAGCACTAGGCTCTGATACCAATTGAAAGTCGCCTAGAGGGGGGTGAATAGGCGGAATCTGAAAATTATGAACTTAAGCACAACTACAAGCCAGGGTTAGTGTTAGAAATATAAACGAGTCCGAAAGAGAGGGCGAAAACAAATCACAAGCAAATGAAGAGTGAGATGCGGTGATTTGTTTTATCGAGGTTCGGTTCTTGCAAACCTACTCCCCGTTGAGGTGGTCACAAAGACCGGGTCTCTTTCAACCCTTTCCCTCTCTCAAACGGTCACATAGACCGAGTGAGCTTCTCTTCTCAATCAAATGGGACACTAAGTCCACTACAAGGACCACCACACAATTGGTGTCTCTTGCTTTGATTACAAGTGTTATGGAAACAAGAATGAGGAAGAAGAAAAGCAATCCAAGCGTAAGAGCTCAAAAGAACACAAAAGTCTCTCTCTAGTCACTAATTTGTTTGGAGTGATTCCGGACTTGGGAGAGGATTTGATCTCTTTGTTTGTGTCTTGTATTGAATGCTATAGCTCTTGTATGAGGTTTGAAGGCTGAAAACTTGGATGCATTGATGTGTGGTGGTTGGGGGGTATTTATAGCCCCAACCACCAAAAGAACGTTGGTGAGGGCTTCTGTCGAATGGCGCACCGGACAGTCCGGTGCGCCACCAGACACTGTCCGGTGCGCCAGCCACGTCACTAGGCCATTGGGTTCCGACCGTTGGAGCTCTGACAATTGGGGCTACCGGACAGTCCGGTGGTGCACCGGACATGTCCTGTAGACTGTCCGGTGCGCCTTCTGGCGCCTGCTCTGACTTCTGCGCGCGCAGGCGCGCACTATAGCGCATTTAATGTCTTCTGCAGACGATCGTTGCCGCGAAGTAGCCGTTGCTCCGCTGGCACACTGGATAGTCTAGTGAATTATAGCGGAGCTGAAAGTTGCCTAGAGGGGGGGGGTGAATAGGCAAGTTAAAACTTTTTCAATAAAAACTAGAAGTAAACTGGGTAAAACTGAATTGATCTCGAAATTCACCCAGTTAACTTTGGAAATGAGATGTTCTAAATGATCCACAGGGTTCAAAGTAGTAGATCTGAGAAGGGCACTTCTCAAAATCCACACACCAAAAAGATATGAACAAATCTTCCACGGAAGGGTGAGAGAACGAAGAACACAAACAAACACAATGAGCAAGAACACAAGAGACACAAGATTTATCCCGAGGTTCGGTCACACCACTAAGGTGCCCTACTTCCTCGTTGAGGCGCCCACCAAGAGCCGGGTCTCTTTCAACCCTAATCCTCCCTTTGCCGACCACAAAGGTCAAGCCCACACAATAATCTTTGCTCAAAACGAGCGGGTAATACAAACTTTCTTGTGGTCTTCCACAAGATTTGGAGACTCACAAGAGACACCTAGTTGTCTAGGAGCTAGAAGCTCCAAGAGTAATGAATCCACAAAGAACTCGATGTAGTACCAAAGCTCGAATGAAGAAGAGTAAGAGAGATTTGGAGATGAATCACAAAAACCGCAGCTCTCAAACTCA
The DNA here is from genome assembly GCA_029449295.1 of Zea luxurians. Taxonomy (NCBI): domain Eukaryota; kingdom Viridiplantae; phylum Streptophyta; class Magnoliopsida; order Poales; family Poaceae; genus Zea; species Zea luxurians. The sequence continues at coordinate 114,512,372 of JAOPSE010000005.1, read as the reverse complement.
CTCAAAGATTTCTCTCCAAAGATTTGAAATGGGAGAGGCAAGAGGTGTGTGAGAGAGAATGGGAGGTGTTTCTCAGGTTGGGAATGAAGTTTTGTGCGTGCTCTCTTGTGGGGAGAGAGGTAGGAGTGAGTATATATAGGTGGGGCTCCAAAACTAGCCGTTTTTGACTTTTCTGCCCAAAAATCGGTTGAACCGGTCCCAAAACCGGTTGAACCGGTTTTCAAAAAGCTGCGCACAGCTTTTTGGCTGACACAGCAGACTGGCAGAAAAAAGTGAACAGTGCAAAAACCGGTTGAACCGGTTTTAGAACCGGTTGAACCGGTTTCCACCAGACAAAAATCGGTTGAGTGTCCGGTTGAGTGTCCGGCTGAACCAGTATTTCCAAAAAGGTGAACAGTGCAAAAACCGGTTGAACCTGTTTTAAAACCGGTTGAACCTGTTTTTTCCAAAGAGCAATTTTGGCCGAGATAGACTTTAAAAGGTTGTACTACATACTTTCACTAAGGATTAATAAGGGTAAAATGGAAGTTTTGGATCAAGGATTTTGAGCTTTAGTACCAACACCAACCTTCTTTTTGGATCCCCCTTGATAGTACGACGATTCCTATACTCAAGTTAAATAAAATATAATTAAGTAACCTCCTTGAGAAATTGGTGTCTCATGTGTGATTTCTCCATGGCGTTGCTTCATAAGGATCACAAACATCTTTGTCTCACCTTTTGAAGCAAACACAAATCGAGCCTGTGACTTGTGCCATTTCACCATATATGAGTTCAAATCATGGCTTCAAGTCACCTTATTGATGCATCAACATGTTGTAACTCTTCATAGCTGATTAGTTCATCGACTTAGTGCAAGTACTCTCTTCTTCACCTTAGCCATGGTACCTCGGTCTACAAGCCGTCGCTTGGCCTTCACCTTCGCTTAGTTCCTCGAAGCCCTTTCCTTGCTATCTTCACCCTATCAAGCCATTCTTGAGTCACATCCTATTGAGCATCCATTGAGAGAATCATTTCTTCAATATTGTGAACCTTGCTTGAATGTCATCTAGATATAACTGCTAAGATCAATCAAGCTCTAGTTTGATTCTCAAATATTCATATATGGACTAATAGTAATATGGTCAAGCCAATTCACGATTCCTCATATCTTATTCACTTTGGCTTGACCAATCCTCTTAATCACTTCAACCTCTATTATGATCATATTTATGCATAGTGATTTCTCAGGACTTGTCCATATATTCAAACCAATATAGAGACCATATTATATCCATTTGCATTGTCTCACTGGTTATTTGACCTTGTGTTGAACCTTGTTCACTGATCATTATACACTATTCAAGTATGTTCATCATACTGAATTTCCTGTTCAACACTTAGCAAACTTGATAGACCTTTAAATGTGTTGTTATCCAAATCACCAAAACTCACAAAAGGGATGAATGCACTTTCAATCTCCCCCTTTTTGGTGATTGATGACAACACATTTAAAGCTTACATAAGATTTGATAAATAAGATTTTGAATCCTATGATATAGTTTCCTCCCCCTAAATATGTGCATTTCAGAAAATACCAATTTTGTACTCAAATGCCAAAACCACATATTTGGGTCAAAGAGTGAAGACAACTTATATCATACTATTAATAGGGTGCTTTGTGTCATAAATAAACGTGATGCTCATGACATATTATGCACTCATCAATTTCCTTCATCTTATGTTTTACTTATGATTCAACCCCCTTTTGTTAATTATTTCTCCCCCTTTTCAAAAGTCTTCTTACACTTAGTTACATAAGACTAAAGGTAAGCTTTAATGCATAATTTCTCTCCCTTTGTCATAAATCTCCAAAAAAAAATATAAAGAATATAAAGGGTAGAAATTATGATTAATCAAGATTTGAACACACTATCATGAAAAGGGTCCTTAGATGGCACAAAGGTAATGGAGAAGTGACATGAAGTGATGTACCTTTGCATTTTACCTTTTCAAGGGGGTGTTCCAAACTTGTGTTGGATTTAGAATTCACTTGCACGCTCTTGTTGGTATAGTTGTGACATAAGTCCAAGATATCAAATGAAGATTGTCATACTAAATCAAAGGTGAAACTTGATACCTAGAGTCTAGATGTCACCTAGCATTTTCTTATCACAACAAGAGGCAGCATGAAAATTGCACAAGTATGAATTATACAACTAGTGATCATGTACGAAAAATATCAATTGAAAACCACCAATTGATACAATTTGATAGATAATCAGATCACTAATTGCATATTACACTAAGTTCTCCTCAAGTTTTAGTGCACACATATATATGAATTCAATTGATACCTGTTGAGAGTACTTATTTGCAACTTAAAGTACCATTGGCATAAAAGGAGTATCAATTGAACATAATCATGCAACATAAGAAACATGTGCACTATTTAATCAATTAAGTTCTAGACAGGAGAATCTATAAGCTATGCTACTTCAGATATTTGTAATCCAAAAAGATGTGATACATATTTACTAATTTTAGATGACGTTGGAGTAGCATATACAAGAGAAACTCATTCTCTTATGAAATGTATAGAAGATACATTTATTGGAGCAAAGAATCTTTGATACCCATCAAAATTTGCAGTGGAAGTGATTGTCTTTGCTTGAAGATTCCTTTCTAATTTGAGACTACACACATAATAGACTTGAAAATGAAGTTAGTCTCAAGGATTCAAATTATAGACCATTCTCCCCCAAAAAGTGTGCATACAAGTGATGAATACTTGTTTAGCTTATGCACTTGGACTTGTGAGGCCAGGGGATTAAGTTCTACAATTTGAACCTTAGTACAAATAAAGTATGAAAATATGAAATTGCACCAATTTAAGGAATTACTCATAATCAAACGGTATACTAATAGACATGATATGCAATATTTTAAGCCAAGATTCAAGTGCAACCTTATGATGTGACTTAAGATATTGCATATACATGCATACACTAACTTGTAAGAGCCTAGATACACAAATGTAATACAATAGTTCATGGAGTGACACGCCTTTGTTCCATGCCATATGGTCTTCATTATAATCATGAATTTCTATCTTAGCTTTTGATAGGCTTGACATTTCAAAGAGAAACTTATCCTCTTTAAACGATCAATAGAAACTCATTCTCTTCAAAGAACTACACAAATTCACTAAAAGAAAATGTTAGTCTTTAAGGACACAAGATATAGAATGAGCTCCCCCTAAATGTATGCATCAAGTACTTGAATTACTTGTAACATGCACTTGATTCAATTAAGATTCTTAGAGGAGTTCATCATATATCTTGGTCAAGACATAATATATTTGAAACAATTGAATTTATGCTAGAGAACACATATCGTTCCCTAAAAGAACTAATCCATGGGGTGACATGTGGTAATTATTTGATCATTTCTTTGGAACCACTCATCCTCATTTGATGTTTTTCTTTCACCAAGGTGTGAGACTACACAACATGAACTTGAAAGAAATCATTAGTCTCACAAGATATAGGCTAAACTCTCCCTCAATTTGTGCACGCAAGAGTACACAAAGTACACTTATGCACATCAACAATACGAGGTTAAAGGAGATGTTTGTACTATATCTTGGTTTAACATAACATGCTTTACATAGATGATGAAAATTAAACCAATTGAAAGTTTAAGAACTGAAAGTATATCAATTGAAATTCTGAAGGGTAAAGCATGCTATTATGAACCTCAAACCTCATAATGAAGGATATCATATAAATATGTCACTACATCTTCATTATTTGGTTGACAAAAAGTGTAACTCCCTTCTTGAATCACTATGATTTCTTTTCTCTTTATGATTTTATCCAACCAGGCAATCTTGAACTTCATTCATCTTGGCATGGTTCAATCATACATGATATGAGACCCATTGAAACTCAATGATTGAAATAACCAAGACTCTTATATCCGTAGATTTTGAATCCATCTTGAAAGCACTTGGAAGGACCTTGTTCAAACACTTAGAAAAGAGAGCATTAAAAACACATGGGAAGGTTTCACAAATGATGATCCTTATATGTGGATGAAAATGAACCATCAGTCTTGAAACCCAAAAGGATAGACTAAATTCCTTTAAATTAGTGCACACATATAGTTGATGTCAAAGTTATATGCACTATTGAACATTTTATAATGCAATGAATTTAACCTATACTATGGTACATCCCACTAAGGATAGAATACTAAAACAACTGAAGGATAGGAAGTTTTCATACCTTGGCCTCTTATCAATTTCATCTTACTTTAGTTGAATAGTATCCTTTAAGCTTGTGATTTATCCAATTTAAAACAAGCACCATCTCTTAACATAGATTTTCTATGGATAAACTCAACACAAGAGATGGCATTAGTAGCACAAGCACTAGTTTCTTATTTAGCAACCCTTTATATGTGAAAGGCAAACGAGTTGCTAAAATAGAGAAACCTCATAATATGGACTAAATTTCCCTTGATCCCTCATGCACAATATATTTTGAATGACATGGATAATATGCATGGTTATTCAATGAAGTCTAAAGGGATGACTTAATCCATATTATGGTGAGTGTCTAATATAGAAGAATCAAATCCAAATTAACTAGATAGAGAATACGTCACATAATTTTGGATTGTTCACCATATGATAATATTCATTCAACTTCCAATTAGACCTTTATTCCATAATCAACAACTGATGTATATCCTCAAGTGCTTCTTTTCCCTTAGTGGCTACACAAGTCACAAAAAGATATAAGATTTGAAAATAATATGCACTTGAGATTCAGTTGTTACCACCCTAGCTACTATCTCCAAAGATGATTTATACATTCATTATCGAGCACCCAACTTGATCCATTGAAGGAGTGATCCTGCAAAACAAGTTTAAGCTTCATATCTTGGTACCCAATTTGAATTGGGTCCTTTGAGATTAGTAGTAAGAGCCTTGAGTACCCACACAATCCTTATTGTGGCCTTTCTCTTTGTGCAGGCAACCACATATACTTGACAACCATCTTACATGGTTTCAAGTCAATATTTAATCACATAGATAAAAACTAGAGTTAAGAATAGGAGCCTTTTCTCCTTTTATTAATACATCATTGTGTTGCCTTCTTGATGACAAACCTACCTTGACTTTGGGTGCACCTAGCTTATCAAGGTTAGTCGCACAAGCATTCATATCATAAATACAAGTTATGCATGGAATTTACAACTTAGTGATCCAATTCAATGTGAAGCATATGGATATCGGTTGAAGTAGATTTCTAAGATATCAAAATATGGGTTTCTAAAATTTAGAGAGTATGGATCACTAATTGTACCTTTTACAGTTTAAAAATCATATCCATGTTAGTGCATATGTATGTGATGAATATCAACAAAAAGATTCTTATGCACTTTTAGAATTAATGATAAGGGAATTTTAACTGCATCAAGAGTAGCTATTTAGAAAACAAAGATTACAATCCATATGAATGAGATACAAATTTACCATTTTGGATTGTCTTAGTATAGCTTACTCAAGTGAAACTTATTCTCTATGACACAAGATATATAATGTTCTCCCACTAGATATGTGCATCAAGTATTTGAATGACTTGCCACATGCACTTTCAATTCAGTTAAGAGTCTCATGAGGAGTATATTACATATCATGGTCAAGGCATGACAAATTTACAATGAATTAACTTATGCCTAAGAATACTTACCACCATATAGAATATACCATTTGTTATACCAATTTGATAGATCTCACTATCTGTGGTGGTGTCACCTTAGTATTCTTCTTTTCATCATTTGTGGAGACTTCCTTCTTTGTTATCTCTTTTCCTTTTAAAACTAGTCGATAAAACACTTTGAAAAGAGGTATTAGTAGTACAAGGAAGTATTTAATGAATGATGATATCTATATATGAATGGCCAACAAATCATCATTTATGAGGCGTAAAGGCATAAATTAAATTCCTTTTAAGTTAATGCACATGGAGCAGTGAATTCACAATATGCACTAATTTACAAATTTAAGGCAAAAGGAATTTAACCTTCATATTGACATTCCTTTCCATAGAATATATTATTACCAATTGAAAGAATGCCACTTGGAAGGAACTACTATTGATCAACTACCAATTGAAGCAATTTGTTCCATACCTTTGCCTTGAGCATTCCTAATCTTTCTTTTAGGTGAAGATTAACCTTTAAAGCTTGTGATTTTACCAATTGAAAGAGCACAATCTCTACTTATGAATTTCCATGAAATATCTTAAAAGAGACTGTATTAGTAACACAAGCAATAGTTTCCTATTTAGCAACCTCTAGTATATGAATGACAAGAAGATTACTAAAACAAGGAAACCTCATGATATGAACTAAATTACCCTTACAAGCATCATTCATAACATCAATTGTAAAAAAAGATGAAAGTAGCATGATTATTTAATTAAGTTTACATGGCAAGTTTAATTTATAGCATGGTGAGTGATTAATGTAGAAGACTCAAAACCAATTTAAACAAGAATGAATACATCACATAGTATTGGTTCGATCTTCTTTGAATGTTGAATGGCACACTCCATTTGGGAAACACATTCTCATGTTGTGAGACTACATAAACACTTAGATAGAAACATTAGTCTCACAACTCTAGTCATATAAAGAATTTCCCATTTGGTAAGTGCTATAAGAATTTGAATTTCTTACTTAGCACTCTATTCATTTAAGAACATGGGATAATACTCTTTATGTCTAGGTCATGGCAATAATATGATGATTAACTTGAAATATGCCACAAGATACATACAATCAATTTAAAGCATGTAGATTGTCACAATATAAAAATATGAACTTGCAATCTACCATATAATTAGATCCTTTCCAAAGCAAGGTAAAATCTTTTAAGTTCATTCTCAAGTGCTTCATTTTTCCTATGTGGCTACAAAAGACAAAAAGGGATATACCAATTAAAAGCAATGTGCACTTAAGAATTAATTGTTACCATCCTTTGGATATCACTTGGTTGTAGGCCTTTTGCTTGATTCCCACAAAGGTTAATCCTTATTCCCTACAAAACAAGTTCTTGCTAGAGATGAATATGAAGTTAGTGATATAACAACTCAATTCATCTTTGGGTCAATCTTAAAGGATAGACAATGTAAGATTGATAGCTTGAGATAAGAATTGAGTTAAACCGCTCAAGCACCCCAAAGCTTCATATCATCTCTGGGTACCTGCAACACTTATTAAGTACATTTTGGTACCCATTTTTGGATGGGTCCACCAAGGTTAGCTAATAAGTACTTAGGCACTCAAATGGCCTTTGTGCTAGTTTTAGGTGAACTAATTACCTTTCTAGCACAAGTGTCATTTTTGGGTCTCCTAAGTGAGTATGAATGAATTGACATGGTAGGCTTAGGATACTTACTCATGGGACAATCCTTGCAAAGGTGTCCCTTTCTTCGGCAAGTGTAGCAAATATGATTTTTAATTTTGCAAGACTCCTTCTTGCCTTGATTCTTGTTTGCTACATGGTTAGTGAGCCTCTTTCTTTCCAAATTTAAGCCACCATCTTTTATGTAGGGACATGACTTAATCTCATGTCCCTTCTCATGACATTGATAACACTTTCTAGTGCATCTTCTCTTATTTGAAAGAGTGGCTTGTTTGTTACCTTGTGTGGAGCATGTGGAGGCGTGGTTGAGGCACTTGTCATGAGCTTTGTCTTTCTTCTCTTGATGTTTGCTCATGCCTTTCTTGGAAAGCTTGATATTCTTTTGAAGGGGTTTTGTGCATGCTACGGTTGTCCCCTTCTCAAGCTTTTTCACCATATTATCACGGTTATCTTAAGAAGGTTGAGCATGACATTTTCCCTTCAATTGAGTCAAGCTCCTTTTTAGCCTCTCATTTTCTTCCTTGAGCTCATTGTTTTCTTTTGCATAGGAAACATTACTTGTTCCTGAAAATTCTAGCTCAATGGAAGATTGGCTTTCTTGAGAGCAACATTTGTTAGCACATGATAATATAGTTTCTATATGAGTACATGTGCATATGTGAGGTTGGTAGGATTTCAAATTAGTTAACACAACCTCATGAGCCATTTCTAACATGATATGTGAATCCATAAATTTATTATGAGAGCACACAAGCTTATCATGTTTTTCTTGCAAAGCTAGATTTTCAATATTTAGCTTTTCTACCGTGTTCTTGAGCATAGCATTTTTATTTTCTAATTGAGCAATATATGATGAATGATTAATAGCTTTAATTTGCTCAATTGAAATGTCTTCATACCTTTGGACCAAATCATCATGAGAGCACTTTAGCTTCTCATTCTCTTTGGTCAACTTCTCCAAGTCTTTGATTTTTTCGATGAGGATATCTTCTTGCTTATGAAGCATTTCCTTTTGTTCTTCCGCTCTTTTCATGAGTTTGAGCAAGCTCATCCGGTTCTTCTTGCTTAGTTGAGCGAAGAATTTTTGAAGATCTTCCTCATCTTCACTATCACTTTCTTGCTCCTCCTCATCCTCACTTTCGCTTTCACTGTCACTCCCATTAGCAATAAAGCACATATGAGAAGTGGATTTGAAAGACAAACCTTGTGAAGAGGTGGATTCGTCGTTTGGTCTCCATCGATTATTTTCTTCTTCAATTTTGTTATTTGCCTCATCTTCCTTCATTTTGAGGAACATCCTTTTGGCGATTCTCATGGCAAGATCTATTGCCCTAGGATTAACATCTGCGACAAAAGATGAAGTCGAGGCAACCTCAACTTTTTCAAGCTTAGAAGCACTTTTGTTTCTTAGTCCCCCCGACATGATCTTTCCTCACGCGGTTAAGCGTTAGAACGAGGATTAGGCTCCGATACCAATTGAAAGTTGCCTAGAGGGGGGTGAATAGGCAAGTTAAAACTTTTTCAACAAAAACTAGAAGCAAACTGGGTAAAACTGAATTGATCTCGAAATTCACCCAGTTAACTTTGGAAATGAGATGTTCTAAATGATCCACAGGGTTCAAAGTAGTAGATCTAAGAAGGGCACTTCTCAAAATCCACACACCAAAAAGATATGAACAAATCTTCCACGGAAGGGTGAGAGAACGAAGAACACAAACAAACACAATGAGCAAGAACACAAGAGACACAAGATTTATCCCGAGGTTCGGTCACACCACCAAGGTGCCCTACTTCCTCGTTGAGGCGCCCACCAAGAGCCGGGTCTCTTTCAACCCTAATCCTCCCTTTGCCGACCACAAAGGTCAAGCCCACACAATAATCTTTGCTCAAAACGAGCGGGTAATACAAACTTTCTTGTGGTCTTCCACAAGATTTGGAGACTCACAAGAGACACCTAGTCGTCTAGGAGCTATAAGCTCCAAGAGTAATGAATCCACAAAGAACTCGATGTAGTACCAAAGCTTGAATGAAGAAGAGTAAGAGAGATTTGGAGATGAATCACAAAAACCGCAGCTCTCAAACTCACTCAAAGATTTCTCTCCAAAGATTTGAAATGGGAGAGGCAAGAGGTGTGTGAGAGAGAGTGGGAGGTGTTTCTCAGGTTGGGAATGAAGTTTTGTGTGTGCTCTCTTGTGGGGAGAGAGGTAGGAGTGAGTATATATAGGTGGGGCTCCAAAACTAGCCGTTTTTGACTTTTCTGCCCAAAAACCGGTTGAACCGGTCCCAAAACCGGTTGAACCGGTTTTCAAAAAGCTGCGCACAGCTTTTTGGCTAACACAGCAGACTGGCAGAAAAAAGTGAACAGTGCAAAAACCGGTTGAACCGGTTTTAGAACCGGTTGAACCGGTTTCCACCAGACAAAAACCGGTTGAGTGTCCGGTTGAGTGTCCGGCTGAACCAGTATTTTCAAAAAGGTGAACAGTGCAAAAACCGGTTGAACCTATTTTAAAACCGGTTGAACCTGTTTTTTTCCAAAGAGCCATTTTGGCCAAGATAGACTTTAAAAGGTTGTACTACATACTTTCACTAAGGATTAACAAGGGTAAAATGGAAGTTTTGGATCAAGGATTTTGAGCTTTAGTACCAACACCAACCTTCTTTTTGGATCCCCCTTGATAGTACGATGATTCCTATACTCAAGTTAAATAAAATATAATTAAGTAACCTCCTTGAGAAATTGGTGTCTCATGTGTGATTTCTCCATGGCGTTGCTTCATAAGGATCACAAACATCTTTGTCTCACCTTTTGAAGCAAACACAAATCGAGCCTGTGACTTGTGCCATTTCACCATATATGAGTTCAAATCATGGCTTCAAGTCACCTTACTAATGCATCAACATGTTGTAACTCTTCATAGCTGATTAGTTCATCGACTTAGTGCAAGTACTCTCTTCTTCACCTTAGCCATGGTACCTCGGTCTACAAGCCGTCGCTTGGCCTTCACCTTCGCTTAGTTCCTCGAAGCCCTTTCCTTGCTATCTTCACCCTATCAAGCCATTCTTGAGTCACATCCTATTGAGCATCCATTGAGAGAATCATTTCTTCAATATTGTGAACCTTGCTTGAATGTCATCTAGATATAACTGCTAAGATCAATCAAGCTCTAGTTTGATTCTCAAATATTCATATATGGACTAATAGTAATATGGTCAAGCCAATTCACGATTCCTCATATCTTATTCACTTTGGCTTGACCAATCCTCTTAATCACTTCAACCTCTATTATGATCATATTTATGCATAGTGATTTCTCAGGACTTGTCCATATATTCAAACCAATATAGAGACCATATTATATCCATTTGCATTGTCTCACTGGTTATTTGACCTTGTGTTGAACCTTGTTCACTGATCATTATACACTATTCAAGTATGTTCATCATACTGAATTTCCTGTTCAACACTTAGCAAACTTGATAGACCTTTAAATGTGTTGTTATCCAAATCACCAAAACTCACAAAAGGGATGAATGCACTTTCAGGAGCGACCTCCCAAATTCTCGAAGCTGGCAAGTTTAGAGTTGTTCCTCCCTGGTGCACCGGACACTGTTCGGTGGTGCACCGGACACTGTCCGGTGGCACACCGAACAGTCCGGTGTGCCAGACCAGGGCTGCCTTCGGTTTAACTTTGCTCCTTTTATTTGAACCCTTTCTTGGACTTTATATTGGTTTGTGTTGAACCTTTGGCACCTGTAGAACTCACAATCTAGAGTAAACTAGTTAGTCCAATAATTTGTGTTGGGCAATTCAACCACCAAAATTCATATTGGAAAAGGTTTGACCCTATTTCCCTTTCAGTTATCCTTGCAAAAAACCAGGACCTAACTGCGATGATTTTCATAAGGAGGTGGACGACGGGTTGATTTGAAGGTACATCAGGGTCTCATTTGCAAAACAGGTTCGACTGGAGGGTATGAACGTGCTCTGACCGTCCAGATCCAAACCTACGGTTGAGATTATATCCCAAATCACCCAAACCGGTACCAAACTGAGGTCGTAGGATCAGGAATCTACGGCTACGATTTCAAATAACCCCAAGCTAACCCTTACCCACACGATCACAGATAAACGAATCGGATTAAATGGTCGAACTGGTATTGGCGATCAAATCAAGACCGTTCGTTCCCGGTGTTGGTTTCGGTCCAGATAGGAAGCTTGTGGATTATTTGCATATGCAAGAATGATGATCAAATTACTAATGACCACATAACTTTCAATTCGACATTTCATACATCTTTGTAACGCCCCATCCAATCCCTGGATCGGCATTACTTACTCCTGGCAGCTCTATAGGATCATATATTGTCCCAGACCAACACAGGTCTTTTTGTGCACACTTTGTCCTCACTCATGCACACCCAAGAAAACTTCCCGGTCGGTCACCCATCCCAAATTGCTCCAAGCTAAGCACGCTTAACTTGAAGGTTCTTTCGAGATAGGCTTCTGAAAAAGAAGATGCACCTTATTGGTATGGATACTGTATTAATTCTATTAAGCCTTGGGCCAGAATATCACCATTCCAAGGGCCAGGATATCACAATCTTGCCTATGCACATGCATCCTAGCAAGTAGATTGCATTATTTCATTTTTGTATTTCATATATTTTCTTGCTTTGGTTGTGTTGTCATCAATCACCAAAAGGAGGAGATTGTAAGGAAAATGGACCTCGATACATTTAGCTAAATGATTTTGTTGTTTGATGATCAACATAACAAGTGGACTAATGTATTTGCTAGTGTTTATGTTTGTAGTTCATAGGATGTGAAATGGTTTTGGACTAACGCATTAAGGGAGCAACACCTTAAGGAAGACATTGAAAGACACATTGAACTCGCAAATATCAGTAAATCCCAAGATATAAGACAAAAGAAGCCTAGAGAAAGAAAAGAAAAAAAAGCTTCAGATGGACGATTCGGTGCCACAGGCGGACGGTCTGGATGCACATCAGGCCGGTCCGGTTTGCACCGGAGGCTAGCCGAATCGAGTACACAGAGAGGTTGTTTCAGTATCTATGCGCGGATGGTTCGGTGTGCCACGCAGACGGTCCGATGCACATGCACCGATTGCTAGCTCCAAAGGCTAGTACATATGGAGGTCCAGTGCGCTAGTACAGACGGTCTAGTGTGCCATCTGCAGAAGCTTCAATAGCTAATTCCAATGGATAGTTGGTGCGAGTGATCCGGTGCACCGCAGAAAGCTATAGACTGTGCTCCAATGGCTAGTTTTGGATGGGGCTCTATATTTACCCCCAACCAGCATTTGAAGGAGTGGGAGCCTAATAAACATTGCTAGAGTGTTGAGACACATTTCCATAGCTCCATACACCCAAGTGCTTGATAGAATCACTCAGTGATTAGCGTCGACACTTTGCAAAGTGCTTATGTTAGTTATACCGCTATTCTGCTTTGCTCTAGGTTAGTTCCTAGTTGATCGAGTGAAGTTAGAAAACCCATAAACACCCTCTGCTCTTGTACGAGTCATTGTATTTGTACCGAGTGGAGCGTGAGTCTTATGAGATCACATCAATCACGTTTGTGGTGTGGCCGCGACCGTGTACCAGAGGGAACGAGACCCGCGGTGTTTTGGCCGGAAGCTCGATAGCGAAGACAATGGGAATCATTCAAGAGAAACCGAAAGCGAAGCACCACTTGCACCTAGAGAAGACCCGAGGCTATCTACGAAGTTACTTGTCTGAGGTGCTTGGCCCTCACGTGGGTTTCCTGTTATGTAGGGGCACCAACGAGGATTAATAAGAACTTTGTGTGATTTTTGATACCTCGGTAAATATACTGGCGCATCAACGAGAGTTTGCATCTATGCCTCGTTTAAGTTTCTGCATTTATATTACTTACTTAAGCTGCATTCTTTACCATTCTTAGGTTAGAATATAGGCTAGTTGGTAGGACTAGAACTTAGATTGCATAACTCCGTTTTGCGTTAGAGATAACAACACTTAGACAAACCTTAGTTTCACTAGCTCTCTTGGTTATTTGCATATGTTTTATTTAAAAAATTAATTATTGGTCTAGTTTATAGCGATAAAATAGAAGTCTTAATTCACCCTCTTAGGACTCCACGCACCTTTCATACACGTACTAGGAATAGGAAGAACTCTAAACCCATCCGAAAGAACTAACCAATTCAGGATCGAATACTGTTACCATTTTCAATGTCGTCCTAGGGTGTGTTTGGTTCTATACACTAAAGTTTAGTCTGTGACACATCGTATGTTTGAATGCTAATTATAAGTATTAAAATGTATAATTACAAAACTAATGATATAAATAAAGTCTAAAAGACAAGACAAATTTATTAAGCCAAGTTAATCCATGACTAACAAATGTTTATTGTAGTATCAAATAAACGGACCATGAACTAATTAGGATTAATAAGCTCATTTTACCATTTAGTTCTTATCTATGTAATTATTTTTGTAGTTTTGTAATTGAACTATATTTAATACCTCTAATTAATAACTACTATCTAAACTTCAGATAGAACAAGACTTAAGGGGTATTTGGTTCCAGGACTAAAGTTTAGTGTGTGTCATATCAGATATTTGAATAACTATTACAAGTATTGAACATAGTTCAATTACAAAACTAATTACACATCTAAAGACTAAACGACGAGAAAAATTTATTAAACTTAATTAATTTATGATTGACAAATGTTTATTGTAGCATCATATAAGCGAATCATAGACTAATTAGATTTAATAGGTTCATCTTATAGTTTAGTTTTGTCTATATAATTAGTTTAATAAATAGACCATATTTAATACTTATTACTAACATTAAATATGTGATAATGACAACGAATTTAGTCTATATATCAAATGAGCCCTAAAATCTCGCTGATCCAAACGGGCCTTAAGCTCACGCCGGCCCTGTAGGCCTGTACTATACCTGTACGCTGCAAGCAAAACCCTACCTGATCCCACCAGCGTGGTAGAGTGCGCTCAACACCAAACTTCGACGACTGCGCCGGCCGTCGGCCGTCGCTGCCGCCCTATTTTGACCCCATCGCCGGCGACGATCATCGCCAGGTACGCCCTCATCGTGGTCTTCCCTTCCTGCTGTCCGAAGCCGTGCGCCCAAACCCTAACTTACTACTCGTAGGTACTCCACCCCTTGGTCTTCCCTTACTGCTGTGCGAAGCCGTGTGCCCAAACCCTAACATACTATTCGTATTCAGATCTGAATCTAATTGTATATGCATGTAATATGCCTGCTAACTTCGATTGCTTTGCAATTTTTTTCGGGTGTATATGTGTATGCCCATGTCCTTAACTGGGTCAGCCCCTGTATTGTGCTGATTATCCCTTTCTGCCGTGCGAAACATGCTGCTGCAAAAAGATACTTGAAACTTGCGAGGCTGCGATGCGTGCTTCCAATGGATTCGCTGAACAAGTTCAGCAGTGACACCCCCTAGGACTTCCATTATGTTTAATTGCGTTATAGTTTCTTTCTGGGGTCATTTGGTAGAACTAAAGTGGTCAGCACCTAGCGAAATATTGTTCAGAAGGTACTCCCTTTGTTCCACAATTTTATAGGCATATTTGTTTTTCTTTTGTCTTTAATGTTATACTTTGGCCATTGGTTTCTCACAAAACGTATCATCTGTAACTAGGAAACTGATATAGTTTGGAAGCATTTTGAAATATGAATCTAGCTGTATAAATTATATGCACTGAACATACTTATAATTCATACTCTCTCCATCTACAAGCATTTGCATGTATAAGAATTTTAAAGCAGATTAAGGAGAAAGGGAAATGACTATGATGCCCCTCAATCAATCACCAACATTACACAGATGCAATTAATGCATTTCTTTTCTATTGAGACCATAAATGGCACACACTAGTTAACTTTTTAGACGCCAAGCTAAGCATCTCCAGCAATCTCTCTAACACCCACTCTGTAAGGGCACGTTCAGCACTGGGCTCTTAGGAGACACCTAAGGTCTCAATCCATGTGTAAGCTACTAGCTACCTTGAGGCAGCATGGGTTCTTGCATCCTGAATCGGCGCTCGTGTAGGTGTCTGGTGCTTCAATCTTTTACAGGAGCCTGGCTTTTGTCTCCAAATAAAAAAAATAATTGGATTATGATGTAAATACATTCTGGTCAAGTGCTTGAAAAGGCTTCTAAATTTACGAATTTAAGCATCTGCGAAATAATTGTTTCCATTGTAGACTGACTCTTGTGGAAAAGCTTGCTGCACATTTGGTTTCTCTCTTTAAGTGTCTATATAAGCATCTTTGCGTTTTATGTGCCATTCCAATAAAATTCAGTCTAGTCACATAAAACAGGGTCAAAGACATCGACACCTTTTTTTCATCACGGACGAACCAAATTTCATTACTCAAGAACAACAGAATTATAGAAGTTTTTTAACGATGAAATAACACGACCACATCCTGAATTCCTACCCAGAAGCCGGCAAACATGCTCCTACTCAAGCTCCACTATTCTTACCCCCAACAAAGTTTCGACAGACAAACAAATAACTGTGCTTCAAAACAACCTTATTACACACCTAGTTTGGCGATAACAGCACACAGACTGAACTTACCAAAAGAACACCATCCATCGTCCAAGACACATTCATCTCAAAACAGACCAGGCTAGTCTTCCCCAACCCTGCTATGCAGAGCCGTTTTTTACCCTGCCATGTAAAAACCCGTCACCAGTGGCAGATCTAGAAATGGGCTAAAGGGGGTCTGATTTCCTAATGACCAGTGGCGGACGCAGCACAAGCTGGTAGGAAGGCTCATTTTTCTCTCTTTTTCTTCTTCCTCCTCCCTTCTCTACCCTCCAGACCTCCACATCTTTCTCCAATGGAGTTTCATGGATGTAGGGGGGGCTCTCCCCCTGCCCGTCGCAAGTAATGTACCACCTTCCATGACCCCAGCGCACTGGGAACTTTGAGACTATGCTCTCTATATGTGCCATAAATCACGCTCTCATATGTTCTATTGGGCTAGAACGTGCCTTTGCACCTAGATTGTAGCAGCCCAGATGGCCCATATATGCTCCTAAAAATATATTTTTGTTTCCTTTTCTTCTCCAATCAGATGGTTCTGTTCTGGCCAAAGAAGCCATTGCCTTGTCCTGTGCCCCTGATTTATGTCATCTGCACAAGCAAAAGCAAGACATATTCACATGCCACAACAATGGAGGCTGGCTCATTTTGCTGCAGAGGCCAGCTGTGCTGCTGGCCACACTAGGAGTGGTGTCTCATGGACCATATCTGGGAACATGACATGCAAGGGCAGCCAAGCTCCGGTGGATCTGACATCATCGCTCAAGCGGTAGTGGTGGGCCCGCCCTCGGACATGTGGACTCAAGTGGTAGTCAAATACAGCCAGTGAGCGGTGACGGGTTTGCATGTGCACAACTCAATCGGAGACAACGTCGGTAGGTCCACATGTGGAGCAGTCAGTGATGGTACCATATGGATATGGGACGAAGAAGGAATGACTCGAGATATCCACTAGAAGCGGTGGTGTGATGGTGTAATGCTTTGGAGAACCAACATGTTTCTCACCAAGTGGAGAGCAACTATGATGGTTTTGGCGAGAGAAAGATTAAGAATGCAACGAAAAATTTGTTGGAGCCATAGTTTTTGGGTAGGTTAGCTGAAACATATGTTCTAGAGATGAACATAGCTTATCTTGGAGATGCTTTGATGTTGGCAACTCTAATTAGATTAAATTAATGACGTGGGAGAGGTGGGGTAAATTATGCTAGAAATACTAACATTTTTGGACAAATTTGAATGCTAAAAATGTGTATTTGTGGATGGTGGGAGTGAATTCCGATTTCCCAAAATAAAATAGGCCCTGCATATTTGGATGGAGGGAGTACATGATTCGGGTGTTGTAACTGTTAGAGGAGTCAAGGGCTGAAGGGCCTATTGGGCCTTAGCCCATTAGGGTTAATTAGTCGCTTGCTTAGAGGCCAACTAAGACCTCTCTATATAATGAGAGGAGATGTATCAATCTATGGTCAAGCAAGAGATTAGAAGGAAATCCCTTCTCTCTTGTTGGCTGTGGGGAAATCCCTGTGGCCGGCCTCCCCAACCCATCTACTGTTCTCGCACTGTTCATCCATGTGAACTGTACCACGCCTCTTCCAAACCAGCAGCCCTAACCCTAGAACGACGGCACCCAAGCGTCGAGGTCCTAGACCCCAAACCTACCACTCGTACTACCTCCGTAAGCCTAGTTCCAACAATCTAGTATCGGAGATGCCAGGTTCCGACGATGTGCCGCCAGGATCAACACCACTCACCACCTCCACCGTCGCAACAACTATTGATGCGAGGGCTGCTGCCACCAGCCCAATTTCACAGGCGGACTTCATGGCATTCCAGCAGCTGATGATGCAGCAGTTCGCCGCCCTCATCGCCGCCATCAACGGCATGTTCAACATGCCATCCACCACCACCACCACCATTGTTCCCTTCCCATCTGCCACGACACTCGTTCCACCGCCGATCTCTGCCTTTGTGCCATCGGCGTCAACCATACCTGTACCTATCCAATAGATTGCCTTCCCACACTCTCCATCCCCGATCCCCAGCTTTCCCGAGGATGCTCTTCCTGCACACCATCACCCTGCTGCAGGCGCCATCACCACCACCACCACTTCCACAAATTATCCTTCCCCACGTTCGACGGGAACGATGATCCCGTGAGGAAGGCAATTGCGCGGGCGAGTGCCTGCAAGGTGTCTGCGGCGGTGCGACGCGTGGCCTCCTAGTGCGCCGGCAGCTGCAGGAGGTGCGTCGGCCCATGCTCGAGGCAACCTTGGTGGTCGACCTCGGCACACGGGGGCGTGACCTCGCCCTGTCGGACGGCCATCAGCAACCGTGTTGGGCCACTGTCTCCAAGCGCGAGCATGGTGCGTGTACTGCGAGCGACAATCTCCAACTCTATGCCATCAGCAGTAGGGAAGGCTCTTCCCTCCTTGTCATCAACGGGGGCGCACTGCTTAGCGCCACCACATTCTGCTACCGGTTGCCACGAGGGCGCCTCCGCTGATCATTGTTGCGACCCATTCCAGGTGGCCATCCACGTGCTCCCCTTTCGTCCAGATGGTATCCATGGGATCCATGTGGCTGCACACGCGCAAATCCAATGCGCGGAGGGTGTCCGCCTTATCTTAAGGGGTCAAAAATAAAGAGTCACGACCTAATTCAGGTTCGGAATAATAAAATAAGCCGAGATGTAAAAGGCTTATTTTTAGGTGTTAGGTTTATGTCTAGCAGAGTCATCATTAGCGTCATCGTTAGGTTGCAGCTTGAGGACGAGCTCGAGCTGCATGTCCAGATGGGGTGTCATGTTAGAGGAGTCAAGGGCCTATTGGGACTTAGCCCATTAGGGTTAATTAGTCGCTTGCTTAGGGCCAAGTAAGACCTCTCTATATAATGAGAGATGTATCAATTTATGGTCAAGCAAGAGATTAGAAGGAAATCCCTTCTCTCTTGCCGGACGTGGGGAAATCCTTGCGGCCGGCCTCCCCAACCATGTACTGGTCGACTACTGTTCATCCGCGTGAACAGTACCACGCCTCTCCCCAACCAGCAGCCCTAACCCTAGAACGACGGCGCCCAAGCCAGGGTCCTGGTCCTAGACCCCAAACCTACCACTCGTACTACCTCCGTAACCCTAGTTCTAACAGTAACTTCATTGAAACATACTGGCCATTGATGTTTGTAGGGAAGTGCTTACCAATTAAAGTTATCATAATGAAAAATACCAAATATATTGTATAAAAGGTAAGTAGAACATAGGTCATTGCTTGGAGAATATCTGGTGGCTCCTAGACTTGGGTTTGGAACTCCATTTGTATATATAAGAGTAATTGAGAGATGGGCAGTTTTTTGATTTTTTATGTCTTGATTTCATCTGATTGTTGTGACATGAGTTTAGGGGATTATAATGTGTTCATAAAATGGGAAGGATATTGTGGTGGGGCTTCAATTCTTCCTAAAAATCTGAACTTCAGTGTTTAGGTTTTGGGTGGAAAGGAAGGAAGCAGAGTTTCAGGGCCGAGTAAAGAGCATGCAAAATGTTTTTTGTAGAAAAGAGAGACCTTTAATGAGAAGGTATCTAGTGGATCTGATGTCAAAATCATATCCTTGGAGTTGTGGGCGATACTGAGAGATGGGCTTGTGATATCTTAATGTATTGGCCTTGTAAGATTAGGCACAAGGAATAATAGATTGATTATAGGTGATATGATGTTACACATATATAGACAAGGATGGGCGATGGTTTATAAAAACAGAACCAATCAACTGGGATCCTTGCCTAATAGAGAGATCCTTGCCTAATAGAGGTCAATCTATCTATCCTAGCCATATAGGCACTAGGCCCAAATAGAGGTGTGGAGGCCCAGCAAGGGGCTGCCGCACCCTCTGTCTAACAGGTCTCCTGGTTTGTTCAAACAGTTTGTGATGTGGCTCAGGTGTGTCAGGGCCTGGAGTGACTGGGTAAGGGTTGTGATTGTATTGCTCTAGGAGATGGATGGTTCTGTTAGGACTCCACAGGGGGCTTTGTGCTATATAATTTTGCAAGGTCGGCTTCCTGCTGCTTTGCTACTGGTTTATCTTGACACGGCTACTGTCTGCTCTGCTACTGGTTTATCATGATACAACTTCTGACTACCCTCCTGTATTCTGCACTCTAAGTGAATAATTAACTAGGAAGCTGAGCTACCTCAGTTGGTCAAGGCGTCAAGGGTGTGGATGTATGCCCAGACCACACAAGTTCAAGTCTTCGTCGAGGCGTATTTGGGTGCATATTTTCTTATTAATGAAATGGCACCTAGTTCCTCCTAGGTTGGTCTAGGCTTTTAAGTGAATAATTAACAGTGATAGTTCTACTTTCATCTCTAGAAACATTGTGATCTCATTAAGTTGTTAATTTCCACTTTTAGTATGTGTGTTATAGTGTAGGCCTGAGTGCATTACAATTCGCGAGTGCATCTTTTGAAATGCTGGCTCAGTGCAATGGTCTACTGTCATGAAACTATGGATCATAAGTTTCATGAAAAGGCGCTAAATCATTTATCTTTCAGTTATGTTTGTGCATGATACTCTTGTACTTAGTTCTTTCACTAACTCATTTACTTTTTATACTTGCAGTTTGTGGATAAGGGTCTTTTAAGTCTTCATATGAAACTGTCCTTTTGATATACAGCTGAAGGACAATAACTATCATGGATGCTACTGCAAATTCAGATGTGCAAAGGGCTGAGGAATTTAAACTTAAGGCGAATGATGCCTTCAAGGGTGTGTAGGACTTAACCTGATTCTTCGTTGTAGCTGACCACTAGTTTTTTCCCCTAACACTCCACATAGGTCTGTTTTTACTATGCAAAAAGAACTTCTGAGTACCTTACTGTTGTGTGCAAAAGATAAATTCTATTATGATAATATGCTGTACTATTTTTCTGTGAATTGTAATGGTGGCTAAAAAGCAGAGGGGACATACTATGGTCTGCATGCTAAATATTGCACTAAATTTGAAAATCAGTGTCTCAATCAATGAAAATTAAGTGTAACTTATACTTGATCCACTCACTAAACCGTCTAGATCATTATTTGGCATTTTGTCTACTGATGTTTCTTTACACTAAAATTTATCTGGCTCTAATCTTATTTTTTTAATGATCTCTTTGAATTGTGGCACTTACTAACACCTATTTCTCCAGCAAACAAGTTCTCGCAGGCTATAGAGCTTTACAGTCAAGCCATTGAGCTGAATAGTTCAAATGCAGTTTACTGGGCAAACCGTGCATTTGCACACACAAAATTAGAGGAATACGGAAGTGCTGTGCAGGATGCTACAAAAGCCATCGAAATTGATCCTAGATATTCAAAAGTAAGTGATGATGCCAGTGCCACCTCTTGCTGACATGGTCTTTTTACTTTTTTTGTTTCTGTATTTAATGAAATTTTCTTCTGTGTAGGGTTATTATAGACGAGGCGCAGCTTATCTTGCCATGGGAAAGTTCAAGGAAGCCCTGAAGGATTTTCAGCAGGTTAGCAAACTGCTCTACTTGTGTACACTGTACATATCTCCTTGTGACCTAGACTACTTATTACCAATATATATTGGCTAGTCAATTTTATTACTTTTGGATATATATTAAATTAGAAAATAATCTTTTCCCAGGTTAAAAAAATCTGCCCAAATGATCCAGATGCTACAAGAAAGTTGAAGGAGTGCGAGAAAGCTGTCCAAAAGATCCGTTTTGAAGAAGCAATTTCTGCTGGGGATGATGAGAGGCGGTCTGTGGCAGACTCTATTGACTACCATATCATAGGTATCAGTTTTTTGAATTCTGCCTGGGATTTGCTCACTAGTTGCTCCATGTTTTAATGTTTTTGGAAGAAAATTGGCGTAACTCTGCCTTGCATTAAAGGGGAGAAGTAATGAAATTTTTTTTTCCTCTAAGGGCAACAACGCCCCTTGAAGGATCGGCACAACCAAGTTTAACACGTACTGGTACAGCCAAAGGACTAAGACAGTTAGACTCCCATTGCACCTCCCTAAAGCACACTGCCATTGTTCTATGTCTTCGTTTGCCAAAGCTAGGGATGTGGATCCTTCATTTAAAAAAAATCAGTCGGTTCCTTTCGATAGATTCCACATGATGTAAATGCTTGCAGCATTGAAGACACATTTCTTGTATTTTGACACCGTTTTAGTTGCTGCTTCCCACCAATCTGCAATAGAGTTGGAATTAGCAGCCTGGATATGAGGGAAGAGAAAAATGTTCCCACACAACCACCTGCTTCCGGACTTCAACCGTGAAAGGGCATAGTCATAGATCCAGCATGGCTTCTTGTTCTCTATGACAGAGTGGTCATCCTCTGCTCGCTAGATTGTTGGATGTTAGAGTTTTGTTTTGAACTGGGGTCCATGTGAAGAGCTTGCATTTATTTTCCGCCTGAATTGGATTTGATAAGAAGACTTGGCACCAGTGGAGGACAAAAAAAAGGTGTGGCGGACTTGATGGATAGACGAAGTGTTTCAAATCTA
The DNA here is from genome assembly GCA_029449295.1 of Zea luxurians. Classification (NCBI taxonomy): domain Eukaryota; kingdom Viridiplantae; phylum Streptophyta; class Magnoliopsida; order Poales; family Poaceae; genus Zea; species Zea luxurians. Next base: position 114,489,828 of record JAOPSE010000005.1, on the reverse strand, counting down.
CGGTCCAGTATCCTAGATTTGTTATGCCCATTCATCAAAACGTATAAGAACATACTAGTACAATGCCCTTCCATTGCGACGGCATACAATCATATTTGATACCCGTAAAAAATAAATTTAATATCAAAGTGAATATATGGTCCACATATGAGATATTAAACTAATAAGAACAAATATTACACCTTATCTTAGTCAAAATCCGAGAAAGGTATGAGTTGAAAGGAGCTTGACCTCTTTTTATCGGTCACTCGTCCTCCTTTAGCTAGCGAGGTGGGTACTATGTGGGAGTACTGCGCTGCGTGTGACTTCTTGTCTTGTTGGGCTTGGTTGGTTTCTCAAGGCTCATCTGTGGTGTAACGACCCATTGTTAGGCAAGGAGCAGTGAAGAGGAACAGACCTACGCACTTCGCACGTGACACACGACGCACGAAACTGGTGTTTTCAAGTAGTAGAGAATAATGATTACTATATGTCTGTACTTCTCATTGCATTCCCTTGATGTTCTATTCTAAGTAGGAAGTTATCCGTGTCTCCATCACTTATTTGAACACTAGGCACAACATCGTTGTACACGCCCTTAATGAATCCAATCCAACGTACTTTTGAATTTTGTGTTTGTCCAAAGCATATCACATAACATTCCTTGGTATTTTGTCGTAAGCCTTCTCCAAGTCAATGAAAACCATGTGTATGTCCTTACTCCTTTTGCTCTCTATACTGCTCCATGACTTATCCTATTAAGAAACATTGGTAAAAATTCTTGTATGCTTTACTCTTTGCCACACTTGTGGTCTTCATTGCTATCTTGTACTTCTCTATGTTGTCCACACTCCTGTCATGGTACAAACGTCTATAACATTCTTTCTTCTTCTTAATAGCCCTTTGGACTTTCTCGTTCCACCACCAAGTATTTTTAGCTTTACTTCCATTCCCCTCCACACACCTCTGAGACCACCTTTCGAATGTAGGTTGCCATCTTCTCCAGTTCTCCCAGATGTTGTTTGACTCATCTTTTTTCTTCCAAGTGCCCTAAAAACTTATGACGTCAACCCTTTCAATTTCCACCACTTTGTTCTCATAATCTTGCTTGTTTATCCCTATGGGCACACACCTGAAAACGAAAGATTCCACCACAAGCTTATGTTGAGAGAGAACACACCTCAGGTATTACCTTGCAATCCAAGCATACTTGTTTATCCTCTCTTTCTTGTGAGGACAAAGTCAATGAAAACCATGTGTATTGTCCACTTTCTTTGCCTTGTGACCCTTTCATTTAGTCTCTTGGATGCATAAGATATTTATACACCTCCTAGTCAGTGTCTCAACTAACTCCTTTAACTTACCTGTAAATGACCCTACATTCCAACTAACTAAGCAGATTCTAGTTGGTTCGACTAGATTTCTTACTCTTTGCACTCGCCGTGATGTGAAAACCCTTGCACATGTTCCACTACACCCTGACGTCGATGTAGCACACAATAGAGGAAGCAACGATTTGATCCTCGCTCACTTGACACCGTGCCTAGATCATGACATGACGCCTCGGGTCTCGACCCGGTCCTGCCCATTTAACACCATACTTGGGTTTCGATATTGCGTGTCGCTAAGAGGGTTACTCCCCAACAGATTTCTTCCGGGTTTCGTCTCTATTAGAATGGCTAGGTTCAACGTTGGTTCGCCAAGCTTATCACAACCCTCCTTTGCTAGGGCTTGGGATCTGCTATGTTGAGACAACATAGACGGAGTTAAAGAACCCTCCTTTTACCAACCTTTCAATCAATGGTTCGTCATGGAATCTTTGAAGCACACATGTGTGGAGTTGAAGTCCTAGGTATTTGTGAGGACTAGCTTTCCTCTCCCCTTGGAATGGACACGTGGAATTTGATAACTTAGTGTGACCAGTTTGCTATTGTATTGATGCAGTAATGTTGGTTAGAGTTATGTGCTAGTGAGCAACTGGGCATGCATTAGCTTTTGTTGAATCATATACATTACAGTTGTGTGTTCATTATGCTTTTGTAAAGAAAATGTGCAATGTGCTTTACGTTTATTAGTTACTGTATAACCCTAGATAGTTCAGAAAAGGCACTGAGGTGCGGGTGTGGCTTGAGGCATATGCATTTACACGATTTTTGGTTGCTCGTAATTCTTGGATTAAACATTACCGAAGTAGGCATCACATTTTTCAATAATGTTGCTCCATTTAGAATGGAGAGTGCTAAATGAATAGGCAGAAGTAAACTTGAGGATGCTTAGTAGTCTTGGCTAAAAGTCAAATGCATTGTCTCCGGGTTTTTTATAGCTATTGTGGGTGATTAAGAGTTTCTCTTGCACTTTCTAATAAGGGATATGAGCCTGTCCAATCACCATTGGCTACTTTATTAAAAAACTATCCCTACTGGTGAGTGTTGACTTATTAGTTCCCGTCCAACTATCATGCTACAAAAACTTAATTAATTTTTTGTGAATTATGCCATCTTGCATTGTTCCATGGAAAGTTTGAATGTCTAATTGTCTATACAGTATACAGCTTTCCTTTTTTTTGAGTGGGTGGAGACTTCTCTTATTTGTACAACTTATGTCTGCTTGTTTCACATTCTAATTAAGGTGCACAATCCTTTTTCATTCGCTAGAAGTAGAGCCACATTATGCGGGACCGAGAATTGATGGGGAAGAAATAACGATAGAGTTTGTCAAAGCAATGTTGGATGAATTTAAGAAGCAGAAATGCATACATAAAAGGTACAATCTCATAACGGGACCTATTTCTTGTTGTATTTATATGTTTTCTTAGTCATTTTTTTCGTAAACTTGTCAATGTAGATATGCGTACCAGATTGTGCTAAAAACCTTGGATTTGCTGCGATCGATGCCTTCCCTTGTTGATGTGGATGTTCCAAACGGTGGGCATTTTACAGTTTGCGGTGATGTGCATGGCCAGGTATTTTTTATGTTTAACGGGTGCATCGCTTGAAATGATTGTTTAGACTTTGTTTGCCCCATTGTTTTGTGCATACTTGCTAAGAGAAGGACGCAAAATGACTGCATCACTCTATTAAAATATTATCTCAAGCCACCTCCTTACTCATCTGTATTTGAAACTGCCTTTTTTCTATCTTAGTTGCCCACCTACAAATTAACAAACAGATTGGTCTTGTAAAATAAAATATGGCAGTTATGGAACATGTTTGTATCTCTTTTTGATGTACGGTATTGAACTATTAATCTATTAACATAACATAGGGGTGTTTGGTTTGTAGGGAGTAATTTTTAGTCCATCCATTTTAGTCCTAAATTGCTAAATACAGAAACTAAAATAGAGTTTTAGTTTCCGTATTTAATAATTTAGTGACTACAATGGAATAAAATGGAGGGACTAAAAATTAGTCCCTAGAAACCAAACACCCCATAAAATAGAAAAAAACTTGACATTTTTAAAATATTAACATAGGAAGAAAGAACCCCCCACCCACCCACCTTGAGGGGATTGGGCATCTGGAATAGTGGCTTCGCTTGGCCTGGCTAAACTTTGTATTGCCATATGGTTCCTTTAAGCTGCACTGGTTGGCATGGCTAATCTTTTTTTCCCTGTGCAGTACTTTGATTTGCTCAACATATTTGACCTCAATGGCCTTCCATCAGAAGAAAATCCTTACCTCTTCAATGGCGATTTTGTAGACCGAGGATCTTTCTCAGTTGAAGTCATACTCACCCTTTTTGCTTTCAAGTGCCTCTACCCAAAAGGTATTCTCACATTTTGTTGACTCCATGAACTGGATAACATTGTGCAGTTTGTTTCTTCTTTCGAAAGGTGCAGGAGTGCTTCATGTTTCATAAAAAAAAGGAGAGACCTAGAGGCCTCTCCAAGATCCAACCCACCCACAATATTGTTACTTGAGCAGTTCTGGTGTTATGTTAACTTTTGATAAAACATGGGCTTGAAGTTGTAGTTTTACTAATATTGCACTGGCGAATCTTTTTAATTTTTCAGCTATGTACCTTGCAAGAGGAAATCATGAAAGCAAGAGCATGAACAAAATATATGGCTTTGAGGGGGAAGTGAGGTCAAAGCTGGGTGAGAAGTTTGTTGAACTTTTTGCTGAAGTCTTTTGTTGGTTACCTCTTGCCCATGTTATCAACAACAAGGTCTTTGTTGTTCATGGAGGGCTATTTAGTGTTGATGGGGTTAAGCTTTCAGACATTAGGTCCATCGATCGTTTTTGTGAACCACCTGAAGAAGGTACGATATCCAATTTTTTCTATACTTGGTTAATGCTGCTTATTTGCAACTAATGTTATGAAATGATTTCCTACTGTGGCAGTTCATCTGCACTTGATTTGGCTGTTATGTGTTTGTCTACAGCGTTCATGGTTTGAGTTTTCTTTTTACTATCTTTTTAAACCACTATGATGATATACTGAAGCTCCAGATATACTGTGGAGCTCCATTACTTGGTCAGCTTGCTGCAGTATCACATGATGTAGATTCCCAATGTACTCTTCATGACACATGACTGCTTTCCATTAACTTGGAGTAGCTGAACTATGGAGTTTAAGTCAAAATGTTGAACAATGTTAGCTATTATTTTTAAAAGTGAAGCCAAATTTCTATATGCTTTACCATTGAAAGCACCCATGTGTGTGCACTATTTCCTAAACTGGATTTAATTCCTGGGCGAGGTAAGCACCCATGCCAAGTCGTGGACATCCCCTCCCACCCCACCCCCACCCCCACCCCACCACCCAGATTTCAGGATGTATGATGGCATCTTTCCATTGTCTACTTAGCAATGATGGCATATGACACAACGTGGTGTTGCTCTTTATGGCAGGTCTAATGTGTGAATTACTATGGAGTGACCCTCAGCCTCAGCTTGGAAGAGGTCCAAGTAAACGTGGTGTTGCTCTTTCCTTTGGCGCAGATGTGACTAAGAAGTTTTTACAGGAAAATAACCTGGGTAAATATTGTGGAACCTCAATTACTGAAGGAGAATTTACACGTGATTTTTTTTTTCATCTTTTGTTTTCTTAACGAGTTGCCAGATCTTATTGTCCGATCTCATGAAGTAAAGGATGAAGGCCATGAAATTGAACATGATGGAAAGCTTATAACAGTCTTCTCTGCGCCTAATTACTGTGACCAGGTATAGGTGTTGTTTGCTTATACTACCATTTGCATTGTTATGCCATTGAATCCTGATTGCTTTTCTTGATGTGTCTCGTTCATTGAGGCAAAAAAGTTTTTTTTTCTGGTCAATTTTTCTTCTGTTTATTTGTTTATCTACGCTGTCAAATTTATGCACTATTGTATCATGCTGGTTTAATCTTGTGAATTGCATTTTTGACACAGATGGGCAACAAGGGTGCATTTATTCGCTTCACAGCTCCAGAAATGAAACCAGATATTGTTACTTTCTCAGCTGTGGTGAGTAGTTCTATTTTCTTTCGTTTTTGTTTACTCTGGATCACTGGCACAAGCTGTTTATGTGGGAAATCTCGATTGAAGCTCAAGGTTTAAAGATATACTAACAGAGGCAAAAACTGGACACTGCCTGTTTTTAAGAATTTATCCAGTTCGTGTTTACGTGACCTTGAACTTTTAGTGGAACATTTGTATACACATTTCGTTAGAAATTAGGATCAGATTTCTAAACTAACAAAGATGCAATGAAAAAACTTAAATTGTTAGGTTCCCACTTTCGAAACACCTTCACATTTTACTTCTCATCGAATGCATTTCCTTATGGTTGGTTCTTTGAATATCCTTTTATCATGTTCCTGTTAAACTTCTTTGCACCGATTTGATTAGCAACTGGATATCTGATTGAGGGGTTTTACGCTTGCTGGTGTATCTTGCAGCCACATCCTGATGTGAAGCCGATGGCATACGCAAATAACTTCCTCAGGATGTTTCAATGACAGAATATAACAACATTGTTTAGCAATTTCTATCAGATGAGTCTGTTGTTTGTCAGATCCCAATTCACATTTCTTGCTAGGTTTAAGTATATGCTCCCTTGTACAACAAATCAAATGATGCAAGGGATTCAACTGTCGATTTACTCGGATGGTACATCCATTTTTGTGCACGAGTTGTGATTCTTGTAACTATCCGTAAAGTCTTAGATCATTAGATTTTAGTTTACTTGTAAAATTGCTAAATCGTCATTTCCTCTCTTGCTTATCAGCGAGTTACACACATTTAGTGCTTTTATCAAATTACATGTGTTTCAGCGGTACAATTCCTATTATCTGAGTAGTACTTCCATTTTAACCCACAATGTTCTTACATAGTTTGGTATCACTGGTCATAATTCCGGTCATGTCTGAAATTGTGAACTAGGATCGATTGTGTAAATGACATGCGTAGATGCTGTAAATGTTCAGACTGCAATTTGTCTCCGTTTTGTCGCCTGTTGGCGTAGGCTTGTGGTGCAGGCCTCTGGTTGAGGTAGGGTTTGGTGCATTCTTCTTTAGGTGCTAGTTTTAGTTCTATTCTATGTTTGGCAGGCAGAACATAGTTGCTTCATTTTTTGTAAGAGTACCATAAAGAACATGTACTGTTTAATGTTTGGTTGGAAAGTGATTTAAGTGTGGAGGGAGGAGTGCTCGCGTTCGATTTTTTATAGAGTGGAGCATCCTAATTCTTTATGGTATATTTTTATATGGCGACTCTAGGTCCATACTTTTTTTTATCGAAAACCAAATATTCTTTTTTTATTTAAAACCGAATATTTAGAAAATAATAATAGAACTACTCATTCTCCTCCGATACTATTCAATCAAACACACGGGTTTTCTATCGCAAGAGGTAGTCCCCTCAAATTAGACCACAGACTACTTGGTGTATTTATAGGGTGTTTAGTTTGAGTAATGAGCTAGTCCATTATTTTCATTCCTCATTTTTTTGTTTAGGTTGTGGAATGATATAAGTTGATTCATCACTATCTTATTTTTCATAGTTAGTTAGTACTAATATATAAGGAATAAAGTTATTTTACCAAATTTTAGAAATAGATCTACGATGTATCACCTCATTTTGGATGAAGTGATTTTTCTAAACCTCATTTTGGATGAAGTGATTTTTCTAAACCAAACCTGTTATATTTTGCAGCGATCCCTCTCATGCATGAGTTTGCATAGCATTTATGGACCACAATAGTTTGCTCCCTCTTTAAACATGAATACTAGGTTCAATGGATCAATTAAATCTCTGGCATAGAATTGAAAGCATCATAACGTCAGGTATTGGTTTTTTTTTCGTCACTGAAGTTTTTTACCTTCCGGAGCTGTAAAATAGATATTTGAGCTTTTGGTCACCTTAATACTATATTTTGGACTTTCCAAAAGCCAAACAACTTCCATAAAAAAAACCAGAAGCTTGGTTTTTGGCTTCCGGGAGTTGTTTAACTTTTGAAAGACCCAAAAGCTCTTAGAAAGTTCAAATAATCATCATGTTCTAATTCTGTTCATTAAAGACAGGGATATGCCATTTTACTGATAGAGAGAATGAGGAGGGATTTTTCTGTTATGCATGAGTTTAGAATTAAATGCTAGTCTCTATCTCTATTGTACTTAATGCACCAGTTTCAACGGTCGTTCTGCGTCATCTTTTTTTACAAAAAAGTACCTACATTTCTTCCAAATCAACTCAACGTAAAATGTTAAAAAGCGGTGTAGGAGGTGGACACCAGCCCCAACATCGACTCGCGCAGTGGCTATTGCATATCCACGAGGACGTTTCACATCATGCACGTACCATCGTTTTCGCCATCGTCAGACGTCCCGTTCATCTTCCCGGCCTTCGCCCTGTTCTTCCTCCCCAACCTGTTGTTCCTGCCCACGGTCGTAGTCGTGAGCCGACCGACGCTCGTCGACGTGGGTACGACGCGAGTCGGTCATGCTCCTGTCCTTTCTCCGTGTGTGCCGTCGAGGAGGACATAGTGACGCCTGCCACGCTTAGGTTATCTTGGCGATGAGGAGTCCATGTCTAAGATATTAGACAACTAAGGCCCGTAGCGTGCAGCAGTCGGCATACGCTACAGAGTTGGTGGTTGTGTTGTGTTGCTTTGGCGGGTTTAGGGCTAGTAAGACACTCGTATTCTCTCGCCCTTCTCGGATTGACGTCTAGTGCGAGTGCCTCTCTGTTTGGAGCTGCTCTGGCTAGGCTTCTTTCTCCGCTTACGTGCTCTCTCCCTATATATCTAGCGGTATACTACCTTTATCGCCTTGAAAGTCGTCTAGAGGGGGTGAATAGATGAAACCTAAAACTTATAAACTTAAACTTGCACTAAGGCAGAGGTTAGCGTTAGAATTAAATCTGAGTGCGGAAGATTGTTTCTCTTGCTATGAATTGCTGAAATGGATGTGTATGACTTTGGGAGCAAACTCAAAACAATATTAGCAAGGAAACGTTAGAGAGAGGAAAAAGGGAAAACAAATCAAATGGAAATCAACACAAGTGAACACAGTGATTTGTTTTACCGAGGTTCGGTTCCAAAGAACCTAGTCCCCATTGAGGAGGCCACAAAGGTCGGGTCTATTTCAACCCTTTCCCTCTCTCAATCGGTCACTTAGACCGGTTGAGTGCTTCTTCTTAATTTCACGGGTCACTAAGACCCCGCAAGTATCACCACACAATTAGGTGTCTCTTGCAAGCTTTACAAAACACTTAGAGAGTTTAGAAAGGGATGAAGAAAGCACGATTAAGGAAACCAAGCAACAAGAGCAACAAATGAAACACGAATCACTCTCTCTGAAGTCACTAATCACTTGTCTCAATTGTGGAACTTGGAGAGATTGGAAGCTTTAAATGTGTCTTGGAATGAATTGCTAGCTCTTGTATTGAATATGTATGAGTGGAGTGCTTGGACGTGTTGAATGGAGGTGGTTGGGGTTGTATTTATAGCCTCTAACCATTTCCTAGCCATTATTCCAATCCTACCGACCGCGGACGGTCCGCGCCCCTGGTCCGGACGGTCTACCCCTACACATCAACGGCTGAAATCGCAACGGTCAGCAGTAACATCTATAGAGCATTTAATGCGTCGTTAGATGTCAGATAAAGCAGTCAAGGACGGTCCGGCCGTGCACCCCGGACGGTCCGCGAGGACGCTAAAAATGAATTTTACCAAACCCGTCACCTTCGGGTTTTTCTGGTTTTTCAACGACCGGACGGTCCGCGTCTGAGGCCGGACGGTCCGCGCTTGGTCTCGGACGATGCTCGCTTCTCCATCGGACGGTCCGTAGTATTAACTTGTGTTTTTGCAGTGTTCCTGTCCGAGGCTCATCCTAGTGTCGCGGACGGTCCGCCGCAAGGGCCCGAACGGTCCGCGCATATATGTTTTTCCAAAAAAAACTTCTCATGTCCGGAATAATCTAGGTATTCCGGACAGTCGACTTAGAATAATTGTAGGTGAACTTATGTACCTGAGAAATGATCAACTAGGCAAACTAGTTAGTCCATAAGGTTTGTGATGGTTGTCAAACACCAAAATCGATTATAGGAAATGTTTAAGTCCATTTCCCTTTCACGCATCCAGATGCACATATCTTCGTCGTGTCCTTCTCCGGCAACAAACATGATGTTCGTATATCCGTCTCTTTCCTTCCCCTCATGCTCTATGAAACCTTGGAAGTGGGGGAGGCGAGAGATGAGGATCTCTAATTTGCTGCCTATGATATCCGTGCGTTCATAAAAAATATTATGCGAAGAGCAGAGACAATCAATAAAAAAATCTTGAGATCTTTTTTTGATAGATAATTTACGTGGGTATTGTTGTGAGCCGTTGCAACGCACGGATAACCGACTAGTATAGATTGATGAAGTACTTGTTAGCCAACCAACTAGTCAAACAGAGTTAATTTAGACTGATAGAGAGATGCCTGCTTAATTGCTTATAGTTTGTCAAAATGATCCTAAGGTGTATATAAGTCCATACGAGTCACAGTCACCTGTAAAGGGTCGCAAATCAGGAATTAGATTGAAACAAAAAGTACGTTGAGCTGCCTTAACGACTCGTTTTCAAATTACACTATTTATACTTCTTTCAAATTCAAAACAGCTAAATTTAAATGAAAGTCGACGTGGGTTCGGCTCATTAGTCGTCTCGGTGTGGACTCTGGAGTCGGGTTCAATATACAAGATTAAATCAAAATTTTCATTTAAGTGGCCTAATCTTGCGGCGGCGATTAAACTAACACAAGGCAAGCATATACAGCATGTAAACAAATGACAGTAAAAATTAAAAAGAGGAGTTGTTTGGCTACAAAATTAAAGAAACAACACTGCTAACTGCTATCTTTAGATCGTGAGAGTCGTTTGGGTGGCAGGCAGCTACGAGGTATATATAGTTCAGCTCGAGCTCCTCCTGACACTCCGCAAGAAGGAGGAGGTCTGGGTGATCTCTCGCAGCGGCTTGTCGGTGAAGCGTATGAGATTGTAGGCCCAGGCGCCGGCCACCGTCCCGCAGATGGGCCCCGCGAAGTACACCCAGATGCCGGCGTAGCGGCCCACGACGAGCGCCGGGCCCAGGGTCCTCGCCGGGTTCATGGACGCTCCGGATATAGGCCTGCGCAGCGCATCGCATCGGCATCCCATCACATCAGCTGCGTTTTTTTAACTAGCTAGTGCACTGAATTAGTATTAGTTTTTACAAGGTATATGAACTGTACGTATTTATACCCACCCGGCAAATAGCACGTTTAGCAGGACGGTGGCTCCAACGGCGAGGCCGGCGAGTTCGCCGATCTGCAACAGTAGATTCATCAGACGCTTGCATATCGTCGACTAAAATTTATCCATTTTTTTTTGCCCTTTTTCGTTAAAAGTGACAGGCAACATAATCCAACTAGAAAGCAACGCTCGGCCGAACAGCGATGGCTCGTCCGAGACTAGACGATATTATTTTAAAATTTCGGATGCGTGCAGCTGAACAAGCAGGACCCGTGACGGACGGAGAGATCGCCGGGCGATAATATGGTCCAAGTATGAGGTGGGGGGATCAGAAGAATTTCATGTAGTATAATATAATCATGGTTTGGCGCTTACAGCTCTGTTGTCCGTTGCGACGCCGGAGACGACGAACATGAGGTTGAAGGAGATGATGAACTCGACGACGAGCGACTGCGCGTCCGACCCGGCGGGCACCGTGCCGAAGAAGTGCTCCCGCGCGCTGCCGAACAGGAGGCGCAGCGTCAGGCTGGCCGCCGTGGCCCCCGTGACCTGCGCCGCCGCGTACGCCGGCACCTGCCTCCAGGGGAAGCGGCCGCAGGTGGCGAAGGCGAGCGAGACGGCCGGGTTGAGGTGCGCGCCGGAGATGTGGCCCACGGAGTACACCATCACCATCACGGCCAGGCCCCACACGGCGCAGATGCCCGGGAACGTCACCGTGCCGCCCGTCCGCAGGTTCACCGCCACCGCCGCGCACCCGGCGAAGATCAGGAAGTAGGTCCCCAACGCCTCCGCCAGGATCTGCAACCACCCAATTAAACGTACGTCGTGTCGTCGCACACAAACCATCAAGAAAGCTAGCATATATATTATATACCTTCTGCACGAAAGGCACAGATAACATGGGGCGGCGACCGGCTCCGTCCTGCTCCGAGCTCTCACACCCCGCTCCATCTCCACCTTCTCTGCCTTCCTCCAAATCCAGGGCGCCGTCGTGCACGCCGTTCGCAACCTCTGCTCCTGCCATCTCTGCCCGCTGCAGCGGCAGCAGCAGCAGATCGCTCCGTGCTGCTAGGAGGAGGAGGAGGAGGAGGAAGAAGATGACGACGACGACCACGAGGGCGCAGCTTGGTCTAAAGCACTATTTATGGGGTCCGCCAGCTCCAGCTACTAGACGACGAGACGCACCGCGTGTCCATGTGTCTCGCAAAAGGATAGTATATTTATCCTGATTGCCTTCGTCGTACTGACCAACTAAACTAGTCAGTCTACCATGTGTCCGGGAATTCTTCACAATCCATATAATAAAAGGGTTTTAAATTAAATAATATAATGGCCAACGATGTGAACGCAAACTCCCTCATTCGGGAGCTGTTGATGAGTTATAGCTCTCGTGTGATCAACAGGCATGTAGCGGCTCGGCTGACCCCGATCACGAACTGCCAAAATATCAAGAACAAAGCGGGAAAATAATAATAATTAAGCATTTAAAGACTACTTGCTTCAAGTACGAGAAGATGGACAAAATGACTTATGTTCTGTTGCTTCACACGTGCTGGTGAACTTGGCCGTTTTTCTAAGGATTATCAAAAATCTGATAGATTGTATAGAAGAAACAAAAAGGCTAGTAGTAGAAGTCAGTCACTTCTCTAATGTTTACGTACGTAACGTAATGACATCTCTATATTCTCTTTTTGTCTCGATCGGACAGTTTGCCATGTCCTATTGGTTGCATTTAAGATCGGTAGTTGTGTTTGATTTGTGTTGAGCTTTCTTTTTGCCGATTAAAACGATTCTGCTATAGGTAAAAATGATTCCGCGGACCATGCATCTCATAATTGACGGTATGAATGGTCCGCGGTCCGCCCTACCGATGACTGTTTGGATAATTAAGGTCATTCCCAACAAACCGACGTCTCAAAAGCAGAGTAGTTGGGACGATTTGACTACGCTTTACCAGGATCGTCACGGCAATCAGGCGCTCCTAGCTTCACGGGGAAGTGAAAAAGGCCCATCGCTTTGTCCTTTGGTTTTTTTTTGGTGTGTGTGTGTTGACGTGGTTGTATTGCCTAACTAATGGAAGTCATTGACAACTTTCAGAGTGAGCCTGGCTTGTGCTGAACCGCATCTCTATTATTTATATGGTTGTTAATTTATTACATTACATATATCCTATCCTTTGTGCACGATCCGATCATTGCTTGATCTCAACAATAATGAATGAAGAAAGGGCCGGTGTGGAGTGCACGGAATATAATGCTGCCAAATACAGCTTAGCCCGGTGTTGTCATTTGTTATTTTCAGACGATTCTTCTTGCTTGCTTGCTTGCTTTTCTGGAGCAATTCAGATGATGAAAGGGTCTCCCAGTCTCTGCCTGGTTTACTGGGATATTTGTTTCTTTGTATGGAAGTCGGGATGTGCCACTAGAAAATCTGTATACTCTGCTCAACTTGACAACGTAGAAAAGTTGCATCATATAGTCACCGATCTATAGGAGTTGTATACAGATTAATATAGCTAACTGTTTATTATAAGAACCTTTTACAGCCTACCTCTTAGCTCAAATGTGTAGTAGTTAGCTCTTCACTATTAATACATGGTCTACTTATCTCTCTCACATAATGATTCTTATGTCTAAACCAATTGTAAGTTTATAGCCAGTTTCTTCTCTCTCACCTTTTCTATCTTCCATATCAGCAATAGCCGATTTACAACTTGTTACTATACTTGCTCTCATGCTCACATCCACGTGTGGTACCAACTTTTGGCACGATGTAACCTCCCGCTAAAGCCGACCCGTAACACAGCCAAGTATAATAACAACTTCAAGAAGGATGAATGTTGAGGTAGAGAAAAGAAGAGAGAAAAGAGAGGAGAAACGAAACATAAGTTTACAACCAACTTATATGTTAACAGAAACCAAGAAACTTTATAAATTTCTAATGAAGAGCTAACATCTATATGAATTTATAAAATCAACAACATACTGTATTATTAGCCTTGCTCTCACATATCTCAGGCCTTGGATTCGAAGGGCTTAAGACATGTGATGGGAATTTATTGGGATAACCACACTAACACATCTTTTTAGCGATAACTAGCAAAAGCACTAATTTCACCATAATATGAAATCATCATAAGATCATCACCTATTTACAGAAGTAAACATATGTATCACACATATAAATTGAGCAAGTAGCTGGAGCCACCACCGGTTCCAATCAGTTGTTATCAGATCAACCGTAGTTGCAACTGGTTGCAACTAAACGCAACATCACCAACAATAAGCATAACTTGATGCGGTAGGTCATTCCAACTGTAGTTGCAGCTTTGCATCAACATTAAGACACAATATTTACCATGAAAAAAACCAAAATAAGGGCAAAACCAAGGGACCAAGTCAGCTAAATCTTCTTTCACAATATATTTGTGGGATTACAACAAGTTCATCTCTAGATCAGGCCCATCCGTAGCACGGTGCAAATGGAGCGATGGCACAGGGCCCCCATTTTTTATGGGCCTCTAAATTCATTATATATAAAGGTGAAAGTCGCCTAGAGGGGAGGTGAATAGGCGGAAACTGAAATTTAAAACTTTAAACACAATTTACAAGCCGGGGTTAGCGTTAGAAATAAAATCGAGTTCAAAAGAGAGGGCGAAAACAAATCACAAGCAAATGAAGAGAGTGACACGATGATTTGTTTTACCGAGGTTCGGTTCTTGCAAACTTAATCCCCGTTGAGGTGGTCACAAAGACCGGGTCTCTTTCAACCCTTTCTCTCTCTCAAACGGTCACCTAGACCGAGTGAACTTCCTTCCTTGATTTCCCGGGTCACTTAGACCCCGCAAGGACCACCACACAATTGGTGTCTCTTGCTTCGCTTACAAGGCTTTTGAGAGTAAGAATAAGAGAAATAAGAAAGCCAACCAAGCAACAAGAGCAACAAAAGAACACAAGTCGATCTTCTCACAAGTCCTAAAAATTAGAGTTGAATTGTGGACTTTGATTTGATCGGAGGCTTTGATTTGTGTCTTGGAGTGTTGTGTATTGCTCTTGTATTGAATGAGGAGTAGTGAATGCTTGGATGTCTTGAATAGTGGTGGTTGAGGGGTATTTATAGCCCCAACCACCAAAACAGCCGTTGGGGAGGGCTGCTGTCGATGAGCGCACCAGATAGTCCGGTGCGCCAGCTACGTCACCCAACCGTTAGGGTTCTGACGATTTCGACTGTTGGAGCTCTGACTTCTTGGTGCACTAGACAGTCCGATGCTGCACCGGACATGCACTGTTCACTATCCGGTGCGCCTTCTGGCGTTGCTCTGACTCTGCGTGAACTGTCCGTGCACTGTAGCGCTTTTGTAGGTGTCCATTGGAGTGGACCATTGCGCTAGAGCCGTTGCTCCGCTGACACACCGGACAGTCCGGTGAATTATAGCGGAGTGGCGCCTGAGAAACCCGAAGGTGAAGAGTTCAGACTGTACGGTCTCTGGTGCACCGGACACTGTCCGATGGCATACCGAACAGTCCGGTGCGCCAGACCAGGGTTCTCTTCGGTTTCTTTTGCTCCTTTCTTTTTGAACCCTAACTTGATATTTTTATTGGTTTGTGTTGAACCTTTAGCACCTGTAGAATGTATAATCTAGAGCAAACTAGTTAGTCCAATTATTTGTGTTGGGCATTTCAACCACCAAAATCATTTAGGAAAAGGTTTGACCCTATTTCCCTTTCAATCTCCCCCTTTTTGGTGATTGATGCCAACACAAACCAAAGCAAATATATAAGTGCAGAATTGAACTAGTTTGCATAAGGTAAGTGCAAAGGTTGCTTGGAATTAAACCAATTTATACTTTCACTAGATATGCATGGATTGCTTTCTTTCTTTTAACATTTTGGACCACATTTGCACCACTTGTTTTGTTTTTGCAAATTCTTTTGGAAAATCTTTTCTAAGTCTTTTTGCAAATAGTCAAAGGTACATGAATAAGATTTTGAGAAGCATTTTTAAGATTTGAAATTTTCTCCCCTATATCAAATGCTTTTCCTTTGACTAAAACAAAACTCCCCCTGGATGAAATTCTCCTCTTAGTGTTTCAAGAGGGTTTTACCAATTGAAAGAAGATCAAATAATTTTTGGATACTAATTAAAAATCCTCCTTTAAATATATCAATTTGAAATATAGATACCAATTGAGATATAATTTCTAGAGGAATACTAATTTGAAAGATACCAATTGAAAACTTCATTTCGAAAATTTTGAAATTTTTGTGGTGGTGCGGTCCTTTTGCTTTGGGCTTAATATTTCTCCCCCTTTGGCATTAATCGCCAAAAACGGAGACTTTGTGAGCCCTCTTACTTTCTCCCCCAACGGTACATAAATATGAGTGAAGATTATACCAAAAGTGGAGAGTGGTGTGGAGTGACGGCGAAGGGTAGATAATACCGATAGAGTGGAGTGGAAGCCTTGTCTTCGCCGAAGACTTCATTTCCCTTTCAATCTACAACTTAGCACAGAAATCACTTGAAAACACATTAGTCGTAGCAAATGAAAGAGATATGATCAAAGGTATATAAATGAGCTATGTGTGCAAAGTTTCAATCAAAGTTCCTAGAATCAAGAATGTTTAGCTCATTCCTAAGTTTGGTAAAGGTTTTCTCATCTAGTGGTTTGGTAAAGATATCGACTAGTTGTTCTTTGGTGCTAACATAAGCAATCTCGATATCTCCCCTTTATTGGTGATCCCTCAAAAAGTGATAGCGAATGGCTATGTGCTTAGTGCGGCTGTGTTCAACGGGATTATCCGCCATACGGATTGCACTCTCATTGTCACATAGGAGAGGGACTTTGCTCAATTTGTAGCCATAATCCCTAAGGGTTTGCCTCATCCAAAGTAATTGCGCGCAACAATGGCCTGCGACAATGTACTCGGCTTCGGCGGTAGAAAGAGCTACTGAATTTTGTTTCTTTGAAGCCCAAGACACCAGGGATCTCCCCAGAAACTGACAAGTCCCTGATGTGCTCTTCCTATCAATTTTACACCCTACCTAATCAGCATCGGAATATCCTATTAAATCAAAAGTGGATCCCTTGGGGTACCAAAGACCAAACTTAGGTGTACACTAGTACAATTTGGCTCTATACAAGCGGTAGGATTTTTAAATCACAGGCGGTTCGGTTAGAAAACCGCCTGTGATGTCCCAGGCGGTTTAGTACGCTTGTGATGTAATAGTATCACAAGCGGTTTTTGTTTAGGACCGCCTGTGATTCTCTATGCTTTTCACAAGCGGTTCCTAAGACAAAACCGCCTGTGATTGTAAAAATATGAAAATACAATTTAAATATGAAAATAATTTTAATTTTTAACAGAAATATGCAAATACAATTTAAATGAATTAATATTTAATTTTTAACAATAATATGCAAATACAATTTAAATGAATTATAATAGCACACATAGATAACTAGAGAGATTTTAAATTAATTGGCAACCACAATTCATAGTCGATCATACATGATAACAAATACAATTTGATTCATACAATTTTTCATGAACTACCATTTTTCCGCATGTATGGCTTTAAGTTCTTATCAATTTTCTTTTCCACACGCTTGATTCTCTCTGGACCGTTAAAGACGAACATCTCTTCATACTTATTGTATTCCTCATCTTGGTCTCCCACATTCTCAACTCCAACAATTTTTTGCTTTCCAGAAATAACTACATGCATCTTCTCATCTGCTGGATCGAGTACATAGAACACTTGTGCAACACATTCGGCGAGAACCCACGGGTCATCTTTATATCCTACTTTCTTTAAGTCTACCAGTGTGA
This sequence comes from Zea luxurians, assembly GCA_029449295.1. Lineage (NCBI taxonomy): Eukaryota > Viridiplantae > Streptophyta > Magnoliopsida > Poales > Poaceae > Zea > Zea luxurians. The sequence continues at coordinate 114,472,323 of JAOPSE010000005.1, read as the reverse complement.
GTCCGTAGTTATCCACTATCACCCCCACGGGATGTTGTACCCATTGGCACTTAAACAAGGGTATTTTCATGCTTGGGCCATAATCAAGTTCCCATATTTCCTCTATGAATCCAAAATATGTGGTCTTCTGTCCATGTAGGTCAAAAGCATCGATACGAACACCGCTATTTTGTGCAACACTTTTCATGTCTTTTGATTTAGTGTAGAATGTGTACCCATTGATGTCATATGCTTGCCATGATGTCACAAAACACGATGGCCCAGAAGCCAAATTCTTCATTGTTTTCTCATCCGAAGAGTCTCCGAATGGGATGTTTTTGTCCATTAACCATTCGCTGAAACGATGTTTGTGCTCCCTCATGATCCAGTCCTCTGTGCGGTTCTGATTTTCTTTACGAAGCTCATTCAGGTGTTCCTCTATGTAAGGCTCGGCTATCGTGAGATGTTGTAGTACACTACCATGAGCACAATGTACTAGCTTGTAATCCTCAACGCGAAAAGTTTTCTTGCCCATTCTCCCTCTCCCACATAGTTTACCCTCATGTTTAGGTACAGGCACACCTATCATTGTTCCGTCACTGATGTAATCTATACAGCTCTCAATCACTTCTTCTGTAGTGTATCCCTCCATGATTGAACCCTCTGGGTGAGCGCGATTTCGCACATAACCTTTTAATACTCCCAGGTATCGCTCCAACTGAAACATATGATGTAAATATAGTGGTCCTAATATTTTTATCTGATCCACGAGATGTATGATTAGGTGTACTTGCATATCAAAAAATGATGGAGGAAAACACATTTCAAGCTTGCACATAGTCTCGATGATGTATGCCTTTAGATAGTCCAAGTCTTCTAAAGCTATTACTTTTTGTGAAACCGCATTGAAAAAGTAACACAAGCGTGTGATGACAACTTTGACATGCTCTGTTTCGAGGGCTCTTACCGCAATTGGGAGGAACACCGTCATCATCACATGGCAGTCATGAGAGTTGTAGCCAAATAGAGACAAGTCCTTCATCCTGACTAGTCTGCTGATATTGGATGAGAAACCTGTGGGCACTTTGACCCCACGCAAACATTTGCAAATCTTTGTTCTCTCCTCAACTGACAAGTTGTAGCTAGCTGGGGGGAGGTAAGGCTTCCCTTTGCCTCTATCCACTGGATGAAGTTCCGGTCTGATTTGAAGATCTACTAGATCATTGCGTGATTTAAGTCCGTCTTTTGTCTTACTCGGCATGCCCAGCAAGGTTCCAATGATGCTGTCAAAAACATTTTTTGTTACATGCATCAAATCAATGCTGTGGCAAATTTCCATATCCTTCCAGTATGGGAGGTACTTGAAAAATATTGATTGCTTCTTGAAAGTTGTGTAAGTTGAAGGGTCAATTCTCTTTCTCTTTTCTCCTTTGTTTTTTCCCTTTCCGAATACAACATGAATGTTCTTTACAATTTCAAAAACAAGTTTCCCACTATAAGGCTTTGGTGCACCTTCACTTTCCAGTTGATTGTTAAATTCCTCTTTCATCTTTCGGTACTTATGCTGCTTCATCAAGAACCGTCTGTGTCCCATGAACACCAACTTCTTGGATGATTTAAGGTACATGGAAGCAGTTCCATCGACACACACTACACAACCATTCTTTCCTTTAGTCTTTTGCCCTGATAGTGTGGCGCCACCGGGAGAATCATGGATGGTAACAAATATAATTGCTCTTAAGTTGAAATACTCACGGCAATACTCATCCCATATTCTAACTCCTTCATTCCAGAGCTTTGTCATATCTTCCATAAGAGGTTCTAGGAACACATCAATATCAACACCAGCTGATTTCGGACCTTGAATAAGAATAGTCAACATAATATACTTTCTTTTGTGACACAGCCATGATGGAAGGTTGTACATCGTTAAAGTCACGGGCCAGGTGCTATGTACACTTCTTTTTTCACCAAATGGATTCATTCCGTCTGTACCCAAACCAAATCTTACATTTCTGGTTTCTTTGGCAAACTCAGGATACATAAGATCGAAATTTTTCCATTGTGATGCATCAGCAGGGTGTCGAATCTGTTTGTTATTCTGCTTGCGATTTTCAGCATGCCAACGCATAAGCTCAGCCTCCCTAGGGTTTGAGAACAAACGTTTTAAGCGATCAATTACTGGAAGATACCACATCACCAAAGCTGGGTTCTTTGACTTCTTTTTCCCATCCATGTCATCAAAAGTGTCATCGTCACTTTCAGGTCCAATAGTGGATTTCTTGTTTTTATTTTTCTTCGGGAATTTTTTTACACAGTCTTGATTGTAGCTCTTCTTGTATCGACTGACATTGCAAACTGGGCATCTTGATGCATTCTCAAAATCGCCACGATACAGAATACAATGGTTCGGACATGCATGAATTTTTTGCACACCCAGAGCTATGGGAGATATAAGCTTCTTCGCTTTATAAGTGCTTGTTGGTAGTTTGTTGGGTTTTGTTAGTAATTGAGACAGAAAATTCAAAAGATCTGTGAAGCTAGTATCAGACCATCCGGCGCTAGCCTTCAACTTCAGAAGTTCTAGAACTGTACGCAGTGTAGTAAACTCTTTGTCACAACCCTTTGATTCATCATATAAAGGTTCTTTTGAGGCACTTTCCAGTCCCTCCATTTTAGATAGCCCTTTCTGCGATCCCACAGAACTTAACATTTCTGGTTCCATATGGCGCAACATCTCTTCACAATCAAATTCTTCAAATTCTTGATTAGCATCCACATTATCCACTTTACCATCAACTTTAAGATCTAAAATTCCGACAACTCTCTCGTCATTACCAGGCACTTCACACGGATCCAACTCACCATGTTCTGACCATATCGTGTAATTGTTTTTAAACCCTCTTTTTAGCAGATGTGATTGGATTACTCCTATATCTCTCCAAGCTATCTTATTATCACAATCGATGCACGGACATAATATCTCCTTGCTCTTTCGCAAATTCGCGTGCTTGTTGGCTGCTTCAATAAAGCTTCTCAAATTTCGAATGTACGACGGATGTGGTCTTGGCACATTGTACATCCAACCTCGGTCCATTACCTATCCCTATATTGATTAACGTCAATATCGAGATGTAACATGAAAAAAATAAATGTTCATGAAAGTGAAACAAGATCATATCGAGATGTACCTAGTACATGAGACAAAAAATTCTAAAATATCCCTAATTAATTGAATTTAATCCCTAAATCATGAACGAATTAATGTGCATGAAAATGAAACAAGATTGCAGCAATATAGGTACCTTGAGGTGAGACAACTCTTCAAAAAAAATCTTTAAATTAGATCAACTACAAGTCCAAATCTTGGAATTCCTGAGTTTTTCTTCAATTCCGGTCTATATTACAAAATTGAGGCAAAAAATCGTATCAAAATGAGAAAGAAAACAAACGGAGATCATATATATGCATAAACTCTTGAAATCAAGCCCGAAAATCAAAAACAAAACCTTCTCCCCGTAGATCAAAAAATCCGCCGCCGCTACAGTAGTGTGCAGCCTATAGCGGCGTCGGGCTCCGGAATTAGGGTTCCTGCGCTGGAACCACCGAGGCTTTTATACTACATACACATCACAGGCGGATTTTTAGAAAAACCGCTTGTGATGTATAACATCACAAGCGGTTTTATATTCCGACCGCCTGTGATATGTAAACATCACAGGCGGTCGGAATATAAAATCGCTTGTGATGTTATACATCACAAGCGGTTTTTCTAAAAATCCGCCTGTGATGTGTATGTAGTATAAAAGCCTCGGTACGGTGGCTTAGGGTTTAGTTTTCGCCCGGACTGATACTACGCCGCCAGGCTGCTGCGCCGCCGTTCCCGTCCCCGTCTCCGAGCCGTGAGCGCCACCGTCTCCGAGCGCCACCGTCCCCGTCCCCGTCCCCGTCCCCGAGCGCCACCGTCTCCGAGCTGGGCGCCCGTCCCCGTCCCCGAGCGCCACCGTCTCCGAGCTGCGCCACCGTCCACCAGCGCCGGCGTCCCTGCCCCTTGTTCATCCTTGAAGGTCGTCCCTGCCCCTTGTTCATCTACAAGGCACAAGATGAACTCGTCATCCCTGCTCCTCTCCTTCCCCCTTGTCTGCACTCTGCAGTTTTGCATACTGCGCAGCAGTACCCATTTGTTTGGATGCTGCTGCTGCTTTTTGCTTGGATGCTGATCTGCTCTAGGTAGCAGATTAGCAGGTACTCTATTGTTTCACTTATGCTGCATTCACTGGTTTCACTTATATATAGCTCATTCACTGGTTTCACTTATGCTGCATTGCTGCTAGCCTGCTACTGTTAGAGGCTAATTGATGTCTCGCATAGTGGTGAAAACATATCTGAGAGAATATTAGAGGTGTTAAAAGAATATGGTCTTAATGATAAAACCTTTTCTGTAACCCTGGACAATGCTTCTGCTAATACCTCTACTATGGGGAGACTTACTCCTCTACTTAGTGGTTATGTTGGGGATGATTGTTTGCATCAAAGGTCTGCATGTCATATTCTGAATTTGATTGTTAAGTCTGGTTTAAAAAGGATTCAACCTTATCTAGAATCATTTAGAACTGCTATATCTTTTCTAAACTCTTCTAATCAACGCATTGCTTTATACAAATCATATTGCATTGCTATGAATACACGTCCTCGTAAGTTTGGATTGGATATGGAGGTAAGGTGGAACTCCACTTACCTTATGCTTAAGCATCTACTGCCTTACAGGAACACATTTGATGTGTTCATTCAAACTCACTACCCTAGCCTGCTACTGTTATGTTTCAGTATTTCAGTTCTAAACTTCCAATTTAATTTCAGTTCTATATGGCTTATATGCCTACAAATACATATATACATATATATATGCCTAGGAATATACATAGGACGACTAGGGACGACCAGAGGCCGACCAGAACCGATTAGTCGTCCTAATCGTCGCCCTAATCGCGATTAGGCGCCTGGTCGGTCGTGTCGGTCGACTAGCTGGTCGCCCGACTTGAAATCAGTGGTCCACAACTGTCCAGTCATATGGTTGCTAGCTCCCGTGTCTAGCACCCACACTTCATTTGGGCAGACCACTGGCACCACTTTGTCTTCTGCAAGGTGAACTGTTAGTGTAGATCCACCTGAAGCCTGCTCCACTTGGGCGAACAAAAGAGCTGCATGTTCAGTGCCGCCCACAGCTATATTTGCCTCTGGTGGTTTATGTTCTTTTTCATCCTTCTTTGGACGCTTACAATCTTGTGCCCAGTGACCATAGATGCCACAATTTCTGCACCTCCCTTTCCTCCTCGGAGTTCCTTTGGAAGTGAGCTTGCCTTTGTTAGAACTGCCACTACTGCCCACATCAGAACGATGTGTCATCTTGGGTTTCCACTGACCAGCACTTCCATTGTTACCTTCCTTCTGAGAGGATCCCTGAAAACGATGTTTGTGTTTTTCCAACCACTCATCTTAGAGAGTGTCAAGTCAATGAACTATCTTCGAGTACTATTGTCAAGTCAATGAACTATCTTCAACCAGCCTTGTCATCCCTATTCTCTGTAGGACCCCAAGAAGAGATTAAGTCCTGTAGTCTACCACCTCCCGTTATTTGTGGGCTTCACCGATGGCTGGAAACATTTGGTGATAGCAAACGACCTTCGGGTTGAAGACGTCTGCGAGCTTGTTAAGGGGCCAGACGATGGTGAGCCGGTGTACTATGTCCGGATGTGTGGTCACAAAATTTAAAGCTGCCCCGGCTGCATGTGTGTGCTTCTCTTCTCTTAGGTGGGGTGCTAAGTGATCTTAGTAGCCGACATAAGAGAAAAGAAGCGCACAGATGAAGCCGGGGCGGCTTTAAATTTTGTGACCACACATCCGGACAGAGTACACCGGCTCACCATCGTCTGGCCCCTTAACAAGCTCGCAGACGTCCACAGCCCGAAGGTCGTTTGATGTCACCAAATGTTTCCCGCCCTCGGTGAAGCCCACAAATAACGGGAGGTGGTAGACCACAGGGCTTAATCTCTTCTTGGGGTCCTACAGGGCTTAATCTCTTCTTGGGGTCCTTCAGCATGGCTGTGATGTTATAATGCTGAAGGACCCCAAGAAGAGATTAAGCCCTGTAGTCTACCACCTCCCGTTATTTGTGGGCTTCACCGATGGCTGGAAACATTTGGTGATAGCAAACGACCTTCGGGCTGAAGACGTCTGCGAGCTTGTTAAGAGGCCAGACGATGTTGAGCCGGTGTACTATGTCCGGATGTGTGGTCACAAAATTAAAAGCTGCCCCGGCTGCATGTGTGTGCTTCTCTTCTCTTAGGTGGGGTGCTAAGTGATCTTAGTAGCCGACATAAGAGAAGAGAAGCGCACAGATGAAGCCGGGGCGGCTTTAAATTTTGTGACCACACATCCGGACAGAGTACACCGGCTCACCATCGTCTGGCCCCTTAACAAGCTCGTAGACGTCCACAGCCCGAAGGTCGTTTGATGTCACCAAATGTTTCCCGCCCTCGGTGAAGCCCCCAAATAACGAGAGGTGGTAGACCACAGGGCTTAATCTCTTCTTGGGGTCCTACAGGGCTTAATCTCTTCTTGGGGTCCTTCAGCATGGCTGTGATGTTATAATGCTGAAGGACCCCAAGAAGAGATTAAACCCTGTAGTCTACCACCTCCCGTTATTTGTGGGCTTCACCGATGGCTGGAAACATTTGGTGATAGCAAACGACCTTCGGGCTGAAGACGTCTGCGAGCTTGTTAAGAGGCCAGACGATGTTGAGCCGGTGTACTATGTTCGGATGTGTGGTCACAAAATTAAAAGCTGCCCCGGCTGCATGTGTGTGCTTCTCTTCTCTTAGGTGGGGTGCTAAGTGATCTTAGTAGCCGATATAAGAGAAGAGAAGCGCACAGATGAAGCCGGGGCGGCTTTAAATTTTGTGACCACACATCTGGACAGAGTACACCGGCTCACCATCGTCTGGCCCCTTAACAAGCTCGCAGACGTCCACAGCCCGAAGGTCGTTTGATGTCACCAAATGTTTCCCGCCCTCGGTGAAGCCCACAAATAACGAGAGGTGGTAGACTATAGGGCTTAATCTCTTCTTGGGGTCCTTCAGCATTATAACATCACAGCCATGCCTTCTCTGTCTAACTGCATTGGAAAGTGCCTTTTCTCCAAGTTCCCTTATTGATGGAACCAGTATATCAGACTAACAGTATATCCCTTTATCGATGGAACCAGCTTGAATGGCAGACAACGAGCAGCCTAGTATGGATGTGGTCTGCACCGGTGCGTCTCACAAAGTTGATGAAGACGCGACCAAACTTGAATGGCAGACAACGAGCAGCTCCAGTGAAGGGAGCGGGGAGGATAGTTCTAGTGACGACAATCCTTGTACTCCTATACCTCCAAGGAAGAAAAAAACATCAGATGAGCTTGATGCCGACTATATTCCCAACAATGAAGAGGTAAATAGAAATATGTCGACTATATTGTAAAATAATGTTCATATATGAAAGGCCATTAATTTTTTCACTATATAGATTTCAAATGAAGAGAAGAAAGAGGATGCATCTTCTACACGAAACACGGAGGATGCTCCGATGCCTGAATCATCCGTTTCACATAAGCGGAAACGAGGGCGACGAGGTCCAAATCAGATGAAAGAAGGTGCAGTTATGTATGTAACAAAACTAAATGCAGAGGGGTTTCCTGAAGAACCACTTGACGTGGTTACAAAGTTTCGAAATTCCTGCGGGGCTACTGTTAGAGATATAGTGCCAATCACACTTCAAAAATGGAAGGATTTAGATGAAGACACCCGCAACAAGCTATGGGCTAAGTTGTCTGATTCATTCAAGTTCCCAAAAGGCACAGAGGATGCAGTAAGGAAGTCGATTCTCTCTGCTATGGCCAAGATGTTTCGTGGGTGGAAGGCCGAGATGAATAGGGACTTTGTTAAGAAGAATAAGGTTCCTCCGCCCAAGAAAATGGGGAAAATCACTCAAGCTCAGTGGGAGGAATTTGTTCGTCAGAAGACGGATCTGAAGGCCAAAGAACTGGGCGAAACTAATTCTCAGAGAGCGAAGATGAACAAACACCCCCATCGCCTGGGGTCAAGCGGATATCACCATAAAGTTGTGCAGTGGAACAAGATTATCGAGGAAGCTATAACTAACGGCACTTTGGACCCAATATTAAAAGATATCGATGAGAGAGCTATTCGTTGGATCTTAGGTCGAGCAGGTTTGAGTGAGGACGGCAAACTTTTGCATCCAGAATTGGTAGGCGAAGTTTCGTCAAAAATTCAAGAATATGCAGATAAGAGAAAAAAAGGAGAATTTAAGCCTCAGAGGGAGAATGACATACTAACTGCAGCCCTAGGCAATCCTGAACACACTGGACGGGCTCGGGGAATCTCTTCTAAGATTTCCTGGAGAGAGGCGTTTCCAGAGTATGCGTCGTCATATAGGAAACACGAGAAGTCGAAAAGGACCCTTGAAGAGACTATTGATGAAAGGGTACAAAAGGCTATTAATGACGTGATGAACAAAATGAAGAAAACAGAATGCATATCATTTGAACTCAAGCCAAGCCACATGAGTCCACCTATAGTCCCTAGCAGCGTTGGATCTGTGCAAGACTTGACCAAGTACCCTGTAGACGATATTGTTGAGGACAAGCCTTGCTTTCTTCATATTCCAATCAATCGATCAGGGACAAAAACAAAGCAAGCTGCTACTGGTTTGGTAAAACCAGGACTTGTTAACTACAAGGACAATCCTGTCCCGCCACACTATGCTGTGGTCCAAGTTCTAGAAATCACAAACAGTGGTTGTGAAGATTGGGAGATAGATTTTCCAGTTGAGGGGATCACAACTTTGCAAGAGGCAATGAACGAGTTGGTTCTTTGGCATCGGCGCGACATCAAGTTTGGTGATGAGCCGAATTCAACACCAGTGCGGGAAGATATGACACCGACCTCCAAAAAAATCGTTGAAACAATCATATCGCCTCTTGCGAAGGAACTCGACGAGGGGGACGTAGACAAAATTGTTCCTCAGAATGTCGACGTCAACATCAAAAAGGAACCAAAGGTTGGCACCAATGTTGAAGGGCCAACTATTTCAAAGAAAATTCATAAGCGAATCGCCACAGACGATGTCAAGAAACCGTCAGAATCAGTGGCACGCTACCTGCATAAATTGCAGAGAGTTATGACTAATCAATCAAAAGCAATATCAGCATCTCATGGAGTAGGCACACGGTCGGCCCAAATAGACAATTTCGAAGTATGGGAAGAAGATGGAATGATTCATACTCGAGAATCATTACGTCTTAAAACCAATATCTCGGTATACAAGAAGGAGGATGTTCCTCCTAAATTTGTGAATGGGAGGCCGTTCTTAACGACAGTGCAACTTTCTAAGTTGTCAACTCCGGAGATTAGAATGCATGAGTGGTACATGGTGGCTAGCAACAAATACAAACTCGAGGATTTCACATTTGTTGTGCCAGAAGATGCATTTTGGAGCAATGATCATATAAATCCTGTGCGGCATTTATTCTTTGACGATCTCTGGTCATTGTACCACCGACAAAGGATGGAAACCAACTACTTAACCCTCTTTTGCTTGTAAGTACCTCTAAACTTTCATATTTGTTAGTTTTGTACACGCACACATAAACGAGAGTCTAACGATTAACACTATTACACGTAGGATGCAATACATGGATGATAAGAAGAAACAACTTAAGACAGGGTTTCTTGACCCGTTGATGATATCCCAAGCTTGCTACAAAGTAGTAGCTCGGAGGCAAGGAGAAGAATACAAAGACTTGGACGATGCTGAATTTGAGAAAGCCGTCAAACAGAATCAGAGAAAGAAAATGAAGGTAATGGCGGCATACATTGGACGAGCCATGTATAATCATGTACAACATGGCAAGGACTTAATAATAGCTCCGCACCACTTTAAGTAAGTTATCGACATGGTTTAATTTTGAACTATAAATTATGGCAATCGTGATATTAACATGTGTTTTCGTCTATGTCTATATAGTGACCACTACATTTGTATCATGATCTGGCCAAAGGATGGTAAAGTCGTGGTCTTCGACTCACTGAGAATGGAAAAGGCTACGTATAATGACTTCTTGAAGATTTTAGAGAAGTATGATTATTATTGCACACTTGTACTTATTACAACTTAACAAATGTATTCTTAATCTCACAATGCTATTCTTATATGCAGTGCATACCGTTTTTATTGGAAAGATCTTGGCGGCGAACATCCAGAGGACAAGCCTAATTTGTCAATATCATTATTTCCATATGGTGACAAACAACCTCCGGGTACTGTCCTGTGCGGTTATTATGTATGCGAATGGTGTCGTGTCACCTTCCATTACATGGTCAATCGTGAGGATGTAAGTTCGCTATCATTGTCTATATTGCAATTTTTATGTTATATTGTTGCTCATCACATTACTCTTAGCACCGATTGCTTTTTGCTTTCATTGCAGGTTCCTAAATCTAAGATCAATGCTGAATGGTTAGAAAGAGATATGGTTTCCACCGGCGTGGCTAAGGTTGTAAGAGACTTGCTATACTTTATGCGCCGTGAAGTTCTTCATCAACAAGGGCTATTCTACAATGTAAATGGAAATTTGCAAAATATCCCAGAACTAAGTTTGTACACAATATCACATAGTGTTTAGGTCTTTAGTTAGGAACTTTAGATGTTTAGTTGTCTATGGAACTTTGAGATGTTGAGTTGTTATGCAACTTGATGTGTATAAATCTGTGTATGATGGAACTTGATATATATGTGGATGAATCTGTGTATGGAACCTGCTATAGAACTTGTTTGAATCTTTGTATGATGAATATGTGTTTGAAACACAATGTGTTTGAATCTGTGTTTGAATCTGTTATTATTTCTGTTTCTGTATATGAATCTGGAAAATATATATGAATCTGCTTCTGTGTATATGAATCTGGGAAATACAGGCGGCTTATAATTAAAACCGCCTGTGATGTGTCTCTATCACAGGCGGTTCTTTTAAACCGGACCGCCTGTGATGTGTGCCTATCACAGGCGGTTCTTTTAAACTGGACCGCCTGTGATGTGTGTCTATCACAGGCGGTTTTTTATTGACCGCCTGTGATGTTGTTTTACATCACAGGCGGTGCACCACAAGCGGTTCCTGGAACCGCCTGTGTAGAGGCTAACCGGACCGCCTGTATAGAGGATACCTGTAGTAGTGGTATAAACTAAATATCTCTTGATTCTTTTCATGGCGCTAAGGTAAACTTCCTTAGGATTAGCTTGGAACCTTGCACACATGCATACAGAAAGCATAATATTCAGTCGAGATGCACATAAATAGAGTAAAGATCCTATCATCGACCGGTATACCTTTTGATCTACGGATTTACCTCCCGTGTCCAGGTCGAGATGCCCATTGGTTCCCATGGGTGTCTTGATGGGCTTGGCATCCTTCATTCCAAACTTGTTAAGTATGTCTTGAATGTACTTCGTTTGGCTGATGAATGTGCCCTCTTGGAGTTGCTTGACTTAAAATCCTAGAAAATACTTCAACTCCCCCATCATAGACATCTCGAATTTTTGAACCATAATCCTACTAAACTCTTCACACGTAGATTTGTTAGTAGACCCAAATATGATATCATCAACATAGATTTGGTATACAAACAAATCATTTGCAATGGTTTTAGTAAAGAGTGTAGGATCGACTTTTCTGACTTTGAAGCCATTAGCGATAAGAAAATCTCTTAGGCATTCATACCATGCTCTTGGGGCTTGCTTGAGCCCATAAAGCGCCTTAGAGAGTTGAAAGTCGCCTAGAGGGGGGGGGGGGTGAATAGGCAAACCTAAAATTTATAAACTTTAAGCACAACTACAAGCCGGGTTAGCGTTAGAAATATAATCGAGTCCGAAAGAGAGGGCGAATCACATTCTATATTGATTTCGAGTGGTTAGACTCTAATGAAGTACCGGGCTTTGATACCAATTGAAAGTCGCATAGAGGGGGGTGAATAGGCAAATCTGAAATTTATAAACTTTAAGCACAACTACAAGCCGGGTTAGCGTTAGAAATATAATCGAGTCCAAAAGAGAGGGCGAAAACAAATCAACCAAAAAAATAGAGCGGATGACATGATGATTTGTTTTACCGAGGTTCGGTTCTTGCAAACCTACTCCCCGTTGAGGTGGTCACAAAGACCGGGTCTCTTTCAACCCTTTCCCTCTTTCAAACGGTCACCTAGACCGAGTGAGCTTTTCTCCTCAATCAAATGGGTCACTTAGACCTCACAAGGACCACCACAACTTGGTGTCTCTTGTTTTGATTACAAAGGTGTTGAGAACAAGAATGGGGAAGAAGAAAAGCGATCCAAGCAACAAGAACTCAAATGAACACAAATGTCTCTCTCTCACAAGCCACTAAGTCTTTGGAATGAGATTGGGACTTGGAGAGGATTTGATCTTTTGTTTTGTGTCTTGGAGTGAAGTATAGAGCTCTTGTATTGAATGCAATGGCTGAAAACTTGGATACCTTGAAGTGTGGTGGTTGGGGGGTATTTATAGCCCCACCCACCAAAATGGCCGTTGGGGAGGCTGTCTGTCGATGGGCGCACCGGACAGTTCGGTGCACCACCGGACACTGTCCGGTGTGCCAGCCACGTCACCCAACCGTTAGGGTTCGACCATTGGAGCTCTAACAGCTGGGACCACTGGACAGTCCGGTGGTGCACCGGACAGTCACTGTTCACTGTCTGGTGTGCCTTCTGGCACCTGCTCTGACTCTGTGCGCACTGTCCATGCACTGTAGCGCCTTTACAGGTTTCCGTTGGAGTCGACCGTTGCGCTGTAGCCATTGCTCCGCTGGCACACTGGACAGTCCGGTGCCACACTGGACAGTCCGATGAATTATAGCGGAGTGGCATTTCCAGAAACCCGAAGATGGCGAGTTCGAGTTGATCCACCCTAGTGCACCGGACAGTCCAGTGCGTCAGACCAGGGCAACCTTTGGTTTCTTTTGCTCCTTTCATTTTGAACCCTATCTTTAACTTTTTATTGGTTTGTGTTGAACCTTTGGCACCTGTAGAACATGTAATCTAGAGCAAACTAGTTAGTCCAATTATTTGTGTTGGGCAATTCAACCACCAAAATCATTTAGGAAAAGGTTTGACCCTATTTCCCTTTCAATCTCCCCCTTTTTGGTGATTGATGCCAACACAAACCAAAGCAAATATATAAGTGCAGAATTGAACTAGTTTGCATAAGGTAAGTGCAAAGGTTGCTTGGAATTAAACCAATTTAAGCTTTCATAGGATATGCATGGATTGTTTTCTTCTTATTTAACATTTTGGACCGCGCTTGCACCACTAGTTTTGTTTTTGCAAATTCTTTGGAAAATTCTTTTCAAAATCTTTTTGCAAATAGTCAAAGGTATATGAATGAGATTTAAAGAAGCATTTTCAAGATTTGAAATTTTCTCCCCCTATTTCAAATGCTTTTCCTTTGACTAAACAAAACTCCCCCTTAATGAAATTCTCCTCTTAGTGTTCAAGAGGGTTTTACAAATTGAGATAGAATTTCTTAGAGGAATACTAATTTCAAAGATACTAATTGAAAAACATTTTAAAAACTTAAATTTGTTTCGAAAAAGTTTGAAATTGGCGTGGTGGCGTGGTGGTGCGGTCCTTTTGCTTTAGGCTAATACTTTCTCTCCCTTTGGCATGAATCGCCAAAAACGGATACTTTGAGTGAAATATGAGCCCTTTTGAAATTCTCTCCCCCTTTGGCAAACAATACATGAGTGAAAGATTATACCAAAGTGGAGAGCGGTGCGGAGTGACGGCGAAGGGTAAATAATACCGGTAGAGTGGAGTGGAAGCCTTGTCTTCGCCGAAGACTCCATTTCCCTTTCAATATATGACTTAGCATGAAATACACTTGGAAAACACATTAGTCATAGCACATGAAAGAGATATGATCAAAGGTACATAAATGAGCTATGTGTGCAAAATATCAATCAAAATTCCAAGAATCAAGAATGTTTAGCTCATTCCTAAGTTTGGTAAAAGTTTTCTCATCTAATGGTTTGGTAAAGATGTTGGCTAATTGTTCTTTGGTGCTAACATAAGCAATATCGATATCCCCCCTTTGTTGGTGATCCCTCAAAAAGTGATACCGAATGGCTATGTGCTTAGTGCGGCTGTGCTCAACGGGATTATCCGCCATGCGGATTGCACTCTCATTATCACATAGGAGAGGGACTTTGGTTAATTTGTAGCCATAGTCCCTAAGGGTTTGCCTCATCCAAAGCAATTGCGCGCAACAATGGCCTGCGGCAATATACTCGGCTTCGATGGTAGTAGAAAGAGCTACTGAATTTTGTTTCTTTGAAGCCTAAGACACCAGGGATCTTCCCAAGAACTGACAAGTCCCTGATGTGCTCTTCCTATCAATTTTACACCCTGCCCAATCAGCATCGGAGTAACCTATTAAATCAAAAGTGGATCCCTTGGGGTACCTAAAAGGGAAATGTGCCCTTGGACCATTTCTATAATGTTTTCGTGATTAAGTGTCCAACACATAGTGAGTGAGTTATTATGTGCCAAACAAGCAAGAAGTGCAAATCATATATCAAGGTATGTTTCTAGACTTCATAGTTGGTTTTTGTATACTAATATATTTGTCTAAGTGTTAGAAATAGAGAAAAGAAGAAATGAAAAGAAGTGCAAAAGACTTGGCTAGGTGCAGTCGAAGTCCAGCTCTGCCTGGCACACAGGACTGTCCGGTGGTGCACCGGACAATGTCCAGTGGTGCACCAGACAGTGTCCGGTGCGCTAGGCTGGACTCCGGTGAAAAGGCCGCTCTCGGGAAAAGTTCAGCGGCGTACGGCTATAATTCACCGGACTGTCCGGTGGTGCACCGGACTGTCCGGTGAACCAACGGTCGCCAGCGCAACGGTCGGCCGTGCAATCCGCGGGCGACGCGTGGCCTGCACCAACGGTCAGTAGGGGGCACCGGACTGTCCGGTGTGCACCGGGCAGTGTCCGGTGCACCAACTGGCCCGGAGGTGCAACGGTCGTCTGCGCCAGAAAAGGAAGGAGATCATCACCGGACCGTCTATAGTGACTGTCTGGTGGCGCACCGGACTGTCCGGTGTGCCACTCGATAGAAGGCAAGAATGGCCTTCCTTCTTGGCCTCCAACGGCTCCTAGCTGCCTTGGGGCTATAAAAGGGACCCCTAGGCTCATGGAGGAGCCACCCAAGCTTACAAGAAACATTCTAAGACTCTAAGACTCCAACTTCACGCATTCGATTCTTTAAGATAGTGACTTGAGCTCCATTTGAGTTGTGAACTCCGTGCGTTGTGTTTTGAGCTCAAGTTGTGACTTGTGTGCGTGATTGTGCTGTGGATTTGAGTCTTGTGTGTGTTGCTCTCCCCTCCCTTACTTCTGTGCTTCTTTTGTGATCATCATTGTAAGGGCGAGAGGCTCCAAGTTGTGGAGATTCCTCACAAATGGGAGAAAGACTAAGAAAGGAAAAACCGTGGTATTCAAGTTGATCATCAGATCACTTGAAAGGGGTTGAGTGCAACCCTCGTCCATTGGGACGCCACAACGTGGAAGTAGGCAAGTGTTACTTGGCCGAACCACGGGATAAAATCGCGTCTCTTGTGTGCTTTCTCTTTGATTGTCTATGTTCACAAGAGCTCGTTTCAAGCTACTTAGCCATTCTAACTTTCATAACTAAGTTGTGTGGCTATTATTGTTGAATTTTACAGGATCACCTATTCACCCCCCTCTAGGTGCTCTCAATTGGTATCGGAGCTGTTCTCTTCACGTAAGGGACTAATCACCCAAAGAGATGGATCCTAAGGGAAAGGGGATGGTGGTCAACGACAAAGAGAAGAAGTCCCTCTTCAATGAGCCAAGGGACGACAAGCCCACTGACTCAGGATCGAGTCACAAGAAGAGGGACGGGAAGAAGAAGAGGCACATCAAGAAGATCATTTACTACGACAGCGATGCTTCCTCTTCTTCACCAAGAGATGACGACGACAATGACTCGTCTAAAAAGAAACTGGTTAATCAAAACTATTTATTTGATTATTCTCGTATTCCATTCAATTCTAATGCTCATTTACTATCAATTCCACTTGGTAAACCTCCACACTTTGATGGAGAAGACTACTCTTTTTGGAGTCACAAAATGCGTAGTCACTTATTTTCTCTCCATCCTAGCATTTGGGAGATAGTTGAAAATGAAATGCATTTTGATAGTACGAATAACCCTGTGTTTATTAATGAGAAAATTCATAAGAATTCACAAGCTACCACTGTTTTGCTATCATCTTTGTGCAGGGATGAATACAACAAGGTAAGCGGCTTGGACAACGCCAAGCAAATCTGGGACACCCTCAAGATATCTCATGAGGGAAATGACGCCATCATGATCACCAAAATGGAGTTGGTGGAAGGTGAACTGGGAATATTTGCAATGATCAGGGGAGAGGAGCCAACGCAAACCTACAACAGGCTCAAGACCCTCATCAACAAGATTAGAAGCTATGGAAGCACAAGATGGACGGACCACGACGTCGTCTGACTTATGCTAAGATCATTCACGGTAATTGACCCCCATCTTGTCAATCTCATTCATGAAAACCCCAGGTACACCAAGATGACGCCCGAGGAGATACTCGGAAAATTCGTGAGCGGGCGCATGATGGTAAAGGAGGCACGTTACGTGGATGACGCCTTGAACGGTCCACTACCCATCTACGAGCCGCAGCCGGTTGCTCTCAAAGCAACAAGCAGCAAGGAGGCGCTACCAAGCAAGGTTGCACAAGTTGAGGCTGCCGGGCTAAACGAAGATGAGATGGCCCTAATCATCAAGCGCTTCAAGACTGCACTGAAAGGACTCAAGGAGTACCCCAACAAGAACAAAGCAAGGGGAAAGCGCTCCTGTTTTAAATGCGGTAAGACTGGTCATTTGATAGCACAATGCCCCGATAATGATAATGACCAGGAACAAGAGAAGCATGGGAAGAGGGAGAAGAAGAAGGTCTACAAGAAGGCAAAGGGCGAGGCACACCTTGGCAAAGAATGGGATTCAGGCTGCTCTTCATCTGACTCCGACGATGAAGGACTGGCAGCCTCGACCTTCAACAAATCTTCGCTCTTCCCCAACGAATGCCACACTTGCCTCATGGCCAAGGAAAAGAAGGTAAGTGTTCGAGATACCCCTAAGTACTCTACTTCTAGTGATGAGAATTCCTCCGATGATGAAGTTACTCTAGTCTATTTAAAGGATTAGATAGAGCTAAAGTAGAAAAGATTAATGAATTAATTGATGCTCTAAATGAAAATGATAGACTTTTAGAAAAGCAAGAGGATATTTTGTATGAAGAGCATGATAAATTTGTTAGTGTTCAAAAATCTCTTGCTCTAGAAACTAAGAGAAATGAAATGTTATCCTCTGAATTATCTGCATGCCATGAATCTATCTCTAGTTTAAAGATTTTGAATGATGATTTAAATGCTAAGCTAGAGGAAGCTAATAAATCTA
Organism: Zea luxurians; assembly: GCA_029449295.1. Lineage (NCBI taxonomy): Eukaryota > Viridiplantae > Streptophyta > Magnoliopsida > Poales > Poaceae > Zea > Zea luxurians. The sequence continues at coordinate 114,454,710 of JAOPSE010000005.1, read as the reverse complement.
GTTCATGTGTAGAGCATGTTAGTATTTGCAATAGATGTAAGAACTTTGATGTTGATAAATGTAATGAACATCTTCCTGCTATTACAAAATTGAATGATGAAGTGGCAAGTCTTAATGCTCAACTTAAGACTCGCAAAAATGATTTTGATAAGTTAAAATTTGCTAGGGATGCCTACACAATTGGTAGACACCCCTCTATTAAGGATGGACTTGGTTTTCGAAAGGAAACCAAGAACTTAACAAGCCAAAAGACTCCCATTCTCAACAAGGAGAAAGGGAACGCTCCTATGGCTAGTAGTTCTCAAAAATGTCATGCTTACATTTATGATAGAAAATTTTCTAGGAATGCTCATTATAATAGGAGTTATGATGCTTTTAATTCACATGCTATGTTTGCCTCTTGCTCTACTTTTGTGCATGGTAGAAATAGGCCTAGAAAAAGTAATGTTGTGTCTCATGTGACTAGAAGAATGTGCAATGAACCTTCCACTATTTTCCATGCTTGCAATACTTCATTTGCGCTTGTATGTAAGAATGAAAAAGTAGTTGCTTGAAAGTTGGGATCCAAATGCAAGGGAGACAAGACTTGTATTTGGGTTCCAAAGGCTATTGTAACTAACCTTGTAGGACCCAAAAAGAGTTGGGTACCTAAAACCCAAGTGTAAATTGCCTTGCAAGTTTACGCATCCGGGGGCTCAAGCTAGATTATCGACAGCGGATGCACAAGCCATATGACGGGGGAGAAGAAGATGTTCACCTCCTACGTCAAGAATAAGGATTCCCAGGATACGATTATTTTTGGAGATGGGAACCAAGGCAAGGTCAAAGGTTTGGGAAAGATAGCCATCACAAGCGAGCACTCTATTTCAAATATATTTTTAGTAGAGTCATTAGGATACAACCTCCTGTCTGTAAGTCAATTGTGCCACATGGGCTACAATTGTTTGTTTACAAATGTTGATGTTTCTGTCTTTAGAAGGAGTGATGGTTCATTAGCGTTTAAGGGTGTATTAGACGACAAACTCTACTTAGTTGATTTTTCGAAAGAGGAGGCCGATCTAGATGCATGCTTAATAGCTAAAACTAGTATGGACTGGCTGTGGCATCGCCGTCTAGCACATGTTGGGATGAAGAACCTTCATAAACTTCTAAAGGGAGAACATGTGTTAGGACTAACCAATGTGTGTTTCGAAAAAGATAGACCTTGTGCAGCTTGTCAGGCAGGGAAACAGGTGGGAAGCACTCATCACAACAAGAATGTGATGACAACATCAAGACCACTGGAGCTTCTTCACATGGACCTCTTCGGACCCGTCGCCTACCTTAGCATCCGGGGAAGTAAGTATGGTCTAGTAATTGTTGATGATTTTTCCCGCTTCACTTGGGTATTCTTTTTGTAGGATAAATCAGAACCCCAAGGGACCCTAAAGCGCTTTCTAAGGAGGGCTCAAAACGAATTTGAGCTCAAGGTGAAAAAGATAAGAAGCGACAACGGGTCCAAGTTCAAGAATTTGCAAGTTGAGGAATACCTTGAGGAGGAAGGCATCAAGCACGAGTTCTCCACTCCCTACACACCATAGCAAAATGGTGTGGTAGAGAGGAAGAACAGGACGCTTATCAACATGGCGAGGACGATGCTTGGAGAGTTCAAGACACCCGAGCGGTTTTGGTCGGAAGCTGTGAACACAGCCTGCCACGCCATAAACCGGCTATATCTGCATCGCCTCCTCAAGAAGACCTCCTACGAACTCCTTACCAGTAACAAACCCAATGTCTCTTACTTTTGTGTATTTGGGAGCAAATGCTACATTTTGGTGAAGAAAGGTAGACATTCCAAATTTGCTCCCAAAGCTATAGAAGGGTTTTTACTAGGGTATGACTCAAATACAAAGGCGTATAGAGTCTTCAACAAATCATCGGGTTTGGTTGAAGTCTCTAGCGATGTTGTATTTGATGAGACTAATGGCTCTCCAAGAGAGCAAGTTGAGCTTGATGACATAGATGAAGATGATGTTCCGACGGCCGCAATGCGCATGATGGCGATTGGAGATGTGCGACCACAGGAACAACAGGAGCAAGATCAACCATCTTCCTCAACAATGGTGCATCCCCCAACTAAAGATGATGGACAGGTTCCTCAAGAAGAAGAGCGTGATCAAGGGGGAGCACAAGAAGAACAAGTTGTGGAGGAAGAAGCACCACTGGCCCCTCCAACTCAAGTCCGAGCAACGATCCAAAGAAATCACCCCGTCGATCAGATTCTGGGTGATATAAGCAAGGGAGTAACAACTCGCTCACATTTAGCTAATTTTTATGAGCATTACTCGTTTGTCTCTTCTATTGAGCCTTTCAGGGTAGAAGAGACCTTGCAGGATCCGGACTGGGTGTTGGCCATGCAGGAAGAGCTCAACAACTTCAAGAGGAACGAAGTTTGGAGCCTGGTGCCATGTCTCAAGCAAAATGTTGTGGGAACCAAGTGGGTGTTCCGCAAAGCAAGACGAGCACGGGGTGGTGACAAGAAACAAGGCTCGACTTGTGGCAAAAAGGTTATGCCCAAGTCGCAGGTTTGGACTTCGAGGAGACTTTTGCTCCTGTGGCTAGGCTAGAGTCTATTCGAATATTATTAGCCTATGCCGCTCACCACTCTTTCAGGTTGTTTCATATGGATGTGAAGAGCGCTTTCCTCAACGAGCCAATCAAGGAGGACATGTATGTGGAACAACCCCCTGGCTTTGAGGATGACAGGTACCCCGACCATGTGTTTAAGCTCTCTAAGGCGCTCTATGGACTTAAGCAAGCCCCAAGAGCATGGTATGAATGCCTTAGAGATTTCTTAATTGCTAATGCTTTCAAGGTTGGGAAAGCCGATCCCACTCTTTTCACTAAAACTTGTGATGGTGACCTTTTTGTGTGCCAAATTTATGTCGATGACATAATATTTGGTTCTACTAACCAAAAGTCTTGTGAGGAGTTTAGCAGGGTGATGACTCAAAAGTTTGAAATGTCAATGATGGGCGAGTTGACCTACTTTCTTGGGTTCCAAGTGAAGCAACTCAAGGATGGCACCTTCCTCTCTCAAACAAAGTACACTCAAGATCTTCTCAAAAGGTTTAGGATGAAGGACGCCAAGCCCGCGAAGACACCTATGGGAACCGACGGACATGTCGACCTCAACAAAGGAGGTAAGTCCGTTGATCAAAAGGCATACCGGTCTATGATAGGTTCCTTGCTTTATTTATGTGCTAGTAGACCGAACATTATGCTTAGTGTATGCATGTGTGCTAGATTTCAATCCGACCCCAAGGAATGTCACCTTGTGGCCGTTAAGCGAATTCTTAGGTATTTAGTTGCTACGCCTTGCTTCAGGATCTGGTATCCAAAGGGGTCTACCTTTGACTTGATTGGATATTCAGACTCCGATTATGCTAGATGCAAGGTTGATAGGAAGAGTACATCAGGGACGTGCCAATTCCTAGGAAGGTCCCTGGTGTCTTGGAGTTCAAAGAAACAAACATCCGTTGCCCTATCCACCACTGAGGCCGAGTATGTTGCCGCAGGACAGTGTTGCGTGCAACTACTTTAGATGAGGCAAACCCTCTGGGACTCTGGCTACAATCTAAGCAAAGTCCCACTCCTATGTGACAATGAGAGTGCAATCTGCATGGTAGATAATCCTGTTGAACATAGCCGCACTAAGCACATAGACATCCGGCATCACTTTCTGAGAGACCACCAGCAAAAGGGAGATATCGAGGTGTTTCATATTAGCACCGAGAACCAGCTAGCCGATATCTTTACCAAGCCGTTGGATGAGAAAACCTTTTGCAGGCTGCATAGTGAGTTAAATGTCTTAGATTCGTATAACTTGGATTGATCTATAGCATACATATGATCTATGCCTTTGATCATGTTACTTATGCATTTATGTAATTTGTTGCTTATTTATGGTACTCAAGTTGTGCAAGGGATTCCCGAACCTCACAAGTCCATGTGTGAATGATGCACATATTTAGGGGGAGAAGTGCTACAACTTGACCCTTTGAGACTAACCCTTGTGTTTGAGTATACTTGATGTAGCCTCAAAGGTGAATTGAAAGGGAAAGGTGAACTTGGACCATGCAAAACTTCCACTGCACTCCGGTATTAGTGTACTCACCTCCAAGTTCCATCTTATGCTCTAGTTGCCTTTTTGCTCTTAATTGACATTTTTGGTGAGGCAATGGGGTTAAAGGGTCAAGAATGATCCTGTTTTGGTGCTTAATGCCAAAGGGGGAGAAATTAAGGCCAAAGCAAATGGATCAGCTACACTTGTGAATTTTGAAAACAATAGAGTTAGAACTTTTGATTTGTGCTCGTATTGCAAAATTTTGTCTCTTGTGGGGGAGAATTTATGATTATGGGAAAGGGGGAGTTTTTGGCACTTGATCAATTTCACTCTTGGATTGTTTCTCTTTATGCCCAAACAAGAGAGTTTGACTTAGAGATAGGAAAATGAATTTGATTTGCAAAAACAAACCGAGTGGTGGCAAAGAATGATCCAAATATGTCAAAAAGTGTACAAAGACAATTTTGTTCTCAATTGCATTGATGTTGCACTTCTTTTGGTTGCTTTTGGATGTGTTGGCATAAATCACCAAAAAGGGGGAGATTGAAAGGGAAATGTGCCCTTGGGCCATTTCTATAATGTTTTGGTGATTAAGTGTCCAACACATAGTGAGTGAGTTATTATGTGCCAAACAAGCAAGAAGTGCAAATCATATATCAAGGTATGTTTCTAGACTTAGTAGTTGGTTTTGTATACTAATATATTTGTCTAAGTGTTAGAAACAGAGAAAAGAAGAAAAGAAAAGAAGTGCAAAAGACTTGGCTAGGTGCAGTCAAAGTCCAGCTCTGCCTGGCACACCGGACTGTCCGGTGGTACACCGGATAGTGTCCGGTGCGCTAGGCTGGACTCCGGTGAAAAGGCCGCTCTCGGGAAAAGTTCTGGGGCGTACGGCTATAATTCACCGGACTGTCCGGTGGTGCACCGGACTGTCCGGTGAACCAACGGTCGCCTGCGCAACGGTCGGCCGCGTAATCCGCGGGCGACGCGTGGCCCGCACCAACGGTCGGCAGAGGGCACCGGACTATCCGGTGTGCACCAGACAGTGTTCGGTTGTAACATCCCAAAATTTCAACCTGAGGTTTGGAACCCTAATCTCCTAACCCCCCCTTTTATCTCTCCCAAAATTCTCCCCCATAGGTCATCTCATCATATGCATACACTTGATTGTTTGAAGCACCTCACATAGATTATTATTTTCTAGCACCCAAGATTATTTAGCTATGTTATTTGTTCAAAAAAAGGAGATAAAGAAATAGAAAATAGAAAATAGAAATAAGAAATAGAAAAAGAAAAGAAAAAAAAGAAAAGGGGAACCCCCCCATCGGCTGGGCCGCTTCCGGCCCAGACCTCCCCTCCTCTCTCTCTTGCGCCCGCACCCCTCTCCCTCCCGTGGCCCAAGCGGCCCATCACCGTGCGCTCGCGCCTGCCACTGACACCCCGGCCCCACCCGTCAGCTGCCTCCCCCCCTCTCTCGTCGCTATCGGCTCGGCCCCACCCGTCAGCCCGCGCTCCCCTCCCTCGCAATCGCCCCCTCTCTGGCAGGCGGGCCCCACCTGTCAGCTCCCTCCCCTCGCCCGTGATCTGCAATCGACGCGATCACCGCCAGCCGGAGCCCCGCCTCGTCGCCTCACCATTACTCCTCCCCAGTGAGCCTTGGTACCTTGCGACCCTGTCCCTTGCGCCTGCCCCGAGCTATCCCGTCACCCCCCTGCCCGAGCCATCCCGTCGCAACTGTGCGACATTTTCGCCATCGCGGCAAGCATCGCCGGTGTGTGCCACCTCACCCCCCTTCCCCTTCCCAGCTGCCTATAAAAGGGCCACCCTGAGCTCTTGACTCCACCACGCCAAGCCTTAGCCGCTCCACCTTCCTCCCTTGGACTCAATCAAGCTTGTCGCCATCGTCCCTCCCCTCTCCGGTGAGCTCCGCTCTGCCCCCTCTGTTGAGTTCAAGTCAAATTAGTGTAGCTGTGGACCTCCGCCACTTCACCGCGAGCACGACTCACCCTTTCCCCTCGCCTATTGCACCGTTGGCCTCGCCGGCGACCTCACCGCCTCGAGCGCCCGCCACCGCACCATGGACCAGCCACCCTAGGCACCCTCCGGCCAAATTGGCCCCTCCACCATGATCCCCTACCCTTGCCCGTGCCTCGCCACCACTCCCCCATCGCGGAACCGGAACCCCGGCGGATAACCGCCGTGGGGCTTCACCGGCGGTCGAGCCCCGGCCGGTTCGCCCCCGTCACCGCTCCACGCCGTCAGCCCCCCTTCCTCTGGCACGTGGGCCCACGCCCACGGCGCCATCCCCGCGCCGTTCCCCGCTGGCGGGCCTAGTGGGCCGCCTGCCCCCCCCCCCCCGCGCGCGCGCCTGCGCCCGCGCCCACGCTCGGCTAGACCGAAATCCCCCCCCCCAGCCCAGCTAGCCGAGAATCCCTTTTCTTTTTCCTTTTTTCCATTTCTTTTTCCCATTTTCATATATATATTTATATACTGATATTTTATGCACCAAAAATAGTTTAAATAAATTATAGGGCACAAAAATAATAATGTACAATAATTGGCACACCCCACCAAGTCACCATGATTGATGTATTGTTCCTTATCTGTGTTTGTTAGCGGAAGAGGGATCCGATCCTCTAGAATTTGTAGCTCCAGAAGAAGGGTAGGAACCCGACCCCTCTGAAATAAATCTTTTGTGCCAGGAAAGCTTCGACGAAGGCAAGTCCATCCTTCCCTTGATGCATAATTTACCTATTCTTTCTACCACTACCTAAGCTGGGATTATGGGATGGAATATTTGCATTGTGAGCAGAGAGATAGCCCGCATTAACAAACATCTTTTGAGTACAAAATGTGGGATGGGAAAAGGGCAGTGGTTTTGACTAAGCGATGTTTTCAAAAAGTGTGCGATGAAGGGTATTCACCCTCATCACCTTGTGAGTGGGATGATCAGGGAATCCCTGGTTTAGGGGAGGGCCTAAGGTGATGGCTTAACTGGTTTAGGTGTGAGCAGAAGGATTGTCCCCTCATATAAGGACCGGTTTGTCATCCTTCACTACCTGTACTCATGAAAAGTACAACCACTCGAGACTGTATGGGCAGTCACTCAATCTAAACTCATACGGTCCAACCCCAGGGTTATGAAGGCTTGGGAGCACCTGGAGGATAAGGAGGGGGAATGTTTTGTACGGTTTGGACATGGCGGTGGCCTGACTCCTTCCGGTATAACCATTAAGGTTAGGACGTGCGAGGAAAGAAAGAGATTCGGATTCGGATCTCATTGGCCATGAGATCGCAGAGCCGGACTAGTGGGTAAAGTGTACCCCTCTGCACAGAGTTCAAACCTGTTCAAATAGTCCGTGTCCACTGGAATGGACGAGTCTGGTGTGGTATGACAATTAGTGTTTTATAACCTCCATGAACAGGGAAATGTGTGTGTGAGTTATTTTTGGAAATGAAAACGATGCCACGGGAGCAGGAAGCTCAGTGAAGGTTGAGTAATGTGTTATTTCTAGTTCTTTGGGAAAAACCCTAAAGGTACTGCCTTTCTCTGAGAAAAAGAAGAGTGACTCCAACTCCACCATATAAAGCATGTATGATATAGGTCCCTTTCTCTTTACGGGAGTGAGATGGGCTTGCGGAATACCTAGTGTATTCACCCAGATTTATTTATGTTTTTCAGCAGCTGAAGACTTCTTTTCTGCTATGCTTGATTGAGGGGGCTGTGTCTGCACCCAGTTCTGCCTGTGGCTTGGGCTAGTTTATCCCCTACTGCGCTTTTTATTTCCGTCTCTCTCGAGCTTGTACTTTGGTATTGTAATAACATTTATTCATACTATGTACTATTTGAAGTAAGGAATGTGGTTACTAGCCTCCTGGGACTAGTAATTGTATCACATTTGAGTTCCAAAGGATCGGAACGCTTCAGGTTGTATCAGAGCCATAGGACTGGCCGTAGATCGTAGCCCCGACCTTAAAAGTTTGCCTTTCAAGAAAACACCTCTTACCCCTAAGAAAAATCTCCTCTCCTTTCCCCTGATATTAACAGACCCTTCTTTTCTTCTACCAGATGGAAGGCCCTTTGGTCATTAGGACATCCTACTGCTCAGAGGAGGAAGGATTCCCTCATCTCTTACGAAGTTGCGCGCTTCGCATGGGGATCCGCAAGAAGCCAGAGTATGTCTGGAAAGAATACCACGAAAACAGAATTGAGAAGTGCTCTATGGCAGTCTACCTGGGAGAAAGTCGAAGCTACCCAAACCACCCTCCTTTCCAAGTTACCTTCACTGGACACCACTTCCCAGACACTTGCCAAATTGTTGCCCGAAAAGCCCTCCGACAGCTATGCCAAAACTACAGCAAAGAGGTTTTTGAAACCCCCCTTCGTTACTTCCCACCTAGCAACAAAAATACCCCTACCTAGAGGAAAAGACTTCAGGCCCTGTCAGGAAGAGATCCTAACGAGGATGACCCCACCATCGTCTACATGGCCGAATATCTCCACACTCTCGGTAACCACTATGATGACCTTTCCTCCCACTGCACCCACCTAAACTCCCAGGTGGAAAGCTTAGAGCAGTAGGTCAAGGAACTTAAAAAGAAGAAGGCGTCCCTCCAAGAGAGTCTCGATATAGCAGAAGGCAAAGAGGCCAACACTCGTGAAGCCTACCGAACCCTGAAGATGGATTACGATAAGAAGCTAAAGAAGCTCGCCCCCACGAAGAAAATCCAAAAGAAGACCAAAAGCCAAGGATGCCAGACTGAGCGGAAGAGGAAAGCCCCTCTAGCTCCACCTCTCTCCAGGATAGAGAATCTATCCGACATCGAGGATATGTCCCTAGCTAGCCTTGATGACGTTCTCAAGGAATTTGGGGACACCTTAGAAAAGGAGTTCGGAAGTACCTTAGAAAGCGCTCGCGTGGAGTGCGACTTGTGGTAACTGTATGCTTGTAATGAACTTGTGTAATGAATAAAATAACTTGGTTGAAAAATTTTTGGCATATGCATAGTAGTAACTCTCTCTCCCCCTGGCAGATGGCTTCGGATAAAACCACGCCTACCGCCTCCGGGATTGGAGCAGGGTTTCCCCTAGGAGCTGAAGGAGAAGCCGGTGGAGAAGGGAGTGAGACCCACCTCCCTGCACCTCCGGAGTTGCCATTAGATTTAGCCCAAGTTCTAGCCAACCAAACCCGACTCATTGAGGTCCTCACTAGAAGTTTGGAGAATCAACGCCCGAATGGTGGAAGACCACAAGACAGGATGGGAGATTTTCTGAGGCTCAAGCCTCCCACATTCGCTGGATCCAGCAATCCCCTCGATACTGATGACTGGCTACGCACGATTAAAAGGAAGTTAGAAGCCATCGGATGCCCAGAGAATCAGTGTGTTCAATTGGCTGCTCATCAACTTTTCAGGATGGCCCTAGCATGGTGGGATACCTTCAGCACTGCCGTTAGAGATGCTACCTGGACAGAGTTTGAAACCGCTTTTCGAGAGCACCATGTGCCCCAAGGAATCGTTCAGCTCAAGGAAGATGAATTCCAGGAACTAACTCAAGGTGGAAGATCTGTCAGTGAGTATGTGCACAAATTCACAGAATTGGCCCGCTACGCGCCCGACGATGTCAGCTCAGAAGCCAAGAAGATGGCCCACTTTTTGAAAGGGTTCAGACTAGAACTCAAGACCATCCTAGCCAGCCAAGATTTCCTCATCTTGTCGCACCTCTCAAACAAAGCCATACAAGTGGAAAGGGCAAGGGAAGAAGAAAAAGGTCACCTCAAGAGGAAATTCCAAGTCCTCCGAGCTCAGCAGCAGGACCGGCACTAGAGAACTCGATCCTTTGGGTTTCCACCCAAGGGACCAAGCTTCAATAGACCAGCAGGACCCACTCCGTCATGTTTCAGTCAGCAGAGTTAGAGCTCCTTTCAGGCCCCCTCGGTTGCAAGCAACCAACGCCAGCAAATGCCTGTTGGCACTGCGGAGACCCCAGTCACTTCAAAAACAACTGCCCCCAGTTGAAGGCATCAGGACCTGCTTACTCCAACTCGGTGAATGGCCCCAAGAATACCTCAGCACCCACCCTCAAGGCGCCCTCCTTCATCAGCCAGCAGAACAAGACCCAGTATCAAGGAAGGGCACGAGTAAACCATGTCGATGCTCAGGAGGCTCAGCAAGCTCCGGGAGTAGTGCTCGGTGAGTTCCTTATTGAATTTACTCCCGCTACTGTACTTTTTGATTCAGGAGCATCCCATTCTTTTATAGCACTAGTTTTGTGGAAAAGCATGGCATTCCCTCTACCCACCTAGAAATTCCCTTGGTCACCCGAACCCCAGGGTCAGACCTTCTATGCCAGCTCAAATGCTCCCAAGTCAGAATTCTTTTATGTGGGGTAGTATTCTGAGCAGACTTAACCATCTTGCCATCCTAAGGAATTGATGTGATCTTAGGAATGGATTGGTTAACCAAGCACAAAGGCATCATAAGTTGCGCAAACAAGACAGTCCTTCTCACGGACCACCAAGGAAATTCAGTCTCTTGTCAGGCTTAGCCACCCGCCAATGACCCAATGGTGTTTAATCTAGCAATAGAAAGCATGTCAATGGTAGAAGAATTCATGGATGTATTCCCAGAAGAGTTGCCAGGAATGCCGCCAGAAAGAGAAGTGGAGTTCTACATAGATCTGATCCCTGGTACGGCACCCATCGCAAAGAGACCATACCGCATGGCTCCTACCGAGTTAGCAGAATTAAAACTCTAGATCGCAGAGCTTCAACAAAAAGGGTACATCCGTCCCAGCTCATCCCCTTGGGGAGCACCAGTCCTTTTCGTCACTAAAAAGGATGGAAGTATGAGGATGTGTATTGATTACCGATCTTTAAATGAAGTTACAATAAAAAACAAGTATCCACTCCCATGGATCGACGACCTCTTCGACCAACTTCAAGGGGCCAAATATTTCTCCAAAATAGACCTGAGGTCTGGTTATCACCAACTAAGAATCAAGGAAGCAGATATTTAGAAGACTGCATTTGTCACCCGGTACGAACAATATGAGTTCATAGTAATGCCTTTTGGACTAACGAACGGACCCGCCTTTTTCATGAACCTCATGAATAAGGTATTCATGGAAGAACTGGATAAGTTTGTCGTAGTCTTCATTGACGACATCCTTATCTACTCCAAGAATCGCGAAGACCATGAGCGTCACCTCCGGATCGTCCTCGAAAGACTTAGAGCACATCAACTCTATGCTAAGCTCAGCAAATGTGAATTCTGATTAGAAAAGATAGCCTTCCTTGGGCATATCTTGATTGCAGAAGGAATAGAAGTAGACCCGTCCAAGGTTGAAGCAGTATCAAAATGGAAGCAGCCATCCAACGTCAGTGAAGTTCGAAGCTTTCTGGGAATGGCAGGATTTTACCGCCACTTTATCAAGGGATTCTTCAGCATAGCAAGACCTATGACCGAGCTCCTCAAGAAAGACAATAAGTTTGTGTGGACCCTAAAGTGTGAGAAAAGTTTCTAGATCATAAAGGAAAAGCTCACGACCGCGCCCGTTTTGACACTACCAGATATACATCAGGATTTCGTCATCTATTGTGATGCTTCAAGGCAAGGCTTAGGGTGTGTTCTGATGCAAAATGAGAAAGTCATTGCTTATGCATCACACTTACTCAAGCCGCATGAGCAGAATTATCCCACCCACGATTTGGAGTTGGCAGCCATAGTGCATGCCCTGAAAATATGGAGGCACTACCTAATTGGGAACAAATGTCACATCTTCACCGATCACAAGAGTCTGAAGTATATCTTCACTCAGCCAGATCTCAACCTCCGTCAGAGAAGATGGCTGGAACTGATCAAAGATTATGACCTTGAGATTCATTACCACCCCGGAAAGGCCAACGTGGTAGCAGACACCCTCAGCCAAAAACCTTTCGGGATAAAGGGAGCCAACTTTTTAGAAGATTGGAAGAAGGAATCAACTCAGCTGAATGCATGTCTAGGAAACAACGGCAGCCTAGAAGTCAAACCAATGCTAGAAGACCTCATATGCAAGGCTCAATGCCTGGACATGGAGACAGCAAGACTTATGGCAAAAACTCGCAAAGAACAACTTTCGGACCTCAGGACAGATGAACAAGGAGTACTTTGGTTCAAGAACCATCTGTGTGTACCAAAAGGAGAGGCACGAGAAGTCTTGCTCGATGAAGCTCACAACTCAGCCTACTCCATCCACCCAGGAACCACCAAGATGTACCTAGACCTCAAAACCAGATACTGGTGGAGAGGGATGAAGAAAGAGATAGCACAGTATGTGGCCCGGTGTGACGCTTGCCAACGAACAAAAGCCGAGCACCAGAAACCTGCCGGCCTATTGCAACCCCTTCTAGTGCCCGAATGGAAGTGGGAGGAAATAGGCATGGATTTTGTAACTGGACTACCCCGGACATAAAAAGGGAATGACTCTATCTGGGTAATAATAGACTGTCTTACCAAGGTAGCCCACTTCATCCCAGTGAAAACTACCTTTGGAGGAGCCACCCTTGCCCGGATTTATCTTAAAGAGATAGTCAGACTCCATGCATTCTAAGGAAGATAGTGTCATACAGGGGAACCCAGTTCACCTCCAAATTTTGGATGAGCCTTCAGCAAGCTATGGGCACCAAGCTAGACTTCAGCATCGCCTATCACCCCCAGTCAGATGGTCAGACAGAAAGGGTCAACAAGGTCCTCGAAGATTTATTAAGAGCCTGTGTGTTAACATTCGACAGAAACTAGGAGTCCAGTTTGCCTTATGCAGAGTTCTCGTATAACAACAGCCATCAGGTCAGTATCAAGATGTCACCGTTCGAAGCATTGTATGGAAGAAAGTGCCAGACCCCTCTCATGTAGTCCAACGTAGGGGAAAAGACACTGGAAGGACCTGCCTTTGTTAAAGTGGCTGAAGAGAAAGTTGCCCTGATCCGCAAAAGATTACTAGAAGCTCAGAGTCGGCAGAAAAGTTATGCGGACAACAGGCGGAGAGAACTCAGATTTGAGGAAGGAGACTTCGTCTACCTCAAGGTCTCCCCGATGCGTGGTGTCAAGAGGTTCCAAGTGAAAGGAAAGCTAGCACCGCGATTCATCGGCCCCTATCCCATCATTGGCAGAGTGGGACCCGTAGCATACCGTCTTGAATTACCAAAATCCATGTCTGATATCCACAATGTGTTTCATGCGTCCCAGCTCCGCAGATGCCTGCAAGTACCAGAAAGTCACATCGAAGAAGAGGCAATCCAGATTCAGAAAGATCTTTAGTACCGAGAAAAGCCAATAAAGATTCTTGGCTCAGCATTCCGAAAGACCCGCAACTCAGAAGTGAAACTCTGTAAAGTTCAGTGGAGCAGAGAAGGAGAAGAGGAGGCTACCTGGGAAAGTGAGGACTCTTTGAGGAGGGAATACCCTTACCTTTTCTTGAGTCCCGTCTAAAATATCTAGGGCGAGATTCCTTTAAGTGGGGTAGGTTTGTAACATCCCAAAATTTCAACCCGAGGTTTGGAACCCTAATCTCCTAACCCCCCTTTTATCTCTCCCAAAATTCTCCCCCGTAGGTCATCTCATCATATGCATACACTTGATTGTTAGAAGCACCTCACATAGATTATTATTTTCTAGCACCCAAGATTATTTAGCTATGTTATTTGTTCAAAAAAAGGAGATAAAGAAATAGAAAATAGAAAATAGAAATAAGAAATAGAAAAAGAAAAGAAAAAAAAAAGAAAAGGGAAACCCCCATCGGCTGGGCCGCTTCCGGCCCAGACCTCCCCTCCTCTCTCTCTCTCTCGCGCGCCCGCGCCCCTCTCCCTCCCGCGGCCCAAGCGGCCCATCACCACGCGCCCACGCCCACCACTGACACCCCGGCCCCACCCGTCAGCTGCCTCCACCCTCTCTCGTCGCTGTTGGCTCGGCCCCACCCGTCAGCCCGCGCTCCCCTCCCTCACGACCGCCCCCTCTCTGGCAGGCGGGCCCCGCCTGTCAGCTCCCTCCCCTCGCCCGTGATCTACAATCGACACGATCACCGCCGGCCGGAGCCCCGCCTCATCGCCTCGCCATTACTCCTCCCCAGCGAGCCTTGGCGCCTTGCGGCCCTGTCCCTTGCGCCTACCCCGAGCTATCCTGTCACCCCCCTGCCCGAGCCATCCCGTCGTAATTGTGCGCCATTTTCGCCGCCGTGGCAAGCGTCGCCGGTGTGTGCCACCTCACCCCCCTTCCCCTTTCCGGCCGCCAATAAAAGGGCCGCCCCGAGCTCCTGACTCCACCACGCCAGGCCTTAGCCACTCCACCTTCCTCCCTCGGACTCAATCAAGCTCGCCGCCGTCGTCCCTCCCCTCTCCGGTGAGCTCTGCTCTGCCCCCTCTGTTGAGTTCAAGTCAAATTAGTGTAGCTGTGGACCTCCGCCACTTCACCGCGAGAACGACTCACCCTTTCCCCTCGCCTATTGCACCGTTGGCCTCGCCGACGACCTCACTGCCTCGAGCGCCCGCCACCGCACTATGGACCAGCCACCCTAGGCACCCTCTGGCCAAATTGGCCCCTCCACCATGATCCCCTACCCCAGCCCGTGCCTCGCCACCACTCCCCCATCGCGGAACCAGAACCCCGACGGAGAACCGCCATGGGGCTTCACCGGCGGCCGAGCCCCGGCCGGTTCGCCCCCCTCGTCACCGCTCCACGCCGTCAGCCCCCCTTCCTCTAGCACATGGCCCCACGGCCACGGCATCGTCCCCGCGCCGTTCCCCGCTGGCGGGCCTAGTGGGCCGCCTGCCCCCCCCCCCCCCCCCCGCGCGCCCGCGCTCGGCTGGGCTGAAATCCCCCCAGCCCAGCTAGCCGAGAATCCCTTTTCTTTTTCCTTTTTTCCATTTATTTTTCCCATTTTCATATATATATTTGTATACTGATATTTTATGCACCAAAAATAGTTTAAATAAATTATAGGGCACAAAAATAATAATGTACAATAATTGGCACACCCCACCAAGTCACCATGATTGATGTATCATTCCTTATCTGTGTTTGTTAGCGGAAGAGGGATCCGATGCTCCAGAATTTGTAGCTCCGGAAGAAGGGCAGGAACCTGACCCCTCTAAAATAAATCTTCTATGCCAGGAAAGCTTCGATGAAGGCAAGTCCATCCTTCCCTTGATGCATAATTTACCTATTCTTTCTACCACTACCTAAGCCGGGATTAAGGGATGGAATATTTGCATTGTGAGCAGAGAGATAGCCCGCATTAACAAACATCTTTTGAGTACAAAATGTGGGATGGGAAAAGGGCAGTGGTTTTGACTAAGCGATGTTTTCCAAAAGTGTGCGATGAAGGGTATTCACCCTCATCACCTTGTGAGTGGGATGATTAGGGACTCCCTGGTTTAGGGGAGGGCCTAAGGTGATGGCTCAACTGGTTTAGGTGTGAGCAGAAGGATTGTCCCCTCATATAAGGACCGGTTTGTCATCCTTCACTACATGTACTCATGAAAAGTACAACCACTCGAGACTGTATGGGCAGTCACTCAATCTAAACTCGTACGGTCCAACCCTAGGGTTATGAAGGCTGGGGAGCACCAGGAGGATAAGGAGAGGGAATGTTTTGTCCGGTTTGGACATGGCGGTGGCCTGACTCCTTCCGGTATAACCGTTAAGGTTAGGACGTGCGATGAAAGAAAGAGATTCGGATTCGGATCTCATTGGCCATGAGATCGTAGAGCCAGACTAGTGGGTAAAGTGTACCCCTTTGTGCAGAGTTCAAACCTATTCGAATAGTTCGTGTCCACTGGAATGGACGAGTTTGGTGTGGTATGACAATTAGTGTTTTATAACCTCCATGAATAGGGAAATGTGTGTGTTAGTTATTTTTGGAAATGAAAACGATGCCACGGGAGCGGGAAGCTCAGTGGTGGTTGAGTAATGTGTTATTTCTATTTCTTTGGGAAAAACCCTAAAGGTACTGCCTTTCTGTGAGAAAAAGAAGAGTGACTCCAACTCCACCATATAAAGCATGTATGATATAGGTCCCTTTCTCTTTACGGGAGCGGGATGGGCTTGCGGAATACCTAGTGTATTCACCCAGATTTATTTATGTTTTTCAGCAGCTGAAGACTTCTTTTCTGCTATGCTTGATTGAGGGGGTTGTGTCTGCACCCAGTTCTGCCTATGGCTTGGGCTAGTTTATCCCCTACTGCGCTTTTTATTTCCATCTCTCTCGAGCTTGTACTCTGGTATTGTAATAACATTTATTCGTACTATGTACTATTTGAAGTAAGGAATGTGGTTACTAGCCTCCTGGGACTAGTAATTGTATCACATTTGAGTTCCAAAGGATCAGGACGCTTCACCGGTGCACCAACTGGCCCGGAGGTGCAATGGTCGTCTGCACCAGAAAAGGAAGGAGATCGGCACTGGACTGTCTACAGTGACTGTCCGGTGGCGCACCAGACTGTCCGGTGCGCCACTTGACAGAAGGCAAGGATGGCCTTCCTTGTTGGCCTCCAACGGCTCCTAGCTGCCTTGGGGCTATAAAAGGGACACCTAGGCGTATGGAGGAGCCACCCAAGCTTACAAGAAACATTCTAAGACTCCAACTTCACGCATTCGATTCTTTGAGATAGTGACTTGAGCTCCATTTGAGTTGTGAACTCCGTGTGTTGTGTTTTGAGCTCAAGTTGTGACTTGTGTGCATGATTGTGCTGTGGATTTGAGTCTTGTGTGTGTTGCTCTCCCCTCCCTTAGTTCTGTGCTTCTTTTGTGATCATCATTGTAAGGGCGAGAGGCTCCAAGTTGTGGAGATTCCTCGCAAACGGGAGAAAGACTAAGAAAGGAAAAACCATGGTATTCAAGTTGATCATCAGATCACTTGAAAGGGGTTGAGTGCAACCCTCGTCCATTGGGACGCCACAACGTGGAAGTAGGCAAGTGTTACTTGGCCAAACCATGGGATAAAATCGCGTGTCTCTTGTGTGCTTTCTCTTTGATTGTCTGTGTTCACAAGAGCTCGTTTCAAGCTACTTAGCCATTCTAACTTTCATAACTAAGTTGTGTGGCTATTAGTGTTGAATTTTACAGGATCACCTATTCACCCCCCTCTAGGTGCTCTGAGTACCAAAGACCAAACTTAGGTGTATGAACTAAATATCTCAAGATTCTTTTCACGGCCCTAAGGTGAACTTCCTTAGGATCGGCTTGGAATCTTACACACATGCATACGGAAAGCATAATATCCGGTCGAGATGCACATAAATAGAGTAGAGATCCTATCATCGACTGGTATACCTTTTGATCTACGGATTTACCTCCTGTGTCGAGGTCGAGATGCCCATTGGTTCCCATGGGTGTCTTGATGGGCTTGGCATCCTTCATTCCAAACCTTGTAAGTATGTCTTGAATGTACTTGGTTTGGCTGATGAAGGTGCCCTCTTGGAGTTGCTTTACTTGAAATCCTAAGAAATACTTCAACTCCCCCATCATAGACATCTCGAATTTTTGTACCATGATCCTACTAAACTCTTCACAAGTAGATTTGTTAGTAGACCCAAATATGATATCATCAACATAAATTTGGCATACAAACAAATCATTTGCAATAGCTTTAGTAAAGAGAGTAGGATCGACTTTGCCGACTTTGAAGCCATTAGGGATAAGAAAATCTCTTAGGCATTCATACCATGCTCTTGGGGCTTGCTTGAGCCCATAAAGCGCCTTAGAGAGTTTATACACATGGTTAGGGTACTCACTATCTTCAAAGCCAGGAGGTTGCTCAACATAGACCTCCTCCTTGATTGGTCCATTGAGGAAGGCACTTTTCACGTCCACTTGATAGAGCTTAAAGCCATGGTAAGTAGCATAGGCAATTAATATGCGAATTGACTCAAGCCTAGCTACGGGTGCATAGGTTTCACCGAAATCCAAACCTTCGACTTGTGAATATCCTTTGGCTACAAGTCAAGGTTTGTTCCTTGTCACCACACCATGCTCATCTTGCTTGTTGCGGAATACCCACTTGGTTGCTACAACATTTTGATTAGGATGTGGAACTAAATGCCATACCTCATTCCTCGTGAAGTTGTTGAGTTCCTCTTGCATTGCCAACACCCAATCCGAATCTCTTAATGCATCTTCCACCCTGTATGGCTCAATAGAAGACACAAAAGAGTAATGTTCACAAAAATGAGCGACACAAGATCGAGTGGTTACCCCCTTATGAATATCGCCGAGGATAGAGTTCACGGGGTGATCTCTTTGTATCGCTTGGTGGACTCTTGGGTGTGGCGGTCTTTGACCCTGATCATCTTCCTTGTCTTGATCATTGGCATCTCCCCCTTGATAATTGTCCTCCTCTTGAGGTGGCTCATCTTCTTGATCTTCTTCTTTATCATCTTGAGCCGGTTCCTCATCTTGGGTTGGTGGAGATGCTTGTATGGAAGATGATGGTTGATCTTGTGCTTGTGGAGGCTCTTCGGATTCCTTAGGACACACATCCCCAATGGACATGTTTCTTAGCGCAACGCATGGAGCCTCTTCATCATCTAGCTCATCAAGATCAACTTGCTCTACTTGAGAGCCGTTAGCCTCATCAAACACAATGTCACAAGAAACTTCAACTAGTCCAGTGGACTTGTTAAAGACTCTATATGCCCTTGTGTTTGAGTCATATCCAAGTAAAAAGCCTTCTACAGCCTTAGGAGCAAATTTAGATTTTCTACCTCTTTTGACAAGAATAAAACATTTGCTACCAAAGACTCTAAAATATGAAACATTGGGCTTTTTACCGGTGAGGAGTTCATAGGATGTCTTCTTGAGGATTCAATGAAGGTAGAAACGGTTGATGGCATAGCAAGCGGTGTTGATTGCTTCCGCCCAAAACCGGTCTGAAGTCTTGTATTCATCAAGTATGGTCCTCGCCATGTCAAGTAGAGTTCTATTCTTCCTCTCCACTAACCATTTTGTTGTGGTGTGTAGGGAGAAGAGAACTCATGCTTGATGCCCTCGTCCTCAAGAAAGCCTACAATTTGAGAGTTCTTGAACTCCATCCCATTGTCGCTTCTAATCTTTTTGATCCTTAAGCCGAACTTGTTTTGAGCCCGTCTCAAGAATCCCTTTAAGGTCTCTTGGGTTTGGGATTTATCTTGCAAAAAGAACACCCAAGTGAAGCGAGAATAATCATCGACAATTGCAAGACAATACTTACTCCCGCCGATGCTTATGTAAGCGATCGGGCCGAATAGATCCATGTGGAGTAGCTCAAGCGGCCTGTCGGTCGTCATGATGTTCTTGTGTGGATGATGAGCACTAACTTGCTTCCTTGCTTGACATGCACTACAAACCCTGTCTTTCTCAAAATGAACATTGGTTAGTCCCAAAATGTGTTCTCCCTTTAGAAGCTTGTGAAGATTCCTCATCCCAACGTGGGCTAGTCGGTGATGCCAGAGCCAACCCAAATTAGTCTTAGCAATTAAGCAAGTATCGAGTTCAACTCTATTAAAATCAACTAAGTATAGCTGACCCTCTAGTACTCCCTTAAATGCTACTGAATCATCACTTCTTCTAAAGGAGTAACACCTATATCCATAAGAAGACAGTTGTAACCCATTTTGCATAATTGAGAAACAGAAAGCAAATTGTTATCTAAAGAATCTACAAGAAAAACATTGGAAATAGAATGGTCAGGTGATATAGCAATTTTACCATGTCCTTTGACCAAACATTGATTTCCATCCCCGAATGTGATAGCTCTTTGGGGATCTTCATTTTTCTCATAGGAGGAGAACATCCTTATCTCCCCAGTCATGTGGTTTGTGCACCCGCTATCAATGATCCAACTTGAGCCCCCGGATGCATAAACCTACAAAACAAGTTTAGGCCTTGTTCTTAGGTACCCAAATGGTCTTAGGTCCTTTGACATTAGAAACAAGCACCTTGGGTACCCAAACACAAGTCTTTGAACCCTTGTGTTTGCCCCCAACATATTTGGCAACTACTTTGCCTAATTTGTTAGTGAGCAGATAAGAAGCATCAAAAGTCTTAAATGAAACATTAGGTTTATTTGATGCAATAGGAGATTTCTTTTTGGGCAATTTAACAAGAGTGGATTGCCTAGAACTAGATGCCTCACTCTTATACATAAAAGCATGATGAGTGCCAGAGTGAGACTTCCTAGAATGAATTATCCTAATCTTATGTTCGGGATAACCAGCAGGATATAAAATATAGCCCTCGTTATCCTGAACCATGGGAGCCTTACCCTTAACAAAATTAGACAATTTCTTAGGGGCGTTAAGCTTGACATTATCTCCCTGTTGGAAGCCAATGCCATCCTTAATGCCAGGGCGCCTCCCACTATAGAGCATGCTTCTAGCAAATTTAAATTTTTCATTTTCTAAGTCATGCTCATTAATTTTAGCACTAAGTTTGTGACGGAACCTCCCAAGTCATTAGGCCCACCTACAGTTGTCCTTGTCCAATGGATCTCAGACAACCCTGCAGGTGTTCCTGAATCACTTGACAAGTTCGGTATCTGCTTTTCTTACCTTCCCAAGAGCGTTTTACTCGTCACGCAGACATTACAAATCATCGGAGATACGAAAATGCGGAAGCGATTACATAAACTTACCTTTATTTAAAAGTAAGACAAAGTGATATATTACAGACCAGGATATAATTAACTGAGTGCAGAGTATTATTATTACAAGCCAAGGGAGGCAAAACCCCCTCCCGATAAGTATCAAACAAAAGTTTTTATGGAGGAACCCTTCCTCCCGCAGCTCTACTCTTGTTTTTCTTCTTTTGAGACCACCTTGGAACAGAAACAACAAAAGTTTGTCGCTTCTTCACCTAAAAACAACAGGGAATAAAACCCTGAGTATGGAATTACTCAGCAAGACTTACCCGACTAAAGAAAAGATTCTCAAGGGTATGCTGGTTATTAGGGAGTCAAGGTAAGGTTTCTCAATAATCAAAGACTCTGTTTGCATAAATGCTTACTAAAGTGGATCCTTAAAAATCCAATTTTACTTGTCCGGTTAAGTAAGATTAGCTATCTCTAGAGTTCTTTCTACCCTAGTTCAATCACTTGACCTGCACTAGCCAATTTCTTAACACCCTTAATCTTTACTGGAGTTCTACGTATAGGGCAGTGACCAAGTCTTCATAACCGCGAAGGTACGACGATCCGAATCGATTATACTCAGCTGAGGATCTCCAATCACACGACATATGTAGCACTTAACCCTTGCATATGTCAACCCGCCACTGGGGTTCTTAAGACCAGATCA
This sequence comes from Zea luxurians, assembly GCA_029449295.1. Classification (NCBI taxonomy): domain Eukaryota; kingdom Viridiplantae; phylum Streptophyta; class Magnoliopsida; order Poales; family Poaceae; genus Zea; species Zea luxurians. The sequence goes on along the minus strand of JAOPSE010000005.1, from coordinate 114,433,302 downwards.
GGTTCACGCCAACCGAGAGCAAAGATACACCACCATCCAGCCTCTTGCCACAGAGGGTACACGCTACTCTCGCCATCTCTCCACTCCCATTGCGTGGTATCTTATTCTGGCCTTAGTCTGCCCGAGGCAAAGCTTACCTATGACGAGGCATGTGACCAGTTAAAGGGTCCTCGGTCATCAAGCCTACATCGACACGGTCCTTAATCGACTCAGACGGAGACACTACACCGAGACTCTCTTCTCGTGCAAGTCACCCACCCGGTCTCAGCTTTATCATTTCATATCCTAAAGTTTGGTACCTATCATAGGTACATCTTTTCCGATGTTGAACCCATCATGGCCATGATGGATCCACCATCAAATTTTATTTTCAAAAGCATCCCTCCCAATTTGCCACATCATCTTTTGTAAAAACAAAACCTTTTCTTTGTTAAAGCAAGACTAAGCATAGTAAAAACTTTTTATAAAATAGGGATTCAAAGGAAGGTAATCAAATTCAAGGAAGGTAATGCAGGAATTGTTTTATTAATCAACTCCTATCACATAATGCATCAAGCAAATGAGAAAGATTTTAAAAGAGTCAAGGAGGTGGCAAATACACCGGGGCTTGCCTTAGTTTACAGGTGATTCAGGCTCAGTTCCACAGATGTCAAAATAAAAACAGCTGTCGGCCTGATGTTCCTGAGGTGGTGGTGGTGAAGTCTTCTCTCCTTCTACTTCAACTTCTTCTTCGTTTTCTAAAGATAACCATACACAATAATGAATGCCCATGTAATGTTCATGAGAATGCAAAGATAATAAGAGTTCATTATCTAAGGTCTTGAATACAATTTTCCTTCACGGATCTCCGAAAACTTAGGGTTTCCGGAGTTAGTAAAGGAATTCAAAGGGCAGGGGTAGGGTTTTATGTTCTAATTAACAAACAAGGTCCAAATCAAATCAAACTCTACCCAAGGCTTTTAAATGATGTTTAGAGTTCAAATAAAAAGTTTGAGGATTTTTGGAATTATTATCTAATTTCTAAAAATCCAGAAGCAATGCTTTAGGCTATTTTAGATGCTCCAAAATTCCCCATTTGATCTAAAAATCATGAAACTATTTTTATTAAATACTATGGAAAATTAGAAACCTAATAAAATTGGTCTAGTATTTTTAGGATTTTTCTACAATTTGCTATAAATTTCCAAAGTCCAGAAGAAAAAGAAAAGAGAAAAGGTGCTACAGAACTGGGCCGAAAGCAGCCCGAGCAGCCCAGTCTGCACAGGAAAGCGCGCGCGCCCGCGCTTGCTGAGTCGACTTTACACCGGGGTCCTTAGGGTTTTGAATAACGAGGAAAAGGCCTGCGCACTATTTAACTGAGTTGCTGACAAATGCAGAAAAACCCCTGAAGTTCTATTCCTTTACCGCACGAGGACCACGACGGTCAGCGGCGCGGCAGAGCTCCGGCGAGCCCGTGTACCGGCCGATTCACGCAAGGAGCGGCGTCCTACTTTGGCCTAAACTAGATTCAGGACCTAGTGAATGTTTCCCCTAAGTCAATTTCAGGAACGGCTAACCAAATGTTTTTGGCCACGGTGACCGCGCACCCCGGGAACAACACAAGGTGTTCCCGATGATCTACTTCGGTTTAGCACAATTGGTTGGGTCGATAAGTTATCAGAACACACAGGGATGCTAGAACAAGACCAAAGACAACATGATCGGACCTGATTTGCGCTGGCCACGACGAGGTGTTCTTGCGGTTTGTTTGAACCGATTTGGGGGAAATGTAAAATTCGAGCTCTTGGTTGCAAGATTGAAGGCAATACTAGGTGGTGTGGTGCGTGATGATACTACGGAGCTTGCGGTGGCTTCAATTTATAGCATTAACGAGTGGTGGCCGGTGAATTTAGCGAAGACGCGCGGCGGTCGGAGAAGTGGGAGTTCACTGGCGCGCGATTAGTGTCCTATTTCCGTGGCAGTCATTCCGGCGATCAACGGAGAGTCACAATGGTTCACGGCAATGCGGTGGAAGTGCTCAGGCACGTGGCACAAGGTCAGAAAGCGGCGGTCACCGGCGTGCTTATCGGATTCCACCACGGCGAGCTCTGTACGGTGGCCGGAATACTTTACTGGCCGGACTTATCCACGGTGATGATCTTTACATGACTTCAAGCGTTATCCAGTTGATCCAATCGCGAATCACGCCGGCGAGGGCACGAATCGCGGCGGGGGATTGTCAGCGGTGAGATGCACTGGTGTTCTGATCTTGTTCAAGAACTGTACCAGGTCCAGATTTCTCCAAATCTTCTATGGTACCAAGCCCAAACATCTATAGCAAAGTTGTTCTACTACAAAAGATCTACAACTTTGCTATATCGACTTGGGGCAAATTCCTTGAAGTTCTTGATCTGTAGAGCTCCAAAGATGACACAGTATCACTGTTAATCTGAATTTCAGACTCCAATAACCTGACAGCTCGACTTTGAGTGTGTTTTTCTCCCATTTCTTCATAACAACTATGCTTACACTCTTAAGCAAAGTTATTCTCCTTTGATAGGTTTATAAATTTGATGTGGTGACCTAGGGTAAATTCCCACTATTTTGGAAGATATAGAACTCCAAAGTGGAGTCAAAACCACTAAATTTTCAGACAGCCTTAGAACACCCATAGGGTATTTTTGCAAATAGGTCCAAAATTCATGGTTTAGCTTGCAAAGCTTCATGATTGTGAACCAATTGACTTTATATGTCTTGACATCATAGTTTTTACACTTTGGTCCAAAAGTGCACTGATTTTGCACTTAACTCCCCTAGGGTTTAGGTTTAGGGTTTTTCCAGGGTTCCAATTAGGGTTTTTGGTATCAGGGGTGTAAATATAATATAGATCCATTCTTAGGAACATTTTATGACCATTACACTTAAACTTTAGGGTTTTCTCAATTTGGCTCCTGTTTTACCCCTTAGATCCCTATTTAAGGTTAAGTACCCTACACTAGGGTCTTATTTGCAAAAGGCCATAACAATACAACTTGCTTGAAATTTTTACCTAGTGAATGCATCCTAGGTGTGTCAAACATATGAAATGCTGATGCTTATGATGTTATGCTCAGGTTTTAGTAACAGTAACACCAGGGGTGTTACATCCTTCCCCTATAAAAGAATCTCGTCTCGAGATTAAAAGTCCTAGGGTAAGTAGTGGAAAAGGAAATGCTTTACATTTTTATTTCCTGAGTTTTGGTACAAGGCAGGGGTGGTTTGGGGCTCACTCCTTTATTACAACAATTTTATACACTTTACAAATTACAAGAGGCTAAAAAGCCTAGGAAATTCTTGTCTAAGAAGTCTTGAGTTTCCCAAGTAGCCTCATCTTCGGAATGCTGGTTCCACTGTATCTTGTAAAACTTGAGAGTTTTTCTTCGGGTAACCCTGTCCTTGTGATCCAAGACTCGAATAGGGTGCTCAGAATATGTCAAGTCTGGCTCTAGGACAACATCTGTCACTTCAATGGTTCGATCTGGAACCCAAAGACATTTCTTCAACTGAGACACGTGGAACACATTATATACAGCAGACAAGGTTTTGGGTAGTTGAAGTCGATATGCCACTGGTCCACACTGTTCAAGTATAGGGAATGGACCAATGTATCGGGTGCAAGCTTCCCTTTAACCCCGAAACGCGATACGCCCTTCATTGGTGAAACTTTCAAGTAGACATAATCTCCTACGAGAAAGTACAAGGGTTGTCGTCGCTGGTCTGCATAACTCTTTTGACGAGCTTGAGCTTTCTTCAGATTATGAATGATTCTCTGAACCTTTTCTTCGGTCTCTTTCACCATATCAGGCCTGAAGAAAGACCTTTCACTAGGTTCAGACCAATTTAGCGGAGTACGACATCGTCGTCCATATAAAGCTTCAAAGGGTGCCATCTTGATGCTTTCTTTATAGCTATTATTATATGAGAATTCCGCTAAAGGCAAGCATTCATCCCATTTTTGTGGAAACTCCAGAATACATGCCCGCAGCATATCTTCAAGTATTTGGTTTGCCTTCTCAGTCTGCCCACTTGTTTGAGGATGATAGACCGAACTGTGAAGCAATTTGGTACCCAGGGATTTATGAAGTTCTTCCTAGAATTTGGATACGAATTGAGGTCCACGATCTGACACTATAGTCTTTGGAACACCGTGCAAACTGAGAATGCGAGCAATATACAGTTCCGCATATGCGATGGCTGGATATTTTACTTTGACTGGAAGAAAATGGGCAATCTTGGTAAGTCGATCAATGATAACCCAAATGGAGTCAAAGCCTTTTGCCGTTCTGGGTAATCCCACAATGAAGTCCATACTGATATCCTCCCATTTCCATGTTGGTATTGGTAATGATTGTAATGGACCAGCAGCTTTTATGTGTATGGCCTTGACACGCTTGCAAGTGTCACATCTAGCCACATAGCGTGCGATTTCAATCTTCATTTTTGTCCACCAATAATGTTGCTTTAGATCTTGATACATCTTAGTGCTTCCAGGATGAATAGAATAGCGACTAAGATGGGCTTCATCTAGAATTTGCTGGCGGACTTCTTCATTCTTTGGCACAACTATGTGGTTGTTGAACCATACAACACCTTAGTCGTCTTCTCTGAAACAGTTGACTTTTCCAGCCCTTATCTTCTCACGTATATGCCTCATACCCTCATCATTTTTCTGTGCGTCAATTATCCTTTGCAAGATGACTGACTCCAGCTTCAAATGATTTGAAGTCCCTTGCTGAATCATTCCCAGGTTCAAATTTTCCATCTCCTGGCATAATGTAATGTCAGAAGTCCTTATAGTTAAACAATGGCAGGAGGCCTTGCGACTGAGTGCATCTGCCACTACATTTGCTTTGCTTGGGTGATAATGGATCTCCAGTTCATAATCCTTGATTAGCTCGAGCCATCTCCTTTGTCTCATATTGAGTTCGGACTGGGTAAAGATGTACTTCAAACTTTTGTGGTCTGTATAAATATGACAGACATTTCCCAGTAGATAATGACGCCATATCTTCAAAGCATGAACCACTGCAGCTAGCTCCAGATCATGAGTGGGATAATGCTCCTCATGCCGGTGCAACTGCCTTGAAGCATACGCGATTACTCGGCCCTCTTGCATTAATACGCAGCCGAGACCACTGCCTGATGCGTCACAATACACATCAAAGTGCTTATTAATGTCCGGTTGAGCCAATACCAGAGCAGTGGTTAATAATATCTTCAATTTCTCAAAGGCTTCATTACACTTTGAAGACCAATTGAATTTAGTCTCGTTCTTCAATAGACTTGTGATTGGCTTCACAAGCTTAGAAAAATCCGGTTTAAATCGGCGGTAATAGCCAGCTAGTCCCAGGAAACTTCGGACTTGATGAACAGTGGTTGGGGGTTTCCACTCCAAAATATCCTTGACTTTGCTGGGATCTACCGCAATCCCCTTGGCAGATAATACATGTCCCAGAAATTGAATTTCTTCCATCCAAAACGCGCACTTACTGAACTTGGCATATAATTGATGTTCCCTTAAGCGCATTAATACGACCCGTAAGTGTTGAGCATGCTCCTCTTCATTCTTGGAATATATCAAAATATCATCTATGAAGACCACCACAAATTTGTCCAACTCGGGCATGAATACCGAGTTCATCAGATAAGTGAAGTGGGCAGGAGCATTCGTCAGTCCGAAAGACATTACCAAGTATTCAAATAAACCATACCACGTAGTGAATGCGGTTTTGGGTATATCCTCGGGCCTGATACGGATCTGATGATAGCCTGACCTGAGATCAATTTTAGAAAATACCCTCGCTCCAGTCAGTTGATCAAACAAAATATCAATCCAAGGAAGAGGATACTTATTCTTGATAGTGACCTCATTAAGGGGTTGATAATCCACGCACATCCACAATGTTTGATCCTTCTTCTTGACGAATATGGCTAGACAACCCCATGGTGATGAGCTTGGCCGAATGAATCCTTTTTCAAGTAGATCTTGCAATTGAATCTTGAGTTCTGCCAATTCATTTGGAGGCATCCGGTACGATCTTCTAGAAATGGGAGCCGTACCGGGCTTCAATTCAATTACAAACTCAACATCTCTTTTGGGCAGCAATCCAGGCAAATCTTCTGGAAAGACATCTGGGAACTCACATACTACCGGAATATCCTTGATCTCCGGTATAATGGCTTCATTAACTCTACCAATTGGCCTAGCTGGAATAGCTATGGGGATAGGCAAAAGAATTTCTTCTTGGTCATAACTCAACCTGATTGTTCTTAGATCAGTGTTGAGAACTGCCTTATGTTGGGCCAACCAATTCATGCCCAAGATTACATCTATGTCTTGGCCTTTCAGAACAATCATCTTAGTAGGAAAGTCCCGTACAGCCAATGTTACGGGCACTTGGTAAGCCACTTCTTTGGTAAAGATTTGTCCCCTAGGCGAATGTATTTTAAACCCTTCCCTTGATTCAGTATATGGAATGCAATGTTTCTCCACGAACTTTTTGCTTATGAAAGTATGTGATGCACCCGAATCAAAGAGAATAAGTGCAGGGTGGTTGGCTATGAGGAACGTACCCATCATCACCGGTTCGCCTTCCGGTGTGGTAGCCACTTGAGTGTAATAAGCTCATCCTGTTTTCTTTGTATTCTGGCCCGCAGTATTGTTGCCTGCATTTCCCTTGGAGCTTCCAGAACTCTGTTGATTATTTGCTTGGTTTTGCCTTGGGTACAGGCAGTCCTTAATGAAATGTCCGGACTTCCCGCAGTTGAAGCAGCCGGTAGATGAGCTTGGAAGAGTAGGGAAACGAGTGCCAGGGGCACCCGGCTGATTTGTAGTAGTGGAGGCAGGGGTAGGACGGATAGACACTGGTTGCTTGAATGGGAAGGAGGGTGGGCGTGATGAAGAACGACCCTGATTAAAAGGCCGGATGACTAACCGTTGCCTTTTCTCGGGGCCCTGATTAGGCCTGTTGCCTCCATTCCCCTTGGACTTTCCAGAACTTGTATATTTAGATTCAACTGCCAGCGCTGTGCTGACAGCCCTTCCGTATGTGAGGTCGATGCAGGTAGCCATTTTCCTTTGCATTCGATCATTTAATCCCCTCATGAAGCAGTTCTTCTTCTTTATGTCGGTGTTGACTTGGTCAATCGCATACTGAGATAAGTGATTAAATTTATTGAGATACTGGGTGACAGTATCTCCGCCTTGCTTCAACTTCATGAATTCCTCCTGTTTCATGTGGAGGACTCCTTCAGGTATGTAATGTTCACGGAAGGCCAACTTGAATTCATCCCATGTAATCTGATGATTGGTCGGCTGAACGGCCATAAAGTTTCCCCACCACGTACTGGCAGGGCCACGCAATTGCTGAGCTGCGAACATGGGCTTCTGAGTTTCGGAACACCGAAGAAGTCCAAATTTTTGTTCAATGACGCGGATCCATTCATCCGCCTCTAGAGGGTCTTCTGCCTTGACGAACAACGGAGGGCACGTCTCGGAGAAGTCCAGATAAGATGTCTCATGGGGGCCTTGCGGATAGGCCCGTCCGCCTTGTTGTTGGAGTTGTTGACCTGCCATCTCCCGCAGGAAGCGGGTATTATCTGCTGTGGCGTTTACCAAGGCAGCGATAGCCTCGGCAAGTGTCGGGGGTACTAGAGGTGGATTCGGGGTCGCCTCCCTCCCACGGGAGGTACCAGCCCCATCCTGAGCGTGAGTCCTGGAAGGCATCTGAGGCAAAGAACATTTGGAGCAATATGATATGCCACACAAACCATCCATTTCACATTACTTAAAAAGGTAATGTTACAGACTCGTACAATAGGATTACACCACCTATTACACAATAGTACTACTTCTATACTATACTATTCCTACTTCCTGTCACTCTTGGTAGCCTCACTGTCGGGCGTAGGAGACCACTCATCGACCAACTTCATAGAGGGAGGGGGCCTGAAAAGGTCCAATTTGCCACCAAAAGCTTCTCCCGCTACTTGAGAAGGTCCGGCTTCTGTCCCGACAGGATCCGCAGGTACACTAGGGTGTAGTTGTGAGTATAATACATGAACTTCTTCATGTATAGTATTACAATAAGCCTGCAAGGTATCAATAGCTGAGCTAAGCTCTTCTACTCGGGCTCGAGCTTTCGCCTCCTTAGCCCAGGCAAGCGAACGAGAGTGAACTGCCCAGTCGAGTGCTAAATCTCGATCCGCGAGCTGATCTTGCAGGCGGCGGATGTCGCTTCTCAATTCATTGATCCTCTCGCCATCCGCGACCCATATGTTATTCCTGCGATGGAGTTCTGTTTGAAGTTGATTAACTTGTGCTTCCAGATCTCTAATCGGATCGTTGCTCCCACTACTGCTGTCGTCATGTCTCGGGGCAAGTTGGTGACGAGGTACAGCGATCGGCCCGGTCGACTTGCGTGCAGTCTTCCTTGTACGTGGTGGCATTTTTGCTAAGGGGGAAATCTTATTAGCATAGTTTTTAGCATGATGCATGTGTGATTATAGAATCAACCTTAGTTGATTCATACCTTCTATACATTGCACTCTTCCTATCTGGTCTTTCATATAAACTCTTCAGAGATACTAGGTAAGAAGAGAAGAAATTTTTTCTAGATAAGTCTTAGAAAAATTCTTTTGAAGATGCCTCATAATATCTGCAGAGATGGGCTTCGCTCCGATACCAGCTGTGACGGAACCTCCCAAGTCATTAGGCCCACCTACAGTTGTCCTTGTCCAATGGATCTTAGACAACCCTGTAGGTGTTCCTGAATCACTTGACAAGTTTAGTATCTGCTTTTCTTACCTTCCCAAGAGCGTTTTACCCGTCATGCAGACATTACAAATCATCGGAGATACGAAAATGCGGAAGCGATTACATAAACTTACCTTTATTTAAAAGTAAGACAAAGTGATATATTACAGACCAGGATATAATTAACTGAGTGCAGAGTATTATTATTACAAGCCAAGGGAGGCAAAAACCCCTCCCGATAAGTATCAAACAAAAGTTTTTATGGAGGAACCCTTCTACCGCAGCTCTACTCTTGGTTTTCTTCTTTTGAGACCACCTTGGAACAGAAACAACAAAAGTTTGTCGCTTCTTCACCTAAAAACAATAGGGAATAAAACCCTGAGTATGGAATTACTCAGCAAGACTTACCCGACTAAAGAAAAGACTCTCAAGGGTATGCTGGTTATCAGGGAGTCAAGGTAAGGTTTCTCAATAATCAAAGACTCTGTTTGCAGAAATGCTTACTAAAGTGGATCCTTAAAAATCCAATTTTACTTGTCAGGTTAAGTAAGATTACCTGTCTCTAGAGTTCTTTCTACCCTAGTTCAATCACTTGACCTGCACTGGCCAATTTCTTAACACCCTTAATCTTTACTGGAGTTCAACGTATAGGGCAGTGACCAAGTCTTCATAACAGCGAAGGTACGATGATCCGAATCGATTATACTCAGCTGAGGATCTCCAATCACACGACATATGTAGCACTTAACCCTTGCATATGTCAACCCGCCACCGGGGTTCTTAAGACCAGATCAGGTTCACGCCAACCGAGAGCAAAGATACACCACCATCCAGCCTCTTGCCACAGAGGGTACACGCTACTCTCGCCATCTCTCCACTCCCATTGCGTGGTATCTTATTCTGGCCTTAGTCTGCCCGAGGCAAAGCTTACCCATGACGAGGCATGTGACCAGTTAAAGGGTCCTCGGTCATCAAGCCTACATCGACACGGTCCTTAATCGACTCAGACGGAGACACTACACCGAGACTCTCTTCTCGTGCAAGTCACCCACCCGGTCTCAGCTTTATCATTTCATATCCTAAAGTTTGGTACCTATCATAGGTACATCTTTTCCGATGTTGAACCCATCATGGCCATGATGGATCCACCATCAAATTTTATTTTCAAAAGCATCCCTCCCAATTTGCCACATCATCTTTTGTAAAAACAAAACCTTTTCTTTGTTAAAGCAAGACTAAGCATAGTAAAAACTTTTTATAAAATAGGGATTCAAAGGAAGGTAATCAAATTCAAGGAAGGTAATGCAGGAATTGTTTTATTAATCAACTCCTATCACATAATGCATCAAGCAAATGAGAAAGATTTTAAAAGAGTCAAGGAGGTGGCAAATGCACCGAGGCTTGCCTTAGTTTACAGGTGATTCAGGCTCAGTTCCACAGATGTCAAAATAAAAACAGCTGTCGGCCTGATGTTCCTGAGGTGGTGGTGGTGAAGTCTTCTCTCCTTCTACTTCAACTTCTTCTTCGTTTTCTAAAGATAACCATACACAATAATGAATGCCCATGTAATGTTCATGAGAATGCAAAGATAATAAGAGTTCATTATCTAAGGTCTTGAATACAATTTTCCTTCACGGATCTCCGAAAACTTAGGGTTTCCGGAGTTAGTAAAGGAATTCAAAGGGCAGGGGTAGGGTTTTATGTTCTAATTAACAAACAAGGTCCAAATCAAATCAAACTCTACCCAAGGCTTTTAAATGATGTTTAGAGTTCAAATAAAAAGTTTGAGGATTTTTGGAATTATTATCTAATTTCTAAAAATCCAGAAGCAATGCTTTAGGCTATTTTAGATGCTCCAAAATTCCCCATTTGATCTAAAAATCATGAAACTATTTTTATTAAATACTATGGAAATTTAGAAACCTAATAAAATTGGTCTGGTATTTTTAGGATATTTCTATAATTTCCTATAAATTTCCAAATTCTAGAAGAAAAAGAAAAGAGAAAAGGTGCTACAGAATTGGGCCGAAAGCAGCCCGAGCAGCCTAGTCTGCACAGGAAAGCGCGCGCGCCCGCGCCTGCTGAGTCGACTTTACACCGGGGTCCTTAGGGTTTTGAATAACGAGGAAAAGGCCTGCACACTATTTAACTGAGTCGTTGACAAATGCAGAAAATCCCCTGAAGTTCTATTCCTTTACCGCACCAGGACCACGACGGTGAGCGGCGCGGCAGAGCTCCGGCGAGCCCGTGTACCGGCCGATTCACGCAAGGACCGGCGTCCTTCTTTGGCCTAAACCAGATTCGGTACCTAGTGAATGTTTCCCCTAAGTCAATTTTAGGAACGACTAACCAAATGTTTCTGGCCACGGTGACCGCGCACCCCGAGAACAACACAAGGTGTTCCCGATGGTCTACTTTGGTTTAGCACAATTGGTTGGGTCGATAAGTTATCAGAACACACAGGGATGCTAGAACAAGACCAAAGACAACATGATCGGACCTGATTTGCGCTGGCCACGGCGAGGTGTTCTTGCGGTTTGTTTGAACCGATTTGGGGGAAATGTAAAATTCGAGCTCTTGGTTGCAAGATTGAAGGCAATACTAGGTGGTGTGGTGCGTGATGATACTACGGAGCTTGCAGTGGCTTCAATTTATAGCATTAGCGAGCGATGGCCGGTGAATTTAGCGAAGACGCGCGGCGGTCGCAGAAGTGGGAGTTCACTGGCGCGCGATTAGTGTCCTATTTTTGTGGCAGTCATTCCGGCGATCAACGGAGAGTCACAATGGTTCACGGCGATGCGGTGGAGGTGCTCAGGCACGTGGCACAAGGCCGAAAAGCGGCGGTCACCGGCGTGCTTATCGGATTCCACCGCGGCGAGCTCTATACGGTGGCCGGAATACTTTACTGGCTGGACTTATCCACGGTGATGATCTTTACACGACTTCAAGCGTTATCCAGTTGATCCAATCGCGAATCATGCCAGCGAGGGCACGAATCGCAGCGGAGGATTATCGGCGGTGAGATGCGCTGGTGTTCTGATCTTGTTCAGGCACTGTACCATGGGAGTCACCATCAGCCGACCTGACAGAGCAAGTTTAGGTCCATATTTCTCCAAATCTTCTATGGTACCAAGCCCAAACATCTATAGCAAAGTTGTTCTACTACAAAAGATCTACAACTTTGCTATATCGACTTGGGGAAAATTCCTTGAAGTTCTTGATCTGTAGAGATCCAAAGATGACCCAGTACCATTGTTAGTCTGAATTTCAGACTCCAATAACCTGACAGCTCGACTTTGAGTGTGTTTTTCTCCCATTTATTCATAACAACTATGCTTACACTCTTAAGCAAAGTTATTCTCCTTTGATAGGTTTATAAATTTGATGTGGTGACCTAGGGTAAATTCCCACTATTTTGGAAGATATAGAACTCCAAAGTGGAGTCAAAACCACTAAATTTTCAGACTTAGCCCTAGAACACCCATAGGGTATTTTTGCAAATAGGTCCAAAATTCATGGTTTAGCTTGCAAAGCTTCATGATTGTGAACCAATTGACTTTATATGTCTTGACATCATAGTTTTTACATTTGGTCCAAAAGTGCACTGATTTTGCACTTAACCCCCCTAGGGTTTAGGTTTAGGGTTTTTCCAGGGTTCCAATTAGGGTTTTTGGTATCAGGGGTGTAAATATAATATAGATCCATTCTTAGGAACATTTTATGACCATTACACTTAAACTTTAGGGTTTTCTCAATTTGGCTCCTGTTTTACCCCTTAGATCCCTATTTAAGGTTAAGTACCCTACACTAGGGTCTTATTTGCAAAAGGCCATAACAATACAACTTGCTTGAAATTTTTACCTAGTGAATGCATCCTAAGTGTGTCAAACATATGAAATGCTGATGCTTATGATGTTATGCTCAGGTTTTAGTAACAGTAACTCCAGGGGTGTTACAAAGTCGAGCTATGTGATCATTTTGTTGTTTAATTAAAGCTAGGTGATCATGGATAGCATCAACATTAATGTCTCTACATCTAGTACAAATGGAAAGATGATCAATAGTAGATGTAGAGGGTTTGCATGCATTTAATTCATCAATCTTAGCATGTAAAGTAGCATTCTCATTTATAAGATTGGAAATAGAAACATTGCAAACATTTAAATCCTTAGCCTTAGCAATTAATTTATCCTTCTCAATTTTAAGGCTAGAAATTGATTCATTCAACTCGTCAATCTTAGCAATCAAACTAGCATTATCATCTCTAAGGTTGACAAGAGAATCATCACAAGCATTTAATTTCTCAACCTTAGCAATTAATTTGGCATTTTCACTTCTAAGGTTAGAAATAGTGTCATGGCAAATGCTAAGCTCACTAGTTAATTTTTCACAATTTTCTAACTCCTAAGCATAAACATTTTTCACCTTAACATGCTTCTTATTTTCCTTAATAAGGAAGTCCTCTTGGCTATCCAAAAAGTTCATCCTTCTCATGAATAGCACTAATTAATTCATTCAATTTTTCTTTTTGTTGCATGTTGAGGTTGGCAAAAAGTGTGAGCAAATCATCCTCATCATCACTAGAGCTAGCCTCATCACTAGATGTTGCATATTTAGTGGAAGCTCTCGATTTTACCTTCTTCTTTTTGCCCTCCTTTGCCATGAGGCACTTGTGGCCGATGTTGGGGAAGAGGAGACCTTTGTTGACGGTGATGTTGGCAGCATCCTCGTCGGAGGAGGAGTCGGTGGAGCTCTCGTCGGAGTCCCACTCTCGACACACGTGGGCATCGCCGCCCTTCTTCTTGTAGTATCTCTTCTTTTGCTTCCTCTTTCCCTTCTTGTCGTCGCCCCTGTTGCTATCACTAGACAATGGACATTTAGCAATAAAATGACCGGGCTTACCACACTTGTAGCAAACTTTCTTAGAGCGGGCTTGTAATCCTTCCCCCTCCTTTGCTTGAGGATTTGGTGGAAGCTCTTGATGATGAACGCCATTTCCTCATTGTAAAGCTTGGAGGCATCGATGGGAAGCCTACTTGACGTAGAATCTTCTTTCTTCTCCTCCGTTGCTTTGAAGGCAACGGGTTGCACCTCGGGTGTGGAGGTGGCGCCTTGCTCGATGATTTGTTTGGAGCCTTTGATCATCAATTCAAAGCTCACAAATTTTCCTATAACCTCCTCGGGAGACATTAGCTTATATCTAGGATCACCATGAATTAATTGAACTTGAGTAGGATTAAGAAAAACGAGTGATCTTAGAATAACCTTGACCATTTCATGGTCATCACATTTTGTGCTCCCGAGGTTGCGCACTTGATTCACCATGGTCTTGAGCCGGTTGTACATGGCTTATGGCTCTTCTCCTTGGTTGAGCATGAATCGACCGAGCTCCCCCTCGATCGTTTCCCGCTTGGTGATCTTGGTCACCTCATCTCCTTCGTGCGCGGTCTTGAGCACGTCCCAAATCTCTTTGGCACTCTTCAACCCTTGCACCTTATTATACTCCTCTCGACTTAGAGAGGTGAGGAGTATAGTAGTGGCTTGGGAGTTAAAGTGCCAGATTTAGGCAACTTCGTCCGAATCATATCCTTCATCCCCTACGGATGGTACCTGTGCTCCAAACTCAACAACATCCCAAATACTAGTGTGGAGTGAGGTTAGGTGATGCCTCATTTTATCACTCCACATACAATAATATTCACCGTCAAAAACCGGTGGTTTGCCTAATCGGACGGAAAGTAATGGAGTACGTTTAGAAATGCGAGGGTAGCGTAAGGGGATCTTACTAAACTTCTTGTGCTCATGGCGCTTAGAAGTGATGGACGACGCGTCGGAGCCGGAGGTGGATGGCGACGAAGAGTCGGTCTCGTAGTAGACCACTTTCATTCCGATGCGACTTGACGCGGGGAGGTGATTCCTCCCTTCCTTTGGCACTGGACTCCTTCGATGGAGCTCTTCCGCGGCTTGTGTCGGTCTCCATGTCCCTCTTGGCAGATGCTCCCGACATCACTTCAAGTGGTTAGACTCTAATGAAGTACCAGGCTCTGATACCAATTGAAAGTCGCATAGAGGGGGGTGAATAGGCAAATCTGAAATTTATAAACTTTAAGCACAACTACAAGCCGGGTTAGCGTTAGAAATATAATCGAGTCTGAAAGAGAGGGCGAAAACAAATCAACCAAAGAAATAGAGCGGATGACACGATGATTTGTTTTACCGAAGTTCGGTTCTTGCAAACCTACTCCCCGTTGAGGTGGTCACAAAGACCGGGTCTCTTTCAACCCTTTCCCTCTCTCAAACGGTCACCTAGACCGAGTGAGCTTTTCTCCTCAATCAAATGGGTCACTTAGACCTCACAAGGACCACCACAACTTGGTGTCTCTTGTTTTGATTACAAAGGTGTTGAGAACAAGAATGGGGAAGAAGAAAAGCGATCCAAGCGACAAGAACTTAAATGAACACAAATGTCTCTCTCTCACAAGCCACTAAGTCTTTGGAATGAGATTGGGACTTGGAGAGGATTTGATCTTTGGTTTTGTGTCTTGGAGTGAAGTCTAGAGCTCTTGTATTGAATGCAATGGCTGAAAACTTGGATACTTTGAAGTGTGGTGGTTGGGGGTATTTATAGCCCCACCCACCAAAATGGCCGTTGGGGAGGTTGTCTGTCGATGGGCGCATCGGACAGTCCGGTGCGCCACCGGACACTGTCCAGTGCGCCAGCCACGTCACCCAACCGTTAGGTTAGACCGTTGGAGCTCTGACAGCTAGGACCACTGGACAGTCCGGTGGTGCATCGGACAGTCACTGTTCACTGTTCGGTGCGACTTCTGGCGCCTGCTCTGACTCTGCGCGCACTGTAGCGCTTTTACAGGTTTCCGTTGGAGTCGACCATTGCGCTGTAGCCATTGCTCCGCTGGCACAACGGACAGTCCGGTGCCACACCGGACAGTCCGGTGAATTATAGCGGAGTGGCATTTCCAGAAACCCGAAGATGGCGAGTTTGAGTTGATCCACCCTGGTGCACCGGACACTGTCCGGTGGCACACCGAACAGTCCGGTGCGCCTGACCAGGGCAGCCTTCGGTTTCTTTTGCTCCTTTCATTTTGAACCCTATCTTTAACTTTTTATTGGTTTGTGTTGAACCTTTGGCACCTGTAGAACATGTAATCTAGAGCAAACTAGTTAGTCCAATTATTTGTGTTGGGCAATTCAAGAACCAAAATCATTTAGGAAAAGGTTTGACCCTATTTCCCTTTTAAGAGTTTATAAACATGGTTAGGGTACTCACTATCTTCAAAGCCAGGAGGTTTCTCAACATAGACCTCTTCCTTGATTGGTCCATTAAGGAAGGCACTCTTCACGTCCATTTGATAAAGCTTGAAGCTATGGTAAGTAGCATAGGACGTGGAACTAAATGCCATACCTCATTCCTTGTGAAGTTGTTGAGCTCCTCTTGCATTGTCAACACCCAATCTGAATCTCTTAATGCATCTTCCACCCTGTATGGCTCAATAGAAGACACAAAAGAGTAATGTTCACAAAAATGAGCGACTCGAGATCGAGTTATTACCCTGTTATGAATATCGCCGAGAATGGAGTTCACAGGATGATCTCTTTGAATCGCTTGATGGACTCTTGGGTGTGGTGGTCTTTGATCCTGAATTTCTTGATCATCTTCCTTGTCTTGATCAACTTCATCTCCCCCTTGATCATTGTCCTCCTCTTGAGGTAGCTCATCTTCTTGATCTTCATTTTCATCATCTTGAGCTTGATCCTCATCTTGGGTTGGTGGAGAAGCTTGCATGGAGGATGACGATTGATCTTGTGCATTAGTGGGCTCTTCGGATTCCTTAGGAAACACTTCTCCAATGGACATGTTCCTTAGCGCGACGCACGGAGCCTCTTCATCATCTAGCTCATCAAGATCAACTTGCTCTACTTGAGAGCCATTAGTCTCATCAAACACAATGTCACAAGAAACCTCAACTAATCCAGTGGGAAGACTCTATATGCCCTTGTGTTTGAGTCATAACCAAGTAAAAAGCCTTCTACAGCCTTAGGAGCAAATTTAGATTGTTTACCTCTTTTAACAAGAATAAAGCATTTGCTACCAAAGACTCTAAAATATGAAACATTGGACTTTTTACTAGTGAGGAGTTCGTATGATGTCTTCTTGAGGATTCGGTGAAGATAGAGCCGGTTGATGGAGTAGCAGGCGATGTTAATCGCCTCAGCCCAAAATCGGTCCGGAGTCTTGTACTCATCAAGCATGGTCCAATAGAGTTCTATTCTTCCTCTCTAGTACACCATTTTGCTGAGGTGTGTAGGTGTTGGGGACTTGTTCTCAAATGCTATGAGTTAAGAACAAGGCAACACAAAATGTTAAATGTTAATGTCCTTCGTCCTTCGAAGCATTATTTCCCTTAGGATATAATGATCTTCAAACGAAGGTTATGAAGGGCATACCTTCATAAATATGACATGTATATACAGGTATGAAGCTTATGGAACATAGGAAAACAACATAAACAATTATATGATATCATAATATAAATATCTACTATTAAATAATCATGAGTACATAAAAGCAATATCAAATTACATTTGTACCTTGAGCTTGACAGAGGGCAAAGGTAAAAGTGAGATGCGAAAGCGTGAACAGTACGGGGGTACTGTTCACCTATTTATAGGCACAGGGCTTAGCCTGTGTGAATTTACATTCATGTCCTCTACAAATGATTACAATAATAACACAAGTTATCATGGGCCGATTGATCATTTCATATTTAAGTCAGTGCATCTAGAAATACGCTACGAAGCTCCCTGGCTGGTAGCTTCGACATTGTTCCTGTTCTGGCCTTCCGAAGGTGTTTCTTCTCCCAGGACCTTTGGCGATGAAGTAGACCCCAACAGTAGCCCCTTCATGGTGCCAGATCGTTTTTCGTGACGAGCTCGACCTGTGAAAAATTCTTTTAGGCTTCGGAATGCCGAAGGTCCAAAAAACACCTTCCCTGAGCTCGTTGTCGAGAAACGATTTAAATATTCCGAGTGCGAGGTGGTCCCACCATAGGACGGGTACACACGATCTAGTGATTCTTCTTCTCGCGCCCTGCGGTCCACCGTTCAGTGAATGCGAGCGACTGTTCGGCGGGTGCAGGTGGCTTGATGATTCGCCTTCCCACCTGCAGCACTATATAAACAGACAGGTAGGTGTGAAGTTACCATAGTATTCATTACTATCGTACTGTTGTGCTGCTGAAAAATTTGACCCTAGCCGAAGCTTATTCTTCATATTCTCAATTATAGCATCATCTCGCCTTTTTTAGCTTCGTCATAAGAGGGAGCTTCGGCAAAACCAAAAAGTAATCAACTTTGTGAAAACCACAAGGAATTTAGCATCAAATGGCCAGGGTGCGTTCAACTATCAGAGTCACACGCGAAGGGAAGGAGGCCAAAGCTGCCGAGACTGCCCTAATCTCCAAAATAATGAGACAATCAGGCCTGGTTATGCCAGAGGGTGCTTCTGACGAATGTGCACCTGCTGCCAAAACCGAGTAGACTGACATTGAAGAAGGTGAGGCTGATGAGGAAGAGATAGATTATTCCGTCATGCCATCTAAACCCAACCACCTGGAATTTGGAAGGTCTACTGTCTTCGAGTCCGATATGCCCATGATGACAAAGCTAGGCTACTTTGGGGAAGCTGAGAAGAAGCTGATTCGTTTTGGCGGAGAAGAAATCACTCCGAAGCCAGAAAGTGATGAGGTGGTTGTTTTTAGAAGTTTCTTTAAAGCAGGATTGAGGTTTCCTCTGCATGTGATGATTGCGGATGTGTCGGCGTTCCGGGACCGGGGGGTCCTCGAGCCGACGAGTGAGTGTGCCGCGTGCCCCAGCCTAGATGGGTCGAGCGCGTGGGCGAGCGCGAAGGGGGGAGAGAGCGAGGGCGAGGTGGCTGGAGCCGGGTCGTGAGGGAGTCGGAGATCCCGCGGCCTTCGTGTTCGTCCCGCGCCCAGGTCGGGTGCGCTTGCAGTAGGGGGTTACAAGCGTCCGCGCGGGTGAGGGGAGCGAGCGGCCTCGAGAGAGCGCCTGCCCCTGCCCTTCGTTCCCGCGAGGCCAACCTCCTCTAAGAAGGCCCTGGTCCTTCCTTTTATAGGCGTAAGGAGAGGATCCAGGTGTACAAATGGGGGTGTAGCAAGGTGCTACGTGTCTAGCGGGGGAGAGCTAGTGCCCTAAGTACATGCCAAGGTGGCAGCCGGAGAGATCTTGGCACCCGGCTAGTGTGGCGTCGTGGCTGTCGGAGAAGCGATGGAGCTTGGCGGAGGGACAGCTGTCGGAGTGGTTGGGCCCTTGCTGACGTCCTCCTGCTTTCGTAAGAGAGCTGAGAGCCGCCGTCGTCATGGGTCCAGCGGGGTACCATCATTGCCTATCTGGCAGAGCTAGCCAGATGGGACGTCGGTCCTGTTCCCTGCGGCCCGAGTCGGCTCGGGGTAGGGTGATGATGGCGCTTCCTGTTGACATGGCGGACTCGTGCCCTAGGTCGGGCGACGTGGAGGCTCCTCCGAAGCCGAGGTCGAGTCTGTCCTGCATGGCCGAGGCCGAGCCCGAGCTCCTGGGTCGGGCGAGGCGGAGGTCGTTCGGCAGAGGCCAGGGCGGAGTCCGAGCCCTGGGTCGGGCGAGGCGGAGTTCGTTCGGCAGAGGCCAGGGCGGAGTCCGAGCCCTGGGTCGGGCGAGGCGGAGTTCGTTGTTTTCCGGGGCCTTAGCTCGAGTCTGAGCCCTGGGTCGGGCGGAGCGGAGTTCACCGTCTTCCGGGGCCTTAGCCCGAGTCCGAGCCCTGGGTCGGGCGGAGCGGAGTTCGCCGTCTTCCGGGGCCTTAGCCCGAGTCCGAGCCCTGGGTCGGGCGGAGCGGAGTTCGCCGTCTTCCGGGGCCTTAGCCCGAGTCCGAGCCCTGGGTCGGGCGGAGCGGAGTTCACCGTCTTCCGGGGCCTCAGCCCGAGTCCGAGCCCTGGGTCGGGCGGAGCGGAGTTCGCCGTCTTCCGGGGCCTCAGCCCGAGTCCGAGCCCTGGGTCGGGCGGAGCGGAGTTCGCCGTCTTCCGGGGCCTCAGCCCGAGTCCGAGCCCTGGGTCGGGTGGAGCTTCCTATGGCGCTTTTGGCCAAGCCTGGCCGCCCGGCAGTCCCACTCTTTGCGTCAAATGCCCCAGTGACTTGGTCGGTCGGCGCGGTGATTCAGTCAGGGTTGCTTCTCAACGAAGGCAAGGCCTCGGGCGAGCCGGAGATGCGTCTGCCGTAAAAAGGGGGCCTCAGGCGAGACGGAAACACCTCAGGGTCGGCTGCCCTTGCCCGAGGCTAGGCTCGGGCGTGGCGCGATCGAGTCGCTCGTATGAACTGATCCCTGACTTAATCAAACCCATCAGGCCTCTGCAGCTTTATGCTGATGGGGGTTACCAGCTGAGAATTAGGCGTCTTGAGGGTACCCCTAATTATGGTCCCCGACAGTAGCCCCCGAGCCTCGAAGGGAGTGTTAACACTCGCTTGGAGGCTTTCGTCGCACTTTTTTGCAAGGGGACCAGCCTTTCTCGGTTGCTCTTTGTTCCGGTGGGTGCGCGCGAGCGCACCCGCCGGGTGTAGCCCCCGAGGCCTCGGAGGAGTGGTTTCACTCCTTCGAGGTTTAATGCCTTGCGTAATGCTTCGGCCGGTCTGGCGGTTCCCTCATGCATACAGGCCGTAGCCCGGGTGCACTGTCGGGGCCCAAGTTCTCGGGCTGGTATGTTGACGCTGTCAACGGTTCGGCCGGAGCCGGGTTTGCGAGAGCAGCCCCCGAGCCTCCGCACGGAGCGAGAGGACGATCAGGGACAGACTCGGCTTTTTTACATACGCCCCTACGTCGCCTTTCCGCAAGGAGGAGGGGGGAGAGCGCCATGTTACCCTCGATGGGCACCGAACATGGTGTCTCTGGTGAGCTGCAATCGGGTAATCCGAGTGGACGTCCGTGCCCCGTTCGTTGGGGGTCGGCTAGGGGCCCGGAGGCACGCCCAAAAGTACCTGCAGGTGATCTGCCGGACCCGGTCCCCTAGCGACGGGGTCCGAGGGCTCGTTGCCTCCCTCCGATGGGATTCCGTTACAGAGTCGTTCCCGCTGGTCTCGGAAATGTCCTAGGGTACCTCGGGAGCGCAGCCCGAGCCTTGGTTATGTATCGAACGTACCCCTGGTCATCCCTCGCTCGGTGTCTGAGGCGACTGTGAACCCTTCGGGGGGCCAGCCTTCGAACCCCTGATCAGTAAGGGGCGCGGAGCCCGAGTAGCCTGAGGCGGTCGTGGGACCTTTCGGGGGCCGACCTTCGAACCCCTGACCAGTAGTGGGTGTCGGGCCCACGCGATCTGAGGCGGCTGTTGAACCCTTCGGGGGGCCAGCCTTCGAACCCCTGATCAGTAAGGAGGCTCGGAGCCTAGTTCCTTCACGGGGAAGGATTCCTTTGGGGGTATCCCCTTTCCCGGTCCCTGTTGCAAGAGATAGAGAAAGAAGGAAAAGGGAAAAAAGGATACGAAATTGAACGACGTGGCGTACCTTTTTTGGTGTGGCCGTTTTGGCGAAGGCGAAACGTCGCCAGCTGCTTCCGCCAGAAGCGCTGCCCGTCGAGCCGCGGAGTTAATGCATCGGGGTGGGCGGTCAGCGAGGCTGCCGTTGTGTGTGCGAGCCGTTCGAGGAACGGGTCACGGGCGTGTCGTCTTCACACCGTGAGAGAGGGGGTTCTCTTGCCGCCTCCGGATGGGACGTGAGCTTGGCTGATGGCGTGACCGCTGCTCTTGCGCGCCTGCCACCGTCATTACTGCCGGCCCACTTTTGACTGCGTTTGACCGCTGCGCCCGGCTGGCGCTGCTGGGCCGCGCGCTGGGCCGTCTCGGGTCGCGGTATTGGTTCTGCAACCGAGGAGGTGCGGTGGTGGCGCAAGTGGCATAGTGGCTTACATGCAGCATCCGGCGCGCCGGTTGCGCGACGCGTGGGCTTGAGCCTCCGTGCTGGCCTGTCAGGAGTCGGAGAGGCGCGTCCACTTGGCGCGAGTGCATGCTGCCCGCATGGCTGCCCACCCCTTTCGCCCGTTGGTCTAGGCAAAAGTGGAGAGTCACTTGTAACCGCTGGGTGGTTGCGCGCGCCGCGCGCGGTGGTTCGGCTTCTTCTGCTCGGAGCTGGTCTGTATGACAGGCGCATCCCAGCCCCCGCGCTGCAGGGGAGGACTTTGGAGGCGTGTTGGAAAAGACTCAGCCCGTGATGGTTGGGGGCGTAAGCAGGGAGAGTTGCCTTTAAAAGGAGGGCGACCCCTTTCGTAAGGCGACCATGTCTTCTTCTTCCCTTGTGCATCGTGTCTTTCCAGCTTTCAAGCCCCCGGATGGGGGGAACCGCCGTCTTCGTGCCTCATCGTCGGAGGACACTGCTCCGCGGGAGTGGGTACCTTTCAGCCATCGTTCAGCTTCAAGGATTTTCATCAGGCAGCCCGGCTGCACCCCTCCACCGGCGGTCACCCAAGAGGGCGACTTCCGGCTTGATGGTGGGGGAAAGCGAGCCGGGCTGCGGCCTCCGCCCCCTCCTCGGCCTCAAGGACTTTCGTCATCCAGGCCAAGATGGAGGACGAGGCGAGTCAGGGGACTGCCTCCGTGTGGGTCGGTTGCCCTCTTCTTCCCCGGACGTCTGGGGGAGAATGGCATCCTCCAGCTTCACGGAGACTTCCTCCAGCCATGCCGGAAGAGGCGGGTCGTCGTCACACGGCCAGGGCGCCACGCCACGTCCCCCGTCCGGACGACGATTGCGCCGTGCACCACGAGGGCAGTGCCCACGCCCTGGACGGCCCCAGCATGGGCGAAGACCCGTCGGCGCGTTCCGAGGCGTCGGCGGACGGAGGTGGCTTCTCTACCGATGAGATTGCCAACTCCGTCAGTAGCCCTGGGTCTCCGTCTCCTAGCCTGAATGGCTGGCTCTCGTCCTTGGGGGGTGAGAGCTTTTCCGCCGCCCCGCAGGCCCGCCCCTATCGAGTGGGGTTGTTCGTACCTGCGGGGGGGGGGGAACCGGAGTTCCGTTTGTAATGGCACTTCGAGTGCCGGGTTTTTTGTTCATTTTGGCTTTCGGGGCCTGAACATGTATGTAATTACGGCACGGAGCCGTGTTTTTTCCTCATTTCTGAGCACTAAGACTCGTCTGCTGATTGTCTGAACCGCTTTACCAAGCATGAGTCGCCCCGTGTCAAGGTGACGAGTGAGGTATCCGTATCCCGGGGGCGTAGGAGTCCCTCGGCTCGGTCGGCCCTTTTGTCCGAGGCTCCTCTAGCTTAGTTAAATAGACCCCTCGGCCGCTCTCCGACGAGCCGAGGCTGGGGGTAGCGATATCAGTATGAGCAGAGGCGGAGTTGGTTCGGAAATGAAACCTGGTTGGCCGGAGCCTAGCCGAGCTGTCCGTTGGCAGGGTCGACGCCAGGGTTGGTCAGCCGAGGCTTCGGACCGGGCTGGCGCCCTCAGAAGGTGGTCGGCCGAGGCCCCGGAGGTGGCTGGCCGAGCCGCCTGCTCGGGCTGGATTCCCGGAGAAGTCCCTGACAACGATCGCCCGGGCGCGGTGATGACGCCGTCCTTCGGAGCGGAGGCCCTCGGACCATGTCGCCGTCCGAGGCTAGGTCAGGCCTTGCCGAAGGTGCCGTTGATGCCGAGGGTGTCGCTGCCCCCTTCCCGAGTCGGGACCCGAGCCTGCAGGATCAGCTTGTCTTGTAGTGTGTGCTTTGTGCGGCCATCGAGGCCAGAACACACACCCTTGCTGTGTTGTAAAGCTGCGTCTCTTTTCCTCTTGTTTCGAGCATCTGGACTTTTTGTCGGTAACAGGGATGTTAGTGCGAGCGAAAGTTGCTTCTCGCGGAAGGTGAGGAGTGAGGTATCCGTATCCCGGAGGCGTAGGAGTCCCTCGGCTCGGTCGGCCTTGCCGCTTACGCGCACTTTTACTCGTCCATGAGGCCCTATCACCGACTTGGTCGAGGAAACTCGAAGAATCGCTTCGACAGAAGGGCTTCCAAACGTAGAGATTTGTTCGATCCGCGGAGTCACCTTATCCGAACGCGAGTTACTTATCGCAGAAGGTGATGAGTGAGGTATCCGTATCCCGGAGGCGTAGGAGTCCCTCGGCTCGGTCAGCCTTGACTGCTTACGTGTACCCCGTCGTTTCCAGGACCCACTTTTCAAAGTAGTCAAAAAGCACAGAAGATATTCTGGTAAAAGAGATTTTCTGTTTGAGGAAAATTTTGACGCAGAGGGGGTTTCCCCCCTTTTAGCCCCCGAGGGAGGGTCGGGCTTTGCCGAGGCGAGGCCGACCCTTCCTTGTTGACTAAACTTTGCGTGGGTGTGAGGTATATGAACAACTTGGAAGCATCTTAAGGGTAGAAGCGACGTAGCTGTTGGATGTTCCAAGCGTTGCCGTAGACCTCGCCCTGACTGTTGGCCAGCTTGTACGTTCCGGGCTTCAGAACTTTGGCGATGACGAACGGCCCTTCCCAGGGGGGCGTGAGCTTGTGCCTCCCTCGGGCGTCTTGCCGCAGCCGAAGCACCAGGTCGCCCACCTGAAGGTCTCGGGGTCGGACCCCTCGGGCGTGGTAGCGTCGCAGGGACTGCTGGTACCGCGCCGAGTGTAGTAAGGCCCTGTCCCGAGCCTCGTCCAGCTGGTCCAGCGAGTCTTCTCGGCTAGCTTGGTTGCTTTCTTCGTTGTAGGCTCTCGTCCTCGGGGAGCCGTATTCCAGGTCAGTGGGCAAGACGGCCTCGGCCCCGTAGACCAGGAAGAACGACGCGAAACCCGTGGCTCGGCTCGGCGTCGTCCTCAGGCTCCAGACCACCGAGGGGAGTTCCTTCATCCATCGCTTGCCGAACTTGTTGAGATCATTGTAAATCCGAGGCTTGAGCCCTTGTAGAATCATGCCATTGGCACGTTCTACTTGTCCATTCGACATGGGATGAGCTACGGCGGCCCAGTCTACCCGGATGTTGTGATCCTCGCAAAAATCCAAGAATTTTTTGCCGGTGAACTGGGTGCCGTTGTCGGTGATGATGGAGTTCGGGACCCTGAAGCGATGGATGATGTTGGTGAAGAACGCCACCGCCTGCTCGGATCTGATGCTGTTCAGGGGTCGGACCTCGATCCACTTGGAGAATTTGTCGACGGCGACCAGCAGGTGCGTGTAGCCCCCGGGCGCCTTCTGCAGAGGGCCGACGAGGTCCAGACCCCACACGGCGAAGGGCCAGGTGATGGGTATCGTCTGCAGAGCCTGAGCGGGCAGGTGGGTCTGCTTCGCATAGAATTGGCACCCTTCGCAGGCGCGGACAATTCTAGTGGCGTCAGCCACCGCCGTCGGCCAATAGAAGCCTTGGCGGAAAGCGTTCCCGACGAGGGTTCGAGGTGCTGCATGATGGCCGCAAGCCCCTGAGTGTATTTCCTGCAGGAGTTCCTGACCCTCGGCGATGGAGATGCATCGCTGGAGGATGCCCGAGGGGCTATGGTGGTAGAGCTCCTGCTCATCGCCCATCAAGACGAACGACTTGGCGCGTCGCGCTACCCGCCGAGCCTCTGCCCGGTCGAGGGGCAGTTCTTTTTGGCGGAGATATTGCAGGTACGGGGTCTGCCAATCTTGTTCCGGCGTGACCCCGCTCTGCTCCTCCTCGATGCGCAGTGCTTTGCCCTCGGGGGCCGAGGCTTCCCCGGGCTGAGCCGAGGATGGCTCGGGCTGGGCCGAGGCTGCCTCGGACGGGGCCGAGGGCACCTCGGGCTCGGGCGTGTCGCCGATCTTGACGGAGGGTTGGTGCAGATCCCGGGAGAAGACGTCCAGGGGAACCGTCGTTCGCCCCGAGGCTATCTTTGCCAGCTCGTCCGCAGTCTCGTTGTAGCGCCGGGCGATGTGGTTAAGCTCGAGCCCGTAGAACTTGTCTTCCAGGCGTCGAACCTCATCACAGTAGGCCTCCATCTTCGGGTCGCGGCAGTGGGAGTTCTTCATGACTTGGTCGATGACGAGCTGCGAGTCGCCGCGTGCATCGAGGCGTCGGACCCCTAGCTCGATGGCGATTCGCAACCCGTTGATCAGAGCCTCGTACTCAGCCACATTGTTGGACGCCGGGAAATGGAGGCGGAGCACGTAGCGCAGGTGTTTCCCGAGGGGCGAGACGAAAAGCAGGCCCGCGCCGGCTCCCGTCTTCATCAGCGACCCGTCGAAAAACATGGTCCAGAGCTCCGGTTGGATCGGAGCCGTCGGCAACTGGGTGTCGACCCATTCGGCTACGAAGTCCGCCAATACCTGGGACTTGATGGCCTTCCGAGGGGCGAACGAGATTGTCTCGCCCATGATTTCCACCGCCCACTTTGCGATCCGTCCCGAGGCTTCTCGGCACTGGATGATCTCCCCCAGGGGGAAGGATGACACCACAGTCACCGGATGAGACTCGAAGTAATGTCGCAGCTTTCGCCTCGTCAGGATCACTGCATACAGCAGCTTCTGGACTTGTGGGTAGCGGATCTTGGTCTCGGACAGCACCTCGCTGACGAAGTAAACTGGCCTCTGAATGGGCAAGGCATGCCCCTCTTCCCACCTTTCGACCACGATCGCGGCGCTGACCACCTGAGTGGTAGCGGCGACGTAGACCAGGAGGGCTTCTCCATCAGCTGGGGGTACCAAGACGGGCGCCTGGGTGAGGAGCGCCTTCAGGTTCCCGAGAGCTTCCTCAGCCTCGGGAGTCCAGGTGAAGCACTCGGCCTTCCTTAAGAGACGGTACAGTGGCAGGCCTCTTTCGCCGAGGCGCGAGATGAAACGGCTCAAGGCCGCGAGACATCCCATGACCCTCTGTACGCCTTTTAAGTCCTTGATGGGCCCCATGTTTGTGATGGCTGCGATCTTCTCCGGGTTGGCTTCGATGCCCCGCTCGGAGACGATGAATCCCAAAAGCATGCCTCGGGGCACCCCGAAGACGCACTTCTCAGGATTGAGCTTGACGCCCTTCGCCTTGAGACACCGGAATGTCAGTTCGAGGTCGGAGAGAAGGTCGGAGGCTTTCCTCGTCTTGACTACGATGTCATCGACGTAGGCCTCGACCGTGCGACCGATGTGTTCGCCGAACACATGGTTCATGCACCGCTGGTACGTTGCACCCGCGTTCCTCAAACCGAACGGCATGGTAACATAACAGTACATGCCGAAGGGCGTGATGAAAGAAGTCGCGAGCTGGTCGGACTCTTTCATCTTGATTTGATGATACCCTGAGTAGGCATCGAGGAAAGACAGGGTTTCGCACCCTGCAGTGGAGTCCACGATTTGATCGATGCGAGGTAGAGGGTAGGGGACCTTCGGACATGCTTTGTTGAGACCAGTGTAGTCTACACACATCCGCCATTTCCCCCCTTTCTTCCTCACAAGTACAGGGTTGGCAAGCCATTCGGGATGGAATACCTCTTTGATGAACCCTGCTGCCATCAGCTTGTGGATCTCCTCGCCTATCACCCTGCGCCTTTCCTCGTCGAATCGGCGCAGAGGCTGTTTGACCGGTCGGGCCCCGGCCCGAATATCCAGCGAGTGCTCGGCGACATCCCTCGGTATGCCGGGCATGTCCGAGGGACTCCACGCAAAGACATCGTCGTTTGCGCGGAGAAAGTCGACGAGCACTGCTTCCTATTTAGGGTCGAGCCCGGAACCGATCCGGACCTGCTTGGAGGTGTCTCCACTGGGGTCGAGAGGGATGGCCTTAACCGTCTCCGCTGGCTCGAAGTTGCCGGCATGTCGCTTCACGTCTGGCACCTCCCGGGGGAGGTTTTCCAGGTCGACGATGAGGGCCTCGGACTCGGCGAGGGCCTCGGCGTACTCCACGCACTCCACATCGCATTCGAACGCGTGTTTGTACGTGGGGCCGACGGTGATGACCCCGTTGGGGCCCGACATCTTGAGCTTCAGGTAAGTGTAGTTGGGGATGGCCATGAATTTCGCGTAGCATGGCCTTCCCAACACTGCGTGGTAGGTTCCTCGGAACCCGACCACCTCGAACGTCAAAGTCTCCCTTCGGAAGTTGGAGGGTGTTCCGAAGCAGACAGGGAGGTCGAGCTGTCCGAGGGGCTGGACGCGCTTCCCAGGGATGATCCCGTGAAAGGGCGCAGCGCCTGCTCGGACGGATGACGGATCGACGCGCAGGAGCCTGAGGGTCTCGGCGTAGATGATATTGAGGCAGCTGCCCCCATCCATCAGGACCTTGGTGAGCCTGACGTTGCCGATGATGGGATCGACGACGAGCGGGTACTTCCCCGAGCTCGGCACGTGGTCGGGGTGGTCGTCCTGGTCAAAGGTGATGGGCTTGTCGGACCAGTCTAGGTAGACTGGCGCCGCCACCTTCACCGAGCAGACCTCCCGACGCTCTTGCTTACGATGCCGAGCCGAGGCATTCGCCGCATGCCCTCCGTAGATCATGAAGCAGTCGCGGACCTCGGGGAACTCTCCTGCTTGGTGATCCTCCTTTTTGTCGTCGTCGCGGGCCCTGCCACCCTCCGCGGGTGGCCCGGCCCGGTGGAAGTGGCGCCGAAGCATGACGCACTCCTCGAGGGTGTGCTTGACGGGCCCCTGATGGTAGGGGCACGTCTCCTTGAGTGCCTTGTCGAAGAGGTTGGCGCCTCCGGGGGGCTTCCGAGGGTTCTTGTATTCGGCAGCGGCGACAAGGTCGGTGCTGGCGGCGTCGCGTTTCACTTGCGACTTCCTCCTGCCTTTCTTCTTGGCGCCGAGCGGAGTAGACGCCTCGGGAGCATCTTCCGACGGGCGGCCCTGGGGCTGCTTGTCCTTTTGGAAGATGGCCTCGACCGCCTCCTGACCAGAGGCGAACTTGGTGGCGATGTCCATCAGCTCGCTCGCCCTGGTGGGGGTCTTGCGACCCAACTTGCTCACCAAGTCACGGCAGGTGGTGCCGGCGAGGAATGCGCCGATGACGTCGGAGTCGGTGATGTTGGGTAGCTCGGTGCGCTGCTTCGAGAATCGCCGGATGTAGTCCCGAAGGGACTCTCCCGGCTGTTGCCGGCAGCTTCGGAGGTCCCAGGAATTCCCGGGGCGCACGTACGTGCCCTGGAAGTTGCCGGCGAAGGCTTGGACTAGATCCTCCCAGTTGGAAATCTGCCCCGGAGGCAGGTGCTCCAACCAAGCGCGAGCAGTGTCGGAGAGGAACAGGGGGAGGTTGCGGATGATGAGGTTGTCGTCGTCCGTCCCACCTAGTTGACAGGCCAGGCGGTAGTCCGCGAGCCACAATTCCGGTCTCGTTTCCCCCGAGTACTTTGCGATGGTAGTCGGGGGCCGGAATCGGGGCGGAAACGGCGCCCGCCGAATGGCCCGGCTGAAGACCTGCGGACCGGGTGGTTCGGGCGAGGGACTCCGATCCTCCCCGCTGTCGTAGCGTCCCCCATGCCTGGGGTGATAACCTCGGCGCACCCTTTCGTCGAGGCGGGCCCGACGGTCGCGATGAGGGTGCTCGTCGCCGAGGTGGCCCGGGGCCGCCGGCGCGGTGTTGCGCGTGCGCCCGGTGTAGACCGAGGCTTCCCGCATAAGTCGGGAAGTCGCGGCGCGAGGTTCCGAGGGGTACCCCTGCCTTCGGGAGGCAGAGCTCTCGGCCCGCCGGGCCGCAGCGCCTTCCAGGAGATGCTTGAGCTCTCCCTGGATTCGCCGACCCTCGGTGGTTGATGACTCCGGCATCGCGCGGAGGAGCATCGCTGCGGCGGCCAGGTCCTGACCGGTCCCGCCGGATGCGGGTGGCGGTCTGTCCCTGGCATCGTTAGCGATGCGGTGCTGGAGACCTTGGGGCAGGTGACGTATTTCTCCGGCCGGGGGCTGGCCCGCCCATACCTGCCCGACGTCCCGGCGGATTGCCTCGAGCGCTCCTGCTCCCTCATCGAGCCTGGCCCGCGCCCCGCGGACTTGCTCGAGCTGTGGGTCGTGACCCCCCGCCGGAACGGGGACCACAGCTAGCTCCCGTGGGATGTCGGCGCGAGGCGCTGGCCTAGGGGGATCACCATCCTCCGGCATGCCGAGACAGCTGCCTCCGGAGGGATCCCCTAGCTCGACGTGGAAACATTCGCGGCTCGGGCCGCAGTCCTTGTCGTCAAGGCTGCGGCTGCCGTCAGAACAGTCGGAGAGGCAGTAGTTGCATGCGGTCATGAAATCCCGCATGGCACTGGGGTTGCCAGATCCAGATAAATCCCAGTAGATGATGGGATCGTCATCTTCCTCGGACCCAGAGGGCCCGTAGGTCGAGACGCCCGTCAATCGGTCCCAAGGCGACCGCACACGAAACCCCAGAGAGGTTGCATTCGCCTCAATGTGAGCGCCCGCCAAGGCGAGGTCGCTTGGCGGGTTGAGGCCGAGTCGAAATGACAAAGGATGGGAATCAGCCGGTACCTTTTGGTCGACGAGGATCGACGAAGTCGCATCGGGGGCTGATCGCGCTGTCGTCCTGGGTGCGAGGGCGACGTCCTGCAGGCCCTCCGTGAGTGCGCTGGCGTCGTCCACTTGCTCGGGGTCGGCGTGTCGCGGGGGGACGGCGCTCGCCTTCGCCTCAAACGCGTGGGTGATGCCCGACGCGTCCTCCGTTGGGGCGCTGGGGATGTCGATTTGCTCGACAGCCGACTGAGCGCAACCTCCCGCTTGGCCCCGGTTGCTCCGCCTCCTCCTTCGATGGCGAGGGAGAGGATGGGGCGAGTTTGAAAGTTGTCCTTCCCCCACGCGGGAAAGACGTCGTTGATTCCGCCGCCGGCGGGCGGGCTGTCCGCCACCATTGTCGCTGTCGCGCGGCGGTGGAAGGAGTATCATGTCGTAGCTGCCATCGAAAGACATGAACTCGAGGCTCCCGAGACGGAGCACCGTCCCGGGTTGAAGAGGTCGTTGGAGACTGCCCATCTGGAGCTTGACGGGAAACTACTCGTCAACACGCAGCAGGCCCCTACCTGGCGCGCCAACTGTCGGCGTTCCGGGACCGGGGGGTCCCCGAGCCGACGAGTGAGTGTGCCGCGTGCCCCAGCCCAGATGGGTCGAGCGCGTGGGCGAGCGCGAAGGGGGGAGAGAGCGAGGGCGAGGTGGCCGGAGCCGGGTCGTGAGGGAGTCGGAGATCCCGCGGCCTTCGTGTTCGTCCCGCGCCCAGGTCGGGTGCGCTTGCAGTAGGGGGTTACAAGCGTCCGCGCGGGTGAGGGGAGCGAGCGGCCCCGAGAGAGCGCCTGCCCCTGCCCTTCGTTCCTGCGAGGCCAACCTCCTCTAAGAAGGCCCTGGTCCTTCCTTTTATAGGCGTAAGGAGAGGATCCAGGTGTACAAATGGGGGTGTAGCAAGGTGCTACGTGTCTAGCGGGGGAGAGCTAGTGCCCTAAGTACATGCCAAGGTGGCAGCCGGAGAGATCTTGGCACCCGGCTAGTGTGGCGTCGTGGCTGTCGGAGAAGCGATGGAGCTTGGCGGAGGGACAGCTGTCGGAGTGGTTGGGCCCTTGCTGACGTCCTCCTGCTTTCGTAAGAGAGCTGAGAGCCGCCGTTGTCATGGGTCCAGCGGGGTACCATCATTGCCTATCTGGCAGAGCTAGCCAGATGGGACGTCGGTCCTGTTCCCTGCGGCCCGAGTCGGCTCGGGGTAGGGTGATGATGGCGCTTCCTGTTGACGTGGCGGACTCGTGCCCTAGGTCGGGCGACGTGGAGGCTCCTCCGAAGCCGAGGTCGAGTCTGTCCTGCATGGCCGAGGCCGAGCTCCTGGGTCGGGCGAGGCGGAGGTCGTTCGGCAGAGGCCAGGGCGGAGTCCGAGCCCTGGGTCGGGCGAGGCGGAGTTCGTTCGGCAGAGGCCAGGGCGGAGTCCGAGCCCTGGGTCGGGCGAGGCGGAGTTCGTCGTCTTCCGGGGCCTTAGCCCGAGTCCGAGCCCTGGGTCGGGCGGAGCGGAGTTCACCGTCTTCCGAAGCCTTAGCCCGAGTCCGAGCCCTGGGTCGGGCGGAGCGGAGTTCGCCGTCTTCCGGGGCCTTAGCCCGAGTCCGAGCCCTGGGTCGGGCGGAGCGGAGTTCGCCGTCTTCCGGGGCCTTAGCCCGAGTCCGAGCCCTGGGTCAGGCGGAGCGGAGTTCACCGTCTTCCGGGGCCTTAGCCCGAGTCCGAGCCCTGGGTCGGGCGGAGCGGAGTTCGCCGTCTTCCGGGGCCTCAGCCCGAGTCCGAGCCCTGGGTCGGGCGGAGCGGAGTTCGCCGTCTTCCGGGGCCTCAGCCCGAGTCCGAGCCCTGGGTCGGGTGGAGCTTCCTATGGCGCTTTTGGCCAAGCCTGGCCGCCCGGCAGTCCCACTCTTTGCGTCAAATGCCCCAGTGACTTGGTCGGTCGGCGCGGTGATTCAGTCAGGGTTGCTTCTCAACGAAGGCAAGGCCTCGGGCGAGCCGGAGATGCGTCTGCCGTAAAAAGGGGGCCTCAGGCGAGACGGAAACACCTCAGGGTCGGCTGCCCTTGCCCGAGGCTAGGCTCGGGCGTGGCGCGATCGAGTCGCTCGTATGGACTGATCCCTGACTTAATCAAACCCATCAGGCCTCTGCAGCTTTATGCTGATGGGGGTTACCAGCTGAGAATTAGGCGTCTTGAGGGTACCCCTAATTATGGTCCCCGACAGGATGTTTTGGAAAATTTCGAAATTTATCTTCATCAGCTGACTCCTAACGCCATCGTTAGGCTCAGCGTCTTTATCTGGGCTCTTCGAAGCCAAGGAGTGGAGCCACTTGCCGAAGCCTTCTGCCGGGTGCACGAACTTCACTATCAGACGAAGGCTAGAGAAGATGGACTGCACGAGAACTTCGGCTGCTACAATTTTGCCTACCGCAAAGACATGAAGACACCGGTGGTTATCTACCACACCAAATGGCCAATTGGTTGGAAAACTGAATGGTTTTATGTTAAGGTTGATGAGAAAAAGGAGAAGCTGGTTCAGAGCCCACTGGACCTAACCTTCGGGTTAACTAGGCCCCAGTGCTGCATGACGCCGGGGTCATCATGCCCAGATGCTGTGAGCGAATTTAGAGTTGTGTCCGAGCATATCGGTACCAGGGATTTGGTTCAGGAATAGAGTATGCCGAAGCTTAAAGGACAGAAGAAAAAGAATAAACTTGTTCGGCTGCCCTATCATTTTAAGTTCAAGAAACACTTCAAAGAACCTTGCCAAGAATGGTTGGATACGATTGAAGTTATGTGCAATGAAATCTTGGGCAATTATATGAAGAAAGAAGATCAATTGATGACGGCGGCCTTCGGCACCCGACCGAAACGAAGGCTGAACCGAGTAATGGACGCTCTGAAATTTGAATACCCAGACTATGAACGGTTAAGCAAAGGTGCCGAAGGGCCAAAATGAAAAAGGGCTGTCAGTGTTATGCAAAGACAAGCTGCCAGAATGATAAAAGAAGATGAAAATTTAGCAAAAAGGAAAAAATCCAGCCCTGAACCGAAGGTGGCCGTTTCGAAAAAAAGGAAAGCTACAGCTCCGAAGCCAAAAGCTGGTTTGGAAGAAGAAATTCCCTCAACGCCTTCTGGCACTGACGCAGAAGAAATTTTAAAGGTAATGACCGAATCTCTACCTAATAAGCTAAGCCCGCTGGGACCGGAACTGATGAAGCTTTTATAGAAGAAGAAGGAGCCTTCGGCTGCCGAGAAGCCCGCTGAACCAAAAAAGCGAAGGATTATTACTGTCATTGAGGCTATTGAAGAAACACCGTCGTCGGCCTCAGCGCTGAAAACAGCAGTAGCCGAAGCTTCTACTTCCAAAGCTGCAGCAGCCGAAGCCACAAATTTGGAAAACACACTTACTGACATTGATGAAATGATTTTGAATATGGCTGAGGAAGAAACTGCTGCAGCTGCTGAGGAAACCCCAGCTACAGTGCCTGAAAAAGAGAAGGAGGTTGCCGAAGATGCTTCGGAGGAAAGAAATTTCAACTTTCAAAACATAATTGGGCAAGAGTTGTCTAAGGCTGAAGAAGAAGGGCTGAGGGACTATGCTATATCTTGCGGGTACCAGCCAGGGGCGTTGCTCTTTGGCGGTATAGACGAAGAGAGCTTAGGTTGCCTTCGAGACCGGACTGGGGCAAAAGTTGTCAGCACTCTATCAAAGAGTGTTGGCTTTCCGAAGCTTGAGGCTGAACTCAGCAGATACCGACGGCAACATATTGCCGGTAGCTTGTTTTATTCTAACTTTAAGGTAAAATTCTTCCCTTAACTTTTTTATTGTTTTGATATGAAGATGATTTCTGACAAAGGTTATTTTGCCAGGGCCTACTACTAAGCAAAGCCTTGAGGATGCAACAAGACCTCAAGGACAAGAAAAATGAAGTTATAATTGAGGGCTTAGAGGGTAAGATTAAAGAGCACGAAGCTACTTTGGAGAAGAAAGATTTCATGCTTCAGACAATGGAGGGTTCGTTGGCAGAAGCTCAAACCGAGATCGCCAGATTGAACAGCGAACTTTCCATGAAGTCCAAAAGCTTTGAGCAAGAGAAGAAAGATTTCAAAACAAAACTCGAAGCTGAAGTTGAAAAAAGTTCAAATCTACAGAAATCACTCAAAGATCTTCAAGAAAGATGTTTAGGCTTCCGCACCCGATGCATTCAAAGGCTGAAGCAGGTCTTCAACACAGTTGGAGCCAGTTCCGAAAAGTTTAAACCTTCGATTGAAGACCTGCCGGACACATTTGATCATATTGAAGGTGAAGTTGATGCTCTCGACAAAGTTA
The DNA here is from genome assembly GCA_029449295.1 of Zea luxurians. NCBI lineage: Eukaryota > Viridiplantae > Streptophyta > Magnoliopsida > Poales > Poaceae > Zea > Zea luxurians. The sequence continues at coordinate 114,398,789 of JAOPSE010000005.1, read as the reverse complement.
TAGCTGGACATGGTGACTTTTGTGCTCTGCTAGCTTCTCGAGGCACAACTGTTGCTTTCATGAAGGCTGGTTGTACACATGGAAACATTGTAAATAGACCAAACTTCAGCCTGTCACCAGCAGACTTGAACGACATCCTCGGCCTGGCCCAAAGCATCGGAAACAGATTCGTTACTCAAATCTGGGCAAAGGGCGGGCGAAACTTGGCTAGTGACGAAGCTCGAAGCCACCTCAAGCCGGTAATAAACTTGTGCCTGCTGCTTTACCTTCTTCTTGAAATTTGCACTTTCCTTATACCACTTTGATATGTATAGGATGATGAAGCCGAGGAGCAATGAGCCGAAGCTTGGCAGATAATCCGAAGCTTAGCGAATGATGATGAAGCCGAAAACCTTGCTATGAAAAAACTCTAGAAAAACTCTTGTATTATCCTTGTAAAGAGTATTGTAATTTAAGAATCGAACAATGCTCTGTAAATTTGTCCATACCTTGTAATATATTTTACCTTTCCATCCATATATGAACTGCTTTGATGTGGACGAAACTTGTCCCTTTTGAGCCGAAGGCGAAAAACACCTTCCCTTCTTTTCGTACACAATCGAAGCATAAATCTGCTTTTTCATATTTGCCGAAGCCTTGTCATTGGAGCTGAAGCAATTGTCTGTACTCTATGATGTGATGATGATCCTACGGATGCCGAAATGAATGTATATGTATGCAATGTATGATGTAATGTAACGTGCAAATGAATGCCCAGACACACACATACGAAGCCACATCTATAACCTTCATTCCCTTAGGAATGACTGAATTCTCTTTGCCGCTTATTTTTTGGCTTCACCGTTTATTTTTCGGTGTAAGTTATGCATCCCCTTAGGAACGTCTTTTGAACTTCTTCGCCTTCTATTTTGGCGGTATTTTTCGCGTTGACTTTTCACGCTTTGCCTTATATTTCGGCGGTATTTGGCTCTGCATTGCCTTAGGAACGACTTTTGAGCAGAAAACTTACGCTGCGCTCCCTTAGGAGCGGCTTTTTGTAGCTTCGTCGTGCTCTGCATCCCCTTAGGGATGACTTTCGAGCTTCTCCCTGCTCTTTTTTTTCTCTCTGCACTCGATGGTGCATGCTCAGATTTTACATTTTACATATTTTTGGGGGGATTTTGCTCTCGTAGAGTTGAATAAGAAAAAGAAAATTACATGCTATGGCCCCATTAAAAACCTTTCTCCCCCTTTAGAAAGGAAAAGGGTGCCATAGGAAAAATTAAAAAAGTTTAAATCAAGTTACACATAGTATCGTCGAAGCTCATCCGCATTCCAAGATCTAGGAATGTCATTGCCGTCCATATCCTTTAACCTGTAAGAACCGGGTCTTGACAAAGATACTACCAGAAAGGGTCCTTCCACTTCAGCTGAAGCTGCCTACTGTATCAGGGTTGGCTACTCTCCGAAGCACCAGATGTCCTGGCTTAATGTTTTTCAACCAAACTTTTCTATCACACCATTTTATTATTTCGGCTTGATATTTGTTGATATTTTCCACAGCCTGAAGTCTGGTCCTTTCTATAGTATCTTTTGCCACAGAATAATTAGCTTCGTCTTCTGCCGAAGCTACTGTTCTTATTGACCCCGCTTTAGCCTCTTCGAGGGTTATGGCTTTGTCACCGAACAATAACCTGAATGGTGTAAAACCTGTTGACCTTGATATAGTTGTATTGTGGCTCCACGCCACTTTAACCAACTCATCTGGCCACTTTCCTCTGGGCTGATTGAAGATTAACTTCATAATTCCCGTCATTATAATACCATTTGCCCTTCCAACTAGTCCGTTTGATTCCGGGTGCCTGACTGATGCAAAATGAATTTTCGTGCCAATCTTTGAAAGTTTCAGCATCAAACTGTGTTCCATTGTCCACAGTTATAGCCTTCGGCACACCGAAGCGACAAACTATATTCTGCCAGAAGAATTTTTGGACTGTAGCCGAAGTTATTGTAGCCAAAGGCTTCGCTTCGATCCACTTAGAAAAATATTCTACCACCACCACGGCATATCTCAAGTTGCCCTGCGCTGGTGGAAGTGGACCTAACAGATCCAGGCCCCATCTTTGCAACGGCCAGGTTGGTTGTATTAGCTGAGTCAATGACGAGGGTTGCTTCTAATCTCTTGCACATTTTTGGCAATTTTCGCACTTTTGAACCAAATCTGCTGCGTCCGAAGCTGCCTTCGGCCAATAGAATCCTTGTCAAAAAAACCTTTCCCAGAAGAGGTCTAGACCCAATGTGAGATCCACACAATCCTGCATGTATCTCCATCAGTTCTATACCTTCAGTTCTGGATAAGCATTTGAGAAGTGGAGAACAAACTTCATGTTTATATAATTCCCCTTCTATTATGACATATGGTCTTATTCTTGCCTCCATTATTTTGTTATAAACCTCATCATCCGAGAGACAGTTACCCTGGAGGAAAGATATAAGCTCAGTCCTCCAATCTTCACTATGGACAGGAGATATTGTGAGCACTGCTCTTTCGAGGAGTTCAACCGAAGGTGCTCTTATTGTCTCAAAAAATACTTCCGAAGGTAAAGGAAGCCCCTGTGCCGCTGACTTAGCTAGCAGATCAGCATGCTCATTTTCCCCCTTGGAATATTCTTAAAAGAAAATCCTTCGAAAGAAGCTTCAAGCCTTCGAACTGTGTCCAGATATTTCTCAAGATTCGGATCTCTTGCCTTGCAACTCTTGTCAACATGACCAGAAATAACTTGAGAGTCTGTTTTAAGGACTGCCCTTCTTATTCCCATTGCCTTTAACTTTCGAAGCCCCAAAAGTAAAGCTTCGTATTCAGCAATATTATTTATACAACTGAAGTCAAGCCTTACTGCATAGCATGTTCTGACTTTGGAAGGTGCAACTAGGATAGCAGCCGCACCTGCACCGAAGGTTCCCTAGGAACCGTCGCAGAACATTGTCCAAGCTTCGGTATCTTTATTTACTTCTTCTTCCTGAGCCCCTGGCATCCAATCAGCAATGAAATCTACTAACGCATGAGACTGAATTGAGGATCTATGCACATAGTCAATACTGAATTCATTAAGCTCCACAACCCACTTTCCAATCCTTCCAGTAGCTTCTCTATTCCTCATAACATCCTTCAGAGGCTGTGATGATGGAACGATTATGTGCTATGCTTGAAAATAATGTCGAAGCTTCCTGGAGGCCATTAACACAACATACAACACCTTCTTCAATTCTGTATAGTTTTTCTTTGATAAACTTAGAACTTCTGAGACAAAGTATACTGGGGCTTGCTTTTTAATTTGTCCTTCAAGCTTCTCCTGTACAAGCGCCACACTCACTGCAGAGTGCGAAGCTGCCACATACAATAATAATGGAGCCCCTGGCACAGGTGGTGTTAATGTTGTTAGATCAATCAAGTATTGCTTCAGCTCTTCGAAGGCTTTCTGTTGAGCTGGGCCCCATTGAAAAACTTCGGTTGACTTTAGTATATTAAAGAATGGCAAGTTTCTTTCTACTGATCTAGATATGAAACTATTCAATGATGCCAGTCTTCCTGTCAGCCGTTGGGCCCCCTTCTTTATGCTTGGCGGCTCCATCCGAAGGATAGCTTCGATCTTGCTTGGGTTAGCTTCAATCCCCTTCGTTGAAACTAGACAGCCAAGGAACTTACCCTTCTTCACTCCAAAGACACATTTTTTGGATTTAATTTCAGGCCAACTTGCCTGAAATTAGCAAATGTTTCTTGTAGATCAGTAATGTGATTTTCTTGCTTCGTGCTTTTTACTATGATGTCATCAATGTATGTTAGCACATTTCTGCCTATCTAGGAATGAAGGACCTTGGTTGTCATTCTGCTGAAGCTTCCTCTAGCATTCTTGAGCCCCTCAGGCATCCGAAGATAGCAATAGGTGCCACTGGGAGTTATGAAGCTAGTCTTTGGCTCATCCTCCTTCTTTATCCATATTTGATGATATCCTGAGTAGCAATCCAGTAGACTCATAAGCTCTGAAGAAGCTGTTGCATCTACAAGAGAGTCTATTCTTGGTAATGGAAATTCATCCTTTGGACAGGCCTTGTTAAGATCTGTGAAGTCAATACACATTCTCCATTTGCCATTGGCCTTCTTCACCATAACAGTATTGGCTAACCACTCTACATATTTTACCTCTCTGATGACACCAGCACTGAGAAGCCTTTTTACTTCATTTCAAGCACCTTCCGCTTTATCATCAGACATTTTCCGAAGCCTTTGCTTTCTTGGCCTGAAGGATGGGTCGACATTGAGTGAATGTTCAATGATGTCTCTGTTGACACCACAGAGATCATTGGCTGACCAAGCAAAAACATCTTTGTTGTTGAATAAAAACCTTGTCAAAGTTTTCTCCTGCTCTTGAGATAGTTGAGACCCCAGCAGTACCTTCTGCTCTGCTATGTCTTCACATAGAAGCATGGGTTTCGGCTGATCAGCCGAAGCAGCCTTCTCTCTTCTGTACTTGTACTGTTCACAAGCTTCGGCTCCATCTATATTGTGGATTGCTTTTGAGTCTGTCCAATTTCCTTTGGCCTTTCTAGCAGCTTCTTGACTTCCATGAATAGCAATGGGCCCTTGTTCCGAAGGTATCTTCATGCATAGATATGCTGGGTGAAGTATTGCTTCAAAAGCATTGAGTGTTCCTCGGCCAATTATTGCATTGTAGAGGTATTCCATGTTGACAATGTCAAAGACAACCTGTTCGGTCCTTGTGTTGTGAACAAAGCCGAAGGTTACTGGCATTGTGATTTTATCGAGTGCCATAATCTGTCTTCCTCCGAAGCCGCATAGAGGATGTGTAGCATCGTGAATCTTGTCTTCTGGCTCTTGCATCTGTCTGAAGGCCTTAGCAAATATGATATCTGCTGCACTGCCTGTATCAACCAGAACATTATGAACGAGAAGTCCCTTGATGACACAAGATATGACCATAGCATCATTGTGAGGATAATCCTTGAGCTGAAGATCCTCCTGAGAGAAGGTGATTGGGATGTGAGACCATTTTGATTTGATGAAGGGCCCCTGCACCCCAACATGTTGTACCCTTCTCTGAGCCTCCTTCTTCCGCTTCTTGTTGGCCGGTTCTGAGCATGAACCGCATGTTATCAGGAGCACTAGCTTCGTAGCCGAAGCAACTTCAACTTGATTGTTGAACGAAGCCATCAACTCAAAATTGGAAGTGAGTTCACCGGAGGTGGGCGCCAATGTTGGGGACTTGTTCTCAAATGCTGAGTTAAGAACAAGGCAACACAAAATGTTAAATGTTAATGTCTTTTGTCCTTCGAAGCATTATTTCCCTTAAGATATAATGATCTTTAGACGAAGGTTATGAAGGGCATACCTTCATAAATATGACATGTATATACAGAGGATGAAGCTTATGGAACATAGGAAAACAACATAAACAATTATATGATATCATAATATAAATATCTACTATTAAATAATCATGAGTACATAAAAGCAATATCAAATTACATTTGTACCTTGAGCTTGACAGATGGCAAAGGTAAAAGTGAGATGCGAAAGCGTGAACAGTACGGGGGTACTGTTCACCTATTTATAGGCACAGGGCGCAGCCTGTGTGAATTTACATTCATGTCCTCTACAAATGATTACAATCATAACACAAGTTATCATGGACCGATTGGTCATTTCATCTTTAAGTCGGTGCATCTAGAAATACGCTATGAAGCTCCCTGACTGGTAGCTTCGACATTGTTCCTGTTCTGGCCTTCCGAAGTTGTTTCTTCTCTCAGGACCTTCGGTGATGAAGTAGACCCCCAACAGTAGGGAGAAGAGAACTCATGCTTGATGCCCTCCTCCTCAAGAAAGCCTTCAATTTGAGAGTTCTTGAACTCCGTCCCATTGTCACTTCTTGATCCTTAATCCGAATTCATTTTGAGCCCGTCTCAAGAATCCCTATAATGTCTCTTGGGTTTGAGATTTTTCCTGCATAAAGAACACCCAAGTGAAGCGAGAATAATCATCCAAAATTACAAGACAGTACTTACTCCCGCCAATGCTTATGTAAGCTATCGGGCCGAATAGATCCATGTGGAGTAGCTCAAGCGGCCTGTCGGTCGTCATGATGTTCTTGTGTGGATGGTGGGCACCAACTTGCTTCCCTGCTTGACATGCGCTACAAACCCTGTCTTTCTCAAAATGAACATTGGTTAGTCCCAAAATGTATTCTCCCTTTAGAAGCTTGTGAAGATTCTTCATCCCAACATGGGCTAGTCAGCGATGCCAGAGCCAACCCATATTAGTCTTAGCAATTAAGCAAGTATCGAGTCCAGCTCTATTAAAATCAACTAAGTATAGCTGACCCTCCAATACTCCCTTAAATGCTACTGAATCATCACTTCTTCTAAAGACAGTAACACCTATATCCATAAAAAGACAGTTGTAACCCATTTTGCATAATTGAGAAATTGAAAGCAAGTTATAGTCTAAAGAATCTACAAGAAAAACATTGGAAATAGAGTGGTCAGGAGATATTGCAATTTTACCAAGTCCTTTGACCAAACCTTGATTTCCATCCCCGAATGTGATAGCTCTTTGGGGATCTTCGTTTTTCTCGTAGGAGGAGAACATCCTTTTCTCCCCTATCGGTTTGTGCACCCGCTATCAAATATCCAACTTGAGCCCCCGGATGCATAAACCTACAAAACAAGTTTAGGCCTTGTTCTTAGGTACCCAAAACGTCTTGGGTCCTTTCACATTAGAAACAGGCACCTTGGGTACCCATACACAAGTCTTGGAGCCCTTGTGTTTGCCCCCAACATATTTGGCAACTACTTTGCCTGATTTGTTAGTAAGCACATAAGAAGCATCAAAGGTATTAAATGAAACATTAGGCTCATTTGATGCAATAGAAGATTTCTTTTTAGGCAATTTTACATGGGTTGATTGCCTAGAGCTAGAAGCCTCATTCTTGTACATAAAAGCATGATGGGAAACAAAATGAGACTTCCTAGCATGAATTATCCTAATTTTATGCTCAGGATAACCAGCAGGATATAAAATGTAACCCTCGTTATCCTGTGCCATGGGAGCCTTGCCCTTAACAAAGTTGGCAATCTCTTAGGGGCATTAAGCTTGACATTGCCTCCCTGTTGGAAGCCAATGCCATCCTTAATGCCAAGGCATCTCCCATTATAGAGCATGCTTCTAGCAAATTTAAATTTTTCATTTTCAATTTCATGCTCATTGATTTTAGCAGTTAGTTGAGCTATGTGATCATTTTGTTGTTTAATTAAAGCTAGGTGATCATGGATAGCATCAACATTAATGTCTCTACATCTAGTACAAATGGAAACATGATCAACAGTAGATGTAGAGGGTTTGCATGCATTTAATTCATCAATTTTAGCATGTAAAGTAGCATTCTCATTTATAAGATTGGAAATAGAAACATTGCAAACATTTAAATCCTTAGCCTTAGCAATTAATTTATCATTCTCAATTTTAAGGCTAGAAATTGATTCATTCAACTCGTCAATCTCAGCAATCAAACTAGCATTATCATCTCTAAGGTTGACAAGAGAATCATCACAAGCATTTAATTTCTCAACCTTAGCAATTAATTTGGCATTTTCACTTCTAAGGTTAGAAATAGTGTCATGGCAAATGCTAAGCTCACTAGTTAATTTTTCACAATTTTCTAACTCCTGAGCATAAGCATTTTTCACCTTAACATGCTTCTTATTTTCCTTAATAAGGAAGTCCTCTTGGTATCCAAAAGTTCATCCTTCTCACAAATAGCAAATCATCCTCATCATCACTTGAGCTAGCCTCATCACTAGATGTTGCATATTTAGTGGAAGCTCTCGATTTTATCTTCTTCTTTTTGCCGTCCATTGCCATGAGGCACTTGTGGCCGACGTTGGGGAAGAGGAGACCTTTGTTGACGGCGATGTTGGCGGCATCCTCGTTGGAGGAGGAGTCGATGGAGCTCTCGTCGTTGTCCCACTCTCGACACACGTGGGCATCGCCGCCCTTCTTCTTGTAGTATCTCTTCTTTTCCTTCCTCTTTCCCTTCTTGTCGTCGCCCCTATCACTATCACTAGACAATGGACATTTAGCAATAAAATGACCGGGCTTACCACACTTGTAGCAAACTTTCTTGGAGCGGGGCTTGTAATCCTTCCCCCTCTTTTGCTTGAGGATTTGGTGGAAGCTCTTGATGATGAGCGCCATTTCCTCGTTGTCGAGCTTGGAGGCATCGATGGGAAGCCTACTTGACGTAGACTCTTCTTTCTTCTCCTCCGTTGCTTTGAAGGCAACGGGTTGCACCTCGGGTGTGGAGGTGGCGCCTCGCTCGATGATTTGTTTGGAGCCTTTGATCATCAATTCAAAGCTCACAAATTTTCCTATAACCTCCTTGGGAGACATTAGCTTATATCTAGGATCACCACGAATTAATTGAACTTGAGTAGGATTAAGAAAAACGAGTGATCTTAGAATAACCTTGACCATTTCATGGTCATCCCATTTTGTGCTCCCGAGGTTGCGCACTTGATTCACCAAGGTCTTGAGCCGGTTGTACATGGCTTGTGGCTCTTCTCCTTGGTTGAGCATGAATCGACCGAGCTCCCCCTCGATCGTTTCCTGCTTGGTGATCTTGGTCACCTCATCTCCTTCGTGCGAGGTCTTGAGCACGTCCCAAATCTCTTTGGCACTCTTCAACCCTTGCACCTTATTATACTACTCTCGACTTAGAGAGGCAAGGAGTATAGTAGTGGCTTAGGAGTTGAAGTGCTAGATTTGGGCAACTTCGTCTGAATCATATCCTTCATCCCCTACGGATGGTACCTATGCTCCAAACTCAACAACGTCCCAAATACTAGTGTGGAGTGAGGTTAGGTGATGCCTCATTTTATCACTCCACATACAATAATCTTCACCGTCAAAAACCGGTGGTTTGCCTAATCGGACGGAAAGTAATGGAGTACGTTTAGAAATGCGAGGGTAGCGTAAGGGGATCTTACTAAACTTCTTGTGCTCATGACGCTTAGAAGTGACGGACGACGCGTCGGAGCCGAAGGTGGATGGCGACGAAGAGTCGGTCTCGTAGTAGACCACTTTCTTCATTTTCTTCTTCTTGTCGCCACTCCGATGCGACTTGACGCGGGGAGGTGATTCCTCCCTTCCTTTGGCGCCGGACTCCTTCGATGGAGCTCTTCCGCGGCTTGTGTCGGTCTCCATCTCCCTCTTGGCGGATGCTCCCGACATCACTTCGAGTGGTTAGACTCTAATGAAGTACCGGGCTTTGATACCAATTGAAAGTCGCATAGAGGGGGGTGAATAGGCAAATCTGAAATTTATAAACTTTAAGCACAACTACAAGCCGGGTTAGTGTTAGAAATATAATCGAGTCCGAAAGAGAGGGCGAAAACAAATCAACCAAAGAAATAGAGTGGATGACACGGTGATTTGTTTTACCGAGGTTCGGTTCTTGCAAACCTACTCCCCGTTGAGGTGGTCACAAAGACCGAGTCTCTTTCAACCCTTTCCCTCTCTCAAACGGTCACCTAGACCGAGTGAGATTTTCTCCTCAATCAAATAGGTCACTTAGACCTCACAAGGACCACCACAACTTGGTGTCTCTTGTTTTGATTACAAAGGTGTTGAGAACAAGAATGGGGAAGAAGAAAAGAGATCCAAGCGACAAGAACTCAAATGAACACAAATGTCTCTCTCTCACAAGCCACTAAGTCTTTGGAATGAGATTGGGACTTGGAGAGGATTTGATCTTTTGTTTTGTGTCTTGAAGTGAAGTCTAGAGCTCTTGTATTATCATTTTTAAGATTGGCAAGAGAATCATCACAACCATTTAACTTCTAAAGTTTGGCAAGTAATTTGGCATTCTCAGTTCTAAGGTTAGAGACAGTGTCATGTCAAATGCTAAGCTCACTAGTTAATTTTTCACATTTCTCTATTTCCTGAGCATAAGCATTTTTAACTTTAACATGCTTTTTGTTTTTATTAATAAGGAATTCCTCTTGGCTATCCAAGAGTTCATCCTTCTCATGAATGGCACCTATCAATTCATTCAATTTTTCTTTTTGTTGCATGTTTACGTTGGCAAAAAGGGCAAGTAAATCATCTTCATTATCACTAGAGCTACCCTCATCACTAGATGTCGTATATTTAGTGGAGGCTCTAGATTTTACCTTCTTCTTTTTGCCATCCTTTGCCATGAGGCACTTGTGGCCGACGTTGGGAGAGGAGTGTGACGGAACCTTCCAAGTCATTAGGCCCACCTACAGTTGTCCTTGTCCAACAGACATCAGACAACCCTGTAGATGTTCCTGAATCACTTGACAAGTTCGGTATCTTTTCTTACCTTTCCAGGAACGTTTCACCCGTCTTGCAGACATTACAGAACACCGGAGATATCGAAATGCGGAAGTGATTACATAAACTTACATTTATTTAAAAAGTAAGATCAAGTTGCTTATTACAAACCAGAGCTATAAAACGAGTGCTTGAGTAGTATTATTACATTACTAAGGGAGGCGAAAACTCCTCCCGAAAAGTCTTTACATAAAAGTTTCTTATGGAGGACCAAGTCCTCCCGCATCTTCACTCTTGTTTTTCCTCATGTGGAACCACCTTGGTACAGAAGCAACAGAAATCTGCTGCTTCCTCACCTAAAAACAACGAGGGGATAAACCTTGAGTATGGAATTACTCAGCAAGTCTTACCCGACTAAAGAAAAGACTCTCAAGGATATGCTGGTTATAAGGGAGTCAAGGTAAGGTATCTCAAGATCAAAGACTCTATTTGCAAAAATGCTTACTGAAAGGGAATTAGGCTTACACCTATATTCCTAAATTGATTTTGGTGGTTGAATTGCCCAACACAAATAATTGGACTAACTACTTTGCCCAAGTTTATAAGTTCTACAGGTACCAAAGGTTCACAATAAGCCAATGAAAAGACCAAGATAAGGGTTCAACAAAAAGAGCAAGGGATAACCAAAGTGTGCCCTAGTCAGGCGCACCGGACTGTCCGGTGTGCCATCGGACAGTGTCCGGTGCACCAGGGGACTTCAAGCTGAACTTCGCACCTTCGGGAATTCTCAGAGGTGCTTCGCTATAATTCACCGGACTGTCTGGTGCACCACCGGACAGTGTCCGGTGCTCCAGAGGAAAGCGACTCTGAACCCGCCGGCTTCGGGAATCCACTCCGCTATAATTCACCGGACATGTCCGGTGCACACCGGACTATCCGGTGTAACGGCGGAGCAACGGCTACTTTAGCGCAACGGTCACCTGCTACAGCATTAAATGCGCGCCAGCGCGCGCAGAGGAGCAGAGCACGCACGGGTGGCACACCGGACAGCCTACAGGGCATGTCCGGTGCACCACCAGACAGCCAGGCGGGCCCACTCGTCAGAACTCCAACGGTCGAACCCTCACGGCCGGTGACGTGGCTGGCGCACCGGACAGTGTCCGGTGGCGCACTGGACTGTCCGGTGCGCTCGTCGACAGCAGCCTTCACCAAACGGCTAGTTTGGTGGTTGGGGCTATAAATACTCCCAACCACCCCACATTCAAGTCATCCAAGTTTTCCCACTTCTACACCTTACAAGAGCTCTAGCATTCAATTCTAGACACACTCAAGTGATCAAACCCTCTCTAATTCCACACAAGGCTTTAGTGATTAGTGAGAGAGATTTGTTGTGTTCTTTTGAGCTCTTGCGCTTGGATTGCTTCTTTTCTTTCTCATTTGTTCTTGTGATCAAAACTCAATTGTAACCAAGGCAAGAGACACCAATTGTGTGGTGGTCCTTGCGGGGAAGTTTTGTTCCCGGTTGATTTGAGAAGAGAAGCTCACTCGGTCCGAGGGACCGTTTGAGAGAGGGAAAGGGTTGAAAAAGACCCGGCCTTTGTGGCCTCCTCAACGGGGAGTAGGTTTGCGAGAACCGAACCTCGGTAAAACAAATCATCGTGTCTCACTCCTTATTTGCTCACGATTTGTTTTGCGCCCTCTCTCTCGGACTCGTTTCTATTTCTAACGCTAACCCGACTTGTAGTTGTGTTTAAGTTGTTAAATTTCAGATTCGCCCTATTCACCCCCCTCTAGGCGACTTTCAATTAGTATCGGAGCCCGGTGCTTCATTAGAGCCTAACCGCTCGAAGTGATGTCGGGAGATCACGCCAAGAGGGAGATGGAGACCGGCGACAAGCCCACTACAAGCCACGGGGAGACTTCATTGGAAGAATCCCGCAACAAGAGGAAGGAGAAGAAAGACTCCTCCAACAAAGGGAAGGGGAAGGAGAAGAAATCCTCTTCCCACAAGTCGCATCGGAGAGAGGATGAGGAAAGTGGTCTACTACGAGACCGACTCTTCATCACCATCGACCTCCGGTTCCGACGCGCCGTCCGTCACTTCTAAGCGCCATGAGCGCAAGAAGTTTAGTAATATCCCCTACGCTACCCTCGCATTCCTAAACATACACCTTTACTTTCTGTCCCATTAGACAAACCACCAACGTTTGATGGTGAAGATTATGCTAGGTGGAGTGATATGATGCGATATCACCTAACCTCACTCCACAAAAGTATATGGGATGTTGTTGAGTTTGGTGTACAGGTACCATCTGTAGGGGATGAAGATTATGATGAGGACGAAGTGGCCCAAATCGAGCACTTCAACTCACAAGCCACCACTATACTCCTCACCTCTCTAAGTCAAGAGGAGTATAACAAGGTGCAAGGGTTGAAGAGCGCCAAGGAAATTTGGGACGTGCTAAAGACCGTGCACGAAGGAGATGAGGTGACCAAGATCACCAAGCGGGAAACGATCGAGGGGGAGCTCGGTCGCTTCCGTCTTCGCCAAGGGGAGGAGCCACAAGACATGTACAACCGGCTCAAAACCTTGGTGAACCAAGTGCGCAACCTCAGGAGCAAAAAATGGGATGACCACGAGGTGGTTAAGGTTATTCTTAGATCACTTGTTTTCCTTAACCCTACTCAAGTTCAATTAATTCGTGGCAATCCTAGATATACACTAATGACTCCCGAGGAAGTAATCGGGAATTTTGTGAGCTTTGAATTGATGATAAAAGGCTCAAAGAAGATCAACGAGCTTGACGGCCCCTCCATGTCCGAAGCACAACCCGTCGCATTCAAGGTGACGGAAGAAAAGAAGGAGGAGTCTACTCCAAGTCGAACACCCATCGACGCCTCCAAGCTCGACAATGAGGAGATGACGCTCATCATCAACAGCTTCCGCCAAATCCTCAAGCAAAGGAGGGGAAAAGATTACAAACCCCGCTCCAAGAAAGTGTGCTACAAATGTGGTAAGCCCGATCATTTTATTGCAAAATGTCCATTATCTAGTGATAGTGACAGGGGCGACGACAAGAAGGGGAGAAGAAAGGAGAAGAAGAGATACTACAAGAAGAAGGGCGGCGATGCCCATGTTTGCCGGGAGTGGGACTCCGACGAGAGCTCCACCGACTCCTCCTCCGACGAGGACTCCGCAAACATCGCCGTCACCAAGGGTCTTCTCTTCCCCAACGTCGGCCACAAATGCCTCATGGCCAAGGACGGCAAAAGGAAGAAGGTAAAATCAAGATCCTCCACTAAATATGAAACCTCTAGTGATGAGGACAATGCTAGCAATGAGGAGGATAACTTGCGTATTCTTTTTGCCAACCTAAACATGCAACAAAAAGAAAAGTTAAATGAATTAATTAGTGCTATTCATGAGAAGGATGATCTCTTGGACTCCCAAGAGGACTTTCTTATTAAAGAAAATAAGAAGCATGTTAAGGTTAAAAATGCTTACGCTCTAGAGGTTGAAAAATGTGAAAAATTATCTAGTGAGCTAAGCACATGCCATGACACTATTACCAACCTTAGAAATGAAAATGCCAAATTAATTGCTAAGGTTGATTCTCATGTTTGTAATGTTTCAATTCCCAATCTTAGAAATGATAATGATGATTTACATGCTAAGATTAAAGAATTGAATGATTCTCTTGCTAGCCTTAAGATTGAAAATGAAAAATTGCTTGTTAAGGCTAAAGATTTTGATGATTGCAATGTTATTATTTCTAACCTTAGAAGTGAAAATGATATACTACATGCTAAGGTTGTAGAATTAAAATCTTGCAAACCCTCTACATCTACCATTGAGCATGTTTCTATTTGTACTAGATGTAGAGATGTTGATATTGATGCTATTCATGATCATATGGCTTTAATTAAACAACAAAATGATCATGTAGCAAAATTAGATGCTAAAATTACCGAGCATGAAATTGAAAATGAAAAATTTAAATTTGCTCGTAGTATGCTCTATAGTGGGAGACGCCCTGGCATCAAGGATGGCATTGGCTTCCAAAAGGGGGACAATATCAAACTTAATGCCCCTCCTAAGAAATTATCCAACTTTGTTAAGGGCAAGGATCCCATGCCTCAGGATAACGAGGGTTACATTTTGTACCCTGCCGGTTATCCCGAGCACAAAATTAGGAGAATTCACTCTAGGAAGTCTCATCCTGGCCCTAATCATGCTTTTATGTATAAGGGTGAGACATCTAGCTCTAGGCACGTGCTAAGTTGCCTAAGAAGAAAACTCCTAGTGCATCAAATGATCATGACATTTCATTTAAAACTTTTGATGCATCTTATGTTTTGACTAACAAATCCGGCAAGGTAGTTGCCAAGTTTGTTGGGGGCAAACACAAGGGCTCCAAGACTTGTGTTTGGGTACCCAAAGTTCTTGTCTCTAATGCCAAAGGACCCAAAACCGTTTGGGTACCTAAAGTCAAGAACTAAATTTGTTTTGTAGGTTTATGCATCCGGGGGGCTCAAGTTGGATCATTGATAGCGGGTGCACAAACCACATGACAGGGGAGAAGAAGATGTTCTCCTCCTACGAGAAAAACCAAGATCCCCAACAAGCTATCACATTTGGGGATGGAAACCAAGGTTTGGTCAAAGGTTTGGGTAAAATAGCTATATCTCCTGACCATTCCATTTCCAATGTTTTTCTTGTTGATTCATTAGATTACAACTTGCTTTCCGTTTCCCAATTATGTCAAATGGGCTACAACTGTCTATTTACTGATGTAGGTGTCACTGTCTTTAGAAGAAGTGATGATTCAATAGCATTTAAGAGAGTGTTAGAGGGTCAGCTATACTTAGTAGATTTTGATAGAGCTGAACTCGACACTTGCTTAATGGCTAAGACTAACATGGGTTGGCTCTGGCACCGCCGACTAGCCCATGTTGGAATGAAGAATCTTTATAAGCTTCTAAAGGGAGAGCACATTTTAGGATTAACAAATGTTCATTTTGAGAAAGACAGGATTTGTAGCGCATGCCAAGCTGGGAAGCAAGTTGGTGTTCATCATCCACACAAGAACATCATGACGACTGACAGGCCACTAGAGCTCCTACACATGGATTTATTCGGCCCGATCGCTTACATAAGCATCGGCGGGAGTAAGTACTGTCTAGTTATTGTGGATGATTATTCTCGCTTCACTTGGGTATTCTTTTTGCAGGAAAAATCTCAAACCCAAGAGACCTTAAAGGGATTCTTGAGACGGGCTCAAAATGAGTTCGGCTTAAGGATCAAGAAAATTAGAAGCGACAACGGAACGGAGTTCAAGAATTCACAAATTGAAGGCTTCCTTGAGGAGGAGGGCATCAAGCATGAGTTCTCTTCCCCCTACACCCCACAACAAAATGGTGTAGTTGAGAGGAAGAATCGAACTCTATTGGACATGGCAAGAACCATGCTTGATGAGTACAAGACGCCGGATCGGTTTTGGGCCGAGGCGGTCAACACCGCCTGCTACGCCATCAACCGGTTATATCTACACCGAATCCTCAAGAAGACATCTTATGAACTCCTAACCGGTAAAAAGCCCAATATTTCATATTTTAGAGTCTTTGGTAGCAAATGCTTTATTCTTGTTAAAAGAGGTAGAAAGTCTAAATTTGCTCCTAAGACTGTAGAAGGCTTTTTACTAGGATATGGCTCAAACACAAGGGCATATAGAGTCTTTAACAAGTCCACTGGACTAGTTGAAGTTTCTTGTGACGTTGTGTTTGATGAAACTAACGGCTCTCAAGTAGAGCAAGTTGATCATGATGAGATAGGTGAAGAAGAGGCTCCGTGCATCGCACTAAGGAACATGTCCATTGGGGATGTGTGTCCTAAGGAATCCGAAGAGCCACCACATGCACAAGATCAACCATCCTCCTCCACGCAAGCATCTCCACCAACTCAAAATGAGGATGAGGCTCAAGTTGATGAAGGAGAAGATCAAAGAGATGAGCCACCTCAAGATGACGGCAATGATCAAGGGGGAGATGCAAATGATCAAGACAAGGAGGATGAAGAACCAAGGCCGCCACACCCAAGAGTCCACCAAGCAATCCAACGATATCACCCCGTCGACACCATCCTCGACGACATTCATAAGGGGGTAACCACTAGATCTCGTGTTGCACATTTTTGTGAGTATTACTCTTTTGTTTCCTCTATTGAGCCACACAGGGTAGAGGAAGCACTCCAAGATTCGGATTGGGTGATGGCGATGCAAGAGGAGCTCAACAATTTCACTAGGAACGAGGTATGGCATTTAGTTCCACGTCCTAACCAAAATGTTGTAGGAACCAAATGGGTCTTCCGCAACAAACAAGATGAGCATGGTGTGGTGACAAGGAACAAAGCCCGACTTGTGGCCAAGGGATACTCCCAAGTCGAAGGTTTGGATTTTGGTGAAACCTATGCACCCGTAGCTAGACTTGAGTCCATTCGTATATTATTATCCTATGCTACTTAGCATGGCTTCAAGCTTTATCAAATGGACGTGAAGAGTGCCTTCCTCAACGAACCAATCAAGGAAGAGGTCTATGTTGAGCAACCTCCCGGCTTTGAAGACAGTGAGTACCCTAACCATGTCTATAGGCTCTCTAAGGCGCTTTATGGGCTCAAGCAAGCCCCAAGAGCATGGTATGAATGCCTAAGAGATTTCCTTATAGCTAATGGCTTCAAAGTCGGAAAGGCCGATCCTACTTTATTTACTAAAACTCTTGACAATTATTTGTTCGTATGCCAAATATATGTTGATGATATTATATTCGGGTCTACTAATGAATCTACATGTGAGGAATTTAGTAGGATCATGACACAGAAATTCGAGATGTCAATGATGGGGGAGTTGAAGTATTTCTTGGGATTTCAAGTAAAGCAACTCCAAAGAAGGCACCTTCATTTGCCAAACGAAGTATACTCAAGACATTCTAAACAAGTTTGGGATGAAGGATGCCAAGCCCATCAAGACTCCCATGGGAACAAATGGGCATCTCGACCTCGACACGGGAGGTAAATCCGTCGATCAAAAGGTATACCGGTCGATGATAGGTTCATTACTCTATTTATGTACATGTCGACCGGATATTATGCTTTCCGTATGCATGTGTGCAAGATTCCAATCCGACCCTAAGGAATCTCACCTTACGGCCGTAAAACGAATCTTGAGATATTTGGCTTATACTCCTAAGTTTGGGCTTTGGTACCCTCGGGGATCCACATTCGATTTAATTGGTTATTCGGATGCCGATTGGGCGGGGTGTAAGATTAATAGAAAGAGCACATCGGGGACTTGCCAGTTCTTGGGAAGGTCCTTGGTGTCTTGGGCTTCAAAGAAGCAAAATTTGGTCTCTCTTTCGACCGCCGAAGCCGAGTACATTGCCGCAGGCCACTGTTGCGCGTAATTGCTTTGGATGAGGCAAACCCTGTGGGACTATGGTTACAAATTAACCAAAGTTCCTCTTCTATGTGATAATGAGAGTGCAATCCGCATGGCGGATAATCCCGTTGAGCATAGCCGCACTAAACACATAGCCATTCGGTATCATTTTCTTAGAGATCACCAACAAAAGGGGGATATCGAGATTGCATACATTAACACTAAAGATCAATTAGCCGATATCTTTACCAAGCCACTAGATGAACAAACTTTTACCAAACTTAGGCATGAGCTAAATATTCTTGATTCTAGGAATTTCTTTTGATGTCTTGTACTCATAGCTCATAATTATACCTTTGATCATGTCTCTTTTATATATGCTATGACTAATGTGTTTTCAAGTGTATTTCAAACCAAGTCATACGTATATTGAAAGGGAATTGGAGTCTTCGGCGAAAACAAAGGCTTCCACTCCACTCCATAACTCATTCTTCGCCGTCGCTCCAAGCAATTCTTTGTCTTTGGTATAATCTTCACTCATATATTTTATTTGCCAAAGGGGAGAAAAGTTTAGTTAAGGGCTTATTTCTCACTCACAGTATCCGTTTTTGGCGATTCATGCCAAAGGGGGAGAAAGTATGAGCCCAAAGCAAAAGGACCACACCACCACCCAATTTTTTAAAACTAATGATTTTCAATTGGAAATTTTCAAATTGGTATCTTATTACGTTCAATAGGGGGAGAAAGTAGTATTTTCAAAATTGATATCTTAAAACCCTCTTGAACACTAAGAGGAGAATTTATTTGAGGGGGAGTTTTGTTTAGTCAAAGGAAAAGCATTTGAAACAAGGGGACTAAATTTCAAATCTTGAAAATGCTTCGCAAAATCTTATTCATTTACCTTTGACTATTTGCAAAAGGACTTTGAAAAGGGTTTACAAAAAGAATTTGCAAAAACAAAACATGTGGTGCAAGCGTGGTCCAAAATGTTAAAAATAAAGAAACAATCCATGCATATCTAGTAAAGTAATATTTATTGGCTCAATTCTAAGTAACCTTTGCACTTGCATTTTGCAAACTAGTTCAAATTATGCACTTGTATAATTGCTTTGGATTGTGTTGGCATCAATCACCAAAAAGGGGGACATTGAAAGGGAATTAGGCTTACACCTATATTCCTAAATTGATTTTGGTGGTTGAATTGCCCAACACAAATAATTGGACTAACTAGTTTGCCCAAGTTTATAAGTTCTACAGGTACCAAAGGTTCACAATAAGCCAATGAAAAGACCAAGATAAGGGTTCAACAAAAAGAGCAAGGGATAACCGAAGTGTGCCCTGGTCAGGCGCACCGGACTGTCCGGTGTGCCACCGCACAGTGTCCGGTGCACCACTGGACAGAGTCCGGTGCACCAGGGGACTTCAAGTTGAACTTCGCACCTTCGGGAATTCTGAGAGGTGCTTCGCTATAATTCACCGGACTGTCCGGTGCACCACCGGATAGTGTCCGGTGCTCCAGAGGAAAGCGACTCTGAACCCGCCGGCTTCGGGAATCCACTCCGCTATAATTCACCGGACATGTCCGGTGCACACCGGACTGTCTGGTGTAACGGCGGAGCAACGGCTACTTCAGCGCAACGGTCACCTGCTACAGCATTAAATGCGCGCCAGCGCGCGCAGAGGAGCAGAGCACGCGCGGGTGGCACACCGGACAGCCTACAGGGCATGTCCGGTGCACCACCGGACAGCCAGGCGGGCCCACTCGTCAGAACTCCAACGGTCGAACCCTCACGGCTGGTGACGTGGCTAGCGCACCGGACAGTGTCTGGTGGCGCACCGAACTGTCCGGTGCGCCCGTCGACATCAGCCTTCACCAAACGGCTAGTTTGGTGGTTGGGGCTATAAATACCCCCAACCACCCCACATTCAAGTCATCCAAGTTTTCCCACTTCTACACCTTACAAGAGCTCTAGCATTCAATTCTAGACACACTCAAGTGATCAAATCCTCTCCAATTCCACACAAGGCTTTAGTGATTAGTGAGAGAGATTTGTTGTGTTCTTTTGAGCTCTTGCGCTTGGATTGCTTCTTTTCTTTCTCATTTGTTCTTGTGATCAAAACTCAATTGTAACCAAGGCAAGAGACATCAATTGTGTGGTGGTCCTTGCGGGGAAGTTTTGTTCCTGGTTGATTTGAGAAGAGAAGCTCACTCGGTCCGAGGGACCGTTTGAGAGAGGGAAAGGGTTGAAAAAGACCCGGCCTTTGTGGCCTCATCAACGGGGAGTAGGTTTGCGAGAACCGAACCTCGGTAAAACAAATCATCGTGTCTCACTCCTTATTTGCTCACGATTTGTTTTGCGTCCTCTCTCTCGGACTCGTTTCTATTTCTAACGCTAACCCGGCTTGTAGTTGTGTTTAAGTTGTTAAATTTCAGATTCGCCCTATTCACCCCCCCTCTAGGCGACTTTCACTTACTAAAAGTGGATCCTTAAAAATCCAGTTTTATTGTCAAGTTAGGTAACTTACCTATATCTAGAGTTCTTGCTACCCTAGTTCAAACACTTAGCCTGAACTAGCCAAGTTCTTAATCCATCCTTCATCTTTATTGGAGTTCTACGTATAGGGCAGTGACCAAGTCTTCATAACCGCGAAGGTACGGCGATCCGAATTGATTATACTCAGCTGAGGATCTCCGATCACACGACATATGTAGCACTTAACCCTTGCATATGTCAACCCACCACCGGGGTTCTTAAGACCAGATCAGGTTCACGCAAACCGAGAGCACAGATACACCACCGTCCAGCCTCTTGCTACGGAGGCTACACGCTACTCTCGCCACCGCTCCACGCCCATTTCGTGTTATCTTATTCTGGCCTTAGTCTGCCCGAGGCAAGGCTTACCCATGACGAGGCATGTGACCAGTTAAAGGGTCCTCGATCATCAAGCCTACATCGACACGGTCCTTAATCGACTCAGACGGAGACACTACACCGAGACTCTATTCTCATGCAAGTCACCCGCCCAGTCTCAGCTTAATCATTTCAAAACCCAAAGCTTGGTACCTGACAGAGGTACATCTTTTTCGATGTTGAACCCATTACGGCCATAATGGATCCACCATCAAGTTTTATTTTTGAAAACTTCCCACCCACTTTTGCCACATCATCTTTTGTAAAAACAAAACATTTTGTTTTAGCTAAAGCAATACTAAGCATAGTAAAACCTTTTGTAAAAATAGGGTTTCAAAGGAAGGGTACTCAAGTTCAAGGAAGGTAATGCAGGAATTGTTTGAGCAATCAACTCCTATCACCTAATGCAGCAAGCAAGTGAGAAAAGTTTAAAAACATCAAGGAGGTGGCAAATGCACCAGGGCTTGCCTTCGTTAGTAGGTGAGTCAGGCTCAGGCCCGCAGATGTCAAAGTAGAGACAAGACCCTGCCTGAGAGTCCGAAGGTGGTGGTGCCTTCTCTTCAGTCACTTCAATTTCTTCTTCGTTTTCTAAACATAACCATATATATGTATGTAAGAATGAATGCCATGTAATGCTCATGAGAGTGCAAAGATAATAAGAACTTATTATCTAAGGTCTTGAATACAATTTTCCTTCACGAAACTCCGAGAACTTAGGGTTTTCGGAGTCAGTAAAGGAGTTCATAGAGCAGGGGTGGGGGTTTTGGGTTCTAGTTATCAAACAAGGTCCAAATCAACCCAAACTCTACCCAAGACTTCTAAATAATGTATAGAACTCATATAAAAAGTTTGGGCATTTTTGGAGTTACCATATGTTTTCTAAAAATCTAGAACTAATACTTTAAACTATTTTAAATGCCTTAAAATTCCTTATTTTACCTAAAAATCATACAACTATTTTTATTAAATTCTATGGAAAATCAGAAGCCTAGGAAAATTAGTTTCGCAATTTTAGGATTTTTCTACAATTTCCTAGAATTTATTTGGCTTTGGAAGAAAAAGAAAAGGAAAAACTAGCAACAGTACTGGGCCAACTTTAGTCCAGTCAGCCCAGGCCTACGCGGAATCGCGCCCGCGCCCGCGCGTGCTGGATACTTTGCAGAAAAGCCCTCGGTGTTCTGGCTAACAAGGAACGAGTTCTTTCACTGTTGTCTTGAGTCACTGACGCTTTGCAGAAGAGTCCTCAAACTTCTAATCCTTCGCAGAGGGAGGTCCCCGACGGCGATGAACGCGGCCGAGCTCCGACGAGCTCATACGCCGGCCGATTGGGGCAAGTACTGGCATCCCCGATCAACTAACGCCAAATTGGACCCATCCTAAGCCTTTCCCCTAACCTAATTTTACTAATGACTAATAGATTTGCTCTGGCCACGGTGACCGTGAGCAGTGCGGCTAGATTGTCGTGTTCCCGGCGACCAGAGAGCTCCTAACGCAATTACGTGGGTCGGCAAGCATCGTGGAGTTATGAGAAAGCTCAAACGAGGGAGAGAGGAGGATGAGCTGACCGGAAAGGGGCTGGCCGCGGTGAAGCTGTTCTTCGCGGTGGCGGAGAACTGAATTGGGGGGAATTCAAAATTCGTGCGCTCTAGCGAACGATTGAGGGTGAGATTGGAGGCTCTGGTTTCGGGATGATGTAGCGCAGCTGCCCGCGCCATCAATTTATAGAGGGCATCGATGGTGGCCGGGAATTTGAAGAAGGATGCGCGGCGGTCGGAGGTAGAAGAAGGCACTGGCGCACGTGAATCCGTGTCCACCGTCGTGGCAACCTCACCGGCGATGATGGGACGGCCCCAGAGAGTCACGGCGACATGGTGTAAAGGCAGAGCCACGCGGCGGGCAACGGCGAAGACTTGACGGCGGTGAAAAGCTTTATCCACGGGCAGTGAGAACGGGGAGGGGTAGTATCGCGGCTAGCCGGAGTGGAGCCCAGCTCACCGATGACGAAGATTCTTGTACCCCGCAGCGCTATCCATCCACCCAGGCACTAATCTCGACGCCGGTGACACGAATCATGGTGAAGGGAGCCGTCAGCAGCGAGGACAGCCGCGCTGGCGGTCTGATCCCATGTTGTTACTGTACCATGGCGATTTCCCCATCAGTCGACCTGACAGAGCACTTTGGAGCTCCATTTTCTCCCAATTCCATGCGGTACCAAAACCAAACACCCATAACAAAGTTGTTCCTCTTTAATAACTCTACAACTTTGTTATAGCAACCCTAGGTAGATTCTTACTGGATCTTAGTCGAAATGGCTCTCAAACTTGGATCCAAGTCACTGTCTATCTGAAATTCAGACTGAATCAGCCTGACAGCCTGACTTCAGGCTTAATTATCTCCAATATTTTCTTAACAACTATGCTCATATTCTTAAGCAAAGTTGTTCTCCTATGATTTGGCTACAATTTTGATGTGGTGACCTAGGGCAAAAACCCTATAGTTTTAAAGTTACAAAGCTCCAAAGCTGAGCCCATAACACTAAAATTCAGACTTAGAATAAATTCTCAATTGGGGTCCTTTTTGCAAATCATGTGACGGAACCTCCCAAGTAATCAGGCCCACCTACAGTTGTCCTTGTCTAACAGACATCAGACACCCTGTAGATGTTCCTAAGTTACTTGACAAGCTCGGTATCCTTCCTTACCTCACCAGGAACGTTTCACCCGTCTTGCAGACATTACAGATCATCGGAGATAAAGATATGCGGAAGCGAATTACATAACTTACATTTATTTTAAAAAACAAGCTCGAGTTATTTATTTACAGACCAGTCTAAAAGCGAGTGCATAGAAGTAATAATTATACAAACCAAGGGAGACACAAACTTCTCCCGAAAGACTATAAACAAAAGATCCTAGGTGGAGGACCGAGTCCTCCCGCACTTCAGTCTTGGTTTTCTTCTTTGGGAACCACCTTAGCACAGAAGCAGCAAAAGTCTGCTACTTCCCCACCTAAAAACAACAAAGGGATAAACCCTGAGTATGGAATTACTCAGCAAGTCTTACCCGACTAAGGAAAAGACTCTCAAGGGTATGCTGGTTATATGGGAGTCAAGGTAAGGCTTTCCAGTAATCAAAGACTCTGTTTTGCAGAAATGCTTACTAAAGTGGATCCTTAAAAATCCAATTTTATTTGTCAAGTTAGGTAAAATTACCTGCACTAGAGTTCTTTCTACCCTAGTTCAATCACTGGTCCTGCACTAGCCAATTTCTTTAACAAAAACCCATCATCTTTAGTGGAATGCTACGTGTAGGGCAGTGACCAAGTCTTCATAACCGCGAAGGTACGGCGATCCGAATCGATTATACTCAGCTGAGGATCTCCAATCACACGACATATGTAGCACTTAACCCTTGCATATGTCAACCCGCCACCGGGGTTCTTAAGACCGGATCAGGTTCACGCAAACCGAGAGCACAGATACACCACCGTCCAGCCTCTTGCCACGGAGGGTACACGCTACTCTCGCCACCGCTCCACTCCCATTTCGTGTTATCTTATTCCGGCCTTAGTCTGCCCGAGGCAAGGCTTACCCATGACGAGGCATGTGACCAGTTAAAGGGTCCTCGATCATCAAGCCTACATCGACAAGGTCCTTAATCGACTCAGACGGAGACACTACACCGAGACTCTCTTCTCATGCAAGTCACCCGCCCGGTCTCAGCTTACTCATTTCAAACCCAAAGTTTGGTACCTGACAGAGGTACATCTTTTCCGATGTTGAATCCATCACGGCCGTGATGGATCCACCATCAAGTTTTATTTTCGAAAACATCCCTCCCACTTTGCCAAACATCTTTTGTAAAACAAATCCTTTTGTTTTTCTAAAGCAATACTAAGCATAGTAAAACCTTTTTGTAAAAACAGGGTTTCAAGGAGGGTAATCAAGATCAAGGAAGGTAATGCAGGAATTGTTTAATCAATCAACTCCTATCACCTAATGCAGCAAGCAAGTGAGAAAGATTTTAAAAACTTCAAGGAAGGTGGCAAATGCACCGGGGCTTGCCTTTGTTATCAGGTGTGTCCTGCTCGGATCCACAGATATCGAAATAAAAGCAGTTGTCTGCTTGAGGATCAGAGGTGGGTGGTATCCCCTCTTCAGAAACTTCCTCTTCTTCTTCGTGCTCTAATATAACCATATACATGCATAAGAATGGATGTCATGGAATGCTCATGGGGATGCAAAGATAGCATAAACTTGTTATTTATGTCTTGAGTACAACTTTCCTTCACGGTACTCCGAGAACCTAGGGTTTCCGGAGTCAGTAAAGGAGTTCATGGAGCAGGGGGGGGTGGTTTTGGGTTTAATGATCAAACAAGGTCCAAATCAACCCAAATTCTACCCAAGGCTTCTAAATAATGTGAAAAGCTCACATAAAAAGTTTGGGGAATTTTGGACTTATTATTTATTTTCTAAAAATACAGAACCATTGGTTTAGGCTATTTTAAATATCCTAAAATTCCTTATTCAAACTAAAAATCATAAAACTATTTTTATTAAATACTATGGAAAATAACAAGCCTAGGAAAATTGGTCTCATATTTTTAGGATTTTCCTACCATTTTCTACAGTTTTTCAAAGTTCTGCTGAAAAAGAAAAGAGGAAAATAGGAACAGTACTGGGCCGATTTCAAGTCCAGCGGCCCCGGCCCGCGCGAAATCGCGCGCGCGCCCGCGCCCGCGATGGAGGTTTTGCGCAGAGACCCCCCGGCTTAACAGCTAAACCGAAATAGGTCCATTCACTATTGTGTTAAGTCGCTGACAGTTCACGAAAAGGCCCTCGGGTTTCTGTCAATTCACAACCGCACGTCCCCGACGGCGCTCGCGCACGGCCGCGCTCCGGCGAGCCAGCAGACCGGCCGAACGGGGCAACGGCTGAGCTCTCCGAGCAATAGAAACGGAATTGGATCGACTCTAAGCATTTTCCCCAAACTAATTTGGCTATTGATCATCTAGGGGACTCTGGCCACGGTGGCCGTGAGTGAAACGGCAACATGATCGTGTTCCCGGCGATGGGCGCCGGTCTAGTTCAATTAAAGGGGTCGGGGAGCATCACAGAGGCATGAGAATGCTCAAACGAGGAAGCAAAGGGCGGGTACTGACTGGAGTTGGGCTGGCGACGGTGAACTCAACTCTACGGCGGCGGAAAACCGAATTGGGGGAAACGAGAAATTCAAGCGCGCGATTGGATGATTGTGGCCGATTAGCGGTGGCTGGATGCGTAAGGATATGGTGAAGCTCACGGCGGGGTCAATTTATAGAGCCCCGAAGCGGTGGCACTTAATTTGATCGCGATGTGTCGACGGCCGGAGAGGAGGAAGAAGCACTGGCTTCGTGAGTACGTGGCCAACGACGTGGCAGTAACTCCGGTGAGCCACGGAGGGTTCAGAGGAGGTCACGGCGACAGGGTAGAAACGCTAAGCCACGCGGCGCAAGGCTAGGAGGCGGCGGTCACCGGTGTTCTTATCGCTCTCCGCCGCGGTGATGCATGTACGGTGGCCGAACTTGTTTATGGCCGGAGCTATCCACGGCGAGGATCTTTACGTGACCCCAAAGTGTTATCCAGCCAAGCCAAGCTCGGATCACGGCAACCGCGACATGAATCGCGGCGGAGGGTGCCGTTGGCGGTGAGGACAGCCGCGCTGGCAGTCTGATCCACGCGCGCGCACTGTACCATGGGATACTTCATCAGACAGCCTGACAGACGATGTTTTGGGTCAATTTTCTTCCAAAATCCTGTGGCAACACCCCCAAGTCACTGCATCAAAGTTGTAGTGCTACATACCAGCTACAATTCGATTATAGGGATCAAGCTGAGTTGAGCACTGGATCCAAATCAAAATCGAGCCCAAAGTTCACCCCATAGCACTGCAACTCTGAAATTCACTTCAAGCAGTCTGACAACCAGTTTTGGATTGGGTTTTTCTCCAAATTTCACATAACAACTAAGTTCACAACCTTAAGCAAAGTTGTTCTCCTATAATGGGTCTTCAACTTTGATGTGGTGACCTAGGGCAAAAACCCTATATCCTGAAAGATACAAGGCTCCAAAGTTGAGCCCATTCACTGATTTTTCAGACTTAGAGCAAAACTCAAGGGAGGTCCATTTTGCATTTTTGTCCAAAACTTAGGGTTTGGCCTTCAAGTCCACATATTTGTGATCCAATTGACTTAAAACACTTATTTGACTTGGTTTTTACACTTTAGCCCAAAAGTGGACTAATTTTACACTTAGGTCCCTAGGGTTTGGTTTTAGGGTTTCCCAGGGTTCCAATTAGGGTTTCTGGCATTCCAGGGGTATAAATGTGATTCAACTTAGTGTTTGGGGATATTTTATGACTTTTCTCACAAGCCCTAAAGTTTTTCTCAACTTGGGTTAAGTTTTACCCCTTTAATCACTATTTAGAGTTAAGTCCTTTAACCAGGGTCCTATTTGTAAAATATCAAAACAATACAACTTGTTTGAAATTTTTGCCTAGTGAATGCACTCTAAGTGTGTCAAACATATGCAATGCCCATGCTCATGATGCCATGCTCAAGTTTTAGTTATAGTAACACCAGGGGTGTTACATCCTCCCCCCCATAAAAGAATCTCGTCCCGAGATTTAAAGTCCTAGGGTAAGTAATGGAAAAGGAAATGTGTCATATTTTTATTTCCTTATTTCTGGTACAAGGCAGGGGTGGTGTGGGGGTTCATTCCTTTACTACACAGTTATACAAACTTTACAACTTACAAGAGGCTAGAAAGCCTGGGAAATTCTTATCTAAGAAATCTTGGGTTTCCCATGTAGCCTCATCTTCCGAATGCTGGTTCCACTGTATCTTATAAAACTTAAGAGTCTTTCTCCGGGTAACCCTGTCCTTTTGATCCAGAACTCGAATAGGATGTTCCGAGTACGTTAAATCTGGTTCCAGGACAACATCAGTCACTTCAACGATTCGATCGGGAACCCGAAGACACTTCTTCAATTGTGACACGTGGAACACATTATGCACAGCAGACAATGTTTCGGGGAGCTGGAGTCGGTATGCCACTGGTCCACATTGCTCAAGCACCAGGAATGGACCAATGTACCTGGGTGCAAGTTTTCCTTTAATCCCAAAACGCGATACGCCTTTCATTGGTGAGATCTTCAGGTAAACATAGTCTCCTTCCAGAAAATATAAGGGTCTTCGCCATGTGTCTGCATAACTCTTCTGACGAGCTTGTGCCTTCTTCATATTATAAATAATCTTCTGAACCTTATCCTCAGCCTCTTTCACTATATCAGGCCTAAAGAAGCATCTTTCTCCAGGTTCAGACCAATTTAGCGGAGTTCGACACCGTCGCCCATATAAAGCTTCAAAAGGTGCCATCTTGATACTTTCCTGATAACTGTTATTATATGAAAACTCCGCCAAAGGTAAACATTCATCCCATTTCTACGAGAAATCCAGGACACATGCCCGCAACATATCTTCAAGTATCTGATTTACTCTCTCAGTCTGTCCACTGGTTTGAGGATGATAGGCCGAACTGTGGAGTAACTTAGTACCCAAGGATTTATGAAGTTCTTCCCAAAATTTGGATACGAACTGAGGTCCACGATCCGACACTATGGTCTTTAGAATACCATGCAAACTGAGAATACGGGCAATGTATAACTCCGCATAGGTAATGACAGGATATTTTACTTTGACAGGGAGGAAGTGGGCGATCTTTGTGAGTCGATCAATGATAACCCAAATAGAGTCATACCCTTTTGCGGTCCTGGGCAATCCCACAATGAAGTCCATGCTTATGTCTTCCCATTTCCATGTTGGGGTTGGCAAAGATTGCAATGGACCAGCAGTTTTCATGTGTATGGCTTTGACACGTCTGCAAGTGTCACACTTAGCCACATAGCGTGCAATTTCAATCTTCATCTTCGTCCACCAGTAGTGCTGTTTTAGATCATGATACATCTTAGTGCTTCCCGGATGAATAGAATAGCGACTAAGATGTGCTTCATCTAAAATTTGCTGGCGGAGTTCTTCATTCTTTGGCACTACTAAGCGGTTATTAAACCATAACACACCTTGATCATCTTCCTTGAAACATTTGGCTGTTCCAGCCCTTATCTTCTCTCGTATGTGCTTCATGCCCAGATTATCCCTTTGAGCATCAATTATCCTTTGCAAAATAGTTGACTCAAGCTTTAGTTGATTCAGAGTCCCTTGCTGGATTATCCCCAGGTTTAACTTTTCCATTTCTTGACATAAAGTGTTTTCGGAGGTCTTTGCCATAAGACAGTGGCAGGAAGTCTTACGACTCAATGCATCTGCCACCACATTGGCTTTGCCTGGGTGATAATGGATTTCCAGTTCATAGTCTTTAATAAGCTCAAGCCATCGTCTTTGCCTCATATTTAACTCTGACTGGGTAAATATATATTTCAAACTTTTATGATCTGTATATATGTGACAGATATTTCCCAGCAGATAGTGACGCCATATTTTCAGGGCATGAACCACAGTAGCTAGCTCGAGATCATGTGTTGGATAATGCTCTTCATGTCGGCGTAATTGCCTTGAAGCATATGCAATTACTCGGCCCTCTTGCATCAGCACACAGCCGAGTCCACTGCCTGACGCATCACAACATACATCAAAAGGCTTAGTGATGTCCGGTTGAGCCAATACCGGAGCAGTGGTCAATAGTGTCTTCAGTTGTTCAAAGGCTTCGTTACACTTAGAAGACCAATTAAACTTAGTATCATTTTTCAATAAACTTGTGATTGGCTTCACAAGCTTAGAAAAATCTGGTATGAATCTGCGATAATACCCAGCCAGTCCAAGAAAACTCCGGACTTGGTGAACAGTTGTTGGGGGTTTCCATTCCAGAATATCCTTGACCTTGCTAGGATCTACCGCAATTCCTTTAGCTGATAACACGTGCCCCAAAAATTGAATTTCTTCCAGCCAGAACGCGCACTTGCTGAACTTGGCATACAGCTGATGTTCCCTCAGGCGCGTCAATACAATCCGTAGGTGCTGAGCATGCTCCTCTTCATTTTTAGAGTATATCAAAATATCGTCGATGAAGACCACCACGAACTTGTCTAACTCGGGCATGAACACCGAGTTCATCAAATAAGTGAAGTGGGCAGGAGCATTTGTGAGCCCGAAAGACATTACCAGGTATTCGAACAATCCATACCGCGTAGTAAACGCGGTCTTCGGTATATCCTCGGGCCGAATACGGATTTGATGATAGCCCGACCTGAGATCAATTTTAGAAAATACCCTCGCCCCAGTCAGTTGATCAAATAAGATATCGATTCTTGGAAGAGGGTACTTATTCTTGATGGTGACCTCATTCAGGGGCCGATAGTCCACGCACATGCGCAAGGTTTGATCCTTCTTCTTCACAAAGATGGCGGGACAACCCCACGGGGACGAGCTTGGCCGGATAAATCCCTTATTCAGCAGATCTTGTAATTGAATCTTCAATTCTGCCAACTCATTAGGGGGCATACGGTACGATCTTCGAGAGATGGGAGCCGTACCGGGCTTTAGCTCAATTACGAATTCTACATCTCTTTCAGGGGGTAGTCCAGGCAAATCTTC
Source organism: Zea luxurians (assembly GCA_029449295.1). NCBI lineage: Eukaryota > Viridiplantae > Streptophyta > Magnoliopsida > Poales > Poaceae > Zea > Zea luxurians. The sequence goes on along the minus strand of JAOPSE010000005.1, from coordinate 114,368,454 downwards.
CGGAAATACATCTGGAAACTCACATACTACCGGAATGTTCTTGATCTCCGGTACAATGGCTTCAAATATTCTACCAGAAGCTTTGGCTGGATTGGTTTTGGGGAGAGACAAGAGAATTTCTTCTTGATTATAACTCAACCTGACGGTTCTGAGTTCAGTGTTGAGAATTGCCTTGTGTTGAGTTAACCAATTCATCCCCAAAATTACATCTATATCCTGGCCTTTCAGAACAATCATGTTAGCAGGAAAGTTCCGTCCGGCCATAGTTACTGGCACTTCATAGGCCACTTCTCTAGTAAAAATGTGTCCCCCAGGTGAATGAATTTTAAATCCCTCTTTTGATTCATGACATGCAATGTGATGTTGCTCCACAAATGTCTTGCTAATGAAGGTATGCGAAGCACCAGAATCAAAAAGAATGATTGCAGGGTGACTGGCTACAGGGAACGTACCCATCATCACCGGCTCTCCCTCCGGTGTGGTAGCCACTTGCGTATAATATACTCGCCCCGTTTTCTTGGTATTCTTGCCCGAAGTACTTCCCTTGCCTGGAGCTGAATTCCCCGATCCTTGCTGATTATTGGCCTGATTTTGCCGAGGATAGGGGCAATCTTTAATAAAATGCCCAGATTTGCCACAGTTAAAACATCCAGTTGAAGAACTTGGCAGAGCAGGGAATCGAGTGCCTGGGGCACCCGGCTGACTTTGGACAGTAGGGGCTTTGTTGGGACGAATAATTATGGGCTGCTTGAAAGGGAAAGATGGTGCACTTGAACGGTTCTGGTTAGAGGGCCGGAGAATAAACCGTTGCCTCTTTACCGGGCCCTGACTAGGCCTATCACCACTGAATCCCTTACTTTTCCCAGAATTTGCATATTTGGCCTCCACAGATAAGGCTGTGCTGACAGCCTTTCCATAGGTAAGATCAATACATGCAGCCATTTTTCGCTGCATTCGGTCATTTAGACCTCTCATAAAACAATTCCTTTTCTTCAAGTCTGTGTTCACCTGATCAATTGCGTATTGCGACAGGTGATTGAATTTGTTGAGATACTGATTAACAGTATCTCCCCCTTGCTTCAATTTCATAAACTCTTCTTGTTTCATGTGCAGCACTCCCTCAGGAATATAATGCTCGCGGAATGCTGCTTTGAACTCGTTCCATGTAATTTGATGGTTGTCCGGTTGGATGGCCACAAAGTTCCCCCACCAAGTGCTGGCAGGGCCTCGGAGTTGCTGTGCCGCAAACAATGGCTTCTGGGTTTCCGAACAACGAAGAAGGCCAAATTTCTGTTCGATGACTCGTATCCATTCGTCGGCTTCGAGCGGATCTTCTGCTTTGACGAAGAGAGGCGGACGAGTCTCGGAGAAATCCAGATAAGTGGTCTCACGGGGACCTTGTGGAAAACCTCTTCCTGCTTGTTGCTGGAGCTGTTGCTGACCCGCCATCTCCCTCAGGAAGCGGGTATTGTCGGCTGTAGCATTTACCAAGGCAGCAATTGCCTCGGCAAGCGTGGGTGGAACGGGAGGTGGATTCGGGGTAGCATCCCGACCCCCGGATGTTCCGGCTGCATCCTGTCCGCGAGTCCGGGTCGGCATCTGAGGCAAGAACATTTGAATAAACATAATGTGCCAAAGAAAACCTTCCGTTTTACATTACTATAAAGAGTAATGATACAGACTCGACATTACACAACAGGATACATTACCCATTTTACAAAAGTTTAACCTATTATACAACCGTACACCCTACAATACACTACTCTAATATAACAGTACACCCTTAGTCTTGCTTTCCGTTGCTTTTGGCGGCTTCATTGTCAGGTGTGGGAGTCCAGACGTCCGCCAACCTCAAAGAAGGAGGGGGTTCAAAAAGATCTAACTCCCCACCCAACGCGCGTCCCGCAACGTGAGAGGGTCCGGCTTCCGCCTCAGCAGAGTGTGCCGGCTCACTAGGGTGTAGTTGTGAGTAGAGCACATGGACTTCCTCATGCAATGTATTGCAGTAAACCTGCAGGTTGTCAACAGCTGAGCTAAGTTCTTTAATTCGGGCCTGAGCCCTTGCTTCCTTAGCACATGCCAACATATGTGACTGTACTGCCCAGTCAAGTGCTAAGTCCCAATCAGCCAGCTGATCCTGCAAGTGACGGATGTCCCTTCTTAAGTCATTTATTCTATCTCCGTCTGCAATCCAAGCATTGGTCATGTGTGTAACACCCGGTTTTAAAGGACAAAGCCGGGTGCATCTCATACATGCGCCAAGAAGACAACATATATAATAACAGAGTGTATAGAGATAAATGTCATTAACATCAGAGTATTTATTACATAGCGGAAGACTTATTACAAAATAAAGTAATAAAGATAAAATAAACTAAGGATCGTCGGCGCCAATGTCGACTGAGAAATGCCACCTAGATCGGATCAAACTCCTCGATACTTGACTCCACTTGAAACCACCTGTTCTTCTCCTGTGGGGGGGTGTGAGACAGCAAGAGTGAGCTCACATACGATCATAGCTCAACAAGTCGTGGGGAATAATGTGGCATGAACTCACCAAAGGTGGGAGTTCATGTAGTGTAAGGCTGATCAATGAAATAAAGGCTGAAGCTGAGCGTTGCTTTTATAAGTTGGTCAAAATTTTATTAGCAGTTACTAAGTGTAAGTAAATACCAAACCATAGTAATAATAAAGAACAGTAATAGTAAAATAATCCCAAATGCGATGCAAATGTCCAATTAAATTTAGGTTCCATAGTTAATCATGTGAGGGTCCGAGCTGCTCTTGACCGTGAGCACGGCTAGTATACTAGTTTTACACTCTGCAGAGGTTGCGCATCTTTACCCACAAGTCATGTTACCCATCTGCCAAGAGATGGCCAATCCCATACACCTCTACCGAGGAGGCGAGGCAGGGTAACACTACGAGGCCTTTACAAAGTTCCACTAGCTTCAGACTACCCGCTACAGTTTATGGGAAGATCCAGTAAAGGGTTCCTGGCTGATAGCCATCGCAGCAAAATCAACCAGGGACCTCCCCGCACTGACCTCTCCCCTACTGCCCTTGCCCCTTTCGGGTAAGGTAGCCCTCCCCTAGCTTTCCTAGTTAATCAGCCAAGGGCGTTCCATTCCACCCTTGTGGTAGCACTGTTTTCCCGGGTGGTCGCTCCATGTTCCCATTAACATAATGATCTTAACATGAACAAGGAATAATAAAACAGATAACAATAGATAGTATAACAATGAGTGATGAATATCTCTATACCCAAATCCACATAAAGCAATAGCATGTACTACCCAAAACTTTAGTAGTAAAACCAGTGGTGAAGCAAGGTATAAAGATAGTCAAAATCTAGGGTATCCTATTGGGTCCCAGCAAAATTATCCTATGCAGATCATTATGAATAATAAGAACATGAATGGGTAAAAGAAGTGATCAAGGGCACAACTTGCCTGGCACTTGAGATTCCAGGTACCAACTTGCCTTTCAGATGACACGTGTCCTCGCGCTAGACGTAGCAATACAAGCAAACATGGTATATACAAAATTAACATCACACCAAACATAAGATTATACTGCATAATAATGATCTACACGCTGCTACGGGACTAACGCAACTTGAACGGATCAAATCGGAGTTAAAACGGAGGAGTTATGAATTTTCGAAGGTTTTAAGTATTCGATACAAGATTAATTGAGTAATAAATTCTAGTATGATTTTCATGTTATAACAGTGTTATTATGTGATGAACAATATTATTATAAAATTATAGGAACTGGAATGAACTAATTCGGACATCATATGAATTTTATATGAATTAAACAAGTTCTAGCATTTATTTTTGCATTAAAAATCATTTTCTAATTACTTTTACTGAATTTCTAAGTTTCTGGACAGGGCGCCAAATTCCAGAAAAGCCAGGGGCTTTGGTGCAATATTCTGTAGACTCAGAACTAATCCTGTGTGGATGGCGGGTTGATTTCAATAAAACTCAGGGTCTCTTTAGACAATATGCCACGCGAAGGGGTATCGGTAAATCTGAGCCGTTAGATCTTACACCGAGGGTCGCGATTAGATGGCGCATTATGTGAACCGGTATACAAACGTGACCGTTAGATCCGAAGCCAACGCCCGAGATCCAACCACGACAGTGCCCACTCCCAGCCCTCGGATGCACGACTTGCGGCCCGGATCTACTGAATACAGAGCTACGCGCCTGACCAACCCGTGAGTAATCCAAACCGTCTGATCAAGGATCCATGGTCCGGATCAACTCCTACCATGGTCCCATCGCGCCCATCCGATCGGGATCCAGTGGCGTAGGAGCATCTGATCGGAACGCTACTGGTGTAACGATCCTAAACGTCGGTCACCCATCCCACGGCCAAAAGCCCTTCTTCCTCTTCCTACCAAGCGACCACGGCGGCGCTGCCTGATTCATACGGCGGAGACCATGGCCGGCAAACAGGCTACCCCCCCCCTGCTGCCCCTAACTACTATTGGCCAGGTTCGACACATATAGAAGGACGCGAGCGATGTGTGGAGTCTTCACCGGCTACCTGGGCCTTAAAAAGGGGGTCGATCACGATGGTTTGCGGTCGGTGGCAGGAGCTCAACCTCGTGATCAATTCTGCGTGACCCGATCGATAATCCACCCAACGGAGCCCTCGAACATGATCAACCTACTCAAGAGAAAGCAGGAGTGGATCCCATACCTAATAACGCGGGCGCAGTGGGGATGACCACGAGTCGGCGTCGAATCCGCCGCGACGCACAGCTGGGGTGAAGGTGCCCGGCCGCCGTCTGGGACCACGGCGCCGCTTCACCGCACGATCAGGGTGGTCACCAATGCCCCACAATACACCGCCAGCGCCAGAACCCGCGGTTCTCACTCTACTGCTCCCTTGCGGCGGTAATGGCGTTCGCCGCAGGAGCACTCGTGGAGACGCTGGTGGGTTAAGTGCGCGAGGGAGGGCGAGATCAAGGGCACCCATATAGCGCGAGAACTGGGCAGGGATTAGCTGAGCCGTTGAAGTCCGCTCCACGAGCGGCGCTCGGCTCCTAGAAATTCGTCGGGGTTCGTTGGGGAAGCGGTGTCATGGCGGCAGAGACGGGCTACGGAGGGGATCCCACGCCGCGGCGACTTGGCGAGAGCCTGGCCACATGGGCCCGCATGACAGAGGGCAACACAGAGATTGGATCAGGTGCGACTTGGGCTGGCGGGGAGTGGGTGTGTAGTGGGCCGAAATGCGGCTAGCCGGCCCAGGTAGAGCAGTTCTCTTTTTCCTTTTATTTTGGGTTTTATTTCATTTTTGTTTTTTTTCATTTAAACTTCCAAATTTGTGTGTGGACCAAAATTCAAATCCAATTTCCAAATCACTTATGTTTTGAACTTCAAATTTTTCCAGTAAATATAACTTCTACAATCTTAGTATTTACTTATTTTTATCCACACCCTTTTATTCTCTTTTCTAGATTCAAGAATTTCTTTTATTTTTTTTTTCCAATTTTAAATTTTAGGAATTTAATATATTTCTTCTTCAAATTATTTTATGTTGTCACAAAATGCACACAAAATAAAATCCAGCATGATGCATGATTTGGTGGCTTACATTTTTATTAATTATTTGTTTTCAAATGAAGTGTTCACATGTGATGATAAATATGGATGACACATATATGTATAAAGGAATATAATTTCTCTTTCTACACTCTTATTACAAAGTGGGTATTACAATGTGTCGCAGCGTTGCTTGAAGTCGACTCACTTCGGCTTCCAAGTCTCCTATGGGGTCATTACTCCCGCTGCTACTGCTTTCATGTCGAGGAGCCAGTTGATGCCGGGGTACTCCAATTGGTCCCGTTGATTTTCGTGCCGTTAGCCTCGTGCGTGGCAGCATCTTTCTAAGGGAAAAATTTATTAGCATAATTCTTAGCATGATGCATGAGTAAGTACAGAATCAACCTTGGTCGATTCAACCTTCTATACATTGCACTCTTCCTATCTGGTCTTTAAGATAAACTCTTCAGAATACTTAGGTAAGAAGAGAAAAGAATCTTTAGGTAAGACTTTTGAAAATCTTTTTTGAAGATGCCTCAATATCTGCAAAGAAGGGCTACGCTCCGATACCAGCTGTGACGGAACCTCCCAAGTAATCAGGCCCACCTACAGTTGTCCTTGTCTAACAGACATCAGACACCCTGTAGATGTTCCTAAGTTACTTGACAAGCTCGGTATCCTTCCTTACCTCACCAGGAACGTTTCACCCGTCTTGCAGACATTACAGATCATCGGAGATAAAGATATGCGGAAGCGAATTACATAACTTACATTTATTTTAAAAAACAAGCTCGAGTTATTTATTTACAGACCAGTCTAAAAGCGAGTGCATAGAAGTAATAATTATACAAACCAAGGGAGACACAAACTTCTCCCGAAAGACTATAAACAAAAGATCCTAGGTGGAGGACCGAGTCCTCCCGCACTTCAGTCTTGGTTTTCTTCTTTGGGAACCACCTTAGCACAGAAGCAGCAAAAGTCTGCTACTTCCCCACCTAAAAACAACAAAGGGATAAACCCTGAGTATGGAATTACTCAGCAAGTCTTACCCGACTAAGGAAAAGACTCTCAAGGGTATGCTGGTTATATGGGAGTCAAGGTAAGGCTTTCCAGTAATCAAAGACTCTGTTTTGCAGAAATGCTTACTAAAGTGGATCCTTAAAAATCCAATTTTATTTGTCAAGTTAGGTAAAATTACCTGCACTAGAGTTCTTTCTACCCTAGTTCAATCACTGGTCCTGCACTAGCCAATTTCTTTAACAAAAACCCATCATCTTTAGTGGAATGCTACGTGTAGGGCAGTGACCAAGTCTTCATAACCGCGAAGGTACGGCGATCCGAATCGATTATACTCAGCTGAGGATCTCCAATCACACGACATATGTAGCACTTAACCCTTGCATATGTCAACCCGCCACCGGGGTTCTTAAGACCGGATCAGGTTCACGCAAACCGAGAGCACAGATACACCACCGTCCAGCCTCTTGCCATGGAGGGTACACGCTACTCTCGCCACCGCTCCACTCCCATTTCGTGTTATCTTATTCCGGCCTTAGTCTGCCCGAGGCAAGGCTTACCCATGACGAGGCATGTGACCAGTTAAAGGGTCCTCGATCATCAAGCCTACATCGACAAGGTCCTTAATCGACTCAGACGGAGACACTACACCGAGACTCTCTTCTCGTGCAAGTCACCCGCCCGGTCTCAGCTTACTCATTTCAAACCCAAAGTTTGGTACCTGACAGAGGTACATTTTTTCCGATGTTGAATCCATCACGGCCGTGATGGATCCACCATCAAGTTTTATTTTCGAAAACATCCCTCCCACTTTGCCAAACATCTTTTGTAAAACAAATCCTTTTGTTTTTCTAAAGCAATACTAAGCATAGTAAAACCTTTTTGTAAAAACAGGGTTTCAAGGAGGGTAATCAAGATCAAGGAAGGTAATGCAGGAATTGTTTAATCAATCAACTCCTATCACCTAATGCAGCAAGCAAGTGAGAAAGATTTTAAAAACTTCAAGGAAGGTGGCAAATGCACCGGGGCTTGCCTTTGTTATCAGGTGTGTCCTGCTCGGATCCACAGATATCGAAATAAAAGCAGTTGTCTGCTTGAGGATCAGAGGTGGGTGGTATCCCCTCTTCAGAAACTTCCTCTTCTTCTTCGTGCTCTAATATAACCATATACATGCATAAGAATGGATGTCATGGAATGCTCATGGGGATGCAAAGATAGCATAAACTTGTTATTTATGTCTTGAGTACAACTTTCCTTCACGGTACTCCGAGAACCTAGGGTTTCCGGAGTCAGTAAAGGAGTTCATGGAGCAGGGGGGGTGGTTTTGGGTTTAATGATCAAACAAGGTCCAAATCAACCCAAATTCTACCCAAGGCTTCTAAATAATGTGAAAAGCTCACATAAAAAGTTTGGGGAATTTTGGACTTATTATTTATTTTCTAAAAATACAGAACCATTGGTTTAGGCTATTTTAAATATCCTAAAATTCCTTATTCAAACTAAAAATCATAAAACTATTTTTATTAAATACTATGGAAAAAAACAAGCCTAGGAAAATTGGTCTCATATTTTTAGGATTTTCCTACCATTTTCTACAGTTTTTCAAAGTTCTGCTGAAAAAGAAAAGAGGAAAATAGGAACAGTACTGGGCCGATTTCAAGTCCAGCGGCCCCGGCCCGCGCGAAATCGCGCGCGCCCGCGCCCGCGATGGAGGTTTTGCGCAGAGACCCCCCGGCTTAACAGCTAAACCAAAATAGGTCCATTCACTATTGTGTTAAGTCGCTGACAGTTCACGAAAAGGCCCTCGGGTTTCTGTCAATTCACAACCGCACGTCCCCGACGGCGCTCGCGCACGGCCGCGCTCCGGCGAGCCAGCAGACCGGCCGAACGGGGCAACGGCTGAGCTCTCCGAGCAATAGAAACGGAATTGGATCGACTCTAAGCATTTTCCCCAAACTAATTTGGCTATTGATCATCTAGGGGACTCTGGCCACGGTGGCCGTGAGTGAAACGGCAACATGATCGTGTTCCCGGCGATGGGCGCCGGTCTAGTTCAATTAAAGGGGTCGGGGAGCATCACAGAGGCATGAGAATGCTCAAACGAGGAAGCAAAGGGCGGGTACTGACCGGAGTTGGGCTGGCGACGGTGAACTCAACTCTACGGCGGCGGAAAACCGAATTGGGGGAAACGAGAAATTCAAGCGCGCGAGTGGATGATTGTGGCCGATTAGCGGTGGCTGGATGCGTAAGGATATGGTGAAGCTCACGGCGGGGTCAATTTATAGAGCCCCGAAGCGGTGGCACTTAATTTGATCGCGATGTGTCGACGGCCGGAGAGGAGGAAGAAGCACTGGCTTCGTGAGTACGTGGCCAACGACGTGGCAGTAACTCCGGTGAGCCACGGAGGGTTCAGAGGAGGTCACGGCGACACGGTAGAAACGCTAAGCCACGCGGCGCAAGGCTAGGAGGCGGCGGTCACCGGTGTTCTTATCGCTCTCCGCCGCGGTGATGCATGTACGGTGGCCGAACTTGTTTATGGCCGGAGCTATCCACGGCGAGGATCTTTACGTGACCCCAAAGTGTTATCCAGCCAAGCCAAGCTCGGATCACGGCAACCGCGGCACGAATCGCGGCGGAGGGTGCCGTCGGCGGTGAGGACAGCCGCGCTGGCAGTCTGATCCACGCGCGCACACTGTACCATGGGATACTTCATCAGACAGCCTGACAGACGATGTTTTGGGTCAATTTTCTTCCAAAATCCTGTGGCAACACCCCCAAGTCACTGCATCAAAGTTGTAGTGCTACATACCAGCTACAATTCGATTATAGGGATCAAGCTGAGTTGAGCACTGGATCCAAATCAAAATCGAGCCCAAAGTTCACCCCATAGCACTGCAACTCTGAAATTCACTTCAAGCAGTCTGACAGCCAGTTTTGGATTGGGTTTTTCTCCAAATTTCACATAACAACTAAGTTCACAACCTTAAGCAAAGTTGTTCTCCTATAATGGGTCTTCAACTTTGATGTGGTGACCTAGGGCAAAAACCCTATATCCTGAAAGATACAAGGCTCCAAAGTTGAGCCCATTCACTGATTTTTCAGACTTAGAGCAAAACTCAAGGGAGGTCCATTTTGCATTTTTGTCCAAAACTTAGGGTTTGGCCTTCAAGTCCACATATTTGTGATCCAATTGACTTAAAACACTTATTTGACTTGGTTTTTACACTTTAGCCCAAAAGTGGACTAATTTTACACTTAGGTCCCTAGGGTTTGGTTTTAGGGTTTCCCAGGGTTCCAATTAGGGTTTCTGGCATTCCAGGGGTATAAATGTGATTCAACTTAGTGTTTGGGGATATTTTATGACTTTTCTCACAAGCCCTAAAGTTTTTCTCAACTTGGGTTAAGTTTTACCCCTTTAATCACTATTTAGAGTTAAGTCCTTTAACCAGGGTCCTATTTGTAAAATATCAAAACAATACAACTTGTTTGAAATTTTTGCCTAGTGAATGCACTCTAAGTGTGTCAAACATATGCAATGCCCATGCTCATGATGCCATGCTCAAGTTTTAGTTATAGTAACACCAGGGGTGTTACAAATCAATCCAAAACTCAAGGTTTGGCTTGTAAATTCATATATTTGTGAACCAAATGACTTAGGATACTTATTAAACTTGGTTTTTGCACATTAGTTCAAAAGTGGACTAATTTTGCACATAGGTCCCTAGGGTTTGGTTTTAGGGTTTTCTAGGGTTCCAACTTCCAACTAGGGTTTTTGGTACCCCAGGGGTATAAATGTGATTCAACTTTATTCCTGGGATCATTTTATGACCTTTTCCTTAAAGCTTTTGGCTTTTCTCAATTTGGGTTATGTTTTACCCCTTTAATCCCGTTTAGGGTTAAATGCCTTATTCAGGGTCTTATTTGCAAAACACTAGGACAATACAACTTATTTGAAACTTTTACCTAGTGAATGCACTCTAGGTGTGTCAAACATATGCAATGCTAATGTTTATGATGTCATGCTCAAGTTTTAGTTATAGTAACACCAGGGGTGTTACATCCTTCCCCCCATAAAAGAATCTCGTCCCGAGATTAAAGGTCCTAGGGTAAGTAATGGAAAAGGAAATGTGTCACATTCTTATTTCCTTATTTCTGGTACAAAACAGGGGGTGGTGTGGGGTTCACTCTTTATTACAACAACTAAACACACTTTACAAATTACATGAGGCTAAAAAGCCTGCGAAATTCTTATCTAAAAAGTCTTGAGTTTCCCATGTAGCCTCTTCTTCAGAATCTTGGTTCCACTGTATATTATAGAACTTGAGAGTTTTTCTCCGGGTAACCCTGTGCTTTTGATCCAAGACTCGAATAGGGTGCTCAGAATATGTCAAGTCCGATTCGAGGACCACATCTATTACTTCAATGGTTCGATCGGGAACCCGAAGACACTTCTTTAATTGTGACACATGGAACACATTATGTATAGCAGACAAAGTTTCGAGGAGCTGCAGTCGATACGCCACTGGTCCACATTGCTCAAGTACAGGGAATGGACCAATGTACCTGGGTGCAAGTTTCCCTTTTATCCCGAAACGAGATACACCCTTCATTGGTGAAACCTTCAGGTAGACATAGTCCCCTTTAAGAAAATACAAGGGCATTCGCCGTTTGTCTGCATAACTCTTCTGACGAGTTTGGGCTTTCTTCTGATTATGAATTATTTTCAGAACTTTTTCCTCGGTTTCTTTCACCATATCAGGTCTAAAGAAATATCTTTCTCCAGGTTCGGACCAATTTAGCGGAGTACGACATCGTCGTCCATATAAAGCTTCGAAAGGTGCCATCTTGATACTTTCTTGATAGCTATTATTATATGAAAACTCCGCTAAGGGCAAACATTCATCCCATTTCTGTGAGAAGTCCAGAACACACGCCCGCAACATATCTTCGAGTATTTGATTAACCCTCTCAGTCTGTCCACTTGTTTGAGGGTGATAGGCCGAACAGTGGAGCAGCTTAGTACCCAGGGACTTATGAAGTTCTTCCCAAAATTTGGATACAAATTGGGATCCATGATCCGACACTATAGTCTTTGGAACACCGTGCAAACTGAGAATGCGAGCAATGTATAATTCCGCATAGGTAATGACAGGATATTTTACTTTAACCGGGAGGAAGTGGGCGATCTTGGTAAGTCGATCAATGATAACCCAAATAGAGTCATACCCTTTTGCGGTTCTGGGCAATCCCACAATAAAGTCCATACTTATGTCTTCCCATTTCCATGTCGATATTGGTAGAGACTGTAATGGTCCGGCAGCTTTCAAATGTATGGCCTTGACACGTCTGCAGGTGTCACATCTAGCCACATAGCGTGCAATCTCGATCTTCATCTTTGTCCACCAATAATGTTGCTTCAAGTCTTGGTACATCTTAGTGCTTCCGGGATGAATAGAATAGCGACTAAGATGTGCTTCATCAAGAATTTGCTGGCGAATCTCTTCATTCTTTGGCACCACTATGCGGTTATTAAACCATACAATACCTTGATCATCTTCTTTGAAACATTTGGCTTTTCCAGCCCTTATCTTCTCACGAATGTGTTTCATACCCTCATTATTCCTTTGAGCATCAATTATCCTGTGTAAGAGGACTGACTCAAGCTTTAGCTGGCTCAGGGTTCCTTGTTGGACCATTCCCAGGTTTAGCTTCTCCATCTCCTGACATAAGGTATTGTCAGAGGTCTTCACCGTAAGACAATGACAGGAAACCTTACGGCTCAGTGCATCTGCCACAACATTGGCCTTGCCTGGGTGATAATGAATTTCTAGTTCATAATCCTTAATAAGCTCAAGCCATCGCCTTTGTCTCATATTTAACTCTGACTGGGTGAAGATATACTTCAAACTTTTATGATCTGTATAAATATGACAGATATTTCCCAGCAGATAGTGACGCCAAATCTTCAGGGCATGAACCACAGCAGCTAGCTCCAGATCATGAGTTGGGTAATGCTCCTCATGTCGGCGCAACTGCCTTGAAGCATATGCAATTACTCGGCCTTCTTGCATTAATACACAGCCGAGCCCACTGCCTGATGCATCACAATATACATCAAAGGGTTTGGTGATATCCGGTTGAGCCAATACCGGAGCAGTGGTTAATAATGTCTTCAATTGTTCAAAAGCTTCATTACACTTGGAAGACCAATTGAATTTAACATCATTCTTCAATAAACTTGTGATTGGCATCACAAGCTTAGAAAAATCTGGTATGAATCTGCGGTAATACCCCGCCAGTCCAAGGAAACTTCGGACTTGATGAACAGTGGTTGGGGGTTTCCACTCCAAAATGTCCTTGACTTTGCTGGGGTCTACCGCAATCCCCCTGGCAGATAGAACATGTCCCAGAAACTGAATTTCCTCCAGCCAAAACGCGCATTTGCTGAACTTGGCATATAACTGATGTTCCCTTAGGCGCGTTAACACAATCCGTAAATGTTGAGCATGCTCCTCCTCATTCTTTGAATATATTAAAATATCGTCAATGAAGACCACCACAAACTTGTCTAGCTCGGGCATGAACACCGAGTTCATCAAATATGTGAAGTGGGCTAGAGCATTTGTTAACCCGAAAGACATCACCAGGTATTCAAACAACCCATACCGCGTAGTGAACGCGGTCTTTGGTATATCTTCGGGCCGAATGCGGATCTGGTGATAGCCCGATCTGAGATCAATTTTGGAGAATACCCTCGCCCCGGTCAGTTGATCAAATAAGATGTCAATCCTCAGAAGAGGGTACTTGTTCTTGATAGTGACCTCATTCAGGAGTCGATAATCCACACACATCCGTAAGGTTTGATCCTTCTTCTTGACGAATATGGCTGGACAACCCCATGGCGACGAGCTCGGTCGGATGAATCCTTTTTCAAGGAGATCTTGTAATTGAATCTTCAATTCTGCCAACTCATTCGGAGGCATACAGTACGATCTTCAAGAAATGGGAGCCGTACCGGGCTTTAACTCAATTACAAACTCTACATCTCTTTCAGGTGGTAATCCCGGCAAATCCTCGGGAAAGACATCGGGGAACTCGCATACTACCGGAATATCCTTGATTTCCGGTATCATAGCTTCATATACTCTGCCAGTAGCCTTGGTTGGAGCGGGGATAGACAAGAGAATTTCTTCTTGATTATGACTCAACCTGATGGTTCTTTGATCAGTGTTGAGGGTTGCTTTATGCTTGGCTAACCAATTCATGCCCAAAATGACATCTATGTCCTAGCCTTTCAGAACGATCATATTGGTAGGAAAGTCCCGTCCGGTCAATGTCACGGGCACGTGATAGGCCACTTCTCTAGTAAAGATTTGTCCCCCAGGTGAGTGAATTTTAAACCCCTCTTTTGATTCATGACATGAAATGCAATGTTGCTCCACAAATTTCTTGCTAATGAATGTATGCGAAGCACCAGAATCAAAGAGAATGACTGCAGGATGATTGGCCACGAGGAACATACCCATCATTACCGGCTCCCCATCCGGTGTAGTGGCCACTTGTGTATAATAGATGCGTCCCGTCTTCTTGGTATTTCTGCCCGAAGTATTTCCCTTAACTTGAGAGGAATTCCTAGATCCTTGCTGATTATTTGACTGGTTCTGCTTTGGATAAGGACAATCCTTGATGAAATGTCCAGATTTGCCACAATTGAAACATCCAGTCGACGAGCTGGGCAGAGCAGGGAATCAAGTGCCTGGGGCACCCGGCTGACTTGGGGTAGTGGGGGCATTATTGGGACGAATAAATATTGGCTGCTTAAAAGGGAAGGAGGGTACATGAGAATGATTCTGGTTGGAAGGCCGGAGAACAAACCGTTGCCTTTTCACCGGGCCCTGACTAGGCCTGTCTCCTCCAATTCCCTTAGATTTTCCAACACCTGCATACTTTGCTTCTACTGCTAATGCTATACTGATAGCTATCCCATAAGTAAGATCTATGTAGGTTGCCATTTTTCTTTGCAGTCGATCATTTAGACCTCTCATAAAACAATTCTTCTTTTTCAGATCAGTGTTCACCTGATCGATTGCATACTGTGACAGATGATTGAACTTATTGAGATACTGATTAACAGTATCCCCTCCTTGTTTTAGCTTCATAAATTCTTCTTGCTTCATGTGAAGAACACCTTCGGGTATATAATGCTCGCGGAAGGCCACTTTAAATTCTTCCCAGGTTATTTGATGATTGGCCGGTTGAACGGCCACGAAATTTCCCCACCAGGTGCTGGCAGGGCCGCGCAGTTGCTGGGCTGCAAATAAAGGCTTCTGGGTCTCTGAACAACGTAGAAGTCCGAATTTTTGCTCAATAACCCGAATCCATTCGTCGGCTTATAACGGGTCTTCAGCTTTAACAAACAGGGGTGGACGTGTCTCTGAGAAGTCTAGGTAAGAAGTTTCGCGGGGGCCCTGTTGATAACCCCGCCCACCTTGCTGCTGGAACTGTTGACCCGCCATCTCTCTCAGAAAACGGGTATTATCAGCGGTCGCATTCACTAAGGCGGCAATCGCCTCAGCCAGTGTGGGAGGAACAGGAGGTGGATTTGGGGTAGATTCCCTCCCACTGGAGGTTCCAGCTGCGTCCTGGGATCAGGTCTTGGATGGCATCTGTGGCAACAAACATTTGAAAACAAATATAATATGCCAAAGACAAAACCATCCAATTTACATTAACAAAAAGAGCAATGTACAGACTCGATTTTTTTACAACAGGATACATTACCCAGTATACAATAGCACCACCTTTTATACAATAGTACTACCTACAATACACTACTTCTATTATTACAACACTATTCCTGCTTTTGGTTGCTCCTGGTAGCCTCGTCGTCGGGTGTGGGAGACCATTCATCAACCAGCCTCATAGAAGGAGGGGGCTTAAAAAGGTCTAGCTCACCACCAAGTGCTTCTCCCGCAACGTGCGAGGGTCCGGCTTCCGACCCGATAGGATCCATAGGGGCACTGGGATGTAGTTGCGAATACAGTACATGGACTTCCTCATGTAGTGTATTGCAATATGCCTGCAGATTGTCAATGGCAGTGCTAAGTTCGTCGACTCGAGCTCGAGCCTTTGTTGCCTTAGCCCAAGCCACTGAACGAGACTGTACCACCCAATCGAGCGCTAAATCCTGATCAGCAAGTTGATCCTGCAGACGGCGGATGTAACTTCTTAATTCGTTTATTCTGTCGCCGTCTGCGACCCACATGCTGGTCCAGCGTTGCAGTTCCGTTTGAAGTTGATTCACGCGGGCTTCGAGATCCCCAATTGGATCGTTGCTTCCGCTACTACTATCCTCATCTCGTGGGGCAAGTTGATGACGAGGTACTCCAATTGGGCCTGTTGACTTACGTGCGGTCTTCCTCGTGCGCGACGGCATTTCTCTAGGGCAAAATTTTATTAGTATAATTCTTAGCATGATGCATGTGTAATTACAGAATCAACCTTAGTTGATTCATACCTTCTATACATTGCACTCCTCCTATCTGGTCTTTCATATAGTTTCTTCAGATATGGGGGATAAGAATAGAAGAAATCTTTCTAGGTGAGTTTTTAGAAAATCCTTTTGAAGATGCCTCATAATATCTACAAAGAAGGGCTTTGCTCCGATACCAGCTGTGACGGAACCTCCCAAGTCATTAGGCCCACCTATAGTTGTCCTTGTCCAACAGACATTAGACAACCCTGTAGATGTTCCTGAATCACTTGACAAGTTCGGTATCTTTTCCACCTTTCCAGGAACGTTTCACCCGTCTTGCAAACATTACAGAACACCAGAGATATCAAAATGCGGAAGTGATTACATAAACTTACATTTATTTAAAAAGTAAGATCAAGTTGCTTATTACAGACCAGAGCTATAAAACGAGTGCTTGAGTAGTATTATTACATTACCAAGGGAGGCGAAAACTCCTCCCGAAAATCTTTACATAAAAGTTTCTTATGGAGGACCAAGTCCTCCCGCATCTTCACTCTTGTTTTTCCTCATGTGGAACCACCTTGGTACAGAAGCAACAAAAATCTGCTGCTTCCTCACCTAAAAACAACGAGGGGATAAACCCCGAGTATGGAATTACTCAGCAAGTCTTACTCGACTAAAGAAAAGACTCTCAAGGATATGCTGGTTATAAGGGAGTCAAGGTAAGGTATCTCAAGATCAAAGACTCTATTTGCAAAAATGCTTACTAAAAGTGGATCCTTAAAAATCCAGTTTTATTGTCAAGTTAGGTAACTTACCTATATCTAGAGTTCTTGCTACCCTAGTTCAAACACTTAGCCTGAACTAGCCAAGTTCTTAATCCATCCTTCATCTTTATTGGAGTTCTACGTATAGGGCAGTGACCAAGTCTTCATAACCGTGAAGGTACGGCGATCCAAATCGATTATACTCAGCTGAGGATCTCCGATCACACGACATATGTAGCACTTAACCCTTGCATATGTCAACCCGCCACCGGGGTTCTTAAGACCAGATCAGGTTCACGCAAACCGAGAGAACAGATACACCACCGTCCAGCCTCTTGCTACGGAGGGTACACGCTACTCTCGCCACCGCTCCACACCCATTTCGTGTTATCTTATTTTGGCCTTAGTCTGCCCGAGGCAAGGCTTACCCATGACGAGGCATGTGACCAGTTAAAGGGTCCTCGGTCATCAAGCCTACATCGACACGGTCCTTAATCGACTCAGACGGAGACACTACACCGAAACTCTCTTCTCGTGCAAGTTACCCGCCCGGTCTCAGCTTAATCATTTCAAAACCCAAAGCTTGGTACCTGACAGAGGTACATCTTTTCCGATGTTGAACCCATTACGGCCATAATGGATCCACCATCAAGTTTTATTTTTGAAAACTTCCCACCCACTTTTGCCACATCATCTTTTGTAAAAACAAAACATTTTGTTTTAGCTAAAGCAATACTAAGCATAGTAAAACCTTTTGTAAAAATAGGGTTTCAAAGGAAGGGTACTCAAGTTCAAGGAAGGTAATGCAGGAATTGTTTGAGCAATCAACTCCTATCACCTAATGCAGCAAGCAAGTGAGAAAAGTTTAAAAACATCAAGGAGGTGGCAAATGCACCGGGGCTTGCCTTCGTTAGTAGGTGAGTCAGGCTCAGCCCCGCAGATGTCAAAGTAGAGACAAGACCCTGCCTGAGAGTCCGAAGGTGGTGGTGCCTTCTCTTCAGTCACTTCAATTTCTTCTTCGTTTTCTAAACATAACCATATATATGTATGTAAGAATGAATGCCATGTAATGCTCATGAGAGTGCAAAGATAATAAGAACTTATTATCTAAGGTCTTGAATACAATTTTCCTTCACGAAACTCCGAGAACTTAGGGTTTTCGGAGTCAGTAAAGGAGTTCATAGAGCAGGGGTGGGGGTTTTGGGTTCTAGTTATCAAACAAGGTCCAAATCAACCCAAACTCTACCCAAGACTTCTAAATAATGTATAGAACTCATATAAAAAGTTTGGACATTTTTGGAATTACCATATGTTTTCTAAAAGTCCAGAACTAATACTTTAAACTATTTTAAATGCCTTAAAATTCCTTAATTTACCTAAAAATCATACAACTATTTTTATTAAATTCTATGGAAAATCAGAAGCCTAGGAAAATTAGTTTCGCAATTTTAGGATTTTTCTACAATTTATTAGAATTTATTTGGCTCTGGAAGAAAAAGAAAAGGAAAAACTAGCAACAGTACTGGGCCAACTTTAGTCCAGTCAGCCCAGGCCTACGCGGAATCGCGCCTGCGCCCGCGCGCGCTGGATACTTTGCAGAAAAGCCCTCGGTGTTCCGGCTAACAAGGAACGAGTTCTTTCACATTTGTCTTGAGTCACTGACGCTTTGCAGAAGAGTCCTCAAACTTCTATTCCTTCGCAGAGGGAGGTCCCCGACGGTGGTGAACGCGGCCGAGCTCCAACGAGCTCATACGCCGGCCTAATGGGGCAAGTACTGGCGTCCCCGAGCAACTAACACCAAATTGGACCCATCCTAAGCCTTTCCCCTAACCTAATTTTACTAATGACTAATAGATTTGCTCTGGCCACGGTGACCGTGAGCAGTGCGGCTAGATCGTCGTGTTCCCGGCGACCAGAGAGCTCCTAACGCAATTACGTGGGTCGGCAAGCATCGTGGAGTTATGAGAAAGCTCAAATGAGGGAAAGAGGAGGATGAGCTGACCGGAAAGGGGCTGGCCGCGGTGAAGCTGTTCTTCGCGGTGGCGGAGAACTGAATTGGGGGAATTCAAAATTCGTGCGGTCTAGCGAACGATTGAGGGTGGGATTGGAGGCTCTGGTTTCGGGATGATGTAGCGCAGCTGCCCGCGCCATCAATTTATAGAGGGCATCGACGGTGGCCAGGAATTTGAAGAAGGACGCGCGGCGGTCGGAGGTAGAAGAAGGCACTGGCGCACGTGAATCCGTGTCCACCGTCGTGGCAACCTCACCGACAACGATGGGACGACCCTAGAGAGTCACGGCGACGTGGTGTAAAGGCAGAGCCACGCGGCGGGCAATTGCGAAGACTTGACGGCGGTGAAAAGCTTTATCCACGGGCAGTGAGAAAGGGGAGGGGTATCGCGGCTAGCCGGAGTGGAGCCCAGCTCACCGGCGGCGATGATTCTTGTACCCCGCAGCGCTATCCATCCACCCAGGCACTAATCTCGACGTCGGTGACACGAATCACGGCGGAGGGAGCCGTCGGCGGCGAGGACAGCCGCGCTGGCGGTCTGATCCCATGTTGTTACTGTACCATGGCGATTTCCCCATCAGTCGACCAGATAGAGCACTTTGGAGCTCCATTTTCTCCCAATTCCATGCGGTACCAAAACCAAACACCCATAACAAAGTTGTTCCTCTTTAATAACTCTACAACTTTGTTATAGCAACCCTAGGTAGATTCTTACTGGATCTTAGTCGAAATGGCTCTCAAACTTGGATCCAAGTCACTGTCTATCTAAAATTCAGACTGAATCAGCCTGACAGCCTGACTTCAGGCTTAATTATATCCAATATTTTCTTAACAAATATGCTCACATTCTTAAGCAAAGTTGTTCTCCTATGATTGGGCTACAATTTTGATGTGGTGACCTAGGGAAAAAACCCTATAGTTTTAAAGTTAGAAAGCTCCAAAGCTGAGCCCATAACACTAAAATTCAGACTTAGAATAAATTCTCAATTGGGGTCCTTTTTGCAAATCAATCCAAAACTCAAGGTTTGGCTTGTAAATTCATATATTTGTGAACCAAATGACTTAGGATACTTATTCAACTTGGTTTTTGCACATTAGTCCAAAAGTGGACTAATTTTGCACATAGGCCCCTAGGGTTTGGTTTTAGGGTTTTCTAGGGTTCCAACTAGGGTTTTTGGTACCCCAGGGGTATAAATGTGATTCAACTTTATTCTTGGGATCATTTTATGACCTTTTCCTTAAAGCTTTTGGCTTTTCTCAATTTGGGTTATGTTTTACCCCTTTAATCCCCCTTTAGGGTTAAATGCCTTATTCAGGATCTTATTTGCAAAACACTAGGACAATACAACTTATTTGAAACTTTTACCTAGTGAATGCACTCTAGGTATGTCAAGCATATGCAATGCCAATGTTTATGATGTCATGCTCAAGTTTTAGTTATTGTAACACCAGGGGTGTTACAAGGAGGCCCTTGTTGACGACGATGTTGGAGGCGTCCTCGTCGGAGGATGTCACACCCCGGGCTTTAAAGGACAAAGCTGGGTGCATCTCATACATGCGCCAAAGAAGACAACATATATAATAACAGAGTGTATGGAGATAAATGTCACAATAATAAGAGTATTTATTACATAGCGGAAGTCTTACAAAATAAAAGATAAATATAATAGGATCTAAAATCTATCCTTGGCGCCAGAAAGTCAACTGGGAGATGCCACCTAGATCGAATCGAACTCCTCGTTGCGTGGCTACTCTTGAACCACCTGTACTTCTCCTGTCGGGGGTGTGAGACAGCAAGGGTGAGCTCACACATGTTCATCGCTCAACAAGTTGTGGGGAATAATGTGGCATGAACTCACCAAAGGTGGGAGTCCATGTGAAGTGTAAGGCTAATCAACAAAATAAAGGTTGAAGCTGAGCATTGCTTTTATAAGTTGGTCAAAATTTTATTAGCAATTACTAAGTATAAGTAGATACCAAACCTTAATAAATAATAGAACAAAATTAAATAATCCCATGCAAATGCAAATGACAAATTGAGTTTTAATTCCATAGATTAATCATGTGAGGGTCCGAGCTGCTCATGACCGTGAGCACGGCTAGTATACCAGTTTTACACTCTGCAGAGGTTGCGCATCTTTACCGACAAGCTGTGTTACCCATTTGCCAAGGGGTCATGAATCCCATACACCTCTACCAAGGAAGCAAGGTAGGGTAACACTACGAGGCCTTTACAAAGTTCCACTAGCTTCAGAAAACCCGCTACAGTTTATAGGAAGCAAAATCAACCCAAGGACCTCCCTACACTGACCACTCCCCTACTGCCCTTGCCCCTTTCGGGTAAGGTAGTCATCCACTAGCTTTCCTAGTTAATCAGCCAAGGGCGTCCCATTAAACCCTTGTGGTAGCACTGTTTCCCGGGTGGTCGCTCCATGTTCCCATTAACATAATGATCTTATCATGAACATAAATAACATAACAGAATAATAGGAACATGGATATAATGAAATATTAACCCAAAACCACATAATGCAATAGCATAACTACCCAAGTGATTCAGGGGTAAACAAGGTAAATAGGATAAACAGACTAGGGTAACCTATTGGGTCCCATCAAAATTAAACCTATGCATTAAATAATGATAATAAAGAATATTATTGGGTAACAAAAGTAGATCAAGGGCACAACTTGCCTGGCACTTGAGATTCCAGTTACTAGGGTGATTCTTCAGATCCTCGTGACCTCACTGTCAGTCGTAGCAATACAAACAAACATGGTATAGACAAAAATTAACATCACACCAAACATAAGAACATACTGCATAATAATGATCTACGCGTGCTACGAGATCGTGGGTTCGAGAACCACTAAGATGGAGTCATGGTTACAAAGTTATGATTTATGGGAGATCTATGTGATTTAACTATTAAACTATATTATAAATTGGTTAGTTTCAATCATATGAGATATTATTCTATAAGTAATTATCTCAACTTTAATCTAAGTCATTATTTGATTAAAGATCATCTAGTCAAATTATAACCATAAGATCAGAATACTATATTAATATTAAAGAAGTTAATCCAATAGACCTAGAGTATTCCAATTAGTTACCTAATTATAAAAGTAGGGGATATAATATAACAAATGATGCTACTGTGTATTAAATATTTATACTAAGCTAACGCAACTTGAACGAGTCAATTCAGAATTAAAACGGAGGAGTTATGAATTTCTGAAGTTATTAAGTGCTTGATATAGAATAAATCAAGTGAATAATTTTAATTCTAGTTTCATGGCTAAACAAAGATACTAGATGATAAACAATATTAAAACAAAATTATTGCAACTGGAATGGATCAATTTGGAGCTAAAATGAATTAAATATGAATTAAACAAGTTTCATGATTTATTTTTAAACTAAAAATCATTTTCTAAATTATTTTACCCCTTTTATTCAATGTATGGACCGGGGACACTATTTTGCGGAAGATCGGGGTCTAATCTGTAAATTGCAGGACCTTACCGTGATGTTTCTGCATTGGATAAGCACTGCGGGTTGATTACTATATAGAGCAGGGGCTCTTATGCAAAATGTAACGACCGAAGAGGTAAGATCTATTATGAGCCGTCCGATTCAAAATAGACGGATCAGATTAGATCACGCAGCATGTGAACTGGTATGCGATGAGGTCCATAGGATCTAGGATCTACGGATCAGAAATTATGAAGCGAGATCCAATGCTGTCCGCCTAGCACTAGATTGACGGCCATGATGCTTCGAGGTGAAAGGTTCATCTGATCCAGACCGCACGTGGCAGATCCAATGGCCAGAGGTCGTCTTCATCCCACGACAACTAGATGGCGGCGCCCTTGGTTCCGTGGCGGAGGAGCTCCGGCGAGATCTTCGCCCAGCGTTGTGGTGCCACAATTCAACAACAAACAGTTGCTATGTAATGCCAGGAAGGTGACGAAATATGCAGTGGGTTTCTTACCAGCATCAGAGATGACGACGAGACCGCCCATGATGTGCAGCGACCCAGTGGCGGGCTTTTACTCCGACGAGCAATTGGCAGCACCCCAGTGGTACGTCAGGTCCAGCGACACATCAACCAGCATCAAGAGATGCCCACGACTCCGATCATCCCCTCCCCAAGGACCAATCATCGTTCTACCTCGCTCCTGACGGTGGCGGCATTCATCCCCAATCTTTCCCACGGCGAAGCCCACTGCGGTAACGATGGGCGTCGGCCCTGGCACGCTCCAACACTTGATCCCGTAGCAGATTCAGACCTCGACCCCAGGGTTCCTATATATGTGCCGTGGGGTGACGCCGAGCGGCCGGCAGCGCGAATCGCGGCAACCATCATGGAGCTGGTGGCAACGGTTTCAGGGATAGGGACGACCCTAAAAAGCTGGGGGAGGATTCTGCGGACGGATCGAGGATTATTCCGCCAAGCTCACGCTCCATTGGAGACGGACGAACTGCAGAGGGGGTTCACAAGGAGGAGGCACACCCGCGAGCCCCAGCTGAGGACGCAGGAGGACGGATCCATCGCCTAGAAAAAAGCAGCTTATTTGATAAGCTAGTAAAAAGCAGCTTCTGCTTGTTGGCTGCTTTTAGTTCATTTTAAGAAGCAGCTGAACTGATAAGCTACTGCAGAAGCTGTCTGTTTGGCAGAACTTCTACTTAAATTTGTGAAGAAGCTGAGAATAAGTTGTGCCAAATAGGGCCATAATGGACCCAGTGGCAGTGGTCGAGCACATCGAGGGAGTCCCAGGCCGGCGCGCGTGAGTTGGCTGTAGTGTGGGCCCGATCGCCAGCGAAGCAAGGCGTGGTGCGCAGTGGAATGAGGGAATGGCATGTGGGGCCCTGCTGTTAGCATGTGGCTGATGAAGTGTGGTGCGCGTGAGGGTTGGGCTGGCTAGAGAGGAAGCGGCCCAGCAAGCATGGTTAGGTTTTCTCTTTTATTTTATGTTTTTTTTCTTTTCTATTTCTGTCGGGGACCATAATTAGGGGTACCCCCAAGGCTCCTAATCTCAGCTGGTAACCCCCATCAGCACAAAGCTGTAAAGGCCTAATGGGCGCAATTCCAGTCAAGGCTCAGTCCACTCAAGGGACACGATCTCGCCTCGCCCGAGCCCAGCCTCGGGCAGGAACGATAGACCAAGGCAGATTCACGCCTCGCCCGAGGGTCTCCTCAAGCAACAGACGCACCTTCGACTCGCCTGAGGCCCAGTTCGAGCAGGCTTCACGGAGAAGCAACCTTGGCCAGATCGCCTTGCTAGCCGACCGGATCGCAGGAGCATTTAATGCAAGGATCGCCTGACACCTTATCCTGACGCGTGCTCTCCAGTCGACAAGGCCAAAATGACCGTAGTCACTTCGCCCCTCCACTGACTGACCTAACAAGAAAACAGTGCCGCCTGTGCTGCTCCGACTGCTGTGCCACCCGCCAGGGTGAGACTAACAGCAACCAAGTCCCGCCTCGGGTGCCATAGGAATCTCCACCTCGCCTGACCCCAGGGCCCGGACTCCACCTCGACCTCGGAAGACGGTCTCCGCCCGCCCGACACCAGGGCTCGGACTCAACCTCGACCTCGGAAGACGGTCTCCGCCTCGCCCGACCCCAAGGCTCGGACTCAACCTCGACCTCGGAAGACGGTCTCCGCCTCGCCCGACCCCAGGGCTCGGACTCAACCTCGACCTCGGAAGACGGTCTCCGCCTCGCCTGACCCCAGGGCTCGGACTCAACCTCGACCTCGGACGACGGTCTCCGCCTCGCCCGACCCCCGGGCTCGGACTCGACCTCGACCTCGGAGGAGTCACCACCTCGCTCGGGCCGACCACGCCACAAGGGGGGGCCATCATTACCCTACCCCTAGCTAGCCCAGGCTACGGGGAACAAGACCGGCGTCCCATCTGGCTCGCCCCGGTAAAACAAGTAATGATGGCACCCCGCGTGCTCCATGACAACGGCGGTTTTCAGCCCCCTACGGAAGCAAGGATACGTTAGCAAGGATCCAACAGCCCCGACAGCTGTGCTTCTATAGGGCTCAAGCGCTCCTCCGACGGCCACGACGCCACATGAACAGGGCTCCAACACCTCTCCGACAGCCACATCGGCATGTACATAGGGCTCTGGCTCCTCTCTGCTAGACACGTTAGCACACTGCTACACCCCCCGTTGTACACCTGGACCCTCTCCCTACGTCTATAAAAGGAAGGTCCAGGGCCCTCGTAAAAGGGTGGCCGCGCGGGAGAACGGGCTAACGCGCAATCTCATGCCCCCTCTCTCTCCCTCGCGAACGCTTGTAACCCCCTACTGCAAGCGCATCCGCCCTAGGCGCAGGACAACACGAGGCCGCGGGTTCCCCTTACTGTTTTTCCCCCCTTGTGTCTTTGTCTCGCGCCGACCCATCTGGGCTGGGACACGCAGCGACAATTTACTCGTCGGTCCAGGGACCCCCCGAGGTCGAAACACCGACAGTTGGCGCGCCAGGTAGGGGCCTGCTGCGTGTTGACGAATAGCTTCCCGTCAAGCTCCAGATGGGGAGTCTCCAGCAACCTCTCCAACCCGGGATGAAGCTCCGTTTCAGGAGTCTCGAGTTCATGTCCCTCGACGGCAGCTACGACATGATACTCCTTCCTCCGCCGTGCGACAACGACAATGGCGGCCGTCAGCCCGCCCGCCGGTGGCAGAATCGACGATGTCTTCCCCGCGTGGCGAAAGAACAGCATCCGAGTCTGTCCCATCACCTTCCTCGTCGATGGGGGAGGAGGCGGGGCAATCATGGCCAAGCAGGAGGCGGTAGCTCATCGGCTGTCGAGCGAGTCGACGACACCGGCGCCCCAGCGGGGGACACGCCGGGCGTTGAACTCGCATTTGAGACGAAGACGAGCGTCGTTTCCCCGTGACACGCCAACCCCGAGCAGACAGGCGACGCCAGCACGCTCACGAAGGACTTGCTGAGCGTTAGCCTTGTACCTGAGATAACGGTGCAGTCCGTCCCCGACACGACTTCGTCACCGTCCGTCGATCAAGAGGTACCGTCTGTTTCCCATCCTGTGCCTTTTAGATTCAGCTTCGACCCACCAAGCAACCCCGCTTCGGTGGACGCTTTCATAAAGGCATATCCTTGACCTTCTGGGGTACCATATGTGGTCAACCTGGGACAGATTGACGGCCGTCTCGACCTACGGGCCCCCGGGTTCCGAGGAAGACGACGAGCCCGACTCTGGTTGGGATTTCTCCTGGCTCGATAACCCCAGTGCCATGCAGGACTTCATGACCGCATGTGACTACTGCCTCTCCGATTGCTCCGATGATAGCCACAGCCTCGGCGACGAGGACTGTGGCCCAAGTCGCGAATGTTTCCACGTCGATCTAGAGGGTCTCGATGAAGGCAACCACCTTGGTATGCCGGAGGACGGCGATCCCTCTAGGCCTGCGCCTCGCGTTGACATCCTTCGGGAGCTAGCTGTGGTCCCAGTCCCTGCGGGGGGTCAGGACACACAGCTCGAGCAAATCCACAAGATGCAGGCCAGGCTCGACGAGGAAGCAGGACAACTTGTGCAGCTCCAGCAGAACATCGGGCAGGAGTGGGCAGGCCGAGCACCAGCCGGAGAAGCGCGTCATCTGGCCCAGGACGTCCAGCACCGCATCACTGACGATGCCAGGGCAAGGCTACCCCCGGCTTCCAGTGGGGTCGGCCAAAACCTGGCTGCAGCGGCAATACTACTCCGAGCGATGTCGGAACCATCCACCACCGAGGGGCGGCGTATCCAGGGAGAGCTCAAGAATCTCCTGGAGGTTGCCGCGGTCCGACGAGCCGAAAGCTCTGCCTCCAGAAGGCAGGGATACCCCCCAGAGCATCGCGCCGCGACTTCCCGATTCGTGCGGGAATCCTCGGTCCACACCGGGCGCACGCGGGACACAGCGCCTGCGGCCCCGGGCCGCCTCGGCAACGAGCACCATCGACGCGACCGTCGAGCCCACCTCGACGAGAGGGTGTGCCGAGGCTACCACCCTAGGCGTGAGGGACGCTACGACAGCGGGGAGGATCAGAGCCCTTCGCCCGAACCACCCGGTCCGCAAGCTTTCAGCCGGGCCATACGACGGGCGCCGTTCCCGACCCGGTTCTGGGCCCCGACTACCATCACCAAGTACTCAGGGGAGACAAGGCCGGAACTGTGGCTCGCGGACTACAGGCTGGTCTGCCAGCTGGGTGGAACAGACGATGACAACCTCATCATCCGCAACCTCCCCCTGTTCCTCTCCGACGTCGCCCGAGCCTGACTGGAGCATCTGCCTCCTGCGCAGATCTCCAACTAGGACGACCTGGTCAAAGCCTTCGCCGGCAACTTCCAGGGCACATACGTGCGCCCTGGGAACTCCTGGGATCTCCGAAGCTGCCGCCAGCAGACGGGAGAATCCCTACAAGACTATATCCGGCGATTTTCGAAGCAGCGCACCGAGCTGCCCAACATCACCGACTCAGATGTCATCGGCGCGTTCCTCGCCAGCACCACTTGCCGTGACCTGGTGAGCAAGCTGGGTCGCAAGACTCCCACCATGGCAAGCGAGCTATTGGACATCGCCACCAAGTTCGCCTCTGGCCAAAAGGCGGTCGAAGCCATCTTTCGGAAGGACAAACAGCCTCAGGGGCGCCAGCCGGATGATGTCCCCGAGGCGTCCGCTCAGCGTGGCGCGAGGAAGAAGGGCAAGAAGAAGTTGCAAGCGAAACGTGACGCCGCCGACGCGGACCTTGTCGCCGCAGCCGAGCACAAGAACCCTCGGAAGCCTCCCGGAGGCGCCAACTTGTTCGACAAGATGCTCAAGGAGTCATGCCCCTATCATCAGGGTCCCGTCAAGCACACCCTTGAGGAGTGTGTCATGCTTCGGCGCTACTTCCACAAGGCTGGGCCACCGGCGGAAGGTGGTAGAGCCCCCAACAACGACAAGAAGGAAGCCCACAAGGCAGAGGAGTTCCCCGAGGTCCATGACTGCTTCATGATCTACGGTGGACGGGTGGCGAACGCCTTGGCTCGGCACCGCAAGCAAGAGCGCCGGGAGGTCTGCTCGGTAAAGGTGGCGGCGCCAGTCTATCTTGACTGGTCCGACAAGCCCATCACCTTTGACCAAGACGACCACCCCGACCACGTGCCGAGCCCGGGGAAGTACCTGCTCGTTGTTGATCCCGTCATCGACAACGTCAGGCTTACCAAGGTCCTCATGGATGGAGGCAGCAGCCTCAACATCATCTACGCCGACACCCTCGGGCTCCTACAGATCGATCTGTCCTCGATCCGGGCCGGCGCGGCGCCCTTTCACGGGATCATTCCTGGGAAGCGCGTCCAGCCCCTTGGACAACTCGATCTGCCCGTCTGCTTCGGGACTCCCTCCAACTTCCGAAAGGAAACACTCACGTTTGAGGTGGTCGGGTTCCGAGGAACCTATCACGCAGTGCTGGGGAGACCATGCTACGCCAAGTTCATGGCCGTCCCCAACTACACCTACCTCAAGCTCAAGATGTCGGGCCCCAACGGGGTCATCACCGTCGGCCCCACGTACCGACACGCGTACGAATGCGACGTGGGGTGTGTGGAGTACGCTGAGGCCCTCGCCGAATCCGAGGCCCTCATCGCCGACATGGAAAGCCTCTCCAAGGAGGCGCCAGATGCGAAGCGACACGCCGGCAACTTCGAACTAGCAGAGGCGGTTAAATCCGTCCCTCTCAACCCCAGCAACGACACCTCCAAGTAGATCCAGATTGGCTCCGAGCTCGACCCCAAATAGGAAGCAGTGCTCATCGACTTTCTCCGCGCAAACGCCGAGGTTTTCGCGTGGAGTCTCTCGGACATGCCTGGCATACCGAGGGAAGTCGCCGAGCACTCACTAGATATCCGAGCTGGAGCCCGACCTGTGAAGCAGCCTCTGCGCCGATTCGACGAAGAAAAGCGCAGAGCCATAGGCGAGGAGATCCACAAGCTGATGGCTGCAGGGTTCATCAAAGTGGTATTCCATCCCGAATGGCTAGCCAACCCTGTGCTTGTGAAAAAGAAAGGTGGGAAATGGCGGATGTGTGTAGACTACACTGGTCTGAACAAAGCATGTCTGAAGGTTCCCTACCCTCTGCCTCGCATCGATCAAATCGTGGATTCCACTGCTGGGTGCGAAACCCTGTCGTTCCTCGATGCCTACTCAGGGTATCACCAAATTAGGATGAAAGAGTCCGACCAGCTCACGACTTCTTTCATCACACCTTTTGGCATGTACTGCTACATTACTATGACATTCGGTTTGAGGAATGCGGGTGCGACATACCAAAGGTGCATGAACCATGTGTTCGGGGAGGACATTGGTCGAACGGTCAAGGCTTACGTTGATGACATCGTAGTCAAGACGAGGAAAGCCTCTGACCTCCTCTCCGACCTTGAAACGACATTCAAGTGTCTCAAGGCGAAAGGCGTAAAACTCAATCCCGAGAAGTGTGTCTTCGGAGTCCCCCGAGGCATGCTCCTGGGGTTCATCGTCTCTGAGCGGGGCATCGAGGCCAACCCAGAGAAAATCGCGGCCATCACCAACATGGGGCCTATCAAGGACTTGAAAGGAGTACAGAGGGTCATGGGATGCCATGCGGCTCTGAGCCGCTTCATCTCGCGCCTCGGCGAAAGAGGCCTGCCCCTGTATCTCCTCTTAAGGAAGACCGAGCGCTTCACTTGGACCCCCGAGGCCGAGGAAGCCCTCGGGAACTTGAAGGCGCTCCTTACAAGCGCGCCCATCCTGGTGCCCCCCACTGCCGGAGAAGCCCTCTTGATCTACGTCGCCGCTACCGCTCAGGTGGTCAGCGCCGCGATCGTGGTCGAGAGACGAGAAGAAGGGCACGCATTGCCCGTCCAGAGGCCGGTCTACTTCATCAGTGAGGTACTGTCCGAGACCAAAATCCGCTACTCGCAAATTCAGAAGCTGTTGTACGCGGTAATTCTGACACGACGAAAGTTGCGACACTACTTCGAGTCTCATCTGGTGACTGTGGTGTCATCCTTCCCCCTGGGGGAGATCATCCAGTGCCGAGAGGCCTCGGGTAGGATTGCAAAGTGGGCGGTGGAGATCATGGGCGAGACAATCTCGTTCGCCCCTCGGAAGGCCATCAAGTCCTAAGTCTTGGCAGACTTTGTGGCTGAATGGGTCGACACCTAGCTTCCAACAGCTCCGATCCAACCGGAACTCTGGACCATGTTTTTCGACGGGTCGCTGATGAAAACAGGAGCGGGCGCGGGCCTGCTCTTCATCTCACCCCTCGGGAAGCACCTCCGCTACGTGTTGCGCCTCCATTTCCCGGCGTCCAACAATGTGGCCGAGTATGAGGCTCTGGTTAACGGGTTGCGCATCGCCATCGAGCTAGGGGTCCGGCGCCTCGACGCTCGCGGCGACTCGCAGCTTGTCATCGACCAAGTCATGAAGAACTCCCACTGCCGCGACCCGAAGATGGAAGCCTACTGCGACGAGGTTCGGCGCCTGGAGGACAAGTTCTACGGGCTCGAGCTCAACCGCGTCGCTCGACGATACAACGAGACTACAGACGAGCTGGCTAAGATAGCCTCGGGGTGGACGACGGTTCCTCTGGACGTCTTCTCCCGAGACCTACATCAACCCTCCGTCAAGACCGACGACACTCCCGAGCCCGAGAAGGCCTCAGCTCTGCCCGAGGCGCCCTCGGCTCAGCCCGAGGCAGCCTCGGCCCCGCCCGAGGCACCCTTGGCCCCCGAGGGAGAGGCACTGCGCGTCGAGGAAGAGCGGAATGGGGCCATGCCTAATCAAAACTGGCAGACCCCATACCTGCAATATCTCCACCGAGGAGAGCTACCCCTCGACAGAGCCAAAGCTCGGTGACTGGCGCGGCGCGCCAAGTCGTTCGTCTTGCTGGGTGACGGAAAGGAGCTCTACCACCGCTGCCCCTCAGGCATCCTTCAACGATGCATATCCATCGCCGAAGGTCAGGAGTTATTGCAAGAAATACACTCGGGGGCTTGCGGTCACCACGCAGCACCTCGGGCCCTCATGGGAAACGCCTTCCAACAGGGTTTCTATTGGCCAACCGCGGTGGCCGACGCCACTAGGATTGTACGCACCTGCCAAGGGTGTCAATTCTACGCAAGGCAGACCCACCTGCCCGCTCAGGCTCTGCAAACAATACCCATCACCTGGCCATTTGCTATGTGGGGTTTGGACCTCGTCGGTCCCTTGCAGAAGGCACCTGGGGGCTTCACGCACCTACTGGTCGCCATCGACAAATTCTCCAAGTGGATCGAGGTCCGACCCCTAAACAGCATCAGGTCCGAACAGGCGGTGGCGTTCTTCACCAACATCATCCATCGCTTCGGGGTCCCGAACTCCATCATCACCGACAACGGCACCTAGTTCACTAGCAAAAAGTTCCTGGACTTCTGCGAGAACCACCACATCCGGGTGGACTGGGCCGCCATAGCTCACCCCATGACGAATGGGCATGTAGAGCGTGCCAACGGCATGATTCTACAGGGGCTCAAGCCGAGGATCTACAATGACCTCAACAAGTTCGGCAGGCGGTGGATGAAGGAACTCCCCTCGGTGGTCTGGAGTCTGAGGACAACGCCAAGCCGAGCCATGGGCTTCACGCTGTTTTTTCTAGTCTATGGGGCCGAGGCTATCCTGCCCAAAGACTTAGAATACGGCTCCCCGAGGACGAGGGTATACGACGCCTGAAGCAACCAGACAAACCGAGAAGACTCACTGGACTAGCTGGAAGAGGCTCGGGACATGGCCCTACTACACTCGGCGCGGTATCAGCAGTCCCTGCGACGCTACCACGCCCGAGGGGTTCGGTCCCGAGACCTCCAGGTGGGCGACTTGGTGCTTCAGCTATGACAAGACGCCCGAGGGCGCCACAAGCTCACGCCTCCCTAGGAAGGGTCGTTCATCATCGCCAAGATTCTGAAGCCCAGAACATACAAGCTGGCCAACAGTCAAGGCAAGGTCTACAGCAACGCTAGGAACATCCGACAGCTACGTCGCTTCTACCGTTAAGATGTTTTCAAGTCGTTCATGTACCTCGTTTACATACCCGAGCAGAGTCTAACCTTCAAGGAAGGGTCAGACTTGCCTCGGCAAAGCCCGACCCTCCCTCGGGGTCTAGAAGGGGGGAACCCCCTCTGCGTCAAAATTTTCCTCAGAAAAAGTCTTTCTGCCAGAACATCTTTCGTGCTTTCGACTACTTCGATAGTGGAATCCTGAAAACGATGGAGTACACGTAAGCAGGCAAGGCCGACCGAGCCGAGGGACTCCTACGCCTCCGGGATACGGATACCTCACTCATCACCTTCTGCGATAAGTAACTCATGCTCGGATAAGGGATTCCGCTGACCGAACAAGTCTTAACGCTCGAAAACTTTTTTTGCTGAAACGATTTTTCGTGCCATCTCGACTATATCGATAGCAGAGTCCTATGGACGAGTAAGAGTACACATAAGCAGGCAAGGCCGACCGAGCCAAGGGACTCCTATGCCTCCGGGATACGGATACCTCACTCATCACCTTCTGCGATAAGTAACTCACGCTCGGATGAACGATTCTGTTACCGACGAACAAGTCCTGATACTCGAAACAAGGGGAAAAGAAACGCAGCTTTACAACGCAACGACGGTATGTTTTGGCCTCGGCGACCGCAAAAAACATATGCACACTACAGACAAACTGTCCCTACAGGTTCAGACGTCAGTAGGGGGAGCAGCAGCAACCTCGGCATCGACTCCACCTTCGGCGGAATCCGACCCAGCCTCGGACAGCAACATGGTCGGAGGATCTCCAACTCGAAGGAAGATATCAGCACCGCGCCTGGGCCATCATCGCCAGGGTCTCCTCCAGGAACCCGGCCCAAGCAGATGGCCGGACCGGCCGCTCCGTAGCCTCAGCCAGCTGTCCTCTGAGGACACCAGCCCGGCTCATGGCCTCGGCAGCCCGACTCCAGGGTTGGTCCCGCCAGTGTATGACCCGGCCAGGTCCCAGCCGCCACTGCAACGCCTCCTCGGCCTGGGAGGTCCCCTACTCCTGGGCCAACGAAGTTTCTTCTCCAACCAACTCCGCCTTTGTCCATGCTGACACCGCTGCCTTCGGCTTCGGCTCATCGCACAGCAGCCGAGGGTTCCTTCACTGAGCAAGAGAAGCCTTGAGCGGCAAGGCTGATCGAGCCGAGGGACTCCTACACCTCCGGGATACGGATACCTCACTCGTCATCTTCCGCACAGGGCGACTCACACTTGGTTAAGCGGTCTAGCTAGCCGAAAGGCGAGTCTTGGTGCACGAAATGGGGAAGAAACACGGCTTTACGCCCAAATACACAAATGTTCAGGCCCCGACAGCCGCAATGAACATACGCCAGCACTCAAGGTGCCATTACAAACGGGACTCCGGTTCCGTTCCCGCGGGTACGAACAACCTCCACACCAGGAGGCCCGCGGGACGACGAACTCCAAGCGGCTCACCGCCGCCCGCTCCGACAGCAGCGACAACGACCTCGGTCCCGGGCGGCAAGACAGCTGCAGCAACGGCTTCAGGGCAAACGCTGCGGCGGAAAGGCCCTCGCCCACAAAGGACGAGAACCAGCCATTCAAGCCAGGGGGACGGAGGTCCAGGGGTGCAGACAGAGTTGGCGATCTCGTCGGCAGAGAAACCTTCTCTGGCTGCTGCCACCACCTCAGCACGGACGACGGCGTCCACCTGTCCGCCAACACCGCACCAGCGGGCGCCGGCCGCCCCAAAGCACATCGGCAGGTCCTCACTCTCGTCTTCGCCACGAGAACGAGAATGGGACCGTCGCAGAACACAAGTACCGCTCTCGCGGCGTACGATGTGTTGTGAGACCCCCTGGCGCGGTGGGACACCGTCGCCCGGACAGAGGACGGAATGATGCACCCTGGCTGGGCAGCAGCAGTTCGCCTCCCCCGGCATGACTGGAGGACGCCTCCTCCGCAGAGCTGGAGGATGGTTTCCACCCCCAGAAGCTGGAGGAAGAAGCAGGACGCCAGCCCACGCCGAGGTCGAGCTTCGGCTCAGCTCGCCCTCCGCCCCAGCAAGGATGACGAAGATCCTTGAAGCTGAGGGCGGGGCGGAGGCCGCAGCCCGGCTCGCTTCTCTCCACCAAATTGCCCATTGGTGGGGGAAGGCAGCCGGGCTGCCTGACGAAAATCCTTGAAGCCGAGCGATGGCTGAAAGGTACCAACCTCCACGAGGTAGCGCTCCTTCCAACAACGGCAAGAGCAAGACAATGCGGGTGCTCCCCATCCGGGGGCTCGGAAGGCGGAAGACGCGACGCATGAGGAAAGTGTGAAGGCATGGCTACCACACAGGAGGTCAGTCCCTTTTTAAAGGCGACTCTCTCCACTTGTGTCCTCAGCCGTCGCGAACTGAGTCTTCACCAACACGCTCTAAGGTCCTCCCCCTACGACACGGGGGCTGGGCCCCACGCGACATGCAAGCTGCCCCAGGACAGAAGAAGCCAAACCGCCGCGCGCGGAGCGTGTAACCGCCCAGCGGTTACAAGCATTCCTCCATCTTCGCCCAAACCAGCGGGTGAAAGGGCGGACCGCCATGCAGGAGGCATGCAACTGCACCAAGGGGGCGCACCCTTTCAACTTTGACGCATCCAGCATGGAGGCCCAGGCCCACACGTCATGTAACCGGCGCGCCGGTTACTACGTGCAAAAAACTGCAGTGCCGCTTGCTCCAGCGCCGCGCCTTCTCGACTATGGAACCGGTGCCGCAACTCGAGGCAACCCTGCACGTGGCCCAGCAGTGCCAACCAGGCACGCCGATCACGGGTCATTCATCAGCAGGAGAAGGCGCGATGGTCAACATGGCCAAGTGGGCCAGCAGTAATGGCGGTGGCAGGCGGGTGGAAGCAGCAGTCAAATCGTCTACAGGCTCACGTCCCCTCCTGGAACAGCAAGAGAGCCCTCTCCCACGGCGTAAAGACGATGCGCCCGTGTTCCGTTCCTCGAACGGCCCGCGCAACAGCTGCCCCGCGAACCACTCGTCCTGTCGCATTAACTCTACGGCAGGACAGGCGACACCTTTGGCAGGCGAAGCGGGCGACGCTTCACCTCCGCCATAATGACCGCATCAAAAAAGGTGCGCCACGTCGTTCAATTTCATATCCTTTTCCTCTTCCCCTTTCTCTCTCTTGCTACAGGGACCGGGAAAGGGGATACTCCGAAAGGGATCCTTCTCCGCGAAGGAAGCGGGCCCCAAGCCCCCCTACTGATCAGAGGTTCGAAGGCTGGCCCCTCGGAAGGGTTCGACAGCCGCCTCAGAGCACTCGGGCTCCGCGCCCACTACTTGTCAGAGGTTCGAAGGCTGGCCCCTCAGAAGGGTTCGATAGCCGCCTCAGGCCACTCGGGCTCCGTGCCCACTACTGATCAAGGGTTCGTAGGCTGGCCCCCCGACGGGTTCGACAGTTGCCCCAGAGCACGCAGAGTGAGGGATGACTCTGGGTACGTTTGATACATAACCAAGGCTCGGGCTACGCTCTCGAGGTACCCTAGGACATTTCCGAGACCAGCAGGAGCGATTCTGTAACGGAATCCCATCAGAGGGAGGCATCGAGCCCTCGGACCCTATCGAACGGGACCGGGTCCGGCAAATCACCTGTAGGTACTTTTGGAGCGCGCCTCTGGGCCACTAGCCGACCCTTATCGAACGGGGCACGGGCGTCCACTTGGATCACCCGTTAGCAACTCACTGGAGACACCATGTTCGGCGCCCTCCGAGGGCAACATGGCGCTTTCCCCCCCCCCCCCCCTCCTTGCGGAAAGGCGACGCAGGGGCGTATGAAAAAAGCCGAGTCTGCCCTTGACCGTCCTCTCGCCCTGTGCAAAGGCTCGGGGGCTGCTCTCGCAAACCCGGCTCCGGCCAAACCGTTGACAGCGTCAACATACCAGCCCAAGAACTCGGAACCTGACTATGCACCCGGGCAACGACCAGTTCGCATGAGGGAACAACCAGACCGGCCGAGCCATCATGAAAGGCATTAAGACCTCGAAGGAGTCAAACCACTCCTCCGAGGCTTCGGGGGCTACACCCGACGGGTGCGCTCGAGCGCACCCACCGGAACAAAATGCAACCGAGAAAGGCCGGTCCCCTTGCAAAAAAGTGCGACAAAGCCTCCAAGCGAGTACCCACACTCCCTTTGAGGCTCGGGGGCTACTGTCGGGGACCGTAATTAGGGGTACCCCTAAGGCTCCTAATCTCAGCTGGTAACCCCCATCAGCACAAAGCTGCAAAGGCCTCATGGGCGCAATTCCGGTCAAGGCTCAGTCCACTCAAGGGACACGATCTCGCCTCGCCCGAGCCCAGCCTTAGGAAGGAACGATAGACCAAGGCAGATTCACGCCTCGCCCGAGGGTCTCCTCAAGCAACGGACGCACCTTCAACTCGCCCGAGGCCCAGTTCGGGCAGGCTTCACGGAGAAGCAACTTGGCCAGATCGCCTCGCCAGCCGACCGGATCGCAGGAGCATTTAATGCAAGGATCTCCTGACACCTTATCCTGACGCGTGCTCTCCAGTCTACAAGGCCGAAATGATCGCAGTCACTTCGCCCCTCCACTGACTGACCTGACAGGAAAATAGCGCCGCCTGCGCTGCTCTGACTGCTGTGCCACCCGCTAGGGTGAGACTGACAGCAACCAAGTCCTGCCTCGGGCACCATAGGAATCTCCGCCTCACCCGACCCCAGGGCCTGGACTCCACCTCGACCTCGGAAGACGGTCTCCGCCTCGCCCGACCCCAGGGCTCGGACTCAACCTCGACCTCAGAAGACGGTCTCCGTCTCGCCCGACCCCAGGGCTCGGACTCAACCTCGACCTCGGAAGACGGTCTCCGCCTCGCCCGACCCCAGGGCTTGGACTCAACCTCGACCTCGGAAGATGGTCTCCGCCTCGCCCGACCCCAGGGCTCGGACTCAACCTCGACCTCGGACGACGGTCTCCGCCTCGCCCGACCCCAAGGCTCGGACTCAACCTCGACCTCGGAGGAGTCGCCACCTCACTCGGGCCGACCACGCCACAAGGGGGGCCATCATTACCCTACCCCTAGCTAGCCCAGGCTATGGGGAACAAGACCGGTGTCCCATCTGGCTCACCCCGGTAAAACAAGTAATGATGGCACCCCGCGTGCTCCATGACGACGGTGGTTTTCAGCCCCCTACGGAAGCAAGGATACGTCAGCAAGGATCCAACAGCCCCGACAGCTGTGCTTCTACAGGGCTCAAGCGCTCCTCCGACGGCCACGACGCCACATGAACAGGGCTCCAACACCTCTCCGACAGCCACGTCGGCATGTACATAGGGCTCTGGCTCCTCTCTGCTAGACACGTTAGCACACTGCTACACCCCCCCCCCGTTGTACACCTGGACCCTCTCCTTACGTCTATAAAAGGAAGGTCCAGGGCCCTCGTAAAAGGGTGGCCGCGCGGGAGAACGGGCTAACGCGCAGTCTCATGCCCCCTCTCTCTCTCTCCCTCACGAACGCTTGTAACCCCCTACTGCAAGCGCATTCGCCCTGGGCGCAGGATAACACGAGGCCACGGGTTCCCCTTACTGTTTTTCCCCCTTGTGTCTCCGTCTCGCGCCGACCCATCTGGGCTAGGACACGCAGCGACAATTTACTCGTCGGTCCAGGGACCCCCCGGGGTCGAAACGCCGACAATTTCCTTTTCTATTTTAGCTTTCTAGTTTCCAATTCAATTTGAATCTAGGTTTTGGAATTTCAGATTTCCAAATAGCTAATACCATCCTAATGTGAGTATAAATTCTATTGTTACTATATTATTGTTTATTATTCTCCCTATTATTTAATTATGGAAGTAATAATTAATTTCCTTTCTCATTTCTGTTTTATTTTCATTTATAATTTGATTTCAAATTTAGGTTATGATTCCTTTATTCAAATAAAATGCATCACACAAATAATAACATCGACATGAGATGCACATTTCTTTATTTATTTATTGGTTTCTTGACCAATTTGATACTATTAATTGAATATGAAAAAGGAAAGGAACAAATAAATTTCCTATGGTTCTAAAAATTCCCAAAACACTAACATAATTATATTTATTTATCTCATTATATTTTTTTACACAAAATTTGGGCTTTACAGAAGAGTCGGTGGAGCTCTCATCAGAGTCCCACTCCCGACACACGTGGGCATCGCCGCCCTTCTTCTTGTAGTACTTTTTATTTTCCTTCTTCTTACCTCTCTTGTCATCGCCCCTATCACTGTTACTAGAGATAGGACTGTTGGGGTCGTGCTTCGGTGCGCCAAAGGTCCCACACGAAGAAGCAGCTTCGGCTGAAGTCGTCTCCAAAAGATGGCCGAAGGTTCCTTTTCATGGAGCTTCGGCGTTACAAACCGACATAGAAATAGAATGACCTTTTTATCCATAAGAGGTCTGAGTCAATGTTGTAAACTTTTGTAAGGGGCATAATTGTAATTTGTCACAGGCTGCGACCTGTGCCTATAAATAGATGAACAGTACCTCTGTACTGTTCACGCGAATCTGTCATTTGCCTTCGCATCACACTTGTACTCCTGCCTTCCTCAGGACCGAAGGTACATTTGTAATTTGAAGTCATTTGTATTCATTCATATTAGTAGAAATGGAAATGATTCTATGTTAACATTTGAATGTCTATTCTATACCTCATGATTTATATGAATGCTTCGCCCCTCGTTATTATGTTTACGAAGGTACGTCCTTCGTAACCTTCGTCCGAAGTTCCTTATATCCCGAAGGGATATAATGTAGTGGAGGACGAAGGACCTTAATATTTAACATTTTCTGTGTTGCCTTGTTCTTAACTCTTAGCATTTGAGAACAAGCCCCCAACAAGGACATTTTGCTATAAAGTGACCGGGCTTACCACACTTGTAGCACACCTTCTTGGAACGGGATTTGTAGTCTCTCCCCTTCCTTTGCTTGAGGATTTGGCGAAAGCTCTTGATGATGAGTGCCATTTCTTCGTTGTCGAGCTTGGAGGCGTCGATGGGGAGCCTACTTGATGTAGACTCTTCTTTCTCCTCTTCCATAGCTTTTAATGCGACGGGTTGTACCTTGGGTGCGGAGGTGCCGCCTTGCTCGACGATTTGTTTAGAGCCTTTGATCATCAACTCAAAGCTCACAAACTTTCCTATCACTTTCTCGGGAGACATTAGCTTATATCTAGGATCACCATATATTAATTGAACTTGAGTAGGATTGCGAAAAACAAGTGATCTTAGAATAACCTTGACCATTTCATGGTCATCCCATTTGATGCTCCCGAGGTTGCGCACTTGGTTGACCAAGGTCTTGAGCCGGTTATACATGGCTTGTGGCTCCTCTCCTTGGTTGAGGATGAATCAACCGAGCTCCCCCTCGATCGTATCCCGCTTGGTGATCTTGGTCACCTCATCTCCCTCGTGCGCGGTTTTGAGCATATCCCAAATCTCCTTAGCACTCTTCAACCTTTGCACCTTATTATACTCCTCTCGACATAGAGAGGCGAGGAGTATAGTAGTGGCTTGGGAGTTGAAGTGCCGGATTTGGGCGACCTCATCCGAGTCATAGCCTTCATCCCCCACAGATGGTACATGCGCTCCAAACTCAACAATGTCCCAATTGCTAGCGTGGAGTGAGGTTAGATGATGCCTCATTTTATCACTCCACATACAATAATCTTCACCATAAAAAACCGGTGGTTTGCCTAATGGGACAGAAAGTAAAGGAGTGCGTTTGGAAATGCGGGGATAGCGTAAGGGGATCTTACTAAACTTCTTGCGCTCATGGCACTTAGAAGTGATGGACGACGCGTCGGAGCCGGAGGTGGAGGGCGACGAGGAGTCGGTCTCGTAGTAGACCACTTTCTTCATCTTTTTTCTTCTTGTCACCACTCTGATGCGACTTGACGCAGGGAGCTGATTCCTCCCTTCCTTTGGAGCCGGACTCCCTTGATGGAGCCTTCCCGTGGCTTATGGCCACTTCCATCTCCCTCTTGGTAGATCCTCCCGACATCACTTCGAGTGGTTAGACTCTTAGGTAGTGTTTGGTTGAGGAGCCAAGTAGAACGGAGTCGTTCCATTCCTAATTCTAAGAACGGAGCCGCTCTGTTCTGTGTTTGGTAATCTGGAACGGCGCGGCTCTATTTTTTGTTTGGTTGCAGAGTGAACGGAATGGAGCATGACTGTGAGAGCGGGATGGGAACGGAGCGGCTCCATCTGGTTGATTTTTTGGAGCGGAATGGTTCCGGATCTGAGGAGAATATTCCCTAATTGGAGCCATTCCGTTCTAGTTCCTTTGTAACCAAACAGCAATAAAACTGGGATAGAACGGTTCTGTTCTACTTGGCTCTTCAACCAAACACTACCTTAATGAAGTACCGGGCTTTGATACCAATTGAAAGTCACCTAGAGGGGGGGTGAATAGGCAAAAACTGAAATTTAAAACTTTAAACACAATCTACAAGCCAGGGTTAGCGTTAGAAATAAAATCGAGTTCGAAAGAGAGGGCGAAAACAAATCACAAGCAAATGAAGAGAGTGACATGGTGATTTGTTTTATCGAGGTTCGGTTCTTGCAAACCTAATCCCTGTTGAGGTGGTCACAAAGACCGAGTCTCTTTCAACCCTTTCCCTTTCTCAAACGGTCACCTAGACCGAGTGAGATTCCTTCCTTGATTTCCTGGGTCACTTAGACCCCGCAAGGACCACCACACAATTGGTATCTCTTGCTTCGCTTACAAGGATTTGAGAGTAAGAATGAGAGAAAGAAGAAAGCCAACCAAGCAACAAGAGCAACAAAAGAACACAAGTCGATCTTCTCACAAGTCCTAAAAACTAGAGTTGAATTGTGGACTTTTATTTGATCGGAGGCTTTGATTTGTGTCTTGGAGTGTTGTGTATTGCTCTTGTATTGAATGAGTAGTGAATGCTTGGATGTATTGAATAGTGGTGGTTGAGGGGTATTTATAGCCCCAACCACCAAAACAGCCGTTGGGGAGGGCTGTCGATGGGCGCACCGGATAGTCCGATGCACCACCGGATACTGTTCAGCGCGCCAGCCACGTCACCCAACCGTTAGGGTTCTAACGGTTTTGACCGTTGGAGCTCTGACTTCTTGGTGCACCGGACAGTCCGGTGCTGCACCGGACATGCACTGTTCACTGTCCGGTGCACCTTCTGGCGCTGCTCTGACTCTGCACGAACTGTCCGCGCACTGTAGCACTTCTGCAGGTGTCCGTTGGAGTGGACCGTTGCGCTGGAGCCGTTGCTCCGCTGGCACACCGGACAGTCCGGTGGCACACCGGACAGTCCGGTGAATTATAGCGAAGTGGCGCCTGAGAAATCCGAAGGTGAAGAGTTCAGACTATATGGTCCCTGGTGCACCGGACACTGTCCGGTGGCACACCGGACAGTCCGGTGCGCCAGACCATGGTTCTCTTTGGTTTCTTTTGCTCCTTTCTTTTTGAACCCTAACTTGATCTTTTTATTGGTTTGTGTTGAACCTTTAGCACCTGTAGAATGTATAATCTAGAGCAAATTAGTTAGTCCAATTATTTGTTTTGGGCATTTCAACCACCAAAATCATTTAGCAAAAGGTTTGACCCTATTTCCCTTTCAAAAGGAACTAAACATTCCAAACAACGTCAAAACTCGAACCATCAAACAACCAGCACACCGCAGTTATACTTGATTGTACTCCTGATATAAGTCACCAAGAGTAAATGTCCTTGATCATTAGATATGTTGATACTTCTTTAGATTGCATTGAGGAATCATTTTTGGGTTTTCTAGATATAGATGGTACAACAAGGCAAGGATTGTTTGATGTTTTGCAAAATGAACTAAAGAATTTTGGCTTGATATAGATAATGTGAGAGGCCAAGGATATGATAATGGATCAAATATGAAAGGGAAAAATCAAGGAGTACAAAAGAAACTTCTGGATATTAATCTTAGGGCCTTTTATTCTACTTGTGGTTGTCATAGTCTTAGTTTTACACTATGTGATATGTCCAAGAGTTGTGGTAAAACAAAAAAAACTTCTTTGGAGTCATACAACGTATCTATACCATTTTTGCTAAGTCTACCAAGAGATGGAGAATATTGAAGGATAATTTGACATGATTAACTCTAAAGCCCCTTTTTATCTACTCATTGGGAGAGTGGTGTTGATAGTGTTAAGGCTATAAGATTGCAGATGCCAGAAATAAGAGAAACTTTATTTCAAGTATCTGATACTAATAACGATGAGATAATAAGCAATGAGGCTAATTCCTTGAAACTAATGAGCTTGGTAACTTTGAATTTGTGGTGTCAATAATTATATGGTATGAAGTACCATCGGCTATCAATTTG
The DNA here is from genome assembly GCA_029449295.1 of Zea luxurians. Classification (NCBI taxonomy): domain Eukaryota; kingdom Viridiplantae; phylum Streptophyta; class Magnoliopsida; order Poales; family Poaceae; genus Zea; species Zea luxurians. The sequence goes on along the minus strand of JAOPSE010000005.1, from coordinate 114,326,192 downwards.
GTTAGCAAACAATTACAAGAAAAGGATATGCTTATTGATATTGCAATTGAGAAATTGCAGGGGCTAATTTCTTTCTTCACTGCTAATAGAGAAACTGGTTTTCTAAAAGCATTAGAGTCTACAAAAGAAATTGCACGTGACATGGACATTGGAACCAACATTTCGTACCCACCGTAAAATCAAAAGGAAGAGACAATTTGATGAGACCCCTGATGATTCATCTATTGCTTCACAGTCTGTTGAGGACTCAATTAGAATAAATTACTTTTTACCTGTTGTTGATCAAGCTATTACTTCGCTGACTATAAGGTTTGAACAATATGAGGGGTATGAGAAAATCTAGCCTGGGTTGTACGGACTCGTAAACACTGCCGAGGCGAATGACTAGGGATCCATTATGAGGCTTTTACAAAATATCCTTAGTACTGAAAGTAGCCTAGAGGGGGGTGAATAGGCTACACCTAAAATTTTTCACTAAAAACTTCGAGATAATGTTAAATTCAAGTTGCACTGGTGCAAACTGGTTCAGCTGATTTTGTTTACAACTGAACAAGTTTGAACCTGCTCAACTTAGATCAGATAAACACTTAAACAAGTGACAAAGTAGTGAGAGATTTTTGCTTAAGACTTGCCCTAGAGAAAATCCACTCGAATAGGTGAAAATCGGTGTGAATTGGTTTCACACGATTTGCACACAATATAATCGAATATGAACTAACCAACAATTTAAAGCACTTATCAAGAACACACAAGAACACACGATTTAACCCAAGGTTCGGCAACCACCACAAAGGTGTCCTACTCCTCGTTGAGGAGCCCACAAAGGGCCAGGTCTTTTCCAACCCTAATCCTCCACAAGCCGACAACTAAGGTCAAGGCAATCTCTTCTCAAATTAGCTCAACGAGCAGGTGATACAAACTTATTAGGGTCATCCACAAATTTGGAGACTCCTAAGCAACCTCTATCCATCAAGGAACGCAAGGTTCCAAGAGTAACAAATCCGCACAAGATTCAAGTTTGCGATGAGCTCAAGAGATGAAGAGAATGGGAGAATCAAGATGAAATCAATAACGAGTTAGATCGACTTCACCTCACACCAAGGGTCCTTCAAACGATTGAAGGAGATGCGATTTCGGGTGTGAGGTGAATTGAATGCTCTTGTTTGAAGGTTGGTCAGCCAAGAATTCGCGGAGAGGGCCGAAGTGAATGAAGAGAGAGAGTGAGAGGGGTATATAAAGGATCCCCCAAAAGCTGGTAGCCGTTGGGAAAAGTTGACTGAAAACCGGTTGAATCGGTTCTTAAACCGGTTGAACCGGTTTCCACCAGGGGGTTTTCGGTTCACTGAGGGACTCAGCCAGAGACTCGACGGCCCTAAATCCGGTTGAGCCAGGCCAAAATCCGGTTGAACTGGTTTTCAAAAAATATGCACACGACTTTTTCTGACAGGATTGGCTGGCAGACTGGCAGGTCAGAAAGTGACAGAGAGGAACAGTGCAGAAACCAGTTGAACCGGTTTTAATTCCGGTTGAACTGATTTTTGAAACTTTTGAACAGATTTTGAGAAAACTGAAGTGAAACAAGGGGAAATCTTAGTGGGGAGTGAAAGTGGTTTTTCCAAGAGCATTCATGATCTAGTAATATATTTTCTTAGAGGATTTGAAAAGGTTTGGACTGAGCTCATCGCATTACTTAACTATTGTGGATCCCTCTTAATTGAACGGCGATTTCTATGACTCAAGAATTGTAAAATGCAAACTGCCATTGTTCCCAAGCACTTGGAGCATGCTATATGATGTAGAATTTTAATCTGTTGTGCTTTTACATTTGCGTACATATATGATCTGTGCTTCTCTTGTCTGTAAAATAACTGTATACATGCTAGGAGCAAACTTGTTAGAATCTCTGTTTGTTTTGTCATTTAATCACCAAAACCCTCAGTTAGAGTTGATTGCACTTACAATCTCCCCCTTTTTGGTGATTGATGCCAAAACAAACTAGAGTAGAGATAAAAATAAAAACACTGGCGAGATGTAAATACTTGTGTATGTGTGTCTCTTCCTAAATATGTGCATGAGTTTTGTGATCTTCATATTGACTTGATATGTCAATTTTGCAACATATTTGGAGAAAGTGAATAGCCAACACATTACACAATCACTAAGGGATGCAACAAAATTATATAAGGTGTGATGATATAACAATGACATTACTCTAACATTTTCATCATTGCATAGCATAAGATATGTGATAGCACTAGCTATTATAATAATGGGCATCACAGCATAAAATTGTTTATGGCCCTAAGCCATCATCACAAGCATAGGCGAATACTAGAGTTATTATAGACCATTGTTCATTACATAAATAAAAGCCCCTAAGGGCTACCAAGCCACTATCAATCATTCTCCCCCTTTTTGGCAACGAGCACCAAAAACAGGAGGAGACAAACAACCACATATCACCAAGGAGGAGATGGATCAAAGAACTGCGACACCAAATTTGCTGCAAAGTATTCTTCCCCAGGCTGAGCTGGGGGAGGATAGCTGCCAAAAGGATCTTGGGGAGGAGGATAGGAAGATGGACCCGGATCCCCTTGGTGGGGAGGCAGGACATACTGCTCTCTGTCATCAAAAAATTCTTCCTCTTCACCTTCTTCATCTTCTGCTGACATGAATGGAACCCCATAGGTTTGCTGATGCCATTCATTAATCTCTAGCGGAGAAGGATGGAGGGGCACGTCAGGCAAGCGGGGAGCAAAAGGCATACCCATGGAAGTGGCCTGACGACGGAGATTGTCGTCAGTCTCCCGCTGTCGCCTAGCCAGCTCATGAACATCAGAGGAGATATTCCTACACATCGAAAAGAAAGTTGCGATGCCATGAGCCAATCGTGCTCCCATCCCGCGACCACGACCTCGACCACGACCACGACCACGTGGTGTGGGAGATCCGCGACCAGGAGAGGGACGCGAGGTACCAGCAGCAGCTTGCTCCCCAGAGCTGGCAGGGGCTTTCCTCAATCGCCCTGCTGGATTATTTGGGTCAATCTAGAAGGGAGTATATGAGAGATGTCTTGTGCCCTTTTCATATCAAAATTGTGTCACCACTTCAATCATTTTCATGATGAAGGGGGCATGTAGACATCCCTTGAGGGGAAAGCAGGATGCATGGATGATCTCTTGCCAAATCATGTCAAAAACATTTAAGCTTTCAGAACTATTTGGCTTCATGAAGGAAAACAGGACTTTACTTTCTCCTAGGATATTCATCTGATTTCCCCCTTTGGGGATGAGGGTCATCCTGCAGAGAGAGTTGATGTACCTGTAGTACTTATGCAGATTTGTAGATTTCCAATACTCATCTAACTCAGAGATGTGGAGATCCTTGGCTTCAGCCCTAGTGGGAGGGCGAAAGTCATGGATCTTGATTTTGTCTCTAGAGATATCCTCATCAGTAAATCCCAGAATGTGAGCAAACCTCCTGTAGCTCACTTTATACCAGCTTCCTTCAATGAAAAATTGAGATAAGGAAAGTTGTATGGACTTTCCTCATCAGCATGCTTAATCCATAGAGTAGAATAAAACTGAGCTATGATTTCATCATTCCAATCATATTGGAATGTCATGATGGTCTTCATCCTCTTTTGCTCACAGGCCCTCAATGACTGTGTCATCTCAGGATCTCCAATAGCTTCGCATCCATCCGAGTTAATAAAACGCTGATGGAGAATAGGCTGGTGCTTCTTTGGAAGGATAACTGAATTATAGAAATCAACATGAAGGAGAGTCCAGAAGCGATTACCATCAATCCTGACATCACGAACACGGAATGTAGGATTTTGGAAGCGCATATCTTGAAGAAGGGCAGACCCTCCTCTGGTAGTGAAATCAATGACCTGTTCGTTGGCGGAGCAACGGGCCTACGCTTTGTGAAGCACTAACCTCGGGATAATGGGTGCATTAGTATGAGGGAGATTAATATCATCATCTTTTCCTCCCTCGTCATCGCTGGTAGCCTCCTAGGCCTGTGGATTCGTCGTGGGACAAGACCGACCGGAGGGGTTCCGAGTCGTTTGTCCGCGAGGTCCATGAGACCCAAAGGCCTCACCACCTGGCATGACATTGCCAGATCCGCGCCCGCTGTAACACCCCGGGATCCACAAACACCCCAGAATGCTACTAAACTACACATCTAACATTTGTATATAAAATTTCGACAGCATCTCCTTTGAAAATTGCATAAACGGGGAAGCAACAAAGTATAAATAGATATCATGATAAGAAAACATAATAGACATTAATAGTTTGCTAGCAATGGGAAGACAACCATAACGGCATGAGCTAAATTAACCAGTGCGCACAACTAGTTAGAAACAAACATCCTTTGACAATAAGCTTCTAATTAAATCATGATTGCGCCTAAGCAGCGTTATTATAAGAGTGAAGGTGGATGTGCTGCTACTTCCCACTTCCCTTGATGAGCAACAAGCACCTGCATTGAGTAATGCAAGAGTGAGATGAAACATCTCAGCAAGCGAATTATTTTGACAAGATATTTAAACCACAAATTGAATTCATCAACATTTTAAAAGAGTCACAATTAAAATCAGAAATACTTGTAGATATAGAACTCAGTAGTCCCAATATAACCAATACCATCTCATTTCCTCGAACAACCACAATAGGTTCTATAACACTTCCCTGCGTCAACAAAACCTGCAAATATCACTTCAATGTATGCATAGGAGTGCAAAGTGTAGGTACTCTGTCTTCATACCTCTGAGGGTATAAACCACATCATCTGCAAATATCACTTCAATAAATGCATATGAATGCAATGCATATGTCCTCTGCCTTCATACCTCTAAGGGTATGAAGCCGCATCGTACCCCTCCTCGGGCAACGTACGATGCTAAGTTGTACCGGTACGGTCGGACCATAGGTCACGACAAAACTTCAGATGCAAATGAGTCATGCAATGTATATGGCATGCTGCATTTATCAATAAACTTCACTTCCTTCAGATACAATACAACCCTCAAATAATACTTTATTTACCTTCAGATACAATACCAACCTCAAATAATACTTCATTTACCTTTAGGGGTGTGAATTAATCTCATAAATCATACTCGAATCATAATCATCATCAATATATGATTGAGCATCAGTATAATACAAGCAAGTAAAGCATCACCATAGAGTCCAATTATGAAAGAATCCAATACTTCTGAATATTAGAGTGTAGGCAATAGAAATAACAGGTCAGAATGGAAGCAACCACCGCTACATTCACTTGCCTTCATCGAAGAAGAAGAAATGTACTAGACATGATCTGGAGTGTAGCCACCTGCTAGCGGGCATAAAACTTAGTACAAATATTTCACAAACATTTTCCATCAATCAACAAAACACTCCTACACTTGAAACCAAGACCCAGTGGAAAGACTCCCACCCTGAACCACATGCCATACAGCAGCAGCGTTGTTTGTTAATTTTGTATCTTTAAAATTAAAACAGCGGTGATATCAAACAAATACTCTAGGAGTATCTACACAAAATACTCTACAACTTCAGTATTCAATGGATAATTAAATTCTGCCATCTACAAGTTCTAAGACATCTGACAAGATAACTGACTGAATCTGTTTTAGACAGCAGTATGGTTAAATTTAAAATTCGATATCTCCCAAACTACTGAACCAAAAATTATGAAATTCTGCTGGAAGTAAAAACTTTTATCCCTCTACAAAAGTCTCCATAGTTGGAAGAGCCAATTCGGCCATTTACTAGATGAAACCCACCAGTGAACAGACCCACTCATTTTTGTCAGGAAAACAGGAACAGCCACAGTAAAACAAACATAACTGAAGTTTCACAAATCATATGAATACACTCTTTAACAATCTGGAAAGCTTATGAAATTATCTACAACTTCTTTTACCAACCCACAGTTTAATTCTGTTGATAAAATTGCCTAACTCTTAAGAGAACAGATTCTGCACAGAATTATGAGATTAAAAAACTGCTAAAATCAAACTGCCATAACTTTCTGTTCTGATGTCCGATTGAGGTGTTCTTCATGGCTACGGAAAGATCTACAAATTATCTACGACTCATATATAGACTTTTTATTTTTTTGAGGCCACTAAGATCACGGAAAACTGACATGAACAGAAACTGTTGAATCTGCCATTCTGCAGAAATTAAATTCGAGATCAAAACCTAACCCCACATCTAATCCAACCTCTAATCCTTTAATCCACATGATCCACAACCTCCAAAAGCACATAATTATAGGGAGGAACAAGGATCTCATCCTTACCTAGGGTTTCCCCAAGAAAATCTGCAAGAGATGGGGGTAGAACATCTCCTTGATCCTCTCTTCCTCTTCAATCCATCTTGCTCCTCCTCTTCTCGATCCTTGCTGCGTGGGGGGGGGAGATCTAGAGGGAGGAGGAAGCAGTGGAGGGTGGCTGCAAGGGGAAGGGGGAGGGGCGGCCAAGGGTGGGGAAAAGGGGGGGTTGGCGGCCAAGAAAAGGGAAAAAGGGAGGGGCGAGCACTAGGGTTTTGTGGGAGAAAGAAACAACGCCTCAGATGTCTCCTGACTTTGCATCCAACGGCCCACAACTCTTTCCCTCATCCACGCACCGAAGATCAACTTTTGGTCAATATTTTTTTTGGGATATTACACTCTACCCCCCTTAAAAAGAATTCGTCCTCGAATTCGACCACTCCAAGCAAAACACCCAAGGTACCCCATATAGCACCACCATTCAAAACATGGGTCTATTATTGGTCTTAATTAACACAAGAACTTCTACCTTGGACTAATTGTCTAAGGAAACTACACAACCTGATATCAAGCATGAAACAACATGCAATGAAGCTCAAAGCAAGTCATAGATGCAATCAACACTACGATTTCACACCATCGAATTTGGATGCAGCTATACATCAACATCAATGTCTTAAAACAACACTCTTTTATGAAGGGGTAATATGCACTAAGCACAACCCTTACCAGCTTCAGCAATTCATTTTAATTCAATAGTGCAACATCCACACCAGATGAATGTATAAGAAGATCAAACACCTCACCTCAAAGCACCACCAAAACAAGTAGTTCTATTAAAACAAAACTCCTAATCTTCCTAAACCTTGTTCTTGCCATCATGAAAAGATAATAATGTAATCTCACATTCTTTGCACCCCACAAAAGGGAGAAAGTCTACAGAACTAATGGAGCAATAAAGCCGACAAGAAGCCAATAACATTTTGCGCAGCACAGTTCATCGAAGAAATGCCAAAAACTACACAAAGAGCACTGACAGCACAACAACAACACAATACTTGCTTAACCAATGTCACTATACTTCATCCAACTACTCAACTAAGAAAAATATCCAAACTAGTAAGGTTAACCTACACATAATATAAGTCTTCATCTACTGTAGTTCAGAAACTTACATTTCATTCTATCATACGATGCACTCAAAGTACAAGACATACAGGGTCAATAATAACCCGTAATCCTTCACACATTTGACAAACATCTCAAGCTGATGTAAAAACCACATCATTTAGGAATAGGTGACTAACCACACACAACCAACTCTAGGCTAGGCAATGACTTCATTCAAACAAATAGATAAGTGGTCCAATAATGGCTCCACAAAGATGCATCGGGAAGAGAACCATCAAATCCTCAACGTATTAATACATAATCAATGGATCAAGAAAAATCAAAGATTTGTTCTACAATTAGCATGACTAACATGCAACCACTTTAAACCACATCTAGGCTTTATGGCTACTAAAACACACGATAGAAGAGAGACATGTAAGCCATTCTGGCTATGTAAAGACTTCCCCCAAAAATCCATATAAAAGTACCAATATTCATTTCTTTCAGAACTGGTTTCTCAACATAAACAATCATTCTTTGCAAAGATAGTTGGATCTATCCACCAACCGCTCAACAACTTAAATTCAAATTGATGATCACCTTGTACCCCAAAACATGCAATTCACACTCCTCTTAGAAACACCCTCAATCAAGCATATATAACAATATTATTGTAATAAAACTCAACCATGAAAAACATGGTGAAAACAACATAGGCATACTTGTATATCACAAGCATAATAACAACTTCATTCTCACAAATGACCAGCGATATCTACCGCATTAATAAAACAATATCGAAATTTCAGAAATAAATTATATCAAGTATTAAGCCATAAACAACTTACCACATCACCGTAAAGGAATAGGGAGGGGTGAGGTTATTGTCATCTGCACTTCAAAGACACTAAAATATATCAAAGATATTTAAACCCATACCCTTCCTATATGTGCGAGTGTGTCAAATTTATCTTCAAATTGCCAAGAATCTAAAGCCTATGCTTTGATACCAACTGTAACACCCCGGGATCCACAAACACCCCAGAATGCTACTAAACTACACATCTAACATTTGTATATAAAATTTCGACAGCATCTCCTTTGAAAATTGCATAAACGGGGAAGCAACAAAGTATAAATAGATATCATGATAAGAAAACATAATAGACATTAATAGTTTGCTAGCAATGGGAAGACAACCATAACGGCATGAGCTAAATTAACCAGTGCGCACAACTAGTTAGAAACAAACATCCTTTGACAATAAGCTTCTAATTAAATCATGATTGCGCCTAAGCAGCGTTATTATAAGAGTGAAGGTGGATGTGCTGCTACTTCCCACTTCCCTTGATGAGCAACAAGCACCTGCATTGAGTAATGCAAGAGTGAGATGAAACATCTCAGCAAGCGAATTATTTTGACAAGATATTTAAACCACAAATTGAATTCATCAACATTTTAAAAGAGTCACAATTAAAATCAGAAATACTTGTAGATATAGAACTCAGTAGTCCCAATATAACCAATACCATCTCATTTCCTCGAACAACCACAATAGGTTCTATAACACTTCCCTGCGTCAACAAAACCTGCAAATATCACTTCAATGTATGCATAGGAGTGCAAAGTGTAGGTACTCTGTCTTCATACCTCTGAGGGTATAAACCACATCATCTGCAAATATCACTTCAATAAATGCATATGAATGCAATGCATATGTCCTCTGCCTTCATACCTCTAAGGGTATGAAGCCGCATCGTACCCCTCCTCGGGCAACGTACGATGCTAAGTTGTACCGGTACGGTCGGACCATAGGTCACGACAAAACTTCAGATGCAAATGAGTCATGCAATGTATATGGCATGCTGCATTTATCAATAAACTTCACTTCCTTCAGATACAATACAACCCTCAAATAATACTTTATTTACCTTCAGATACAATACCAACCTCAAATAATACTTCATTTACCTTTAGGGGTGTGAATTAATCTCATAAATCATACTCGAATCATAATCATCATCAATATATGATTGAGCATCAGTATAATACAAGCAAGTAAAGCATCACCATAGAGTCCAATTATGAAAGAATCCAATACTTCTGAATATTAGAGTGTAGGCAATAGAAATAACAGGTCAGAATGGAAGCAACCACCGCTACATTCACTTGCCTTCATCGAAGAAGAAGAAATGTACTAGACATGATCTAGAGTGTAGCCACCTGCTAGCGGGCATAAAACTTAGTACAAATATTTCACAAACATTTGCCATCAATCAACAAAACACTCCTACACTTGAAACCAAGACCCAGTGGAAAGACTCCCACCCTGAACCACATGCCATACAGCAGCAGCGCTGTTTGTTAATTTTGTATCTTTAAAATTAAAACAGCGGTGATATCAAACAAATACTCTAGGAGTATCTACACAAAATACTCTACAACTTCAGTATTCAATGGATAATTAAATTCTGCCATCTACAAGTTCTAAGGCATCTGACAAGATAACTGACTGAATCTGTTTTAGACAGCAGTATGGTTAAATTTAAAATTCGATATCTCCCAAACTACTGAACCAAAAATTATGAAATTCTGCTGGAAGTAAGAACTTTTATCCCTCTACAAAAGTCTCCATAGTTGGAAGAGCCAATTCGGCCATTTACTAGATGAAATCCACCAGTGAACAGACCCACTCATTTTTGTCAGGAAAACAGGAACAGCCACAGTAAAACAAACATAACTGAAGTTTCACAAATCATATGAATACACTCTTTAACAATCTGGAAAGCTTATGAAATTATCTACAACTTCTTTTACCAACCCACAGTTTAATTCTGTTGATAAAATTGCCTAACTCTTAAGAGAACAGATTCTGCACAGAATTATGAGATTGAAAAACTGCTAAAATCAAACTGCCATAACTTTCTGTTCTGATGTCCGATTGAGGTGTTCTTCACGGCTACGGAAAGATCTACAAATTATCTATGACTCATATATAGACTTTTTATTTTTTTGAGGCCACTAAGATCACGGAAAACTGACATGAACAGAAACTGTTGAATCTGCCATTCTGCAGAAATTAAATTCGAGATCAAAACCTAACCCCACATCTAATCCAACCTCTAATCCTTCAATCCACATGATCCACAACCTCCAAAAGCACATAATTATAGGGAGGAACAAGGATCCCATCCTTACCTAGGGTTTCCCCAAGAAAATCTGCAAGAGATGGGGGTAGAACATCTCCTTGATCCTCTCTTCCTCTTCAATCCATCTTGCTCCTCCTCTTCTCGATCCTTGCTGCGTGGGGGGGAGATCTAGAGGGAGGAGGAAGCAGTGGAGGGTGGCTGCAAGGGGAAGGGGGAGGGGCGGCCAAGGGTGGGGAAAAGGGGGGGTTGGCGGCCAAGAAAAGGGAAAAGGGAGGGGGCGACCACTAGGGTTTTGTGGGAGAAAGAAACGACGCCTCAGATGTCTCCTGACTTTGCATCCAACGGCCCACAACTCTTTCCCTCATCCACGCACCGAAGATCAACTTTTGGTCAATATTTTTTTGGGATATTACACCCGCGCTTGGATCTGGACCGAGGAGGAGTGTCTTCACGAATTTCTGGGGCTTCGTCACTTGAATCGAATTCAACAACCGATGGATTTCTATGACGCACCATCCTTAAGATTAAACAAAGAAGAACATATGGTGAGAGAGATATTGATGTTCAAGGAGTTTAACAAACACGTTTGAGGAAAGACAAGTATAATATTGGACATGCACTTCAACCGTTCATATGAGCGGTTTAGCTACAATGAACAATACCAACCTACATAACTCAAAACAATATTTGAGACAATGGTAACAGTTTAAGTTTGCCATACACCTAAACTACACAATATCCTTGAAGAGATACTTAAGATAATCAAGAACTGTATGGATCGAGTCAAAAATAGGGAAAAATGAGACAATACCTCGATCTGAGAAATCATCCACGAAAATCCCAAAGAAGAGTGGAGAGATGGTAGAGGAGCTCGAGGGGATCGAATCTCCAACAATCTCCACGAAGATTTGCTAGTGTTTGGAGGGATTGGAGTGTAGGATGTGAGAGAGGGAGAGAGAAAGGTGAGGGCGTCTACGGCTGGACGAAATGAGAGAGTGAAGAAAGAAAGTAGGGAGGAGAGGAGAGAAAAGGGGCAGTGGCGACTAGTCAAACTAACCAAAACCGGTTCAACCGGTCCAGAAACCAGTTCAACCGGCTTTGCTACAGTGCGCACAGTAAATGCGCAGAAAACGAGGTTTGACTGCGCAGAAAAACTGACACACTGACAGCGCAGACTGCGAGACTGACGGCGCAGACTGCGGAGTAGACTGACTGCACAGAATCAGAGACGATGAAAACCGGTTCAACCGGTTCTCACCAGAGAGAATCCAGTTGAGTGGCTTACTCAGCCAGTTTACTCAACCAGTTTTCAGAGACATCCCGATAAGGCCTAGAATACAAGCAATATTCATGACATGAATAATTTAGGCAGTAAAAACAAGATTTTAAACGTCATATTGTTCACAAATAATCTTATACCAATCAATCATGATTCAAATTTTATTTCTTAAGACACGTTTCGAGAATCCATGATATTTAGTTCACTCCTTAGAAAACAAAACATAGTCTCATCAAGAGGTTTGGTGAAGATATCGGCTAGTTGATTTTCAGTGCTCACATGAAATAATTTGGTATCTCCTTTGGCCTCATGGTCACTCAAGAAATGATGTCTAATGTCGATATGTTTAGTTCTAGAGTGTTGCATAGGATTGTTTGCAAGTTTAATGGCACTCTCATTGTCACACAGCAGTGGAATTTTATTAAACTCACAACCTAAGTCTCTAAGGGTTTGCTTCATCCATACAACTGTGCACAACAAGCACCAGCCGCTATGTACTCAGCTTCTGCGGTGGAGAGTGCAACACAATTTTGTTTCTTGGAACTCCATGACACTAAGGACCACCCAAGGAATTGGCAAGTGCCTGTAGTGCCTTTTCGATCTACTTTGCAACCGGCATAGTCTGAGTCAGAATAGCCAAGTAAATCGAAAAGGGAGCCTTTAGGATACTATCGGGTACTGTAATTAGGGGTACCCCCAACACTCCTAAACCGGCTGAAAAACATCTTCAGAACAAACCGCAAAGACTGATAAGCGTAGATGAAGTCAAGGCCTCGCCTGCCAAGGGACACGATCTCGCCTCGCCCGAGCCCGGCCTCGAGTGGGAACAGTAGTCCCGGGCGGATTCACGCCTCACCCGAGGGCCTCCACAGGCAGTAGGCGCACCCTCGGCTCGCTCGAAGTCCAGCTCAGGCAAGCTTTGTCATGCAGCGACCTCGACCAAATCACCTTACCAACCAACCGTATCGCATGCGCATTTAATGTGGGGATCGCCTGACACCTTATCCTGACACGCGCGCCTCAGTCGGCAAGGTCGAAGTGACCGCAGTCACGTTGCCCTTTCACTGACGTTCTGACAAGAAAACAGCACTGTTTGCCCCGCTCCGACTACTGTGCCAACCACCAGGGAAAGACTGACAACAGTAAGTCATGGCCTCTCCCGAGTTCAGCCTCGGGCGCAACAGGGAGCTCCGCCTTGCCCGACCTCAGGCCTCGGCCTCAGCGTCGGCCTCGGGAGAAGGTCTCTGCCTCGCCCGACCTCAGGCTCTGGCCTCAGCGTCAGCCTCGGGAGAAGGTCTCCGCCTCACCCAACCCCAGGCCTCAGCCTCAGCCTCAGCCTTGGGGGAAAATCTCTGCCTCGCCCGACCTCAGCCTCGGAGGAGTCGCCGCCTCACCCGACCTCGGCCTCGGACCAACTACGCTATTGGGGATCCATCATTACCCTACCCCTAGCTAGCCACCTCAGGCTACGAAGGAATAAGACCGGTGTCCCATTTAAGTTACTCCGGCAACAGGTAATGATGGTTCCCTTGATGCGTCCATGACGTCAGTTGTTCTCAAACCCCCTACAAAGGCAAAGAAACGTCAGCAGGACCCCGGGCCGCACCGCCAGCTGCGCTTCTACAGGGCTCAAGCACTTCCCCGACAGCCACGTTAACACATATACAGGGCTCAGGCACTTCTCCGCTGGCTATGTTAGCACATAGCTACACCCCCATTGTACAGCTGGACCATCTCCTTGTATCTATAAAAGGGGATGTCCAGGGCCTTCCTGGAGGAGGGACGGAGAGGACGGGAGGTGAGCAGAGGCAGGCAGAGTAGGAGAGACGCGGTGGAGGCTAACTCAGACACCTCACCTCAAGACCGGATCCTCTCTCTCTCGCTCGCTCTCCCTCGTGACGCTTGTAACCCCTACTGCAAGCACCCCCAGTGCGAGATAATACAAGCCTCATCTCTTCACTTGTGTTCCATCTTGCATCAACCCATCTGGACAGGGGCACGCGGCACTAAATTCACTAGTCGGTCTGGTTGAGGGTCCCCCGGGTCCGAAACACCGACAATTGGTGCGCCAGGTAGGGGCTCGCTGCGTGTTGACAATACTTTCCCGTTGAGTTCCAGATGGACAATCTTTAGCAGCCTCTTCAGCCCGGAATGGTGCTCCGCTTCGGGAGTCTCGAGTTCATGTCCCGCAACGGCAGCTACGACATGGTACTCCTCCCCTCACAGCACGACAACAACGACGGTCGTCGGCTCGCCCGGCGGAGGCGAACTCGACGACGACTTCCCCCCGTGGCGGAAGAGGAACACCCGAGTCAACCCCGCCACCCTCCTCGTCGGAGGAGGAGGAGACGGGGCAACCGTGGCCAGGCAGGAGGCGGCACCTCGTCGGCTGTCGGACCAGAGCGAGTCGACGACACCGGCACCCCTGCGGGGGACATATCAGGTGTTGTCCTCGCACCTGAGACAACGACGGGTGTCGCTTCCCAGCAACGTGCCAACCCCAAGCGGACTGATGAAGCCAGCACCCTCCTGAAGTACTTGTTGGGCGTTAGCCTCGTACCTGAGATAACGGTGCATTCCGTCCCTAACGCGACTTCACCACCGTCCATCAACCAAGTGGTACCATCCGTTTTCCACCCTGTTCCCTTTAGATTCAACTTCGATCCACCAAGCGACTCTGCTTCGGTAAGCGCTTTCGTAAGGGCATATCCTGACCTTCTGGGGTACCATATGTGGTCATCTTGGGACCAACTGACGGTCGTCTCAACCTCCGGACCCGCGGGTTCCGAGGAAGAGGACGACCTCGACGTCATTTGGGATTTCTCCGAACTCCGTGATCCCGGCGCCATGCGTGACTTCATGTCCGCAGGTGACCACTGCCTTTCCGGCGGCTCTGATGATGGCCACAGCCTTGACAACGAGGGTTGCAACCCAACTCACGAGTGCTACCACATCGGTCAGGAAGATCACGACGGAGAAAACCACCTCGGCATGCCAGGAAATGACGGCACCCTTGCACCTGCGTCTCGCGTTGAGATCCCACGGGAGCTAGCTGTGGCCCAGGTCCCCATGGGGGGTCAGGGCTCAGCTCGAGCAACTCCACGAGATGCAGGCCAAGCTCGACGAGGAAACAGGGCGACTTGTGCAGCTCCGGCAAAACCTCGAGCAAGAGTGGGCAGGTCGAGCGCTCGCCGGAGGAGCGCGTCATCGGGCTCGGGATGTCCAGTGCTGCATTATTAACGATGCCAGGGCGATTCCGCCCCCGGCCTTCAGCGGGGCCGGCCAGAACCTAGCTGCAGCGGCGGTATTGCTTCGAACGATGCCGGAGCCATCCACCACCGAAGGGCGACGTATCCAGGGCGAACTCAAGAACCTCCTGGAAAACACCGTAGCCCGACGAGCCAAGAGCTCTGCCTCCCGAAGGCGAGGGTGCCCCTCGGTGCATCACGTAGCGTCCTCCCGACGCACGCGCGAGGCCTCAGTCCACACCGAGCCTACTAGAGATGAGACACCTACAGCCGGGGATCGCCCCAGCGACGATCAGCACCGCCACGACTGTCGAGCCCGCCTCGAGGAGAAGGTGCGCCGAGGCTACCACCCTAGGCGCGGAAGACGCTACGATAGTGAGGAGGATCGGAGCCCCTCACCCGAACAACTAGGCCCGCGGGTCTTCAGCCGAGCCATACGACGTGCGCCGTTCCCAGCCCGGTTCCGGGCCCCGACTACCATCACCAAGTACTCGGGGGAGACGAGGCCAGAGTTGTGGCTCGCGGATTACCGGCTAGCGTGCCAGTTGGGAGGGAGGGATGGACGACGACAACCTCATCATCCGCAACCTCCCCCTTTTCCTCTCTGACGCTGCCCGGGCCTGGCTGGAGCATCTGCCCCCTGCGCAGATCTTCGGCTGGGACGACCTAGTCAAGGCCTTCGCTGGGAATTTCCAAGGTACGTACATGCGCCCTAGGAACTCATGCGATCTCCAGAGATGCCGTCAGCAGCCAGGGGAATCCCTGCGAGAGTACATCTGGCGGTTTTCAAAGCAACGCACCGAGTTGCCCAACATCACCGACTCGGACGTCATTGGGGCATTCCTCGCCGGCACCACTTGCCGGGACCTGGTAAGCAAACTGGGGCACAAGGCACCCACCAAGGCAAGCGAATTGATGGACATAGCCACCAAGTTCGCCTCTGGCCAGGAGGCGGTCGAAGCCATCTTTCGGAAGGACAAGCAGCCTCAGGGAAGGCAGAAGGAAGACGACCCCGAGGCGTCCGTCCAGGGTGGCACGAAGAAGAAGACCAGGAAGAAGGCGCAAGCGAAGCGCAACGCCGTTGATGCGAACCTCGTCGCCACTGCCGAGCACAGGAATCCTCGGAAGCCTCCCGGGGGGGCCAACGTGTTCGACAAGATGCTCAAGGAGTCGTGCCCCTATCATAGGGGTCCCGTCAAGCACACCCTTGAAGAGTGCGACATGCTCCGGCGTTACTTCAATAAGGCTAGACCCTCAGTGGAAGACGGCAAGGACTAGGCAACAACAAGAAGGGAGGCGACGGGGAAGAAGAGTTCCCGGAGGTCCACAACTGCTTCATGATCTATGGCGGATAGGTGGCGAACGCCTCGGCTCGACACCACAAGCAGGAGCGCCAGGAGGTCTGCTCGGTGAAGGTAGCAACGCTAGTCTACCTTGACTGGTCCGACAAGCCCATCACCTTCGACCAAGGCGACCACCCCGACTGCGTGCTGAGCCCAGGAAGGTACCCGCTCGTCGTCGACCCAATCATCGGCAACGTTAGGCTCTCCAAGGTCCTCATGGACGGAGGCAGTAGCCTCAACATCATCTACGCTGAGACCCTAGAGCTCTTGGGGGTTGATCGATCAGAGATCCGGGCTGGTGCAGCAACCTTCCACGGGATTGCACCAGGAAAGCGTATCCTGCCCCTCAGACAGATTGACTTGCACGTCTGCTTCGGAACTCCTTCCAACTTCCAAAAGGAAACCCTCACCTTCGAGGTAGTTGGGTTCTGAGGGACCTATCACGCGGTGCTGGGAAGACCGTGCTACGCCAAGTTCATGCCATCCCCAACTACACTTACCTCAAGCTCAAGATGTCTAGCCCCAAGGGAGTCATCACCGTCGGACCCACGTACCGCCACGCTTACGAGTGCGACATGGAATGCATGGAGTACGCTGAAGCCCTCGCCGAGTCCGAAGCCCTCATCGCCGACCTGGA
This sequence comes from Zea luxurians, assembly GCA_029449295.1. Classification (NCBI taxonomy): domain Eukaryota; kingdom Viridiplantae; phylum Streptophyta; class Magnoliopsida; order Poales; family Poaceae; genus Zea; species Zea luxurians. Next base: position 114,309,129 of record JAOPSE010000005.1, on the reverse strand, counting down.
TTGCCTCTCCAAAGAGGTGCCCGACGCGAAGTGGCATGCTGGCAACTTCGAGCCGGCTGAGGCAGTCAAATCTGTCTCTCTCGACCCCAGCAACGACGCCAGCAAGAAAGTCAGGATCGGCTTCGAGCTCGACCCCAAATAGGAAGCAGTGCTCGTCGACTTTCTCCGCGCAAACGCTGAAGTTTTTGCGTGGAGTCCCTCAGACATGCCGGGCATACCGAGGGATGTCGCCGAGCACTCACTGGACATCCGAGCCGGTGTTCGACCCGTGAAGCAGCACCTATGCCATTTTGATGAAGAAAAGCGCAGGGCCATAGGCGAGGAGGTCCATAAGCTAATGGCTTCAGGGTTCATCAAAGAGGTATTCCATCCAGAATGGTTAGCTAACCCTATACTTGTAAAGAAAAAAGTTGGGAGGTGGAGAATGTGTGTAGACTACACTGGGCTAAACAAAGCATGCCCCAAGGTTCCCTACCCTCTGCCTCGCATCAATCAAATTGTGGACTCCACTGCTAGGTGCGAAACCCTGTCTTTCCTCGACGCCTATTCAGGTGCAACATACCAGAGGTGCATGAACCACGTGTTCGGAGAGCACATCGGCAGAACAGTCGAGGCTTACGTTGATGACATCATTGTCAAAACGAGGAAAGCCTCCGACCTCCTCTCTAACCTTGAGGCAACATTCAGGTGCCTAAAAGCGAAGAGCGTAAAACTCAATCCCGAGAAGTGTGTCTTCGGAGTCCCCTAAGGCATGCTCTTAGGGTTCATCGTCTCCAAACGAGGCATCGAAGCCAACCCGGAGAAAATCGTGGCTATCACCAACATGGGACCCATCAAAGATTTAAAAGGAGTACAAAGGGTCACGGGATGCCTTGCGGCTCTGAGCCGCTTCATCTCGCGCCTTGGCGAGAAAGGATTGCCCTTGTACCGCCTCTTAAGGAAGGCCGAGCGCTTCACTTGGACTCCCGAGGCCGAAGAAGTCCTCAGAAACTTAAAGGCACTCCTTACTAATGCGCCCATCTTGGTGCCCCCCACTACGGAAGAAGCCCTCTTGATTTATGTCGCCGCAACCATTCAGGTGGTCAGCGCCATGGTTGTAGTCGAGAGACAAGAAGAAGGGCATGCACTGCTCGTCCAGAGGCCAGTCTACTTCATCAGCGAGGTGCTATCCGAGACCAAAATCCGCTACCCGCAAATCCAGAAGCTGTTGTACACGGTGATTCTAACACGATGAAAGTTGCGACACTACTTTGAGTCTCATCCGGTGACTGTGGTGTCATCTTTCCCCCTGGGAGAGATCATCCAGTGCCGAGAAGCCTCGGGTAGGATAGCAAAATGGGCAGTGGAACTCATGGGCGAAACGCTTTCGTTTGCACCCCGGAAGGCCGTAAAATCCCAAGTCTTGGCCGACTTCCTAGCAGAATGGACAGACACCCAGTTGCCAATGGCCCCAATCCAGGCCGAACTTTGGACCATGTACTTCGACGGGTCGTTTATGAAAATAGGAGCAGGTGTTGGCTTGCTCTTCATCTCACCCCTCGGGAAACATGTGCGCTACGTACTGCGTCTCCATTTTTCGGCGTCAAACAACGTGACCGAGTACGAGGCCTTGGTTAATGGACTGTGCATCGCCGTCAAGCTAGGGGTTCGGCGCCTTGACGCTCGTCGCGACTCACAGCTCGTTATTGACCAAGTCATGAAGAACTCTCACTGCCGCGATCGGAAAATGGAGGCCTATTGCGACGAAGTTCGGCGCTTGGAAGATAAGTTCTATGGGCTGGAGCTCAACCATGTTGCTCGACGGTACAACGAGACCACGGATGAGCTGGCGAAAATAGCCTCGGGGCGAACGACGGTTCCCCCGAATGTCTTCTCCAGGGATATATATCAGCCATCCGTCAAAATCGACGACGCGACCGAACCCGAGAAGACCTCGGCCCACCCCGAGGTACCCTCGGCCGCCGAGGGTGAGGCCCTGCGCGTCGAGGGAGAGCAGGATGGGGTTACGCCAAGCCTGAACTGGCAGACCCCATACCTGGAATATCTCCTCCGGGGGAAGCTGCCCCTCGACAAGGCCGAAGCTCGGCGACTGGCTCGGCGCGCCAAGTCGTTCGTTTGCTGGGTGAAGAAAAGGAGTTGTACCACCGCAGCCCCTCAGGCATTCTCCAATGATGCATATCCGTCGCCCAAGGACAGGAGCTGTTGCAAGAAATACACTCGGGGGCTTGCGGTCATCATGCTGCGCCTTGGGCCCTCGTGGGAAACGCTTTCCGACAAGGTTTCTACTGGCCAAACGCAGTGGCCGACGCCACTAGGATTGTACGCTCCTGCCGAGGGTGTCAATTCTATGCGAGACAAACACACCTGCCTGCTCAAGCTCTACAAAGAATACCTATCACTTGGCCGTTCACTGTGTGGGGTCTGGACCTCGTCGGTCCCTTGCAGAAGGCACCCGGGGGCTTCACGCACCTGCTGGTCGCCATCGACAAATTCTCCAAGTGGATCGAAGTCCGACCCTTAACCAGCATCGGGTCCGAGCAGGCGGTGGCGTTCTTTACAAATATCCTCCACCGCTTTGGGATCCCAAACTCTATCATCACCGATAATGGCACACAGTTCACTGGGAAAAAGTTCCTAGACTTCTGCGAAGACCACCACATCCGTGTGGACTGGGCCGCCGTAGCTCACCCAATGACAAATGGACAAGTGGAGTGCGCCAATGGCATGATTTTGCAGGGACTAAAGCCGAGGATCTACAACGACCTCAACAAGTTTGGCAAGCGGTGGATAAAAGAGCTACCCTCGGTGGTTTGGAGTCTAAGGACGACGCCGAGCCGGGCCATGGGTTTCTCGCCGTTTTTCCTAGTCTATGGGGCCGAGGCCGTCTTACCCACGGACTTGGAATACGGTTCCCCGAGGACAAAGGCTTACGACGACCGAAGCAACCAGGCCAGCCGAGAAGATTCACTGGACTAGCTAGAAGAGGCTCGGGACGTAGCCTTGCTACACTCAGCGCGGTATCAGCAGTCCCTGCGACGCTACCACGCTCGAAGGATTCGGCCCCGAGGTTTCTAGGTGGGAGATCTGGTGCTTCGGCTACGACAAGACGCCCAAGGGCGCCACAAGCTTACTCCTCCCTAGGAAGGGCCATTCATCATCACCAAAATTTTGAAGCCCAGGACATACAAGCTGGCCAACAATCAAGGCGAGGTCCACAGCAACTCTTGGAACATCGAACAGCTACGTCGCTTTTACCCTTAAAATGTTTCAAGTCGTTTATGTACCTCGGTCCCTTTGCATGTACAAATAAAAAGTCCAGCTGTCAAGGGAGGATCGGCCTTGCCTCAGCAAAGACCGACCCTCCCTCGAGGGCTAGAAAGGGGGGAACCCCCTCTGCGTCAAAATTTTCCTCGAAAAAGTTTTCTACCAAAACGTCTTTCGTGCGTTTCGACTATATCGATAGCGGAATCCTAAAAACGACACGAGAGACCTTGAATGGCAAGGCCGACCGAGCCGAGGGACTCCTACGCCTCCGGGATATGGATACCTCACTCATCACCTTCCGTGAAAGGCAGCTCACGCTCGGATAAGTGATTCTGTTACCGAACAAGTCCTAACGCTCGGCTAGAAAACGACTTTCGTACCATTTCGACTATATCGATAGCGGAATCCTAAAAACGACGCGAGAGACCTTGAATGGCAAGGCCGACCGAGCCGAGGGACTCCTACGCCTCCGGGATACGGATACCTCACTCATCACCTTCCGCGAAAGGCAGCTCACGCTCGGATAAGCGACTCTGCTACCGAACAAGTCCTAATGCTCAAAACAAGAGGAAAGAAAATGCAGCTTTATACTCTGACGCTAAAAATGTTTAGGCCTCAGCGGCCGCGAGAAACATACACATACTTAGAGCAAACTGTTCCTGCAGGCTCAGGTATCGGCAGGGGGAGGAGCAGCACCCTCGGCGTCGTTTCCACCCTCGGCAGAATCTGGCCCGGCCGCAGACGGTGACAAGGGCGGAAGGACCTCCACCTCGAAGGAGGAAGCTAGCGCCGTGCTTGGGCCCTCGACAGCCACATCAAGCCTCTGGACCTCGGCTAAGGCGGCCTCCTCTTCGTCAGGTAAGCAGTACCCCTCGCTGACCCGCTCCAGATCCACGTCGTAGTGGGAGGCGAGGATGGCGAAGGCCCGCCTAACGCCGTGGTGCAGCGCCCCGCGGAGTCTGCTGCGCACATGGCCGCTCAAGGCCCGCAGGTGACTCTGGCGGAGCTACCCGAGGGGACGTCGTCGAGGCCAAAGGCCCGATAGAAAGCCGAGATGGCCTCGGACATGGCCACGTGGTCGGCCTCCTTCTGCTCAGCCGCCTGTGCAAGTGCCTTGCAGTTCTTGACGGACTCGTTAAGTGCTGTCTCGAACCCTGCAGACAGCCGGACAATGTTCTTCAGACACGAGGTGAAGAATGGAGACAAAAACAAAGTCACAAAGTGGGCAAAACATACCTTCGTCCCGGGCACGCTACTGCGAGGCCACGGCTTGGGCGGACTGGGCAGACCCAACGGCCACGGCCAGGCCCTCCGCAAGGGTCCCGGCTCGAGCAGACGCCTCGGCTAGCCACTCCGTAGCCTCAGCCAGCTGACCCCTAAGGGCCTCAGCCCGGCTCACGACCTCGGCAGCTTGGCTCCAAGATTGGTCCCGCTCGCCGATGACCTGGCCAAGCTCCAACTGCTGCTGCTCCATCTCCTTGGCCTGGGAAGCCACCTGCTCCCGGGCCGACGAAGCCTCCGTCCGTGCCGACGCCGCCTCCGCCCGCGCCGCCGCTGCCTCCGACTTCAGCTCATCACAGAGCAGCCGAAGGTCTGCCACCTCGGTGCTCCGTTGGGTGAGGCGCTCATTGGCCTCGGTAAACGCAGCCCTCTGGGACCACAGCGAATCCCAGACGTTGCTCTCACGGCGGATGAACAGCGACTTGGCGGTGCTCACGTCTGCAAGTTCCTGAGGAAGGAAAGCAGGATATTACAAAGAATGCCCTGGTCAGGCAAGGTGTACGTCTAAATCCTTACCTGGAAGACCCTAGGAACGTCCCTAGAAAGGATCTCCATGGTCGACCGAAGCGACCTCATAGCCGCCTCGGTATACTCACGGAAACTATCCCGAGACTTCTCCTCCAACTCATCGTTGAGGGAGAGGAGGGGCTCCGAGGTGTCGCGGTTCCAGAACCGGAGCGGCTGCCCAACCCACTCATTGGGATTGAGCTGCGTAGGGGTAAGGCCGCCGCCCCCCAAGACGGGCCACGGTTCTACACGCCCCTCGACCAAGGCGTCGGGTCCCCCTGCAGCCGATGCATCGGGCACCACCACAATCGGCGTACTGGGCCTCCCCTTGGCTAAGGTGGCAGGCCTCCGATCACCGACCTTGGCAACGACGGCCACCCTCTCCTCATGGCCGAGAACGGGGAGGTCAGGGATGACCACGGGCGGCAGCGCTTCAACCATCCCGACGTCGGCGGCGACAGGCGGCTCCACGGGTGAATCAGCGACGGCCCCGGCAGGAGTCGATGCCAGCGCCGGCAACAAGTCAGGCGGGCTCGGGGCCGCGGCCACATCAGCGGCCTCCCCCGACATGATGGCAACTCCAACAGGGGGGTCAGCCTAGGAGGCTTTCCCCATGGCAACTCGTGTCGCCTGGGCCCCCGCCGAAGGGCGCCTTGTGCGGAGGCCAACCAACCTGCATGGCGCGCCGCAGCACCGGCTGCAGAGGCCGACTCCGTCTTAAGGGCCTTCGTGGGGGCCAGACCGGCCGGGCCCTGCCTCCGCTTGCTAAAAAGGAGAGAGAGCAAGTTCAAGACACACAGCGAAAAAACCAAAATAGAGGTATCTCCAGATACTTACCCGCTCCGGGGCAAGGCCAGTCGTGCCTGCGGGGAGACCCCTCGGGCCTCGGTCTCCAAAGGCACTGCCAAGGGTTGCCCCGCTACCGACTTCGGCGCTGCTTCCACCTCGGGCGCCCGAGGCGCCGAGGGAGCGGCCTGCCCAGGCGTCGTCATGACAGACGAGGGACCGGCCTCCTGTACGGCCGGTGCGGGCACCTGCTTTTGAGGGGCGTGCGGTTTGGCCTAACCCCCCGGAATCACCCCAATTATCTTGGCCAAGAGGTCAAGTACCCCCTCGGCCTGCCTACGCTCCTCGGACCAGGACCTTGGTGTCCCGGCCCCAGGCACTGATGGTGCCGGCCCACATGGAGGCTGGCTCGGCGACCCCTGGCCCAGCCTCGGGTCCGGACTGAGGCCAAGTCAGGCCGCCATGTTGTCGTCTTCGTCGTCATCATCATCATCGTTGTCATCAGGCGTCTCCGGTGATGACTCCAACGGGAGCCTATCCCTCGCCTGCCTCCGACGACGCTTCTCCAAGGCTTCCCGAGCTCGCATCCTCTCACGAGCTCGGGCCTTTTCCGCGTCCTTCTTTTCCTTTTCCTTCTCTACGGCGAGCCTCCATGCGGCTCGGTCCACCACGTCCTCCGGGACCGGTGGCCGGGAGAGTTTAAAACCCCTCAACCCCTAGGGACGAACAAAAATACCAACAGTAGGAATCAAAGACGTAAAAACTCGGCGCAAAACAGAAGGAGGATTGGACACTTACCAAGGACACGTACCCCTGGTCGGGGCGCATCAAGGGCTGGCTAAGGACGCCAGCATCCAGCCTCCCTACCATACCCGCTACTCGCCTGCGGAGGTCGGCGGCGGAGAGGGAAGTTGAGGACATCCGCGAGCCCTCTGAATCAGCCCCCGGCTTCATCTCTGAGAGTCACAACTGCCGCTCCGCCAATGGGAGCACCCTCCGACGATGGATAGCGGTGACGACCCCCACAGCGGTAAGGCCCTCATCTCGTAACTTCTGCAGGGCACGCAGAATAGGCTGGAGCTTCTCTTGGTTCTCGTGTGTGGCCCCCCAGCGCCAGTTATTGCCGGCGGCGGTCACCACTCGTTGAGAAAATGGCGGAAGCATTCCATCGTCGTTCCGGAGATAAAACCACCAGTTCTACCACCCCTTGTTCGAAGATACAAGGGAGGCAGGGATGTACTGCAGCGCCCACCCCGGCCTGTCACACCCGGATTTTAGGGGTCCAAAACCCGGGCGCGAACATAATCACCAGGTGTGCTGGGACCAAGTCTCACACATATGATGAATCATGGCACAAGATCGAATGTCACATCTTTATATATAACAGGAGTTCTATACAAAATAAATAATTACATTATAAGGAGACAACGGTCCAGCAACCCAAAGTTGACTGGGAGACGACGACCTAGACCTCTCGCGAACTCATCGCAGCATCCTCCAAGCGCCTCATCCAGTGGTACCTGTTCTTGACCTGTGGTGTGTGAGACAGCAAGAGTGAGCTCACATACGTTCATCGCTCAACAAGTTGTGGGGAATAATGTGCATGAACTCACCAAAGGTGGGAGCTCACGTGAAGTGTAAGGCTTACCAAAGAAGAAGATTAGAGCTGAGCATTGCTTTTAAAGTTGGTCAAAATTTTATTAGCAGTTACTAAGTATAAGTAAATACCAGCCCAGTTAAATAGTAGAACAAAAGTAACAACTTCACCTGCGATGCAATGCATATGACAAATTGAGTTTAAGTTCCATAATTTAATCATGTGAGTGTCCGAGCCGCTCATGACCGTGAGCACGGCTAGTATACCAGTTTTACACTCTGTGGAGGTTGCGCATCTTTACCCACAAGTCGTGTATCCCATGTCGCCAGGGTTTGCAAGGCCCTTAGACACTACCGAGGTGAATGGCTAGGGATCCACTACGAGGCCTTTACAAAGTTCCACTAGCTTCCGAAAACCCGCTACAGTTTATAGGAAGTTCCAATGCAGGAATCCCTTGCAGGACCGCCATCGCAGCAAAATCCTCCCGAGGGCCTCCCTACACTGACCACTCCCCTACTGCCCTTGCCCCTTTCGGGTAAGGTAGTCTTCCACTAGCTTTCCTAATTAATCAGCCAAGGGGTCCCATTCCTCCCTTGTGGTAGCACTGTTTTCCCGGGTGGTTCTCCATGTTCCAATTAACATAATGATCTTAACATGAACAGTAAATAACAACTGACAATAAAAGTATAATCATGAATAGTAATGTGTATCTCTATACCCAAAACCACATAAAGCGATAGCAAGTACTACCCAAAGATTCAGTGGTGAACAAGGTATAAAGATAGTCAAACTAGGGTAACCTATTGGGTCCCATCAAGATTAACCTATGCAGATCATTATGATTAATTAGAACATGAGTGGGTAAAAAGAAGTGATCAAGGGCACAACTTGCCTGGGACTTGAGATTCCAGGTACCAGGATGATCTTCAGATGACTCGTAACCTCACTGCTAGTCGTAGCAATACAGACAAACATTGTATAGGCAAAATTAACACTACACCAAACATATATGCAAAATACACAGTAATAATCTACACATTAAAATAAAATTCTAGGAACAGGAATCATTAATTTTGAAGTTATAGATTTTAAGTTATGGATTTCCAAAGATTCTATGCATTTAATATAGGGTTTAGTGAGAAATAAATTTTAATGTGTATTTCATGTAAAAACAGTGGTACAAATGGATAGACAATAATATTATGAAAATTTAGGAACGGGAATGGACCAATTTGGAGTCCATATGTATTTTCTATGAATTAAACAAGTTTCTAGTATTGTTTTTGTATTAAAAATCATTTTCCAAAATTTATTATCTAATTTCTCTGCTCACAGGACTGGGCGCCAATATCGGAAAAGTCCAGGGACCCGCGCGCAAGTATCCCCTAGACTCAGATTTACCCCGCATGGATGGCGGGTTTATTTCAAATAAGCGTAGGGGCTTTTATGCAAAATGCACCGGCCGAAGGGGTAAGACTCTACCAGGGCCATCGGATTGCGAGTGGGCGCCCCAGATTAGATCGTGTGTGATATGATCCGCGCCCCCGCACACCACCATAGGATCCCGGATCAACGGCTCTGATCAATCTGGGTGAACATTTAATATGGATCTAATCGTCACCCTTCATTAGTGAATCAACGGCCAGAGACCCGCCCACTACTAGATCCAATCTCATCCTCACAATTCCGATCGGACGGCGCACGACTCATCTTCCCTCTCCATCGGTCACGTGCGGCGGCGCCCAAGCACAGCCGGCAACGCCATGACCGGAACCCACGAGATCACTGCACCCCCGCTCAAACCCCGATATGGAACGCGCTACGTACAGCGGGGAATGGAGCTAAGCTGAAGAGAGGGTTCTCACCAAGATAGGCGTAGCCCAGGGCCTCCGCCCGCGGCGCAGTGTGGTCCAGCGGCGGAGATCGGGCACCGGCGAGGAATTCCGGGCTGACCGGAACGTAATCCGTCCAAACGAAGTCGCAGACGTGGTCCGCGGGACTTGATGAAGCCCCCAGACCCAACACAGGAGCCCTGACGATGATGAACTCGTGGATCTAAGCCGGCGGCCCTTCACGCGGTGCTCTCCCTCCCACGGCGACGCAGCAACGGACGAAGCCGAGCCACGGGGCAGGAAGTGGTGGTGGAGAAGGGCGTCGCGGCTCAAGCGTACAGGAGGAGGATAAGCGATGAGCAGAGAAGAGACAAAGGCGGAGCTCGGTCGTTAGAACAAATCTCCAGCGACCGACGCGCGATTTCCGTTTCGAGCTGACGGGATGAGGAGAGAAATAGATGAATCCGACACCCGCGATGCCCAGAGGGGCAAGGCGCACAGGGATCTTATATAGGGCGCACGGATGGGTCTCCGTGAACAACCCCGGCCGCCACGGAGGGAGACGCAGCAGCGAGCGGGATTCTGTTACGGGGAGGAAGAATCGGCTGACCAAGCGGGCCCATCGGACAGAGGAAGCGAGGAGGAGGCAGTGGAAGCGGGTGACGCGTGTGGTGGCTAACCGGGCGGGCCCACATGGCAGGGTTTAGATAGAGTGGGCCGGCCAGAGGCTAGGTTTTCCTGGGCCGACTAATAGGAAATCGGCCCAGCGTGCTGGTTTCTTCTTTCTTTTCTTGTTTTCTATTTCAATTCAAATCCAGGTTTGAATTTCAAATTTTTAAGTTAGATGCACAAACAAACTCCAACATGTATGCAAGTCTTCACTTGATTTATATTAGCTAGTTATTTAGGAAAATGTTCAAAATGTGTCATGCACACATAATACTAATATAATTCCTAACGTGAAATCCGTGTTAGGAGACGGTTTTAACTTAATTCTTTTTAGAGGATAGATTTAAATGTATGGTTAGCCAAAGTATAATATAGTTCATATAAGGATATTTTATTTAACCCCTTTATTTGGGAAGTCATTTATTTTTTTTATCAATACTTTTTATACGCACAGTTCATACACACAAACTAACACGTTTTGAGAAAAATAGCTTCTAAGATGTAGCGTTTATTATCAGATAATTTATTATATGTTTGTATATATCTTTGAGAGTGTTACCAAACACGTCATTATATAAAGGATAAGTGTATTGATTAAACAAGTGGGGATAATTTCCTTTACTAAATCCCAGTTCCGAAGTTTAATTCTAACTTTTGAACAACCAAATTATAACTTCTATCATTCATTTACTTTTAGGGAGATAGTTTCAATTCATACATTTGTTTGAAATACACTTAATATTTTAATTCTTTAGAGAAATTTTCTAAGTTAACCAAAATAGGATTTTACGGTGTCACAAATCCTACCCCCCTTAACAGAAATCTCGTCCTCGAGATTTGTAAGAAAAGGATACAAAAGGATTGGTTTGTAATTCAGCTTTTAGTCTATAATTGGTTCAAAATTCTAGAGTCTCATTTTTTGTCAATTGTGGGTAGTTGGGAGAGCATATGTATCCAGCTACATATTATGTAGGTTTTAAACGGGATAGGTTGAGGTAAGAAATGTTATGGCAAGGAAAAGACTTCGTCTGGAATGTTTAAGTCTTGTTTCATCTCGAGATTCGCTTTGATTGTTATACCCTTCCTTGTCGATGTTGATCTTTTCTCCTCCGGTCTTGATCTCGGGGTCGGTGTATATCATCAGAGTTGGGGGATTATGGTTAAGATAGTTATGGATGAGATAGACTACATGATGTAGGTCAAAATTTGGTTTGATGTCAGGTGGGGGTTGATAGATTATGCAATCCATCAAGACTCTATTGGTTGGGTTAGATCTCATGCATGTGGCTGAGTTGGTCTAAGACACTAGAAGTTTCAAGTGCATGGGGGGTTATGGCTTTATCTTTTGTACCAGCATTAAGTATCTTACTTTATATTAGATCATAATAGATTAGATGGGATCTAGATTAGATTGGTATGACTAGTTTGACTAGATATGATCTAATTAATTTGCATTAGATCATGGTTGTTAAACTAGGGTGGATAAGTATGCTTATTAGGATATGATGGATCCATAAAGATAGAATCTTTTGAGGTCAGTTAGATCTACTAGGGTGACATAATATCTTTTCAAGATAAGATGAGTATCTTTTTAAGATAAGATAGATCTACGAGTGTATGATAGAATCTTTCAAGATGAGATAGATATTGTTAGGCTAGATACTTTAATGAGGTAGTTTATCTAGTTATTTTATAAATATTTTTTTATGCCTATGTGTATATTCAGATGCAATTGTGGATATTACTCCACAACTCATCACACTCAATCAAAAATCCAAATCAGACATGTATCACAAGAACAAACATTCAAGCATACAAATATTTACCAAAAATAGTTTTGATTTTCTTCCTAAGAGTAGGTCCCCTATTCCTAAAGGTCACTTTAGGCACAGGATTTCAAAGTGTGAAATCCACATTTGTCTCTAGAAATGAAAGGTAAGAATAATCAGAGTGAAGCGGAATTAGATGAGAAAAGATTAAGATGAGTTTAGAAAGAATCAGAGTAGCAAAGGTAAGGTTAATCAGAATAGAACAGTAGAAGGTGAAACAGGATCAAGAAAAGTATAAAAGAATCAGAGTAAGGAAAGTAGGTCATGGCTGTCCAGTTCTATCTAGGTTTCGTCCTACAGTCAACATCCTCTGATACCACTTCTGTCACACCCGGATTTTAGGGGTCCAAAACCCGGGCGCGAACATAATCACCAGGTGTGCTGGGACCAAGTCTCACACATATGATGAATCATGGCACAGGATCGAATGTCACATCTTTATATATAACAGGAGTTCTATACAAAATAAATAATTACATTATAAGGAGACAACGGTCCAGCAACCCAAAGTTGACTGGGAGACGACGACCTAGACCTCTCGCGAACTCATCGCAGCATCCTCCAAGCGCCTCATCCAGTGGTACCTGTTCTTGACCTGTGGTGTGTGAGACAGCAAGAGTGAGCTCACATACGTTCATCGCTCAACAAGTTGTGGGGAATAATGTGCATGAACTCGCCAAAGGTGGGAGCTCACGTGAAGTGTAAGGCTTACCAAAGAAGAAGATTAGAGCTGAGCATTGCTTTTAAAGTTGGTCAAAATTTTATTAGCAGTTACTAAGTATAAGTAAATACCAGCCCAGTTAAATAGTAGAACAAAAGTAACAACTTCACCTGCGATGCAATGCATATGACAAATTGAGTTTAAGTTCCATAATTTAATCATGTGAGTGTCCGAGCCGCTCATGACCGTGAGCACGGCTAGTATACCAGTTTTACACTCTGCGGAGGTTGCGCATCTTTACCCACAAGTCGTGTATCCCATGTCGCCAGGGTTTGCAAGGCCCTTAGACACTACCGAGGTGAATGGCTAGGGATCCACTACGAGGCCTTTACAAAGTTCCACTAGCTTCCGAAAACCCGCTACAGTTTATAGGAAGTTCCAATGCAGGAATCCCTTGCAGGACCGCCATCGCAGCAAAATCCTCCCGAGGGCCTCCCTACACTGACCACTCCCCTACTGCCCTTGCCCCTTTCGGGTAAGGTAGTCTTCCACTAGCTTTCCTAATTAATCAGCCAAGGGGTCCCATTCCTCCCTTGTGGTAGCACTGTTTTCCCGGGTGGTTCTCCATGTTCCAATTAACATAATGATCTTAACATGAACAGTAAATAACAACTGACAATAAAAGTATAATCATGAATAGTAATGTGTATCTCTATACCCAAAACCACATAAAGCGATAGCAAGTACTACCCAAAGATTCAGTGGTGAACAAGGTATAAAGATAGTCAAACTAGGGTAACCTATTGGGTCCCATCAAGATTAACCTATGCAGATCATTATGATTAATTAGAACATGAGTGGGTAAAAAGAAGTGATCAAGGGCACAACTTGCCTGGGACTTGAGATTCCAGGTACCAGGATGATCTTCAGATGACTCGTAACCTCACTGCTAGTCGTAGCAATACAGACAAACATTGTATAGGCAAAATTAACACTACACCAAACATATATGCAAAATACACAGTAATAATCTACACATTAAAATAAAATTCTAGGAACAGGAATCATTAATTTTGAAGTTATAGATTTTAAGTTATGGATTTCCAAAGATTCTATGCATTTAATATAGGGTTTAGTGAGAAATAAATTTTAATGTGTATTTCATGTAAAAACAGTGGTACAAATGGATAGACAGTAATATTATGAAAATTTAGGAACAGGAATGGACCAATTTGGAGTCCATATGTATTTTCTATGAATTAAACAAGTTTCTAGTATTGTTTTTGTATTAAAAATCATTTTCCAAAATTTATTATCTAATTTCTCTGCTCACAGGACTGGGCGCCAATATCGGAAAAGTCCAGGGACCCGCGCGCAAGTATCCCCTAGACTCAGATTTACCCCGCATGGATGGCGGGTTTATTTCAAATAAGCGTAGGGGCTTTTATGCAAAATGCACCGGCCGAAGGGGTAAGACTCTACCAGGGCCATCGGATTGCGAGTGGGCGCCCCAGATTAGATCGTGTGTGATATGATCCACGCCCCCGCACACCACCATAGGATCCCGGATCAACGGCTCTGATCAATCTGGGTGAACATTTAATATGGATCTAATCGTCACCCTTCATTAGTGAATCAACGGCCAGAGACCCGCCCACTACTAGATCCAATCTCATCCTCACAATTCCGATCGGACGGCGCACGACTCATCTTCCCTCTCCATCGGTCACGTGCGGCGGCGCCCAAGCACAGCCGGCAACGCCATGACCGGAACCCACGAGATCACTGCACCCCCGCTCAAACCCCGATATGGAACGCGCTACGTACAGCGGGGAATGGAGCTAAGCTGAAGAGAGGGTTCTCACCAAGATAGGCGTAGCCCAGGGCCTCCGCCCGCGGCGCAGTGTGGTCCAGCGGCGGAGATCGGGCACCGGCGAGGAATTCCGGGCTGACCGGAACGTAATCCGTCCAAACAAAGTCGCAGACGTGGTCCGCGGGACTTGATGAAGCCCCTAGACCCAACACAGGAGCCCTGACGATGATGAACTCGTGGATCTAAGCCGGCGGCCCTTCACGCGGTGCTCTCCCTCCCACGGCGACGCAGCAACGGACGAAGCCGAGCCACGGGGCAGGAAGTGGTGGTGGAGAAGGGCGTCGTGGCTCAAGCATACAGGAGGAGGATAAGCGATGAGCAGAGAAGAGACAAAGGCGGAGCTCGGTCGTTAGAACAAATCTCCAGCGACCGACGCGCGATTTCCGTTTCGAGCTGACGGGATGAGGAGAGAAATAGATGAATCCGACACCCGCGATGCCCAGAGGGGCAAGGCGCACAGGGATCTTATATAGGGCGCACGGATGGGTCTCCGTGAACAACCCCGGCCGCCACGGAGGGAGACGCAGCAGCGAGCGGGATTCTGTTACGGGGAGGAAGAATCGGCTGACCAAGCGGGCCCATCGGACAGAGGAAGCGAGGAGGAGGCAGTGGAAGCGGGTGACGCGTGTGGTGGCTAACCGGGCGGGCCCACATGGCAGGGTTTAGATAGAGTGGGCCGGCCAGAGGCTAGGTTTTCCTGGGCCGACTAATAGGAAATCGGCCCAGCGTGCTGGTTTCTTCTTTCTTTTCTTGTTTTCTATTTCAATTCAAATCCAGGTTTGAATTTCAAATTTTTAAGTTAGATGCACAAACAAACTCCAACATGTATGCAAGTCTTCACTTGATTTATATTAGCTAGTTATTTAGGAAAATGTTCAAAATGTGTCATGCACACATAATACTAATATAATTCCTAACGTGAAATCCGTGTTAGGAGACGGTTTTAACTTAATTCTTTTTAGAGGATAGATTTAAATGTATGGTTAGCCAAAGTATAATATAGTTCATATAAGGATATTTTATTTAACCCCTTTATTTGGGAAGTCATTTATTTTTTTTATCAATACTTTTTATACGCACAGTTCATACACACAAACTAACACGTTTTGAGAAAAATAGCTTCTAAGATGTAGCGTTTATTATCAGATAATTTATTATATGTTTGTATATATCTTTGAGAGTGTTACCAAACACGTCATTATATAAAGGATAAGTGTATTGATTAAACAAGTGGGGATAATTTCCTTTACTAAATCCCAGTTCCGAAGTTTAATTCTAACTTTTGAACAACCAAATTATAACTTCTATCATTCATTTACTTTTAGGGAGATAGTTTCAATTCATACATTTGTTTGAAATACACTTAATATTTTAATTCTTTAGAGAAATTTTCTAAGTTAACCAAAATAGGATTTTACGGTGTCACACGGCCTCAGCTGGAGGGTGCAGCCACCGGCCCGCATCGCCATGCGGACCTTCTTCACATCCGTCGACGTGACGAAGAACTCCGCGGAAAAGAGATGGGTCCATAGGTCCCAGTGAGGGTCAATCCCCAAAAACCCCTCGCAAACCGCCACGAAAATGGTCGCTTGCGCAATGGAGTTGGGGTTAAAGTTATGCAGCTCCACCCTGTAGTGGTGCAGGAGCGCCCACATGAAGCGGCTCGCCGGCACCCCAAACTCCTACTCATGGAAGGGGATGAAACTAACCACATACCCCGGCGGCAGAGTCGGGTCGGCCTCGCTCCCGGGGGCCATCCACTCAGGCTGCGGCCCGCTGGAAAGAGGACGGAGCAAACCGTCGGAAACAAGGACCTCCAGATCCTCCACAGTAACGGTGGAGAAAGGCCACGGGTCGCGCGGTGGAACGACGGTCGCCTTGTCAGCCATCGCCGAGCAGAAGCGGTGAAGGCGGAAGGGGATGAGGTGCACGGTTTTCTCTTCTCTGGCCTTTCTCTCAGGTTGCAGAAACCAAAGCAGAAGACAAGCGCAAATGGTAGGGTAAAGAACCGCCACCGGCCCCTCTTCCGGGTATATAAAGGCCCGGGCGAGATCCACCCAAAACATCGCCCGAACCCGTCGTGAAATTCAAACTCGAAGGCAAAACGGTTTTTCTGTTCCTCGAACGACTCGCGCACGCGCAACAGACGCCCCGCGAATCGCCCGTCCCGTCGCATTAACTCCCTGGCAGGCGAAGCGGGCGTCGTTTCACCTCTGTCATGATGACCGCGTCAAAAAAGGTGCGCCGCATTATTTAAATTCATATCCTTTTCCTTTTCCTCTCTCTCTCTCTTGCCATAGGGATCGAGAAAAGGGGATATTCCGAAAGGATCCTTCTCAGCGAAGGAAGCGGGCCCCGAGCCCTCCTACTAATCAGGGGTTCGAAGGTTGTGCCCTGTGGGGCTCGGCAACCGCCCCAGACCACTCGGGCTCCGAGCCCTTTACTGATCAGGGGTTCGAAGGCTGGCCCCTCGAAAGGGTTCGACAGCCGCCCCAGAGCATGCAGAGTCAGGGATGACCCTGGGTACGTCCGTTACATGGCCGAGGCTCGGGCTATTGTCCCGAGGTACCCTAGGACATTTCTGAGACCAGTGGGAACGATTTGTAATGGAATCCCACCGGAGGGAGGCACCGAGCCCTTGGACCCTATCAAATGGGTCTGGGTCCAGCAAATCCCCTGCAGGTACTTTTGGAGCACACCTCTGGGCCACTAGCCGACCCTTATCGAATGAGGCTCGGGCGTCCACTCGGATCACCCATTAGCAACTCACTGGAAACACCATGTTCGGTGCCCTCCGAGGGTAACATGGTGCCTTCCCCCTTTCCTCCTTGCGGAAAGGCGACGAAGGGGCGTATAACAAAAGTCGAGACGGTCCTCGATCATCCTCTCGCTCTGTGCAGAGGCTCGAGGGCTGCTCTCACACCGGGCTACGGCCAAATTATCGACCACGTCGACAAACCAGCTTAAAAACTCGGGGCCTGACCATGCACCCGGGCTACGGCCAGGCCGCATGAGGGAACAACAAGGCCGACCGAGGCATCACATCACAAGAAGAATTAAGACCTCAGAGGAGTCAAACCACTCCTCCGAGGCCTCAAGGGCTACACCCGATGGGTGCGCCTGTGCGCACCCATTGGAACAAAGTATAACCAAGAAAGGCTGGTCCCCTTGCAAAAATCCGGCAGAACCTCCAAGCGAGTACCTACACTCCCTTCGAGGCTCGGGGGCTACTGTCGGGTACCATAATTAGGGGTACCCCCAACACTCCTAAACTGGCTGAAAAACATCTTCAGAACAAACCGCAAAGACTGATAAGCATGGATCAAGTCAAGGCCTCGCCTGCCAAGGGACGCGATCTCGCCTCGCCCGAGCCCGGCCTCGGGCGGGAACAGTAGTCCCGGGCGGATTCACGCCTCGCCCGAGGGCCTCCACAGGCAGTAGGCGCACCCTCGGCTCGCTCGAAGTTTAGCTCAGGCAAGCTTTTTCGTGCAGCGACCTCGGCCAAATCACCTTACCAACCGACCGTATCGCATGCGCATTTAATGCGGGGATCACCTGACACCTTATCCTGACACGCGCGCCTCAGTCGGCAAGGTTGAAGTGACCGCAGTCATGTCGCCCTTTCACTGACCGTTCTGACAGGAAAACAGCACTGTTCGCCCCGCTCCGACTACTATGCCAACCACCAGGGAAAGACTGACAACAGTAAATCATGGCCTCTCCCGAGTTCAGCCTCGGGCGCAACAGGGAGCTCCGCCTCGCCCGACGTCAGGCCTCGGCCTCGGCGTCGGCCTCGGGAGAAGGTCTCCGCCTCGCCCGACCTCAGGCCCCAGCCTCAGCGTCGGCCTCGGGAGAAGGCCTCCGCCTCGCCCGACCCTAGGCCTCAGCCTCAGCCTCGGCCTCGGGGGAAAATCTCTGCCTCGCCCGACCTCAGCCTCGGAGGAGTCGCCGCCTCGCCCGACCTTAGCCTCGGACCAACTACGCTATTGGGGATCCATCATTACCCTACCCCTAACTAGCCGCCTCAGGCCACGAAGGAACAAGACCGGTGTCCCATCTAAGTTACTCCGGCAACAGGTAATGATGGTTCCCTGCATGCGTCCATGACATCGGTTGTTCTCAAACCCCCTACGAAGGCAAAGAAACATCAGCAGGACCCCGGGCCGCACCGCCAGCTGCGCTTCTACAGGGCTCAAGCACTTCCCTGACAGCCACGTTAACACATATACAGGGCTTAGGCACTTCTCCGCCAGCCACGTTAGCACATAGCTACACCCCCATTATACAGTTGGACCATCTCCTTGTATCTATAAAAGGGGATGTCCAGGGCCTTCCTGGAGGGGGGACGGAGAGGACGGGAGGCGAGCAGATGCAGGCAGAGTAGGAGAAACGCGGTGGAGGCTAACTCAGACACCGCACCTTAGGACCGGATCCTCTCTCTCTCTCTCTCGCTCGCTCTCCCTCGCAACGCTTGTAACCCCTACTGCAAGCACCCCCGGTGCGAGATAATACAAGCCTCATCCCTTCACTTGTGTTCCATCTTGCATCAACCCATCTGAACAGGGGCACGCGGCACTAAATTCACTAGTCGGTCCGGTTCAGGGTCCCCCGGGTCCGAAACACCGACATATACCATAATCCTAGGTTTTGGGTGTGGACTAAGTATCTTAAGATTCTCTTAACGGCTACATGATGACAATCTTTTGGATTTGCTTGAAAACGTGCACACATGCATACACTTACCATGATATCAGGTCTAGATGCACATAAATAAAGCAGTGACCCTATCATTGATCTATATAGCTTTTGGTCTACCGGTTTACCTTCTTCATTAAGGTCGAGATGTCCATTTGATGACATTGGTGTCTTGGCGTGCTTTTCCTTTTCCATGCCAAATTTCTTGAGCATGTCTTGTGTATACTTGGTTTGGCACAGAAAGGTACCTTCCTTGAGTTGTTTTACTTGAAATCCCAGGAAGTATTTGAGTTCACCCATCATAGACATCTCAAACCTATTCGTCATTACCTTGCTAAATTCTTCACAAAATTTCTCATTAGTACTACCAAATATAATGTCATCGATATATATTTGGCACACAAATAATTCATTATCAACTTTGCGAGTAAATAAAGTAGAGTCAGCTTTTCCTATTTTAAATCCATTTTTAATTAGAAAATCTTTAAGACATTCATACCAAGCTCTAGGGGCTTGTTTAAGCCCATAGAGCGCTTTGTGGAGTAGATAAACATGGTTTAGCTTTCTTGTATCTTCAAATCCCGGTGGTTGCTCCACATAGACCCGCTCTTGTAGTGGTCCATTTAGAAATGCGCTCTTGACATCCATTTGGTACAGCTTGAAATCATGATTAGTAGCATAGGCAATTAATATTCTTATTGACTCTAACCTTGCTACCGGTGCATATGTTTCACCAAAGTCAAGTCCCTCCACTTGAGTGAAGCCTTGGGCAACTAACCGTGCTTTGTTTCTTGTAACAACGCCATGTTCATCTTGTTTGTTCCTAAAGACCCATTTTGTTCCAATCACATTTTGCTTAGGTCTTTGAACTAAGGACCAGACTTCATTCTGTGTGAAGTTGTTTAACTCCTCTTGCATTGCGATTATCCAATCTGGATCACCCAGCGCTTCTTCAACCTTAAGTGGCTTAAGAGAGGAAACAAACGAATAAAATTCACAAAAATTTGCTAAACGAGATCTACTTGTTACCCCTCTTTTGATACTCCCAAGAATGTTGTCCACTGGATTATCTCTTTGGATGGTATGGTGGACTCGAGGATGGGGCACTGATGGTTGTCTTTGAATTTGGTCTTCATCATCATCCACTTGATCAAGAGGCACTTCATCATCAACACCTCCAGGTTCATCTTCCACCATGGTTGGTATCTCTTGGGGTTGATGAACTTCTTTAAGAATTGGATGACTTGAGGTTGATGGGTTTGCTTGAGTGGAGGATTGATCACCCACCACCTTTGCGCCCACATCAAAGACCTCATTTGTCATCCACAAGGTTCCTTCTTCATCATCCTTTTCTTATGGTCTCACTTCACCTATTGCAAGCTTCTTTATGGCCTCACAAGGTGGTTCTTCATTTCCTACAATATCATTGGAAACATGCCCTTGCGAGCCATTAGATTCATCAAACGTCACGTCTATCGCTATTTCAACAAGACCGGTGGTATTATTGAAAACACGATATCCATGTGCATTTGATGCATAACCAAGCAAGAAACCCTCGTCCACTCTAGGAGCAAACTTTGAGCTCTTGACTTTCATGTTAAAAATAAAGCATTTACAACCAAAGACTCTAAAGTAATCAACTTTAGGTTTGTTACCAGTGAGAAGCTCATAAGTAGTCTTCTTATAGACCTTATGAAGATATAGCCGGTTGATTGCATGACAGGCGGTGTTGACCGCCTCAGCCCAGAAGTTGTCAGGTGTCTTGTATTCATCTAACATGGTTCTTGCAGCTTCAATTAGTGTACGATTTTTCCTTTCCACTACTCCATTTTGTTGTGGAGTGTAGGGGACCGAGAACTCATGTTTGATTCCTTCTTCGCTTAAGAATTCTTCAATACCTGTATTCTTGAACTCTGTCCCATTGTCACTTCTCACTTTCTTGATTTTAAGCTCAAACTCATTTTGAGCTCTTCTCATGAATTTCTTCAAAGTCTCTTGGGTTTCACCTTTGTCACTCAAAAAGAAAACCCAGGTGAAGCGAAAAAAATCATCAACAATAACTAAACCATACTTACTCCCTCCAATACTTATGTAGGCCACGGGACCGAATAGGTCCATATGAAGAGGCTCCAAAGGCCTCTTAGTTGTGACCACATTCTTTGATTGATGTGGGACTCCATGTTGCTTTCCTGCTTGGCATGCGCCACAAACCCTATCTTTCTCAAACACAACATTTGTTAGTCCAATGATGTGACTATCCTTTTGAAGTTTGGCCAAATTCCTCATGCCGACATGAGCTAGCCGGCGATGCCATAGCCAATCCTTGTCGGATTTTGCCACTAAACAAATCTCAAGTGTCACCTTACTTGTTGTGAAATCAACAAGATAAAGTTTGCCCTTCAATCGACCCATAAAAGCAACTGAGGAATCCTCCCTTCTAAGGATCTTCACATCCACATCAGAAAATAGACAGTTATATCCCATTCCACAAAGTTGTGAAACAGACATCAAATTGTAGCTTAGAGAATCTACTAGCAAAACATTTGAAAGTGATTGTTGGTCAGAGATAGGAATTTTACCAATACCAATCACTTTACTCTTGCCACTATCTCCAAACACAATTTCTTGTGCTTCTTGAGTTAGTTGCAAGGAGTGAAACATGTCTTTCTCCCCAGTCATGTGATTTGTACATCCACTGTCAAGCACCCAGCTTGACCCACTAGAGGACTAGACCTGCAAAACAAATTTAAGCTATGCTTTTAGGTACCCAAATTGAATTGGGTCCTACAGTGTTAGTTATAGCCTTGGGTACCCACACACTTCTTTTCATGACCTTTCTCTTAGTGTAGGCACCCACATATTTAACAACCAATTTTCATGAATCCCAAGTCAACATATAATCACAAAGATAGGAATGAGAAATGGGAGCTCTAAACTTTTCTCCATTTGTGGAGACCGCATCCTTCATCTTGTCCTTTGTGTAACTCAAGTTTACCTTTACTTGAGTTGACTTGTAATTTGAGGAGTGAATCCTCCCCAAGGCATCATATAGGGTAGTTCCCTCTATGAACTTGGGGGATCTCCACCCCTTATGCTCTATGCTAGGGTTTACCTTGTTTGAGTTGTACCCAAGCCCCTTTCTCCCATTATTGGGCTTCAAGGTTTTATACTTGGGTTCAACTTTCTTTAACCCATCATTGCTAGAGCACTTCTTCAATATTTTCTTGACTTTAACCTGTGAGCTTTCCTTCCTTGCATGGTTAGTCAAGCAACAAGAAGCATGATATTTTGTACAATGTTTACAAATATTGTTATTTGAGGAGCTAGTTGTAGACTTTTCACTAAATATGAAGTGTTGAAGTTCTTGCAGTTTTCAAGTTGCACTTGAAGTTCTTGATTTTGAACTGTTAAGCATGACAAGCTTGATTCAAGTGCATCCTTGTCATTTGCAATATTAACTATAGAGGTTTTCATATTTGTCATTTCTTTCTCTTTATCCTCTATAGTTATTTTGGCTAATGATACTTCCTTAGTCAAATCTCCTAGCATTTCATCTTTATTGAATAGCAATTCTTGAAGCTCTAGGTTTCTCTCCTTTTCAAGGATGAGCAAGTCTTCTTGAGCGTCAAGAGTAGCTTTTCTTTTATCTAGCTTCTCCATCAATTTAGTAATAACATTGTATCCATTTAAACCAAATTCTTTAATCATTTTATTTTTCATGGCAATTTGTTCATCATCATCATTTGTGAAGTCATCACTAAATAAAGTTACCTTATCTCCTTTGGCCATGAAGCAAGTTGGAGTGTAGGAGTCATCGTGAAGGTTGGTGAAGAGTTGTGAGCTTGAAGTAGATTGGATGGCGATGTTTGCCACCTCTTCTCTTCTTCGGAGCTAGAACTTTCTTCATCGGAGTTCCATTCTTCACCAATGTGGGCTTGGCCATATTTCTTCTTCTTGAAGTATCCCTTGTTCTTGCCCCCCCTTTTTGAACTTATCCTTTTTGTATTTCTTCTTGGCTTCTTGTTCCTTTTTGTTTGGACAATCCGCTATGAAATGACCGGTTTGGCCACATTCATAACATGCCCTCTTCTTTCCTTTTCTTTGATACTTATCGTTTTTCCTCACAAACTTCTTGAAGGTTTTGATGAACATAGCTGTGTCTTCATAACTAGAACTATCTTCATCACTTGATGTTTCGACCACTTTCTTTGTCTTGTAATCTTTGTTCTTCTTGGAGGAATCTTGTTCATTTGAGATCAAGGCATGAGTGTCTCTTGTCTTGATTGGGGCTTCTTCAGACTCATGTTGTTAAATCTTTGCAAATAGTTGGTGAGGTGTCATTTCCTCATAGTCATCACGGTCTCTTATCATTCTTGCTAGACTCTTGTCCTTTTCTTTGTATGCTCTCATAAATAGTCTAGTGACCTTGGAGTCACTCCAATCTTCACTTCCAAGCACTCTTATTTTGTTGACCAACACCATTAGCCAGTCAAAGAGTGATTGAAGTGACTCACCCTTAGTCCAATCATATCGTGCAAACTCACTCTCCAAAGCTTCAATTTTATGTCTCTTAGCTTTGGGGTCTCCTTCATGTGACATTTTGAGAATGTTCCAAATGTCACGAGCATCCTCTATTCCTTGGACTTTCTGGTACTCTTCCAAACAAAGGCTTCCTTTTATTATGATCACCGCTTGAGCATTACGGTGCACTTCTTGCATCATTTCCGGATTCATCTCTTCTCCTTGGGCGGGCTTATACATACCTATATTGACAATCTCCCAAAGACTAGGATGTACACCGATTAAATGTGACTTCATCTTATCGGCCCACTCGTCATAGTTCAACTCACTAAGAGTTGGTAACTTTCCAAGTGGGGCGGAAGAGAAGTTGGGAATAAAATTTCTAGAATAATCAAATTGAACTTTATTGAACTCGTTACCTTTACTTTTGGTAGATGATCCTTCGGTGTTGAGACTTACTTTGCTCATCACCCTTGACACTAAAAGTTCTACCAAATCATCATTGTATTTGATTTTTCCCTTTCCTTTGTCTTCTTCGGCCTTTCTTCTTGATTCTTCTTCTTTGGCCCTTTTCTTAGCATCTTCCTCTTTCATTTTGAGGAACATCTTCTCGACAATCTTCATGGCGAGGTCGAGGACCTTGGGGTCTATTTCCTCACCGGAAGATGTGACGGGGATTTCCTCGAGGAGAGGATCCACATGGTCCCTTTGAGTAGACATGATCGTTTCCTCATGCGATTAAGCGTAAAACGAGGTATGAAGCTTTGATACCAATTGAAAGTAGCCTAGAGGGGGGTGAATAGGCTACATCTGAAATTTTTCACTAAAAAACTTCGAGATAATGTTAAATTCAAGTTGCACTGGTGCAAACTGGTTCAGCTGATTTTGTTTACAGCTGAACAAGTTTGAACCTGCTCAACTTAGATCAGATAAACAGTTAAACAAGTGACAAAGTAATGAGAGATTTTTGCTTAATACTTGCCCTAGAGAAAATCCACTCAAATAGGTGACAAATCGGTGTGAATTGGTTTCACACGATTTGCACACAATATAATCGAATATGAACTAACCAACAATTTAAAGCACTTATCAAGAACACACAAGAACACACGATTTAACCCAAGGTTCGGCAACCACCACAAAGGTGTCTGTAGGAAACAGGTGATGCCTAAGAGGGGGTGAATTAGGACTTCTAAAACTTTTACTAAACTAGGCCACAATTAAATCCCTAGAGCAAAACCTATGCAAATAATCAAACTAGAATGTGCAAACTAGGTTTTGTCTAAGTGTTGCTATCTCTACCGCAATGGCTAACTTTCAATCTACACTAAATAAGTATGTATACAAGATTGAAACTTAAATGCTTAATATAAATGCGGAAACTTAAAGAGCAAAGTAGAGATGCAAACTCTCGTGGATGACACCGGTATTTTTACCGAGGTATCCAGAACCACGCAAGGTCCCGACTAATCCTCGTTGGTGCCCCTACGCTAAGGGAAACCCACGCGAGGGCCAAGCACCATGGTCGAGTAACTCCGTAGAGAGCCGCAGGCCTTCTCCATGCGCAAGTGGTGCTCCGCTTCCGGCTCCTCTCGGACGCTCCCCGCCGTCTCCACTATCGAGCTTCTAGCCGAAACGCTGCGGGTCTCATTCCCTCCGGTACACGGTGGCGGCCGTGACACAAACACGGTTGTCACGGTCTCGCAAGACTCTCGCCCCACTCGGTACAATTACAACGACTCACGCAAGAGCTGAGGGGTTGTGTGGTTTTACAAAACTCACTCAACTAACTAGGGTTCACCTAGAGCAAGCGCTAAAGCGGTCTAACTATCCTAAGCACTTCGCAAAGCACCTATGCTAATCACCGAGTGATTCTATTAAGCACTTGGGTGTTTGAGCTCTTGGAAATGTGCACTATATGCCTTGGTATGTTGCTTGGGCTCCCACACCTTAAAATGGCCGGTTGGATGAAGTATATATAGGCCCCAACTCCAAAATAGTCGTTGGAGAAAAGTTGCAGTTCTCTGCGGCACACCGGACAGTCCGGTGGTGCACCGGACAGCGCACTATAGCCTGTCCAGTGCGCCTAGTCGTTGCTCTGTCAGAGCAGGTGACCGTTGGCGCCGTAGGCTTTCCACACCGGACAGTCTGGTGCTCACATCGGACAGTCCGGTGGTCTTCTCTCTGGGTGCCACCTAGAACTAGCCATTGGGCTGGAGTTCCCTGGTGCACCGGACAGTCCAGTGTGTGGGCACCGGACAGTCCGGTGCTCCACGCAAAGACAGTCTGCAGGCAGCACACTTGGACTTTTCTTGGATCTTCTTAATGTCTTCTTTTGAGGTGTTGCTTTCCTCAATTCCTTAGTCCAAGTAAATATTGCATCCTGTGAACTACAAACACAAACACTAGAAAACTTATTAGTTCACGGATTGTGTTATTCATCAAACACCAAAACTCAATTAGCCAAATGGCCCGGGGTCCATTTTTCTTACAATCTCCCCCTTTTTGGTGATTGATGAAAACACGACCAAAGCAAGCAAATAATACAAGTATTTGAATGAAAATATGCAGTCTACTTGCTAGGATGCATGTTTGTCCCCATAATGTGATATTATGGACTTAAGCCTCCCCCTAACTCCATAATTCACTTACTTCCTATTTTTGGACCAAATAACCAAAACCACTTGAAAAACTATTTGTAGATTTAAAGTTTTAAATTTGTGGTGTTTGGTGTTTGATATAGTTTTCATTGCTTTGGTCCCTAAACTTCTCCCCCTTTGGCATCAACCACCGAAAAGGAAGACATTAAAAGCATGTAGGAAGTAAATAAAAGCTTGTCCTCAAAAGATTACTCCCCCTAAATGAGTGTTCTCCTTTAGAAAGAGTTTTCTCCCCCTTTAGAGATGAAGAAAAGCTCCCCCTGACAAAGATCTTAGGAAAAAGCATATGAAAATTAGAGGTGCAAGACATGATTTTAAAAGACTAACTTCCCTTATGCATAGGTAACATAATATGAGTTGACCACTTATGCATTTTTAGCAACATGAAAGTATATGATATGAAATATAATCTAATCAAATATTGGAGAAGACATGTAAATGATACTAGATGTAGTCTCAAAAGATACCGATTGAAATTCAATGGCGAGCTTGAGAGACATGAGAGTTCTTGGAGATTTTGCAGTGGAAGATTGTTGTCTTTCTCTGGGGACTTCATTTTCCTTACAATGAGACTATCACATGAAATAGACTTGAAAAGATGTTAATCTCAAAGTACTAGATTATAGAGTAACCTCCCCTGAAGGTGTGCATACAAGTTTTGAATATTTGTCGGAGACATGCACTTTGATTTGATATCAAGAGGGGCAAATTATCTATAATCCGAACTTTGGCACATATAAGTTAAATGATACAACTTGTAGAATTCAAAATTTTCAATTTGATGTATCATTTACTATGGAGTGATATAGAAGCTATGTGTCGTGCTTAAATAAACATTTTAAACCATGTAGGTTTGCTTAAGTATATGAATTAAAAGCAAGCAATCCTACCATGTGATTTACCTAGTATGCATAATTTTAAACAAAAGTAAATAACAAATGTAATACTAGGCAAGAAAGGTAAACTAGATATAAGGTAAATAGATATGCATATCTAAAAATAAGAGATACAATAAATCTAGTTACCTTAGTCATGGGTGGGAAATTTGGGTCCAAAATTTTCACTAACCCACTTGGCAATTAACTTTGATCCAATATGATGTATCCCATGATATACATCCTAAATTTGTCAAGTCTCCAAATTTCCCGAAGACCTTCGGTCCGCGCACTTCCCTTTCGGGATCCAAACCTTCTTGGTGCTTTTCATGGTTGAAATTATTTCCTTTGGCACCCAGATGCGTTTGGCCCCCTTTCCTTTGTTGACTTGTTTGTTGGCCTTGATTGCTATCATCTTTCCATTCTTTTTCTTCTTGATCAAATATGGTGTAGCATCCTTTTTGTTCACCTTTTTGATGTAGGTGTTGGAGATTTTGCTTAATGGCTTTTGCTTGAGCTTTTGCCTTTGTTTATCCCCGGTCATCGCCTTGCATTAGAAAGACTTGTGGCATTCCATGTGGCATAGCCTACAAATCACAGTTTCTCCCTCTACAGGCTTGTTCACTCCCACAGTGGTGTTATCCTGTGGAGGTCGGATTTGTTTGGCTTTGCCTTTCTTGTTATACAAAGCCTTGCCAAGGCGAGCCACTTCTCGATTTAATTGTTCATTTTCCTTTGCAACCTCATCCGAACATGTCTCTACAACAATATTCTCAACAACGACTTGGTTGCAGGGGTTAGAATCATCAATTAAATCAAAGCAAGAAGTAGAAGCATCTTTCTTAATTATTTCAGGTATTTCAACTAAAGATGCTACTGGGGTGCTACCAATGTTTTCTAGCTTAGTAGTTAGCTCATTATTATGTATTGTCACACCCGGTTTTGGAAGGCAAACCAAGTGCGAACTATGTACGTGCCAGGATCAGAACTCACGTACACAGCGATTACATAAATGAACATCAATGCACATTGCTCGAATAATAACTTAAAAGAGTATTAACTTATTACATCACAGAGTCATAGACATCCACATAGTCATCGTCTTAACAGGTAAATCAAAGTGCTAGCGAAACGCAGTAAAGATAAGGCCTTCACAGGCAGCTGACTGGGGGTTGCCGCCAACCCACACCTAGAATTCGTCGTAGTCTTGGAACTCCTGGAAGTCTCCTTCCACGGCTTCGCCTTCTCCTGAGCAGTGGTTGCAATGTGGACAACCTGGTGTTTTGTGGTAAAGCAAGGATGAGTACACATCAACGTACTCAGCAAATGCCCCGTTTGGCTGAAGTGGACTAGCTTTATGTGGGGTTAAGGTCAAAGCAGATTGCTTTTAGATGGTCAGGCATTTATTATTAGTGGAAGCCAAGTTTTATCATATAACCATCCCATGAGTCATTTCCTCATCGAGGAAACATCATGATCATCACCGAACCAAAAACATTAATAGAACCATTGTATCTCGAACCATCTGTATCTCTAATCAAAGAGGATCCCAAGGCTGCTCTTAACCGTGAGCACGGCTGATATATCAGTTTCACTACCCTCTGCAGAGGTCGCACACTTTACCCATGAGCCGTGATTCCCTCTCTAGCCCGGGCTTGCAAGACCCTTATTCACTCCCAAGGTGAATGGCCAGGGACTCACTACGAAGCCTTTACAAAGATTCCCTAGAGGTCATAGCTGCCCGTTAGGTTTCTCCAGTTTGATAAACACAGTACCTCTCCCCGCAGGAGGGCGACTAAAAAGCAAAACGAAAGAACCTCGGCACCCAGCCTCGGCAGAGAAAGCACTGTGCCTGGACCCCATTGACGGCACGACAGCGAAGCAACTACACTTCTAGTTCTTCTAATTAATTAGCTAAGGGCACCCCATTCCACCCTCATGGTTGCACTGTTATCCCGGGTGGTCTCTCAACGAACAGGTCCTTACGGAGAGGTACTCAGGAAACAGCCTGAGTCCCCTAAATGCCACAAGTATATCATCATATCCAGAATAAAATCATAGTATCATCATTGTATCTCATCATGTTCATTGATTAAAGTAAAGCGCTAGCTTGTAGCTAACCATAGTAACCCAAAAGGTAAATCAAGGACCAGGTAAATAGAAAGCTAGTAAATCCTTAGGTTGTTCATAGTATGCGGGACAGTGTATTATAAAGTAAATGGGACATAATGGGTCAGAGGACACTTGCCTTCACCAAGCTGCTGCTGCTCAGGGTCTTCTCCTGCAATTCCCTCAGACTCCACGAACGGCCCGATATCTACGCGAGTGCAAACATACATCCAACATTCTTGAAATGGTAGAAAACAATACACCATACAACAGTATAGATCAAATAAATATGCACGCGACAAAAAAATTCGCGTCTACGACTACGCGAGAACGGAACCGAGACGACTGATACTACGGTCGAGAGATATCACATGTATACTAAGCGAATGTGAATTATAATATTTAATTTGGCTTAATCATATTAACAGACAATGATCACATGCCGAGTAAAATTACTACTTAGTCCCGATTAGTG
The DNA here is from genome assembly GCA_029449295.1 of Zea luxurians. NCBI lineage: Eukaryota > Viridiplantae > Streptophyta > Magnoliopsida > Poales > Poaceae > Zea > Zea luxurians. Next base: position 114,279,495 of record JAOPSE010000005.1, on the reverse strand, counting down.
TGTTGTTCGAATAACCGTTGCTTAAATATATATTTAATTAGCGCGAGCTATTCTAGGTGAGATGAGTCACTAGCGTGCGTAAAACGCACGACGACACGTGTGAACAGCACGCACGACGCGCGCGGACAGCACGCGACGATTTATTGCGCGACGCGCGGGCAATGGCGAACGACACGAACGCGCACGGGGTTAGACGGGGGGGTAGACGGGGGTAGACGAAAGTCGTCTAGGGGTAGACGAAGGGTAGGCGAACGTAGACGGAGTCCCATCGACGCACTGCGCGCAAGCAAACGCGAGCGCGCGCACTAGTTGCGCGACGCACGACACATTAAATAATTAGCAAACCGCGGCTAATTAATGACGTGACGACGAACAACCTATATTACATTTAAACACGACAATTATATTTCTAGTTCAATTTAGTTGACGTAAACTGCTTGTGTGGAATATTTTAGATAACAAAAGAATTATCAATTAATCGGTGACTAATACGAGAACTAATTGACTAACGCGTACGGACGATTATAACGAAGTAAATAATTATTGCGTGCAAACTGCGCGCGCGACGCGCGCGAAACAGCGCGAGGACTCTACAAACAATGACGAGGCGCGCGAGATACCCGTGATCACGTGCGAAACTGCGCACGCGAGACTGACGAGTACGCGATGCGCTAGGTGATCGTAGCGAGGCACGGCGAAGGTAAACGAACGGCCGGGGCGAGCTGGGCAGCGGCGAGCGCGCAGCAACGCAGCTGCAACGCGCAGGGGCGAGGTTCGACGATGAACGGCTGCTACGATGCTAAACGTCAACGCGGCTGGGCATGCTGAGCGCGCAGCAATGCGGCTGCGACGCGCAGGGACTAGGCTTTGACGGCGAGGGGATGCTGCTGCTACGTCGACGCTAAGCGACGGCGGCCTCTGCTCGCCGGACGAGAGCGCGCGGGGCTGCTGGACACGTGGGTTAAGCATCGCGCAGGGGCCGACCGGCGAGACGACGGCTGGGCTGGGTGCTCGACCGACGGAACGACGAGACGGAGAGGAACGGGACGTCCGGGCCGGCTCAGCCGAGCCTCAGCCGCGACGGGTGAGCAGCACGCCGAGAGAAGAGTGGGGGAGAGAGGAAGGAGTCTGCTCACCTCGGCGGCACGGCTCTCCGGCGACGGGACGCGGGACTCCGGCGACGGGGACGCAGAGAGCGGGGCGAGGCGAGGAGGAGCGGTGCTGGGCGAGAAACTGGCGAAGAAAACTGCGCGTCGGGCGAAGAAATCGTGCGGCGTGCGAAGAAGTCGTGCGTCTGGCGGTTTCAAGGAGATGAACAGGGCGCCCCTGACGCGCGGGCCCCCCTGGCTGAGCAGAAACGTGGTGGCGGCGCTCCTTCACGCGCGGGCGAGCGGCTGCGTGCGCGCGACGCGCGACGCGCGCGCTGCTGGGCCAGGCGCAGGCGCGGGCGAGCGGCTGGGCTGGGGCGCGCTGCTGCCGCGAGCTGCTGGCTGGGCCGCGGCCGCTGGCGAGCGCAGGCGCAGCGAGCTGGGCCGCGCGGCCGCTGGCTGGCGCGCGCACGCGCACGGGAGGGGCTGGGGTGGGCCGCCGCGGAGCTGGGCTGGCGCGCTGGCTGCGCGCGCGGGGGGGGAAGAGTTGGGGGTGGGCCGCGGCGCGCGGGCCCGTGAAAGAGGGTGGGCGCGATGGGCCGAGAGGGGGAAGAAAGAGAGGGGGAGGGGGCGCGGGTGGGCTGGCCGAAATGGGCCAGGGAAAGGGGCTGGGCCACTTTTCCTTTTTCCTTCTCTTTTCTTTCTGTTTTCTATTTATTTCAGTTTGACTTTATGTGCAAATAAATGATTAGATGAAAGATCAAGCAAACCATTCATCAAACAAAAAGAACAAATGTTTTCTAACCTAATGCAACAACCATTGTTCCCTTAGGGTTTAACCTACTAGATTATAACTGCATTTATAAATAAAATAACCATTCTACTTCAAGGGAAAAGAGAAAAACAGAGATTGGGTAAGATGAGATGAGAGGAATAACGCCTGAATTTGTGGATATGAGCAAAGAAATTTTATACCCCAAACTCAGGGTGTTACAAACCTATCCCCCTTAAAAGAATCTCGCCCCGAGATTCAAGGTTGGTCAGCAAAGAGTTCGAGGTATTTGGCTTTTAGATCATCTTCTCGTTCCCAGGTTGCTTCTTCCTCCGAGTGGTGACCCCATCTGACTTTGCACATTCTGATGGTGTTCCTCCGGGTGACTCTGTCTGCAAACTCCAGAATCTGCGTTGGCTTCTCTATGTAGGTCAGATCCTCTTGGACTTCCAAGTCCTCCACTGGCAACTGTTCTTCGGGTACTCGCAGACACTTCTTCAATTGCGACACGTGGAACACATTGTGCACTGCCGACAAACTTTCTGGTAAGTTGAGCTGGTAGGCCACTTCTCCACGCTTTGCTTGAATCTGATATGGTCCAACGTACCGGGGTGCTAACTTGCCTTTGACTCCGAACCTTCTGACTCCTCTGATAGGTGACACCTTCAGATAGACGTAATCTCCCACTTCAAAACTCAGTTCTCTTCTCCTTCTGTCCGCATAGCTTCGCTGTCTTGATTGTGCTATCTTCAGATTCTCCCGAACCATTTTGATATTCTCTTCGGCTTCAAGCAAAATGTCGGGGCCAAACACCTGTCTCTCTCCAGGCTGGTCCCAATGCAGCGGAGTCCTACAACTCCGTCCATAGAGCGCCTGAAACGGTGACATCTTCAAACTGGCTTGGTAACTATTGTTGTAAGAAAATTCTGCGTAAGGTAACCTTTTGTCCCATCCTGACTTGTCTTGCAACGCACAGGCTCTCAGCATATCTTCTAGGATCTGATTAGTTCTTTCAGTCTGACCGTCTGTCTGTGGATGATAAGCCGAGCTGAAGTTCAAATGTGTGCCCAAAGCTTCTTGTAGTTGCTGCCAAAAATGAGAGGTAAACTGTGTTCCTCGATCTGACACTATCTTCTTCGGCACACCATGAAGGCAGACTATTCGGGACATGTATAACTCAGCTAACACTGCTCCGGTGTACGTTGTCTTCACAGGTATAAAATGGGCTACCTTTGTTAAGCGGTCCACAACCACCCAGATGGAATCATAGCCGGCCCGGGTACGAGGTAGGCCAACTATGAAATCCATCCCGATCTCATCCCACTTCCACTGAGGGATCTGCAATGGCTGCAACAGTCCGGCGGGTCTTTGATGCTCTGCTTTGGTTCTTTGACAGCTATCACAGATGGCGACATATTCTGCGATTTCTCTTTTCATGCCATACCACCAAAATCTCCTTTTTAAATCTTGATACATCTTTTCACTTCCAGGGTGTATGGAATAGGCTGTCTCATGAGCTTCCTTTAGGATCAGCTCCCGAATAGGTTTGATGTCGGGAACACACAATCGGTCCTTGAACCATATTACTCCCTCTTCATCCTCTCGAAAGTCTTTGCCTCTTCCTTCTAAGATCAGCTGCCGGATATTGTTGATGTTTTCATCATCCTTCTGTCCTTCTTTGATCTCCCGCTCTAGGGTGGGCTCTAATTCCACTGTTACTCCTTGCGTACTGTTCAGGAAATCGAGACTCAGTCTGTCGAACTCCTTGGCTAACTCATATGGCATTGGGTACGTGGCCAACATATTGACTTGACTCTTCCTGCTCAGAGCATCTGCAACAACATTGGCTTTGCCTGGATGGTAATGTATCTCCAACTCATAGTCTTTGATCAATTCCAACCATCTTCGCTGCCTCATGTTTAACTCTAACTGGGTGAATATGTATTTCAGACTCTTGTGATCTGTGTAGATGTCGCACTTCTGTCCATACAGGTAATGTCTCCACGTTTTTAACGCATGAACCACCGCTGCCAACTCTAGGTCGTGTGTGGGGTAATTCTTCTCATGGATCTTCAGCTGTCGAGATGAGTATGCTACAACTCTTCCTTCTTGCATTAGCACACATCCCAATCCGGTGTAAGAAGCATCGCAGTACACCGAGAATGGCTTGTGAACATCAGGCAGAACTAACACAGGTGCTGTGGTCAATCTATTCTTCAGTTCCTCAAATGCTTCTTGACACTTTTGGGTCCACTTAAACTCAACTTTCTTCGCTAGCAACGCTGTCATTGGTCTAGCAATCTTTGAAAAGCCTTCAATGAAACGCCTATAGTATCCGGCCATTCCAATGAAGCTCTTGATCCCACGAACATCCTTCGGTGCCTTCCAATTCAGGATATCTGCTACTTTCTTTGGGTCCACAGCTAACCCATCTTGGTTTATGATGTGACCCAGAAACAAGACTTCATGAATCCAGAACTCGCATTTACTCAGCTTGGCATACAACTGATGCTCTCGTAGTCTTTGCAATACCATCTTCAAATGCTCCACATGTTCTTCCTCACTTTTGGAATATATGAGAATATCGTCGATGAACACTACCACAAACTTGTCTAGGTAGTCCATGAACACACTGTTCATCAGGTACATAAAGAAGGCTGGCGCATTTGTCAAACCAAAGGACATAACTGTATACTCATATAACCCATACTTGGTGATGAATGCTGTCTTCGGTATGTCCGAGGGTCGGATTCTGAGTTGATGGTAACCCGATCTCAGATCTATCTTCGAAAATATGCTGGCACCTCTGAGCTGGTCGAACAAATCTTCTATCCTTGGCAGGGGGTACTTGTTCTTGACAGTGACTTCATTCAGGGCTCTGTAATCTATGCACATCCTTTTGGTACCATCTTTCTTCTCTACAAACAATACTGGAGCGGCCCAAGGCGAGGTACTTGGTCTGATGTAACCCTTTTCTAATAGCTCATCAATCTGCTTCTTGAGTTCCACCAATTCTGGTCCAGACACTCGATAGGCTCTTTTGGAAATGGGGGCGGTACCAGGGATAAGCTCTATGGCAAATTCGACTTTTCTCTCGGGTGGCATGCCCGTTAGCTCCTCGGGAAACACATCCGGAAAGTCTGACACAACCTTGATAGCCTCAAGCGGTTTGGCCTCCTTACTATCAACTGAAATCTGGTGACAATCTCCCTCCGCTGATTTAGGTATCCTTAGCTCAGCCACTACCTCTTCTCCGGACGGGGACTTCAATGTTACGGCCCTCTTGTCACAGCTAACATTCGCTTCATATTTCATTAACCAATTCATCCCTAGGATGACATCTACCCCAAGGGTGTCTATTACTATTAGATCACTGGGGAACCCTATCCCCCTTATTTCCACCCTTATATTTGAGCATACTCTATCTGCTTGCACTTTACCACCAACCGAATTAATCCTCATGGGCGGCATCATTGCCTCTACTGAGATGTTATGCATTTCTACCCATAATGCAGTGACAAATGAATGAGTTGCACCAGTATCAAATAGCACTTTTGTGGGATGAGATTCGACTGAGAACATACCTACTGCCACATCTGGTGCATCTTGGATCGCTTCGGCCTCCAAGTGGTTCACCTTCCCATGGTTGTACGCTTGGCCACGATTACCTGCTGCCTGTTGAGGTACACCTTGCCTTGCTGGAGCATTGGGGTTGGTCTGCTGCTGCGCCATCTTCTTTGGGCAATGCATCGCCCAGTGGCCTTGTTCTCCACAGTGGAAACATCCTCTGCTTCCTCCTTGTGTTGGGGCTGCTTGGTTGCTCTGATTTGCTGCTGGGGCAGGAAGGCGAGGTGCCTGGTTGTTCTGCCTTTGATACTGGTTACCTCCCTACTGGCTGTTCTGACGATACTGCTGCTGCTGTGGGTACTGCCTCTGAGACTGTTGCTGGTACGGACGCTGATTCTGATGCTGATATCCCTGTGGGTGACCGGACCTGCCTTGCTGAGATGAACTGCCTGAGAAGCGGGGACGGCTGATGCTCCCGGACTGTGGTCCACTCATCTTGCGCTTCCGATCTTCCATATCCTTGCGCTTTCTCTCGGTCATGATCGCCCTATCGATCAGGTGCTGGAAGGTGGGGAAGGTGTGGTTCATCAGCTGGTAATGCAGGGGATCCACCAAACCCCTCATGAACCTGTACTGCCTTTTAGCATCAGTGTTGACGTCTTCAGGTGCATAACGAGATAGCTGCAGAAACTTGTCCCTATATTCACTAACAGATAGGGGTCCCTGCCTCAGAGCCAAGAACTCCTCTTTCTTCATGATCATCAGTCCCTCTGGAACATGGTACCGACGGAAACTCTCGCTGAATTCCTCCCAAGTGATAGCTTCAGGGTCAGCATGGGTAGCAAGGTAGGACTCCCACCAGGACTGGGCTGCTCCCCTTAGCTAGCGGGGACCATACAGGACCTTCTCCCTGTCGTCACATTGGGCGGTGCGCAGTTCCATTTCCACTGCACGCAACCAGTCTTCTGCATCCATGGGGTCAGCAGAATGGGCGAAGGTAGGAGGGTGCCCTCTCATGAACTCGCCACGCTTATCCCGTGGCATCTGGGGCATCTGCACTTGCAACTGGGGTTGGGGTCGCTGTTGAGCCTGCTGCATGGCTGCCAGAGTCTGCCCAATAGCCTGCACTGCCTGAGTCTGCATCAAGAACATCTGCTCCACTGTCATCGGGGTGGCGGGGGAGGCTGCCTCTGATGTTCCTCCTGCTGAGCACGCCTGTTGCATCAGCGCCTGTTGTCAGACATCTGTGGAAGACATTCATACATCAGCATTGATCTTACAATCCTTCAGCATAAGAAAAGGGAATACAGAATTCTTCATGACACTGAGTGAATAAAGAGCTTCACTGATCCTCATTATGATTCAACACAGCTTCTCAGATAAAAAGGAAAGTAGAAGTAAATGGTTTCCCAACTAAACAACTGACTTCATTAACATTACTAGCTAAGCCAAACTGCAGGGGAACCCCACAGATTGGCAACAGTCATTACAAAGATTCAAATCCAGCACAAGTTCATCATAACAAGCATGTAAGCAACTGATAAGCAAACTAAACTGAATGGAAACAACTGATAAGCAAACTAAACTGACTGCCTAAGACTGAGACATCTGACTTAAGGATTATTACAAACTCCGACGCTAACGATCTAAGGATCCAGATCTATCCTGGTCTTACAGGCGGGGGAACCATAAGTGTGGTGACCACGTGGTGGCGAACGGTATGGGTGTTGAGTCCCAACAGGAGCGGGAGAACCACCCTCCTGGTGGCGGCGCTCTGCTAGCTCGGCACGCAACTCAGCAATCTCCGTTCGAGCCCTGCTCAGCTCATCCAGAGAGTGATCCAGCTCAGTGTTAAGCACCGCGACTAGGTTGACTGTGCTGCTCAACCTGGGGTTATCCTCACCAACAGGTGAGACAACCACACTCTCGGTGCTGCCAGTAGGACGGCGGGGGTAGTACCTAAGGTTAAGACCGTCGGTCACCCCACCGAACAAGGAACAGTACTGGGAGAGTGCACGCCGTGCTGCATCCTGCATAGCCGCCTCTGCAGTGTCCCTCTCGGAGATGGAGTAGTGCTCCGAAACGGCCTCTACACCCCGGAGGTCATCCTCCGAACGGCGAACTAGGCAGGTAGCCTCCCAGCGGTCCGGGTACCTCCCGCGACTGTGCTGGTAGACTACACAACGATACTCGATCGACCAAGTGTGCCGGTCGAAAGCCTGGCGCAGCAAGGTGTCGAGTGCGTCGTGGAAGTGACAACCGCGAGCGGCGTCACGGGTGATGGGTCGGGCGACCCATCCTTCCGCCTCCTGCGGCTCAGAGGACTCCGTGCTGTGGTCTGAGTCGTCGTCGTTGGGGTCTCCTCCAGTAGCTCCTCCAACAGCCGGGGCGTCTCGCGGTGGTGCAGGGGGCGCCTCCAGCTGGGGAACAGAGGAGCGGCGCCTCACGGACTCCACCTCCTGCTCAGGTGAGGAGGAAGAGCCCTGCTGCTCCCTGTGCTGACGCTGGCGCTCCTGCTCCTCACGCAGGCGGTGGTGCAGCCTCTCCAGGTGACTCGACTGACCGGACACAGTGCGGCGCAGGGGACGCTCCGCAAGGCGAGACGGCAGGAAAGGAATCACCGACTTACGAGCAGTGTGTCTAAGTCGAGCCATCTACAAAAGACACCGTAAGCATAAGAGTAAGAACAGAACTAATATGACAAATGAGTAAACCATAGATAGAACAAAATAAAATTTTAACAAGGTATAATATAGTGTATATATATGTAGTAAAACCTAGGGTTGGTCGAGGTGACCGACTTTTGAAGTAACATCAAAGGTCAAGGTGAGAGGGAAGGTCAATAGTCCTTAGTACGACCAGTGCTACTCTAGGTCAGCGGTCCTACAGTCAGCACGGCTTTGATACCACTTATGTCACACCCGGTTTTGGAAGGCAAACCAAGTGCGAACTATGTACGTGCCAGGATCAGAACTCACGTACACAGCGATTACATAAATGAACATCAATGCACATTGCTCGAATAATAACTTAAAAGAGTATTAACTTATTACATCACAGAGTCATAGACATCCACATAGTCATCGTCTTAACAGGTAAATCAAAGTGCTAGCGAAACGCAGTAAAGATAAGGCCTTCACAGGCAGCTGACTGGGGGTTGCCGCCAACCCACACCTAGAATTCGTCGTAGTCTTGGAACTCCTGGAAGTCTCCTTCCACGGCTTCGCCTTCTCCTGAGCAGTGGTTGCAATGTGGACAACCTGGTGTTTTGTGGTAAAGCAAGGATGAGTACACATCAACGTACTCAGCAAATGCCCCGTTTGGCTGAAGTGGACTAGCTTTATGTGGGGTTAAGGTCAAAGCAGATTGCTTTTAGATGGTCAGGCATTTATTATTAGTGGAAGCCAAGTTTTATCATATAACCATCCCATGAGTCATTTCCTCATCGAGGAAACATCATGATCATCACCGAACCAAAAACATTAATAGAACCATTGTATCTCGAACCATCTGTATCTCTAATCAAAGAGGATCCCAAGGCTGCTCTTAACCGTGAGCACGGCTGATATATCAGTTTCACTACCCTCTGCAGAGGTCGCACACTTTACCCATGAGCCGTGATTCCCTCTCTAGCCCGGGCTTGCAAGACCCTTATTCACTCCTAAGGTGAATGGCCAGGGACTCACTACGAAGCCTTTACAAAGATTCCCTAGAGGTCATAGCTGCCCGTTAGGTTTCTCCAGTTTGATAAACACAGTACCTCTCCCCGCAGGAGGGCGACTAAAAAGCAAAACGAAAGAACCTCGGCACCCAGCCTCGGCAGAGAAAGCACTGTGCCTGGACCCCATTGACGGCACGACGGCGAAGCAACTACACTTCTAGTTCCTCTAATTAATTAGCTAAGGGCACCCCATTCCACCCTCATGGTTGCACTGTTATCCCGGGTGGTCTCTCAACGAACAGGTCCTTACGGAGAGGTACTCAGGAAACAGCCTGAGTCCCCTAAATGCCACAAGTATATCATCATATCCAGAATAAAATCATAGTATCATCATTGTATCTCATCATGTTCATTGATTAAAGTAAAGCGCTAGCTTGTAGCTAACCATAGTAACCCAAAAGGTAAATCAAGGACCAGGTAAATAGAAAGCTAGTAAATCCTTAGGTTGTTCATAGTATGCGGGACAGTGTATTATAAAGTAAATGGGACATAATGGGTCAGAGGACACTTGCCTTCACCAAGCTGCTGCTGCTCAGGGTCTTCTCCTGCAATTCCCTCAGACTCCACGAACGGCCCGATATCTACGCGAGTGCAAACATACATCCAACATTCTTGAAATGGTAGAAAACAATACACCATACAACAGTATAGATCAAATAAATATGCACGCGACAAAAAAATTCGCGTCTACGACTACGCGAGAACGGAACCGAGACGACTGATACTACGGTCGAGAGATATCACATGTATACTAAGCGAATGTGAATTATAATATTTAATTTGGCTTAATCATATTAACAGACAATGATCACATGCCGAGTAAAATTACTACTTAGTCCCGATTAGTGTGTTGTTCGAATAACCGTTGCTTAAATATATATTTAATTAGCGCGAGCTATTCTAGGTGAGATGAGTCACTAGCGTGCGTAAAACGCACGACGACACGTGTGAACAGCACGCACGACGCGCGCGGACAGCACGCGACGATTTATTGCGCGACGCGCGGGCGATGGCGAACGACACGAACGCGCACGGGGTTAGACGGGGGGTAGACGGGGGTAGACGAAAGTCGTCTAGGGGTAGACGAAGGGTAGGCGAACGTAGACGGAGTCCCGTCGACGCACTGCGCGCAAGCAAACGCGAGCGCGCGCACTAGTTGCGCGACGCACGACACATTAAATAATTAGCAAACCGCGGCTAATTAATGACGTGACGACGAACAACCTATATTACGTTTAAACACGACAATTATATTTCTAGTTCAATTTAGTTGACGTAAACTGCTTGTGTGGAATATTTTAGATAACAAAAGAATTATCAATTAATCGGTGACTAATACGAGAACTAATTGACTAACGCGTACGGACGATTATAACGAAGTAAATAATTATTGCGCGCAAACTGCGCGCGCGACGCGCGCGAAACAGCGCGAGGACTCTACAAACAATGACGAGGCGCGCGAGATACCCGTGATCACGTGCGAAACTGCGCACGCGAGACTGACGAGTACGCGATGCGCTAGGTGATCGTAGCGAGGCACGGCGAAGGTAAACGAACGGCCGGGGCGAGCTAGGCAGCGGCGAGCGCGCAGCAACGCAGCTGCAATGCGCAGGGGTGAGGTTCGACGATGAACGGCTGCTACGGTGCTAAACGTCAACGCGGCTGGGCATGCTGAGCGCGCAGCAATGCGGCTGCGACGCGCAGGGACTAGGCTTTGACGGCGAGGGGATGCTGCTGCTACGTCGACGCTAAGCGACGGCGGCCTCTGCTCGCCGGACGAGAGCGCGCGGGGCTGCTGGACACGCGGGCTAAGCATCGCGCAGGGGCCGACCGGCGAGACAACGGCTGGGCTGGGTGCTCGACCGACGGAACGACGAGACGGAGAGGAACGGGACGTCCGGGCCGGCTCAGCCGAGCCTCAGCCGCGACGGGTGAGCAGCACGCCGAGAGAAGAGTGGGGGAGAGAGGAAGGAGTCTGCTCACCTCGGCGGCACGGCTCTCCGGCGACGGGACGCGGGACTCCGGCGACGGGGACGCAGAGAGCGGGGCGAGGCGAGGAGGAGCGGTGCTGGGCGAGAAACTGGCGAAGAAAACTGCGCGTCGGGCGAAGAAATCGTGCGGCGTGCGAAGAAGTCGTGCGTCTGGCGGTTTCAAGGAGATGAACAGGGCGCCCCTGACGCGAGGGCCCCCCTGGCTGAGCAGAAACGTGGCGGCGGCGCTCCTTCACGCGCGGGCGAGCGGCTGCGTGCGCGCGACGCGCGACGCGCGCGCTGCTGGGCCAGGCGCAGGCGCGGGCGAGCGGCTGGGCTGGGGCGCGCTGCTGCCGCGAGCTGCTGGCTGGGCCGCGGCCGCTGGCGAGCGCAGGCGCAGCGAGCTGGGCCGCGCGGCCGCTGGCTGGCGCGCGCACGCGCACGGGAGGGGCTGGGGTGGGCCGCCGCGGAGCTGGGCTGGCGCGCTGGCTGCGCGCGCGCGGGGGGGAAGGGTTGGGGGTGGGCCGCGGCGCGCGGGCCCGCGAAAGAGGGTGGGCACGATGGGCCGAGAGGGGGAAGAAAGAGAGGGGGAGGGGGCGCGGGTGGGCTGGCCGAAATGGGCCAGGGAAAGGGGCTGGGCCACTTTTCCTTTTCCTTTTTCCTTCTCTTTTCTTTCTGTTTACTATTTATTTCAGTTTGACTTTATGTGCAAATAAATGATTAGATGAAAGATCAAGCAAACCATTCATCAAACAAAAAGAACAAATGTTTTCTAACCTAATGCAACAACCATTGTTCCCTTAGGGTTTAACCTACTAGATTATAACTGCATTTATAAATAAAATAACCATTCTACTTCAAGGGAAAAGAGAAAAACAGAGATTGGGTAAGATGAGATGAGAGGAATAACGCCTGAATTTGTGGATATGAGCAAAGAAATTTTATACCCCAAACTCAGGGTGTTACATGTATGCTAAGAATTTCCATTTTCTCTAGTAAATTTTCAATAGCTTCTTGGGAGCTAGCTAACTTAGCCTTAAGTTTTTCATTCTTTTTAATGAGACCATCAGCGGTAGCGGTGGATGGAGCACTAGATTCTAATAGCTCAATTTTAATTGACAGCTCACTATTTAAGTTTGCAAAAGTTTCAAATTTTTCTAGCAAACCTTTATAATCATTTTGGAAGCTAATCAACTTATTTTTCAAAGTTTTAAGTTGAGCTTTTTGCTTGGTGCAAACATCCTGGAAAATTCTACGGCTTCCGCAAGCTCATCTACAGAGGGCTTTCCCTCACCTTCATCATCACTACTACTTTCATCACTAGAGGATGGAATGCTTTTGTTACCTCTTGCCATAAGACATTTGTGTGATGACCGTGATGAGCGTGATGAGGATCGGTGGCTGCGCGTCCTTGGAGGTTCATCTTCACTTGAAGAATCATCCCAAGTTCTAACACTTGTTAGCGCCTTGCCTTAGCTCCTCTCCTTTTTGGGTTTGGCCATATTTGGACAATTCTCCCTGAAGTGGCCCTTCTCCCCACATGCGAAGTATCCTCTCTTCCTTTGCTTTTTCATGTCAATGTTAAAGAGAAGATCTTCGACCTGCAGGGGCACACCCATTAGATTAATCTTGCAGATCATCCTCATTACCTTTCTGACGCGTCGGATTGTTTCTTCATCCTCGGAGGATGATGTGCATGGTTGATTATCTTCATCATCATCACTTTCTTCTTCTTCCCCTTCTTCACTTGAGGAACTTGGAGTGGGAGCCTTCTTTTTGCCCTTCCTTTCATCACATGCAAAAGCATATGGTCTTGAGGAAGTTGGCTCCTCTCCCCGACACATTTTTCGCGACATCTCAAAAGCCACGATTTTCCCAATCACAATGGTCGGGGTCATGTTGCTCAAGTCCTCCATGTTGTGAAGGATGGTGATGATGCTCCCATATCTTTGTTGTGGTAGCAGGGAGATAATCTTCCTCACAATGTCCGCATCACCTAGCTTATTAATGCCAATAGAATTGAGCTCATTGATAATTAGATTCAAACGAGAATACATGTCTCTAACAAGCTCATCATCTTTCATAGCAAAAGAATTATACTCATTTAAGACTAGGCAATATTTTTGCTCACGGACATTGGATGTGCCGTCATGGAGCTCATGCAATTTTAGCCAAATCTCATTAGCAGTTTTCAAGGTAAATACTTGATTAAAAATATCCATGCTAAGAGATTCATATAAGCAATTTTTGGCTCTAGCATTTAAATGAATTTCTTTTTCCTCACTCGTGGTGGGTTTCTCGGGATTCTTGAGGGGTTTCATCCCGTAACGAGTGACTCTCCAAACACCTAGATCAACAGCCTCTAGGTAACAAGCCATTCTAGCACTATAATATGGGAAGTTAGTGCCGTCAAAGTGTGGTGGCCTATGGGTATCCATCCCTTCCTCTAAAAAGCATCGGCTCTTTTAGCGGTGAAGCTAAAGCGTTTCAAATGAGCCAAACCGGGCTTTGATACCACTTGTAGGAAACGGGTGACGCATAAGAGGGGGGTGAATTAGGACTTCTAAAACTTTTACTAAACTAGGCCACAATTAAATCCCTAGAACAAAACCTATGCAAATAATCAAACTAGAATGTGCAAACTAGGTTTTGTCTAAGTGTTGTTATCTCTACCGTAATGGCTAAGTTTCAATCTACACTAAATAAGTATGTATACAAGATTGAAACTTAAATGCTTAATATAAATGCGGAAACTTAAAGAGCAAAGTAGAGACGCAAACTCTCGTGGATGACGCCGGTATTTTTACCAAGGTATCCGGAACCACGCAAGGTCCCGACTAATCCTCGTTGGTGCCCCTACGCAAAGGGAAGCCCACGCGAGGGCCAAGCACCACGGTTGAGTAACTCCGTAGAGAGCCGCAGGCCTTCTCCACGCGCAAGTGGTGCTCCGCTTTCGGCTCATCTCGGACGCTCCCCGCCGTCTCCACTATCGAGCTTCCGGCCGAAACGCCGTGGGCCTTGTTCCCCCTAGTACACGGTGGCAGCCGTGACACAAACGCGATTGTCACGGTCTCGCAAGACTCTCGCCCCACTCGGTACAATTGCAACGTGTCGGGGACCATAATTAGGGGTACCCTCAAGACGCCTAATTCTCAGCTGGTAACCCCCATCAGCATAAAGCTGCAAAGGCCTGATGGGTTTGATTAAGTCAGGGATCAGTCCATACGAGTGACTCGATCACGCCACGCCCGAGCCTAGCCTCGGGCGAGGGCAGCCGACCCTAAGATGACTCCGTCTCGCCTGAGGTCTCCTCTTTCACGGCAGACGCATCACCGGCTCGCCCGAGGCCCCGCCTTCGATAAGAAGTAACCCTAACTAAATCACCGCGCCAACCGACCGAGTCACCGGGGCGTTTAACGCAAAAGGTAAGACCGACGGGCGACCAAACTCCGCTCCGCCCGACCCAGGGCTTGGACTCGGGCTAAGGCCCCGGAAGACGGCGAACTCCGCTCCGCCCGACCCAGGGCTCGGACTCGGGCTAAGGCCCCGGAAGACGGCGAACTCCGCTCCGCCCGACCCAGGGCTCGGACTCGGGCTAAGGCCCCGGAAGACGGCGAACTCCGCTCCGCCCGACCCAGGGCTCGGACTCGGGCTAAGGCCCCGGAAGACGGCGAACTCCGATCCGCCCGACCCAGGGCTCGGACTCGGGCTAAGGCCCCGGAAGACGACGAACTCCGCCTCGCCCGACCCAGGGCTCGGACTCCGCCTCGGCCTCTGCCGAACAACCTCCGCCTCGCCCGACCCAGGAGTTCGGGCTCGGCCTCTGTCTTGCAGGACGGACTCGACCTCGACTTCGGAGGAGCCTCCACGACACCCGACCTAGGACACAAGACCGCCACGTCAACAGGAAGCGTCATCATCACCCTGCCCCGAGCCGACTTGGGTCACAGAGAACAAGACCGGCGTCCCATCTGGCCAGCTCCGCCAGATAGGCAATGATGGCGCCTCACTAGACCATGACGACGGCGGCTCCCAGCTCCCTTACGAAAGTAGGAGGACGTCAGCAAGGGCCCAGCCACTCCGACAGCTGTCCCTCCGTCCGGCTCCGTTACTCCTCCAACAGCCACGACGCCACACCAACAGGGTGCCAAGATCTCTCCGGCTGCCACCTTGGCATGTACTTAGGGCGCTAGCTCTCCCTCGCTAGACACGTAGCACCTTGCTACACCCCCATTTTGTACACCTGGATCCTCTCCTTACGACTATAAAAGGAAGGACCAGGGCCTTCTTAGAGAAGGTTGGCCTCGCGGGGACGAAGGGCAGGGGCAGGCGCTCTCTCGGGGCCGCTCGCTCCCCTCACCTCGCGCGGACGCTTGTAACCCCCTACTGCAAGCGCACCCGACCTGGGCGCGGGACGAACACGAAGGCCGCGGGAATTCTCCGACTCCCTCGTCGCCACCCGGCTCCGGCCACCGACCTCTCGCTCTACTCCCCCCTTCGCGCTCGCCCACGCGCTCGACCAATCTGGGCTGGGGCACGCGGCACTCTCACTCGTCGGCTCGGGGACCCCCCGGTCTCGGAACGCCGACAGTTGGCGCGCCAGGTAGGGGCCTGCTGCGTGTTGACGAGTAGATTCCCGTCAAGCTCCAGATGGGCAGTCTCCAACGACCTCTTCAACCCGGATCGGTGCTCCGTTTCGGGAGTCTCGAGTTCATGTCTCTCGACAGCGGCTACGACATGATACTCCTTCCACCGCCGCGCGACAGCGACAATGGTGGCAGACAGCCCGCTCGCCGGCGGCGGAATCGACGACGTCTTTCCCGCATGGGGGAAGGACAGCTTTCGAGCTCGCCCCATCCTCTCCCTCGCCATCGGAGGAGGAGGAGGCGGGGCAACCAGGGCCGAGCGGGAGGCCGCGCTCCGACGGCTGTCGAGCAAATCGACATCCCCGGCGCCCCGACGGAGGACACGCCAAGCGTCGCCCTCGCGTTCGAGGCAAAGGCGAGCGCCATCCCCCCGTAGCACGTCGACCCCGAGCAGGCGGACGACGCCAACACGCTCGCGAAGGGCCTGCAGGACGTCGCCCTCATACCCAGGACGACGGCGTGATCAGCCCCCGACGTGACTTCATCGCTCCTCGTCGACAAAAAGGTACCGACTGCTACCCATCTTTCGTCATTTCGACTCGGCCTCAACCCGCCTGGCGACCTCGCTTTGGCGAGCGCTCACGTTGAGGCGAGTGCAACCTCTCTGGGGTTTCGTGTGCGGTCGCCTTGGGACCGATTGACGGGTGTCTCGACCTACGGACCCTCTGGGTCCGAGGAAGATGACGACCCCAGCATCTGCTGGGATTTCTCCGGATCTGGCAACCCTAGTGCCATGCGGGACTTCATGACCGCATGTGACTACTGCCTCTCCGACTGTTCCGACGGCAGCCGCAGCCTTGGCGACAAGGACTGCGGCCCGAGCCGCGAATGTTTCCACATCGAGCTAGGGGATCCCTCCGGAGGCGGCTGTCTCGGCATGCCGGAGGATGGTGATCCCCCTAGGCCAGCGCCTCGCGCCGACATCCCGCGGGAGCTAGCTGTGGTCCCCGTTCCGGCGGGGGGTTACGACCCACAGCTCGAGCAAGTCCGCGGGGCGCAGGCCGGGCTCGATGAGGGAGCAGGAGCGCTCGAGGCGATCCGCCAGAACATCGGGCAGGTATGGGCGAGCCAGCCCCCGGCCGGAGGAATACTTCACCTGCCCCAAGGTCTCCAGCACCGCATCGCCAACGATGCCAGGGACAGACCGCCACCCGCATCCGGCGGAACCGGTCAGGACCTGGCCGCTGCAGCGATGCTCCTCCGCGCGATGCCGGAGTCATCAACCACCGAGGGTCGGCGAATCCAGGGAGAACTCAAGCATCTCCTGGAAGGCGCTGCGGCCCGGCGGGCCGAGAGCTCTGCCTCCCGAAGGCAGGGATACCCTTCGGAACCTCGTGCCGCGACTTCCCGACTCACGCGGGAAGCCTCGGTCTACACCGGGCGCACGCGCAACACCGCGCCTGCGGTTCCAGGCCACCTCGGCGACGAGCACCCTCATCGCGACCGTCGGGCACGCCTCGACGAAAGGGTGCGCCGAGGCTATCACCCCAGGCGTGGGGGACGCTACGACAGCGCGGAGGATCGGAGTCCCTCGCCCGAACCACCCGGTCCGCAGGTCTTCAGCCGAGCCATTCGGCGGGCGCCGTTTCCGCCCCGATTCCGACCCCCGACTACTATCACGAAGTACTCGGGGGAAACAAGACCGGAATTGTGGCTCGCGGACTACCGCCTGGCCTGTCAACTGGGTGGGACGGACGATGACAACCTCATCATCCGAAACCTCCCCCTGTTCCTCTCCGACACTGCTCGTGCCTGGTTGGAGCACCTGCCTCCGGGGCAGATTTCCAACTGGGAGGATCTGGTCCAGGCTTTCGCTGGCAACTTCCAGGGCACATACGTGCGCCCCGGGAATTCCTGGGATCTCCGAAGCTGTCGGCAACTGCCGGGAGAGTCTCTCCGGGACTACATCCGGTGGTTCTCGAAGCAGCGCACCGAGCTGCCCAACATCACCGATTCCGATGTCATCGGCGCGTTCCTCGCCGGCACCACCTGCCGTGACCTGGTGAGCAAGTTGGGTCGCAAGACCCCCACCAGGGCGAGCGAGCTGATGGACATCGCCACCAAGTTCGCCTCCGGCCAGGAGGCGGTAGAGGCCATCTTCCGAAAGGACAAGCAGCCCCAGGGCCGCCCGTCGGAAGATGCTCCCGAGGCATCTGCTCCGCGCGGCGCCAAGAAGAAAGGCAGGGGGAAGTCGCAAGCGAAACGCGACGTTCCCGATGCAGACCTTGTCGCCGCCGCCGAGCACAAGAACCCTCGGAAGCCCCCCGGAGGTGCTAACCTCTTCGACAAGGCACTCAAGGAGACGCGCCCCTACCATCAGGGGTCTGTCAAGCACACCCTCGAGGAATGCGTCATGCTTCGGCGCCACTTCCACAGGGCCGGGCCACCCGCAGAGGGTGGCAGGGCTCACGACGACGGCAAGAAGGAAGATCGCCAAGCAGGAGAGTTCCCAGAGGTCCGCGACTGCTTCATGATCTACGGAGGGCATGCGGCGAATGCCTCGGCTCGGCATCGTAAGCAAGAGCGTCGGAAGGTCTGCTCGGTGAAGGTGGCGGCGCCAGTCTATCTAGACTGGTCCGACAAGCCCATCACCTTCAACCGGGATGACCACCCCGACCACGTGCCGAGCCCAGGGAAGTACCCGCTCGTCGTCGACCCCGTCATCGGCGACGTCAGGCTCACCAAGGTCTTGATGGATGGGGGCAGCTGCCTCAACATCATCTACGCCGAGACCCTCAGGCTCCTGCGCGTCGGTCTGTCATCCGTCCGAGCAGGCGCTGCGCCCTTCCATGGGATCATCCCCGGGAAGCGCGTCCAGCCCCTCGGGCAGATCGACCTTCCTGTCTGCTTCGGAACACCCTCCAACTTCCGAAGGGAGACCTTGACGTTCGAGGTGGTCGGGTTCCGAGGAACCTATCACGCAGTGTTGGGCAGGCCATGCTACGCGAAGTTCATGGCCGTCCCCAACTACACCTACCTAAAGCTCAAGATGCCGGGCCCCAACGGGGTCATCACCGTCGGCCCCACGTACAAGCACGCATTCGAATGCGATGTGGAGTGCATGGAGTACGCCGAGGCCCTCGCCGAGTCCGAGGCCCTCATTGCCGACCTGGAAAGCCTCTCCCGAGAGGTGCCGGACGTGAAGCGACATGCCGGCAACTTCGAGCCAGCGGAGACGGTTAAGGCCGTCCCTCTCGACCCCAGTGGCGACACCTCCAAGCAGATCCGGATCGGTTCCGGGCTCGACCCCAAATAGGAAGCAATGCTCGTCGACTTTCTCCGCGCAAACGCCGACGTCTTTGCGTGGAGTCCCTCGGACATGCCCGGCATACCGAGGGATGTCGCCGAGCACTCGCTGGATATTCGGGCCGGGGCCCGACCGGTCAGACAGCCTCTGCGCCGATTCGACGAGGAAAGGCACAGGGTGATAAGCGAGGAGATCCACAAGCTGATGGCAGCAGGGTAAATTAAAGAGGTATTCCACCCTGAGTGGCTTGCCAACCCTGTACTTGTGAGGAAAAAAGGGGGGAAATGGCGGATGTGTGTAGACTATACTGGTCTCAACAAAGCATGTCCGAAAGTCCCCTACCCTCTACCTCGCATCGATCAAATCGTGGACTCCACTGCAGGGTGCGAAACCCTATCTTTCCTCGATGCCTACTCAGGGTATCATCAAATCAAGATGAAAGAGTCCGACCAGCTCGCGACTTCTTTCATCACGCCCTTCGGCATGTACTGTTATGTCACAATGCCGTTCGGTTTGAGGAACGCGGGTGCAACGTACCAGCGGTGCATGAACCATGTGTTCGGCGAACACATCGGTCGCACGGTCGAGGCCTACGTCGATGACATCGTAGTCAAGACGAGGAAAGCCTCCGACCTTCTCTCCGACCTCGAACTGACATTCCGGTGTCTCAAGGCGAAGGGCGTCAAGCTCAATCCCGAGAAGTGCGTCTTCGGGGTGCCCCGAGGCATGCTCTTGGGATTCATCGTCTCCGAGCGGGGCATCGAAGCCAACCCGGAGAAGATCGCAGCGATCACAAACATGGGGCCCATCAAGGACTTAAAAGGCGTACAGAGGGTCATGGGATGCCTCGCGGCCTTGAGCCATTTCATCTCGCGCCTCGGCGAAAGAGGCCTGCCCCTGTACCGTCTCTTAAGGAAGGCCGAGTGCTTCACTTGGACTCCCGAGGCCGAGGAAGCCCTCGGGAACCTGGAGGCGCTCCTCACCCAGGCGCCCATCTTGGTACCCCCAGCTGATGGAGAAGCCCTCCTGGTCTACGTCGCCGCAACCACTCAGGTGGTCAGCGCCGCGATCGTGGTCGAAAGGCAGGAAGAGGGGCATGCTTTGCCCATTCAGAGGCCAGTTTACTTCGTCAGCGAAGTGCTGTCCGAGACCAAGATCCGCTATCCACAAGTCCAGAAGTTGCTATATGCAGTGATCCTGACGAGGCGAAAGCTGCGACATTACTTCGAGTCTCATCCGGTGACTGTGGTGTCATCCTTCCCCCTGGGGGAGATCATCCAGTGCCGAGAAGCCTCAGGACGGATCGCAAAAGTGGGCGGTGGAAATCATGGGCGAGGCAATCTCGTTCGCCCCTCGGAAGGCCATCAAGTCCCAGGTACTGGCGGATTTCGTAGCCGAATGGGTCGATACCCAGTTGCCAACGGCTCCGATCCAACCAGAGCTCTGGACCATGTTTTTCGACGGGTCGTTGATGAGGACGGGAGCCGGCGCGGGCCTGCTCTTCGTCTCGCCCCTCGGGAAACACCTGCGCTACGTGCTCCGCCTCCATTTCCCGGCGTCCAACAACGTGGCTGAGTACGAGGCTCTGATCAACGGATTGCGAATCGCCATCGAGCTAGGGGTCCGACGCCTCGATGCACGCGGCGACTCGTAGCTCGTCATCGACCAAGTCATGAAGAACTCCCTCTGCCGCGACCCGAAGATGGAGGCCTACTGTGAGGAGGTCCGACGCCTGGAAGACAAGTTCTACGGGCTCGAGCTTAACCACATCGCCCGGCGTTACAACGAGACTGCGGATGAGCTGGCGAAGATAGCCTCGGGGCGAACAACGGTTCCCCCGGACGTCTTCTCCCGGGATCTGCACCAACCCTCCGTCAAGATAGGCGACGCGCCCGAGCCCGAGCCACCCTCGGCCTCGTCCGAGGTGACCTCGGCCCAGCCTGAGCCATCCTCGGCTCAACCCGAGAAACCCTCGGAGCCCGAGGGCGAAGCGCTGCGCATCGAGGAAGAGCAGAGCGGGGTCATGCCAGATCAAGATTGGCAAACCCCGTACCTGCAATATCTCCGCCGAGGGGAACTGCCCCTCGACCGAGCCGAGGCTCGGCGGGTAGCACGACGCGCAAAGTCGTTCGTCTTGCTAGGCGATGAGAAGGAGCTCTACCACCGCAGCCCCCCGGGCATCCTCCAGCGATGCATCTCCATCGCCGAGGGTCAGGAACTCCTGCAGGAAATACACTCGGGAGCTTGCGGTCATCATGCAGCACCTCGAACCCTCGTCGGGAACGCTTTCCGCCAAGGCTTCTACTGGCCGACGGCGGTGGCTGACGCCACTAGAATTGTCCGCGCCTGTGAAGGGTGCCAATTCTATGCGAAGCAGACCCACCTGCCCGCTCAGACTCTGCAAACGATACCCATCACCTGGCCCTTCGCCGTGTGGGGTCTGGACCTCGTCGGCCCTCTGCAGAAGGCGCCCGGGGGCTACACGCACCTGCTGGTCGCCATCGACAAATTCTCCAAGTGGATCGAGGTCCGACCCCTGAACAGCATCAGGTCCGAGCAGGCGGTGGCGTTCTTCACCAACATTATCCATCGCTTCGGGGTCCTGAACTCCATCATCACCGACAATGGCACCCAGTTCACCGGCAAAAAATTCTTGGATTTTTGCGAGGATTACAACATCCGGGTAGACTGGGCTGCCGTAGCTCACCCCATGTCGAATGGGCAAGTGGAACGTGCCAATGGCATGATCCTACAAGGGCTCAAGCCTAGGATCTACAACGACCTCAATAAGTTCGGCAAGCGGTGGATGAAGGAACTCCCCTCGGTGGTCTGGAGCCTGAGGACGACGCCAAGCCGGGCCACGGGTTTCACGCCTTTCTTCCTGGTCTACGGGGCCGAGGCCGTTCTGCCCACGGACCTGGAATACGGCTCCCCGAGGACGAGGGCCTACCACGAAGAAAGCAACCAAGCCAGCCGAGAAGACTCGCTGGACCAGCTGGACGAGGCTCGGGACAGGGCCTTACTACACTCGGCGCGGTACCAGAAGTCCCTGCGACGCTACCACGCCCGAGGGGTCCGACCCCGAGACCTCCAGGTGGGCGATCTGGTGCTTCGGCTTCGGCAAGACGCCTGAGGGAGACTCAAGCTCACGCCCCCCTGGGAGGGGCCGTTCATCATCGCCAAAGTTCTGAAGCCCGGAACGTACAAGCTGGCCAACAGTCAAGGCGAGGTCTACGGCAACGCTTGGAACATCCAACAGCTACGTCGCTTCTACCCTTAAGATGTTTCCAAGTTGTTCATATACCCCGCACCCACGCAAAGTTTAGTCAACAAGGAAGGGTCGGCCTCGCCTCGGCAAAGCCCGACCCTCCCTCGGGGGCTAAAAAGGGGGGAAGCCCCCTCTGCGTCAAAATTTTCCTCGAACAAAAAATCTCTTTTACCAGAATATCTTTCGTGCTTTCTGACTACTTCGAAAAGTGGGTCCTGGAAACGACGGGGTACACGTAAGCAGTCAAGGCTGACCGAGCCGAGGGACTCCTACGCCTCCGGGATACGGATACCTCACTCATCACCTTCTGCGATAAGTAACTCGTGCTCGGATAAGGTGAATCCGCGGATCGAAGGAGTCTTTACGTACGGAAGCTCTTCTGTCGAAGCGATTCTTCGAGCCTTCTCGACCGAGTCGGTGACAGGGCCTCATGGACGGGTGAAAGTACGCGTAAGCGGCAAGGCCGACCGAGCCGAGGGACTCCCACGCCTCCGGGATACGGATACCTCACTCATCACCTTCCGCGAGAAGCAACTCTCGCTCGCACTAACATCCCTGCTACCGACAAAAAGTCCAGATACTCGAAACAAGAGGAAAAGAGACGCAGCTTTATAACGAAGCAAGGGTGTGTGTTCTGGCCTCGACGGCCGCACAAGGCCCACGCTACAAGACGATTTGACCCTGCAGGCTCGGATCTTGACGTTGGAAGAAGGCGATGACACCCTCGGCGTCGACAGCACCTTCGGCAAAGCCCGACCTAGCCTCGGACGGCGACGCGGTCCGAGGGCCTCCGCTCCGAAGGACAACGTCATCACCACGCTCGAGCAATCTCTGCCAGGGACTTCTCCGAGAACCCGGCCCGAGCGGACGGCTCGGCCGGCCACCTCCGGGGCCTCGGCCGACCTCCTTCCAAGGGCGCCAGCTCGGTCCGAAGCCTCGGCTGATCAGCTCCGACGTCGATCCTGCCAACGGACAACCCGGCTAGGCTCCGGCCAACCAGGTTTTATTTCTCGAGCCAACTCCGCCTCTGCTCGTGCTGATATCGCTACCCCTGGCCTCGGCTCATCGAAGAGCGGCCGAGGGGTCTCTTTAACTAAGCTAGAGGAGCCTCGGACAACAGGGCCGACCGAGCCGAGGGACTCCTACTCCTCCGGGATACGGATACCTCACTCGTCACCTTGACACGGGGCGACTCACGCTTGGTGAAGCGGTTCAGGCAAACAACAGGCGAGTCTTGGTGCTCAGAAATGAGGAAAAAACACGGCCCTGCGCCGGAATTACATACATGTTCAGGCCCCGAAAGCCGAAATGGACAAAAAACCCGGCACTCGAAGTGCCATTACAAACGGAACTCCGGTTCCTCCCTCCGCCGCAGCGCAGGCCTCAGGAGGAGGCACAGCTGCTGTCTTGCCCTCGCCCATAACGCCACCCGAGGGGCGAGGACAAGTACAAAGAGCCGGAGGCCCGAAGCGCCGATGGTGGCGGTGATCCCGTCGCTGACGGGGACTTCTCGAGCCGCCTCCACCTCGGCACTGACGCCAGGAGCCACCAGCCTACCGGCAGATCCCCACTCAAATCCTCCCCGATGAGTGGGACACCGGCCTCCGCGCGAAGGCGCCGCCCTGGTGCAAAGGCAGGGCCACCCCAGAACACGAGCGCCGCCCTAGCGGCGTGCGGCGTCTAGGGTGGACCTCCCGTGTACACGGCGCGGCAGCCGCCCCCCGACAAAAGGGGCCGCCGGAGCCGAGCTAGCGGACCCGACACGCTGGAGGTGATGGCGTTCGCCGCCGATCCATCCCACGTTGTCGAAGTCCGCGCCGCCCGCAGGGCCAGTGAGCGCCTTCCCCCTCGAACATCGTGGGAGAGGATGACCCACGAACCCGTGCGGGAGGTGGAGCGCCGGCTCAGTCCGGCACCCACCCCAGCAAGGATGATGAACATCCTTGAAGCTGAGGGTGGGACCTAGATCGCAGTTCGGTTTGCTCCTCCCCACCCAGGAGCTGGTGGTCACCGTCTCGGGTGACCCCCAGCCGAGGGGGGCAACCGGGCTGCATGATGAAAATCCTTGAAGCCGAACGATGGCTGAAAGGTACCAACTCCCACGGAGTTGCGTTCCTCCAGCGATGGAGTGAAAAGACGGCGGTTCCCCCCATCCGAGGGCTTGGAAGATGGAGAGACACAATGCATAGGGAAGGGAGGAGACATGGTCACCTTGCGAAGGGGGTCGCCCTCCTTTTAAAGGCAACTTCCCCTGCTTGCACCCTCAACCGTCACGGGCTGAGTCTTCTCCAACACGCCTCCAAAGTCCTCCCCTGCGGCGCGGGGGCTGGGGCCCGCCTGTCATGCAGACCGGCTCCAAGCAGAAGAAGCCGAACCGCCGCGCACGACGCACGCAACCGCCCAGCGGTTATAAGTAACCCTCCACTTTTGCCCAGACCGGTGGGCAAAAGGGGCAGGCGGCCATGCAGACGGCATGCAACCGCGCCAAGTGGACGCGCCTCTCCGACTCCTGACAGGCCAGCGCGACGGCTCAAGCCCACGCGTCGTGCAACTGGCGCGCCGGGTGCTGCATGCGAACCGCTGTGCCACTCGCTCCACCACCGCACCTCCTCGATTGCGGAACCGATACCGCGATTCGAGGCGACCCAGCCCGCGACCCAGCAGCGCCAGCCTAGCGCGGCGGTCAAACGCGGTCAAAAATGGGCCGGCAGTAATGACGGTGGCAGGCGCGCGAGGGCAGCGGTCACGCCATCTGCCAGGCTCATGTCCCATCCGAAGGCAGCAAGAGAACCACCTCTCACGGCGTGAAGACGACGCGCCCGTGACCCGTACCTCGAACGGCTCGCGCACGCGCAACGGCAACCTCGCCAACTACTCACCCCGGCGCATTAACTCCGCGGCTCGACGGACAGCGCTACGGGCGGGAGAGGCTGGCGACGTTTCGCCTTCGCCAAAACAACCACGCCGAAAAAGGTACGCCACGACGTTCAATTTCGAATCCTTTTTCCCTTTTCCTTCTTTCTCTATCTCTTGCAACAGGGACCGGGAAAGGGGATACCCCCAAAGGGATCCTTCCCCGTGAAGGAACTAGGCTCCGAGCCTCCTTACTGATCAGGGGTTCGAAGGCTGGCCCCCCGAAGGGTTCAACAGCCGCCTCAGATCGCGTGGGCCCGACACCCACTACTGGTCAGGGGTTCGAAGGTCGGCCCCCGAAAGGTCCCACGACCGCCTCAGGCTACTCGGGCTCCGTGCCCCCTACTGATCAGAGGTTCGAAGGCTGGCCTGTCGAAGGGTTCACAGTCGCCTCAGACGCCGAGCGAGGGATGACCAGGGGTACGTTCGATACATAACCAAGGCTCGGGTTGCGCTCCCGAGGTACCCTAGGACATTTCCGAGACCAGCGGGAACGACTCTGTAACGGAATCCCATCGGAGGGAGGCAACGAGCCCTCGGACCCCGTCGCTAGGGGACCGGGTCCGGCAGATCACCCGCAGGTACTTTTGGGCGTGCCTCCGGGCCCCTAGCCGACCCCCAACGAACGGGGCACGGACGTCCACTCGGATTACTCGATTGCAGCTCACCGGAGACACCATGTTCGGTGCCCATCGAGGGTAACATGGCGCACTCCCCCCCTCCTCCTTGCGGAAAGGCGACGTAGGGGCGTATATAAAAAAGCCGAGTCTGTCCCTGATCGTCCTCTCGCTCCGTGCGGAGGCTCGGGGGCTGCTCTCGCAAACCCGGCTCCGGCCAAACCGTTGACAGCGTCAACATACCAGCCCGAGAACTTGGGCCCCGACAGTGCACCTGGGCTATGCCCTGCTCGCATGAGGGAACCGCCAGACCAGCCGAGGCATTACGCAAGGCATTAAGACCTCGAAGGAGTGAAACCACTCCTCCGAGGCCTCGGGGGCTACACCCGGCGGGTGCGCTCGCGCGCACCCACCGGAACAAAGTACCTCCGAGAAAGGCTGGTCCCCTTGCAAAAAAGTGCGACGCAAGCCTCCAAGCGAGTGTTAACACTCTCTTCGAGGCTCGGGGGCTACTGTCGGGGACCATAATTAGGGGTACCCTCAAGACGCCTAATTCTCAGCTGGTAACCCCCATCAGCATAAAGCTGCAAAGGCCTGATGGGTTTGATTAAGTCAGGGATCAGTCCATACGAGTGACTCGATCACGCCACGCCCGAGCCTAGCCTCGGGCGAGGGCAGCCGACCCTAAGATGACTCCGTCTCGCCTGAGGTCTCCTCTTTCACGGCAGACGCATCACCGGCTCGCCCGAGGCCCCGCCTTCGATAAGAAGTAACCCTGACTAAATCACCGCGCCAACCGACCGAGTCACCGGGGCGTTTAACGCAAAAGGTAAGACCGACGGGCGACCAAACTCCGCTCCGCCCGACCCAGGGCTCGGACTCGGGCTAAGGCCCCGGAAGACGGCGAACTCCGCTCCGCCCGACCCAGGGCTCGGACTCGGGCTAAGGCCCCGGAAGACGGCGAACTCCGCTCCGCCCGACCCAGGGCTCGGACTCGGGCTAAGGCCCCGGAAGACGGCGAACTCCGCTCCGCCCGACCCAGGGCTCGGACTCGGGCTAAGGCCCCGGAAGACGGCGAACTCCGATCCGCCCGACCCAGGGCTCGGACTCGGGCTAAGGCCCCGGAAGACGACGAACTCCGCCTCGCCCGACCCAGGGCTCGGACTCCGCCTCGGCCTCTGCCAAACGACCTCCGCCTCGCCCGACCCAGGAGTTCGGGCTCGGCCTCTGTCTTGCAGGACGGACTCGACCTCGACTTCGGAGGAGCCTCCACGACACCCGACCTAGGACACAAGACCGCCACGTCAACAGGAAGCGTCATCATCACCCTGCCCCGAGCCGACTTGGGTCACAGAGAACAAGACCGGCGTCCCATCTGGCCAGCTCCGCCAGATAGGCAATGATGGCGCCTCACTAGACCATGACGACGGCGGCTCCCAGCTCCCTTACGAAAGCAGGAGGACGTCAGCAAGGGCCCAGCCACTGCGACAGCTGTCCCTCCGTCCGGCTCCGTTACTCCTCCAACAGCCACGACGCCACACCAACAGGGTGCCAAGATCTCTCCGGCTGCCACCTTGGCATGTACTTAGGGCGCTAGCTCTCCCTCGCTAGACACGTAGCACCTTGCTACACCCCCATTTTGTACACCTGGATCCTCTCCTTACGACTATAAAAGGAAGGACCAGGGCCTTCTTAGAGAAGGTTGGCCTCGCGGGGACGAAGGGCAGGGGCAGGCGCTCTCTCGGGGCCGCTCGCTCCCCTCACCTCGCGCGGATGCTTGTAACCCCCTACTGCAAGCGCACCCGACCTGGGCGCGGGACGAACACGAAGGCCGCGGGAATTCTCCGACTCCCTCGTCGCCACCCGGCTCCGGCCACCGACCTCTCGCTCTACTCCCCCCTTCGCGCTCGCCCACGCGCTCGACCCATCTGGGCTGGGGCACGCGGCACTCTCACTCGTCGGCTCGGGGACCCCCCGGTCTCGGAACGCCGACACAACGACTCACGCAAGAGCCAAGGGGTTGTGTGGTTTTACAAAACTCACTCAACTAACTAGGGTTCACCTAGAGCAAGCGCTAAAGCGGTCTAACTAACCTAAGCACTTTGCAAAGCACCTACGCTAATCACCGAGTGATTCTATTAAGCACTTGGGTGTTTGAGCTCTTGGAAATGTGCACTATATGCCTTGGTATGTTGCTTGGGCTCCCACACCTTAAAATGGTCGGTTGGGTGAAGTATACATAGGCCCCAACTCCAAAATAGCCGTTGGAGAAAAGCTGCAGTTCTCTGCGGCACACTGGACAGTCCGGTGGTGCACCGGACAGCGCACTGTAGCCTGTCCGGTGCGCCTAGTTGTTGCCCTGTTAGAGCAGGTGACCGTTGGCACCGCAGGCTTTCCACACCGGACAGTCTGGTGCTCACACCGGACAGTCCGGTGGTCTTCTCTCCGGGTGCCACCTGGAACTAGCCGTTGGGCTGGAGTTCCCTGGTGCACCGGGCAGTCCGGCGTGTGGGCACCGGACAGTCTGGTGTGCCACCAAACATTCCGGTGCTCCACGCATAGACAGTCCGCAGGCAGCACACTTAGACTTTTCTTGGATCTTCTTAATGTCTTCTTTTGAGGTGTTGCTTTCCTCAATTCCTTAGTCCAAGTAAATATTGCATCCTATGAACTACAAACACAAACACTAGAAAACTTATTAGTTCACGGATTGTGTTATTCATCAAACACCAAAACTCAATTAGCCAAATGGCCTAGGGTCCATTTTTCTTACAGTGTCCTACTCCTCGTTGAGGAGCCCACAAAGGGCCGGGTCTTTTCCAACCCTAATCCTCCACAAGCCGACCACCAAGGTCAAGGCAATCTCTTCTCAAATTAGCTCAACGAGCGGGTGATACAAACTTCTTTGGGTCGTCCACAAATTTGGAGACTCCCAAGAAACCTCTATCCGTCAAGGAACGCAAGGTTCCAAGAGTAACAAATCCGCACAAGATTCAAGTTTGTGATGAGCTCAAGAGATGAAGAGAATGGGAGAATCAAGATGAAATCAATAGCGAGTTAGATCGACTTCACCTCACACCAAGGGTCCTTCAAACGATTGAAGGAGATGCGATTTCGGGTGTGAGAGGTGAATTGAATGCTCTTGTTTGAAGGTTGGTCAGCCAAGAATTCGTGGAGAGGGCCGAAGTGAATGAAGAGAGAGAGTGAGAGGGGTATATAAAGGATCCCCCAAAAGCTGGCAGTCGTTGGGAAAAGTTGACTAAAAACCGGTTGAACCGGTTCTTAAACCGGTTTCCACCAGGGGGTTTTCGGTTCACTGTGGGACTCAGCCGGAGACTCGACCGGCCCCAAATCCGGTTGAGCCGGGCCAAAATCCAGTTGAACCGGTTTCCAAAATATCTGCACACGACTTTTTCTGACAGGATTGACTGGCAGACTGGCAGGTCAGAAAGTGACAGAGGGGAACAGTGCAAAAACCGGTTGAACCGGTTTTAATTCCGGTTGAACCGATTTTTGAAACTTTTGAACAGATTTTGAGAAAACTGAGGTGAAACAAGGGGAAATCTTAGTGGGGAGTGAAAGTGGTATTTCCAAGAGCATTCATGATCTAGTAATATATTTTCTTAGAGGATTTGAAAAGGTTTAAACTGAGCTCATCGCATTACTTACTTAACTATTGTGGATCCCTCTTAATTGAACGACGATTTCTATGACTCAAGAATTGTAAAATGCAAACTGTCGTTGTTCCCAAGCACTTGGAGCATGCTATATGATGTAGAATTTTAATCCGATGTGCTTTTACATTTGCGTACATATATGATTTGTGCTTCTCCTGTCTGTAAAATAACTGTATACATGCTAGGAGCAAACTTGTTAGAATCTCTGTTTGTTTTGTTATTTAATCACCAAAACCCTCAGTTAGGGTTGATTGCACTTACAAGTACAAAGCGACCCGCTAAGGTTTCCGTGTTAGTATTGATGGCCCTCTGGGCGAGGTAACTTAGCCAAGACTACCAAACCATTGCCGCCCCCTCTTGCCCATCTTTTAGGTAGAGTTGCTAAGCACTAATTCTATAGAGATAATTACCAAAGCCAGAGCCATTATAGCACTCGTGGTTGCACTGTTATCCTGGGTGGTCACCCCATGTTCCATTTAATACGAAATGATCTTGTTTAACCATCGGGTTAACATCATAATACAAATTTCATTTCTAGAACAATAGTATCATTTAAAGAGTGACATCATAATTATCACGTTGAGCAGTAGCACATATTGCTAAGCATAGTATTTATCACAGGGTAATCAAGGATTAGGGTTGGTAATTTTAGGAAATCCTATTTAGGCAAATCTCATCAAATTATGCAAATATCCAAAAAGTAAACATTATTATATGCATTACTTGGGTACAAATATAAATGCAGAGGGAGAATCCACTTGCCTTGCTCAAACGTGTCTTGCGGGTCGTCTTCGAACATATTCGGTTCTTCTACCACACAGTCAGCTAATAATATAGATTTGCATATCGTACACACAAAAGAAAACATTCACCAAATAAATAAACATACACCATTAGATGAATAACATTCACCATTACACGAACAAGCATATACCACACAAACTATACTTATAAATAGTGCCTAAAATAAAACCTAATTCATATTTATTTTATTAATCCACTAAAAATCTCTACTTTGGATTGTCACTGGTGAAAGTTATATGGACATGCGACTACGAAAGTATTTTACCTAACATAGCTTAGATGTAATGACTTAACCACTTATACATAGAGATGGCAATGGGTACCCGCGATCCAATACCCGATGGGTATTTACTCCATTAGGGTATGTATGTGGGCGAATATTCTACCCGTGGGTCTGTTATTGGGCAAAAATCTTCACCCAATGGGTAATCGGGTATTAGAACGTTCCGCCTTCACCCATACCCGTTAACCCGTGGGTATAAAATACCTAATATAAACCTAGCCTAAGCATGAACTTGGACTTTAGTCATCCATCTTTTTTACTATTTAACAACCTTTTAGGCCATAATGTAATAGAAGGCTTAACAACAATTTAATGACCATGTAATGAAACATGTAATGTGCTATGTAGTACTGTCCTAGTGTTACTACTTTATCCAATTATCTTTGGTGTGTTGAATGGATGGTTAAATGATGCTAGAAATTTTACAATGGTATTTAGATAGATATACTTGACATTTATATAATATAATATTTTGATAGATGTTTAATTTTTTTGGGTACGGGTGACCCGATGGGTGACCCATACCTATGGGTATGGGGGTAAATCCATACCCACTAGTGTATATGGGTGACCCGATAGGGTTATTTCTATGTCGTGGGTATGGTATGAGGTAGTAATACCCGGTGGATATTTACCCATTGCCATCTCTACTTATACAGAAATAAATTATTAATTAATTATTTCTATTATGAATAATGATATCCTTTTAGTTTTATCCTTTCTTTCTAAAAGAAAACATGATTATAATAATCAGAGGTCAAAACATTTAATAATAAATTAGACCACTGATTAACCTATAATTCTTTCATTATTATGAATTCCACACAACTTACTAATTTCGTGTTAAGAAGTTTCCATTATTTATTTAGCGAGCCTAAATGAACATTTGATTATAACTTCTAGATAAACTCTAAAATTCATCGTAAACAAAGTTAACTATAAAATTACTTATCTAGTATTTTTACTACTAACACATGTCTACCAAATTTTGTCATACTTCTTTCTAATCCAATATTCTAAAGTCATTGTAAACAAATAACATGACTAATAACAACTCACGCATATATACCCAATAACTCACATACACATGAATTTCAAATCACAACGTTCCAATATTGCAACAATAATTTACAAAATTCATAAACTAACTCAAAACACGCTTTGAAAAATAAATCAAAATTTGGGTTGTCTTCAACCTTAGACGAACGGCGAGGCATGGCCACGTCGCGGTGGCGAACAACAGGGGCTTAGGCGAGGCGAGGCCGAGGCCGAGGCAGAGGCGCAACACGGCACGTGTAATACTCAAAAAGTGTATATAATGAGAGTACAGTTGATCTCCTTATTTGTGTGTCATCTATTCATTGTAATAAGAGAATAACTATAATTAAGAATGAGAAATTAAAACAAATGACATCTAGATAATACATGCATCATGCTGAGTTTTACTTGATTGTGCATTCACACATAAAGGTAATGATAATAGAAAATATACAAATGGTGGAATAGGCATTAAACCTAATTTTGGAAATCAAGAATTTGAGGAAGGAAAATCTTAATTATAAAGAATGAAAATAAATAAAATAAGTAAATGTCACTGTTTGCACTGATATCTTGGTAATGTACACAAATTTAAGAATAAAAGTTTCTCAACCAAATTCAAAATTTGAATTTGAAATTCAAAATGAGAAAGGGAAAATCAGAAAAGAAAAAACAGAAAAGAGGCTAACCTTGATGGGTCGTTTCATCATTGGCTGGCCCATTTTCCTCTCTCCCTCACGCGCGACAGCCCGTTACTGCCTCAGCCGCGCGCCGACAATGGGGGCCCACTGGTCAGCCACACTACCGTGCCACGCATCCTGCCCATTCTCTGACTGGTGGACTCCACCGTTCCGCGCGCTTACTGTCGCTGTCACATGGGGCCCAATGTCAACACCGTCCTCCTCGTAACGATCTCTGCACCCGTCGCGCTCATGCCTTTAAACTAGGAAGTGGGCGACTGCATCTCTGCGGGGCGCGTAATCCTGAGACCATAAAAACAACCGCGACGCGACCTTCTCCCTTCCCCGTCTGTAGATTTCTAAGCCACCTCGTGAGAAGCTAAGGAAAGAGAGAGGGAAATCCGAAGCTCGGACGCCGTTGTCGTGCACCGGTAATTGTCGTCGATTCTGGGCAAGCAGTGCGCTCGGGGAAAGCTCAACCTGGGTTGGCGGACGTCGTCGCGTGGAATTGTGGGGCAGCGTGCGACCTGCACTAGGGGAATTTCTCGCTGGAGCCTGATTCTGCCTCAAGCCACCCGCTCTCCGCGGTCGGACCGTTGCACTTTGTCCCGGCTAGTGAGAACACCCCTACGTTTGCCATGTGCTACACTATATGTTTCACACCTTGGATTAGAGTATAGGACTCTCATGTGCGGGGTAACCGAACTCTGGCCATTCTACCGCCGACTGGGTTGGCGGCGCTGCTGTGCTTTGCTGAAAAGCGGGGAAGACGAGTGCGTGCCGTAGGATCGTAGGGTGATGGTACAGATTAGATGACCACGTAACGTTTCGCGAGGTTAGATTGGGGTCGTTGATTCGAAGATGGACGGCTCGGACCGTATCGCCCATCGGACGTTGGATCCAAATCTGACGGCCGGAGCGAGTCGTGTAACCTAGGGCACTTAGATCTAATCGAGACTTTCGATTTGCGATCGGACGGCTGATATCGGCTGATACCCATTCGTCGCGTCGCTTTTGCACATGAGACCCTGAGTTTTAGGGGAAACAACCCGCCGTCCAGTACAAAAGTAGCATGAGTCTTAGGTTTATTCGCGCAGTGGCCCCTGGCTTTTGGCTTAATTACGAGCTCAGTCCAGATAGTTAAGTCAACAGAGAAATTAAATTAGAAATCGATTTTAAGTGTAAAAATAATTGCTAGAACTTGTTTAATTCCTAGAAAATTCATATTAAGTCCAAATTGATCCATTCCAGTTCCTATAATTTTGTAATAATATTATTCATCACATAGTGTCTCTGTTTTAACGTGAAAACTGTATTAAAAATGATCTCTTAATTAATCTTGTACTAAGGAAATTCATAACTCGAAACTCATAACTCTGAATTTAATGATTCTTTCTCCTACGATCTAGTTTTTAATGTGTAGATTATTATTATGTACTTAGTATACATGTTTGGTGTGATGTTAATTTTTCACTTGTACCATGCTTGTTTGTATTGTGGCGAGTAGAAGAACCAGTGGCCGAGGATTTTGTTGTTCAGCAGGTAGAAGTTGCTGAGCAGGAGCTCATTGAAGGCAAGTTGTGCCCTTGACCACTTTATTACCCAATAGTGTTCTTTATAAGTATTTATTCATGCCTAGGTTAATTTTGATGGGACCCAATAGGTCACCCTAGTCTAATTACCTTTTCACCTTGTTTACCCTTGAATTTTTGGGTAGTCATTGCTATTGCTATACATGGTTTTGGGATTAGCATTACATTATGCTTATGTTCCAATTATTTATTATTGTTCTATTGATGTTCATGATAAGACTACTATTTTAATTAGAACATGGAGCTTAACTTCAGAAACACGTGCCACCACAAGTGTGGAATAGGACGCCCTTGGCTGACTAACTAGGAAAGCTAGTGGAGGACTACCTTACCCAATAGGGGCAAGGGCAGTAGGGGAGTAAGCGTGTTGGGAGGTTCCTGGGTTGCTGCGATGGCGGTCAGACGGGGGATTCCTGCATTGCTCTTCCTAGAAACTGTAGCGGTTTTCTAAAGCTAGTGGAACTTTGTAAATGCCTCGTAGTGTTACCTTGCCTCGCTTCCTTGGTAGTGTATGGGAGTCGCGATCCCTTGGCACATGGGTAAGATGACTTGTGGGTACATGGTACAACCTCTGCAGAGTGTAAAATTGGTATACTAGTCGTGCTCGCGGTCATGAGCAGCTCAGGACTCTCTCATGATTAAACTATGGAGCTAAATTTAATTTGTCATTTGCATTGCATTATCATTAATTTTGTTCTATTATTATTCTAGTATGGTATTTACTTACATCTAGTAATTGCTAATAAAATTTGACCAACTTATTAAAACAATGCTCAGCTTTAACCCCTATTGTTGATTAGCCTTACACTTCACATAAACTCCCACCTTTGGTGAGTTCATGCACATTATTCTCCACAACTTGTTGAGTTATGAGCTTTTATGAGCTCACTCTTGCGATATATAAACTTCCCCACAGGTGAAGAGCAGGTGGTCGAAGAGGAGCCACCCTACATTGAAGCATACGAGTTGATCTATGTGGCGTCTCTCAGTCAACTTTATGGCGCCATGGATAGACATTAGTTCGCTTTGTATTTATCATTTATTTTTGTAAGACGTTCGCTATGTAATAATTACTTTTATAATATTGTAACATTTATCTTTATACACTTTGTCATTATATGTGTTGTTCTTATTTGACGCACATATGAGACGCACCCGGCTTAATCCCTTAAATTCGATTATGATAGCACGGCGAGGCTCGAGCGGAGCTCGGGCGTGGCTGTGGCACTGCGCGGTGGGACGTGGCGAGGCACGGCGCGGTCGGAGCTAGGCACAACGAGCGCGGGCAGGGGAGAGAGAGGAGAGGGAGAGCTTGGGCGAGGGGAGGAGTAGAGATGTCAATGGGGAATTCCCCAACGGGTTATAGCATCTCATACCTATCCCCATTATGTTTGATCTATCCTCATACCCATCATGGGTACACGACTCATCCCATACCCATCCCCATTCGAGTTTCGGGTCCCCAATGGGTCCCCATCCTCAATTAAGGGATAACTAGGTACTAACAGGTAGCACAAACAATCTAGATTTCAGACATCACCACATCGACAAGCAGTCATCCATGAACCATGATCCATTCATCCATCCATCAGAAAAGAAATAAGTACTTCGGGACCACTAGAAGAAATGGAGAAATGGAGTTTGCTCACCTTCTTTGGTCACTATCTGAGTTCATTGGCGCCTGAGAATCCATGGTCGTCACCGTCGTCTAGGCAGGGCGTAGCATATGGCTGGTTATTTTAGGGTTTTATTTTTTGTTAGTCTACTAGTTGTCTTGCTGTGTTGCCTTGTTGGGCTAGGACCTAGAGCCTGGGGCGCTGCCGTGCTGGGCTTGGTGGCCGGCTCGGCCTCAACTCATTCATACAAATACAATAGGTGTACACGTATGAAATACCCATGGGTAATCGGATTCGGATTATTGTTTCCCAAACCCATACCCGTTTACCCAATGGGTGGAGATTTTGTCCCATATCCATACCCATGGGGATAAATTTTATCCATACTCGTACCCTAATAGGGGAATTCCCCACGGGTTGGTGGGTATCGGGTCCCCATTGACATCTCTAGGGAGGAGCAAGGGGCTCGACGTGGCCTTTTATAGAGGGAGAGGGGAAGAGATGGTGCCGGGGAGAGGGAGAGGCAGCCGGTGGGTGGAGAGTGAATGGGGAGAGAAAGAGGAAGGGCGCCGGCAGTTTCTTGCGCGGGAGGTGAGGAACTGCCCGGGAGGTGAGGGGGCCGGTGGGGCTCAACTAGGCACGACTAGAGGGAGATAGCCTGCGGATGGGGCCTGCACAACGGTGTGAGAGGGAGAGGGCATGAGGCGCGGCTAGGGTGGTTGGGCCCTGGTGGGCCGACTTGGTCAAATAAATTAGGGTCTCTCCTTTTTTATCCTTATTTTTAAATATCTCTAAAAATTTATAATAATTAAACCAACAATATTTATCATTAAAGAATTTATTTTTGGACCAATGTTCTCATATTAATTAATTGGGTTCTCAATAAAAGAAATTTTATAAAAACAAACATCAATCATATAAGCAAACAAAAAATAATCTAAAGGTAAGTAAGATCATCAAAAACTTGAAAGAGAAATTGATTCTCTCACTAGCCAAATTTAGCTAGCAACTATCGATAGCCAAAATAGCCAAACTAACTTACGTCTGTTGGAATATGATATTATATATAAATTTTAATATTTAGAGACAAATAAAAAGTCAAATAGACAGCAAAAATAAAGTCACGGAGATGATTTTAGTGAAGTTAGAAATAGATGGGACGAAAGATAGGGTGTCCGGCAGGTTACCCATAATCACTCAGAAAACTTTTACACTGTTCACAATGGAGTTCGAAATATATGGGATGAAAGGATGGGTTCGGAGATAGTTATAAGGATGCAACAACCACAAACCATATGGTAAGGACAGCCCTACTCTTAATGCTCGCTTCAGATTAAAGCCAGTTAATGCTACAGCTACAATTGTAAAAACCGGTACAGATTAAAGCAAAGCAACAGACATGAGCCATACGCACAAATATGAAACAATCCACGAACAATTATCTAGACCAGTGAATTGCATGCACAGTTCGGGCAGTGATGAAGCACTTGCAAACAATACTCAGGTAAACAGTATGAGACAACAAATAATCAGCCAAAACTTGTACTAAGCCAATCACAGAAGATAGAGCCCCTTCTCTAAGCCTTCCTGGTTGCGATCTGAGACTCAGCCTGAAAAGGAAACGATTGACCACAATAGCACAACATTAATCCCACGCACTGAATCAGGTAATCAGGTGCAACAGTGTACACAACCACATGTCCACATACCTCTTTCTTCACTGGCTCTTCCTTCTCCGACAAGATGAGCTCGATGTGGCATGGGGAGGACATGTAAGCTGGACCAGGTAGGCAAACAGAATGTTAAGCTCCAAATGAAGAACAGTTCATCGCATAGCAAAACTTCAACTTTAGTTAGACAGACTTACGGTTGATGCGTCCATGAGCACGGTATGTCCTGCGTCGCTGCTTCTGAGCCTGATTAACTTGAATGTGGGACACATAGAGGGTATCCACATCAAGTCCTTTCACCTGCAGCAGAGAAATTGACATAATTAGCATATACATTATAGATGCAAAGATAGCTCTGACAGCGCAAAGAAGAATTGCAGACCTCAGCATTGCTCTCTGCATTCTTGAGAAGGTCTAGAATGAATCTAGCAGACTTGACAGGCCAGCGTCCCTGACCATTTGAGTGGCGAGACTTAGCCTGAGCAGTACGCCCAACACCACCACAATACCTGCGAAAAGGAATGGCCTGCTTGTGGGCGATCACATCCTCAAGGTAACTTTTGGCCTTGGTGAGTGGCAACTTCCTAAGGGCAAAAGCTGTCTCACGTGTGTTCTGCAAGCATGATATGTGCATTAACATACACAAAAAAATATATGCTCATCATATCAAAAAATAAATAGTATCAACAACTGAAATATATTGTGTGCCATCTTATGAATGTACAGAGAAATTATCACAACCATTATCACACCAAAATTATCACAACCAAGCTACAAAATATGTGAAAACAAATGTGCCATCATTTACTGAACCAATTGACATGGAGTTGTCCAACACATGGACATGACCAAAGGTTCACCCAATAATGATGATCATCGTGTTCCTAAAGTTTACGGGGATACTGCTAGCATATAGCACAGCATCCTGCTTTTTCTTTAGGGTATTCAACTACAGAGATCAACACTACCAGCAGGAATGACACCTACAAAAAGTAGAGCATCGTGCAACTGCGCTTAATGGACTTATCAATAAGAAAATTTTGATGAAGAGTCTAATTTTCATTTAGCACACAAACATAACCATTTAATCAACATCAGACAGTTCATTTGGCAGCATATATATACCACAGAAGCAGGAAAGTGCATGCATTCAACCACAGAGTGGCTTGCACAGCAGCAACAGAGACAAGTTGCCACACCTGCCCTCCAAATAGCAATGAAGCTGCCATTCTAAAGGTGTCTTAGACAAGTAAGCACATTCGTTTGGTGTCTGGTGTCTTAAACAGCTGGCAATTACAGAGATTCACTAAGAGAAGTAACGCAAGTAGACATCACGTACTTCACTTACTAACCTAATTGGAATCAAGTTGTGAAACCTGGTCAGCCCAATAACAAAGAAGCTGGCATTCTAAATGTTATCATAATATGTAAACAAATTCTTTTGGGACCTGGTGCCTTAACCAAATAAGCTGATGCAATGACGGAGATTAACTAAAAGAAGAGGTATTCAACGAGGGTTGAAATTTGTGCATGCTAGATTAGCTTAACTTTGACTAAGTTTATATTGAATAGTATTCACATTTATGTCTAGAGGCGGAAACATGATAGGTGGTAGCGTGAGTTGAACGGCATACACTACTTGAAGAGTAAAGATGAATCCTAGATGTATTATACCTAGACTATAGCCGAACGCAGCACAAAAATAACACGAACAAATCATGAGATCTGTTAAAATAGGATCTCGGACAGGAGGTAGATAGGGATCTCTCACCTTGAAGTGAACACGTAGGTCACGGCCCATGGCCTTGGCGGCTACATCGAATAAAAGAGAACCACACGCGAATCAGAAAACCCGCAGATGCAGAAATACACATGGAAACCTTTGTTAAAGAAGCTTACACTTGGTGGGGTTGGTCGGCTCCGTCGAATATTTCACCTGGAACCACAAAACAAGAGCCGGCGCACGTCAGGAATTCGTAAGGGCGAGGACAAATCCATGGCTGCAGCGCAGCGAAGATGCAATAAGCGCTAGAGCAAGGACGAGGGAGATCTCACCATTGCTGAGACCAGCGAGGGGGGAGGTCTCGAGGCGGAGTTGAGATACTCTTGCGGTGGCGGCGGCGGCGGCGCGAGGGAAGAAGGGTAGAGAAGGAAGCCGCGGCGGTAGCAGCGCGAAAGATTGTGTATATGAGGCACGGGCGCACGGCAACTACGAGGGGAAAACCCTAATGGCTTCGTTATGGGCCGAGCCGCCCGTACGGCCACTACAGGCCCACGTTTGTCAAGTTTACCCGGCCAACGCCAAATAAGGCCCGGCGGATGGAGCCGGAAGTTTTTCTTTCTTTCTTTTTATGTTTACCCGGTCATCTCCTCCTCCTCCTCATTGCACATTATGACCTTGGAGTGGAGCATCAGTGGCTACTGGCTAGCGACATAGAACTATTAGGATCTACGAGTGCCTTAAATTGAGACGATTTCTGGATACTAGGGTGCTAGATAGGAGACTGGGCCCTTTATGAGTATGACAGCAAGGGTTTGACAGAAGCATGAGTAGCCCTATATATTTCTATATATACAAAGCGGGATGGAAACATGCGCTTCCGTGCGTCCACGTCATCCTTTTTACTCTCAACCATACGATTCAGATCCAATGGACGCGAGCTATCCTCCTCCTTCCACCTGTCTCCGCACAAAAGAAAAAAAATTCTTGGGTCTCCACGCTACCAGAGCCTTCCAGGCGAAGACGACATCGGGAGATTTGCGCTCTCTCTTGCTATGGCGCTTCCTCCCCCTCTGAGATGTGCTTGCGCCGGCGCCACGCCCGCGTGAATGGCCTCGCCGCCGCTTCTCGCGCTCGCACGTGCTACTGCGTCTGCGCGCCTCTCCCTGCGTTCAAGCACGCCGCCTCTTCTCCCACCCCGTCGCCCTGCGCCGTGGTGGCTCCCGTGGTCGCCCTCGCATCTCTCTCGCCGCAGCGCTTTCTCTCCTCCCGAGATCCCTCTCCTCGTGCTCGCCGCCACGCCCGCGTGAACGCCCTCGCTGCCGCTTCTTGCACTCCCCGCGCGTCTCTCCTCGCTTTCGCCCAAGCCGCCTCCTCTCCCTCTCCGTCGCCCATAATCAAGCGAGACGCGTGCACGCTGCACGCGGTGGCGACGAGCTACGGCACGACCGCGACGTCGCGAATGACTCCGAGTTCCGTTCGTGGGGTGCAGGCTCACCGGCTCCGCATGCTGTAACTGGGCAGAGCGTGGGGACGCTACGCTCGGGTGGTCTACTTCAATCTTAGCGCCCAGCGACATCGTCGTGCACCAGGGCTGGAGCGACTTTCCATCCTGTGTGTTACCTTCACTGTAGCTGTCAACTTGGTGAAGGTGATGATGAGATTCTAGGAAGTAGGTACGTGCTTGCCTAGCAAGTCAGCCTCATCGAACGGTCTTCAACTACAGGCAAATGCAACGCCGTTAGTTGCCGCCGCATGTGACTACTCGCTAATCAAATGGTAAACACGAGTAAATTAAATAGTAGGATTACTTTACGGCATGTATAAATAGCACATAGTGCATGACGAGGTGTAGCAGTAGCAGCATGATGCCAACAACTGCACTCTGGTTTCTTATTTTCCAGCTGGATCTTGCACGCACATCTAATTTGTCTTTTTTTGGCTGGAATTTCCTTCCTGTCTATACATGTAGTATGTCGATTATGTTGTCTTCCTATTTTTTATTTACTACTAATAGCTGTATCACAGAAGTCCCATTCTTCTCTACTCCTTTATCTAATTTACTGTTTTTTTTTTGTCTTAGTTGATCCAATTAGACCATTTTGTTATGTGTATATGCAATGATTCTATCTCTTTTAGGATTATGTAATGCTAGGAATTGATGTTACATTTTTTGCCAACTTCTAATTGTGTTCTTGGTTATGGATTTATGGTGGAAGCATAATCGTTTGTTTCATACCTAATGATAAGAATAATAATAACCTTTACCATTAACATTTTTCTCAAAATCTAGCACAGTGCCACCAGCCCACCACGCGCGCCTGGGCGCGCGCTAGATACTAGTACTGATAAGGCGGGCCAATATCTAGGCTCTCTGGCGAAATGCCACTTAGAATCGGGTATTTGATTCCCTTTGGGGATCTCTTACAAAAAGGTCGAGGGAAGAAGATGATCGGCGGGCCGAAGCTGGTGGTCGAGGAAGAAGAGGTTGGGCACGACGAATTGGCGAGGTCGAGCCACTCAGAGTCAGAGGAGGCTGATGATGAGGTCGTACGTGCTCGTGATTCACACACGTAGTATTATGCACACATGGAGCGGCCAGGATCGTGGCATCGTGCCGAGGGGTTCCTACATTGTGTGCAGTGCAGTGCAGTGTGCCCAAAAGGCGCAGAGGCGGTAGCCCACTGCAGTGCTGCGAGAGAGAGAGAGAGGGACAACGAGTTGCACGCTTCAATTCTGCCATGTTTCCACGTGGCGAATTCATGACGGTAGCAAAGCCTCCCTTATCGAATCATGCAAGTTCTTTGAACCAGATCATCCAACGGACGATGCCTGGATTGAGAGGAGGAAGAACGGGAACGACCGACAGTGCACCACATCATCACCAGCAAGCACTTTAAATTATGAGTTTTGAAACTTACGGAAAAATGTGGTGGCGATGCATGCATGGGCCTCACCCCTCATATTTGACCGGGTAGGTCACAAAAAGCTCACTCCCGTGCAGCTGGCGCGCGCACAGACAGATTGCGCGCACGCGCTTGCTGCCCGGCCGCAACCTGCTGCTCCGTTCTCCCTAGCTCGCCTGTATAAATACATGGCCAAGCAGCTCGCATTTTTCTCATTGCAAGAACACACACACACTCGTGTCTCTCACAACTACGACTAGCAGTTCTTCAGCACCAACACACACGGTGTAACTAGCTTACCAACAAGCTAGCTAGGCTCTCTTTCAGAGTCCCTTATGGCTTCCGCACACAAAATCGTGTTCGTGCTTCTCTTGCTGACAGCGTCGTCGTCGTCCATGCTGCAAGCCAGGACGATGGCGCCAAGTTACCGCCAGCATGCACAGCCACAAACAGATCATCAAGCGGCAGCGCACGCCAAGGAGAGGGAGACCTTACCGAGCCCTTCTTCCCTGCAACTGAACAGAGATACGGCGCCGTCGACGACGCCACCCGCACCGCCTGCTGGCAACACTGAGGTCGTCGTCGTCGTCGCCAAGCGTGGGGAGGCAACGGCGCAGTCGGCCGCCGACGGGTCCGTGCCCAGCCCAGGCATAGGCCATCACAAAATGCTACAATAATCTGCGCCAACAAAATTGTAGTGTCCATATATATATATAGATACAAAATAAAAGCTAGGCGTACCTTCTCTCTATCTATATAAATTTTGCGCTCGAATTATATGCGTATAACGTGTACGAAAGCAAGAATGTGTCTCTACTATGTATGTATATCAGTATATGAATGTACGGTGATTTGTTGAGTCGTATATGAAACGGAATATTAGCATTTCGTGACATAAATTCTCATGTGGCATATATATAATCGGTGTGTCATTGAAGTTGGGGTAAAACCTTTTCTTTATGATGTGTTTTTCAAGGTTGAATCAATAGTGGAAGAAGGCTGGAATCAGGACCCTGTGAATCTTGGTAAA
This sequence comes from Zea luxurians, assembly GCA_029449295.1. Taxonomy (NCBI): domain Eukaryota; kingdom Viridiplantae; phylum Streptophyta; class Magnoliopsida; order Poales; family Poaceae; genus Zea; species Zea luxurians. Next base: position 114,236,670 of record JAOPSE010000005.1, on the reverse strand, counting down.
AAGGGCATCTATGGAGGTGAATGAGATGCAAGAGGACATGTTCAAGAAGTATGGGAAAAAGGCTAGAATTGATAATGTGAAGGATGGTTCTAGATCATTAATTCTAGAGAAGAACATTGAGGGCAATACTCATGAGAAAACTGCTTTGGTTTCCTTAGGTATCTCTCAAAAGAATAAGGAAACTAACAAAGGAACTAATTTGGATGATGAGGTTAATATTGAAGAGAAACTAGATCTTGGGGATTCTAATGATGATCTCTTTAGTTCTTGGGAGATAGATGATTCTATCGAAACTGTGGGAGTTATGATGCATGATTCTCAGGGGAGTGCGAATGGAAAAATTGAGGGGTTTCAAGTTGTTAAAAACAAGAAAAGCAAAATCAAGTCTGGTGATCAAGCTGGAGGGGTAAGGATAAGCTCTAGGTTGGAAGGTCTTGAAGATATTGAAGTGACTAACAAGGCTATCTCGCGCGCTGAAGCCAAAGATACCTTCATAAGAAAAGAAAAGAAGCTAATAAAGACGGTGGAGGCAGGAAGCCAACAAATCCAAAAGATTGCAAAGGAGGTGTTTGATATGTCGTTTGGGTGGATGCCGCTATCAAGAAGAATCCTTGGTTGAAAGCCATGTGTTGCTTTTGTGGACACAAGTTGGTAGTGTAGTTTCTCTTCCTGGGTTGTAATCTAGTATCCAGAAAGTTGTTTTTGTTTGTGTTGTTAGGTCTCGATGGTTTCTAGTTGTTATAACAGTTTGTTGGCACATTGTGTGACCATGCTGCATTGCTTCATTTCTTCTTATAGCAGGCTCGAGTTGAGTCTTGTTAGTATTATCTATTAAGGTTCCAGGTTAAAACCCTTAGTAGGTCATTTTGGTTGTAATGTCAAACTCTATTCGTCTTGTCCTATTTCTTAATGAAATAGGGGGCTCAACCCCTTTCGCCAAAAAATGTTCTCAACTATATAAACTACCATAGCGTATGAGATACACAAACTATTGTAAATAAGAGAGTTAGAGAAAGCGGTGGCATAGATGAGAGTTAGAGAGAGCGGCGCTATAGACAAGCGGTATGTTGAATATGAGCACGACTTTGCAGTGTGCATAATATCTTATGATCCTTTTGCTACATAGCTGATTGATGAACATAACGGCAAAGAAGATTAGAAGCTCAAGAATCAACTAAGTGTTATGACCTTCTTCTACGACCTCTCCCTATTCACTAGGTTTTGGATAGAGTTGTGAGACAATTTCTTATTTGATACTAGTAAAGTTCCTAGTTCCTCTTTTGGCCCTCAAAATATAAAATTTTTCCTATTTGACACTGGATTAAATTTGGTTCTCTATAAATTAGTGTCATTATTTACTATTTGATTTTTTAAAGCCGGTTTAGAAGTTTGGGACAGGCTATACATTTACAGGAAGAAATTTCTTGTTTAAACCGTGTGTCTAATAGGTTGTTGTAGTTCCTAAAAAAATAATTAGTAATATTCCTATCAGTTATTTGTAGATCAAAATTTTAGCAGCTTACTACTTATGATATATACCACAACACGCTTGCTAAATATGATATGAATTTGGCCAAAAATAATTAGGGAACGGATTAGGAGTAAACCGTACAAGTAGTCATGATAATTTTACAAAACAACGGTTCCACCGTATATCAGCTTTCAAAACGACGTTTTCAACCTTCCCTGATACATTTTTAAAATACACGCTCCCACCTTCATCAATGTCCGAGAGTTTTGCAAGCGAGAGGGCGCATTCGTCCACGCGGCGTGTTGTGGTAGCCCGAGCCAGCAACATTCTCACAAAAAAGTTTGGCCGGAAACTATTATTGCTCTCAAAATAGCACACTTTTGAAAGTAACGGTGATGTGTACTCCACTAATTTTGACTAGGCCACCAAATCCTGTCAACACACGCACTTGCTGGCCACCGGCCGGCCCCCTAGCTCGATCGTCCTCACCTATAAATACATGCCTCGGTTGCCCACATTCTCCTTGCATCCAATTTCTCATAGCAGTTCATATTCAGCTAGCAAGCTCACATCGTCTCTGATCACAAGCAATCAACAGCTAGCTAGTAGGCTCTCTTCTTGCTGTAGCCTCTACTACCATTTAGCCTGAACACCAATCGCATTTCAACCTGTGACCTAAACCATATATATATATATGGCCACCTCATCACGCGCTGCCGTAGTGATCGTCGTCCTATCCTTGCTTCTGTTGGCATCAGGACTGTCTCCCGTGCACGCAAGGACGATGATGCATGCCGAGGAGAAGGAGAGCACTCGTTCCTCTTCATCGTCGATCTCCCATGGCATGCCCCGAGTGTTTCCGGCTTCGTCAAAGACTCATGTGCTGTCCAAAGACAACAAGGCCGAGATCGCCATGATGGCTAACAACCGTAGTAGGCGGATAATCATGGAGGTTGTCGAGGGATCGGTTCCGAGCCCCGGCATCGGCCACCACAATTAGCTCACCGTGTACCTGCTTCTTACTGTCTCTCATATATATACGCATAAACAAAAATGACATGCAAGCTAGCTTTGGTATATAGTCGTAGCTAGCTCTACACATGTTTATGATGTATACATACAGGAGATCGAGTGAATTATTTCCTCTGTTGCTAGTACTTGATTTGTATCAATCTTACTAAAACGACAGATGAATAAATGAGTATATATGTAATCCTTTGAGTTTGTACATTTAAAGTTCAGGGACACCAGGCAAGAGTCCCTCTTCATTCTAGTGGGTTTGCATTGATATTCGTCGTGTGCATGAAAAAACTCACCATTTCTATTTCCTCGGGGGGTTTGCTTGTGAAAATAAGTGGTGCCGAGGAACATCGTCCCTAATTTAACTAGATTTTAGCAGGTTAATTATTTGAACTTGAGCGCATCAGCTTGCTCGCCTTCTTGAATTACGCCTTGTTTCGTGCTTGGATTATAAATATATACTTATTAATTAGCTTGGTCGTCTCTTCAGATTGATGACACTAACAATAAACAATTTGCAATAAATAATTCTTCGTGATCATGGACACGTATAGTGACATGCTTTTCCTAACTCATTTTTTAAAGAAAAAACATTGATCGCCAATATCAATACTTTATTATATGTAGCTAGGTTGACGACATATATTTTCATTGCCAATCCATTATAAAAAAAAACACTACTTTCATATTGTGTACGTGACTCTCTCCCCATTGTAGATTTTTTTTTTTTGTATAGCGTGTGATGAATATAACGAACGTACATAGATCGTTTATACACGCTGGATGTTCAATTGCATTGCATGCCTTGGCATGGCATGGCTAGTTAAATGCCATATTTCCCAAAATATGGCGCAGCAAAAAGGACGTGGAAAAATTATATATATAGACCAATTGGTGTGTACAGTTCACGTATGGGTTCAATCGTTCTAACTTGTGACTCTGGCACATATGAGGCAAGAGAGGGCTTTGTGTAAATTACAGGTAATGTGCTTCGAAATTCATTAACCATCCTTCACCAACAAAAAAAAATCATATGTACAAACATATTGCGTACATTAATTTCTTTTTTATTCAATAGTATAATAAGACGGTTAATTATGACAAAAAATCAAAAAGTTTAAGGTGGTTTATACTCTTTGGTATTAGTAAACGATCCATGCTATTGCCGTTGTTCCTGTAAGGTCTACCAAGATTTTTTTAAAAAAAACTATGGATTAAAAATAGTTTCTATTTTTTGTTTTGACTTTCTAGGTTAAAAATATTTTTCTTTCTTTGCACAGATAACCGTGCCGCCTTTGTTTTTCGACATTATGTTCAGGCAGATCTACCAAATTCTATATATATATATATATATATATATATATATATATATATATATATATATATACATGAAGAACGATATTAAGAATCTAATGTGGGTACCTGACGTTACCACGGTTTTATTCAGCTACTGTGCCTGCCCAACACTCGAACTCACACCCAATACTCTAGAAATTTGAGGCTAACCATCAAACCACACGTACCTTTAATGTTTAGAAATAAACAATAATTATATTTAAATAAATATCTCAATACCTATTTATATCTCTATAACTCTATAAGAACGCAACATAAGTGTCCACATTGGTATACACCGTGCCCCTGCCTCGACAAATCTCGTCTCACCCTGCCACCGCCCGCGACAGCCACTCCTCGCACCTGTCTAGCCAGGCCTCATCCGCCTTCGCAAATCCAGACCTTCCTCGAACGTCTTCGTAAATCTCGACGTCGGAGTGGAAGACCCGCCTATATAATAAGATAAAAAAATCTTATTAAAGAATAAGAGCATATTTGTTTGAGATTATAATCTACTCAGATTATATAATCTAACTTAGTTTGAACTAACATTTAATTGAAAATAAGTTATATTATATAATTTAGACATATTATAATCATAAACAAACACCCCTAAAACCAAAAATTATTGTACGCTACGGTGGCAATTCAAGTCCTTTTTCAGAATATAAGTGGCAAATTATGCATGGTCAAAAGTGCATGTGCATGGTCCACATACTGCTACAAGAGTTTGCTGATCGACACTTGTCAACGCACCGGAGAAATCACTATCTGTCAATCATAGCAACCGAACTCAGGCCGTCCAAATTGGCAACCAAAACTGCCAGGTTTCGGTCTCCTATCAAGTGCCTTACGTCCAGGCCTTAGCTAGCCGACATGGCGACATCGCATACCGATCACCCGTTTCACAGCATTAGATCGTCGTCCCTTTAACTAATTTTAGCATTAAGCATGTAACCATCATCATTTAGTTTAATTCTTTTTCATTCTTTTCCCAGTGAATTTGTGTGATGCTGCTAACCGTCGGAGGTGGACCTTTTGTGCTCCGCTCACTATTATACTGTAGTCGGCGTGCTTTCTAGCTATCTATCAGGTGACTGATGAAATAAAAGGCGTCCGTCATCTCGGAGAATCATTTCATCTCTAGTGACAATGGCGACCACGCTTGTACTACGTACTGTGCAAAAGTTTCGGATGACACCTGTGATGCATTTTGAGCAACCATGCATGCCAGGAACCACATAAATTAGCCCCGCTAATATATATATATATATATATATATATATATATATATATATATATATATATACACGCACGACGGCACTAAAATGCACCATGTGCATTTTAGTTTGTGGATGCATAGACCCCAAGACTTCCTATCCGGACGTCCCCGACTCTGTTTCCTGTGCTTGTTTTCTTTTTTTTTCCAGCTATGCTTCGATGCTTGTTTCTTCTCGAATTCCATTTTTTTATCTCTCCCTTTTTTCCCCTCGTGGACGAAGCAAAGCAAGCAAGACGACCTTGCATCTGAGGTTGTATTGTTTCTCTTGCCATTGAGTTTTTTCCCCCAAGATTCCTTTTTGGTTGCCATTGTTCAGGCCGACAGCACTCGTCCGCTGCATCCATTTCAACACTGATGTAAACAAAATGATTGCAACTGCTGGTGTGGTGTGGATGCAACTGCTGAGTTGCTCTGATGTGATTGCAAGTACTGAATAACTCTGGGAAATTTTGTTAAAAAAATATGATTGCAACTGCTGGTCTGATGTAATTGCAACTGCTGGTCTGATGTGATTGAAACTTCTATATAACTATGTCCAAAAATCTGTTAAACAAACAATGATTGCAACTGCTGGTCTGGTGTGATTGCAACTTCTATATAACTATGTCCAAAAATCTGTTAAACAAACAATGATTGCAACTGCTGTCTGGTGTAATTGCAACTGCTGGTCTGGTGTGCTTGTAACTTCTATATAAATATGTCCAAAAATCTGTTAAACAAACAATGATTACAACTGCTGTCTGGTGTAATTGCAACTGCTGGTCTGGTGTGATTGCAACTTCTATATAACTATGTCCAAAAATCTGTTAAACAAAACAATGATCGCAACTGCTGTTGGTGTAATTGCAACTGCTGGTCTGGTGTGATTGCAACTTCTATATAACTATGTCCAAAAATCTGTTAAACAAACAATGATTGCAACTGCTGGTCTGGTGTAATTGCAACTGCTGGTCTGGTGTGATTGCAACTTCTATATAACTATATCCAAAAATCTGTTAAACAAAACAATGATCGCAACTGCTGGTCTTGGTGCAGACTGAAGTTGTCAGGGCCTGCGCGTCGGTTCGGCCTGGGTGGGGCGGTTGGCTCGGACCAGATACTCCTGGCGCGTAGGTTCGACCTGGGTGCATTCTCTATATTGAATGCACCCAGATATAATATATAAATACAGTATATATATATATATATATATATATATATATATATATATATATATATATATATATATTGTATATTAGGAGCCCTGGGCTTCCTTTAGTTATTGGAAGCCCAGGCCAGACAGTGCAATTCGGTCGAGCCGGACCAGGTCCAGACGTCTATAAAAGAAAATCCATAGTGCTAGGGATCAGTTTTTCACGCCCCATCTCGATTCATTAGCGACGACGGTTGTCCGATAGTGCGCGTGGCGGTGGCCGCGGCTCCCCGACCTCGACATGCGGTGGCGGCGGTTCCCAGGCCGGTGGTGGCGGCCCCCGATCCAGAGGGCGAGCGGCGGCAGCGCCCTTGTGCGGTGGCGGCGGTTCCCAGGCCGGTGGTGGCGGCCCCCGATCCAGAGGGCGAGCGGCGGTGGCGACGGTTCCCAGGCCGGTGGCCGCAACTCCATTACCTCGACGCGTGGTGGCGGAGGTTCCTCGATCCGAAGCGGGGCCCTTGTGCGGGCAAGCGGCGGCGTCCCTGAAGCTCCGAGGAGGCGACACTTCCAAGGCCGGCGAGCAAGCGACGCCCGTCGACGTGCGAGTAGCGACGGCGACGCATGAGGCGCGATGTTCGAGCGAGCGACGTCACGAAAGGCGCGAGATGCACGCAGCGATGATCACGCGTGACATCCTCCGATCCGACGCAGTTTTCTTTTCGATTATTGTGTTTTATGCCTACCACATGTACTATTTACGCTAAAAACTGTACGATTTTATGCTTGAACACGGAGTTCGTATATCAGTTTACTGCATGCACATTGGAAAGACAATTCCTTAATTTATGTTGTTCGTAATTTGCGCGCATGCAATAGAAACTCCCATGATTTTTGCCATAATTTTTAGATCTGTATAAAAATAGAAACCGCATGCATGCGACTGCCATGTTTTTAGGATCTGTCATAAAAATAGGATCGTAATAACAACCTACTAGAGCTATCAACCTCTCATTGACTCGGTATTTACGCTTATAATTGAGGGATTTTATGCTCAAAACTTAAGGTTTTTACGCTTCATCCGGATATGCGTCCACCAGTGAACAACATGCCAGTTTTTTACGCAGTGTAAGGAATTACATAAATGCCTACACCGTGTCGTATAATTTGTTTCAATATACATCATAAACTAGTTCTAATGCGTTTAGCTGCATGACTGTTGGAGGGATCCTATATTTATGAAGGAAATAAAACATTAAATATGATTTTTTGTTTCTATGCATACAATTTATTTTCTTTTATTGCATATTCGTGTGCATGCAGCTGATAACAGATTTTTACGCAGTATACCCAATTGCATAATTATCTACACAGTGTAGCATATTTAGTATCACAATATATCATAAAATAATAATTACGAGTCTAGCTGCATTGCTGTTGTAGCGATCCTAAATTTATGGAGAAAATAAAACATTTAAAATAGAAACTGTCATATATATCTTTCCTAAATTTACGCTCATGCAAGGGAACGTGTTTGACTCATGCATGCATTTTGCCATAATTTTTGGATTTGTATAACCGCATGCATGCGACTGCCATGTTTTTCGGATCTACCATAAAAATAGGATCGTAATAACAACCTACTAGAGCTATCAACCTCTCACATTGGCTCAGTATATACGCTTATAATTGAGGGATTTTATGCTCAAAACTTAAGGTTATTACGCTCCAACCCGAAGGTGCGTCCACCAGTGAACAACATGCTAGATTTTTTTACGCAGTGTAACGAATTGCATAAATACCTACACCATGTAGTATAATTTGTATCAGTATATATCATAAACTAGATTTAATGTGTTTAGCTGCATGGCTGTTGGAGGGATCTTATATTTATGAAGGAAATAAAACATTAAATATGATTTTTTTGTTTCTATGTGTGTAATTCATTTCCTTTCATTGCACATTATTTTCATCTTAAATTCGTGTGCATGCAGCTGGTAACAGATTTTTACGCAGTATATCGAATTGCATAATTATTTACACAGTATAGCATATTTAGTCTCAGTATATATCATAAAATAGTCCTTACGCGTCTAGCTGCATGACTGTTGCAGCGACCCTAAATTTATGGAGGAAATAAAGGATTTAAAAATAGAAACTGCCGTACATATCTTTTCTAAATTTATGCGCATACATTGGATCGTGTTTGACTCATGCATGCATTCCTTTTTTTGCGCTAACAGACGTGGGGCAGGTGGCGCACCCGACAGGCTGGTTGGGCGCGCTGGTTGAACCAGTTTGCAGGGGTGATCGGTCTGGGCTTTCTTTAACTATTGAAAGCACAGTGCTCCCGTTATACCTACTATATATATATATATATATATATATATATATATATATATATATAAAGAAATTCAGATCGAACTCCACTGAATGCTGAAGATAAAAAGGTATAATGAGATATCTATTATTGTATCAGTACGTTGATATGCAATTAATGCACTTGACGTCTTTCTTTGGCCTTGTATTTTTTTTATATGTGTTATGACGTACGAGGGACCTTTCTGTGTGTGTGTGTGGGGCCTTCCAAATAATGTGATTGAATGAATCAGCTTGAAGATAACAGGGTCAGAAAAGATCCAACTCATAGCTTTCAAATGGAGTTTGATGATGAGCAAAACTAAGCAAGCACCACATGGCCATAACCTACGCATGCATATATGTATTAATATGAGGAAGCAGCATAGTCTAGTACCTTTTTCATTCTTTTTTTTCTATGAGGAAAGATAACATTATATTTTATATAAAAATCCAAGACATATGTCTATTAAATGCAAGATGCATATGTTTTTTGAACACACTAGTAGAAAAGAGCTCATAGCCTGCGGCACCCATAAATTATCACTGGCGGTTTCAGTTATCGCGCGCCAGTAAAAAAAACGAGGCGGGCCCGGCTTTGGAACCGCCAGTGGAAACACATTTCCACTGGCGGTTATCTTAACACAACCGCCAGTGGAAATAGGATGTTTCCACTGGTGGTTGGTGTAACATAACCGCCAGTGGAAAACCAATTTCCACTGGCGGTTGGTGTAACCGAACCGCTAGTGGAAACATCCTATTTCCACTGGCGGTTGTGTTAAGATAACCGCCAGTGGAAATTGGTTTCCACTGGCGGTTTTTCAAGCCAACCGCCAGTGAACTGTCTGTTATAAATAGCTCTCTTCTTTCCCCGACAGTGAACTGTATGCTCGCAGCCAGCTTCCATTGGAGGCGATTTTGGAGGTCCAGATTTCAAAAAAATATAAGGGGGGAGGTTTTGCTCTTCATTTCTTCGAAGAAGGTGGATAAGAAAGGTTGGTTTATGTTTCTTTGTCAATTTTTGTTCATTCTTGCTCAATTTTAGCCACATTTTGGATCTAGGGTTTTACATGTGAGAGAGAAGAGTATAGCTAGGTAATTTTCTCTATTTCCTCAAATGAGGTTGCTTAAGATGGTTAGTTTTTGTCTATTCCCTCTCCTTTTTCATGTTTAGTTATCAAATAAGTTTATCCATAACACATATTTAGTTGCTTTATGAATGGTGAATGTGTTGTATGGAAGGTTGGTTTAATTATGTTTCAATTGTCAGTTATTGTTTATTTTTGCTCAATTTTAACTACATTTTGAAACTAAGCTTTCACCATGTGTTAAAGATAGGTTTGGGTATTAATTTTTTTTGTTTATTAGTTGCTAGGAAAGTTTGGCTTATGTTTCTTTTGCCAAATTTTGTTCATTTTTCCTCCATTTTAGCCACATTTTGGATATAGGGTTTCACCATGTGTTAGAGATAAAGTAGTCTAACTACTTTTATTGGAAGAGATAAAGTAGTCTAACTACATTTTGTTAGCGACAAACCGAAGCATGTAATTTTACACGACTTTCTAGAGAGGAGAGGGAGAGGGAGAGAGAGCTATTGTTGCCAATGCGCTCGGAGCAGGTGCAGCACTTACCGTCCGTGCAGATGCAGCACTTTGCACATCCAGAATGCCCGTTCTTGCACTGATTTTACACAGAGCAGAACATCATGCTGGAGTCTACCGATCAATATGTACTGTATATATACATGCATGGTAATCTGACTTGCCATGAAAACTTCGGACTGGAAGGGTAGGCAGCAGATGTCGCACTCCAACGCGTCCTTCTCCATGGATAGTGTCACAGTCGCCTCTTCCTCATCCTCCAACCCCGACTCTTCCTCATCCTCCATGTGCAGCATGTAATTTTACACGACTTTCTAGAGAGGAGAGGGAGAGGGAGAGGGAGAGAGAGCTATTGTTGCCAATGCGCTCGGAGCAGGTGCAGCACTTACCGTCCGTGCGGATGCAGCACTTTGCACATCCAGAATGTCCGTTCTTGCACTGATTTTACACAGAGCAGAGCATCATGCTGGAGTCTACCGATCAATATGTACTGTATATATACATGCATGGTAATCTGACTTGCCATGAAAACTTCGGACTGGAAGGGTAGGCAGCAGATGTCGCACTCCAACGCGTCCTTCTCCATGGATAGTGTCACAGTCGCCTCTTCCTCATCCTCCAACCCCGACTCTTCCTCATCCTCCATAGAGAGAGAGATAGAGGAGAGAGAGAGATAGAGGAGAGAGAGAGGAGAGAGAGAGAGGATAGAGAGAGAGAGGAGAGAGAGAGAGAGAGGGTTTCACATTTTAGCCACATTTTTGGATATAGGGTTTCACCATGTGTTTTATGTTACTTTTTTACAGGTGGTGATGGAGAGGACATCCTGGATGTATAACTTATCAAGGCTAAATCCATCATACATATCCGAGGTCCATAGGTTTATTGATGTCGCTACGAACCATGCTTGGAGAACAAAGACAAAACACATATATTGTCCATGCATGGACTGCAAAAATGCTGCTGTATTTAATGACACAGAACAAATCATATCTCATCTGGTATGCCGAGGATTTATGAAGGATTACACAATTTGGACAAAGCATGGAGAGGGTAGCTCTTCGCCTTATACGACTGGAAACCCTGAGAACATCGACGACAGATTTCAGTTCGTTCACGAGACACACCAACCTCTTCCACAGAGCGAACATGTAGTGCAAAATGTTACTGATCATGGTTACGCTGGAGGAAATGAACATGATAGACCTCATGTTCTGCCAAGTGTTATGGATGAGGAAGATGCAGAGTTGCTAGAGGCAATGTTGCGTCGTCATACAGATCAATCGATGTTCTTAATGAAAGGTATGGAGTCCCTGAAGAAGGCAGCAGAAGAGCCTTTGTACGACGAGTCTAAGGGTTGTACCAAAGAGTTCACGACGCTCCGGTCTGTGCTAAAGCTGTTGATGTTAAAAGCTAAATATGGTGTGTCTGATGCTGGCTTCGATGCGTTCTTGAGTATTATCGCAGACATGCTTCCAAAGGAGAACAATGTGCCTGCTAACACGTACTATGCAAAGAAACTAATCAGTCCACTCACTATGGGTGTGGAGAAGATCCACGCGTGTAGAAATCATTGTATCCTTTATCGAGGTGATGATTATAAAGACTTGGAGAGCTGCCCAAAGTGCGGTGCAAGTAGGTACAAGACGAATAAAGACTATCAAGAGGACGAAGAGTGTGTTGCATCCGTGTCTAAAGGGAAGAAGCGAAAGAAAGCCCAAAAAAAGACTTCAAAATCCACGAGCAAAGAAAAAGAAGAAGTAGACTATTATGCGCTCAAAAAGATTCCTGCTTTGGTGATGTGGTACCTCCCCGTCGTCGATCGATTGAGGTGTTTGTTCGCTAATCCTGAGGATGCCAGACTTATGAGCTGGCATGCTTCTGATGAGCACAAAAACGATGGGAAGCTTCGACATCCAGCCGATGGGAAGCAGTGGCAAGATTTCAATGACAACCACCGAGACTTTGCCGATGAACCGAGAAATGTTAGGTTCGCACTGAGTACTGATGGAATGAACCCATTTGCTGAGAGGAGCAGCAAGCATAGCACATGGCCGGTGATCCTCACCATATACAACCTTCCTCCATGGTTGATGCAGAAACGGAAGTACATTTTGCTAACCATCCTTATTTCTGGACCTACACAACCTGGAGTTGACATGGATGTATTTTTGGAGCCCTTAATGGAGGATATGAAAATATTGTGGGAAACGGGTGTTCAAATGTTGGATGAGTATCGTAAAGGTTCATTCACGCTGAGAGCAATTCTTTTTGTTACGATCAACGATTACCCTGCTCTCTTCACATTATCAGGCCAGTTTAAGGGAAAGGTTGGTTGCACAGTATGCATTGATGGAACTGCTTACGTATCCCTTGCTGCATCTAGGAAGATAGTTTACATGAGGCACAGACGCTTTTTATTGGAAGGACACAGGTACCGCATGCGAAAGATGGATAAGTACTTCGACAATAATGGTGAACTACATTCTACTGCTCCATCGGGTAACAATAGAGGTCATAGAGTTTTTGAAATAGTCAGGAATATCAAGTTTGTTTTCGGGAAGAAGACAAAAGACGGAAAAACAAGGAAGGATGTCAAACCAGCTTCGGGGGCTATATTCAAGAAGAAGTCTATTTTCTTCGAGTACTTGCCTTACTGGAAAGAGTTAGATGTGCGGCATGCGATCGATGGTATGCACGTTCAGAAGAACGTGTTTGAAAGCATAATGGGCACCTTGCTAGACATAAAGGGCAAAACAAAAGAAGGGCTCAATTCACGCATGGACTTGGTAGATTTAGGCATAAAAAAGGAACTACATCCCGTTCTTCAAGAAAATGGGAAGTACCATCTCCCAGCAGCAAGCTACAATCTCAATGTAGATGAGAAACATGCGATGTGTGTTTGGCTCAAGAATTTGAAAGTCCCATCCGGATTCTGCTCTAGCATACGGAGTATTGTGTCAATGAAAGACCTGACAATCACCAACTACAACTCACATGATTGCCATGTCATGATGACTACATTCCTACCTATTGCCATCAGGGCTATAAATCCTTTGTTTTTAAAGATGGCAATCACACGGTTGTGCTACTTTTTCAACAGGATTTCACAAAAGGTAATTGGTCGTGATGAGTTGGCATCTCTTCAGGAATTCGCAGTGGAGACAATATCACAGTTTGAGATGTGTTTCCCTCCATCGTTCTTTGATATTATGGTGCACCTTGTGGTGCACTTGGTGCCACAAATAGAGGCATTGGGTCCTATGTACTTGCATGAAATGTGGACGTATGAGCGTTTCATGTCAATACTGAATGGCTATGTATCAACCCGTGCTCGTCCCGAGGCATCCATGATAGAGGGGTACTGTACCGAAGAGGCCATTGAGTCCGGAGGTCCATTCTGCAATAGTATCCTAAAAGACCAGGTTGCAATAGGTCTGCCTCCGTCACGACACGAGGGTAGACTGTATGGAAGCGGGAGGATGGGACGGAAATCTTTCATCCCACCGGATTACGATATAGTACTTGAGGCACATCAGAGCATCCTACATCAGCTAACGATAATGGAGCCATTTATCCAACAACACATCAATGAGCTTCGCGAGCAAAATCCTGGGCATACGGATGATTGGGTAATGAAGCAACA